>CM075284.1:7500-2407500 GCA_037678475.1 x Bolboschoenoplectus mariqueter
CACTAAACAGATCCCTTCCCACCCCTCATCCCTAATTCTCTTTCAATTCGAAAAAGAAAAGGGGAGAGGTGAGGACCGAGAGAGAGAGAGAGAAAGAGTGATGGTGAAGAAGGAGAAGAGAGAGAGATAGTGTGAAATCACCGGAGCTCGATAAATCTCCTTTTCATTTTAGTCTCGATCAAATACCGACCACCAAAAGTTGTGGTTGACCAAACGAGTAGGGTTTATTTTTTAATTCATTCAAGGTTTTGGTTGGTTGACCGCTTCCATAAACTGGTTTGTTATCACTACTACTATCATTTTTATTGGACGAGTTGTCATTATTTGAGGTGTTGGTATTGGCATCCACCATTTTACCATTTGATCTGGCCATACTGGTTACTTTAGCCTCGACTTTATCTCCTCTTTGGAACCTTTGATCTGAAGAATTGGGCCATAAGTTTGGAGGAGCATTTTCAAATCTTGACACATAATTAATCAAATCCTGATATGTCGTGATTTTGACTATACCTAGGAACAGTAACATTCAATTATCAATGTTCTTGAGTATCAATTCAACGACTTCTTTCTGAGTTGCTGCACGGTCACACCTAATACTATGGTTTCACTATCAGCTATCATATTTCAAAATTCTTTCATTCTTTTGTGGCCTGATATTTCGGTATTGACCGTAAATTTTGCCCTAAAGGTGTCGATCATATCATCTCAGATTTTAATACTCTCATTTTCTAAAGAATAATACCATTCAACTACGGGACCCGTGAGGTTTTGCGGGAATTGACACAACAATAAGGCATCATTGCTTATCGTGTTCCCACATGAGGCTATAAAGTGGGTTAAGTGTTGGTCTGAACTAGTATTCTTTACACCTTCACCAAAAAAGGATTTAAATTCCAGGATTATATACCTCTTCGGGTATGGTATCGCATCATAATCAGATGGATACGGTCTCCCAATTCTTTTCAAGGGTGAAATCACAAATTCTGCACCAACTATTTGTAGCTTCTAACTAATTATGTCTTAGATTTCCTTTTGGTCAGCCGACTTTCATTGGTATAGGTACCAACAATAGTACCTTTGGTAGAATCATTTTGAAAATTCTAACCTTTATATGCAAAGTCCCTTTGATAAGCTTCATACACCTTTAGTCTTTGTTGTTGCTGCTGTTGTTGGGCTCCTACAGATCCTAAAAGTCCTTCTCCTTCAATTCTCTTGCTCACAAAACCCTTTCCAACCAAGAAGTCATTCCGCATCTTAAATAGCCTTATTGCTTCTTTATTTTGCTTTCTGAGCTCTTTCATTTCTAGCTCATTCTTTTATTTATATTTTTCTATTTCTTGCTCCTGTATCATGAGCTGTTGTTTTAGCTAGGCAACAAAATCATTTGCAAAACCATTGTGATCTTCTAGTTTTGTGTCATTGAGGGGCCACTCATCATCAGTCGGCTGACCACTTTCAATCCTTTCCTACTTTTGGTTCTCAACATCTTAACTTGTTGGTGGATCATCAGATAAACCCATTTCATTTTCACCCTCCATGTAGACGATGTAGCGCTCATCCAGCTCATCGTAGAGTTTTCTTCTTCATCTACTCATACATTATAGACTATGAAGTGTTCTTCTATGTCATCAGCATATGGTGCTTGATAGACTACCCTGTTTCTTTCGAACTTGGTCAGGGATTGTAACGACTAATCCCTTCTTTGGGTTTTGATTTTGGGGACTTATTTTTTTCACCAATCATTGCCTCGGCCCAGATTGACAAAAGAGGTTACATTCTGAGAATGCCAATGCAAAAAATTAAATACATTTGTGTTTGGGGTTTGAGGACTTATTTTTTATCTCAATGTATTAAACACATTTGGGTTTGGGTTTGAGGACTTATCTTTGACCCCAATTTGTTAAACACGCTATCATTCTTGTGCTTGGATGAGAGAGTGTCGATTTTTATTATTGCCCAAGATTTGGGCTTAGTCACATGTATATGAATTGGTTGTACCTAGCTTATTTGGACCAGGAGAGGTTATGAGACCCATGTTTTGATGCTCCATTATGCCCGTTCATATGAGTGGTAACTCAATTCCCGAGGGATATAGACTTGTCTTTTCTAAGTTTGGAGAGTAGAGGCTTGGTGTCGGCTCGAGCGTTGTTGCTTTTGTGTTTTGAGAACTTGGTTAACCATGTATATAGATTCACTCATATTGACCGATTTGGATTTGGCCGAGGTTTCGACTGTGGAACCTCCTAGACGTTGCGAATGCGAGCCGTCGGAGAATTCTTCTTACTAATTCTTAATAAAGAGAAAGGATTGGAGACATGAAAGTTAGGCTCAGCCACCAGTTCATCCTGGTAGACTTGGAGAGTCTACTTCTTGGTAACCTTAGGAGTATTGATCATTGGGTTGGTTGAGAAGATAACAGTCTTCTTCAGAGAACGATGCTTCCTAGAGAGTAGAGGTTTTGAAGAAAGCACCATATTGTTGTTGTCAATCCCTTTCTAGGTGACAACAAAACAAGATTTCTTCCAGAGCTAGGGCCTTCATTAGCATTGGAGTCGGGGAAAAGAATACTTCTTGGGGGAAGTCTCCAAAAGAGAAGAAGATTTGTCCCATCTCATCACTGGAGACAGGGACGACAATTGTGAAAGGAAAGTTCGCGGTGAATGTCATGGATCTTCTAAAGATAAAACTCTGCAAATCAATTAGTCAAACATCATATAGTTTGTGTTACTTAGCATGTATATTTATTTACTTTAGCCCTAGAGATGGGAGGAGAAAATTGTCCTATCGGGCTTATCAGAACCTACAATCTCTCGTTGTTTATGAAATAAAAAATTGACTTTTGAGGGGTCAGCATGTAATACGACCAAAACTCATAGATATGTCTCAAATTTATGTCTTTTATATGTTTATAAATTTAACTGAGCTAAATAAAACATATACAACACAGATTATGATGAAAATTCCACTAGAATGCATTTACATTTAAATGCATTTTAACGATTATGTTTATATTTTTAATCAATTTATGCACCATTTATGATAGTAATATCACTAAAACTCACAAAAATAGATCCAAGTATGAATTTTACATGTTGTAAAATTTATATGAGCTACATGAAACAAATACGACACGTTTTACGCATAAAATTATGATATAATGCATGTAAAACATGTTTTGAATGATTATGTTTATGGTTTTATCCATTTTATGCCTCATTTATAATCGCAATAACACCAAAACTCATAGATATGTTTGAAATAATATTTTTTATGTGTTTATGAATTTATCCAAATAAATACAACACATTTAACATCTAAAATTCTACCGAAAAGTATTTAAATGCGCTGTATGTATTTGATTCATATTTTTAATAAATTTGTGCTTCATTTTTGCTTGCATTCCATGAAAATGAAGTAAAAATCTGTCAAATTATGTTTTTAAAATATTTACCATTATAACTAAGCTAACTCAAACAAATACGTCTAGTTTTAAGGATAAAATTCATTTCAAACTTATTTTAATGATTTTATCATGTTTTTAATTTATTTGCGTCTTTTTGACATTGTAATTGTTGGTGTAGTGATCTAGAAACTAAATACATTTAGTTCATACAATCTGAATAATTTATATATGTGATATATATATTCATTTTGTTCCTTGAGTTATCTTTATTTATTGATCTTTTGGGTTGAGTGCCTAAAATATAAAATTTAATAATATAACATAAAGATTATTCTAAATGCGGTTCGAACCGCGGGAACCGACCCACGCCCACGCTCACCCACATTCTGTGTGGGGTGAGGCATGGGAGCCCCTCTTCCAGCGCCTTATAAAAGAGGTGCCGCCCAGAGTTTCGAACATTGCTGATTCCCACATCGAAACTCTGTCACTCCACCGTCTGAGCAGTTATGAACGTTGAGTGTTGCCGGCACGAATCCCCTAGCAAGAAAATCGTTGGTGCTAGCGAGCTTTCGGGTGGATACCAACAGAAGACTTATGATGTGAGGCCTCGACGGTGTTTTTTGGCAACCTCTTCAACGTATACCGCTCGACTCCAGCGAAACAAAAGTACAAATTAGTTTGGATTATGGCTCAGTTTGATTCTAATTGTACGGGTAGATCATTTGATGCGTTATCAAATTTTTAAAATTTTCATTCCGTACTCACATCATAAAATCCCGACAAACTACTATGCCATCAAAACTTGACAGATATGTGTCACATTATATCTTTTACATGATAATAAATTTATCCTAGCTAAAGAAAATAGATACGACGCATATAATGCATAAAACTCTACTAGAATACATTTAAAACACATTTTAATGATTATGTTTTTGTTGTTCATCAATTTATATCTCTACCATCAAAACTCATAAATATATCTCAAATTCTGTCTTTCAAATGTTTATAAATTTATCTAAGCTAAATCAGACAGATACCACGCACATTACACATCAAATTTTATCATAATGCATTTAAAATACATTTTAGCGATTATGTTCATATTTTTTTTTATCAATTTACATCTGAATTCTTGATTGTAATACAGCTAAAACTCACATATATGTTTTAAATTATGCTTTTACGTGTTTATAATTTTATTCGAGCAAAATAAATAAGATATGACACATTTAATGCAAAAAAATTCTACTAACGTGCATTTGAAATACATTTTAATGATTTTGTTTATATCTCTCATCAATTTATTCATCATTTATTTACAATAGTAATACTATCAAAACTAAGAAAATGTGTGGAATAATTTTTTTAATGCACGCCAGTCTTTTAGAAATTAGTAAATGAAAAGCCTTTTAGAAATGCACGTCAGTCTTTGCAAAGTTTTTATAAATAGTATGAACATTTCATCTTTGAAGTTCTAAAAAAACATATTTCTTCATTAATTAAAAATTGTCATATTATCAAAATACAAATTGTAAAGCTGGAAATACTTAGAAATTCATATGGCACCAATCTTGATGTTTATAAAGGCACCAATCTTGATGTTTATAAAGACACCAATCTTGAGGCGATTTCTATGATACTGATAGGCGCCGCCCAGCCTCAAGCCCTCAAACCCACGTCAATGGCTGCCTTACCCCCAAAGGCGTAATCCGATGGGTTCTCCAACCGATCCCAACCCGACAGCCGCCGCCGCTGTCTCCACCTCCACCTCCACCTCATCCCGCGTGTCTAGGGGATGGAATGATTTAAGCCACGATCTTCTCCTGTCCATCGTCTCACGAGTCAGCACGCTCGACCTCATCGCCGGCGTCTACGCCGTCTGTTCCTCCTGGCGCGCCGCCGCCAGAGATCCGGTCATCTGGCGGATTCTCGATCTCTCCGATTGGGGCGCCGTCACTGCTCGGTTCGGTGCTGGCGTCTCCTTCGCTCAGGTGCTTAACAGAAGCGTGGCGTTCTCTCGTGGCGGGGCGTATATCGAGAAATTGTACTTCCCTCCCTCCGCCGATGGTCAAGATCTAATCTTCGTCGCCGACAGGTGAGGCTTCCCGGTTTTCATATTATTAAATCTTGCTTTCCGTATTGTGTTGTGTGATCTGGTGCATTCTTCCTTTTCTAACATCTGTTAATAATCTAGGAAACTGATTGTCCATATCCATATTGTCTGCCTAATATAAAGTAGACCTTACTACTGGTACTGTTCCTGATTTTGTTCAGCTGAGGTCTGTGCTGATACAGACAGTTTTCCCTCAACTGAAGGGGTATTCTAGCTTTGTTCGTTTTATTACCGATTCACTGAATACTTTGTATGGGTTTTTGCTTTTATCAATAAAAGCAGATAGATTCTAGCTGCAAGTTTCAAAATAAATAAATAAAGTTGGCATATTATTATTATTTTTTACTGATGTACACTTATGATTTGGGGCTTTAAACTGTAGAATAGGAGCTCTTCATTTAGAAATCTTCAAATCCCAAATCCGTACTCAATATTTACATGTTGTATTGTTATGATTGTTTTTAACGTAATCAGTTTAGCAGCGTGATGAGTGTTACAAAGAAAACTGTAATGTGGCCCCATATTTTATACAAAAGGCAGTATCTTAAAGTAGAAAAGGGATTTTGGAAATAAAATGTTAAATCAAACTTCAAATTGTAAATTGTGCTGATACATGTATAAAAATTGTCAGATTGCTTGTTTCTTCATCGCTACTAAAAGTCCCTTAATATTTCATCTCACTAATGGTTTCCCATGCAAATTTCAGGCTTTCGAATTTAACCTATCTAAGCCTCCCTAATCCTGAGATCCTAGAAGATGAGTTCTTTATTGCTTTACCGAAATTTGAATCGCTGACAGGCCTGGCAGTCGATCAATATTTTGGTAAATCGGTTAATCTTCTTTCTCTTCTCCATAATCATTGCCCTAACCTGACCGAGTTCAAATTATTTGACCAAGATGATTGTCTAGAGCATCACCATGCCATGATCATCTGCCATTATCTACCCAACTTGAGAAAGCTAGAGATCCCCATCAGGCTATCGAGACGAGCAATACTTACATTTTTTGAAGAATTGCAGGGGTTGGAATACCTTGACATTTCTGGGTACCAGGATTCAGTTATTAACAAAGAAATACTAGAGAAAGCATCGCGGCTGAAGGTATTTATATGGCATTCGGGTCATGAATTGGGGGAGTTTGTTGTCTGCTCAAACTGTGGAGGGAGTGAAAGTGTTGAGACACCTTGTCAGTGTGCCCTTGAAGAGAAAATCATGGAGTGGTTGGCGAACCCGTGATCTGCAGGGACTTGTCAGAATGCTTGAAGGGAAGGATTGGAGATGTTTATTTGATTTGCCTTCATGAGAAATGAAGCTATGATAATTCAAATTTCTACTTTTCATTTTGTTTCTGTATCTGGATCAAGGGATGTTGATGTTGAGAGATATGATTAATGCTTGCCCACTTAATCGATGACAACATCGTCCTGATTCTTCGGCTCAACCAACTGATTTTATCAACCAATACCTTTGAAAAAGGAAGTATGAACCTCTTGAAAACTTAAACAAATAAAGTGAAGTTTCAGGTGCTTCTCTTTTCCAAGGAAGATCAATATTTTTGTTTTGTTTTTTCAACCTCTCTTCCCCTTTATGAGACACCAGTAAAGCTTCATAACACCTGTACTATTGCGGCTCTCTTTTTTAGACGAACAAGCAAACATGTCGTTTATACAATTATACTTTCTTTCTTTCTCTTTTTCTTTTTTTTATCTTTAGTTTTGATTGCATGAATCATAGGTGCATGATCTTTTTTTTTCCAGACTGTTATGCGTCTTTAATGGAAACAGCATTGAAATAAGGTTTACTTCTTTTGCAAAATTTCAGGCTTTCGGCCACCAGTAATGATGCCTCATTAATGTAAATTCAAATTAAAATTATGTATGTATGTATGTGCCCTTTTTGTGTTAAAGTATATGTGTACATAAAGTACACACAATTCATTTCTTTTCTTTTCTTTATATTACTTGATAAGTTCACATCCACATAAATTTAGTTTAAATGTATTTTGCACAAGAGAATGATAATTGTACCCTTAATTTTATTTCTTATTTATACATTAAATGTATTTATATGTTTTTCAAAAAATATTTATATTTAATGATAAAAATATTTATACCTTGCATTATTAAGACTAAAAGTTATGTAAATTGTATTTATACCTCATATTATTAGTATTAAAGTATATGCATATTTTGAAGTTTGAACTGCAACTATAGTTGTTTGATATCCTGGTCGTTCGTTCAATACTTAAGATGAGGTGAGTGCTATTTTTTTTATTGATTTTTAATGATATCTCTAATCTCTACTTTTGCATATATTAGTGAAATCCGTATTAAAGGCAATATAATGCTAGTTTTTCCGCATTGATACTTGAATCGGCATTTTCTGCAAATTAACACTTATCCATAATATGCAGTGGGGTTGGGCTAACGAACAGTACCGCTTTGAATTTTCTGTGGGCCTCTTCTTCGTAGTAATTGTATCGAATCAAAATTTGTAAATTAATGAGGAATTCGCACTATCTTGCATGATGTACCATGCATACTTCGTATAGTATCCCTCCCCTTAGTGAAAGAGTCAAGTTGGCAAGATAAAAATATCGAAACAACACGCTGTATTCTGGGACGTTCTAACACATTTTTCTATTAGCGAACTGCCCGTAAATGAAAAGAAAGATAAATTCCTCTTTTCTCATCATGTAGCCACTAATGCACATACATGCATATATATATATATACACACACAAATAGAATTTTGTTAATGCATTATTATTAATATTTCGGATGAAACGCTAATGATCTGATTTTAATAATTTCATGTTTGAAATTTTAATTTAAGTAGCTCAATAAATTTTTCACATCAAAATCTTCTAGAATATAAAAATTTATCATTTTTAGAGTTTTTAACTATTTTTTTCAAATTTTCTAAGATGACTTTATTTGACTAAAAAATAAATAAAAATAAAAAAAAATGTGTGCATGCCAATTAACGCCATCTTTGAAAATTAAAAAAAATAGTTAAAAAACTCTAAAAAGGGTAAATTTTGGTATTTTATAAAATTTTGATATGAAAAACTTATTAAGCTATTTAAATCGAAATTTCGAAAACGAAAACTTAAATTTTTCTACTGAAATGCTAATGATAGCACATTATTAAAACTATATATATATATATATATATAGAGAGAGAGAGAGAGAGAGAGAGAAGAAAAATAGTGTGAGCTTAAGCTCACCAAAGCCATTGGTGAGTTTAACTCAAAAAATTATTGAAACGGTTTCAAACGTTAAATCAAATTTGCTCAATAAATTCTTCATATCAAAATCTTTCAGGATACTAATTTTTCTATTTTTGGATTTTTTTAACTGTTTGTTTAAATTTTTTTTGAAAATGGTCTATTCATAGATAAAAATATTCATTATTTTTTATTATTTTAGAATCATTTTCAAAATTCGGAAAAAATAGTTAGAAAACTCTAAAAATGGAAAATTTGAGTATCCTAGGAGATTTAAATATAAAGAATTTGTTGAGCTATTAGGATTTATCATTTGAAGTCGGTTCGATCATTTTTTAATTAAGCTCATCAAAAGACTTGATGAGTTTAAGCTCACAGTAGCTTTACTCTATATACATATATAGGACTTGAACCCGCGTCTTACCATAAGCAAACGAGACATATCATCACCGTGTTAAGCATGCATTTCCGCTAATGCACATGCAAATAAAAAACTAATTTAGTCCTATATTCAGAAAAAAATTCTAAAAGTTAAATTTTTTTTATAAACATATTATTCAACTTATGAATTAATTATATTTAAATTTGATACAATTTAAATAGGGAGGATTCATTTTTCGGTCCTTAAACTTTCATTTGCATCAAGTTTTGGCCCTGAACTTTTAAAAAAATATAATTGATCTCTGAACTTTTATTTGCACTCAGAGGTATCAGTTTTTGGGCTCACCTACCGGATCAACTTTATCCAACCCAATATGATTTAATATGACTTTTTTAAACTAGATCAAATACAAATATAAATTTTTTTTATCGTCTCGAGTTGGTCAAGTCAGGTTAAATCTGAATCGGTCTAATCTAAATCGAGCTCGACCCATTTAAAAAAAAAAATAATGCTAGGCCAACCTGACTTGATACATTCATATCCTTATTTACACCATATTTTTATTATTGTTATGAAAATAATTAGTTGAAGGTCGGATTGGATTAAATAAGGTTGATCCTTCAAATCAGACCAAAAATTGATACCTCTAAATACAAATAAAAATTCAGAGATTAATTTAATTTTTTTGAAAAAATTTAGAAACTGAAACTTATATTTTCTTTTTCAAAAGTTGAAGACTTACTTGTATAATTTAAAATTTAAGGACCAATTTAACTTATTTTTTTTGAAAAATTTAAGTAACAATTTAGTGTAAATGAAAGTTTAAAGGACTAATTTGTTTTTTTTTAGTTCAAGTTCTAACTTGATGCAAATGAGATTTTAATGACCAATTTGATTTTTTAAAAATCTTTAAAATTAAAATGTGAAATTTTCCATTTAAATTTCATTTTATATTTCATCAAAAAATTATTAAACATAGATTGTATAAATTTTATACAATTTAATGGTTCTTAATAGAATATTAAATGACACTGAGTGCATTAATAATTTTTTTTGTTTTTTATGAAGTTAATTTATTTTTTGCGTTAATTTAACGTATTTAACAAATTGGTTTAGAAAACAATTTGCATTATATTTTGCTACTTTATTCTTGTTTTAGAATTGATCGAAACTATGTTCTTAAAAAAACATTCTAAAGCTTTTTTCTAAATAAAAAAAGAAAAGTTGTATGAGAAAGATCTCTCTCCACGAGATCAGTTTTCGAATCCTTGCCGCTGCGCCGCACCGTCATCAATGTATCGAACTTTATTCATAATAAATTTTGGATGACGATACTAATAAGGGAGATAACGGGTGATGTCTAATTAACATTCTTTTTCGTGGAAATCTGCAAAATAAAAGGGCCCGTTGTCTCGCACGAGTCGGACCCAGACGAGAGTCTGTATTGTGATCATCTGTCTCCGACATCCGAGATGAGTCGAACCCAGAAAGGGAAGCGCATTGCCACCCCGCACCGGCTTCGCACGTCTTCTCCGATCAACCATCCTGTTTACCCCAACACCAGCGTCCCCGCAGCGACCTCGTCGCACTTCGCCAGGCGATGGGAGGATCTCAGTCACGATCTTCTCATCTCCATCCTTCTCAGGCTCCATTCAGTCGAGCTCATCGCTGGCAGCTTCTCCTCGGTTTGCTCCTCCTGGCGCGCCGCCGCCAGGAACCCTTCTTTCTGGCGAGTCCTTGATCTCTCCGACTGGGACTCCATCACTCGTCGGATCGGCTCTCCAGTTGCCTTTCATCGGGTGCTTGCTCGGGTGTTAGCTTTTACACGTGGCGGCAAGTTCATCGAGGAGGTGCGTCTCTCGCCAACTTCCAACGGGAAGGATCTCATTGTCGTCTCTGAGAGGTGAGCTCTAATTTGGAATTTGAGAGTCTCAAGGGTTACGGATGATCCTGGGCTGGTGATATACCAGTACTGCTGAATACAAGAAAATTCCAGTGCTGCTATTAGACACTGGAACTCTCTCTTGCAAAACTAGAATTATCTAAAGGTGCCCAGGTCACTGGAAATTCCACTTAGATGGTATGACTCCTAATAACTTGAACAATACCAAAATTTCCTTCTCAAACTTCTAATAACAGAGAGCTTTGGACCATTGGCTAGACGATTTTATATTAGATAATAAAATTTTATAGTAGTCCATAACTCATGATTTTCGTCATTTTGCAGGCTTATATTTTATTCTCCGATCTTAGTTTGACCCTTTGAAATAGTAATAGTTTCATATTATTATCTTTTATTTCAGGCTCCCAACTCTGCTCTACTTCAGCTTGCCAAATCCTAAAATGATACCAGAGGATTTCTGCATGGCTTTGTCCAATTTCAAATCCCTTAGGGGTATATCAGTCAATCAGAGTCTCCTTAGGTCCTTTGGTGTGCTATTCCACTTAAATGAACTCTGCCTAAACCTTGCAGAATTAAAACTGTGTCCTGGGAAAGCTGAAATTTGTGGTATAGATGCTGTCACGATTTCTCATTTCTTACCAAACTTGAAGAAGTTGGAAATTCCAATGTCAGTCATATCGGCAAAAGCAATATCAATTTTACTTGATTCTCTGAAAATCCTTGAATACCTTACTATTTCTGTTCATGAAGAATCAGTAATTACAGCACAAATAACTGAAAAGGCTTCACGGCTAAAAGCATTTGTTTGGCATCTGGGCTCTTGACTTAAGGAAGTTCATGGATTGCTCATGATGCTTGGTTTTACTTCTGTTCTAGCGTGCGCATTGACTATTATATGTGTAAAAATAATTCTTGTTTGCCATGAATTTCTATGAATCCCATATTATTAAACTAGCAATTGTTTATGTACTATCATGGCTATATGAACTTATCTGGCATTTCTGGTATCAAATGTATTTCTGTTTCTTATTAACCAGTGTTATTAACTAGCAAACATGTTTTGTTGTTCAATTCTATTTAATTTTCTTCTCTTTCATTTGGTCAATAGGTAGCTTTTTCCTTTGCTAGATGTTATGCTTAATAATGGGAGGACTTCGATATTGTGAATTATCAACTATTCCTTGACCCTTCAAGGCAACTTAGGCTGGATTAGTTAAGCCTAACTGTTGACAATTGCCAGGTTAACCCTTTGAGGTTTGGATTAAAGAGTAGCCCTTTAGGTTCAGATCTAGTCATTCTCTAGTCTGCTTCAGTATGGAGCTCGGATTCAGGTAAGTTAGCTTGAAGTCGGCTTGGGTTGTGAATTGATGGGATTTTGATATGGATGGGTCTTACAATGTTTTTTCAGCTTTATTTATTATATTACACTCAACTTCTAAAACAATTTCTAGAATTGTCATCATTAATTGGCATGGCACCATTACCAAGTGAACTACAATGCAACCTCCCATACAAAAAATGGAACAGGTTATAATATAGCCGCTTCATATCCACATTGTTTTTTTAACTTAGAGTGCTTCATTGAACTGCCTGGCTAGACAGTTAGCCAGACAGTTAAGAAGGTTTTGGATGTTGTGGTGCCGTCCATCATAAAGGAATGTGGATTAAAGGTGGAAGCTGTTGGCAGGCAGTGCTTCACACTGTTGGCAAAGTAAACACTGAGTTGTTCCACTCGGTTCAACTTCAACAAAGGCTGAGTCAAGCATTTCTGCAGTCTTCCAGTTAGGACCATTATAAGAAGGCGGAGTGTTGCACGGTTAGGGTTTGTCTGAGTACAATGAGAGGTGGTTTTGTTTAGTGTGTTTTTGTGCACAGAAAGGATTTGTGCGGATATTTTGTGTGGTAGAAGGAGAAGGTTATGGGTTTGTATGCTTGTCTAAGCAACAGTAGAAAGTGAGCCCTGTACAATAGCAGTAAAGGCACTTTCTTGGGTTCTCAGCACTCTTTCTGAAACATTCTAGGCACTTGAAGCATCTTTTCTGGCTGACTGGTCGGCGAGTTATGTGCTTTGATGAACATGTATCGCATCTTGTCAAGAGACATGGCTTTGGTACCCAAGGACCTTTTATTTCTCTTGATCATGCTTCATCCTTTTTTGCTTGCTTGTTGGGTGGGTGGGGTTTTTAGTGGAACTGGTGGTAAGGCTGTTGTACAAATTGGAGGAACTGATGGCGGCCACTTCGTCTTCACAGGAGGTCTATGATTGTAGATTTTGGCTGTACTTGTCGTTACTTTGAAGGAAATTTAGAAGTATTAGCTGGTGGTTTCATGGCAAGGATTTTGTTTGTATTTGGCTTTCTCTCAAGACGAGGAAGAAAAGAGGATGTTGTGGGATCATTTCCCTCTTTTTGGTTTCTTCTTTGTTTGCTTTTTCTGTGTTGCATGCACTTTCTTGATGCATTTCATGACAGTGAAAACTGAAAACTCGATGTTTGCTTCTTTATGTATTTGCGGTAATTCTGCTAGTGTTGTCATTACTCTTTAATTGCACATCTATTGGTTTGGTTCGTTCGAAGTAATTTGTGAATATTCTTTATACCCACATGTTTGGTGGGCTAATTAGATATATCTCGAACCTTGGTATCAATTTATATTTATTGAACAGATCCACTAAAGCTTTTGATTTTTTTGAACATTTCATCTGTCCAATACCATGTGTTGGCATTTTAATTATTTTATGTTTTTCGAACTAATCAAATTCAATCAATCTGTATTTCTTCACGCGGTTAATCTTGAGTGCATTCGTGGAACTTCATAGTAGTGTTCTGACCTGGATCTCGGTATGGGACTCACTGGTATCGGATGCATATATACTGTTCATTGCTGGTAGCTTTGTTTTGTGATTAAATGCAAGTGATTAACAATTTAGTGCCAGTGAGTTGATCCTAATTAAGTGAAACTGACCATGAAAATTAACCATCTAAATACTAGTCTCTAGATATCATCATAGTTGGATTTATCCGTCGAAGGGGTTGAATAAGGCAATCTCTTCCACTTCTAGGATGATCCATACTATGTATCAAGCTTACTATCATGGCAAAAAGGACATTTGTTTCAAATATAATTGTATCAAATTTACAAACATGGACAACGGATATTTATAAAATTACCACTAGAGCACAAGATTATGACTAGCCATCATAATTTATCGAATACTCCCAAGCAAGCAAACATATAAAAAAGGTTGTAAAAATACACTTCTACTCCACAACTTTAACTCCCATGACAACCTGTTGTTGTTCCTGCATTTCGCTCACGTAGTTCACTTTCCCGCGAAGAACCGAAATGCTGCTGCAGCTCAAGACATCTGCACCACGGCAACGGTCAATTTGAACTGCACCACAGCGGCTGAGTTGTGCAGTCTTGCAGCGATTGACACAGACATTGCCAGTCCAGTCAACCGTGAGTGCCTTGCAACGGTTGATCAAGACATTGCCGCAGCTCACCACGTTTGCAAATTTGCAACGCTTCACACGAAGATCACCGGCTCCATTGACTTTTAATTCTTTGCAGCGGTTAATAGAAATGTTACCTGTCAGAAAGAATTTTATCAGGACCAGTATCAGTAAATCATGTCAGAATAATTGGGGTTAGTGTTATCGGAGAGCTTTCATAAAAAAAAAAACCCACAAAATTTCATTTTTTACCCAAATTTGGTAATTATTTTTATTTCAATTCAAACTACACAAAAATCATGATTAGTAGAAAATTTAAGATAATTAACCTAGTTAGCATTGTACAATTAGAATCATTCGGTCAAATAATGTTAGTTTCAAGAGTTTGAGATATTCATATTAAATTGACTTTTTGCAAATCAAGGAAAGCAGTTCAAGCTTCCCTATGGGAATCAACATCATGACTCAACTCTTGTTATGAAACTTTTATTTGACAATTTAGCCTATAAATTGAGCATAAATTTTACATGTTCTAGTTTGAACTGAAACCAGTTACTGGTTGAAGAAGGAAACATCAAGTTGTGTGATGGACTGATTAAACAGAAGCATAGATAGTTTGGTGACCTCCGCAAAATTGAACACAATATTCCTGATTGATTATTTGTTCGAGGAAATATATAATAGAGCACTTCGATGTGACAATTAGATAATCTACACTTCATAACAAGACTCTTACAATGATTTCTATCTAGTCCTCGGATAATTTAAGTTCTTTATTTGATTAGAAGCAAACACTGAACATTTGCTAGGTACTCTTCCAGATCTGACTGGTACAGACCACACAGATAAGATAATCAAGAAATGATTTTTTTTTTCACTACTAGGAACAAACTTCAAGATAACGGTTCAATTTGACAAAAACAAAAAACAAAATCTGGAATTAAAGGGGTCCAGTATTGTTCTGGTACCATAAATCGCAGCCAAGTCCATCGGATTGCTTGAGATTGTTTCCATTGCATAATTAATATTAATTTGAGCAATATGTACCTGAATATTAAACTAACTATGAAGTACAAATATTCGACTTAATAGAGATCATTACCAGTCTGTTCAATCTGAGCATGTTTGCACCGTGTAATCGAAATATCTCTAGCTCCTTCAGCGTGAACATTGGTGCAGCGATTAAAGGAGATGCTACCAGTGCTGTTCCCTCTGATATGAATGTTCTGGAAACGGCTGACATAGATAGTGCCGGGACTTGTTATTTTCGCAATACCATCCCTCGATTTGAATACGCCTTCTGTAATCACTGTCTCTGATCCGTTGATGATCAGTGTGAAGTAACACTTGGGTTGTTCCTCTATCACCACCATATTTGTCAGTTATCACTTTTTAGATAAAAGTGTGTTTGAGAGTTGAGGAATCAAATAAGTTCAGTCAGAGTGGTTTAGAGTTTATAAAGTATTCATTTCTTTGCTACTAAGCAAGAGGGATTAATTGTCAACCATATCTGGTGAGCAGATTCCGAGAAGGACAATTGAAATTATTTGGCTCTTCTCCAGTTGTTATGATAGCGTACATCTCCAGGTTAAATTAGTTGTTGCCACGTCATTATCAGACATGTTCACACATATATTATTATACGTTGTTTTTTTACTTTGGGGTCGGAAACAAATTGTAATGGAAGTAATTTGACATATCCAATAATTTGTTATGACAATTTGTAAATTTGAAGTGTAATATATGGGATATGATTTTATATGGTATGTTATCAACATAAAGTAATTACTCTTTTTTAAATAATTGAAAATTTGCAATGGTTTGCATTTGATAATTTTTGATTAAAAAAATATCAAATGTTGCTAAATTGTATAAATTCTGATATACAAGTAATCTGCAAGAAAAAAAACATCTAAGATTTAAAATTTCAACATAATTGAATATATTATTAAGATTGTCAAACTCATTGTTACTGATTAGTTTTTACGCATGACAATTAGAAGAGCTGCAACATATATAACACCATTAATCACATCAAGGACGAATGAACAAAAAAGAATTTTTATGTTATGAGCTGAATGCATTCTTACCTCCACGTGTTACTCTCCTCATCCAAGTACAACCGTTGGCCAGACTCGATCTGTGGATTTTATCAACCGGAGACTTGGTTACAAACAAAGAGTTTGCTCCGACTCTCTTTAATTAATTCATTGCCAACAACACGGCGAATGAGAGAAAAATAAATAGCTAGGTGTAGGTGTAGCTTCCAACTGCATTGCAAGAGCTGTACGAAACTCGTTATCCGTCAACTTGAGCATTAATTGCAAAAATTTGACAAGCAACTACACACACCGAAGTCTGAAGTCTGAATTCTGAAACGCGCTTAAAATTAGCCACTTTGGGCCGTTGACTCGGCCGCCACGTTTCCTATTAAACCAGAATCCTTCGATCAAGGCCTGGGTTTAGCTAGGCTTTCTCTAACAAAGCCCAATCAGCCCAAATGGCACATCTCCTCTCCAGGGAATTTTTTCACCGACCCACCAACTTATTAGCACCAATAGCTTATGACATCGCAATATAAAGCAGCAGCACATATATAAAATTTAAGTCTAATAGATGCTAACACATGTAAAAGTAAAATGTGAGAATATTTAAAAGTAACTTGAAGAAGACAGTAGCATGCTAAATCTCATCTCTAAATGCCGAATTTTTTTTATTTAAGAAAATAAATAATAAAAATTAAAGAAGTAAGAAAATAACGGGAAAAATTACAGATGTAGAAGGGATGAGATTGTAATACTCGGCCAATAACTATCTTTTCCAAAGCAACGGTCAAATTTTGAAAAAAAAATCATTTTTTATTAGGGACGTAGTTTGAGTATTGTACCATTTGTGAAGGACGAGGAAGAGAAACGTATCTCAGATGGACTGTTAAGCAGCCCATGTCCCACAGCGCTCACGTCTCTCCACGCAATTGTGTTGCACGTCAGTGTGGATGGGTTTTTTATTCCCGTCTCAATATGAAGACCGTGCATCACGCGGAACCCACACCATGCCACGCTACAGCAGAACCCATGCCACGCCACGCCATGCGCGTGCCCTGTGGACGGGAATCAGAAACCCGTCCACTGTAAAGACCATGCACCACCCCAAGACAGTGCGCCACGCGGACAGCTGTGCCAGGTGGACGCTCCTTAGAAGCCCGTCCCAGAAGGGTAAGTAAATAAGTATTCATCCCCACTCATGTCCCCAGCAACCCCTTTCCCTATTTGTTCCCCTTCTCCTCCTTCCGAAACACCACCCTCTCTTTTTCTCCCCACTAAATCCCTCCTCCTCCCCCCTCACCACTGTCCTCCTAGCCGGATCCGACACCGCCGTCGATTTGTCTCAGTCACCATTGATCAGTACCTGCCGCCTCCTTGCCTTTCCATCTCACGTGAGGTAAATTTAATTTTTTTTAAAACAAAATTTATTTATTATTGTAATTGTGTAATAGTAATCTAAAAAATATAATTATAATTTGTTACATTGGTGTCTTGAAAATATTACATGATCAATTTTAATTGAATAATTTAGTAGAAGTATGTAGTTATTATTAACATATTTTATAGTAAAAATAATTTAAATATGATTTATAATTTATTAAAAATATTTTTTTAGTTGCATAATCAAGTAGTAACATGTTTATTTAATTTTCATTATCAGTGTCATTATTTAAAAAAATAGTTAATGTAATATTTATTTTATTTAGTTTGGATAAAAGAAACATATTCATATTGCATATTTATTTTGATGATGAAGTTATTAATTATCGGTACCAAATATTCCTATTGTATATTTGCATGACTAAAAAAAATTATATTTGAATACAACACAATTATGTATATTTGAGATATTTTTATAAATGATGCATGTTTGTTAAACAAGCACAAATTAATGAACTTCATAAAATTGGAAAAAGATTAATATTTTTAAAGTTTATAAATTAAGAATATATATTTTTATTTTGTGATAAATTTGAAATATATACGGAATGATAAATTGTGAATGGTTAGTGAATGATTAGTGAATGATATTTAGGTGTATGGTTAGTGAATGATTTATTGACTTCGAAATTGTATTTAGATGTATGGTTGGAGAATGAATTAGTGACCTCAAAATAATATTTACATGTATGTTTAGTGAATGAATCAATGACATCAAAATGATATTTAGATGTATAGTTAGCTTATGAATTAATGGCCTCAAAATATTGTTAGTTTTTATGTAGCAAACATGTATGAAGTATATACCCTAAAAATTATAATTATTGTATTATACGATATATACTTATTTAAATTATAAATGATATACAATACATGCTTATTTAAATTAGAGATGATGTATAGCATATGATAATTTAAATTATAAATAATATATGATATATGTTTATTTAATTTTATTGAACCATTATAACTTTTTTATTTTAACAGATATTAACATAAAATTTATAGAATTTATAAATATATTTTATGGAGAATATAATACTTCTTTAATTTAATTTGTTATCCATTTTTTTAGATAATATAGAATTTTATAGAATATACTGTATGTGTATGTTTTGTGAAATTTTATAACCAAAATAAATAACTAATATCGAATTTTAAATGATGTAAGAAATTAAAAAAATGACGGACATACAAAAAGTTGGTTTTAGCAGTCGGGCCGAAACCCAAGCGGATGTCGATATTTCAATTCCCGATGAGGCTCTTAGACGAACTCTCACCGCTTTACTAGTCATGCCCATGTGTCATCACAGAATATTAGACATACACAATGATGTGAGTTGAAAATATATCATATTTCGTTTATATTTGGAAAAAATATTTTATGTGTTATTTTTCATTATAATTTTTTTTCAGCTCGAAGGAGTATTAAATGCACATGACTATCAGCCTCATATTCTTTATCACAATCTTTGTGAGCCTGCACTTTTGGAGCGGTGGCGTCTAGAGGCACACACTTTTTACTTACTAGTTGGAGATGTTACCATCACTCTACAGAATGTCAGTTGTTTATGGGGTTTGCCAATATACGGTCTCTCTCTAACCGATCATAGTGAACTAGGGAATATGGAGTTAGTGGATGATTGTTTCGGGCATGTCCCATTAGAAGCATGGAAGAAAAAGAAGAGAAAGAAGGGAGATGATGCAGAAGGTATTGTATCTTACTCAAAAAACCAAATGAACCTTAAATGGATGCGGGAGATATTTGGTCAGATGCTTGCGAATCTGACTCAGGAGTAGGTGGATAGGTACACTCGGGCATTTTTACTTAATTTATTCGGATCAATATTTTTTCCTGATTCATCTGGCGGTAGTGTAACAGCGATGTATTTGCAGTTTCTGACTGATTTGCAGAATCCATCATCCTACAATTGGGGTTTAGGTATTTGAAAATTCTTATATTTGAAATATTTATTTAATTAAGTCATATTATTTTTTTCTTAAATTGAAAAAATAGGGGTATGTATATGAAAATTATTCTCCTTTTTATAATTACTTGTTGTATTTATTAAATAAAAATAATTTTGTGTAGGTGTGCTAGCTGTTATGTATTGACATCTTTCTACAGCCTCGTTGTCACGGACCAAGACCATCGGTGAGCCAGTTTTACTGCTCCAACAGTGGTTTTGGACGTAACCCCGTTGTTGACGTTCGAATCCTCCATTGGGCGGTGAGAATTCTGAGTTGAGACCGTGTTATGCGGTGCGACGGGTTACGCTACATACCTATACTTTTTGTCCGGCTCGCGTCTAACTAACATATTATAGCAACCAGCTAAAAAATTTAGTTGATACACATGTGAATTGGGAGCCGTACAAGCCGTATTTTGTTCTACTTCCTGATCGTGTCCACCGAGAGCGGCATTATTGGTTAGCACGTATGCCATTGATATACTTTTGCATCATATCCTAGCACTATCCAAAGAGGGTTATGCACCAGTTCGAATTATACCAGATCATACCTCCGGGTGACCCACATCATTTGACTAATCTTCGAGATCTAGATCGAGTTGCTCATACAATGCATAGTACGTCAGATGGGCTCATCACCATCGATGGTATGTGAGTATGTGGTCTCGGATATATTTTATTGATGAGACGCGACCATATGATCCATCACGTCTGATTGAGTATCGTCGGTGGTACCAACAGTAGGGGATGTACTCAATCTATATTAAAGGTCATTTGAAGGCCGGACTAGATAGACATTTACCTCCACCACGGGATTCTGTGGAGATCCTCGGCTACGTTCCTAGTGATCTTAAATTGCTTCGCGTGATATGTTTTAATTATTTAAAATTAATGTATTTAATTTAATTTATTCCGGTACATCTTAATTTATATTTTTTTGGTTTTGCAGGGCATCAGAGCGCTACAACAAGCAAAACATATAATTAAAAAGTTGTATAAGTGTGACACAAAAGCAATCAACAAAGTTATCTTGAAGAGTTTAAATTGTATGCTACATGATGTTGATCAGGCACACGAACTGGACTGTATATTAGTAGAGGTCGATCTTCCGATGAATATTGATGATATTCTAGATGATGATGACGTTGAGCCTTCTAATGTTGGACCTTCTGGCGCTGCACACGACGTGCCGGATATTTCGGCACAGTTGGGATTTGATGATATTTTCATATACTTACAGTCGGAGGCCACACATGTATCACGACCACCTCATACAGGCTCATCATACATGCATTATCCATATCCATATCTAGCTCCGGAGTCATTGCAATATCCATATCCATCTTCCGACCCATCAATGCAATCTTATTACGGGTATCCACAAGCGCAAACATATGGCTGGGGTCCTGCACATCATGTTCTTATGTCAAAGGCATATTCGACATGGCAGGCCCTGTTGATGCCATATATGCCATAGATACCAAAGATGCCCTCAAAACTGGCGCCTTCAACGTGGCAGCATGTCCAGTAGATGTCATAGATACCCATGACACATGCGCATATATCACAGGCATATCCAACCATGACAGATCCCGTCTATATCAGAGATGCTCATGACACAAGCACAAGCACCTCCTACGACAGAGGCGCTGCAGACGTGGTATGGACTCCAGAGCCTTTTTGCAGATCCGACATTAGAGCCTCCTACCACTACATAGCAGGTTCCCCCCGGTAGTTCCTACGCTTGCACTACTGCCATGCCTTCATAGTCAGCGGTATTTTATCTATATATTTATCTTGAAATTATTAATATTGTATTATTATTATGTAATTATATAAACTTTTGAATTTACAGAATGTTCAAGTCAAAAATGATGTATCGCAGTCGTCAAAGGATCATGACGATACAACTCTGCTAGAGTGAGGTCTTCGAAAAAAGAGAGTGGTATCCAAGTATACACCAAGTATTTCTTAGTTTTTTTTATTGTATGTCATAACTTTATTTAGTACGATTTATTTATTTTGAGGATCTTGGATCGGTATTTTTATTATTTTATTATGGAGCTTATTTTATGGACTTTATATTATTATGGACTTTATTTATAGTTTTGATCATAATTATATGTTTTTTATGAAAATATAAAAAAATACATAGTTAGAGATTTTTTCCAAATGATAAGTAATAAATTCTTACAAAATCGTATACATTACATAATAATAACAACAAAAGTAATAAATAAGTATAAAAAATAAAATCAAAATTATACATAATCACCATAATAAATATACAATCATACAATATACAATCATACAATATACAATCATATTTAGAAATAGTAATTATTTTAATAAATAAATCATCATAACCCTAAGAAATACTCTTATGGGCACGAGCCCATAGCCTTCATAATTGTGAGTTACCATCCATGTTCGAACCTAAAAAATATATAAAATTGTTTTATGTATCACTATTTATTTTATAAAAATTGTTATAAATTATAACAAACAAATTGAATGAAAACTTGATTGCATATTTCATTGCGTGCAATGAGTTATTTGATGGTTAATCGAGCCACAACCCTCGTAAGGTAGAGGACCTCTCCTACCTTCCATTCGATCCATCATCATGGGAGTACGTATGTGCTTTCTTCTACCTATTTGCACTAATGTTTTGTTAGGAATAATTGTCTCGCTGTCTTATTCTGGCCAGTCTTCTTCCTTCTCAAAAATTTCAAACTGATCTTGTCATGTGTTCACCAGCGCTTTAGTGCTATAAAATCAATGAGTGTACTCATTTGGATTATAACTACGTACCGCGGATACTTTCAAGATATGACAACATACAATAAATGTATTATCCGGTTTATGACATTTACATTTGGGTTTCCTTCCGTCCGCTAGATCAACCTTGTAGCTTCTATCTTCTCTACCATTTGGCGTAACTCGTTCACCTTTAGCGACAATCTCATATCAACCTCTCACCACATTGTATTCGGTGACTTCAAGATTTTTTGTTTGTATTAATGCTTCTTCAAGTTTGGTAGTAACTATATCAGAGAATAATTGTCCTTTACGCGCTAACTCTGCTACTTCTATCATTCTTTTAGCAAACCAAGCAACATACTTATAGTAAGTCGTTACTACAATAGCACAAACTAGAAGGCCTCGACATAGTTTGAACACCCGATTAAGTGATTCTGCACCATAATTATCATTATGCCCAACGATATCCTCCATCATAGCATCAGGATCATTTATGAGGGCATCATTCTGTTTCTCCGTCTGTTTCATCTAATTTTCCGACATGTTTTAGATATTCATCTGCCTCACGACTAAAGTTTTTTATCTCATTTATATCTTACTTGAATTCACGCAGACTATATTTTCTGCATGTCGCTTTAAAATTGTTAGTTGTATTTTGATTTCTACATACTTTTAGCAAATTTTCGACGATATGTTGGACGACTTGATTTTGCTCTTCGTACCACCCAAATTGAGGATTATGAAATACATGATTCATGCCTACGTGACGATCAGAAATAACACATAGTCATCCGTCTCTGACAACCTTATGTCGCAATATCTCATAAACCATTCCCAGTTGTCACTATTTTCTTTTTCAATAAGTCCGAATGCAAGTGACAACAAATAATTTTCAGTATCATAAGCGATAACTACCAGTAACCTCGCACTGCATCGTCCATGTAGAAAAAAGACATCTATACTTATAACAGGATGTAAGAACCGAAATCCTTGAATGCCCGGAGCAAATGCCCAAGAACATTATGTGAATTCACGCATAATAGGATCTATCGTGGGATTAGACTGCAACTCTATTTTAATACTTGGATTAGACATACGTATAACATTAAATAATCGAGGTAAAAGTGCATACGAGCTGTTCCATGACCCGAATAATTGTGTCATAGCGATCTCTCTTCCTCGCCACAGTTTGTTATACTTCGGATTTACTCTTGAAAATCTTTTCTTACCATTCCACGGACAGTTTTAACTGACATTCCTAAATTATCGTTCAATTCATCTTTAATAATGTCAGCTATCATTCGAGATGTGAGCTGAGCATCGTCAACTATAGTAGCTGTGGTGGTATATGAGTGTAAAATCTATAAGTATTAATAGCCCAGACATCATCTACTTTGGTTGGTATTGCACATAAACTCCAGTTACAATTTGGATCCTTACATTTCATTTTATATTTTTCGTACTACTATTGATTATGACTATTTCTTTATTTTTTTAATATGAAAATTTTGAACCGCGAGAATAAGATGTTGTTTCGAGAGAAATATTTTTTTCTCTATGAAAGGACCCTTCAATCGGGTACGTGCATCGAAAAAATCAATATCAGCATATGCAAAACTCGACCCATCATTAATAATTCTTGTTGGATGTTCTACTCCTCTATTAATAAATTGAATATATTCTTTTTTACGTTGTAATAAATCTCTATCTGCACGAACCTCCTCCTCATTGTTATCATCATCATCATTCTTATCCTCACTGTCAGAATCAGACTTTTCATCCTCATCGGACCCAATCTGATAATCAGAATCTTCTTCTTCGTCGTCGTCTTCTTCTTGGAGATCTACGGATGAATTAACATTCATCACGGCAGATGAAGTTCCGGCATAGCCTGATGAGCTATTATCTGCTAAATTACTCGAAAATAGCTCCTCATTCCAAAAACTTAACACGGATTTCAGATTTACATACAGTTGAATCATTATCATTTGGAAAGTAACTAGTTCATAAAAGGTTTTTTCATGATATCTCATTGTTAACTAATATTACGGTAAACCACCAACATCTAGATGCTTCGCTATTTACTTTACTATAAATTTTAAGAGAGTACTGACTCTCTAATACCTGTAATCCGGTATATATTTCATTTAATATATTTTGAAAGACAGTAGATTCGTTTATAGAGAAATCGAGGATCGATGGTGTACTCAGCTCCAAATCAGTCATAAAATACCACACCCTTTAAATAAACACTTACAGGTGGTATTTTTAATTTTATCTGCAAATTTTTAGACAAAATACTCGATTTAAAATAAATTAAATGTATATATGCGCGTGTATATATAACATAAATAATTATATTAATAAAGTTTTAAAATGACAAATATAGAATAAAGAGTAAATTACACGAGTAGTCCCTAAAGTATCACTCCTTTATCATTTTGGTCTATAATGTTTGAAAATTATCAATTTGTTCTTTAAAGTATTTTTTGGTTACCATTTTAGTCCTTAAAATTTTAAACGTATTATTTTGGTCCTTTAAGTTTCTAATTTGTACCAAATTGATCCCATATTTAATATCCAATAAAAAATTGATAATTATACCTATCATAGAGATATAATTATCAAACACATCAAATAATATAAATAATACGAAACAATACAAATAATATTAAATTAATAATTATTCAAGACTGATCTAGACATAATTATCAAATAATACAAATAATATAAAAAACCATTATTATTCATCACATTAAATACCAATTAAATTAATATTAATATTTATGTTGGTGCCATCATAAATTAATTGAATAAATTTTACATATGTTTTTTCCATAAATATAAATATATACCAATTTGATATGAATTAAAAACGTGATATGTAAAATTTTTTTATGATAGACGTGATTATCATTCTTTAAATGAATAACAAATGTATGATCAATTTGGTATACATCTAAAACTTGTGGGACTAAATTGATATATTTAAACTTTTAAAGACTAAAATGATAACTAAGTGATAAATGATAAATAAGTGATATTTTAAGGACTATTTGTATAATTTATTCTTGTGCGGCCCTTTTTCACGGCCCACGCGCGAGGCATCTGCGTCCTCGCTCACGGGGGAAGAAGGTGCAGGTACATCCCTGCGCGTGTTTGTGCGCTTAAGGACTTATTATTTAGGTGATTGTGGGAACTTTTATTTTCCGACGGGCGCAAGCCCCCGCCGTTAATTACCCCGGCTCTCGCCTCGGGAACCTCTGATTAATGGGCTAAACTAATCAAAATATATGGATCAGATTTGTAGCTTTATTTCTTCCTTCCAATTTATTATAATGCATACTTGAAATAACCCAAAGGTATAACTTTGGATAATAAGACTAAAGACGTATGATCTAAAGTCAGAGAAACGTATAATTTCTCATAAATCAGAGATCGAGGATGTATGACCCTATTGATCTCATAGAGTTCGAATGTGAAGCGCACTGCCAACTCGATACTCAAAGAACCAGAGATGTTTGATCTCTGAAAAGGTTCATGTCAAAGACAAGGACGTATAATCCTAAACAGTCTATTGACCTTCCAAATCCCGAATCTGAAGCGCTATGCCAATTCGAAACCTGGGAAAATTGGAGGATCGGGAACATATAATTCTTTATCGATTTCCAAAATGAGGTACATTAAACCTGAAGCGCACTGCCAATTTAATGTTCTCGAAACATGTTCTGATATGATTTGGTATGTTGGTATGTTTTCACCAAGTTTTGGACTTATCTGCATATTTGGCATATTTGACATATTTTATTAAGAGTTTGGACACACATTGTGTATTTGGCATGTTTGGCCAGAAATTTGGGTATATTTGTATATTTGACATGTTTGGTCAAATGTTTGGGTTTATTTGCGTATTTGACATGTTTGGTCAAATATTGGGACATATTTGTATTTTTGACATATTTGGTCAAATATTTGGGTATATTTACATATTTGACATATTTTGTCAAATATTTGGACATGTTTGTATTTTTGACATATTTGGTCAAATATTTGGATTTATTTGCATATTTGACACGTTTGGTCAAATATTTGGACATATTTGTATTTTTGACATATTTGGTCAAATATTTAGATTTATTTGCATATTTGACATGTTTGGTCAAATATTTGGACATATTTGTATTTTTGACATATTTGGTCAAATATTTGGATTTATTTGCATATTTGACATGTTTGGTCAAATATTTGGACATATTTGTATTTTTGACATATTTAAATATTTTGATTTGTTTTATCAAAATATATCAAAGTATGATTATTTTGAACATTTTGATTTGTTTTACCAAAATGTAACATGATTTGATCATTTTTGAATATTTTGATTTGTTTTATCAAGATATGACATAATTTGACTATTTTGATTATTTTGATTTGTTTTATCAAAATATAACATAATTTGGTTATTTTGAATATTTTGATTTGTTTTATCAAAATATATCATAATTTGATTATTTTGAATATTTTGATTTGTTTTATCACAATATAACAAAACTTGATTATTTTTAATGTTTTGATTTGTTTTATCAAAGTTTAACATATTTAATCATTTTTTGAATATTTATGATTTATTTTATCAAAATATAACATAATTTGATTATTTTTAATGTTTTGATTTGCTTTATCAAAGTTTAACATATTTAATCATTTTTGAATATTTTGATTTGTTTTATCAAAATATAATATAATTTGATTATTTTTTTTTAATGTTTTGATTTGTTTTATCAACACATGACATAATTTAATTATTTGTGAATATTTTGATTTGTTTTATCATAATTTGATTATTTTGAATATTTTTGATTTGTTTTATCAAAATATAGCATGATTTGATTATTTAAAATATTTTTGATTTGTTTATGACATATTTTAATTATCCTTGAATATTTTGATTTGTTTTATCAAAATATAGCATGATTTGATTATTTTGAAAATTGTTGATTTGTTTTATCATAATTTTCACTTATTCTTAAATATCCTATTTGGTATTTTGAATTTATTTTGTACATATATCATATATTTTTGAATTTTCTTTTATTTATAATATAAAAAAGAAAATAAAATAAAATTAAAATTGACATTTTATAGTCTTAAAAATATTCATAAACGAAATCATGACTTTTGATATATTTTTCATAATTTTTGGGCTTGAGAAATCATTTTTATTTGGTGTTTAAAGTTTATTTTTAAAACAGATTAATATGGGCCGTCAGATTTGGGCCCATGCATCAAAATCTGAACTTAAGTTCAGTTTTTAAAGCATCTTTTAAACTGGGCCGTTGGATCTCTGGCGCGCATCAAGCCTTCTCTGGGCTTTTTGAATTTCATCAAGATTCGCACTTTGAGATGCATCAATATTCGTGCTCATCCTCCCCGACACTGATCAAGGCCCTGCCGGCGTCGGATCTCCGATCAGGAGGCATGGCTGGCATCGCCGGGGTGTGGGGAGTCTATCGGTGGTGGTCTCGGCGGCGGCGGCAGCCTGGATCGCCGGAGATGGGGGTAACCATTTGGTTTCGGTTGAGAAGTTGGCTGAGATGAAATTTTGAGAAATTTGAGCTGATTTTTAATAAATTAACTCGATTTCTTTATCATATGGCATCGCCAGAGCATGTTTAACGAGATTTTGAGGCTTAATTTGGGTTTAATCCATCAAATTTGCAACTTTGGCCATTTGGTACCAAACTGGTTTCGGGGCATTGTTACCAAATGGTATTTCATGGTTTTTCCTTGCAATTTTCTTCCAATTAACCCTCCAGACAGTGTCGTTTAGCATGTTTGAACATGTTTGGATGATCAATTTCATCAATTTAGATGTGCATTGTCCTTTATGCACATTGGGTCATTTCTGGTTTTATTTCCAATTTGGTTTTCCTTTGATTTCTGTACATTCTTCTCAAATTGCATGTTTAAGTATGTTTATTTGGGTCAATTGTATGTTTTGAAAAGGTTTTATACTAGATTTGCATGTGGATTTCGTTTGTATGTAAGTTAATTTCATTTTTCCTTTTCTGGTATTTATTCCAAAATTAACTAAATTCTGGTTTTTACAGATCCAATTTCAAAAATTCATAGAAAATTACAGAAAATACCAAAAATGGTAAAACTTGGTGAGTGAATGCATTAAGGCTTATTTTATATGCCTATGAAATTTCAAGCTAATTGAATAATCAGAAAGCATGTTTTTTGTATTTTCACCAGAATGGACAGAAATGCCCTTTCAGATATGTTAAAAATCAAATTTGGCTTAGCCTGTGGATTAAAGCCTGGTTTAATTATTCTAAACCCTTTAAAACATCACCTGAAGTGTTATAAGGGTGAATTTATTAAGAAAATTTGGATTTTTGGAATCAAAAGAGAATGAACTTCTCAGTTTGACCCAAAGTTGACTTTTTTGAAATTTTTGACAGATGAGATTGTAAAATTCATAACAATTCAAAAAAAATTTCAAAAATTATAAAATTTAGGTTGTAAGTTAGTATAAACCTACCCTACATGACTGTGAGTTTTTATGAAAAATTAACAGCCAGACTGAGAGATATGGATTGATCTCTCAGCTGGATAGAAACTGGGGTGCACTGGACTTAAGCCAACACTGATGCTTATTGCTTTTCATTGCTCAATTGTGGTTCTGAGCCATCAAGCACATCATAAAAACATGAAAGAAGAAACCAAAAGAAGAAACAAAAGCTAATTTGCATCAAAACATCATGTATTATAATATATTGAAATACAATACACATAAAAAACATGGGATTTTGTTTCTCCATGGAATTTTGACAGCATAACAGAGCAGGAGCCGTTGGCTTTGTCTTCTTCCTTGGGTCAGTGTGTCATGCCTTTCGGGTGTGAGCATATCCCGAATATTCCTTGGCCTTGCTGGCGCTTGACATGTCACCAAGGTGTCACTAAGTGTGCCCAACGTGTCAATTTGGCTGCTTGAGTGCTGAGTTGTGCCAATTGACCACCCCCAGATCAGACTTGAGTGCCAAGTGGTGCACCTGTCAATTGAGTGCTTTTCACTCCAAATTGACACTTCAGGCAGCGTCGTGGAAGCATCTCGGAGCTCCCCCAGGTGTTGGCTTGGCATCTCGAGCTCCCAATTGCCCCGTCACCTTCAAGGTCGAGGTACTTTCTCCTTCGATTTTCTCCTTGTTTACTTTACTATTTTCAATGCTGTTTGTGGCATTGAACTCCCCTTAGGATGTAGATTAAGTCCCTAGAATGGTTTAAGCCAAATCGAACCATACACCCGAACTCCATTTTCGAAGCTCCAGTTGAGCTCTGGAGCTCGAGGAGGAAGAAAGGAGGGAGAGAGAGAGAAATTCAAAAGGTTTCTCTCGCTTGGGTTGGGTGCACGTGAGCCGTGCTTTGGTTTCGGGTTTGTCAGAGAGAGGGAGAGTTTGCACCAAGTCCACCCCCTCTTTTCTTTTCTTTTCTTCGCTGGCCAAAGGGTCGCCTGGACACTGGGCCCCGTTGGCAGTGAGATTAAGAAGGAGGGCCCCGCATGTCGGGTTTAATGAGACTCAGACTCAGCGAAAAATTGAAGGTGAGTCTGTGGTCTCGGTTCTCATGCACCAAAACACATTGTCAGCGGTATGACGCATGTGTGCTGGGTCCATTCAAACCACTCTTAACACTTTGTGTGTATGACAGGTGGGCCCCAAGGGCTGAGGTTGTGTTTGAGCTCCCCAAATTGCACCCAGATCGTTGTATCCCCCCCCAAATTGCACACAGAACTATCTCCAGTTCTGATTTTGGTATTTTCCTTATTCTTTTTTTTTGCATTTTATTTTATTTCTCATGCAAAATTCCATGAAAAAAAATACAAAAAAACCACAGAAAATATATTCCATGATTCTGTCATTTTGGGTAATATTTTTGATATTTTTGGGTGTGAAATTAGGCATTAATTTCACTTAAATCATTAATTATATATGATTAGGCATATTAATCTTATACAATTAATATTTTGGCATGATTATCCCAAAGAATCATTTTTTAATTCCAAGGGATAATATTTGGGGCATTCTTCATGAATGAAATTCATGATTTTTGGATTTGGCATGTTTAATTATATGAAATTGTTTCTTGATTTCATATAATTAGGGTTTTGTGCATATATTTTTTTTGCACACATGTGTATATATTTTTTTTGAAGGGGGGTTTGGTATGATTATTTCATGAAATTATTTTTTAATTTCAAGAAGTAATTTTGGGATTTAATAAATCATGAGATTGGACATAATTTCATGATTTAATATTTGACATGGCTATTTCATGAAATTGTCTCTTTAATTTCAAGAAATAACTTTATGAAATTGAACATAATTTCATAATTTCAAATCTTTGGTATAAAAATCACATGAAATTATATCATTAATTTCATGCAATTTAATTTGTGTATTTTTCTGGCAACTTTTAAACAGCAAACAATTCTAAAATAAAAGAAAATTTTAAAACCTATCCGATTTGTGAGACTTTGATGACTTTTAACTCAGCCAAATGTCACGTCACGATTTTGCTTTTATTTTTTTTGGATGAATGAGTTTGTGTATAAGATACTGCGTCTATCAAGCTATTTATAGGGATACTTCAGAAAAAAGGACGTTAAAAATAAATCTGTCCAGCATAATTGAAGATGGGGGACAGAATTTACTTCTGAGACCGAAATAATTGAGGGTAGGGACGGATTACCTTTATATAATTCAATTAGGGGATGCCGAAATTCGGAGGTGGGACATGGAGCACTTTACCGTCTAATGTTAAAAAAAATTAAATTTAAGTTGGACGGGCTTCTGTAATATAACTCAGGAAAGTACTGGGCCAGAAATTTATTTCGCCGCCTTGGTGATTGGCTGCAAAAATTGAGGCCATGGAATGAGGGATGGAAAGCCGTCCACATTAAAAAAATATTTTCCATTAAAATAATGTAAAGTAATGGTATTGGACGGGAATTGGAAAACCGTCCTTTTCATTTTTCAAAAAACAATTACTTTTTTTCCTACTTAATTAATTATTATTATTATTTTTCATAAATAAAAAAGCTCCAAATGACACAATCAAAATCCCGTAGAAAATAAAATAAGAACAGTTAATAAAATGATGTATGTCAATAGATCTATTGGTTAATTTTTAAAAATATGAACGGCTACCTTAATTTGTTGGATTAGCTGTGCAAGTTCTTCTACTATGTCCTTATTGTCCATAATGCCCACATGTATAGGTGTGCTGTTGTTGGCTCAATTCATCCATCTCATTGCGGAATCGGATATTCCGACGACGGTCTTTTTGTACTTTGTACATAGTTGTATTCAGAACTAGTGTTGGTTATATGTTTTGTGGTCAAGTATCACAATCTCCAAGTGGGTAAAATTCTGGTTCCCACATTGCCATCAATTCGACTGCACGGAGAAAAAGCATCACATGCTGGTTGCTATCTACGCCTGAGGTTGCACAGATGGCTAATACATGAGAGCAGGGGATACATGTGCCTCCTCGAACCTCTAGTTTAACCCAGTGTCCTTTTTCTCCTTTGATTTTGTTTCCTTCTTGTCTTTCTACTGTTTTCACTTCATATTTTCGCTCGTCTCTATATGGAGTCATTGTATGTGTATTTCCCTTTAATCTCCTTTGTTCTAGTAGTTCCTCTACTTTTCGGGCAAACACAAGGTTTTGATTTATGGTTTGTTCCGCTTTCGTCCTTCTCTCCGCAAAGTATTTGACTGATTTCTAAAATGTGATCTCAACAATTGAAGTTACCGGTACTCTCGAGCTTCTTTGAAAATATTATTTAGCGATTCAGGACCATTTATTGTCATTATGCCCCACCGATGACCTGGTCATAAGCTTTTGTCCACAAATCAAACCGTGGGTCATCATTATCTTCAACCCTTCCAATATCTTCAAGCCATTTTACCGAATTTGTATTTTTTTGTGGCTAATCATTGCATTCTTTGATGAAACTTTCATGGTTGGTTTTACCTCATAGCGGCTCTAACAATGGGGATTAGGCTTTTTTCCTTGAAATGACGTTGAAAATTTTAACAAATGTGTCTTAAATAATATCAGTGGGTGGCTTGCCCTAACTCAACGTTCCAACCTAAATCCGACTCCTTAAAAACGCTGAGGATTGAAGGACCTCGGTCCGAAAGTACGTAGACAATTCTAGAGCCAATGACTTCTCGACGTACAAATTTCATAAACCTCTCCGATGATAAGTTATTCTCTTTGTCAACTAATGCAAATGCAAATGGCACCAGTTGATCTTCGACATCATAGCTGCAAGTAGTAAGGAGCCTTCTTTTATACCTACCCGAAAGGAACGTACCATCAATTTCAATCACGGGCCTACAATGGCTGAAAGCCCTAATTGTCAATCTAAATGCCCAGCATACTTCTTGAAATAATCTAAAGTTATGGTTATTGGATGGCACCATGAACCACTCAATCTTTGTGCATGAATTGTTGTGTTGTATGGCCGTCGATAATAGAGCAATTAAGTTGTAAGCTTGCTTTTACCCCCAAACAATTGGGCAATCACAATTTCTTTCGCACTCCAACACTTTAAGTACGGTGCATTGTAATTATATCTTTGTTCGATATCCACCTTGTATTTGATATTAACTTTAATGTGCTCTCTAATGATTGATGCTATGAAAGGGGTGGTAAGGTGTGGATGCTCAAAGCTATCGTATGAGATAACACACGAGTGTAGTCCATCTCTTGTATTTATTATAAATACATCATCACTTGACCGACGAGTTGCGTACAATCTCCATTTATAATTTTGTTTGGTACAATGTATTGTGTATACTCTCATGTTGGTTTTTTTAGTATGGAATGTACAATTTGTCCGAATATGAAAATCATGCACCACCAATTTGAGGTGATTTTTAGAACGAAACAATTGCACTGCGGCCAACCTATCTTCAATAGTGTACCCTGAATCGTCAAAATAATTACAATCACGATAAAATTCTACTACACCTTCTCTAATGTTAAAAGATGCAATTGGATGAGAATCTGTTCAGTCTCTTAGAGGCCAGCTAATGCTATGTGAATCATTGATTTGATTTTCTTGATCTTCTAAATCATAATGATCATCTACTTGTTCAAAATCCATGTTTATAAAATTATCATCTCCAAATGTATTTCCTATCAGCGTTGGTGAGTGAGTTGCAAATGGTTTGTGCCTTGGGAATATATTGAAAAAGTCTCATTTGTTTGCAATGGTTGGTCAAATATTTCATTATCGTTTCCTTGGCTCGAAGTAGGAAAATCTTGAAATGTGACCTTATGCGGTAGACTCGTGCCCAGATCATTCACTTTATGAGAATTCAATTTTGATTCCGGATCAACAAACAACTCCATGACCTTGAAATTTTCACAAGTAATTACGTTTTGTATCGTAAATCTGCAGATTTCATTGTTTGAGGTTTAAAATCTCGAAAAATAACACAATTGGAGGGTTCGAGGTATTGAATCTAACTCGAACTTTTAAATTAAAATCTCTCTCCAAAATGCTCATATATCGATATAAATCACACTTCAATTGTTCAAATGTAATGTTATCACCAAAGGTGAAATTTACCATCCGTCCCTTGGAGTATTAAACACCACAAGGATTGTGTTGTACACCCCCCAGTAAACAAATTGATTACAAACATTATACTGGTTCCTAAAATCATATAAATATTTTAAGGTTAATTTAAAATAAAGCTCCATATAATCTATCAAATAGTAGAAAAAAGATACCTAATTAAACAAAATACCTTAGAATTGTGCTATCCAGATAATCTAAATAGCCAAAGTTATGGAGATTCCTCTCAAGAAGGCAACTCCATAGTACAAATCTTGATGTTCTCTATTTTCTGGAGGTATTTCAGAGGTTGAAGATAGAAGTTACCATTGTTTTAAGAGAGGGTTTTGAATAGGGTTTAATGGTTAAGTTAGGAGAGAAAGAAATAAATATTATAAAGTGGTAAGTAGAACATAACTTCTTTGAAGGCGTATATATTGTTAATGCTCTTCTATATTAATACTCTGGCTGACACCTGGGCCCACAAACTAATTCAGAAATAAACACGTGAAATTCGAGAAAATTAAGGGCGAGAGACCACTAAAGGGCGCAACTATTGTTTGCGCCCTCTCAAGTTATTTAATCAAGACAGACTAAAGGATGAAAAAATTATTCTCACCCTCTAAAGATTTTACCCATTTGAAGAAACAAGGCAGAGAAGTATCACCACTGAAGGGCACAACAATTGTTCTCACCCTTTACCTGGACCCACATGTCATTGAACGAATACTTGGAGGGCGAAACTATTATTTGCGTCCTTCAGTGGTCATACTTCTCTCCCTTGATTTAAAGCTGTGTCTAGAGGGATAATTGCCCTGAAGAGCACAAACATTGTTCTCGCCCTTTCCCTGGACCCACCTATCATTGAACAAAGACTTTAAGGACGATAATATTGTTTATACCCTTAAGTAGTATTTCACTTTTGCACATTTTCTCTAAGTTTCCCGTACCATAATTTATATAAAATAATATAATATAACTAAATTTAATAAAACATAGTCCAACTACTTTGACATGAACATTGTTTGAAATTAAAAATACAAATCCCTACAAACATAGTCAAACTAATTTAACAATAACATTGTTCGAAATTTGAAATCGCAAATCCCTACAAACATAGTCCATTTAAGCTTCATTGTCCCTACCTCGATCGTGTTGGTGCATATACTCAGATGGTGTGTATGCTTCGCGGGGTCTAATCACCCTACCCTTATGGTCTATTAAAGGAGCCCCATGTTGCATCGAATCCTCTACCTGTGACGTTGGATTTTGAGTCGACGATCTACCTTGATCCCCTATTTCCCCTTGGCTTGAGTCGATGATCCACCTTGAAGACTCCCCTTGCTCCCACACACCTTGTTGCGACAATTGTGAATACGGAGGCCGAATAACGGGGCCTCCACCATCAAGCTTGCATAATATGATCCGACTAATTGATTTAGCCAGTCATAGTCGCCGACCTGCACTCTCATTCTCTCTGCTAAGGTGACGTCAAATTCCTTATCTCTGAAGCCATGTTGCAGCATGAAGTTGTCAAACATTTGACCTTGCTCCACGTCTTCAATATTTCCCCTCCATACTCGAAGAACGTGCCTGGCAAATGCATTCATAGCTGATTAGCTAAGGACCCCACTACATCTCTCGCAAGCATCAAGTTGCGTATAATTTGTATTTAAAATAAAAATTATTACAATATATATATATATTAATTTAATTATTGCAAAAATTATTTGACAGATAGAAATTACTATCTATTGAACAACTTCACTACACATCGAAAAGGTCTGATTGAGTCAAACGCCTCCTTGATTCGGCAGACCGTCATACAAACCTCCAGCAGTAGAACCCCGCCACCATATCATCCGCATTCCTTCATGGTTAAACCATACAAGGTACCTCATGCGAGTGTTGTCATCGTACTCCTCATCATGCGGAACAATACTTTCCGACCGTGAACTCCACATAAGTACGTATGGCCAATGCTCTTCTAACCATTCAATGATTGTGCGGGGGATGTGGTGAATGTCATGCCAATGATCGGAAATATCAGGTGGAGGGGGAGGAATGGTTTGACGAGCGCCAAGCTGACACATAACCCTCTCTGGAGTGTACCACTCGACCACCCAGAAAAATACAAGTGATCCTCGATAAAACCATAGCTCTCTCTCTCTACTATCACGACAAATCTCTGGGAGTTCGTGCGTAACATCTTAATAAGGCCGCCAATTTAAACAAAAAAACTATATAAACAAAATATCTAATCTCATCATATGCTCGATTCGACATATGAGTCTCATTCGTTATTAGCAAAGACCCCCGATATGGCCTTTGTATACCGTAATTTTGCTGGCCACGAGCTCACTCACCTCCACCCCTACCACGACCACGTTGTCGAACCATCTATAAGAATTTTATAAAAACAATTTGACATTACTCTATTATAACAAAATATTGTATAATTAGTTAGTCCATGGAATATTGAAAGGAAACATTAACTTACAACATACAAATAAATCTATAAAATTATCCATGGTGTAAAATTCAAGCATTATTTACCAATTAATTTTTAATAAAAACTTTTATCAATTTAAACTTACAATTAACTAATAATTCATACATTAAAACTTATGCATTTAAACAATTATCATTACTAATGATAATTTACAATAAAATTACCTACTTATGACACATTAAACTATACATTCAACAATTTTCCAATTAGACCCTAAACCATAAAAAAAGCAAATAATCATAACGACAATAAATTATACAATATATTTTCTCCACCCATCTAAACTACACAAGATCTTACTAACCATCATTCATAATCAACAAGTTAATGGAAAAATTACAATTGATTTACTAACCCTAACTCTTAAAACAAAAATTTCTATATAATCTCAGATAATTCGGAAAAAATAGAATAACTAACCTTTTAAACTTCTTTCCAGTGATTATGCTTGTTGATGGTGGGTGATGATGCTTGCTTGAATATTCCAAGGGAGAAAGCGAGAGATAGAGATCGTTATAGAGGTAGATCGAGAGAGCAAGAGGAAGAGAAGAGGTGTTTATTCAAAGGGGGAGTGTCGAATTAGGGGGGGGGGGTTGGGTGAGTTTTTATATTGATTTTTCGGATAGAAGCGAAGGGGAGAAGAAAGGCGAAAGGGGGATGGGGGAGGAGAGAGAGAGTGAGGGGCAAGGGAAGGATTTTGAACTAAATGAAGCAAGGACGAGTATATTATTTTCGCCCTTGTGTTATTCTTTTTCACTAACACGTGGGGTCGGATAGCATAAGAGAAAACACAAATTTTGTTAACATCCTTTACGTATAACGGGTACCTGCGATTGAGACATAGCTTATATTAAATTACGTAATTTTGAATGTTGGACAGATTTGTAGGCATTAATTAATTGATTGAGCCTGATCTCCGCGGCAAAGGGTCCCTGATTAGTGGGACCCATGACTCAGTTTCTCACGGTTTTGTTAATTTTGTTGTTATTTTTGGGAATGAAATCCCCTATTATTCGTATTGGAAAGCAAGACCCTATTATTCAAATATAGACCGTTGAATTAAAAATGAACGGATCAGATTTATTTAAAAAAGACCTTTTAAATTTCAAATATAACCAATTTGATCCGTTCGTCTTGATCCAACGGATCAGAATTAGAATAGTAAGGTCATATGCTATTAGTGCTAATAATTTGGTGGGCCGGACATTTGTGAAAAAATTCCCCTCTCCAGTCTCCAGTCCCCGCCTCTCCATTCCGACCCAAATAGAGAGAGAGAGAGAGTCAAAAACATGGATCCAAATGTCCGGCGACTCCTCAACCGCGTCTCCGTGGTGTTCGCCACCATCGCCACCGCCTCTCTCCTCCACCTCTTCCACCACCACTCCCGTTCCTGCTTCTCATCCTCCTTGGTACACGCTCACCTCACCCTCTCTCGCTCTCCCTTCCCCAAATCCTCTTGCGACGCCTTCTCCCGCCGCGTCTCCGCTCCCCAAACCCGCTCTTCCAAGCTCCGATCGTCGCGCTCCTACCTCCGCCGAGTGCATTCCCTCTCCGTCTCAGTCTTCGACCCGATCCGATCGCTTCATCTCCTCTCCAACTCGTCTCATGTCCTTTGCGTTTCAGCTGGCGCGGGGCATGCTGTGGAGGCGCTACAGGATTCCGGCGTAATGGATGTCACCGGAGTAGATCTAATCGACTATCCCCCGTTTGTCAAAAGGGCCGACCCGCATAGCTTACCGTTTTTTGATGACGTGTTTGATCTCGGGTTCAGTGATGGGTTGGCTGGTGCATTGTACCCGGTCCGGTTTGTGAGTGAGCTAGAGAGGACGGTGAGAAGAGGCGGTGCTGTGGCGTTGGTGGTGGAGAGAAAGGTGGCCAAGGTGGAGGAGGTGGCGGGGCTTTTCAAAAGGTCGAATCTTTTGGAGGTGAGAAGTGTAAACTTGGATGGCTCCGACATGAACTTGATAGTCATGAAGAATAATGGCACAAAATCATCGTGAGTTGGGTTTTCTGCAGTATTTTTTGATTGTATATATCATTATTTTCATTGAATTTGTGTTAAATTATACAAGTCCATGGCTGCTGTTCATATTTCCATCTCTTTGACATACTTGATTTTGACTTCAAAGAGTATCTACAACTGATAGAAAAATTCACTATATCTTTTATGAAGAATTGTATTTACTGATCCATTTTAAAACTAGTATATATATGCCAGTTCATACCAGTCAGTCAGTCATGCTTGACTTGTTCCAGTATCTAGACTGACCATTTCATACCAGTATCCAGCCTCATCAGTTTAGAGCTACCTGTGTCCGACAATATCCTACAAATTTGAAGCTTTAGGCTCCATTGCAATGCCATAAAGGCACAAAACATGGTACAGCCGCGCAGTGCTAGTTAGTCTTAGCATCTTGTGTTTCACTTGATATTAATATCCTCACTTATATTGGCTTTTTATAAATTCTTTCAAGTTAATTTATTTTGTCTGTGGAGTGTATGTTTATTAAGCATTACAGAAATGGTGTCTCAAATATGGAATATATCATTCCTTTTGAAAGTTTCAAATGAATATAGGTATATAAAAAACCAAAAAGATGTGTCCTCCTTGTCCTTGGTCACTCCTAATTAATGGTGTTTACTGTTTAGCAATCATGAAGCTATTTGGATGAGTTCATAGGCCTTTTCTTTTGATTTAATATATCAATGTAACAAATCTATTCATATTATAGACCATATCTTGGTCATAATTTTCTTTTCATTTCTCCACATAGGCTGTCCTCCAGATGCTTCTTCTCCACATCCTTATTTTATGAAAATTGACAGGTTATTATTACACGTTAACTGTTTAATGTTCAAACTTCCCAGTTTGGAAATCTCAAAAGGAAATCTAATATCAACTATTTGCATATCTGCCATGTCATCCTGTCATCTCATTTCCCATGTCCTGTTGGATCAGATGCCACTAAAACAAATGGCTGCTAACTAGACTACCTGTCATTTTTAATACTTTTTTGTGATTAATTTTAAGACCACCAAAATTCGTTAATTCAATGCTTTTTGTTCACCCCTATAGGTCTTTTTGTTGTTTTCCCACACTATATTTTACTAGACTTGGTATCTTATCATCTTTAGATACAGTTGTCCGCTTATATAGTTGTACAACATTAGAATAATTTCAGAGAAAGCAAGAAGCTCATTTTTCAAAATTGTAAAAGAAAGTTATAGTTCCAACAAGTGGGAATCGGAATGAATTGATTTTTCAAATGTTTTATTTGTATTGATTGTACTGAATTTTACTAACTTTTTAAATTGTTGGTATCAGAATTTTATTATTAAAATGTGATCTTAGATCATTTCCTAGCACAATCATTTTCGGACAAATCACCTGAACATTTGTGGCCAAAAATTGGATCATGGGCTTTAGAGTAATGATATTGAAGTTACTTTGAAAGTTTATCTCAGATGAGATCATGTGATTTATATCCCAGTTGTACACTTTGAGATCTAATTGTTCATTGTAACAAAGGTTTTAAAACTTTCTTTGTTCAAAAAATGAGAACCATACTTGGAAAAACAGATAAAAGAAGAAAAGTAAGAACAGAATCGATAACGATTGCCCTGAAAAATTGTACAATTTGGCACCTGCTGTATGGCGAATTATTTAGGGAAATGTCTCGGTGCAATTCTTATGTATCTACTTTGCGACTATTTATTAATGTACTTAATAATCAATTTTTTAAAATATATTAGACATTAACTTAGTTATTTTAAGGTTTTAAGCATATAGTATTTAATATATTATGCATGTAGACATTTACTTATTTTGTTTTAAACATATAGTTATTAAATATTTGATTGTATGTTAGTGTATTTTTAGAATCAAACTATTTTAAACAAAAATATGTTGACATTTGGGTGATATTTTTCTAGCGTTCAGTAATTGTTTTAGCATCTAATTAGTTTTTGAGATAAAGATATATATTAAGCCTCCAAACTTTAAATATTGGCAACATAGTAGCTAGTTGGGTTTGAAACTTGTGATATTTTATATGGAGAATATTGCTTTAGTCACTAGATCAAAATTGATTCTATTTAATACGAAAATCAATGATTAGCCATCACTTCACTTCCTTTTAGAAATACCCTAAAAATTATTATTGTACCTGTTTTGAAGAGAATTATATTTATATTAGAATAAATTAGCTAAGTACTTGGAACAAAAGTAATTTGTTTAATTAAAAGTAACTAATTAATATCGAAAACACACAATTACATTGTTGCATTTCGATTAATGTATGTTAGAAGCAACCAGTTTCATGAATGTTTACATATACAAAACATTTGGTAATAAATTAGTAGAAGAAACACTCATATGTTAGCTACTCTTAACACACTAATTTGTCATATGATAACTACTCCTAACACACTTCTCTATCGTATATCATTGTAAATAGTCGCAAATATTGCATCTTGATATTATGATTAAAAACAGATGATCTGTACCGAAGAAATCGTGGGCCTTAATTTGTGCACAACCATCCATCGTTTTTCATCTCAAATCAAACCAAGTATATATTCAGTCCCTACTACTACTACTAGTTCAAAGAAATCCATAGTCGACAAACAATCCATAGCCAGTGAAATGAATAATGAGTAAATCCTACTGTCGAAGAAAAGTTGAGAGATTTGACCAAGAAAGAAAGAAAGTGGTAGTAGGTCGAAAACGCATCCAACCAAATGTTTTACATTGAATGAATACAGCCAAAAGACCAGCGCCTACCAGCGCAAGAGTACCATCGTTCATCGTTCATCGTTCATCGTTCATCGTTCATCGTTCATCGTTCATCTCTCTCTCTCTCTCTCTCTCTCTCTCACCACACACTGACTCACATGACACACACCTCTCCCAAGTCCCATCTGTGACACGTACAGGAGTATGGAGAGAGCAGCCCGGCGTGTTCCCTTTTTGTGCGCGTGTGGGGCACCCGACAGATAGGGAACACTAGGCTCTTAGACTCGGGTATTAAACGCACCACAGCCACAGCCATAGCCACGGCCACAGGCCACAGCCTCAACCTCCAGAATCTCGTTTTTCAAACATGGGACACTGTATATAGTGACACCGAACTTATTCCATAACCATTCATTTATGTCATCACATGCATGTCACAATTTCACAATTTAATTAATTGTCAACTTTTTTGATCTTTGAGTATGATTGTCACATAATTTGAAAAATAAAATATCTCAATTTGAAAAATCTACTCATGTAAGTACTAAAAGCGATATGCATATGAACTTTACACTTCATATATATATAGAAGATTTTGATATGTTGTCGGTAAGATTCTCCATGTAAATTTCAATAACATAATTTGACAAATTATATTAATTTAGACGATGAAGTTATGTATGTCGTTTTGGAAAAATGTGATCCCCTGTGTCAGTTGAATGAGTGTGATATCATGATTCATGATGATGATGATTGATTATTGATGGGTGGGTCGGGGTCGCAGTCAAAGGTGAATAATATATAGGAAAATGAGGCAGTGAAACAGTGAAATGCATGAATGGATGGGGAGGTCGGTGTCGGAGGTGGCACGCGTCGCCTCTAAACCGGGTCATGGTCAACAAATGGGGCCTTGACAGCTCTCCTGTATTTCTCCACATGGCTTTGGCCCCTCCCTGGCTCTCTGCCTAGCTACCAGTTACTGACCCCATTTAACTATTCTCATTTTGACTGCCAAACAACACTATCACATTGTGAGAAAATTATGCCTATTGATCCACTGTCATTGTAAATACCAACGGTACTTCTGGTACAATCTCTACTGACAAGGATGTCTGTACTGTACTCAATTAATACTGATTGATTGAGCGAATAAAATCGGACTCAACTTTCAATTAGTTAATTAAATAATTAAGCACTGACAGTGGCGTTTCAACTTTGCAGTGTGATTCCCGATGATAACGGCGGATAACGACCAAGCAACCAAAGTTTTGGGGTCAGGACCTCGCCACAGTACCGCTAGCTACTCTTGTCGTCTCTGTAGCCTGTACGTACGTATCCCTTTTATATATATTATGTATTCCGTTTCTTCAAGTGGTGGTAGCTCGTGGTGTGGATAGGATGGAGATGGATAAATAGTACAATACCTCCATGGATCAAGGGATTTTCCTGTCCTCTGCTCTGGCCCAACTAATAGCTACCCAATTAATAAGAGGCACAACTAAGGAAGGAATGGTTTGATAAAATTCTTCGCTCTTTTTCTCTGGTAATTAATTACAGGCACGTTTGGCACTAGCTAGCATGTACCTCCACTGTAAGGAAGGATGTAAAGTGATCCTACCTTTAGCCGTCCTCTTGGTTTGAATCGGATAAGATATGCAATATAATATTATGATAATTATATCTTTTGTTGTGTCAGATCATTTCAGCACCCAACAAAACACTAGTACAGCAAAAGCTCTTTTCAGGAGGAGACAATATTGTACCCATCATAGAGTTCGTTGCGGGCTCTCCTTGTATTTCTACCAAAATTCCAAATGATGAAGTTTCATGTATATATTCCCAAAATACAATCAAACAGTTCATTCGTACTATCATTTTGATCAAATTTGATAGTCAATTAAAAGAAGTTAGAGACATGTGACATGAGTCACTGGAGATGGGGCCAGTGGTGTGTCTTCACTCTTCACTAAATACGATGTTTGATATGCATATGCATGTGGGAATCACCTCCATTTGTCTGCGGGTTCCTGTATCACTAAAAAAGAACCAATTTCTTGACAAACTTTTGAATATATATATATTGGTATTCTCCCGTAAACCTGTGCTTCGAAATATCTGTCATGGAGTTTGGAACCACTAGAATGCAATATTTTTATAATATCACCTCCATTTATCTACTTTTTTTTTGAAAGAACATTAATGATTTTATAATTTTTAAATCTAGATTAAGCTAGAGGATTACAAAAAAAAAAAAATAAATGCACTATATTTAATTTATGAACTTTTGATCTTGTTCGAAATAAACTCATAATATTGTAAAATTTCATGTAACTGCATCTCTAATATAAATAACAAGATTGACAGTCTCAATTAATTAATTATTCAGATTAAAAATTATGAAATATAAATACAGAAGAAAAGTTGGGGCATTTCATGATACAAAAAACTGTTTGCGTTGCCACACTACTCCTAAAATAATAATTAGTTTTATTCAGATAATACGGAATGAGAAACTAATTCTCAGACCCTGGCTGCGTTGCAGATCCAATTAATAATGTACATTAATTCCGATTCAATTGATGGGATCATGAATGATTAGTGCATTAATTTACGCTGATATTTCTCGGAGCAAACATGTGTATGAGCCTGGTCCTTTGTTTCACACCTCAGTATATAGGCTACATGCCCTTTGCACAACAAGGAACAAGACATGAGATTTGGTGGAGGCACCCCTTTTTCTTGGCATAATTAGCAGCACTGGCCTAACCAGATAATTTCACCTCAAATATAACCAAACAAGCACAACAATCACAAAAAGAATTTGTTGTGTTTGCTTTATTTATCTGCTCTATGATATATTTTGGTGTGGTTCAACATTTTATTCCTTTGGGTATCAGTCCCCACATCCAGTTCACACCCCTACAAACATTAAATATCTATCCTACTCTTTTAAAATATTTTCATTTTGCAACTATCTTGTATATTATATGCATATTTCGTTATTCTTAATACTAAATATTTTTTAAGTTTGGCAGTTCATCTGATAGTACCTTTTCTTTAGCAATATGTGGTGGTCTCTTTTCATTTAATAAAAAAAATTAATGCATATCTACATGTAATTAATCCACAAAATTTAGCTACTAATTAGAACTTTGTCCATATTTAACACATTTCCCAATTGAAGTGCCATTGAGTCGTTTTCCTGATATCTTGAAAAGAAAAATTAATTTTGTCAAATAACTTCCAGAGCAGACAAGAAAACAAAGGACACTATTGAGATCAACAAGAGATAAAATACTTCTCAGGATAAACTATTTGTACACAGTCGACAGTGACTTCTAGCATTGCAAGCCTCTAAGGCTCTAAATTAATTAACATAAGTCTACTTAATTAACTGATCCATGGAAAAGTAAATTAGAAACAACAGAAAGAGAGAAAAAAGAAAAAGGAAAAAGTCCTCTCTACTCAATTAATTTATGTCAAAGTACCCTTCTTTACTCAAGGACCTCCATCTATGCAATTAGATGCCTCCATTAATTTTCCTTGCACCACTTCTTGTGCCCAGGGGCCCACTTGGGAGACTTTGGACTAAAATACTTAGATTGAACACGGCCGTTAAGAAGCTCCACAACCGGCCCCGGTCGAACGCAGCGCGGTGCCTTGTATTGGTTGATTGATGCTCCTTGGCTTAGTGCATAATCCATTAACTTGTCAAATGTTCCTTCTTCGACAATTCGTATCTCCAGTGGCCCGATTGACTTGTCACACGACCGTCCCTGCCTGTACACACTGTTCAAGCATTCCTCAACCGCCAAGCAACAGTCTTCGAAAACAGAAGGAGGGACTGGTGTTGTCTTGTTGATTTGTAGCTCCCAAAAGAGCACATAGTGGCCAGGTATTGTGGTTGCATCGGCATAGCTGGTGTATTCAGCTAGGCACGCACCAAACGGCTCCAAATTGTGCACCGCATGTTGAACTGCATTGTGCAGCTCAATTTCATCAGTTTTGTCCGAGTCGATGCTCAGGGCAACATTCTTGCGGCGCACGAATTTAAATTGCGGTGCCTTGTTGTAGAACCCTGCTACCTGTAACACATCACCCACGCGATACCGATACAGCCCTATCATAAAATTATGCTTTAATCAATTAAAACAAATTGTGCAATCATCTGGTTTAAGAAAAATATTAGGTTTCTTATTCACTATTTCTCAGAAAATAGTGAATGATGGCTTTTAAAATTTTGGTTATGAAATTAGGGAATCCCTGAGTAACAAGCTGAGATTATCATTATATAAAAAAACTTTTATCTACTTATTACTCACCTGCATAGGTAGTCACTATAAGTTCATATTCTTGACCGAGCTTAACATCAACGAGATTGACTAAGTCACGAGGGTCCAATTCACTCTTTCCATTAGTGACGCCACCCTTCACTGGTAAGAACTCAAAATAACCCATTGTAGGAATCAATGTGTATGCAACCTCACTTGGTTTACACATCGGGTTAAGGTTCAACCCGAAATAGCATTCAGATGATGCATACATGGTGCATGTCAATGGCAATCCGCCTCCATAGAATTCAAGGGTTGGAATGTATTGTGCCATTGTACCGGTTACAATAACGTCAATGTACTTTGTATTAGGCCATAAGCGTTTAATAATACCTTTCCAAGAACCCTTACTGCACTCGAACTCGATCAATTTTGCTTCATCTGGGTTTGGGTAGAGAACCCGTTCAACTGCTTGACGCACTGACTTGTCGGTAACTCCTTCATTCATGACTCCATTACGTATATCCTGGCACAAGCTAGGCCAATTCTTTTCAAGGAACTTTATGGCACGTATAAAGCCCGATGCGAAAACTGCACCCACACGAAGAACCTCCGACCGGTGGACCAGACCACACAAGAGTTGTGCATACATGCTTTGGTAAGAGTCGGGACATAAAATGGTCTCGTCAGGGCTTGTGTAATTGTTGTAGGGATCAAAGGGTCGGTTTCTAAAATGATGACTTTTGTAATAACTTGTCAGTACCGGCCGAGCTACGAGCCCACTAGGAGTTTTGGCTTCGGATTTCACAAAATAAAGGTACATGCCTTTGCCTTTGTTCAGACTCGGCACAGATAGGTTCATGACTGGCATGAGTAGACTATATAGGTGAGAGCGCCGGTCAAGTTCATCTTCAATTGTCGGCATCAGTTTCCTCTCACCGCCAGATGTGCCGGAGCTGATCAAGTTCAGTTAAACAAATCATTTAGAAATTTAGTAATAAGAGAGCTGGTTATGCTTTTTCCCTTTTTCTTGGTTGGGGGTGGTGGGGGGGGGGGGGGGATTGGGGTTGGGTTTGTTATATTATATATGCTGTTCTCTTACATCTTTCAAGTGTGTTTTGACCTGTATGTGCCACTAATTTTGTTTTTGTTTGGATCAGTAGGCGCGCCAAAGGCCGAAGCTTTAAGAATTATCATTGGAGTGTGTATTGAATAATTATTTTTTTATAAGAATACTTTCATTTCTTGTTAGGAGTGATGGTTATATATATATATATATATATATATATATTTCTATAAAAAGAAACACAAAAAGATCTTTTCGTTTTGCTTATGAACAAGCGGGCCCTTCATTAGCCCACAATGCGAGATTTAAAATACAGACACCATGTTTCTTGTCACCAATAATGCACCACCAAGAGTTCATTTAAAATATCTCTTTATAAACTTGGCAAATGGTTTAATATTATAATGTATTTTTAAAAGGAATTTGCACACTCTCCCTTCTTTTTTTCAGAAGTTCCTAAGAAACCAATAAACGTTTTATTAAACAATAAATAGCTGAACTAATCATTCAGTCAAAATATCACAAAATTTGTCATAATAGTTTGATGTACATACCTAGTAAGAAATTCAGATACAGGGCGGCCGGAAAGGATAGGTGAGGTATCACCATGTGCGATGCGCAAAATATCAGGCTGTATATCTTCATATGAGACAATAGGGATGAGCTTTTTGAACGCTTCCAAATTTGGAGCAGTGCATGCCGATAAGCCGTGACGCTGCAAATACTCAGCAGGTGCATTTTGTGTTAAAATCTCTTCGAGCACCCGTCTTTGCACCATGTCAGCATTCACGGTAACGTCCTCGATGAACTTGTGAGCTCTCTGGTGCTCTTCCGGTATGTTGGTTTTTGGTGCCTCTGGCATGGCGTTTGGTGTTGTGTACCAGTATGGTATGATGGTAGAGGAGTTGAGTTTTGATTGGAAATATCTAGGGGAGAGATTGTTGTAATTGGTTTTGTTAGGATGGGGGGAAATCAAGATGGGTCTTTCTGTGTTTGTAGTGCGCAAGGGCTGGATGGGGTATATATAGAGAGGAGCATTCCAAGGTTGGGCCCACTTTAGTTTATAAAATAGAGAATTTTTTTCTTTTTCTTTTTTGCTTTTCTAATATTTTTATAAGTTGTGGTGCCTGGATAGACAACTTGGTCTGTTTCCTCTCCTGGATTTAGTGAACAAGAATTATTTGAGGGGCCTCTTTGTAATAAAGACTTCTTAAGATATTTATTGTTGGTAAACTTTTGCCAACCCATTGTTAGATAATTAAATACCAACTACATCTTTGTGCAATTATAAAAAAATTATATATACCATTGCTAGTCAGAAATCTATAAAGAATGAAAGAAAGGTTATATATCATGCAAACTGTTGCATCTTAGGTAAGACTAGGTTTTTATTGAAATAAAATTATAATTTAAGGCAATTTGGAACTCAAATAAATCATTAAGAATTAAGATAATGATTATTTTTATAAAAAATGTTAGAGTTTGGAGTATAATCATAAAACCAATGTATTGTGGTTGCTTTCTGTATAAAGGCATGCAGGAGGCTGTTGGTATGAGAGACTTGCTCACAGAAATGATGTGTCACACCAAGTAAGCTCCATCTGTGTCTTGGTGTACACTAGCTGTCATGTATCACACAATTGGAGTGATCCTTCTCTAATAATTGATTAACAAGTCAATTAGGAAATTAAAAAAAAACGCTTGAGCTATACAAAGTAAGGAGTAGAATATTTTAAAAATCATATATGGCTTTCTTCTCAAAAAGAAAAATCATATATGGCTAGTGCTAGCAATGAAAGAAAAATTAACAAAAGAATTTTTCATAAAACTTTTTTTCTTTCTATTAAAATAGAACCAAAATTTTCAACTTTAAATATTTACCAGAGAGTTTACAATCAGATATCGATCAAGAAAATCATGAACTGGAGAATAAGTCAATCAAAAAAGTTCTAAAGTTGGCTGATGCAAGTATCTTTAGTTAGTTGAACAATCACATGAATTAATTAACTCAATTAAGATCTCTATTTCAACAATATCCATGACCATGAGTATTGAAATCAATTATCTCGCTTTCAACAACATCATGAGAGTGTTAAATACTCTCCGTATAAAAAAATACATGTCCAAAACCTCTACACTGGAGGTAAGTTGACAGACTTTAACCTTCATCTCATTCTTAAAAAAAAAACTATCTTTTCTAAAACATATGATGAGATTAAGCTCTAAGATGAAAATACAATGAATTAAGATCCTCTTTCAACACCATTCCAAAATATTAAAAATAATTAATAATTCTAGCCAGCTAACATGGCAAAATTGATTAGAAAAAATAAAAAATAAAAAAATAAGATGTCAGTGACACGTAAACAACACTTTACAGTTCGCAGTTCCCACCCCCAATGTTCAGACTTTATTCACTTCAGATTACATATCCATTAATTATTTAGGACTAATTAATTAAATTGAATGGAGTGATGATATCATTAATTAATTAAAATGTTAGTAGCTGATCCGATTGCGTTGGACTCCCTAATAGAGGAGCATATATATATATATATATATATAAGTCCGTTGGGATTTGCTCTGTCGTACGGTTGCAATCCTGGAAACTTTGGTAAAGCCAAACCAGCTGCCTTCTGTTAAAAGTAGTGCTTTATCAACGAAAGCAACTAATTAAGATATTGTTTTCCAATGGTAAGGTGAGGCACATGAATTTGACTTGTTTTATATGGTCAAAGTATTGCAATGCACTTTCGTCTGCGTTGATGCTAGCTCTTCAATTGACCAAATAAATCTCAGTTTAATTAATATAAAATTGAGGTTCTTTGACAAGAAAATTACTTGGAGATGTTAGCAGTATGATTTAATTTTCCAATATATATACCAAGTCATGTGCTAGAATCAGTTTGAAGCTTTGAAAATGATTACTTGATTAGAGAAGTGAAGATCATCGTCTAGTATTTCAATGCATCTATCAAATTAATATATAGCTTAGATTAGCGGAGAGGTATACAAAGAAACATGACCGATTGGAAAGGATGGGGTGGGATGGGATGGGATGGGATGGGATGGGATGGGATGGGTTGGGATGGGATGCCATGGAGAGGAGGAGGAGGTCCGTAAATGTCCTCCACTTCCACTAGCACTTTGACGGAGGCGTTGGGACTTGGGAAGGGGCAGGGACAGCACAAGAGCCAGCTGCGGGTGTTGGCAATAACCCCTCATCCTGTTGTCGTCATACTAGCTCCCTCCCCCCCTCCCCCTCTCCCCATGCCGTTATCACGCTCTCTAGAGTTCTAGTCTCCTGCTTCTGGGTGTTATTCTTATCCTATCTGCCTGCGTGGTATTCTACTCCACCAGTAAACTTAATTTCTCTCTTCAATCTCTTCTCCTTTACATTACAATAACATCACAATTATGCACAACGCCCGAGAACATCAATACATTTTATTTTCTTTCTTCTCTCTCTTTTTTTCTTTTGTCATCATGAAATGAAAATGTTCACACTACTTTCTTTGGAGGCGGAGCAAGAAAGAGGCAAAAACTTCATGATATCTACTATTATTATCACACGAAATCTATTTTTTCATTTTATTTAGACCATCCAATTTAAACTAAGCGGACTGAATGGATCAGCCAACTTATTGAAGAAAGATTTCTACAATAAATCCGATCTAAATGTGATTAGATGACCCAAATAGATATTTTTGCTAAACAAAAATTTCTGCTAGCAAAGTCCTTTACTATTAGGCATGATCATCAAATTAATTTAAGTTTTCATCATTTTTTGAAAATAGACAATGTGCCAATGGCCAGACCTACACGCCACTTTCCATATTCTATGCTCACTTTACTGGGCACAACGACTCAAAGAGCAACATATAGTTGCGCAAAACATTTATTTTGGGAAAACGTAGTTGAGCCTTGGAGGAAGAAATTTCATTAATTAAGATTTTTTTAAGATAAAGATAATGGTTAAAACTACTTAATTTTAAACGTTCATAAAAAAAATTTCATGTAAATTTACAAACTTATGACCTCCCACGTTATGAGGATTGTCCTTATCAGAACAAAAACTGATTTTTAAATTATCCAGATTTTCAAAATAATTATATAATATAAGACGATTGGAAAAGTGAAAAAAAAAATAAAGGGAAAGGCCAGAATTTTTTTCTGCCTTTTGAACACATTTTTGTTGTTGTCTTTTGCTGAGATTTTGCAAATTAATTGATTCAATTAATACCTTATACGGACGAGATACTTGTCGAACGTTTTGTAGTTGCGACTCTCGGTTGGTTGTAGGTACCAATTAACCAATCGAAATTAAGACAAAAGAAATTGAGAAAGCCACGTAGCTACTTTGTTTTTGTAGTATATACCAGCAAAATCACGTGTCAGATTTGAAAACTGATATCATTGTCTGATTAATTATAGTCGAAAAGGCTTTGGCCAGCTTGCCATACTTAGATTGTGTGAAACAACGCAATCAATAAATTAAAAGAAAGAAAAGATATTTAATATTTTATTGATTTTGTTCAATTTTCTTTTTGGTGAAACGAAAGCATAGATTGGATCTTTTAACTAAAAAAATGCAAAGAACAATACACCAACACATTAACGATAATTCGGAAGAACAGCATTATTGGTGCATGCATAGCCATTTGTGTAGAGGCACCACATGTGCTCTTGTCCCACTCAAAAAGCAACAAGGATTTGCCCAAGATATAAATCCGGCGCAGATTAGGTTTCTTGTGCACGCTTCTTTATCCTTTTGTTGCCTACAATTAAAGGAAAAAAGAAACGAATAAGCGAGAACTTGTATGAAAAAGGAGGAAACACATAGGCCTAGTTAGCACAAATGTATGGTGATGCATGGCAGAAACTAGAAACCGATAAAGCAATGACTAGATGCATTGCAAGTAGCCATCTTTGATTCTCGTCTCCATTGTTTATCGGCACGGAACTCTCCATTGCAGAAGTGAGAGAGGTTCAATATCTATAAGATCAATTTTTGTTTTCAATGGACAAATTAAATGTTGATAACATCAAGATTTACATAAAAATTTTATTCAAATGTTTTGATAATCCGATTGCTAAAATTATTCATCAAATCAAATTCGGTCTGATAAACATTAGACGTACATCTTTTCCTCCGTTGCTAGATCTCTCACATACACCTCAGCTATTAATAGATCTACTAACTGCTTGTTTCATTTCGGCCTTGATGACTATCTTATAGAGTCATCTTCTAAACATCTCAAATTAACTTCTCATACAGCTTGTAATGTACACTTGTTTATTGTACTAATTTACATGCATATGCTTGTTATGTTGATGCATATTTTCCTATAATAGATACATATTTTTGTCTATTTCAATTAAAACATAATCATTTTAACTATCATGTAATTTTGGCTAAATAAAATGTGTTTTGATAGTTGTAAACAAGTGCCTTGATCTTCCGATCTTGTTTTTTGAATCTCTTAAAATATATATTTGGCAGTTATCCAATACACACTTAAGTGTATTATAGTAATTTTTTTTACATAAGGGCTCCCGATAATCCTGACATTTATTATATTTCAAATATTTTTTGCGGGATTTGAACCTACGTCTCTTCGTAGAGAGATGAAACATATCATCACTGTGCTAGACCTGCGGTTCATGTGATATTATTGTAATTAGGGCACGCTTGATTATTGCATCAATGCATGGTAATTTATTTTTTTTAACTTGATAAAAAATAATTGGCAACTTGTTTAGACAATAAGAAAATTGGAGCTGCATATGATATAATTCGTTATTTTACACCACACAAAACATTTTGTGTGTTTCTTCATTACAAGACGAGAAAAAGGGAGGGGGAAATGCCTGTTTGAGAGCGCAATGGAGAGAAACTGACCATCGGTGGATATATGACATCAACAATTAGAAGTGGGCAATAGTGGATGGCAAGAGAACAGTAAACTAGATACATGCATATATATGATGGTATTCTTGAAGCCAGTAGGATGTATCCATGGTCGCATATATAATTGGACGCAACGCATAAATATAGAGTGGGGGCCGATGGATTATTCATGCATGAGCGATTGAGCGTTATATATATATATACTTTTTCATGAACATACATGTACACTGATGGTGACAGACACTCTAGTAGAAGAGCAGAGGGGTCTAAGAAATCATCAAAGAGTTGCACGACTGACCTTTTTTGTCGTCTCAAAAAAATGAAAAGAAAAGAGCTTTTGTCGTCGATGTAAAAATATATGTTCTCAATTTATATTCTTGGGCAGAGATGAGGAATTTTGAGGCGAGTGTTCTTCGATCGAGATCGTTGGATCGAGAAATGACGATTGTGATTTTTCAGTACTGTGTGATGTATTTGTGGTTATGGACTTTTTTTTCAAACGCATATCTATCAAGTTTTTCAACTTTAAATTAATATTAACTAAAAAAATCTTGTAATAAAATTTTAAATTATTTTGTCTTCTACATAAAAAATATTGTCTTAACGACTGCATCAAAAAATGATTCTCAAGACTTATATGAACTATATTAGGTTCAATTTCAGAAAAATGTGATTTATGTAAACGAATGATGATCAGGACAATAATAAGAAGGATATATATTACAAGAGAGACGGGGAAGAATTACGGTTCTAGCAAATTAATTAAGTTTCTAGGTGACATATTATTATTATTATGCATTTAAATTTAAGACAATAACTAACTAATATATGCCAATTTGAAGAAATCAGCCTCCGAACTTTCTAAATTTGAATTGAAAAGGATTAATATATCATAAGTTTTCATTATGTAAATAGAACAACGCATCAGACATGAACCTATTTGACAGTTGTTTAAAAGTAATACTAGCTAGTATCATGCCTGCGCGTTGGTGGTTACGGGTCATTTCATAATAATAGATCAACCAATGATGTCATAATATATATTAATGCAAAATCCGAAACAAATTATGCAACATATTAACTAATCCATGCACCCAATTCCTGATATGCGGTTCCTTTTATAATTAATCATGAACCTTTTAATTTTTTCTTCAGAATGATGACTATTTAACAGTGAGCAATAGATCGAATGTGGCCTCCTTGTATTGATCGACGTAGCTCTAATTTATCTAATTTATCTAATTTATCTAAGTCGCCGCAATGGTCCCATCATCAACATTACTTCGATTATCAGCCAGCAAAAATATAGAACAAACAATGTATCAATTTAAATAAAACAGATCCAACGAATTATATTGACAATATTCATATGCTCTGCCCTTTTATTAACATTTCTTTTCTAGAATGAAACAATCGAACAAATAAGATCCACAAATTTGGACGATAAGGTAAGTCACAATTTTTTTTCCAATGGTGCCAAGAAGAAATTTCTACTTCCTAGTCAATATATTCCTCTAATGACATCTCATTTTACGACAATATATGAGGGATTGAGTGAATTTCCAATCTCATGATAAGACTGCATTAATAAAACGAAACAAACTAGATAATATAGAATAAGAGAGGGATCCCTTCATAGCTTTCATAACATATTTTCAAATAATTTCAAAAAAATTAAAAATAAAAATATTCATAAACATATATTTTAACTTATATATCGATTGTTTCAAATTCCATACAATTCAAATATCATTTGATACTCTATCAAAAACTATAAAAATTACATGACATTTATAATGGTCCATATTTAACGGTCTTTGATGGAATATCAAATGACCCTTAAATTATATGAAATTTAAAACACAATCAACCTATAAATTAAAAATATATATTTTTCAACATTTTTCTATATTTTTTGAGAATTTACAAAAATTATTTCAAAATTATTTAAAAATTAGTTGTCAAGAGATCCCTTCCTATAGAATAAATACAAAAAACCAAGCCATAGTAAAAGTAATTTTCATTTCACTTGTGTCATAGCTCAACAATGGAAATGATTTTAAATTTAACTCACCCATAATTAATGTTTGCCTTCTTTACCTCACTATTTCTCATTTTGCTATCCTTTCTATTTATATGTAGTCTAGTAAACCATAAAAAGCATTCTTATACAATAAGGAAAATAAAAGAGGAAATAATGCTAATTTAATTCAAATTATTTGAATAGGAAAAAAAATATTACCTTTCTTTTCTTGGCGAAGCATTGATGTTTCCTGATTAAACGGATTGTTTTTCGAACTTTTACCTCCTTTCCTGTAAAAAAAGCTAATAAAACCTATTATGATTTAAATACTATTTTATTACAGCATAAAATTTTTAAATAAATATGCTATATTTTATTTTCTTGAACAAATTTTTAAATTTTGTCATCTCTCTTTTCTTTTACTGCATAAAAGATATCTTTTTTCTTGGACAAACTAATATAAAAATATTTGTCTAATTTCTGACGCAAATGCAAATATGCAATTACCATCTTTGACTCATCTTGTAAATCGAGCTACGTTCTATAATTTCTCAATATAATTAGTACCTAATAGTTTTCATCAAGCAAACAAAAAATAATATTGAAATATAATTAAAGAAACGCATTGAAGAAAATAGACAAAAAAAACAACAACAACAAGAAGAATCAACAATCAAGAAACGCCAACAAATTTAAACTAAATAAAGCAATAAAAACAGGAAATACAATTAAACAAAAGGAAAATAGAAAGATTATTGCAAAATAGAAAAAAAAAACTAAAGAAAAACACTGAAGGAAATAGACAAAAAATAACAAGAAGAAACCACAATCAAGAACTACAGCAACAAATTTGAACTGAATAAAGCAGTAAAAAGCTGGATAAAAGATAAATAAAAATGGAAACAAAGAAAAAGAATTATCAAATCTAAATTTATGGAGGCAACATGTACGTTGGAGAAAATTGGAAGAAAAAAGAGATTATATGCAGAAGAAAAGGACGAGAAAAAAAAAACCATTGCAAAGAGAAGGAAATGTAATTGCTGAGGGGAGGGATTCAATGTTCGTGATCAATAGTATTATATCAATGATCATAAAATTAAATTTCAAATAATTATTTATTAAACTCGTTAATAAAAAAAACTAATTAATTGAATATTTTGTACATATCATATTATATAGACACACAAAAATTACACCGTTTTAATTTTATTTTGATATACATCAAGTACTAACAAAAATTAATGAACGAAATTTTGTGATTTAATTCACTCTTTTTTGATGACCGTCGAAATAAAGTTAAAATTCAATAATTTTTCATATGGTTGTTATTGAGATGTATTGATATATATCTAACGGTTTACATATATTAATTAAAACATAAATGATAAAGCAAACAGTATCATGAATATTTTAGAACCACGAATAATGAAGTAAAATTAAGAAAAAATGTTAAACCCATATCTAACATATATGGATTAGGAATGATTGACGAATTAAATTAAGTCTGAATAATCTGGGAGACCTTGGCAGCCCTGTAACCAACCGATAGCGTCAGCACGGGATCCTTGCCAACTGGGACAGTGGCAGTGTCCAGAGGCAGGATGGTTGCAGCGTCGATTGCGAGCACAATCCGCATTGCGCTCCGTCGACTCAAGCAAGCATGTGAACCGGACTATAACACGTGCCATGTCGCCTCTGTACCTGCGAGATGACTCATTTTCAATGATGACTTGCTTTGCTTTCGATCCAGATCCTTTAATCTCTCTCCCCCAAGGCACCGAGGTGCCATGGAAAGGAAGGTAATTAAGGCGTATTACCTGTGGTATGGTGGGGGTGTTGTCTCGAAGCCACACATGGTGCATGGTGCATGGTGCATGGTGCCGTTGACCTTGACTTGCTTGTGATATGGATATCTAGCTAGTGCCACTTAATGGTGAGGGAGCACCCAACCACATCTGTTCATTTTTTTTTCTCCTCATACATCTGGCTTGTTTTGTTTTCTTTTCTTTTCTTTTTCTTTCTTCTTATTTCTCTTTGGTCCTTAATTTATTGTTTTAACCCCTTAATAAAGAAACAAGATTTTGCAACTCACTTTTGTTGTATGTTTTGATATATCCTTAGTCTGGATCTTTGACAAAGTTTGTTTTCTTAATTTTAATTGATTGCAACAACAGTAAACATTAATTTTTTTTATTGTACAACACCATAGAGGAAAATAATATGTGATACTCTCATGATAACTTTTCATGTGTGCATCATAAAATAAAACTTCACAGACTTACTTCTAACACAAAAAGATTCGCTCTAAATCAAAATTATCTTTTATTTCGACTTAATTCATATCCAAATGACAGAAGCCCATGAGTCAAATAAATTAATCCAACAGCAACAAGAAAAAAAGTCTGATTTAGGGACTAACTTGGTTCTTTGAGAATTTTCTTTTTTTTTGGTTTTGAGGAAAGTTCTTTTTGAAAAGTTAAGGGACCAATATGATTTTTTTTAAGTTGCAAGATACGAGTTGGTGCAAATAAAAAAGTTCAAGAATTAAGTTGGCTTTCTTTTATTTGAGGATCAAAAGTTTAATTTTCCCAATTCACAAATATTTAGCCAATAAATTTAAATATATGTGTCATTGAAGTTACGAATATTATAATAAACTTTTACTCATAAATGTATAATGATGGGTAAAAGGAAGGGTGGGCAGAGGGGACCCTTCAATTTATTTTTTTTGACTCCGCTCCAGTACATGATATACGATATTGATCTGAAGTGATTACTCATATGATAAAAAAATAAAAATAAAAATGTAACAGTATCTTGGCATTCTAAAGGCGAGTAGTAAGTAAAGACAATGAGCCCTCTCACATATCATCACTGTTAAGCAGCAAATTAAAGGTGTAAAGCAAAAACCAAAAGTCCAAAACCATTGTAATATGATTATGTATACTTGCAGGGGGGATGATGTCATCTTGCCACTCACTAATCAAGTGACAAGGAATTGCCAACCTTTCCTGAAGCAAGAAAGATCACAAATTTATTGTATATTATTCCCCTTTCCCCCACTTTAAGTTGCATTCTGCCATTTCGAAGACAGTGATTAGTTAATTAAATAATAAATATATCTCTTCCTTTGACTCCATGCAGTAAAATGATTAACTAACTAATGCGCCATCGTGGGTTCCAGCTGTTAACAATCATTGATCACTACTGTTAATTTTTTTATTCTTTCTCAGCACTCATATTTCATAGCCTCAGTACTTAATTCATTAATCAATCAAGTAGTTCACAAAATAATACTATTTAATTAAGTAGGTCTTGAATATTTCTGGGAAGCTATGGTAAAAACTAATTAAACAAATAATTTGTTTGGATATGCCCTCATGAATTTATTAATTAAACAGTACTGGCTACAGATATGCAATAAAATGAAAAGATATTTAGGATAGGATTGAAAAGTTATGGACCCTGCCAGGTACAAAGATAAGATCACAAGATAGAAAAAGTGAACAAAAAACAAGATACTGATAGTCAAGAGCAGTTGACCTTCACTGGATAAAGGAAACATTCCACTTGTTCCCAACCCCAAATTGGAAGACCCAACAAAAGAAAAAAAGCTGGTACAAAAACCAGTACGTACCAGTACAGCCAAAGGGAGAGCTCTAACAGCAAAGGGACCAGAAATGTTGCACCGTTGCATGGTTATATGCTAGGAATAACAACTGAAAGGTCTTACTTAATTTACCATGGTGATGTTTCAGCCTCTTAATTTGTTTTCAGAACAGGAATCTGAAAATAACAGTGACAGGATAAGTATTCTAATTGCTTATGGCATCATGGGACTAAGATCCCCAAACGAAGTGTTTAATTGTATTTTTAACGGAGAAGAAATCATCATTACTTGAGTAGATATATATAGAATGTCATATACCAATTGCTCATCAATTGTTTGTTTTGTACAGAGACATGTACTTACATCAATTGCTCATCATTTAATTGTCTTTAAGTACCGACATATATTCTTTTCAATTGCTCGATTGTCGTCTAATTGCGTTTACGTTTAAAACTAGAAATTAATTTTCTGTTTCCAATGTCTTGTTTATATCTGAAGAATTTTATGGGTACCTCAAAAGTCAAAACCTATTAATCGTTGTAAATTTTTTGCTTCATTGAAAAGGTTCCTATATATTAGACGAAAATATGATGTTTCACTTTCAAAATTGAGTGGTCAATATCAAGTCAAATGGAGCAGCTGCCCTACAGTTCGGGACAAACGGTGATGAAACATGACCATCATTCAACAAGAGGAATCCTAAGTTCTAACACGTTTCTAACACTGAGAAATTATGAAGCTGTGCTGCACTTTTTTTAATAGATTGAAAAGTACATTAATTAACATCTAATGTTCTTCTTTCAGAGCACAACTGGAAGCTATAGCACTTATAAAATACCTTAAAAATATCTATATATGTTTGTCATTAGTAATACATTTAAATTCGGTGCACTCACATCTCTTCCACACCTAAAATAATAAACATAAAAGAGAAGAAAGATAAGCATCCATGATCATGATCATACATAGCGGCACCCTCAATTATTTGATAAATCTATAATTATACAAACTATAGCAAATGCCTGTACGACACACGCATGGCAATGTGAATTCTCATGATGTAACGTCTGACCGTGCGGTCCTATGTCGTGGCGTGCAACATCTCGACATGACATGGCCTTTTCAACGTACTCATGCATTGCCTCCATGTCAAGTCTGCACATCAATGGCTCCACCGTTGTCTGGTTCAATTGGCTTGTACAATTGCAAGCATTCACTCATCTGACCTAAAACAAAGAAACACTGATCCGGTCTTTCCGTTAAACCCTACCTGGGGGTCTTGTGTTATGGTCCAGCATCGACGTTAAATTTGAAAACTAATCAATTGATTTGTCGTTGCAAGATGGGGTAACAAGGAATTGCATGCAAGTCATTTTCCAAATGGGTTCACTTACATAAAGGCAAAGCATCTGAGACTAAGGCCTCTCAACGTGCTCATTATAGGTGGAGACCATCACCTTTTGTTTTCTCTCTCTTTCTATTTCCTTTTCGTCGCTTTTATGGCCTCCTTTTTCTCAGAGGCGGACTCTCATCTCCAATTTATACCAGCATTCCGCAACTCTCTCTTTTGTACAAATATTTCATCAGAAATTTTGATTTTTGAGACAATATATACTTGCAAATTTCACTCTGCTCTTTAATTAATTAGCGTGTTTTCTATTGTGTTGTTTGATATACAAACATTCAGGTTCCATGTTTATTAATTCTTCCTAAATTCTGCAAGATATTTTCTATTTAATTTATTTCCAGCTTTATTTCCCATTTTTTCTGAACATAAGATGGAGACAGAAGCTTCTTCCTTATAATTAACATTCCTTTATTCTCTAATCTATGACAGATTCTGTATTACTGTTAGTGATGCAAATGTTAGAATAATGCCTCAACACTAGGACCACATAAGATGGGTATTGGAATTTTGGTTGATGTGGTGTCATGTTAAAGAAATATTTTGGTATTGCGAAAATCTCGGTGGGTTTTACGCTTAGCAACCGACCACGTCGGGACCATTGTTCATATAGTAGGTTTTGTCAATGCACCATATTTTTTTTCCTTTTTTTTTTGTGTGATAGGGGGGTTGAGGGGGTGGTTGTTATATTTGTATTGATGTACTAATATTGGACAAAATTTATGTCAATTGTTCAACACATTTAAAGTTTTTATTAATCAAGATATCCATTGATTATACATAAATTTTCATGAAATGAAAAAAAAATTAAATTAGTACCAATAACTAGGATGATAAAGAAGACAATTATTAAACCAACCAACTGCCTATATGTCAAGTGAAGATGCAAACATAGATTTGGGATATTGTTCAATTTGACAAGTGATCATAAGCAAACAAAAACAGAGTAGAGAGCAAGCCTTCACATGCTCACAAATCAATTTGAAAACAACTGGTGAATTATTTTCTGCTTAGGAGAGGTGGCTCTCTAGGCTGATTATACTAGGCCTCTAGGCTCCTTAAATTCAAACTAGATCTCATGTAATTTAGATAAAGAGGTGCTCTATCCTGTTCAATTATTTATTGTGACGTGTCAATAGTTGTTCGAATGGACTGGTTTGCAACTGCTGTTTTTTCTTTTTTCCTAATTTCCAATCAGTATGATGTATTAAATACCAGGTATAACAGTTTTCATTATCTCAACCTTTCGAAAAAGCAGAGAACAGTTACAGAATAAGAAAAGATCAGGAAATGCTTATCTCAAAAGCAGAGCACAGTTACAGAACAAGAATGAGATAAAGATGCACATGACATGTAGGAATCAGAATTGCTAATTAATCCTAAGTTTGGTTAATATGTACTGAGACAAAACCAAAAATAAAGTGTTTTAAGTAGAATTAGCTCCCAAAAACAACCTATATTCTTGTCATAAATATTAATGCAAAATTGGAGGTGATTTTGTGATGGAACTTGCAAGATAGCTATGGTATGATAAGTCTATTTAGGGTATATGGCCCCTTATCCATCAACAAGCAAATTCACAGGCTAGGGTTTGCACAAGTGTAGTGAGTACACGTTGTAATGGAAGGTTAATTTAGAAAATTGCCCTTGTAGTTGGTCTAAATTGGTCTAGGAGGATAGGATCATATCAAGTTGTTCTCTCAGAAAAACAAAAAAGGGCAGGGGACAAAATGGAAGAAGACAATGTGGGCCAAGGGCCATAACAATTTTATGGGCCTCTTGCACTTATTAGTTATTGCTCTTTTCCATTTTTGCAAATTTTGCAACTTCGTTGCCGACTTAACAGTGATTATGGAGAAATTACTGAGCGAAATGTTGCCAGTTCACAATTATGGGAATAGAGTTGGATATTTGAGATAATTGATCAAGAGCCCCCCGGTAGGCAGTTTGGTTCGATGGATATCCATCATACTGGATTTAGTTTGACAAATAATTTTAACCGTTGAGTCATCAAATTTAATATTTCACACGAACCTGATGTCATTGAATGGTTATATATTTTACCCATTGAACGTAAAAGTTGATTTGATGGGCATTCTACCTCCTCCGCTTTCTATGCTGAGATAGCCAAACGTCTCGCCGGTCATGTTTAGCGCCCTGTTAACGAAAGGGGAGGATGGACGGACTTCAACCGTTGGTGGTACAAATGCATTCGTTATTATTGTAGAAATTGTTGTTGATGCATATGCATTCTTTACTATTCAGGAGCGCACAACAACTAACATGTATTGACTGAATCATAAAGGTAACATGTATATGCTGGACCTTCCATTAAACATTAATTTCTCAGTCTTGTCATCAATTTTGGTACACTTTTGAGCATATATAAGTGACACTTCTAAATACCTCCATTAATTTTGATGTACTTTTTAAGTTCTAATCTTCATGTTCGGTTTCAATTTTTCATATAAGCCGCACATCTCACTGCCTCTATTCCCAGTTTTTTCATATTTGTATTTGTATTTCTATATATGCAGGAACCATCGTGCTACTTAATTATCTTGTTATGTTTAATTATTAGCATTTTTAGAATTTCTAATAACTATATTTTATTTGCATTTTTGAGCCATTTTTAAGATTCAGACATCACTAATTAGCGAGGAAAGAGAAGCCAGTAAATTAAAGAGTACCATGCCCCGGACCCCCCCCTCCAAAACGCCCCAAATAAGAAATGACAAATAAGAATGATATGATAAGTTAAAAAGGAGAGCGAGAGATGAGTTGTCTATCTGTCTTGTCGACCTCCCCTTTCTTTCTGTCTCAGAAGCATATGATTGTGTCTCAAGACCCTAACCAATTCTGATTCCACAAGCTGCTTATGGCGACGAAAATGCTACTAATTAATTGTTGTACATGATATATCATATATGCGGTTATATTTTCACTCCTCGTAATATAGTTTGACACAGTCGTGCATGACATATTTTAAGTTACCGAATGAATAGACAACTAATAATTATGTTTTAACCAGTGTCTTTACAATTGTATATGGGAAAGGTACATACTTAGACATTGAAAATGATATGAGAAATAATTAGTATTTAAATCCTCGTCTTGTGCGAGTACTTGTAATTGATATTTTGTTAAGAGTCGAAAGAAAAATACAACAGAAACACATTGCAGACGAGTAAACTGTCGGCAACCAGTGATGAGTCAAAAGTACCATGTAAAACATGAATGCAATAAAGATAATGACAAATTATTTTTTACCTCAAGTCCGCATTTCTTATCTATACTCGAAAGTGCCGATTTTTTTATTTAAAACAACTGATACTTAAAATTAAATAAATAAATAAATCTGATGAATAATTACAAATATAGGAGAGACGGATTTTAAAAATCCATCCCCGACGTAAAGAATACTGTTTTAGAATTTTTTTTTATAAAATATTATTTACATTAAAAGACGGATTTTTATAAAAAAGTAATATTTTGGCTTGGAGACTGATTTTCAAAATACGTTCAACAATAAAAAAAATAATATTTTGATTCGAGAGACAGATTTTTAAAATATGTTCCTCAATAAAAAAAAGTAATATATTGGCTTCGGGGGCAAATTTTCAAAACCTATTGCTCAATAAAAAATTAATTTTTATAAACAATATTGTTATATTTTTAAAAACCGGATTTCAAAAAAACAACCCTTTCTTTTCTGATTTTAAAGAATAGACTCATTCACCCCAGTCATATTTTTATTTTTTTGTTGAAAAAAAAATTCAAAATTGTACAAATTATATTTTAGTTATATAAAATTTGAAAAAAAAAATCAACCCATATTAAATTATATAATCCAACACAAAATTAAAAAAATAAATTCAATAATTTCTATATGTACGTTATACGTTATTAATTATTATCTTTTATTAAAAATATTTATTTTTAAAATTTAATAATTTTGATAATTTTTGCATACCTTATAAAGGAAAGTCAAAATTGAAAATAAAAAATAATTGTAGACGATATATAAAAAATTTTCTTAAATAAATAGATAATTGTGTTTGAAATATCGAGATTCAAATAAGCATAATTTTTTATAGGAAAATCCGTAGAAAATATTTAATAACAACTCAAAAAGATCATAAATTGATCTAGGAGCTAGTTGTTGATCTAGGAGCTTCGAATTTTTTTTAACTAAGAAATTCATTATTCAAAATTAAATATATAGGAAAATAGGAAGATAATTTTGATATTTAGGAAGGACGAGGTAGAAATAACCGTCCGATTGGGTTGGGCCTCAAAGCCACGTCCTTGGGCCAGTGGACGAGGCTCTGAAGCTCGTCCCAGCGCTTGGGCAGCGGCGTCCGAACTGGGCTGGGCCATGAAAGCTTTCCCCGTCCCAGCCCGTGACTACTCCCGTGATGCGTCGGAATCAGTGTAGGCCAGGCCAACGTGGTGAGGCGCCCAAGAGCCCGTGAGTGGGGGCAGTGTAAAGAAGCCCGTCCCAAGGTGCTGTAAAGAAACCCGTGAGGCTGGGGCGGTGGGGGAAAACCCATCCACTGGGGCCTTTCTCTCCCCCCCCCCCCCCCACACCCCCCCCCCCGAAGCCCATTCCCCCTCCCCACACTCCTTCCCCCACACTGCCCCTGCCCACCCTTCTTCCTCCACTAGCCATCCTTCTTCCTTCTACCTCCAAGGTGTCACACTGTCGGCACCCCGTCGAGCCGCCGTCAATCACTCCCGGCCACCTCTCCGTCTTCCCTCTGACATTACCAGGTAAATTATAATTTAGTAGAAATAATTAAAGTATGATTTATAGAATTTGTGATTTAGTACAAATTAATTTTTTTGTTGCATAAACAATTAGCAATAAATTTAGTTAAATAATTAGTACAAAATATTTTTTTTCTGGATCAATGTCATATTTAGAGAAATAGCTAATTTAATATTTTTATTTAGTTTATGTTGCACATTTAAGAATATTTAGAAATTTATAATAAATTATGCATGCTTAATAAATATTCGTAAAATATAAAATAATGAAAGTTCTTAATATTGGAAAAATAGAATTTTCAAAGTTTAGAAATTAATAATATATATTATTATTAATTTCTGAAAATTTCAAAATATAGATAGAATGACAAATCTATTCAATTTTTTTTATTTAGCTCGGGGAAAAAATATTTATATTGCATTTTAATGATGAACTAAAAATATATTCACATTGTATATTTGTTTCAATGATGAACCAATCGGAATTATCGGTATCAAGTATTAATATTATATTATTGCATGATATATTTTTTGGGTTGTTTACAATTTGTTGAACGTATGAACATATTGGACATTTAGGAATATTTTCAATGTCTTTATATATTATGCATGCTTATTATATTATAATGAAATATACAAAAATGAAACTTTTTAAAATCGGAAAACATTAAATTTTTAAATTTTAGAAATTAAGAATATATACCATTACTATTAGTATTATTTTGTGATATCGGCACTTTGGATAAATTGTGAATTATTTTTATGATATATACGTATTTTGGCGTATATGTGAGTTTAATTTTCATTAACTGTTTTAATATATCAATTATTACTTATTATACTTTTGCTTGAAAGAGATGACCGTAATTATTTATATAAAGATTAATTAGTTAGAATTTTATAAATTTCATTTGCTGTATATTTTTGTAGAGATTATAGAATTTTGTATATTTTATCTAAATTTTCTGTATATCTTGTGTAAGTTTGTAACTAAAATAGATAAGTAATGTCGAATTTTAAATTATTTAGAAAATTAAAACAATGGCGAACATACAAGAAGTCGGTAGTAGCAGCAGGGCCCGATCTCAGCGGGAGGTCGATACTATCGAAGCTGATGAGGCCCTTAGACGACCTCTCACTGCCTTACTGGCCATGCCTATGTGCAATCATAAAATATTTGACATACACGAGGAGGTGAGTCGAATATATATCATATGTTTTTATTCGATAAAATACCATAGTTGAGTGATATAATTGTTGTTTTATAGTTTAACTTTTATTTAATTTATTTTTAGCCCGAAGCAGTTTTAAACTCACGTGCACACCATGCTCACATTCCTTATCATGAGTGTTGTGAGCCGGCACTTAGGAAGTTAGGGATGTATCAGATTGTCCAGTTGTTTCAGATGTAGGTTAATCCGAGATGAGTCACCGCACTTGCAGAGCGGTGGCGCCCAGAGACGCACACTTTTCACTTACCGGTCGGTGAAGTTACCATTACACTACAAGATGTCAGTTACTTATTGGGTTTGCCGATATGCGGTCTCCCTCCGACCGGACATAGTGAACTGGGGAACATGCAATTGATGGATGACTGTCTCGGACATATCCCGTTACAAGCATAGAAGGAAAAGAAAAGAAAGAGCGGAGACGATGCAGAGGGGACTATATCTTACTCGAAATATCAAATTAACTTGATATGGTTGAGGGAGACATTTGGTCAGATGCCCCATAACCCAATCCAGGAGCAGGTGGTTAGGTACACTCGAGCATTTTTACTTGATTTATTCGGATCGATATTTTTTCCCGACTCGTCTGGGGATAGTGTACCGGCGATGTATTTACAGTTTCTGACCAATTTGCAGAATCCACCGACCTACAATTGGGGTGCAGGTATTTGAAAATCCTTTTATTTTTAATATGAAATTCAATTCAGAATTATTATTTTCTTTAAGAATTATATACGTATATTATTTTAATATGGAAATTGTTTTATTTGAAAATATGTACTTATATGAAAATTATTAATTTTCTATAGTTAATTTTTGAATTTATTAAATAAAATTATTACTGTGCATGTGTACTAACTGTTATGTACCGACATTTTTGTATAGCCTCGTTATCGCAAACGAAAACAATCGGTGGGTTAGTTTTACTGCTTCAGCAGTGGTCCTGAATGTATTTCAATATTGCGTGACCCCGTTGTCGAGGTACAGATCCTCCCTTGGGCGGCGAGGATCCTGAGTTGAGACCATGCTACGCGGTGCGATGGGTCACTCCACATACTTATGCCTTTTGTCCGGCCCGAGCCTCACTGACATATTATCGCAATCGGTTCGAGAGTTTAGTTGATGAGCATGTTAATTGGGAGCCGTATAAACGGTATTTTGATTTTCTTCCCGATCGTGTGCACCGAGAGCGGCAGTACTAGTTAGCTCAGATGTCGTTGATATATTTTTGGGTTGTTTCGTGGCATTATCCGGAGAGAGTCATGCGTCAGTTTGGATTATATCATACCATACCACCAGCTGACCCACATCATTGGACTGATCTTCGAGATCTAGATCGAGTTGCCCATACATCGCGTAGTTCATCGGATTGGGCTCATCACCATCGACGGTATGTGAGTATGTGGTCTCGGATACATTTCATTGATGAGACGCGGCCATATGATTTGTCACGTTTGATGGAGTATCGTCAATGGTATCAGCAACTGGGGATATATTCGATCTATATTAGAGGTCATTTGGAGGCTGGACTGGACAGGCCTTTACCTCCACCACGAGATTCTGTGGAGGTCCTCGGCTATGTTCCTAGTGGTTCGAGATTGCGCCACATGGTATGTTTAAATTATTTAAAGGTAACTGATTTTATTTAAATTAACTTGGATTTAAGAATTTGTATCTTTTTATTGTTTTTTAGGGCATCAGAGCGTTACAACAAGCTGAACATGTTATTAAGAAACTATATAAGCGCGGCACAAAAGCGATCAGTAAAGTTCTTTTAAAGAGCTTACATTGTATGCTACAAGATGCCGATCAGGCGCATGAGATGGATCGTGTGTTATCAGAGGCCGGTCTTCCTATGAATATTGATGCTATTCCATATGAGGATGACGAGACTGCAAACGCTGGGCCTTCTGCTGTTGCACATGACGTCTTGGATATTCCGATACAGTTCGGATTTGATGATATCTTAAGACAACTGCAGCCAGAGACCACACAGGCATCACGACTGCCTCAGGGGTCGATGCATTATCCATTTCCATATTCGTATCCACATCAACCTCAAGGGTCATCGTATTATCCATATCCATCTTTGGGACCATCGACACAGCCTTGTTATGGGTTTCCGCAGTCACAGACATACGGCTGGAGCCCGGCACATCCTGTTCATCCATCACAAGCATATCTGACGTGGCAGGTGCCGTCGGTCCCCTTGGCGCAAGTGCCTCCAACGTGGCAGCATATCCCCCACATGCCACAAATGCTGTCGACACAGCCACAGATATCACAGGCATATCCGACGTGGCAGGTGCCGCCCGTGTCACAAATTCCGCAGACACAGGCACAAGCACCTCCTATGATAGAGGCGCCGCAAACATGGTTTGGATTCCAGAGCCTTCTCGCAGATCCGAGATCAGAGCCTCCTACGACTACACCGCAGGTTCCCCCTGATAGCTCATATGCATGCACGGCTGAAGTTCCGTCACATTCGTTGGTATTTTTATGTGCATATGTTTTGGAATCAATAATATTATATTATTACCATTTATTTAGATGAAGTTTTTAATTTGTAGAATGTCTCAACCGAAGATGATGTGTCGCGGTCATCTGGGGATCAAGAAGATACAATTCCAATGGGGCGAGGTCTTCGAAGAAAGCGGGCAGCATCGAAATATACACCAAGCAGCTCTTAGATTTATTTTGTGTTGTATTGGATGACGTTACTTAGCAGCTCTTAATTATTTTGTACTTTTATTTACTTTGGATTATGGCTTACCTTTATATTTTATGGCACTTTATAAATACCTAATAATTCGAGTACAAAAGTACAACCGTAACAAGTACATAATTTAATAAATACATAATAAAACATTAACAAATACGTAATCATAATTTAAAATTTTAATTATTTTAATAAATACATCTTCAAAACCCTAAGAAATACTCCTCCGAGCATGAGCCAGTAACCTTCGCAATCGTGAGATACTAGCCACGTTTGAACCTAAAAAATATAATATTTTGATCCATATTAGTATGTATTGTATAAAAATTGTTATAAAATTTAACTAACAAATTGAATAAAAACCTGGTTGCGTGTTTCGTTGTGTACAGTGAGTTGTTCCATGGTTGATCGAGCCACAACTCTCGCAAGGTGGAGGACCTCTCCTACCTTCCATGCGATCCATCATCATGGGAATACGTGTGTGCTTCCTTCTACCTCTCTGCACCAACTTTTTGTTAGGAATAATTGTCTCGCCGTCATATTCTGGCCAGTCTTCTTCCTTCCCAAAAGTTTCAAACTGACCTTACCATGTGTTCACCAGCGCTTCGGTGCTATAAAATCGATGAGTGTACTCATTCGGATTATAACCACGCACCGCATATACTTTCAAGATGTGACAACATACAATGAATGTATTATCCGGTTTACAGTACTTACATTTGGGTTTCCTTCCTTCCACTAGATCAACTCTGTAGCTTCTGTCTTCCCTACCATTTGGCGTGATTCATTCGCCTTTGGCGATAATCTCATATCGACCTCTCATCACATCGAATTCGGTGACTTCAAGATTTTGTGTTTGTATCACTCCTTCCTCAAGTTTGGCAGTAACCATATTAGAAAATAACTAACCTTTACGCGCCAACTCTGCTACTTCTATTCTTCTTTTAGCAAACCAAGCAACGCACTTATAGTAGGTTGTTTCGACAATAGCACACACCGGAAGGCCCCGACATACTTTGAATACTCGATTAAGTGACTCTGCACCATTACTTGTCATTATGCCCCAACGATATCCTCCATCATAGCATTGAGACCATTTATGGGGGCACCATTCTGTTTCTTTGTCAGTTTCATCCAGTTTTCCGACATGTTTTAAATATTCCTCCGCTTTCCGACTCTAATTTTTAATCTCATTCATGCCTTGTTTGAACTCACGCATACTATGTTTCCTGCATGTTGCTTTATAATTATTTGTTGCATTTTGATTTCTACATATTTTTAATAAATTTTCAGCGATATGTTGTGCACATAAACAATGGACGACTTGGTTTTGCTCTTCGTGCCACCCAAATTGAGGATTATAAAACACATGATTAATGCCTGCATGACGATCAGAAATAACACATAATCGTCTATCTCCGACAACCTCACGTCGCAACCATCTCATAAACCATCCCCAATTGTCACCATTTTCTTTTTCAACGAGTCCGAATGCAAGTGGCAACAGATGATTTTCAACATTATAAGCAACAACTACCAGTAACCTCCCACTGTACCGTCCGTGTAGAAAAGAAACATCTATACTTATAACAGGAGATAAGAATCAAAATGCTTCAATACACGGGCCAAATGCCCAAGCACATCGTGTGAATTAACACACAGCAGGATCTGCCGTGGGATTAGATTGTAACTCTGTTTTAGTACCCGGATTAGACGTACGTATAGCATTAAATAATTGAAGTAAAAATGCGTACGAGCCATTCCATGACCCGAATAACTGTGCCGTCGTGAGCTCTCTTCCTCGCCACAACTTGTTATACTTGGGAATACTTTTCTTACCAATCCACGGACAGTTTTAACTGACATTCCTAAATCATCGTTCAATATGTCTTTAATAATGTCAGCTATCATCCGAGATGTGAGCTGAGCATGGTCAACTCTAACGGCTGTGGTGGTACAGGAGTGTAAAAATCAACATGTTTTAATAGCCCAGGCATCACCCACTTTTGTTGGTGTTGCATATAAACTCCATTTACAATTTGAATCTTTACATTTCACTTTATATTTTTTCGTGCTACTATCGGTTACGACTATTTCCCTATTTTTTTCAATATGAAATTTTTGGACTGCAAGGATAAGGTGTTGTTTTGAGAGAAATATTTTTTTCTCCACGAAGGGACCTTCCAATCGTGCACGTGCACCGATAAAATCAACATCAGCACGTGCAAAACCTGACACATCATTTACCATACTAACTGGATGTTCTATACCTCTATTAATAAATGGGTTATTCTCTTTTCTACGTTATAATAAATACATATCCGCACGTACCTCCTCCTCATCGTCATCGTCATCCTCATCATCAAAATCTGACTCTTCATTCTCATCGGACCCAATCTGATAATCGGAATCATCATCAGAATCTTCTTCGTCGTCCTCTTCTTCCTCGAGCTCTATAGACGAATTAACATTCGGTATGGTAGATGAAGGTCCGGCATGATCGAAAGAGCTACTAACAGGTAAATTATTCGAAAATGGTTCCTCATTCCAAAAGTTCAACACATGTTTCAGATCTATGTACAGTTCAATCATTATCATTTGGGAAGTTACTAATTCATAAAAGGTTTTCCATTATATCTCATCATTAACTGATAGTATGGTGAACCACCAACATCCAGCCGCTCCGCTATTTACTTTACCATAAATCTCGAGAGAGTACTAATTCTTTGGTACCCGTAATCCGGTATATATTTCATTCAATATATTTTCAAATGTATTAGATTCATTGATAGAGAATGTCAATCGGGGAGCGATGGTGTACTCGGCTCCAAATCGGCCATAAAATATCTCACCCCCAAAATAAACACTTACAGGTGGCATTTTTAATTTATCTGCAAATTTTTAATGTATCTATATAAGTATATATTATATATAAAATACAGTTTCAAAATGAAAATATAAGACAAATAATTAAAATACCAAAAAAAACTAACCGATTAATAAGATCCTGCTTACCACCGATTCAGCTCATTTCCATCACAATTTTTTCTGCTACAATAGAATTTTTTAATTTCACAAAAAAAAATTTGTGTATGGGTCGTTGCATCTGTGTTCGATATTTATAGTGGTTCTGAAAAGTAGGGTCGGAATTCGGTTTCGTAATTTGAAGCTAGGACGAAAAAAATGGGGACAGTGGACGGTTAACAGTAACACGTCCGGGGTTTAATTATATCTGGGACAAAAAAATTGGGATCGGACGGGCCTGTAAATCGCGGCCCAAATCGCTGGGACGGGGTATTCGAACTTGGCCCAGGGACGTGAGGCCCAAATCGTTGGGACGGGGTATTCGAGCGTGGCCCATGGACATGACGGGGATTTCCAGCTTGGCCTAGGGACGTGACGAGCTTGGCCCAGGGACACGACTCTTGTGGGCTGCCAAAACTTTGGGCCGCCAAAATCCTTGCCCAAGGACATGGCTTTGAGGCTCGTCCCAGGGACGGTGCTTCGACACTCGTCCACCCGTCCACTCAACCCAATCGAACGGTTATTTCAACCCCGTCCTTCCCAAATATCAAAATTACCTTCCTATTTTCCAATATATTTAATTTTGAATAATGATTTTCTTAATTAAAAAAAATCGGTAACCCATAACCCCCATTTTAGGATCCGAAAAATATCGTCTGAGCCTTCAAAACTTACAATTTAGTTCTTTGAAATTTCCAGAGTTGTTTTTATATATCGTTCGAAATTATTTTTTTATGTCCAATTTTCATTGTCCTTTATAAGGTATGCAAAAATTATTAAAATTATGAAATTTCAAAAATAAATATTTTTAATAAAAGATAATGATTAATAGCATATAACGTACATATAGAAATAATTGAATTTATTTTTTAATTTTATGTTGGATCATATATTTTAATCTGTGTTGATTTGTTTTCAAACTTTATATAACTAAAATATAATATTGTACCATATTGAAATTTTTTCTCAAGAAAAAAATAAAAATATAATTGGGGTGAATGAGTCTATTCGTTAAAATCAGAAAAGGAAAGGACGGTATTTCAAAATCCGATTTTTAAAATATAAAATATTATTTTTTTATTCAGTGATAGATTTTCAAAATTCATCCCTTAGTAAAAATATTATTTTTTACAAAAGGGACGGATTTTAATAAAATATTATTTTTTTATAAAAAAATGTTAAAATAGTGTTCCATACGGTTGGGGACTGATTTTGAAAACCCGTCCCTCCTATGTTTATAATTTTTCATCTAATTTTCTTATTTATTTTATTTTAAATATTAGTTTTCTTTAATAAAAAAACAGCCCGAAAGTGTTCATAATTAGTATGATTATTATTTATATTTCTTATTGAAAATATTTATATCTAGTATATAAAATATTGTCTATTTTATATTTTCTGAATGATCATATAAAAATTGAAGTTTGTAATTATGTTGAATAGTTTAAAATATATGTGTCAATACTTTCAATCCTATCAATATAAAATATAAACATTTTTGCTATTAAACATAAATATTTTTAAAAAGATATATATATCAATGCATCTAGAATGCAGATAAGAGACGCGAATAATAAATGTCATTATCATTTCTCAAAAATAATTTATCAAACACGATATTGTTATACTAGTTTTTATCAGATGTGTTAATAATTTTTATTAAACTTAGCCTCCAAGCCTAAGGAAATTTTATATTTAGATTTTGGAATGATTTTCTATATAGTAAACAAATAAGAATATAACAAACGGTAATTATGGTCTAAAAATTTGTCTATGTTTACGTTTGATAAATACATATATTATTAATTAGAGGGATGGATCACTTGATGACGGTTGCCTTAACAATCTTGATAATAATTTTCAAATAAAACAATAAATTAATGAATATATTATTGAACATGTTAGATAGTATAATATTAAAATTATATGCAATTTGAGTATTGATTGTTGACGCATCAAGAATTTACTATCAGACAACTAAAATTATAAGTTATTTAATGCAAGATATAATATTCCATCAAATTTCATCATCTTTTATAAATATGGTATGTACATTATAAAATTATGCATGGAATGTTAGATTTCAAATTAGTCCTTTATTATTAAAAGTTATCAAAATTACTAACAATAAATGAATATTAACTGATGCCTCCACCATTAATACAATATGTGTGTGTGTGTGTGTGTGTGTGTGTAATAAATAAATAAGCTATATTGTATTTGTGATATTTTCATAGGGTCTATAATATAAGATCAATGTATCATTTCTCGGTGCTGCTAGTTGCCTTCACAGTACTATGTGATATGACGCACGGATTTCTTTGTATGGCCGAAAATGTTGACTCTAAAACCTAAAAAAACCCTCTCCGGTCTTTCTCTCTGTCTATTTCCTTGTTAAATTAATACAAAGGAAACGAGTGAGGGGTTAATAAATTACGAGCTTTTGTAAAGTTAAAAGTGGAATTTAATTTGTCGCGCCTCTCTCTATAGCTACGATGACACGTCACTTTCTCCTAAAAAACAAAAAACAGAGGCCATCACATCCGGAATAACTACTATGCTTCTCCAGATATATATACCCTGTTGCTGTTTGTACCTTGTGTCTAACCTCTCCAAGAAATTAAAAACGTGCTTTCTCTAGCCATGACATGTCCAGTCCGACACTGCATGTTTAGTCTCAAATTTCTGGCTGTTCAACAATTGGCAATAATATTTAAGGGTTGTTGCACAAAAGCTCGAAAAATCTAATTCATTATATTGTCACGATTATATTTTGATTTGTGACGTTAAAGCTTCGTTTTTTTTTTGTAAATTTTGACGTCTCATCTTATCTTCATTTTTAGAGAGATGGTCTCACAGCTTCTTAATTTTGTAAGGAATTCGATAATAAAATGTTGTCCCCTTCTCACTGATGAAAGAGATCAAACAAAACGACACTGCACTGCAATTGCTTGAAGATAATATGTATCTATCCATGTGCACATTAAATCACAACGCATATATGCATGGTTTTGTGTCCAACATTGATTCCGTACTACATGAATGAATGAATGTATGCTGACAAAGAGGACGGAGCGCAGCGTGTCGAGCGCTAGACAGGGATGGAGCTCTGATTACAATAGAGAAAAGAAAAGGACATGCAGTAGAGAGAGAGAGAGAGAGAGAGAGAGAGAGAGAGATGGATGGGTGGGGTGGGGTGTGGTGTGTTTGGAATTGAAACTGGGGCCAGACACTGATTTCATTTGTGGGATACCAGCGGAATATATAGCAGTTGAGAGCTGCGACATCACAAATTCACAACACACCAAGAGAATTGCTTAATAGATTTTCAGAATCTGTTCTGTTTTTAATGTGTACCAGTTTATCAGTCTCTTTGATTGTTTGTTTTTTCTATGTAACAGAGGAAATAATATGTGTAATTGAATCCGTCACACACAAAGATGAAACCTTTGCTTTGCAATGCATTGAGAAACCGTTATAAAGAAATGGCTGGTGCCGATTTGTTTCTCTGGAGAAAACAAATCTTGATGGTGAAACTATTCCAATAATTTCATGTAAAGTGCTCTGTTTTTTAGAAGTTTGTGATTGTGCCCTGTTCTTGATATCAATGCAAAAGTTGCTCGCTCATGGCACTAATTAATCTATTTCTTTGAATGAAGTATGTGATCTTACCGTATGTATCGAGAATAGAAGTTCACAGTACTCGTATTAATTACTTTCTGAAGAATCAACTCCCAACACGATTTCTCACCTCCGAAATGTGAATTATTCGGCTTGTGGGCTAAGAATATAGTACCGATGGATTCGTAATTAGGCCCGTGTCTTTTGATGGCTCGAGGCCTGTGTTTGTTGAATGGATTGACAATTAGGCTAAGCACAGTTTGAGTCAATATGGGTCGGATTTTAATACGAAGGCCTCATAACTCATAAGACCTCTGAGATATTAAATTCGGTGGCTTTAAATTATTCTCAACTTCTTTTGTATGTCTTGTGGTCATAAAACTATTTCAACCAATCCAGATCGAGTTTTCCACTAAGTATGCTACTATCATTATTATCCTTCAGTTGAGTAGTAACATTTATTAGGATCTAGGGTTCTCTGTCATTTCAAATTAATTGGATAATTAAGTATATACAAAAGACAGAAGAAACATGTTCATGATGAGGGTCAAAACTCTTCGTTTCACTTTTAATGCAGACTTTGTATTTCGAAACTGTAACATCTTGTAATACAAGTAATGCTCAATTAATTAGCCATTAGACGAGATATAGTTTTTCAGAATTATTCGTCGTTAATTGCATAGAATTATGTTTTGTGAAAATGCTATAAAAGAAAAAGTATATGTACGTAGGAGACATTGACCTTTCACTTTCAACCCAGGAAACAATTGTTGTCAATCTCTCCCATTTGTGGTCCCTCAAAGGAAATTAAAGATCTTTAAGTGGCTTGATTTTAAAAGATTCAAAATATCAATTGATATGAATATATACTTGAAAAAATTGCACATGTTCGATTTCAAATCTTTCCTTTTTGACATCATCACACACGTTTCTGACCATGGTTCGTTTCCTCTCAAGATATGAACAGAAAAAGGCAATTGCACAAAAAATGAAGGCAATGAAAGAAAATATTGAGGACAGCGACATGAAGGCATATATATCCATGCACAGAGAATATCTGCATAAAAGCTAAGCATGCTTTGGAATTCTCAAGTCAACACTTGAAAGGTGGCTTAAAGTTGACTAGTAGATGAACAATCTCCATCAATTTATATGAAAGTTTTTGTTCCTTCTTTTAATATTTTTTTATGGAATCAGATGTTTTAAGAAAAGATGACTTGGATTCTCTAAATCTTTTGTGATGGAGAGAGACCGTAGAACCCAAAAGGTGATGAGAACAAGCATCTCTCCATCCTCCTATTTTGTCCTTTTTGGCTTCTTATTGTTTTCCTCAGCTAGCTTATCCATTATTTTGTCCCTATATATTGGCCTTTTAAATTTCATTTTTGTTCTGATATTTTTCTATTTCCTTTTTCATTTCTTTTGGTGTGAGAATTAATCGTGGTATTTTTGCTAGCTCGAGTGTTTATAGTACGAGGACAAGACTTCTTCATATTATATGCGTCAGTTTATCAGAATTTTGCTTTTCATCGCCAAATAAATATATAGTAATTTGTCAAAGAAAGCTCCTTGCTAAAGCAGTTGTTACGACTCCATTCATGGAACAATACACAGAGGCTTGCTGTCTCCATCATGTATGACAGAGTGAGAGTGGTGAAAAGCAAAATTCTGATAAACTGACGCATCAGCGCTCCAGTTCTCCATCATGTATGACAGAGTGAGAGTGGTGACAAGAGTAGGTGCTTGCAATTACTTCACCAAGACGATCAGAGTCCTCAGCAGGTCAGAGAACTGGAGCGCTGATGCGGTTGATATAGTTGGGGGGGCGGTTGTCGGGGATGGTTAGCATTCCCTTGCTCATCAGTTAATTTAAAAATCAATCTAACTTAATCCAGTATAAAACGAACTATAAGTTATAAAAGTTTACATAGACTCGTCTCCTGTAAAAATGAACATGATTAACTATTTGGGTTCAGAATTTGAGTTCTAAAATTAAAATATAATGAAAAATATGAGTTTATAAAATCAAAAACTTATGAAATTAAAACCCTCCTCATCATTAGAACTTGACTAATTAGCTCCTAGAAGCTTATAATTAAACTCCGAAACTCGTCTCAACCGGAGCTCCCAATCAATTGCTAGTATTAAACTACAAATGAACTAATCTTCTTCCGGGCAGTTGTATCCTACTCTTTAACTAACACCGTCTCATGCAAGCTTAAAGAAATGAGATAAATAGGCACACTTATGTCATGTGCTTTGTCTTGCCCTAATTGGAATTGACCATGCAAGAACACATGATGTCTATCTCAATTAACTAGAGCCCTACAGTTAATCCTCTTCTTTGACAATCGAACTCCCTATCCAGAGTTGGTAGCTTCATGGAATTTTTTTAAAAGGGCTTCTTCTCACGCCACTTGCATTTTTGTATTTGCTTGTGCTGAAATGTGGCGACAGCTCCAAACTTTTAAGGGAAGTTTGATGGGAAAAGATGGATAAAAGACAGAGAAGCAGATTACTTGTATCAAGAACTGCCTTTCAATGCATTAAACATTTTTGTATATAAATTAAAGATTTTTGTGTAGTAGCAAAACAAAGGTACAACTTAGTTTATATCGTACAAATTTAGCTTGAAATTGATGGCATAAGTAGATTCGTTGGTGTTATTTTTATGTGAATTGTTGAAATTTTAGTTCTGCCTTTGTATCATAAATTCCCAATAGGTTATATGTTTGAAATATGGTTGTAAATTTTTTTATGAATATTTAAAATTAAAAACTTGATTTCATTTTTATCTTAAGAAAATTTATAGATTTTAAAATGAATGTCAACCACTCAAAACAAAAGCAATATTAAAAATAAAATGTATTTAATTTTATATTTTCCTTTATTTTGGATCAAATCTTGCATTATATTATAATTTTGTGTTTCGCAACTTTTGTGCTGGAGCGTGGCCCATAATATACTTCTTGTTTCCTGTTCCAATCAAGTACAAGTTCAAAAAGGTAAACAACAACTTGCATTTTGTGAAGTATTTTTTTTTAAGAAAATTACTTTAGAGGTTTTTAAATAGAGACCAATTTAATATGCAAATTCGATAGATGCAGTACACATTAGGCATAAATTTGTCAATTACAGAAAATTAATTATGACATGATCATGATCCGTAAACTACTTTGCATAAAAGAAAGGTTTAGAAAAAGGATATCCTCCTTACAACCTAAAGGCTTTGCATCAATTTATTCTTATAGTACAAGCTGGTTATGAGATAATTTTAATTTCCTCTAAGAAGAAATTAATTCTTCTATATTATCATGCATGAACCACCCCCCCCCCCCCCCCAAAACCCAAAAACACAGTTGAGAAAGAATATTTTTCTTGAGTCTTACCTAAGCTTTAGGCTAATCATTTCGTTTCTAGTTTTTATATATAAATATATTTATATATATTAAGTTTACTTTAGGTTCACTTATTCCACCCGAAAGGAAAGTAAGAGGAAATAATAATTAACATCTCCAGCGGATTCATAATTGAGTTCCTAAAAACGGACCACGAACCGCTACATCGTCATTATTAAATCCTTTCATATCCTATACATAGAGTGTAATTAATCATGATTGTAATTTTCATTAATTTCATAATCTATATTTCCTTGTCTTACGATTGTAATAATTGAAGTACGCCTCAAATTATCCAACATATATGGAGACTAAATCGAATATTTCATACTCGTAGTCCAATTATAAAAACGGAGAGATAAGAACATCAACATGCACATAAAACATATTCAATACAGAACTCTTTTTCCTTGTGAAGAACATTAATTATGAGCATTTGAAAAAATAAAATAACTTGTTACCAGAGAAATATACATTAAAAAGAATCAGAACAACTCATTTAGTTATCTGTTTAGGAAAAAAAGAAAAGTTCCAAACATTCTGTTTTCGCAAGGTTCTAAATGGAAAAAGAAAACAAAATATTGCCAACATCGTCACGAAATATGTCCCGTATTAGATTTGTTTCCCTCGTGAAAATGAAACGAATATTTTGAAAATACATATGATCCAATATATGTGTTGAATGTCTAGTATTTACAGAAAATTACATGCAAAATGTGTGAAATAATAAGTTTGGTCTTGATCGATCGCATCCAAGGCAACATACATATTGCAAAATGATATGAGCCGCCGGATCTTTGTTGGAAAATCAATGGTGCTTAGAAACACTCGCAAACAAGATCATGTTAGAAACACTCGGACGACCATCATCTGTAGCTAATGTACAGTATCCGTCTGATTCTGTAACGGACTTAGCCAGTTTTCCGTGAATGTTGGTGCTCTACCTTAATCTCTGTGGCCTCTCGTACTGCGGGTACATGCCAAATTTAGTACTTCAATTAATACACTCGCTACATGGAAGATCTCAAAAGTGAAATAGCGACTGATGCGCACAAGCTCCGTAGAGATCTGAGATGTCAAAGTGAAATGTTGTCTCACTCTAATTTGAAATATAACTCCACCCTTGATAATATAGCTCAAGATTATGAACATACTTGTACAAATGCGCTGGTACGTTTTAAGAAACAATTGGAAGCGAGAGAGAAGACGAAACCAACAAACAATTGTGTCAAATCAAAATTAACTTTTACACGTTGTACTCGGTGTGACCGATTATTTAGTCATTGAGATGTCGATTTACATTGTTGACCTACAGAAACCTTACAAAAGCACCCAAATATTGTTGTCTACCAATTACCAAAAAGAAAAATCCTGGACAGGTACAAGATTTAGAATTAAGATGAGTACTGGGTTGGTATATACTTGTCTCGTCTCCATAAAAGAAGAAGATATCTTCTATATATATATATATGCCCTGTACTTTTGAAGAAGAACCGACTGATCGTGACTTGGTAGAAAGATGGAGCACATCCACACCGCACGTCTCTTCCACTGGCGCTCGGAATACTTTTAAGCAAAGCTCCTGAACATATGACATAATTCGGAAATGGTGATGAAGATTTGAACCGATTGTGATTTGTGAAGACGATGCCCCGCTGAGGGGAATGAAATCTTGCCTCTCGCGTGTGTCAAAGCGAAACGGGGCCCATCGCTTGCACGCGTGACTCCGAGTAGTGCTGCACCCTGGATTGCAGGATGGGATGGGATGGGATGGGCTCATTCTTCTCTCCCAATTAGGTCAACGCTTCATTAAGGACTCGCTACTGTGTCAACCCTTCATTAAGGACCCAAAAATTACATATCAAATTGGCTACCTCCCTCTTTGAGTTTTGGAAGACGTCTAATAAAATTTATCTAATGCTATAATACTCGTGTGTATCTTTCCATAGATATCAATTTATATATATAAGCAAAAGTAATTATTATTGTTAAAACATGAAGCCACCTAAGATGAACTTAATTATTAATTAACAAATAGATTTTAGATGATGTACTTACAACGCATAAATAACTTTTTCGACAAATATCACTATCTCCTCGAATAAGTCGTACACTCACTATATAATTTTTTTTTAGTAGTCCATTGACTCACTTAAAGACCAAGTGCACCATGATATTTCTTTCTTTTTCTTTCTATTGCCTTCTCTATAGCTCTTATCGAGGTCAAAAACCAAAACAAAAAAAAAACAAAAGAACCAACAAGTCCACCATATAATTTTCCTGTAACTAACGCTAATCTACTCCCACAAAACATCCATATAAATATAACAAGAGAAGACCTACACCACGACCAAAGACCAGGATATATAATTAAGCACACCGAATACCAGAAAAGAGAAACAAGAAAGATAAACAGGAAAATCTGACAGTACCAGTACAGAGAACGATAGATGGCAGATGATTATAGCTCATCAGAGATATGTAGTACTGGAGGAGGAAGCTGGTGGAACCCTAAATCAAGCACTGGTACTGGAGCTGCAGGAGGTACCAGATTTGAGGAAACTGGTGCTGTTTCATGCTCCGCAACCATCACAGATGTCCTCAAGGCAAAGTCCAGATCATATGATGAATCCGCTGGATCGGGTTCCGGTAATTCTGATATCGGCTCGTCTATATCCGATTCGACCTTACAGTTGCCTCTTTTTGGCCTCTCTGCATCACCAATTGATTGGTCTCAGACTCTGTTGTGCGTTTAATTCTTCCTCTCCTCTTCTTTTCTTATTCTGTTGCACCGAGTTTGTGAATGAAAGATTTTTTTTGTTTTTGGATCACACTTGTTTATTAGTTTCCTCTTTTATTTGATGTTTGTAGGAGGGGTAGTGAAAAGGCTGTTACAAGTTTAAACCACATGGCTTATTTTCGGCATGACCAACAAACGCTCGAATCAAACCAAGTCCACGTAGCCAATGATGAATCCGGCATGAACCTGTTCAACCAAAGTTTCATTCTAGACCAACCCCGAGTCGGCTCGTGCCCCAACTCGACTCATGAAGGTGTTGATACTAGTTATGACAGTACTCTTGGTCCAGTTACATACAACTACCCTTCATCCATGGTTCAGGGTTTGTTAGAAACAAGTACAAAAACACAACCATCAATTTACAATGAACCATCTACAACGAGTTACGCAGAGTTGTTACAGCCTTCATGGGGTAAGGTCCCTCAGTTTTTGCACTCTTCATCTTCAAAGCAAAACCAAAGCAACCAATTGCCGCTCTCCAACGACGACACACCCTTCTGGAATAATGCCTCCATCCAATCTCAATTTCTTGCACAAAGTCTTGAGCTGAAATCTGCTGGTCCTAGCCTAATAGAAAGGGTAAGTTTGAAGGCACATACAAACAATCTTTTTAAGGATCTTTTTAAAACTTATATATGCTCAAAAAAAAGATTTTTTTTTAAACAAGGCTATTGCCTTTTTCATCCTTATTCTTTTTTCTTTTCTTTTATGACACAGTTAAGTCATGATGGCGCTCAAGTATCATGCTCGTCTGTTTGCAAGAAAAGTGACTCAGAGATTGGATTTAAAAAGCCTCGAATCGAGACACCATCTCCATTGCCGACCTTTAAAGTATGGCACACGTGATATTTTTAGAACCATTTCCAATAGCACGCTTTTAAAACATTTGTTATATATTCAACTTCTTCTTGAAGCATTCTTGATAGGTTTTGGCTTACAAATTAATTTGATTTGTAGGTGAGAAAAGAGAAGCTTGGGGACAGAATCACTGCTCTACAGCAGCTAGTCTCACCTTTTGGAAAGGTAAACTCATTTTATCATCAGAAGTTTGCACTCTAAAATGAGAGAAAAAGTATTTACTCTAAAATTAATATGTTTTTTGGTTCAATTTTTTTTCTATCTTAAGACCGATACTGCATCAGTTCTACATGAGGCGATAGAATACATCAAATTCTTGCATGATCAAGTTGCAGTAAGTATCATCAAACTATACTATTAATTAACTTGTTTTTTGCTTAACTAGATCCTTGGTAACATATATACAGGGCTAACTGTATGTAATTAAAGGTCTGAAATTCTCAAGCCGTGTATAACAATGACTTTTATGCGTTGTTATATTGTAAACTGCTTTATTTTTGGAATAACTTCAATATTGAATCAAGTTTGTGTACTGCTAGGTTTTGAGCACTCCATATTTGAAGAACGGCAACCCGAACCCTGTGCAACAGCAGCAACAGGTAACCTTCTCTAGCACTCTAACATTCATGCTCTCCAGCATGTTTAATTAATGACATTTTGATTATCTATATAACCTCTGACAATGAGGAAAAGTTGTTTTATTATTATGAATCGAACATAAGTTATATTGCAAGTGATGCATATATATATAAGTTATTTTGCATCTCTCTAAATGATTTTTGTTTATGTATAATGTATCAATATTATTTTCTTTCATCTATGGCCGGTGTGATAATATTGATGATGTACTCAAATTATATCATTGCACCTAAGAAATTTCTTCTCGAGTTATCGAACAATCTGAAATGTTAAAAAAGATTGCATTTTGGTTTTCCTTTTGTAGGTTTCTGGCATATCAAACGAAAGCGAGGGGCCGAAACAAGACCTAAGAAGCCGAGGCTTGTGCCTCGTGCCAGTTGCAAGCACATATCCAGTTGCCAGTGAGACCACAACCGATTTTTGGCACCCTACATTCGGTGGTACCTTTAGGTAGGAAATTAGGGCTTTTGAGTTATATTAAAAAGAGTACAAAGACTAATGGATTGTGTGTAAAGAAATTAAAGGGAATGATAGATAACATGCAAGTGCTCATATATATATTTATATATATATACAATGTAATGAAGTTGTAATTAATTAAAACATGTAATGTTGGGACAGCTCCCCAGAGTAATGTTAGGCTGGCCAAAGAATACAAACCTTTTGCGAGGAATAATTGAAAGTACTTCTTTAATTGTAATTACTTGAAGGTGTGGGGTCTGGGAATGAGAACAGGTGCTAAATTTGGCATTGAGTGCGGGATTAGTTTGGAGAGGTTGGTTCTTGTGAATAATTTCAATCGTAAAGTTCATTTAAAAAATCGATGATTTAGGTCATCAAAATGTAAATATAAAGAGTTTATAATTCTATATATGATGGTACTTCGTTATTGCCAAAACTGTAAAAGCAATAAAAGATGACAAAGATATCATATTATATGATGGTATCGTATTCTAGTATGACTGCTTTAATTTAAATCAACTTGTGCACTCTTTCCAACACAAATGATCATGTTAAACATTTTTCCAGAATTCCCTTCTTCTTTGGACTTAGAAAAGAAAACAAATGATAATTTCATCTCATAAGCTTGAGTTGTTAATTTAGAAATGAAATTGGGAAAGTTGATATATAGTGGAAATTAAAGAATGGTGGGGTTGGTTCCTGAATCCTGATAGATGTGCGTTGCAATAGGGTTGGCATTTGGCACCACCACCTTCCTTTTTTTCCTTTTTATATGTTTTTTTATCCTATATATATATTATATTTTGTCTTTGTTTCTTCAAGAAGCGTAATGATAAGTAATTATTGAAACACCAGGATAGGACCAAGTTGGTGATACTTTTGGGGTCGGAGGGGATCTCTCTTCTTTCTGATTATTTTGAGATTTATAGTATCTCATCTTTCGTGGGTGTTAGTGCAGTCGGACCCGGCCCCACTCTCATGGCCTCTCTTAACATATTTTGAAGTCAAAGGAAGTCTTTCTGGAGCAATAGGACCATAAACATATAGATATTTTAGGACCATAAACATGTCAATTTCGGACCATAAGTACTATTTGCAAGTCCAATGTTTTTTGCCTTACAAATCAAGGGACATTTTCTTCAAAATCTTAAAATATATTCTTATAGCCCAGGAAACCCCCCAGTTATATTTTTAGCCTTGGACACACGAAAAGGATAATTTATTACTCGAGCAAAAGAACGAATATGTGAGAAGTTATTCCGTCGTCTCTGTACCTCGTTTGTTTGGATGTTAATTAAATCTCAATTTCTGAAAACAGTGAAATACGGGCTGGAAGAAGCTAGCAGCCTGACTGGAAATTAAAATCGCAGGTTACAGTGATAGCTAATTATTATTCATTTTGGGCTTCAATTGGACTCAGAAATGCTGTACACGAACTTTTATAAACCGATACAATATATATTCAGAGTAAATATAATATATAACTTTTCGATGCTCGTAACTCAAAAATCTATTAAATTGACTCCAAACGAAAAATATAAGTTACTCAATAAATTCTTCATATCAAAATCTTATAGAATACCGAAATTTTCTATTTTTAAGATTTTCTAACTATTTGTTTCAGATTTTTTAAAATGACTCTAATAATAATAATAATATAATAAATTTTTTATATAAAAATAGATCATTTTAAAAATATAAAACAAATAGTTACAAAATCTTAAAAATAAAAAATTTCAGTGCAACTTGAATTTTTCATTTGAAAAATCAATCTAATAGATTTTTAAGTTAAAAACACCGAATGACTTTATGTTCTTAAAGGTACGCTAGCTTCACTCTATATATTCAACTTATTATGGGCCGTGGCGTAGTTTCAACTAGACAACAATAATAATTCTATTCTATAAAAATAAAGCAAATTTTCCAGCAGCAAAAGAGTGAGGGAAAAGAAAATTTCTGCTCACATATTATATTCATTTCCATAAGTGTCAGAAAACAAGACTAAACATATCAATACCACCATAAGAAACCAACAATTGTATAGCAAACCAATGCACATTATGAAGACACCCAACACGAACTCAACATTTGGAAACAAACATTAAGACACTTATTGCTAAGAAAATGCTAATGCCCCTAGCACAAACTCGATTGCCAATCAAATCAAGCTGAAGGGACCTTAAGCTTTTTGGCAATACCGGCAAAATACTGGCCCTGGTGGAATGCCTGCTCAAGCTCGACGGTGGTTGGCCACCTGGTGCCATCTCCAGCGAATGTACCAGCACCATATGGGCTTCCAGCCTTCACCTTCTCCATCTCAAACATCTTTGCACCAAATGTGTACCCCACTGGTACGAAGAGCATTCCATGGTGGGTCAGCTGAGTGATGGCTGTCAACCTGATTAACAATAAACATTACATCAATTTAGAATGAAGGTTCCCCCTTGCAAGCTACAGCCAATATTTTACAGTTATTGTGAATTAATGGCCAAAACTTCTATAATCATTTGCCCATAACTGTCAAGTGTTAAATTAAGATGACTAGAAAAAATTGCTGAGTTAAATTCTGACATTTTTTTTTGCACTAGAACAATGATAACAATTGTGGTAAAATTACCACCTTATGGACTGAGTATCAAAAAATTTGATTAAGATAAAAAAAATTTCCTTGGGCAATTTGGTCAATTATAGCAGAACCTTGGTATTCTATGATTCTATCTATTAGCCGTGCATACAAAAAGCCAGCAAGTATGTCAAGTGATACTTATATGAGAGATTAAGAAGTCATTTGCAACTATTGCAAGACATTTGGGGTGATCTGCAAAAATTGTAAATAGAAACTGTCAGTAGAATAAATAGAAAGGAATGATAAAATCTGTAGCAGTACTTACGGCGTGGTTTCCTGGCCTCCACCTTGGGTGCCGGTGCTGTAGAAAATCCCGGCAGGTTTGCCAGCAAGCTTTTGCTCACGCCAGAGGCCACCAGTGGCATCAAAGAAGGCCTTCATCTGTGCGCACATCATCCCAAAGCGGGTCGGGAACCCAAACAAAATCCCATCCGCCTCCGCTAGGTCATTGGGAGTGATAACCGGCACTTCAGTTTTCGGCGGTGCCCCCATCTTGCCTAGAACCTCCTCTGGCAGAGTCTCGGGCACCTGTTTTCACTCACATCCAAAGAAATGCTCAAGAAGAGATGGACATTATATATGATTCAATTGTGTCCTATCTTTTTTGCAGAAAACACCATCTATTGTCATTTGAATAACAAGTGAAACTTTTGCAATTACTAAAGAAAAGTAAGTTCTGTCTGTAGAATTATTCTTCTTATATATATTGTCTTGATTGATTATCTCTGAGAAAACCATTTTCTCGAATTTCTCTGTCAAGTGATGATTAGATTAACAGCTTTGGGGAAATGAGAAAAGTCCATTAAAGACTGCAAAATTTAGGACACCATGGCCCTTCATGTTCTAAAACCTAACTGGCTTATAGATACTAAATGAAAATACACAAAATTTAAAATGTATTTGCGATGCGAATACAAAGTTGGTTTCTTTTTCCAAAACATATTTATTAAATAAGTTGGAATAATGATGTTTAATATATAGGAAATCAGTTTTTTCCCCTAACTGGCATACACTATGAGGTGTAAATATGGTAAACCATTGAAGACTGTAAAATTAAGGACAAGCTGGTCTGTCCTATTCTTTTTCCTTAAACGACTTTAGGGCATTTGATGCAAATATGCAAAATTTGGAAGTTTTCTACAAATGCAGATACAAAGTTGGTTTCATTTTTTTTCCCAAAACATAGTAATTTTGTATGTTGGTAGCCACTGACAAGAATGATGTTTAAGAAAATATCTTGCTGGTATCCCAAATAACAACTTTACTACTTGGCATAACATGCAGAGAGCTCTCTATGATTCCTAGCACTAATCATGTGAGCTATTTCACAGTTCTAACTTGTAAAAAGAGAGAGGGCAAAAAAAAAAAAAAGGCGAGTATATTGGATGACACGAAGATAGAAAAGAGACCTGCCAAAGTTTAACTTCAACTCCTTCAATTGATGAAGCACCTTTCTGAATCTCCTCCGCTAGCTTACCAACATGTCCATACATGGAGTAGTACCTGTTCACAACATTTAACAAAGTATGTTAATACTGATTTATATTATTTTCTAGTCGTTGTCCGTTTGTTTATTCACTGATGAGTTATTTTGACCTGTATCTCTATGCACATGTAAATCACGGAAAGGAACCTGCCTAAGCTACCCTCCATCCTTGTTCTCAAAAAGAGAAACAGGAATCAGGGTTGTTTTGGTCATAATTTGAATAAAAATATTTGAATAGTTTATCAGTTAGAAGTTTTTTGAGTTTTGCAGGGTAAAACAGGAAATTGCCTCCCAAATAATATAAAATATAAAGAGTAGATGTGAAGCAAAATTGATAAGTTACACAAGCCAACATAATTATGACCCCCTTTTTCCCTTTTTGTTCAAACATGCATGTTCAAGAAAGCACAAACAACAGGTGACGGTGCATATAAGCAGAACCTTGTGAGACCATCATTATTATAGCATGCAGGAAATCAATATGAATGAATTGTTTTGCTGCTTCTAACAAGCATACATATTTTATTTTAGTTCAATTAATTAAAAATATGATACTTTAGGAAAATCAAAGGCCTGAAGATAAAGCAAAGGAATAGTGATAACTTAACATATGTTTGAAACAAGAAAATTTGTATCTAATAATTAAAATTACCCTGCTTCACTAGTTCTAAGATCTCAACTAAGTTCATATATCAAGCAATGCTAAAAAGAAATCAATAATTTATTAACTTCACATTAATGTTCAACTTTATCGTCAGAATAAAATGATTTTCCATTTTAGAAGCAATCCTCACAAACAAGAATTTATAAAATGTCAATTAGAAATATTGCTTTTAGATAATAAAGCTTCTTTGACAGTAATTAGGCCAAAAAAAGTTTCTTTAAATATACAAACAACTAACAGAAACTACATCCAAGGATAAACCCCACACCATACAAATAAAGAAAGGGACTACAAATCAAATGTAGAAAACCATAATACACAGCCAACATAGTCGGGTAACGAAAGCTATGCCAGAAAGGGACTTGTATGCTATTTGACCCCACCCACCAATTAGCTCACTAAAACCATCTAGAAACCCCTACATTGCACACCTACCAATGTGATGTAGACCTTCTCGTCTAAAAATTAATATTAAGTCATAGATTACTAATTTGTTGGATATATAATTCAGATCCTGATTATTAGCTCAAAATACCAGTTACATCGATTTTTCTTTCCTAATTTTTCTTTCAATTGTAGAGGATTTTGTAGCTTAAGGCATTGCAACACAAATAATTGAAGGATTACAAAATCCAGAATACATGTCCTTTTGTTTCCGTTGTCTTCCTTCCCTCTCCGAGCTCTAATTCATTTCTTGCTCTCGAACTTTCATATGACTACAATTAGGTCGTTTTGTAGACAATTGATGGAAAATTCGATCCCATTAGCTTAGTTTTTATAAGGAGCGGGCATTTCCAAGGATAAGAATGAGACAGCCAGTAAAACATTGATTATTTTTGTTCAGGTAGCAGTAAAAGATCAATTATTTTCTAGCTGCTTCGAATTTCGTCAAAAATCGCACTAAACGGAAGCAAACCTGGATCAGATCGAAAGAGAAGAAGAAGATGACATGGACGATGTAATGAACGAATGACGTATGGGATGAAACATAGGGAGTAATGGAGAAGCTTACACGATGTAGACCTTGGTCGCCATGGGAGCCTCAGTGGGAATCTTGAAATTGCTGAGGAGGAATTGAAAGTGAAAGGAGGGTTTTCTTTATGTATTGTTCTTTTGGAAACTGTTGCGGAGGTTGGGTGAGCTTTGGGTATTTATAGAGGAGGAGGTTAGAACAGAGATTCAACCTGTCCGTCCGTCTGTCGGCCAGTTAACTAAGAACTTAACTATTTGATCGGATTAATTAATGATTCACTTCAACTTGCTTCATTAACTTTGTATAATAACTTCTAATTATAATACAATCTCACATATAATAATTTTTTCATATCTACATAATACTCACGTCACTCTTATATAATAATCACGTATAATGAAGTAAGAATTGAATTATGGAGTTAGTTGCCAGTATCCTTTATTTCGCATGTGTTTGGAATGAATAAGGCAATTTAAGATCTTAAATCACTTTTATTACATCTACCAAATGTGGGGTTTAGTAGCAGCTTCAAAAACACCATGAAAGAGCGTCGTCAAAGTAAAAACTAGTTGTTGCATTCCATTCCCAATTTAGTCTTCTCTCTCATATTTCTCATACCCTCTGTCGAACTTCAAGTATAAGGCAAACAATTTTAACACTTCATATACCAGTAGCTAGTAGGAGATAAATAAGCAAAATTTTAATTGATTAATGCCAACAAACAATCACTATTCCAGTATTCATTGTGAAAAGGTCATGAGGTCAGGTAATTTAAACTTATATGATTCTCAAATTTCCTTTTCTTTCTTTTTTTTTCTGTAGGAAAGACACACAGTTAAGCTGAGGGAAGAAGAAGGATTATAACGATCTATACTTTGTTGATTGGTTTTTGAGTTTCTACAGGTTTAATTATGAGTAAATTACAATGTTACATATTTAAAAAAATTTCACATATCTTAAAATCATATAAAATGAATATGAGAATTTTTATATTTTTGAAGAATAAATATGATATTATGAATTATAGATGAAGAAATACATAATTTGAGCTTTTAAAAATATATATATGTAATTTTGTCTGTACATTCATTAAATACAATAATGGTCAATGCAGATGGTACCATCTCCAATCCATGTGGTTATAGGCTTTCTTTTCCGAAATTATTTTCAAAGATTGAATGTGGTTACCGACTTAACCACGTGATCTGAATAATCTCAGTTGTTAATTTATAGTTTATAATGGACGAGAGAAGTTCTGATCAATTATCAGAGCACTTATCTACAGGTTTTTATTTTAGAGTTCGATCAATTGTGAAAAGGGAGGATCGCTTCAGGTATTAATTTCGTTGGGTAATTTCCCAACCTAACTTTAATTCTACTTACAATGATTTAAGGTGGATCGCAAAGTCAAAATGATTATTATTTCGGCATAAAAAATATCATATATCGACACCTCCAACGGTCAATCTAAGTTACTCGACATAATTTATATATTGAAATCTTATAGAATATCAAATTTTATCTTTTTTAACTATTTTTTTGCATTTTCGTAAAATGACTAAAAAATAATAATAAAATAATAACATTTGCTCATCCAATAAAGCCATAATTAAAAATGTCGAAAAAATAGCAAAAAAATTCTAAAAATCATAAAATTTGGTATTGTATAAGTTTTCAATATGTAAATTATTTTGAATAAATTTGATCGATCATTCGTATATGAGATTTGAAGCCAGAATAATAACTCTCTTTAGAAACTGAATTAATCCAATTAGCAAACTCTACGGATATGTATTTCCAACTTTTTCAAATGAAAAAGTAGGCCCCTTTATTTTAATTTGAATCATCCGAATAAAATGAATGAACGGATTTTATTTTTATCGAACTGATCGAATCGACTTGATTTAAAATTTTAAAAACCTCTTTCAAATAATTCTAATTCATTAATTTTAATTCGATAGCTTATATTAAAATTAACCCATTTGTTTTTATCGAACTGACAAAATCGACTCGATTTAAAAAAATTTATGAAATCTTGTTTAAATAAATCCAATTTATTATTTTAATCCGACAGCTCACATTAAAAGAACATAATTCTACTTTCTCATCTTCATACTATACCTGCAATAATGAGAATCACTGGTCAAAGTGATACCACAATTTCCATCCGTGGAAAAAAGTTCCAATATTTATTGAAAAAAAAATGAAATTAATGTGCAAACGTCATCATCAACTATTCTAAACCCTCTAATCTCTAATTGACAAAAGATAGGTTAAAGCTAGGGTCTTTTTCCTTGGAAAAAGTAGAGTAATTATAGTGAGAATAATGCTTCCAATGATGTCAATAATGGTGCTTCACAGTGAGCATAGTATTGAAATGTCAATACCAATTACCATCACAAAAAAAGATAAAACTGATTGTCCAGAAAGATTTTTCAAAGGAACACATGTAGCCCCTTATTTTCTAAACCTGCCTTCTTCATGTAAAATTGTGAACATCTTTGAATCCACCAAAACTAAAAAGATTTTCAATTAACCAATAAAACAAAATGAATAATTACAGCTAGGTCATAACAACATCTCAAACCTATTGGTTAGCATGTGTAACCACCAAACTATCCATAAGGTTGTCATGGCAAATTAAACCATGAACAAATTTCCAAAAAAAAGGAAAACAAAACAAAATAAATTAAATAAAAAATGGGAAGAAACATGTAAAGTTAGTGATAAGATGAGGTGGGCTACCTCCTGTAATCATCCTTTAAGAAACTCTCATATGCGGTTCCTTTTAAGGCACGATAGACATCGCCCCAATTCTCTACTTGGTGTGCCAAGGGTTTTGTGTGGATTTTCACGTGTCGGCTTGATAGCTTTTTCCTTGGCAATTGTAGAAAATCAAGTACATCCATCAATTTCTGAACAACAACAACAAAAAAAAAAGAAGGGCATGATTTTTGGACCCATTAACCTACGAAATGTCAGGTATAACCCTGCAATATCAATAAAAATGCTCCTGCAGAATAAGCATCATAGATGGTCTTACAGACATAAAAATATCATGCATGTCACATAGATCTGTCAGTTTCATCAATGTTTGCCAAAATGGCCCCCCCTGATTGACAGATAAATGTTGGTTATTTGGAAAATTCTTCTAGAACTTAAGAAACCTCACATGTACCAATACAAATGAGATACACCACTGGGCCCCATAAACTATGAGAAGTATCACTTCTAGCCATTTGCACCTAGCTTCCAAATTTTCTTTAAAAAATGCCCAAATAGTCACACCTTTGATCAGCTTCTCTCTGTAAATAAAATGACAGAGAGAACAATGTGTTCTGGACAGGTGCATAAACAAATTGGAACCTAATGGTAATAGATTTTATTTTTCATGCTTTATAAGCGTGTAAGAAACTTCTTGTCTTGCAGAAGCATACATGAAATTATTTCTAGCTAAAAGACTCACAGTGTGGTTGCTGACTAGGTCCTCATAGTACAGAAGTAAGTGACGGGTGCTCTCAAAATGCTTCATTGCATCTTTTCCCATTTTATCAGCTCGTCTCAGCTCTGACATCAGCACTGTTGTATTTATTGTTGGCTTAAACTTGGCAAGTACATCAGCCTACATCAATTTGAGAACCTTCTGTTAGCAAAATCATGATATCATAGGTACTAATGTACTATAGTTTAAAAAAATTTATACAATTCTACTGTTAATAATAGCCAATATTATAGGCACTTGCACTACAGTATAAGAGCAAATAACATTAAGATGTTGGTTTAAGATTACACCAAGCGGTTAGAAAGGAACACATAGTAAACTGATACTTCCCCTTGAGGTTTCCACATAGATTCAACGAAGCATCCCTATGAAGAAAGAGGATGCTTTTACTACTTCTGGTTAATTTGAAAAACCAGATTTCATATTTTGAATTGCTACTCACATTACTAAATTTCAAAAGTTCTCATTGAATTAATCAGGGTGTATTTTAAAGATAAAGATGAATTTTATTAACGAGGGGCAAATATGTAAAACTTAGAATGAAATATCTATCTAACTGGCCTAATTCTTGGTACTGTTATAAAAATGAGATTAAAAATGCATATTTTGGATGCAACTATGACAGATGCAAGGGGATTATTTGCAGCAACACCCTAATTTCACAAGACATGACAAATAAAACCTCAGCTCTTGAATGGACATGAGCCTTGTGGGTCCCGTTTAACTGCTTGACTTGACGATCATGAGCATTAGCAAGAATTGAAACCAGTCGCCGCAAAAGATTTCTTCTGAAGAGGAAGATTACAGATACACCTCTCTGGTTAAAATAATCAGCTATCTCCAAGTGATGTTGCAACAAACCCTGTGGGACAAAAAAAGACAGACAGCAGCTTTCAGCTCAAAATAGTAATTTTGGTTGCCATCAGTCATTACTAGTACCAGTAACACTTTTACCATGTGTTTTCTACCTGTTGGTTTTTACATGATCTGAGAGAAAAGAAGCAAACCTCCAGATAGACCTCCAAATAATCAAATATAAATTGTAACTTTTCAGAACAACAAATATCATGCATAAAAATGAAAAAGACAAATCCAAGGATCTTCTTCCTTGTTGCTTATTTCTATACAAATTATGATAAGGAAATATTTGTTTAGTTCTCTTGGATATATTATATAGTGTGTGCCATCAGTTGAAACTTGATATTTGCAATACCCTTTGTGATAGGAAAATTGACATCAGAACTTATTTTTATCACTGCTATACTGAAGTCAAAACTACTAAAACAAAAAAAACAAAAAAAATTGATATCAGCATCATGCTTTTCTGTCATCAAACAAGTCTGAATAACAAAATCTGGTGCCCTTCAAAATTATTTCTTAATCCACTAGATGATTTGAATGTTCAACAGCACAGTTTCAACTGTTTTCGATGGGTGACAAGACAATTTTCAAATGGCACCTAATTTGATATGCCTATCTAAAAGAGATGGAGGACGAATCAAAAATTGTTTTCCAATCTTAATAATTTTTGTTATCCATTTCCGTTTCTCAAGGTTGTCCCTATTTTAAGTGCTTGTTATTTTCACCTTTCAGAGGCACAAATAGTACTGTTTGAAAAGCAAAAAAAAGTATACCAACTCTATTTTACCTGATTAAGCATCCACTTCAGCCCAACAGCTGCAGTACACTCATTCTTTGCAGCACTACTGTACCAGTCGAGATTGTATAACCGGTTGAGTGTCCTCGTGATAGAGGTCATGTTGCTACGCCTAGGTTTTACCGAGAAGATCTCTCCATTTGAGCTTATGTTAGTGTGGCTGTTCAATAAAGTCTCAAACCAACCACTTCCTGAACGCTGCATCGATAAAATTGCAAAGAACCGCACTGGAGTGCACACACATTCTTTCCTATCAAACAAAGAAGGAATAATTAATGTACCACAACCAAACCCTATCAAGTACCAATATCCCTGTCAGAATATATCAAAATACTCAGTGAAAAGATGCATGCGACCAGTTGCATCAGTTAACCTAATGAAGCTCAACCGAACATCAAACATCAGACATAACCGGTAGCAGTAGCATATCATGTATGCTGGCACATAAGAACAGACTGGTCACAAACTGGTTATAGAAAATGATATATTAGCAGTCTCCAATGATAAAGAGTTGAACTTCTATCAGAATACATCGAGCAACAACTTAACCTCAAAAGATGCTCAACTTCGTATGTGGAAAATGGTAGGTTATATAAAGATAAGGTATAATCAAAATGAAGAAAAAAAGTAGAAGCTCAATAATGTAGCAATATTATTTTTTGGGTATAAGACTCATGACTGTTATAGTATATACGAATTGCTTTATACTGACACCCTAATGATGATGGTCCTGACCGACTGATAATGCACCCGACTGTTACAGTACCAGTTTCCTCAAATGTATAATTAAGTACCAACAGACCAGATTTCGTGCAATGCTACCTATAAAATGCATATGATACTCAATAGTCTATTTCAAAATAGTAATTTATATGACCGATATAGTGCCATTTCCCCTAATTGGCTTGATTAATGCCAATTTAACCTCAAATGTGAACAGATGCAAGTCTGGGATACAAATACAAATTAAATAACAAAAAGAAATAAATTGTTTTACCTATCATAAGTGACTGGTTTAGGGAAGTGAAGAAAAGAGGCATCAGAGTGGGAGACAGCTGGCATATGACAGATCGGTGCTTTTGACACGGCTCTGACATTTATGAGGTTAGCTGTAGAGAATACACCGTATTGCTGGAGGCCTACATACATCATATACACCGCAAAGAAGAGAATCAGTACCAACACAAGTTTCCATGAAGTGAGCGGCATTTTCTTTGAAGGCTTTGTAGTAGATGCATCCTACATAAGACCAAAAGAAAAATAAAGGAAATGAATCAAGACCAAAATAAACACATGAAACTCCCGCAGAATATTTTTTTTTCTTGACTAAATGTTTTCTTGGCAGCAAAATCCCCAAATGGCTCTGCATTGACTCATTCTCACTAGCCATGAGATGATCATAAAATAAAGTACCTTTTGTGTCATGCACGATTAATTTTGTCTAGTCAAACCTTGTTTTCAGCAAGTATACCTTATAATTTTTGGCAGTTCTCTATTTACCAGCACACAGATAGTGAGAATATAAAATTGGAATCATTCTCCCCTCCCTTCCACCAGCTTTAAAATATACCCTCCTTTCTTCCTTTTTTTCAGGCATAGCAAAATAATGAAGATGCAATGGCACTTTTAGGTGCCATTTAATATGGAGGCAAGAAGCACTATAGGCTAGAAAGGGATTCATGACATTTCACATGGTCAGTTTATTGAGGAAACTTTTTCCATAATGCAGGGGCTTATGCACCATTTTGAGGGTTTTTTTAGGTCCAATCAAGTTTCATGTTGACAATTTCTAGATAATGATTCCTGTAACTCTGTTACAAACAAATGCAACTAGAAGATTTATTATATGTTCTAAGGAAACAGCACCAAACAAGTTTTGAAAGTTGGGAACAAGAATGCATGATATGAAGCAGTGAGAACTACAGATTAAAAACAAAAGAAAAGGAAAAGTAACTAAATGGTCCAATGAAAATTTTAATTTAAAAATAACTGGCAAACTAAGTATAGTCTCCATCAATAGCTCCAGTAGAGGTGAAAAGCTCAAAAAGGCTAATTTCTGTGAAGGAAGATAAAATCGGGCTGCCATAAGAAATGCTGTCCCTTTGTTATACTAACTTGATAAGTATAGAAAAAACAAAGGAAGCAGGAAAGAAAAATGGATAACAGTAGCCATTTTCCTTGCAATCTTTAATTGATGCGGATTACGCTCAAACTAAAATCATGAGAACATTAGATGGCGCTGTAAATGCGAGCAACAAGCGTGTGTTTTAGTTTGAAATTAACCACCAAGCAAGTTCCACAGGAAGCTAGGAACAAATATATCCCAACATTTTGAAATCAGGTAATAACCGAAATACGCACAGTACACCATACATTAATAGAAAAAAAAAAAGAGAGAGGTAATATTACCTTACTGGAGGAGTTGTGCTCTTCTTTCATCATCACCTTCTCCTCTTTCCCTTTCCCTTCCATCAAACCAGCATTCGTCGAAAAGACTCCAACCCAAATCAGATTTGGGTCTTATTTTGCGCAAAAGGCGCCTCCTTTTTCGCCCCCTTTTTGGTTTGATAACTAGCGATACTTCAAAGCCGCTAGAATAAAAAAAACAAGGCCAGTAATCGAGCTTGTACCATTTACCTAAAGAAATCTACCATGGACGCAGCACCGAGAACAAAACCAGATGCCCCTTTTCACGACTGATGAGAGAAACGGAGAAAAAGAGAAGAAAAATCGAATAGAAAGCCCGCGAGAAATACGTCGAGAGGGGTTGGGAGGGGGAGAGAGCGAGAATAGCTGCGATCACAGCTGTCGCCTGTCGCGAGTCGTGATTTGGGAATTGTTGATCTTGGAAGGGTATTTGTGTTAAAGGGATGCCGCTTAGCTTTGGCTGTATTTATTTGTGTTAGAGGGACGCCGCTTCAAAAGATATTAATGAATTTAACTTAAAAATATATTGAATCGACTTTAAAAATAAACTCAAATAAGAGTGATGACAAAATTTATAATTTTTTTACTAATTTAGTGTGATGTCAAACGAAAAAAAAGGAAACTTATAAGCTAATTAAGTACATTCATTTTTTATCAGGACCTCATTATTGCTTGATATTCTAATTATAAAATAAATTTATTGTAAATAGTGAAATTAGATTAATCGCTGTGAATTACAAAAAGAAAAATAATCCAATAGTGGAACTAGATTAAGATGCTTATGCTAGTACTTGAAGTATCTCGATTTCGAAAATCCAAATAATCAGTCAAAACTGCTTAATATATTATATATATTGAAATTTTATTCAAAGTCAAAATTTAAATATTTGAGGTTCCTTTACTATTATTTTACAGGGAGAACACTTATAGGTTTAACTAATATATCACATTGAGCTGTTCGAATTGGCTATTGGAACATTAAGAATCTAAATATGGAGTTGAGATCAGTCCATTTTTATTTTGTGAAATACCGTAATACCACATCATTTATATTCTCTACTATTGATTTTGTTTCTCTCTCTCTCTTTTCCGTTTCTCATTCCTTATAATTAATGATTAATAACTGCCAATTGGCGACGAAAGAGGGGGAGCTGAGGAGCTGAGGAGCTGCGACTGTGCATGTGCATGTGAGTCCCATTGCAAACAGTCATGCAATATACACACATCAAGTCCGCCGACGATCAGCATGTTTCATGCATCATGCATGGCATATTGGCATGTGATAGGTAGAGGATACAAACTTATTAAGTATTTTGGTCAAAGGCGACTCATACACACATTTATACAACCAAGACATCCGTACTGTCCATCTCGATTTCTGGAATTTGATGGATAGTGTATAGTAGTAGTACATGTACAGCGAGTAACAGCAGCAGTACGTCTGATTCAGAAGAAATTGCAAACTATGATCCATTTTATGCTCTCCTCTCTCCTGCACTGCATCTGCATGTAGTCATGTGATGCCATGAGGATGCCATGAGGATGCCATGAGGATGCCATGAGGATGCCATGAGGATGCCATGAGGATGCCATGAGGATGCCATGAGGATGCGAGCTAGCCTAGCTGGCTGGACAAGGTCAAGGTATATAGCTGATGCATGGGGAATACTGGAATTCAAGTACAGGAAAGCAAATGATATTTTCGTCATTAATCATTTTATGTCACTTTTTGCTCGCTTATGCTTTACGTTTTTTAGTTATTAATTACAAGCCTAAAGCAGAGTTGGCACAAATCATTCTCCTTTTTCTGCAAAGTTCTCTTTCGCTTGAATAAAGTTTAACCAAACAATTATTTTATTTTATTTTTAATAGTACCACCTTTGTACTGGTGAAAATTTCAACAGATTAGACTATTACTTTTCTACTTTAAGTGAATTCAAGTGCACTACAAGCTATCAGGGTACTGATCATCTAAGGAAAGATCACTATATTTTGACACATTATTGAAAATAAAATTATATTTAAATTTTAAATTTAGCATTATATGCATGATATTATGAGATATACTGTATGTTTTACTGTCATTAAGTGATATAAATGTTTCAGCAGTTTGAAACTAGCAACTCTTGATACATCATCAAAATTACTCAAATTTTTAAAAAAATGATTAATGTTATATATTTAACCAACAAAATACCTATAAACTTTACTTTTTTTTATTTTCAAGCTTATTTTAATTGATTTTACAAAATATTATTAATATTGTCATGATAAATCATTGTCAAGTGATTTCTCCTTACCATATAATATATATATCATCATTTAATAAATAGTATAATATAACATATATTATATCATATCAAATGATTTTGATTTTTAATTTTTTTTCCTTTCTTGTATTTTTTTCTCACTTGTGACATGCATTGCTCATTTCTTTGAAAATAGAGCAAGCATTTGAACAAGTCATTGAGAAAAAGTGTAAGAAGACAGCTCTGTGCGCATTGAAAATCAAACTCTTGGAAAGTATTTTTCTCTGATTGGGTATCAATCTCTATCAAACTTAATTTTTTGGTTGCACTAAATTGGCTAATGTAGTTTAGACAAGCAAGCAGAATTTGGAAGGGATAAAGGAAGCTATTTCTGCTTTGTGAACTGCGATGCTTGTAGAATGGGACCCGTTTAACCAAATGGGGTACCCAATTTGCATCAATTGAATTAAGGCCTGTTGAGTTTAAACAATTAATATGTTATTTGGGCTTTGATTCCTGTAATCTGGAGTCATAGGCCAGCTTCTATCAATCCCTGTGTAATGCAATCTCATCTCTCTGTTTAAAGAGGAGCTTCCATCAATCCCTGGGTAATGTAATCTCATCTCTCTGCTTAAAGATGAAGTAAGTTAGAAGTATCGATCAAGATGAAATGAAATTGAGTCATCAAATTTCTTAATTTTTGTATCATCGCTATTTCGCTTGTTAACATGATATATAAGGATAATTTAATTAAATCTTCGATACTACTACATCTATTTTATTACTACTACAGAACACTAACACTTTATAATAACTTGAGATTTACTTTGTTTTAATTTTACTTAACTTAATTATCAAACACAAAGCTAGCTCATCATACTGGCTCAGCCCATCCGTTGCAGTAAAATGCGAAAAACAAAACAAAACAATAAATACAAATATAAAATGAAAAAACAGTGTGCAAAGCCTAAATTAGGTCGACGCTAGATCTCCTTGTTGCACGCGGGATGCTACCAATAATTAATGATTTCTTTAGTTGCTAGATTGGCTGAGTTAACATAAAATGTTTCCTGTTCAGCATGCAAGGACACGGATGAAAAGTGTACTATAGTGAACACAAAAACAATATCAGCTCCCATATTTTAATTTACTATTTTTTCTCAATAATCGAAAGTAAATGAAAATGTAGGAGAAAAAGTAATATTAATTTAACCAAAAGGAAATATAATTTTGACCCTCATCTATAAATAATACAATATGAACACAAAAAACAACACATGAAACGGTATACAAATTACATATACAAATTTTATGTGCATAAAATTATTACGCTATATTTGTAATCTGTTAACATGATCGGCTTTGAAACCAATAGACTTAAATCAAAAGGGTCCAAAAAAACAAAAAAAAAAAACAAGCAAGAGTAGCAAAAAAATAAAAGGGAATCCCTTAACAACTATTATCTTGACAATTTTGACAACTAATTTTGAAATAATTTTTAAAAATTCTCAAAAATAGAAAAAAAAAATTGACAAGCATATTTTTTAACTTATAGATTGATTGTGTTTTAAATTTTATGAAATTTAAAGATTATTGGAAATTCCATCTAAGACCGTTAAATATGAACCGCTGTAAATATCATATAATTTTGATATTCTTTGATGGAATATCAAATAATAGTTAAATTGTATGAAAATTTGAAACACAACCGATTTATAAGTTAAAGAATATGTTTATAAACTTTTTATATTTTTAAGATTTTTTTAAAATTATTTAAAAATTCGTTATCGAGATTGTCAAAATATATAGTTGTTAAAAGATCTTAGGTGATTTTTATGTTCAGAACAAAAATCAAAATGAATTATAAAACAAGAAAATATTTCTATGAATTTATAAAATAAGAAAAACTACACTTTCAGAATGCGGCCTCTCTAGGGAAGGCTGCACTCTAAGAATGCAGCCTCCTAGTGAGAGGCCGCATTTTGCACTCCTAGAGAGCGGTCTTTTGTGGGATTTTTTTTTGGAGATCGTTTTACAAGATTTTCAAATTGATATTAAACATTTTCTACGGACTTTCCTATCAAAAGTTATGCATGTTTGAAACTCGATATTTCATTAACAATTTTCTGAAATTTCGGAGATCTTTTTATATATCATCTGAAATTATTTTTTTATTTTTCAATTTTGATTGTACTTTATAAAACATGCATAAATTATCAAAATTATTAAATTTTAAAAATAAATATTTTCAATAAAGGATACTAATTAATAATGTATACATACATATAGAAATTGATTTATTATAAGTTTTGTAATTTCAAAATTTTCTAGGTTAAGGTCAAAAATGGAATTGCTGGGTGTAACTTGAAGGTGGAGCTGCTGAGTTATTTTTTTCCCGATATAAAATTCATCTATCAATTTCTATATATATGTATACATTATTAATTAGTATCATTTACTAAAAATATCTATTTTTAAAATTTAATAATTTTAATAATTTTTGCATGTTTTATAAAGTACAGTCAAAGTTGAAAAATAAAAAATAATAATTTCAAACATTATATAAAAAATTTCCGAAATTTCAGAAAATTATTAATGAAATATCGAGTTTCAAATACGCATAACTTTTAATAGAAAAGTTCGTAGAAAACATTTAATATAAATTCAGAAAATTCGTAAAACGATATCTCTATAAAAAAAATCCCACAGAAGACCACACTTTTAGGATACGGCCTTTGCATTTTCAAAGTACAATCTTCCCTAAAAAAATCGCATTTTGAAAATACGATTTTTTAATTTTATAAATGCAGAAAAATATTTTCTTATTTTATAATATATTTTATTTTTTGTCGCCCACATAAAATTCAACCGAGGATCTTCCCTTAAAGAAAAAATACCGTACAACACTGAAGTTGAGAAGATTTTGCCATAATAGAATAAGCAAAACGAAAAACAACTAAATAAGCATGGTCCAACAATAAATAGAAAGAATAGCAGCCAGAACCAACCAAGCATGTGAACCTCGATCGAAGCACAAAAGGCACCCCTCCTGAAAGCCTGAAATCCGAAATGAACTGCCTATCCCATGGACCATAACAATTAGCCGTTGGGGCCCATGAAAGAGCAAGATTCTAGCTGACGTACCGAGAGCATACGAGAAAAATGGGACGAGCATATGTCACCACATGACTTGAGTGTTCAAAGGTTCAACCTTTGGATTGAAATCAAAGGGTTCACAGCCATTCCAAATTTAAGAGAGAGAATATGATATGGCCTTTCGTTGCTTTTGATTAGTATTTTCAGATGTGAAAGCCTTTCCTAGTTTATTGACTCATTCTTCCTCTTTTTTTCTCTGTTGCATTTGATGTGGTCAATTTAATCTATGAAATGATTACTTTATCCTATATGGAAATTTCTATTTTTTTATGTTGAATTTTATTTGATAATCTATATCTCATTTTATAATTTCAGTCATTTTCAATACCAAACCTCCTCATCTGCAAGACTGCAATGCCAAGAAAAGCCTAAAAAGCATTTTGAATTACACGGAAAATTAATGGCGCCTTTGGTTGCTTTTTGTTAGTGTTTTATATGATAAATTAATGCTCTCCTTGGTATATTTTTTGACCGGACTTGTCGACAATAATGCAACGCACATAGTTCTTCTCCTTCTTTGACAAGTGAAGAAAACGAAGTGCATCTTCTCATCCTTTTTCAATGTCAAATGCGAATTAAAAATCGTTGAGTAAACGCGGCACCCTGCAATAGTTCCCTTATTCACGCGGCCTCATATTTCACATTGGTTATGCATTATGGGATTGATTTTCGTTTTAGATTCTCCGACAAGCATTTCTTTATTTCCGTGCTTATTCCTTGGTCAAAGCCTAGAAAGTTGATCCCAAATTTCCTTCTTCCTTCGTGCTTGAAAGGAGATTTAGAGTCGGGTATTCTGAAATTAGGCTAGGACTAACTTGTAAAAAAGTACTGTGACTGGGTCACTCGACCAATCATGTGAATCCACATTTAATATACATGGAACCATGCAACTTCTTCGAAACCAAACTGAACATCTAAAATGCTTCTTCATTCAGCAAAGATCATCTGTTTCTACTCTGTCAATCAAAAGAAATTTATATAATTTCCTAGAAACCTTCTCCAATACATACCATTATAAGAACAATAGCCATTCCTCATCAGAGCATCGGACCAATTCAAACCAAACCAACTCCCGCTCTCAACTCAAAATCAAAAACTAAAGAAATGGCTCCAACTCCAACAATTGAATCATTAGGTTTCGAAGACTTCCTTCCTTCTATGGCTGAGAAGCTGGGTCCTGACGGCCTGATCAGAGAGCTATGCAAAGGGTTTGAGTTGCTGATGGACAGAAAGAGAGGCCTGATTACACTGGAGAGCTTAAAGAGAAATGCTCCGAGATTAGGAATGGAGAGGTTGGGAGATGATGAGCTGGTGGAAATGGTGAGGGAAGGGGATTTGGATGGAGATGGTGCACTGGACCAGTCCGAGTTCTGTATACTGATGGTTCGGATGAGCCCCCAGCTGATGGAGAGCTCCAACAGATTATTAGATTTTCTTGGGATGTAATTATGTGAAACAGTATGTGTTGTGTTGCTCTTACTGTCTTACATACGCGTATAGATACACATTCATTTTTTTTTTCTTTGTTTCTCAGTCAGTTTGAGATGATACACTATTTATTGGACATTCCTTCTCTTGTTTCACAAAAAGACACTCCTTAATTTTCACATCTCATGCACTTTCCCTCCATATGATTCTGTGTGCATGCGTGCGCTACTACATTTCCAATTTTTCCAGCACCATTTCACGAGAAAAGAAAGAAAAAGAAAAAAACGGCCATGAACATAATTATCAGTGTCAACTATAATATCTAATCCAAAGCTCCAAACTCAGCAATTTTGAATGCAAAACAGTGATAATTTTCAGTGTTACAAAGTAATGAAGACCACAGCCGCAATATATATCAAACTGAAGATAAATGCTGATTCTATGAAAGAAACAACCGTGCAATAGACTAATTACACCAAGTCCCATAAACAGCCAAAAATGTTTGTCACATTATTCCCGTTACAAACTCGTATAACCAAAACCTTCTAGTTATAACAAGCTGCTCAGTTCTAACTGAAACAAGCTTCTGATCTAAAAGGCAAGCTCCATTTGTTACAATCATGAAAGATCAATGGGCTCACCACAGAGCTCTTGCAATTCCTCTTGAAGAAGTTGCCTTAGATTTGATTTAGTTCTTCGGTATACCCATGCATTTGCACTTGCATCCCAATCAAACCTTGAAGGCCCACTGCACAAAAATTTGAGGAACATACCAATGTCAAATGAGACCATAATTAGACTCCAGCAAACATGAACATATTCAGGTAGATCACATCTGGCCGGTAACTTCTGGTAAAATACCTGATTTTTACCTGGTAAGCCTAGCAATAGAGCAGAAGGCTATCTTAACATAGGATCGATATTTCTAGGTCAAACAGAAGGTCCAAATAAGCAATAATAAACCAACAAAATTATCACAGAAATTTTTTAATTAGTCATGTGCTGATAAAAGAAATATGCAAATTAAAGCAGGGGAAACCAATAAACCTGACAGGAGAAGAGAGCCAGATTTGTCTATTTGGCGTCTGCTTGTTTATTACATACGTACCCATATCCCCAAGCTTCAATGTCAGGACTTGATTCTGAATAAAAATATTCTCCAGATATATAAACAGAATAAATATCATTAAAAAAAGAAGACAAAAAGAGTTGGATGTACTTACCCCATAGTCTATGTCAAACCCATCCAGTCGTAGGGAATCACCATATTCCTATAAAAAGAGATCTTACAAGTCAAATGTATGGATAAGTTTTAATCAAAATCAATTTTGGAACTGTATGCAACAAAGTTGATAGCTCTAGAGATATTAATTAAAGAAACAACCTCCAGCCTTTCTAGTAAATTATGAATTGTCTCATCTGCCAGCTGGTGAAACTCTTCCTCTGGCAATGTCGACCTACTAAACAATTAAATAAGATAAATAGGAGCAATTGTATTCATATTATTTTGTTTGCTATCCTTGCATCATTCATCAAGTGCAATAAAGATGAAACTTATATGGACTTTTTCTAACAATCTCATAAAAATTATTTAGCAGGATTTAGGTACATTATTTCTGTTCATACCTAAAAAACCTAGACAATTTAGGACCTAATAACAAATGCATAGGACAAATATATTATCTCTACATCCAATCTGCTAACAAAATTATACACAAAAATAAGGTAAACGATGCAAAATCTCGATAAGCATGATGTGTTTCAGATATTGACATCTCAATCAACACTATTTCGCATCTTCAAATTGTTCTAGCACCTTAAAATCTACCACAACTCCTACAATGCTTTCAGTAACCTCCTCCAAAGATCTTGAGTGGGTTCCTCCAATTTGGCCTCTACCTAGCATACCAACCAGCAATCGGCTGTGTCTTCTACTTGTACCTTACGAGAATCTCCGATAGAATTCTTAATACATTATGGGCAATGGAGTTGCTTCAACCAAGATGAAGGACATCAATTGTTTTATCAACCAAGAGTTCCTTCTTTAAAGAGCCTTGGAATTGGGGACTACCATCCAAAGTCCAAACTTTGATTTTACTTTTTGTCCGATCATGCTTCACTTATACACTCTACTACTACCTAATTATTTTGAGATATCAAGGATGAAGGAGACAGTGATTAAGTTTTCAGGGCCACAACTACAAAATAAAGACTCAAAATGAAAAAGCGAGAATACCTGTAATCGACAGCAGCGGGGCCCTGCGCCTCTTCTGCATGCGAAGGTCGCGAGGAGAAGAAAGGTCTGGAAATAGAACTCGGAGAAAATAGAGGGGGCGAAGCGCAAAATCCATCGGACAGCGCAGGTGCGATGGAAGATTCTAGAAGGGGCGAAGGTGAGCGAAGGAGGAGAGCAAGGGGGGTCGGTGTTTTGGATTTGAGAAGGCGTTTGAGGAAGAGCTTGGAGGAGAGCGCAGATGCCATTGCTAAGCCTAAAGCGAGGTTCTTTCGGAGAGACACGAATAGGCTGCGATGGAATTGGAGCAGCTTATGCTAATCAGGCTGAGTCTAACCAGTTCGTGATCGTGGGTGGCCTGATCGGCCGAACGGTCTGGCCAAGTTTGAGCTTATAGTCTTTTTGACGTGTACAAATATCTAATAGCTAAAACTAAATTATATTTTAAAGCTTTCAATACTAAGTCTCGAATGATCCAAAATTCATCTTTTTCTAAAAAAATTTTAAACTTTAAATAATAAGGACAATGAATAACAAAAATACATATAAAATAATGGTTTCTTTTTATTTTCTCAATTCATGATTATTGACTGGAGCTGTGAATTAATAAAGAAAATAATTACAATCTTATTAATTATTTAAATCTAGTTAGAAAATAAAAAGATAATATAATACGTGAGAAACAATAACATATATAAAATAAATATTTCAAAAACACCTTAATAACATAACATATATATATATATATATATAGTTGACAAACCATTTTTTAATAATCACGACAACCGTAAAAGATTTCTCTTCATTCGGCAAACAAAAAAACAATTCCATAAAACATAATAAATCATAGACCTAGAAACCGAAATTTTTTAATATAAAAAAATAAATCAAATTAAAAATATAAGAAAATCACGGGTGAAATACGAGATGTAGGCAAAATGTGACTGGGAGGTGCATTTTCAGGGAGTTGGAAACGTTACATGAAGTCACATTTTCAGGGCGTGGGACTGCTACTGAAAGTAGAGTCCACAGGCCTTGGGACCGTAACTAGGAGTAGAGTTCTTATGAGACCGTGATTGAGAGTAGAGTTCCCAGAGATCTTCTTTAATTTGAATTTTTTTTTGCCTTTTACGGGATCATTACTGTCAAGGACACTTCCAAACCCTGAAAATGCGATTACCAATCACGTTTCCAGACTTGCTTAATATCCCCCCTCCGTCGCAAACTGCTTTCTTCCTCCTTTCCTCATTTCTTAAAAATCGTTAGTTTAGTTTCAGATCTGATTAATATCGAAAAATTTGGGCATTTTCAGCAAAGAGTGGTGCATATTTCAGGTCTTATTTATTAAGATTTGAGGTTACTTTTTTTAATATTTTATGAAATTATTATAATAAAATAATTAGGTTTTTTTTTAAAAATTGAAGTTTTGTCCAAAAAATTATAGAAATTAAATTAACATAAAAATTGTTGCATTGTGATAAACATAGAGAATAATATACTAAAAAATAAGTGTAGATCATCATTATTTTAATTTTAATTATATTTTGTAGATTGGTGATAATGATTCCAATAAATGTTTACTTTGGTGGAGACATAATTAGCAATCCACGTACTGATAAAGAATATACAACGAATCCAAGACTTACACTATCAATGAGTAAGAATGTGACCATAGAAGAAATGAAAAGTGCCATATGTCGAGGATTATAAGTTGTAGAGTTTCGATACTCAATTGAAATTCATTGTCGAGTCAATATTGCACCGATGGGTTATTTTTTCTTTAATGTGATTTCAGTATATGACGAGAGCTCTTGGAGGATAGCTTATGAGATGACATATTGGAAAATGAGAATGGTTAAATTATATGTTAAGTTGAATTCCATACAGAATGATTGGAATGATGAATTATTTGTGGGTATCCAACCCAATAATATCAATGCCTCACGCTTGATATCTCAGCAATCATGTGTTATAAACACCTTACCAGAAACGACTCGGCCAGTGAGTACGACAAATTTTGATCCAATCCCCACTAATGATGACGATGATTACAAGGTGGAATTGGGTGAGGAAGTTGAGGAGGATGGAGAATATGAGGAGTTAGATGAGGGTGACGAGAACGATAAGGATATTGGTCCGATAATGAGTCGAGGAGAACAATACATTCCATTTAGGGGTCGGGGCACAACCCACCCAGCTAGTAGCTTTCATAATTCTTCGAGTTGGATTCCCGCAGATATTAAATTCTATGGGACTAAGGTGTCAGCTGACGGTCCTTTAGTTAAGAATCAAACATTTCAATCGAAAGAACACCTTCAAATTGCCATATCGAAATGACATATTGAGAAGAACCGAGAATTTGAAGTGAAATACAACAATAAAAAAAATTAAGAGTAAAATGCAAAGATCGCAATTATGAGTGGAGTCTGTACGCCATGCCCACCGGAACAAGTGACGCATGGGCTATAAAAAAATGTCCTTGCAAACATATTTGTAGGGCAACAGCCTCTAGATTGATCATGCTCAACTGATCACCAAAATGATAGCGGATATCATTCGTGAAGATGAGGGAAAAAATCTCTCTCTCCCGATTACCCAAGTTCATGGATTAGTCAAAAAAGTTCTTCGGGGCGTTAATCCAAAGTACAATAAGTTATGGCGTGTCCGGGAGATTGTTGTTGCTTACATGTTTAGAAGTTGATCGGGTTCATATGCATTGCTGCTTCAATTGTTAAATACCATTGTTATGTCAAATCGTAGAAGTAAAACTCGAATTTTATCTGACCCTTTGCCATGTTCAGGTATTCACTAGTTCAATTGTGCAGCATGGGCCTTTGGTCCTTGCATTGAGACATTCCGTTATCTCTGTCCTGTCATAAGCATAGATGTATCATTTCTTAAAGGTAGATATCAAGGAAGGTTTCTTGTTGTTGTTGGATATTACGCTGAGAATCAGGTTTTACCACTTGTATTTGGACTCGTTGAGAAATAAGACATCTCTAACTGAGGATGATTTATGAGATGGTTACGATGAGAGGTGATTAGAGATGACAAGAGAATATGTGTCATATTTGATCGGCACACTGCAATAAAAGCATATTTTTCAGAATCCTGTATATGGTTGGTACGAGGAGGCAAATGAAGCAGTGCATCGTTTATGAGTACAACATATTTCTAAAAACTTGTTAAAAAAGTGCCACAATAAATTTGCAGTTGAGGAGTTCAAAAAGACATGCAGGAAAAATAGTCTATGCATAATTTAGAGCCGGTTTAGAACAAGTCCGTGGTTGAAGTACAAATGCAGCTGAATACTTAAAAGGTGTTGGGAAAAAAGATGAAACAGATTCGAATGAAGATGAGACTCCTAATAAGTGATCGTTATGTCATAATCAAGGACATATATGGAGCATAATGACAAATAATGGTGTCGAGTTCCTTAATAATGTCTTCAAGCAAGCTCGCGGTTTACCAGTATACGCGATTGTGGAGACAACATACTACAATCTTCTAAAGTGGTTCAACAATAGAAGACTGCATGCGCGAAAATTGTCACAAAAAGGATAAGATATTTTCGGATAGGGTCACCAAAATATTGAAAAAGAGAGCAAACCAAACACCTATACATGAGATAAATATCACTGATGTAGATGAAGGTGTGTACGAGTTGGTGGCCAAAGGTGAACGTGTCACAAAAAAAGGGAGGTAAGATCGCAGTTACCGAGTAGTTTTATTAAAAGGCCAAAGACCCAAATGTCAACGCCGTAAACCTCAAAATACAGGTATCATTTGTAAGCATGTTCTAGTAGTGTCTGCTGTTCGGAACTATAATCCCAACATATACACACATCGGTTTCTATAGTGTGGACGCATTGGTTCGCACACACATCGATTTCTATAGTGCGGACGCATTGGTTCGCACATGAGAGGGTCGGTTTGAGGTTTTTGGTAGAGAATAATATTGGCTTAAATATGACGGAGACAGAATCATACCCAATCGAAAACTCGTGAAAAAATAGGAGAAAATCGAAGCATTTGCCAATGACGATGGATGTCATGAAAGAAAGAATTAGTCCGCAACATTATCTTCAATGCGGCATGATTAATCACACAACCGAGTATTGTACTCAAAAAAACATGCAAGCCGGTATGCTTATTAATTGATTTTTAAAGTTTCGAAAAAAAATTAGAATACTAATGTTATGTTCTCTTTTTTTGTTTACCAGGGATAAGTGAAGTGAGTTCTTCGCGACGTCGTGCCATTAGAGTGTTAAGTTAACGAGGATGAATTGCACTCAATTTATAATATGTAATCTTATTTAATTTATCACTTGTTTTTTAATTATATGTTGTGATTTTTTTTAAGACTTCAAGATATTGCTTTATTTAGAAGTTGTGATGTTATTTGAATTTTTAATTAGATGAATATTTAAGACATTATTTTTTAGATGATTTTGTTATTTTACGGTTGTGCTTTATTGAGGTTGGTATTATAATTTATGATATATTGTGATTCTGTGTTATCAGAATTTTTATTATACTGTATGTTGTACATTGGTATCGTAATTTGAAGAAATGTGAGGGCGTAACTGGCACCCCATGGCACCATGTATTAATTGGTACCCATTCCCTTTTTTCCATCCCAGCTGAATTCAAATAATCTCATCATATGCCATGTACTAATCAGTATACATATGACATATATATAAATTCATACGACATAATAATACATCTATACATCATAATAATAAAAATTCATACGACATAACAATAAAATCCATAAAACATAATAAAAGTCCATACGATATAGAAATAAATCCATATAAAATAACTAAGTCCATACAACAAAATAAAAAAAATCATTAACGATAATCGCTAGGAGGAAAAAAACTTCTTCTTGATCCTCCGACGGTGTCCTCATCTTGCTGGAGTTGCCTCATTTTGCTCCGATTCATCTTGATCTCCTGATGTCGCATCTGAACTAGACGATCCGTAAGGCACCAATGATGGACTCAACTGAGGTGGTACTGAGTAATATGCATATACAGGTGTAAAGTACGATGACGCATGATCATTAATAGGAGCAGGAGTAACTGAAGGGGTAACAAAACCAACAGGGTTAAGTGTAGCTAAACCGTAAACCCTAAGTGCTAAACCCCAGAGATGTGCTGGTGGTAAAATAGAAGTTTGGCGCCTACATAATTTTGAAATTGAAAATAAATTCAAATTCTACAATATAAACTCCAAAATTGTAAAAATTCAAGTATTGTACCGCCATGGGAGCTGTGCCGAATAACATCGTGGAGAATGAAGTATCGTACGAGGAATCGGGCGAGGCATCATAATCATCACAAGGAATCGACTCTACATCTACAGACAACCCGACATCAGTCAGCACCCTCTCGAACTCGTGCACCCAGTCGGTATCTATCGCATTGAGTCGGTGACTCCTCAATAGAACCTTGCAGAGTCGCTTCACCATATTTATACAGTTGTTCTATAACATAGGCGGTATGATGCAAGCTACGCATACCTTGTAATTATATTTTCAATTTTAAACATAACAAATAACTACAAAAACTATAATTAAAAATATTCAAATGATAAAATCATACCAATCGTCGATTACGAGGACTGCTGGGAACATGTCTAAAAACATACCAATCATCGAATACTGAATCACGTGGGCGTGACAATGGCCTGTCTCTCTATTTGACCGCGAATATATATCATATACATCCCAAAAGACTAAAACCACCGACGATAATGTAAATGCTGACTCATATCGTACGGTCGGGTCTCCTCAATGAAATAGGGTCTCACCCACATGTCTACATATACTCAATGCTTCACGACCCAATTAGTAGTCATACGGTTTGTATGACCTATCTTATCGAATCTGCGTAGCTTCGTCCAACTATGAGGATCTGGCGGAGGCGTCGATTGAAAAAGTCCGAACTGCCTCATAACTCTCTCCGGATAGTGCCATGAAACCATCCAAAAATGAAGCAATGACACTCTCACAAGCCAATATCCGTGATCACTACGAACTCGTCTAAGAAATAAGTCTAAATATGACTCATATGGATGTCAATTAACATGCTCATCCAACATGTTCTCAAATTCATTCCTATAGAAAGTGAGGCTAGAATGGCAGGATTGGCCTCATAAGTCTGTAGTATTTTCACTTTATGGCAAAAGAAAGCTGAGACTCCAAGTCATTCCCCTTAATCCTGAAATTGGACCTATAGATCGTGATCAAGCTATCGGGAATCTAGTCCCAGCCCAATGCTGCAACAATAACAATGGTCCAGAAACTAATTTTCTACGGGTCAAACACGTACTCGACAAATTCAAATACAAACAGGCAAGCAATGCCACACCCCAATTATATACCAGCGGATCATCCAGATTCCGCAGAAATCTCAAATACATCACCGAAACTCTATCTCCAGATGTATTCGCAAAAACCATAGATCCGAAATTATCCAACACAAAGGCTCGTGTATATCGAGCCACCTCCTCATCTGATGCTCCGGCGGGCAAGCTCGGAAAGGTCTCCCATAACCACCTCAAGACCCTCCTGAAGAAGCTTAACAATATCCTGATTGTTGGGCCCGACAATAAGAACTCCAATGATAGGCAAACCCACAGACAACTCACATCCTGTAAGGTCATTGTAATCTCCCCAAATGGCATATAAAATGTGTGCGTCTTCGGACGCCAACGCTCTACCCGTGCAGTAATTAATCTGGTAGATGGTAGAGATCCAATTTCCTCAATGCCGAACCACAGCTTGAATTGAATGGAATAACAGGTTTGTGTGCTTGGCAATCCAATACAGTCTCGGGCTGTAATACATAAAAATATTTCTTAAATAATACAATTAGGAAAAAAAATACATGTATTATATTTTACAAACAAATTAAATGAACATAACTAAAACGTATATTTACACTAAGTATGCATTTAGGTATTCAGAGGAGGGTGGAAATAGACTCCTGATCGATTGTGTCGTTATAATTCGCTTCGTTAGGATCCTCAAATATACTGTCGGTACCACTTAGGTCTAAATTTGTCATTTTTAAACTATTTACAATATTTTATTAGATAAAATAATTCCCATTCAAATATTTTATAATTTTAATCTTATTAAATAATATCTAATTTTTATCATCCTAAGTAAATAATTTCTATCATAACACTACGAAATGAAAATTTCACACATATCATAACAATTTCTAACTAAACTGTTTATGATAAAAATCACTACTAAATTCATATCAATTACATAAACTAAAAAATTTTACTAACATCCTAAATAATTTTACAAAATATTACTAAATTATTTATAATTTCTAATTAAATATATCACAAATAAACTTACATAACTACAATCGCTAAAACTATTTACAGTCACTACAAACCTTTCAAACAATCATCCTTCACTTGACTAGAATTGTTTTATCTAATATAATCAAATTATTTACAATAAAAAGCAATTTTCGGAACTAATTTTGGAGTCTCTCGGACCAGACTTGGCACCTGCGTAGTCAGCCTAGGACCCTGCCTTCGGATCTGTAGCAGGCTGTCGGAGAGAGAGGAGGTGGGGTGGGATAGTGGGTGGGATTTTTTTTTTCAGATATTTTTTTTTTCTTCTTGGGGATGGGGACGGCGACAGGAGGGGAAGGGGGAGGGCGAGGAGGGGTAGGGCTCTGGGGAGCATGGTTGCCAGCCATGGCTCCAAAGCTGGCAACGCGACTATCAATCGTGCTCTCGGGAGAAATATATTTAAAGTGTGTAAGCGTGAGTAATAGTAGCGGCTTCAGGATATTCAAACATAGCTTTCAGTGACGTTTCCAGCTCCCTAAAAATTCTCTTCCCATTGCCTATATCCCGCATTTCACCTCTGATTTTCTTATATTTTTAATTTAATTTATTTTTTCTTATATTAAAAAATTTCGGTCTGAAATTTCGGGTCTAGAAAACCTAATATTATCAAAAGTTGCCCTCGCCGATGCTGCATCTCTCCTCCACCTCCCTATATAATCCACCTCCTCATCTTTTCTCCTCCTCTCATTTGAAAGCGCAAGTTCCATCTTTTTCCTCCCCCAAAATTTCTACAATTTTGACTTCTCCCAATTCTGAAATACGCATAAATCAAGAAAGGCTGAGTTAATTTTAAAGAGAAAGGTTCGTGCTTTTATCTCTTCTTGGATTCATTATTGTCTATTGGTTTGTGAAAACTGTGTATTCTCTTTCTTGTTTTATTGGATTCTGGATCATAAAATGATATCTTCTCCGGAGAATTTTAGTCGAAAGAGCGAGGCTTGGAGAAAAAAATAATAAAAGGAGGGAAATTCGTTACCAATTTGTTCGAAATTATCCTTTAGCTGGGTATTTACTTTGATGAACTTGAGTTTGTTGAACCGAAGATTTCTTTTTGATTCTTTTCCTTGAATCACTAGGCGATAGCCTGTAGTGATATTCGTTGAAAGTAAGATATGTGGATAATTAATGGTAGCGTGATTTTTTGGTTTAGGTTTTAGTGGTTCTCTGGTGAGGTTGGTCTATCCTTATGCCAGAGAACTTTTCATTACTGATAAAAAAAGATTTTACTTGAAAACAAAACAGCAATTGGGATTTGTTTAACTAATCTGTACCTTTCCTATCTGACTATTTCCTCGAGCTTATTCTTTATAATATGCTTTAAAGTAATTAGTCAGCTGACAATTTTGATTTAAAGTCATTATGGCTTGCCAAATTGACCAATTAAAATGGTGTTCTCTATGACAAATCAAGCTAACAAATAGTGCATGCTTTTGCAAGCTAGCTGGATGGAAGTATTAAATTACCATCTTGGAGTGTCTATACCATAAAGTTTACATCTTGGCTCAAGTTAGTAATTAAAGTTAACGAATATGTTGCAGGTGTTTAATTGTAAAGCAAAAACACATTCAAAAATATTGAAATGCACTGGAAATGAATCGGAGTGCAGAGAGTAGCAGGACTAATTCTTAAAAACTATGTTTATTGTGACATGGCACAATTAATTGGAATTCCTTTTGTTTCCATTCAACTGCTAACAAATGAAATTTAAGTAATGTCCTTTTTTGTTTCCAAAAGGTAGCTTCTTTTTGTCTTTCTTATTTGAATAACATGTATTGAAAGGCCAAAAAATTATATCATGTATTAAGGAAATGGAGACAGAGAAATAAGTTTACTACTTTTATTTAAAAGTGAACTGATTTCCCTGGTGAAGTAGTCTACGATTAGGTAGATTGCATTTCATCTTGTTGCCTTATAAAAATAGCTGCAAATGTCGGTAAAAAAAAAAAATTTCCCATTGTAATCATTCTTCTTTCCAATATTTGATTCATGTATCTTCTTTGTTATTTTTTAGGTTTGGATCCTCTCCATGCTGCTTGGTTTGGGTTATTTTTAACAAGTCAACAAAGCTTCCTTTCACTCTGGCAGCTGAAAACGGGTTAAACCCGTCTCGCTCTTCTAAGCGGGTTGGGGTCTACACCGAGGGTGCCAATCTGACCTACATTTGGCGACTCTGCCGAGCATCAGTGGGCCGACCCCTTGATTACGGCTAATGTTCCTTTTTGTGCCTAGATTATAGTTCACATGATGGACTAATTTTAAATCTAGTATTTTTCCTAGTTTGGTTGCAAGATTTTATACAAAGCCAGCCATGTGAACTCCTGAAATTCTTTTTCTTCAATTTCTGAAATTCATTGGACTTTCTTTGCTTTGAAGATACAAGGGACTTGATCGAAGGTATTTTAGTTTCTTTTTCTCTATTTCTCTTTAGTAATTCTTTCTTGGGTGAATGGAAGATTGACAAATTTATATTTTGTGTAGGTTATTGCAGAAATTCATCAATCAATGGAAAACACAGTGAAAATCATTCGTGATGACAACAAAGGCCTCTTAGGTGATGGAATTGATCAAAATAATATTGGCCTGTCTTCTGATGAAGAACACTTGAAGTCTGAAAATGAATTTGTATCTGACAACAGTAACTCAAACAGGGCCAATCTCGGTTCTGAGTCTCCGTTAACAGAAAACTTGACCTCTGGTTTGTCAATTCTAAGGTCTCAGTCAATGCAATCCATTGCTTCTTCAACTATTGAGCTAATGGATAATCGATCAAGATCCTACGTTGATTTGCACTGCATGGATGATGGTGCTGTTGATTTCTCGATGAAACAACATGGTTCAGATTCAGAGGGAAAGGTCTCTTCTGAACACAGGTCAGGTTCATCTGGGAAGTATTCTCCTGAATATGGGTCAGGTTTGTATGGAGGTGGTTCACCTGATCGTGGGTCGGGTTTGGATGGAGGTAGTTCTCCTGAACATGCACTGGATTCATATGTAATCGTTTCTCCAGAACACAGGTCACATTTGCATGGAGAACATTATCTTGAACGTGGTGGGTCAGGTTCATATGGTATACTTTCTCCTGAGCGTGATTCAGAATCAGATGGAAAAACCTCCCCAAATCCTGCAACCGATGAAAATATAATTGAAAATGAAAACTCTCCAACTTACAATGTGGATTCGAGAGAAGAGTTGGGTCGAGAAATAATTGAAGAAGAAGAGGATGATAATACAAAGAGAATTAAGGATTGGATTAACCAGATTGATATTAGTTCTGATATGATTGTGGAGGAGCTGGGGGAGAGTTCTGAATATGGATCTGGAACTGGACCCATTTCTGAAAAGATGAGTTCAATCCAAGCAGCATGTGGCCCATCAGATCCAAAAGCAAGTGTTGGAATGGCGATGGCTTATAATTATATTTCAGCAATGAATCCTGTTACTGCCTCAGCACATTTGTCTAATCTTGGCCTTGTTGCAGTCCCAATTCTGAGTGCATTTGCTGGTTTAAAGGAGTTGAATTTGTCTGGAAACAACATATGTATGTCCTAAAAATTTGTTTAGAAGTTCATAATTGGATCATTTTACATCCTGTACCATTATTTCTGGGTATCCAGTAGGCAGTAAAGGACTTCATTAGCATCAGTTAAGTTGGGCAAAAAACATACCCTCAACTAACCTTAATTAAGCCATGTAACCAATAGTAAAATGTAACAAAATAGGAATAATTTGTTTTGAGTACAGGGCTAGTAAATTTTACTGTCTACCTCTCTAACTTTGTCTTGCTTGTTATTATCCTTTTCAGTTCAAATAACAGCTGGAGCTGTACCAAAAGGAGTCCACGTGTTGAATCTGTCGAAGAACTACATCTCTGTGATTGAAGGTCTCAAAGATCTCAGCAAGCTCCGTATTCTTGACCTGAGTCACAACCGCATTTCTCGAATCGGCCATGGTATTTTCTCAATTAATTCTTTAATCATCCCTAGAATTTATTGTTTTATGGTTAATGGAGTATTCTTTTCCTTTTTGGATGAGAGTGGGTAATGGATTATTATTATTTTTTTCTTTTTTTTAAAAATTCAAGGCCTAGCAGCATGTTCTTCTCTAAGGGAGCTATACTTAGCTGCAAACAAGATAAGCGAGGTAGAAGGTCTTCACCGACTGCTTAAACTAAAGATCCTCGATTTGCGCAACAACAGGTTATCAACTGCAAAGGGGCTAGAACAATTGGCCGCAAATTATACCAGTTTGGAGGCCATAAGTCTAGATGGAAACCCAGCACAAAGGCATGTAGGCGATGACCACCTTAAGAAATACCTCCTTACTCTCCTTCCAAATCTTGTTTACTACAACCGGCACTCTGCCAAATCGAGGGGGAAGAAGGATGCAATTACTATGCCATCTCACAGTCCTTCTCGTAGGGCAGGGGCCAGTGGGTCCAGTCTCAGGTCCCGCACCAGTACCCGTAGTGGTACAAATTATCTGCTAAAGGCTTCTAGAAGCAGGCATGTGCAGCCCTTGTCCAGTTCGAGGTTTGCTGAGCTTGTTGCGGGTAGGCAGGTTTCAAGTATGAATCCATTAAGGCGGATCCAGAGTGAAGGTGCAATGGGAGACTAAGGTGTCTTTTTTTTTTTTGGGAAATTTTGGTTTGCAAAAGTGTGCTTGGTTGAGTTATTTGGTCAAAATTTGTTGTGGCTTGAATAAGAGAACTCAGTTTCATGAAGAAATTAGGTATTGGCTAATAATCCGTGATTTTGAATAAGCTGTCCCCAGACATGAATTTTCTGAATTTCCCTATTTCCATTTTATTTTTGAATGTCGAATTGAATATTTTATTATATTCATTGTAGCAGAGAAAAATATTCTTCAAGTGTCCCAGTTCTACATTTGTCTAATACTAACAGGTCTGAGTTTGGTATTTTAGTAGATATTTTATAGCATTTATATACTTTTGTCTCCACAGGGATTTTCATTCTAGGAGTCTCATGTACAGAGTCACTTTAGCCATTGCATTTTAATTTCATAATTTGTATTTGTCATTGGCGTTGTGCCGAGAATTCTACTTTGTATATGTTAAAAATAAAAAAAGAGAGGATATTTGACTAAGAAGGTTTGTCCAGGTCAGAATTTAGGATTTCCCCAACATATGTTATGAGTATGTGATTTACTGATTTGAAATGAAATATTTCCAATTAGTTGTTTAACATATCAAATTCAAATATTGGAACATGAAGGGGGTAATTAAAATTTAAATCACCACATATTCTAGTTCTAATGACCTCTGTATATTCGGGAAAAAGTTAGAAATTCATTTAATTTTCTATATATTTGGAAAAGTGCTGAAAATAAATAACTTGCGAGATCCGTGTGTGTACAGGTTGAACATTAACTTGTTTTTCCTTCATACGTGGAAATCAATGTAGAAAATGGATTGTAGATTGTAGAGCCATTGGTGTGCTGTGGGTCCCAAGCGCAATGCCAATGCGTGACTTCAACAAGTTGATGATGCATCATGGGTGGTGGATTCTGGTGTAATCCAAATACAAATTCATTCACATGCATATTCATATCTAAAAAAATTTTAAATCCAAATGTAGATCTATATCAATTATCATAGTGGATTTCGGATCGCAAATATTATGTTGGCTGCTTTAGGTAAAATGTATAAAATTGTAAATACATATACAACACAATCGAATCTGTAAATTATTTTGTATTATAAATGTGTATACTAAAAATAATAAATTTAATTAAACTAATTTATATGACATATTGTGATTTATTCTTTTAACATATATTTTGAAAACACTCGAATCATATTTAAAATATTAGTTTGATATTACGTAACAGAGCATATTCACAAAATCCAAATACAAACTCAATAAGTAGACGGGTCATTTTTTAATATTCATTTGCAGATCTAATCAAGCCATCCTCAAAAAACGGAAAAGGAGTCAGGCGGGGATCTTCTGTGCATTTTACTAAATATCTGCGTGTAGAAACTGCGAGTGGAGTACTTCTTTATTGGCAGCACACAAATTTACACGGTTTTAATCTGAGGGAATTTCTCTGAGAGTGAGCATGGCATTCCGACCAATTTCCGGGCTTCTGGCCGAAATCTAGATAATGGCAAGAATGCTTGCTTCTCTTGTTTGTCATCTTGGCAACAACTAACAACCACAATTGGATAAGATTCCTGGATGGAATTATCTGTTTTGTTTTTTTTACTTTTTGCATATTGGTACTACAAAATGTTCCATATTTGAAAATAAGTGTACACAATGTTTTAATTTTCATTGGTTAAGATTAGTAAAATTTATTTTCAATCTATTCCTCCCTCTCATCTTTGCGAACAAAATATGCTGCTGCTTACGCAGTAAATAATCCGAAATCTCCTCACTTGCATTAACCAAATTAAATCCGCGATGGAGACAGGTGACAGCGGCAACGCACAATGCTACTTTATGCCAAACCCCATTGCCCATTGGCGAGTATTCCATTAGATCATACTATCTAACCTATTCTAGAAGTTTGCTTTCGATTGTAATTGTCACTGTCACAACTGTGATTTACATGAAAAAGGAAAATGGGAACGAAACGTGATACACTAATTATGGTTAGCATGACAGGGTTCTCCATCAAGATAAGCTAAGCACTCAATTCAAAATCTGCACGTAATATCAGTAAGATGCTTAGCTAAAAATTATCTAACTATTACTTGAAAACACAAACCATGTCAGCCCAAAAGATTTTACAAAGCAACATAATTAAAAAAAAAATGTGAGTTTCATGTCATAAGGATAAACAGAATAAAAATCAGTTACATCAATCACGCATAAAACAAGGCTTACAAATACAACAAGGTATCCATACAGCTCACGACGGAAGCTGTTGGAAGAGTAACGCTAACAAACTCAAAAGAGCAGAGAATTGTTAAGAAAAGAGAGGAGAGGCAACTAACAAAAGTACACCAGCATAACAAATCTACGCACCAAAATACAAAGCAGAATTGCCTCAACTAATCTTCTTATAACTTCAGTTACTTTGTTATGTTGCATATCCTGAAATCAGAACAACAAAATCAGTGAAATAAAACAGAATAAATTTACTTTTCAGATTAATAAAGTGAAAAAAAGAAGAAGAAACTCATTATAGAATCTTGTATTCTCTCTTACCTGAATTCAAACTAGTACATGAGAAACCATAGCAGTACCTCAAGCATCTGAAAAACAAATATATTCTGTTAAATAAAGCTGACAAATGATCTCCAAATGGAGTTAACAAAGATACGATGAACAAACACATTATTTTAGACTTTGTCAAACAAAGAAAGAAAAATTTCAAACACTTAAATTAGAAAAATAATATATTTAAAGGCCATGCTGAAACTAAAGGAAAAAGGACCTCCATGCCACTATGACCCATCAAATCATCTTCTTTTTACATGCCATCCATACCTCTGCTACAAATCCCCGTTACAAGTCTCAGTTATAACTCACTTAACCATGCCTCTTCCTATCAATTGATGTGGGCCAAGTGAGTAAATTAAGCTTGTGGGACCTGCTCTTAAGTAACTTCAGAGGCTTGTAATAGGGGTTTGTATAAGAGAACCTGGGTCCATGCCTACAGCTAAAATTTGAAAGTTCCATTGTATAGAGCATTTTATGTTCATGCCTGCAAAATCACCAAATCCCATGTACCCGCAGCAAAACATTTAAAAGCTTATATTCTACCACAAACCATATTGAAACATCGACCATGGGCCTATCTCAACATCTTCAACAGAAAAAGGAAACCAAACTAAACCAATGCCCCATATACACATGCAAAGAGATATTGTCTGGAGCTTGGACATAGTTTGAAAACTTCTGTAGGACACAACATGTTTGTAAGGGCTGCATGCAACATTCGTACCTTTAGTTTCCACCAAAATTCTGACTTGTAAATGTGTGGTTCTTTCAGTAGGAGTATTTGAATATGTCTCAAAAAGCAGGTGTCATTTAAAAGTATATGTACGATTTTTGTAATTCATGTACAGTTCAAGTGAAAAAATCACACATACCCTTTCAAAACATAGTATCTATAATATTTGCCCTTGTGAAACATGAAATATATTCTTTACATGTAGTAGGAATACCTTTCTGCTCCTCTGATGCATCATGATACTCAGGTTCTTCCGGAACAGTGTGAAGCTCTGGTTCCTTATCCTTTGCAATTGTTTCGTCCTTTGAAGCAACCGAGCCATCATCAGGGAATCTGACAACCACAACAGGACAAACACAGTGGTGGACACAGTAGTCGCTCACACTCCCTAGCCGACCTTTGCTTACCCGTCGTGATGCTCCAAAACCACGGCTACCCATTATCATCGCACTCAAGCCCAGCCTCTCAACCTGTCACATGGCACAAAGATTTAATTTATTCATTTATTTACTCATATGAAAGAAAGTTACCCAAAGCAGTACCTTATTACGTAAATTCCATACTTGGAATTTACCAGATCATACAAGGGATTAATGGTCTAGATGCAATTTAAGACTGCTTGTTTTCTTTTTCCCCATCAAGTTTCTTATTTGAGTTGATCCAGGTCCAGTCGTCGGTCTAGCAGTTGATCTTAGTGTATCAGGTTTGTAACATATTACGATACAATTAAGTAAAAATATAAAGCATGATGTTCATGTTCAATAAGAGGCTTTACTGTGACACAATTTTGTTTTATAGCGAGGTTTGGCGAGTCTGTTTGATAGCAAGGTTTCGGATTGTACGTAGATTCATGAAGAGTCTTTCCCAAATCCCTCTCTAACAAAAAATGACACAGTCATGAAGCAGTTGTTAAATTATACAATTGGTCTGCTAAAACTATTTGGATTTATACATGATATAGATTATCACTTGTTGACAATGAGCAGCAATTTCTGTTAATACCAACAAATTTCATGAACTTAACCAGATGTAAGACCCTCCCAAGCCATTTAGCGGAAAGAAATTTTCCATTACAATTTCCAATTCCGGTAATTTGAATTGTTTTCTACCTCAAGGCAAAGCCTCTCTTTCATGTCGTGATCCTTGACGATATGGATCTTAAATGGGATCTGCGCATCCACCAGAGGCTGCGCCAGATCTTGCGCTTTAATTGTCGTAAACGCATTGAAATCATCTTCAAGCTTCTGTTGCGACTCCTCAGTCGCATCTTCACTCGTCGAGGAAAGAGACAGGTCTATCGAGCCCCAGTCAGCGCCGTACAAGACTGAGGTCGGGCGGACGTGGAGGAGCACGACCGCATCGCCGGGGCGGAGGTAGTTCTGCACAGCCCAGCGCACGGCGTATGCGCTCTCATCGGATAGATCGACGGCGATTGCGACTCGGCGTGGAGAGGAGGCGGAGATGGAGGAGAAGAAGACGCGAGGCGATTGGGTGAGGTGACCGACCGTGGCGGGCGTGGGAGTTGGCGCCTTGACGGATGGCGGCGCCGCTGGGAGGTCTGGTGTTTTGTCGTGGTTCTCCATGGCGGAGAGAGCTAGGTTTTGGAAGGGGTTTTGCGGTTTGATCTCCTCAGTGGTGATTAATGGTTGATTCTTTCTCTTCGAGATGGGTATTGAATCTACAGATGAGTTTTGTTTTTTCTGGGAAGTTGAGCTTCAACCGATGGGGGAGAGAAATAGCCGAAAAGGAATCGGAATGGAACCAGCCAAGGGGGCGCTCAGAGCGGAGAGGCGAGGGTTCTCAACAGCCCGTGAGATGAGATGGGATGCGATGCGGCCAGGAGTCGGATCCCAGAATATTTCTACATGTGCACCTTCTCTGCCATGCCAATTCTCAACCACCTCAGCGTCGTCGCCAAATCGGCCACTTGTTTTGTCAAATCCCCACCTCTGCAATGGAACACTCGAACCATTCTGGATTTTCTAGAGAAGTTCTCCTATTAGTTTTGGATTTTTCTTTAAAATTCGCGAATAATTTGTCTTTGAGATTTTATCGGCGCCATTTGGGCTTTGGTGCATTTGGACAGTCCACATCATCATCATCAATGTCCATCGCAGTTACTGCTAAAGTCATTGCGAAAATGAAAGAAAAAATTGAGAGGTAAAGGTCCCACCGAGATTTGAACTCGGGTTACTGGATTCAGAGTCCAATGTCCTAACCACTAGACCATGGGACCATTTGCGTTCGCATTTTACCATTTCTGGTAACTATCGAAAGATTTCGACTACCGCACGAAGTACAAGTTACAGAAGAAATATGGAGTGTGGATCATCTCTTTTTGTTCAATTAACCTTATACAATATGAAATTATAGATTGATAATATATGAAAATACATTAACATTATTTAGTATTTACTATTTAGCAAGGTCAATTTTACTCGTTAATTTACAATACCATACTACTATGAGTTATTTGAATTGTATGCAAATTAAAGAAGAGCAAAATTAATATTCGAAACAACTTATTACAAAAATATTTGAATATATAATTTTATTAATCAATCACATGACTTAATCACTTTATATTATTTTGTTCATACATCAAGCACATATTATTGTTATGGGAGGGGTCCCTTGACAGCTATTATCTTGACAACTAATTTTGAAATAATTTTTCAAAATTATCAAAAATAGAAAAAAGTTTGATAAATATATTTTTTTAACTTATAGATTGATTGTGTTTCAAATTTTATGTAATTTAAAAGTCATTTGATATTCCATTAAAGATCGTTAAATACAGACTGTTTTAAATGTTATGTAATTTTGATGGAGTATCAAAATGACTCTTAAATTACATAAAATTTGAAACACAATTGATATATATAAGTTAAAAAAATATGTTTATAAATTTTTTCTATTTGTAAAGTTTTTTTGAAATTATTTAAAAATCTATTATCAAAATTGTCAAAAATAATAATTATGAAGAGATCCCTTCTCTATTGGTATACATCACTATTTATAATAGTTATAAAGGTCGTTAAAATAATTGTTGTAGCCCCACCCTTATAATAATTGGTACACCTCTTGTTTACGACTGGAATGTAAAGAGTGCAAACTGTATAGTACTCATATATATAGAGTTTTTTTTTAATGCTGGAAAAGACTGTAGGCTTCATTCAATATTAATTAGTTCTCAAGAACAATTAATATTGAATAAACGAAATATCAAATATCTCTTTTATAATTAGCACTGTGCAGCAAATAAAATCCCAAGGCGTTGCATTACATTACAGCACCAGAAAAGTAAAGAAACAAAAATATCATGGTGGCTTAAATGTCAAAGTAATATTTCCAATTTGACATTTATATATGGAAGGAACGGCTGTCAGAGGACAGTGTAGGGTTCTTTGTCGTCGGATTATATATATATATTTATTGACTAAGATGACAAATTATTTCTAGAGCATGCACTCTTTTTCCATGCTAAATTTCCAAGTTCGGTAGTTGTATGATTGATCTTCTCCTCTTCTATTCTTAATTTTGAAATGTCATAGGAGTTCAGAGACCAACAGAGGAATAAAATTCAACCATCTGAAATAAAAAAAAAAAGGAAAAGAAGCAGAGTTGATAAACTATGAATACAGTGCACCTGTGAGTAGTGATATTTCCATCTCCTCTCTCCTACTGGAACCCAAAGCTCCTCCAAACTTCTCTTCCTTTGATCCTGTCCAGTTCTCCAAATCATGTGGTGCAAAATGAAATTATTCTCTCTATATCTTCTCCTCTTCCTCACTGATCTCTACTTCATTCCCACCAGTGCTATATCTTCTCTTGCACCTGGCCAATCTCTCACTGGTAACCAAACCATAATCTCAGAAAACAATACATGTCAACTTGGTTTTTTCTCTCCTCAAGGCACCAATACCAGCAAAACCTATTACATAGGCATATGGTACAAAAACGTCTCAGATAAACAACCTTTCTGGATAGGAAACAGAGATGCCCCTGTTTCAGACCCTAATACCTCACACATAATAATCTCTCAAGATGGAAACCTAGTTCTTCTAAACCAATCACGCCATCCTATTTGGTCAACAAATTATACTCTTAATAAACCCAAAAACATCTCCCTTTCTGCAACACTTCTCGACACGGGTAATCTGGTAATAACAAACGCACTAAACTCGTCAGATATAGTATGGCAGAGCTTTTTTCAGCCAACTGATTCGATGATGGCTGAAGATTGGTTTGGAATAAATAAGATCACTGGAGAAAATGAAAGTTTGGTTTCATGGAAAAGTTCAGCTGACCCTGGATCCAGTTGCTATTCAATGCAAATTGACCCATTCGGGACAGGCCAATGTGTGTTGATTTGGAACCAATCGAAGATTTATTGGTACTCTGGTAATTGGACTGGGAGTTCCTTTCCGTGGATGACTGGCATGCCAGGAAATGCAAATTATACTTATGAATTTATTGAAGATCAGTACAGGCAACAATACAGGTATTGGTTCTGCACCTTTCTTGATTCTTTTTTAGTTTTGATAATTGATATTCTACGATAGCATTGTTTAGCACAGCTGATGCTTCATGCTTTACCTGCTCTAACTGGTTATGAGTCAATCCGATCTATTTTTTATATTTTTTTGCAAAAATGTTGAGTAGATGATTTACTATCTATTATCTAGGGAGCTTATAAGCTTTTTCTTTTCTTCATTTGTACATACAAATTGGATTAGCTTTGCCCAAAAAAATGGATGATTACTATTGTTAGTGATTAAGAAATCTTGTGCTACTAGATATGACAAGAGCAGCACTAGAAAACAATTATTTTGGATTATAACAATAAGCTTGTATTTATTTTTTATGCATCTAAAATAAGACAAAGACGTCACACTCGTTTTTGCAAAAATTATTTTTTATAATCCAAAATAAAAGTTTCACCAAGTCACCTCTAATTATTTATAGATTGACTTCATTGCTTTTTAATTAAGAACCTTAATGAAACAGTTGTCAAAGAGTCCAAACTCTAATGTCCTGACTTCAAAAGGAATGTAATTTATCATCTTAAATTTCATAGGTACATAGTGAAGGAAGGGGGACATTATTACACCAGACTCATGATAAGTGTCAATGGACAGATTCAGAGGCAAACTTGGTCTTATAGTTTAAAACAGTGGATCATTCAGTGGTCTATCCCTGAATTATGTAATGTCGACTCAGTTTGCGGTGCATTTGGCGTATGTGATATGACTAGTGCCAATGTGTATTGCAAATGCCTACCTGGTTTTGAACCCGCTTCTCCATTAGATTGGAATCTCAATTCATGGAGCGGAGGTTGTGTACGAAGATCAAATTTGAAATGTGGCGAAAATAATGCTAGCATGAAAGGAAACCGAGATGGATTTTCTGTGGTATCAAATGTGATGCTACCTGATGATGGTTATGAGTTGAAACAGTTGGAGAAGCAGGAAGAATGCAAATCGGCTTGCTTGAAAAACTGCTCTTGCAGTGCATATGCTTATCAAGGAAATCAATGTTACATCTGGAATGGTGAAATAAAAAATCTTAAATTAGCGTTGAGTGATTATAGTGAGGTGATAGAACTTTATCTCCGACTCGCGGGATCTGATCTTACAGGCAAAGGAACAAGGAAAAATCTATTTAAGATAGCTCTACTTGCCGCTGTCGGTGGAGTTGTTCTAATTGTCATACTTTTTAGTTATTTTGTTTACCGAAGGAGTTATCATAAAACGGTAAAAACAAACGGGCTCATCAGTCAGTTTAACTATTTCTTCTTAGATCATTGTACAAACAAATTTTCTCGCAAAATTGGAGAAGGCAGTTTCGGTCCAGTTTTTGAAGGGCAATTGCCTGATTCAACCAAGATAGCCGTGAAGAGACTTGGACGGCTTAGGCAGGGAGAGAAACAATTCAAAACAGAGGTAAAAACCTTAGCAAATATCCAGCACGTGAATTTGGTAAGACTACACGGTTTTTGCATAAAAGGAGAAGAGAGACTACTAGTTTATGATTTCATGCCAAATAGATCGCTTGACACTCATCTGTTTGATAGCGCTTCGACAACTTTGGATTGGAAAATTCGATTTCAAATAATTATAGGAGTTGCCCGTGGTCTTGCATATTTGCACGAACAATGTAGAGTGTGTATCATACATTGTGACGTAAAACCGGAAAATATATTGCTGGATATCGATTTCTCTCCTAAAATCTCTGATTTTGGCATGGCAAAGCTTTTGGGGCGAGAATTTGAGGATGTTTTAACGACCACAAGAGGTACGATCGGCTACCTTGCACCCGAATGGATTTCAGGCCTCCCGATTACATCCAAGGTAGATGTCTACAGTTATGGAAAGATGCTATTTGAAATTATATCTGGTAAAAGGAACAGAGAACAAAGAGGTGCGTGCTATTTTCCCGTACAGGCTGCAATTAATGTCAGTGAAGGCAAGGTTGAATCTTTGTTGGATGAGAGATTGAAAGGGGAAGTGGAATTGGAGGAACTGACTAGGGTTGCAAGACTCGCGGGTTGGTGTATACAAGATTGTGAGTCACATCGACCAACAATGGCGCAAGCCGTGCGCATTCTAGAAGGTTCTCTATCTGTCAATGTTGCGCCTGTGCCGAGATCACTTCAGGAGGTTTCTTTGGACTGCCTATCTGTATAGTCTATTTGCTATTGGTTAGATTATAAAACTGCACTGAATTTGCTTTTCAGTCGCAGCTTAAATCAATATGTTTCCCGGTCTTCAATTATATTTTGCCTTATTTTTCTTTATATCTCATATTTTGTTATTCTTGTTATGCTCATACATTGCTAAGAGCCTAAAAGACTGTAGTAGTCTTTTTGTTTCTTAATTCAGTTTAAATTTTATTATCATCAGCTTTTGGTGTTTTTTGGGAAAATTTCACAGATTAATTAAACCTAAAATGAACTAGCAATCACGAAAATGTTATATAAGAATGAAGTTACTAAATTGTAAATTACAGGAACTACAGAAGTAATGGTACAAGACTTTTGCATCCCGGGTGATAATACATAAGAGGGTTTACTTGTCAAAATTGTCGTTTTTCTTGGTGTAGAATAGTCAAAAGATAACTAATTTATTATGTTTGACTTTCTTCCAAAGAAATCACAGAAGATTCAATTATCAAGTCCTATGTCAGTTCTATTTGAAATTAATTGATCTCAAACTTGCATTAGCGTTCACACTATTATGAAGAAATATCTGCATATCTAATTCCTCGTCGATATTTCCAATTAATTCTAGGCCATGAAGGCAGCTTGACCTTTACTTGTTTTTATTAATTGAGATATCTAAAAAAGAATCTACCTTATGGATACCGCAATCTACTATTACTTCTCTTTCACATTCATACCAGTGTTTACTTGTAACTTGGAACTGAGAAAAAGAACTTCCACCATGGCACCATCTAATTAACTTTGTAACTCATTTTAAGAAAATAGTATAATCTTCTTTTATTTACTTCGATATAATTAACAAACATGCTAACCTTGCATGCCTTCGTACAACTTAAGGATATATATACAACTATTTGAAGATAATTGGGTATTTTCTTTTTCAAGTTGACATAAAGTGATGCGTTATGATGAAGAAGAGCTTCAACAGTTAATCGTCCTGCAGTGGAACACGCAGTACTGGTACGACATATAGGGGCTTCTTCCTAGCAGTAACTGCACCAAATTCCTCCATCATGTCCAAGTCCTCTGGCCTCATCCCATCAGGTAAGATCCAATCAAAATGCAACAGAAGTTTAGCTAATGCTATCTCTACCACTGCGGTACCAAAACCAATTCCCGGACAACTTCGTCTTCCTGCTCCAAATGGCAAGAGCTCAAAGTTATTACCCTTGAAATCAATAGTAGAATTTTGAAACCTCTCTGGTTTGAACTCCTCTGCATCATGCCAATATTCTTCGTCTCTTCCCAGTGCCCATGCATTTACAACTATAATGGTATCGGATGGAATTGTGTAGCCGAGTAGCTGACCTGCTTCCTTGCAGAGCCGTGGCAGTAAGAGCGGTGCGGGTGGGTGCATCCTCAGGGTTTCTTTGATGACTAATTTCAAATAATTGAGTTCGAGGAGGGCAAATTCGTCAAGCCTATTGTTTACACTTGCAGCCTGTCTTACTTCGGCCTGTGCTTTTGCCATTATATCTGGGTTCTTAATTAGTTCAGACATCGCCCATTCTATTGCATTTGATACTGTGTCTGTTCCTCCAGTGAATACATCCTGGAAAAATTAAGAGCAACACAATCATATTGCTTTTCTTTTAATATAGATATTTGTGGTAATATATATTCTACATACCATGATAACAGCTTTAATGTTGTCCCATGAGATAGGCACCTCTAGGTCACCATCTTGCTTTTCTTTTATCAGAATATCAACCAAATCATATTCATGATCTTCATCTCCTCCATTCATCAGTTTCTTTGGATTTTTCAAATGCTCCTGTAGTATCTCCTCTAGTATTGAATCCAACTCCCTGCTCGATCATGTATATACATTATTAGTAGAATGTTCCCATGTCAATATGTTTTTCCCCTCTAGAAAGAACATATATAGAAAGAAAAATAAGAAGATGCTTGTAAAAATCAAAATCTGAATTTCATTTAAATAAATCATGTAGTAACTTAGTTGCATATATGTCTTGCATAAATTCCCAGAAGAACTGGTTAACATTTCCCAGAAAGAAAAAGAAAAGAGGAGCGTAACAGAATAGACAATTGGGTTTTGTGTGCTAAGAAGCAAATAATCATGCATGCGTCTGTCTATTTATTTATTTCATTAAATGGAATTGATTTTCATTCCCAGGAGGCAACCTCATGGGTTTCATGTGAGCCAAACAGAACATTCATTTTTATCAGTTAGTTATTATATTTTGGATAAAGGCATCCTTGCGTGCAATTAATATGAAACTTCTCCGTTTTGGAATATTGTTTTTGAATTCATAGTTGGAAACTTTTTTTTCTCAAAGTACAAATTATCAATTTTTGTTTTCGTGAAGTTACCAAATTATTAGTGATTAATTGAGAGACGCAGTTTGCAGATTAAAAAAAATTCAGTTACATCGCTATACCCCTTTATATATCCAAAATAAATGAATGGATGATCTCGGTCCGTATGATATATGGTTGTAATCTCTAGTTATTTAATTATGTACATATTTGTTTTCAGCACTTATATATGCTTGTTTAATAAACTAACTAAATGACCCTCAATATGAGATGCTTGTACTTATTAATTAACATTTAAGTGTCATGAAAACTGGTTCAAAAAACTTTGAGTAATTAATTTGTTCTTCTTTTGATATTGAGAACTTAGATTACTGTTGTACTAGGATAAGTTAAAGGACGGATTGGTTAATTATATGCCAAACATAATTGATATTTTTCATAATAAGAATATGGCTTATCAGAAAAAAAAAAGTAAAAATACTATTCAATCATTTAGAGCAATTTGAAAATTGATTAATCTAAAAAATGAAGAATTTGGTCTTATTATTCTTTTGATCGGTTACCAAATGGATTTCAAGTGCATGCAGTTTAAAAATTAACTTTGTTTTTTATAATATTTAAAAAAAATTATGTCAATAAATTCCATGAACCCTTAACTTAATCCACATAAATATCGCTGATAAAAAAATATTGGATATTTACCTCTGAATCCTGGCTAATTTTCTTTTTGTTTTCACATCCAACCAACCCAATGCAGAGAATATATCAGATGGACAGAACCAGGCAGATGTATCCACTGCTTCCTTCATAACTTTCAGAAACTCTCTCTGCCTTTTGCACTTGCCACCAAATGCTGCGCGAAGAACAATACTGTTTGATAGCTCGCTTACCATTTCACCAAAACTGACTGGTGTGCTGTCATTAGAAAATGCCAAGAATGTTTTCAGCATGCGACGGACCTCTGCTTGTCGGATCCAGGAGAAAGATTTGACCCTTTTTGCTGATAGGAGCTCAGTGACACAAACTTTACGAAGCTGGCGCCAGTATGCTCCTTTTGAAAAGGCAATGTCTGTGCATCCATACAAGATTGCTGTTGTTGCGGTCAATGTTGGGCGATCGACAAATTTTGCATCCTGTACTTTCATCACCTGTATATGTGTATATATCGATCCGATTGTAAGTTATCAATCACAGAAATTACCGGAACAACAAATATGCATGCAAGTGTATAGATTAACTAACATACGAAGTTGATATTCCTGTCAAAAGTTTTAGTAACACTTCAAACTTTGTTTACATTGACAATTAGGCTCGTAGAGTCATGATCTCAATCATGCCTACTTGGTCGCACACCTTAATTTTTTTAGTTTAGACAAATAAACATCCTATTAGTTAATAACGGCTACATAACACATGCTTGTCCTTGTTTGTTAATTATTTTTTAGGTCTATTAGTTTAATTTGCATGCATGAACACTAAAGCAGCAAAATATACCTCTTTTGCTGCATCACGGGAAGAAATAACAAGGAGCTTAACATCACCGGCTCGAAGGAGCATAACAGGTCCAAGTGACCTGGCAAAGTCACGCAGGGTTTGGTGCGGGCAACTGGAGATTACTATATGGTGAAGGTTGCCGAGGAATGGGATGGTCGATGGACCCGGAGGGAGATTGATTTTAGACTTGGCTTTTTTTCTTTGAAGGAAGAGTAAGGACAGTAAAAGAAAGAAAATTGGAATTAGTAGGCAGGGAAGAGAAGTGAGTGTAATCTCCATTTTTGATATTGTAGAATGAGAAAGGATTGTTGGATTATGTTTATATATATAGAAAGTTGTAGCCTCTTATTTGAAGCAACTTAATTGAGACCCTTGGAAAAAGATTCCAGTTTATGTAAGGAAGCCAGGATTCATTTCATTTTTTTTTTGTTTTGAAAAAGTGGTATTACCACCAGTTTCATATTAAAACTAAAAATATTTTGAGTATTACATTCCAATACTTTAAAACTACCAACCTATTCCTTGTTAATATCTAACTTTTTAATTAGATTAAACAAAAGAGCATATCAGAATATGAAATAAATTATGTACCACAACCCGGTACCATAAGTGACAATTGATCATTTCTGTTTTTTTAACAAGCCAGTTCTCCATCTTCATGAAGTTTTTTCTTTACATCTTTACCCTCCTAGATGTTAAGATACTCATATTCCTTTTGGCCAAAAATTTATTGTACAGCTCTGTATCAGAAAACAAACAAGCAGGTTTCAACTTTAACAATTAAAAAAAACTGAATTAAACTGATCTTAATTATCATCATTGCGGACCCGGACCCATGACTTCTTGAAATTTATCTCCATTTGTAAGGTGCATTCTTCCTGAGATTTACCTCGTTTGGTTTACTTCCTTTCATTGTCACCAGAATTAAAACTAACTAGTATCAGTGTCAGCTAGCTATAATGGTAAACCTTCAACATCACATGATAAAACTAATTGGGTTTTAAGGAAAGAATTATCTTTATTCATGTGGCACCAATATTTCACCAAATTTATAATTCCTATTCTTAGAGATTTTGTATTTTTAATCCTACATCCTTTAAAGATTATTCTATTCATTTCATTTAATATTGAAATTTTGAAGTAGAACCATAAGTTGGACAATTTTATGAAAACCAAAATGTAGTTGATAAAAAATATATTATTTTCTTAAATAATCATTAATACAATCTAATTTTTCATTGCATGATCATTATCATAATTGAGTTCTAATTTTAGTTTTTAAGATTTTTTTACAGAATGAAAAATTAATATTTTATGTGTACACCCCCCCCCCCCCCCTCCGGGGGCTTGATAAAAGTTAATAATTCAAATTCGTTGTTTAAATTTTAACCTTTTATATATATAGAAGTTTATGACAAATAAAACAACAAATTATGCTATCTGAAATATCCTCAATACTTTCTTCACATACTTTGGCATAAACAATTTTTTTTTCATTTATGTTAGGTATCTTTGAACATCTAAACTAACTTTTGCTTCTATATACATACTTTCATAAATGTCAATTTTTAGTCATCCTAGTCTGTCCTTCATAGGATAGACAGTTCATGTTCTTTGTAGGGTTACAATGTTACCTTGAAGTGAATAAAATTTAAACCGTTTGATATGAATCTAAATTGCTCATTCTATTAAAACTATTTGATAAATAACATCACTCAATCCAAATTGTTTGAACCGACCACTCCACGACATGAAGTAATGCATACAAAATAAACTGCAGGATTAATATCGCTTGTATTAGCACTATTTATTCTAAGGAAATATTTGGGAGATATTATTATTGATATCATCATCGATACCGACTTTATTATTCATGTGTAAAATGAGTTATTATTTATATTAATGATTTTATTATGTAACTATTTTATGCAGTATTTTTTATTATCAACTCAAATACCACTAATTTAAATAATAATTCATTTAAATTGAATAATAAAAGTAATATATAAAATAAGTTACATAATAAAATCGTAAACATAAATAATAATAACTCATTTAATTTGAAAACAAAATCGGTATCAATTGATGATGATATTAATGCTCATATCTGCATATCGGCTCTTATTTAATTGTGCACTCAAATTCTAAGCCATCCGACATGGACAGTGGACACCGAGAGATGGATGGAAATTAGAAGTAGCACCTTTAGGATTGAATAAAAAGAGAAATTATTTCAGAGAAAAACATAAAGCATGTGTACTTTAGTTTTGCTAATAGTATCTTTTTTTTTTGAGAAAAAAAAAAACCGTGGGGAGTTCCTTAGTAGCCTGCTTAAAAATAATAATAATTTAAGGTTTGTGTTAGGCTGCCTCGCCAATCACATTGTGCCACTTGTAGGCTAAAGAGTTTCGCAGCCAATAAGGATAAATAAATAAATAAATGCTATTGTGCTATTGATAAAAGAAAACTATGTATGGATTGAATTATTAGTTACGTTGCTGATATATTAGTTTTGACTTAAATCTTTGAAATATCGATTGGGTGTGAAACACATTCGAAATCCAAATTATATGAAAGGGATGAAATTAAATGCTTCGCTTGTCCAACGTTTTACAAATAATTATGGAAAATAATGAATAGTGGGGTTGGTGACGAAAGTTTTCATTGGATCCACTATATAAGGTAGGGTCATTAGTCAAAACATAATTGCGTGTAGAAAATGTATCAAAAAAAAAAACAAACAACATCCGTTAACAACTTAATATGGTTAGTATAGTGTATGACATAATGCATTAGGGATTCGCATTTATTACTATTATTGTTCAATGATAATAAATTGTTGTTGATTTTAAATGACTCCATTTAGTTTGAACAATTCTAATTTTGATTATAAAAGATATTTTTTATTTTCATTTCGTTAGGTGATATTTATTATAAAGATAATGATAATGAATGTGATTATTTCATATATAGCGAAGGTCTTTATGGTGCTTCTGTACTGGATCCTTCCTTTTTCTGTAGTTACCTACAACCATAGGCCTTGGAGAGCCATGCATGGCTACAAAAAGGAGGTATTTGTCTCTTCATCTATATGAATCCAGATTTACATTTTGAAATTTATTTGAAAAAAGAACCATCAAATAGGCATTGGGTTTTTCTTTATATTGATTAGGAAAAGGTCTTTAAATGATTTGTCAGGTTGGAGGTACTCTTTCAGATTTCTGTTAGTAGAATTTGTCCCTTTTTTCTAAATTAAAAGCACCACTATGGACATTTTACATTCTTTTTTGTTTATAAGAGTATTTTGCATTATCACTTATGACAATACTCCTTATGGTATATATTGGTACTAACTGGTGTCAACTTGGCATGTACCACTAGACCATACCCTTATTTTGATTTATCCCTCGACAATTCATTCAGGTCCAAGTTGGATTGCTTTTTTTCTTCATTTCAGGTTTTGTGTTAATTGATTTGTTCAGCAGTTGATCTTCTGACAGATGCAATGTCACGAACATCATATGTAAAGAAACTAAGGTAAATTTAGTTTCTTCAATTGTGTTTTAATGGATCTCAACAATTTAGTTTCTTCAACCAAGCCCCATATTTTTTTTATTCTTATTTTTATCATTTTTTTTTTACCTTACTAATAACAAATTGCATACAGACCATTAATTTTTCCCACAATTTTCTCCTTTTTTTTAACTATGGAGTCCACCCCTCAAAAGTATGCTTATCAATGTTAAAAACTGTCCTTTTTTGGTCAATGGCTTGAATTTCTCTTTGGTGTATGTCCGTGCTATTCCTATCTAGGAATCTCGATATTTGAACAAAATTTCTTATTGAACTAATTAATCTTTGTCAAGTGATTAAAGCCAAACATAGATTTCCTTTAATTGGTTTTAACTTTATGATTTTTTAAGTTGCTTTTCATATGGAATTAAGCTATGACATAGTGAATTGAATTAGGTTTCTTAAAATTTCTGCAAAATGAGGGAGCAATATAAATTTTCTTTGACATTTGTTTTCTATTTTTATATGGACAAGCAATTTTAGCATTTATCTTATATATAAAAGTTTTTTTTTTGTTTAAAGCAATAGATCATATCGTTCATCTATTTCGAGGTCCCTGGTCACATGGTACTGGTGGTAAATTTTATCATGTTCACTAAGAAAAAGCGGCAAGCCATCCGGAGGAGTGCATAAAGGGGAGGAATAGCTTTTTTCAGTCGGGTATGGAAAAAAGATTTTTTTCCAAAGTCAATTGGTCCTATTTTTTTCTAGTTAGATTCAAGTTGCCAAAAGCCTCCCCTATCGTAGGTAGGTGACCTGGCGGCCTTGATTCACCTCCTTCCTCAAAGGGCGTGGAATGCTAGGAACTCATGCAGATTTCTAATCTTATTAACTACGATCTCCCCTCCCCGAAGATGCCTTTACATACCCCACCCACTGTTCAGCCTACATACATGAAACTATTTCAGCTTTAGAAGCATTGATTATAAGCTATCCACAACCTCCTTTTACTGTTGTGACCGAAAAAAGGAAATCTTGTACGAATGGAAGCTTAATATCCTAGAAGCTAGAACGACCCGGCTGAGATCACTTCTTCTTTGGGTAGGCATTTGCGATGTTCTTAGAACCTACTTCGGCAGATTAAAGAGCAGACACTGACCTGAAAACTCTTCAGCTTACTAACGGATGACCAAACTACTACACTTTGGCATCTGAAACTTTATAAACCAGACGAAACTCCAACCATATATTCCGCATATGCCACTGGAAAAACCTACAATTCCCGGATTTTTAAGTTTTTTTATAGAATCGGGACCGGGGCTTAGGCATGGCACCTATTGGTACCGGTGCACTGCAATCAGTTCAAATGCAGATGATGGGGCATAAGATGAGGGGAGCTACTCCGGATTGTGCTTGCAAGTTTTTATGGGTTGTAATATATTGGATTTCGTGTTGTTGGATGATATGCTAGACTGGTACCTCTCTTTTCTTGCATTTATTTTGATTGGGCTTTCTATTCGGCTTCAGCCACTTTTGGAGCAGTTATACTCTGGGTTTAGTATAGGTTAGTTTAAGGACTTCTTTCATTTCAATTAACTGATTCTCTTCTGGAATATTTTTGGAAGTATTTGATGTTTTTAACTTTTTATCGATTTTTGAGAAAACATTTAAAATTCAGTTAAAGTTTATTATGTTGATTTTATAATTATATGGATTCATTTTAATGCGTCTATTTTTTTAAAATTAATTTTATGTGTATTGTTTCTTTGTCCCTACATTACTTGAGATATTTAATTTTTTTTTGGATTAATTGATATTGAAATCTTCACCACATTTTTTTCATCTAATCATTAGGCTTATATTTATAAGATTCATTGAACTGTTATAATTATTTTGTTGCTTTTATGTAAATTTTCAAAAATATGTATTATCATAAAAGAACAAACTGGACTATGCAAGCAAAATGAAGACAAATTCGTGTTAAGCTTTCTGATTTTCATATTTGATTTTTCTTATTTTTGCTTATTAACATTGAGTTTTATGAATGTATGAAATATATTTCCTATTGTTGTAATAAATGTGATATTAAGATGTAAGTCGTTTGCAATTATCCATTTATGCAATTTGGATTCTTTTTCTTGGGTCATAATATCCTTTGTTTTATGATTATTAATTTTAGATTATTTCGTTTTCTTATTGTATAAATTATGATCACTATGCTACAAAGGATCTTACACAAAAAAAAAAATTACATATAGTACTTGGGCTTACAACGATTACACAATTTTGGTTTTCTGATTCTTAAATGAAACAATCCCGTGCAAAAACCTTTTAAATTGTCCATTGAATTTATTTAAAAAAATTATAAAAACTTTAAAATAATTTCAAAGGGAACAATCCCGTGCATTGCACGGGTTTAACGCTAGTAGTTATGAACTTCAAATAATTTGGATTTTCACAAACATAGCTTTGAATTAGAAGTAAGACATAATCTTGTCTTGTTTCGTGTATTGAAAGATAAATGAAAACCAACTCCTCCATTACTACTTGTGCTTTTGTATTTCATCTCTCCTAAACTCATACAAAAATGAACTCATTCTCTGTACTCCACCGAATTCTTCTCTTCACTCTTCATACCACAATAACAATTGCTACAACATTTCTTCTCCCTAACCAATCTCTATCTGGCAACCAAACCCTACTCTCAGCAAAATCTGAATTCAAACTTGGATTCTTCTCACCTCAGGGTCATCAGGCCAGTATGTGTTGATCTGGAATCAGTCGAAGGTTTATTATTACTTTGAAGATGGATTTATTTCTTCAATAATTGACATGCCATTCAATGTCAACTACAGTTATGAGTACAATGGTTATCAGTTCAGGTAAATAGGACATTAATTATCCAAACTAATTTTTCATTTTGACTTGCATTTATTTTATTTTTCTAATGTACTGCTCATATGTAACTTAAATAATTAATTGACGTCAAAGGAAAAAAATAAGAAACAGAAATCTTGAACTTGATTGGAAGTTCTTTAAATGATTTTTTTTTTTGCGCCTAGAATTGCACAGCTTTTGAACATAAAAATCTAATAACAGAAGTCAAAAGGCACACTATCTATGCTGACCTATGTCTTGTTGCTTTCACTGAAGTGCAATCATTGTAGCTTGATATGCTTCAAAGCATTGAAAACAGTATGAATGTATGTGTGCAACATCATAGCCTATAAGGAAATTACCAGTAATTACAAACCTCATCAAAAGAAAAAAGAAAGAAGGAAAGGTGATAAACAGAAGAAAGAAGAATGAGATTTGAACTCATACTTAATTAATGATTGCATTTATCAAATTGTACAGATATACAGTAGAAGCAAGTGGGCCCAGTTACACTAGATCAATTATGGGGGTCAACGGACAGATCCAGGCACAAGCATGGTTTGATAGTTCCGAATGATGGATTGTTGAATGGCCGATCCCTGATTTATGTGATGTGTACTCTGCTTGCGGTGCATTTGGTATATGCGATCAGACAAGGTCGAGCCAGTATTGCACCTGTCTTCCTGGGTTCAAACCCGACTCCCCTTCCTATTGGGATGTTGTCAATTCATGGAATGGGCTCTTGTGTGTGAAAATCCAGCTTGAAATGTGATAACAAAAATTCAAGTACAAATGAAAATCAAGATGGGTTTCTTCCGGTTTCCAGTATTAAGTTGCCCAATGATGGTTACAACTTATCGCAAGTCCAAAGCCATAAACACTGTGAATCAACTTGTTTCAGTAACTGTTCTTGCAGTGCCTATGCTTATATAGGTAACCAGTGTAGGATTTTCTTTGGTGAGATCAGAAATCTCAAACACGTTTCAAGTGGCATTACCTATGCTAATGTGCTTTACCTCCGACTTGCAGCATCTGAACTTCCAGGTAAAAAATCTAGAAAGATACAGAATAGCAGTACCTGCTACTGTCGGTGCTGTCATTTTAATTTTATTGTGAGTTTATTAGGCGGTATCACTCAAGAGAAGAATTTACCAGAATACAGTAACAACAAATGTGTATCTCAATCAGTTCAGTTATGCCTTTCTGGTAGATTGTAGAAAAAAAATTTCACAGAAGCTCAGAGAAGGGAGTTTTGGTTCAGTTTTTAAAGGTCAATTACCTGATTCAACCTCAATAGCTGCGAAGAGACTCAAAGGGTCGAGACATGGTGAGAAGCAATTTCGCACAGAAGTGAAAACCCTCGGACAAATTCAGCATGTCAATTTGGTACAACTACTTGGTTTTAGTCTAAAAAGAGAAGAGAGGCTGTTAGTTTATTCTTTCATGCCAAGCAGTTCACTCGAAAATCATCTGTTCAATAATAATTCTGCCAAAAATCTAGGTTGGAAAATTTGATTTCAAATAATTCAAGGTGTTGCACGGGGTCTTGCATATTTGCATGATGAGTGTAGAGAGTTTATCATACATTGTGATATAAAACCTGAAAACATTTTACTGGATACCAGCTTTTCGCCAGAGATAGCGGATTTTGGCTTGGCAAAGCTTTTCGGGCAAGAATTTGGGGAAGTATTGACAACCACAAGGGGCACCTTAGGCTATCTTGCGCCTGAATGGATTTCAGGGGCACCTATCACCGCAAAAGCCGATGTCTGTAGCTATGGAATGATGTTATTTGAAATTATATCCGGAAGGAGAAACCATAAGCCAACAAAGAATGGCATTTTCCGGTATGGGCAGTAAAAGTTCTCAGTTCAGGTCAAGTAGAATCATTGTTAGATAAGAGATTGGAAGGTGAAGCAGATTTCGAGCAGGTGGCAAGGGTTCTGTACGCTGCTGGTTGGTGCATACAGGATAATGAATTGTAGCGGCCGACAATGAACAAAGTGTTGCACATTCTAGATGGATCTCTGAGTGTTGTGGTCGCACCAATCCCACGATCTCTTGAAGAAATTGCCTGTGATGAAGATTTATATAATAGTTTGAGTAGTTTAACCGAGTAGATCGTGTATCCTTTATTTGAAGCAGCAACTAGCTTTCACTAACATGTTAGTAGATAAATTATTAATAATGTAATTCGGGTTCTTGGCCTTGAGCCTATGTATGTGTACAATTTTTAGCAATTTGTGTTATTTATAAAAATGGGGTTTTATGCATAGAAAGAGCAAATTATAGCATTCCGAAACCTATTACTTAGATTCAAGTCATCTGACCAATCCTAGATTATCTTAGTTTAGATTGTACATATACCGTCATCCATACCAAATTTACTATTCAGATTAAATGTGTGTTATTTCATTAAGACAATGCCTTACGTCTCCGATTAGCTTTTCAAGGACTCTAATTTTGGAAGCTTGGAAAATGATGTAAATTTGATTGATTTCTCTTGCATAAAAAAAGTTTCATATTTCTGTCAGAAACATTTTGGGTTTAGCTTTTTAATTAGTTCTATTCAGAGTAGTATCTTTAGGGTTTTATGTTAATGCAGAAAATATGTACGAAAATTCCATTCAGAGTTTTGAAATTATGCAGATATTTGATAGAACTAAAAAGCTATATTCATCCACGACTGAAAATAACACCTGTTGTCCTGAATTAATTCTTGGGCTTAAAAATTACACAGAAATTGTTCTACAACAAACCCACCTGGCCTGAAATAAAGAACACAAACTTACTTGGGCCAACTTCTTTTCTTCGTATAAACTTTATACTTGTAGGCCTCCAGTAAAGAACACTGGTCATATCCAGTGACTTAAAGCTGGCGACGACATTCATCGCACCGTCTCGTCTCCATTTCAAGTTTGTAGCGATCATCATGTGACATCCGATTTGCGCGCGCTCACAAATTTTTCATACTTTCCATTTCGCTCTCATCTCGCCAATCTCCATGTCTCGCTTTCCCTCTCCCGAGGGGAAAGGGTTAATCGCCGTGGACCGGTGGACCCAGCCCAGCCAGGCCTACTTCCTCACCCACCTACACGCGGACCACACACAAGGCCTCTCGGTTCACTGGTCGCGTGGCCCCCTTTATTGCTCTCCCATCACCGCCCGCTTGCTCTTGGCCAAGTTCAAAGGGTTTGACGCCTCTCTGATCAGAGATCTGGAGGTGGGGTCCACTCACACACTCTCTCTTGTCTCGCCGGTGACTGGTGGTGCAGTCGAGGTTCGTGTTACGCCAATTGATGCAAACCATTGTCCAGGTACTAAGTACCTTTTTAAGGCTAAGGCATTTCGTCAAACACGTTGAGTGTGCAATAGGCTATGGATTATTGACCTCGATCTAAATGGATTTAGTTACTAGCGTCAAATAACATGGATAACTGCAAAATTCCTTATTTTGTTCAAGCTAATTATCCTGGTGCTACACTTTAGCTAGGTTAGCAATTGCCTGATAAGGATTCAAAATTGGAAGATGGAAAATTCGGCAAATAATTGACTAATAATTTCATTTTCAGAATGTTTGTTATATTACCTGGACCCCTTTCACAAAGCAAGTACTGTAGAAAAGCTGATCTTGTAGTGCATTGCTATATTACCATTTGTGTAATTTACAGTTTACTTTTTCTTCTGTCTATATTCCATTTCAAGGTGTCGATACATTATAAATATGTGACACCATGCTTTACTTTTCCTAGCACAGAAAATCAGGAAAAACATACTAGATTCCTTCAAAATAAATAAACAAACTAAAAGATAATACCTGCTGTAATAACACCTTGCGATGCTGACTTTTACTACTCCAAGGTTTTGTAACAATTAATTTCAATGGAAACAATCTTTCTTTGGACAGGATCAGTGATGTACCTGTTCCAAGGTGAGTTAGGATGTGTACTTTATACTGGCGACTTTCGCTGGGAACTGACATCTGAAAGGGCAAAATCATCAAAGAGCATGCTCCTTGATGCGCTCAATGGAGAGAAAGTAGATATCCTTTACACGGATAACACTTATTGCAATCCATGCTTCTCCTTTCCCTCTCGTAAAGATGCCGCTCAGCAGGTTTATTAGTATTTTGCAATATAGTCCCTAGCTTGTTCAAATTAGAAATTCATAACTTAAAGCACTAACTTCTGATGTAATTATGTAGGTGGTTGACATAATAGAAGAGAACCCCCATCATGAAGTTGTTATTGGAATCGACATGCTTGGCAAAGAACATCTCTTGCTTAGCATATCAGAAACTCTCAAAACCAAGGTTAATTTTGAAGTAAACTCAATTTTTTTTTCTTTGGTTCATGTCCGTAATTTAACTCTTCCTACATTTCTCTTCCAAACAGATTTGGGTCTGGCCAGAGCGGTTAGAGATAATGGATCTTCTTGGACTTGATGAAATATTTACAACCGACACAAGCCAAACTCGAATTCGAGCTGTTCCTCGATACAGCCTAACACAGAATAACCTAGAATCTCTAAATACAATGTACCCTACAATCGCAATAATGCCAACTGGCCTGCCTTGGTCCCAAAATTCCCCTGAAAAAGGTGCATACACTGTGCCATACACTGCTCATTCCAGCTTCACAGAATTGGAAGAGTTCATGAAGGTTATAAGACCATCGATCATTGTCGGTATTGTTTCTTCGTCCTTCTGCCTTGTTGACCCAAAGCATCATTTTGCGGAGATGTGTAGTGCCATTAGTTGTTCTCCTAAAGGACATAATATGCATTTTAAAGTGTTGAAGGGTTCACATGGATTCAAGTTGAGAAAGAAAGAAGGGAAAGGAAAGGTGCTTGCGAGTGTACGAAGGAGTCGGGTTAATATTGTGAGAAGAGAGAGAAGAGGTGTGAAGATTGAGGAATGCGATGAGATTAGCACATCTGATTTTGAGGTACGAATTGGGTCAGATTGGAGCTCATGAGACTAATTGCTATTTTTGTGTTTGTAAATGAATAATTCTTTTCTCTTAGAATAGCAACTGATTGAAACTTCATCAAAGTTTTTAGTTTAGCACATTTCTTACTTACCATTCTGTGGATGGGTTTTAGTTTGTGTTTCTCAACGTTGAACAGAGAATGAAGATAAAAATAGATAAAATTGTATGGGGGAAAGGAAAAGGGGGCAAAAAAAGAGACAGGCTTTTGTTTAGAAAGTTATTCAAGAGTCCCCTTTTTTTCCTTGGATGTATATCTTCAAAATTCCGAGGATAAATCTATGTTAATCCTACAAAAGCATTCTAGGCCTATTTAGGTATATTAAGCCCAGTGAGGTCCAGCCTGATTCAATATGCCATGTGCTACATGTTTTTATTGTCGGTGAGTTCCTATCTAATTTTCTTCCAATAGAAGCATGAAAGTAAAATGGATGAATATGAGCAAAAAAAGTTGACCATGAAAAGTATCAATTATTGCATTCCAAGTAGAGATCTTTCATGCCATGAATAATATACGATCTTTCAAGATGTAGAAAAATCAAGTTGATCATATTCATCTTTGTGGGCTCGTGCATTACATATAATTCTATGATGTTAGCCTATTGCACTTGAATTTCCAATTTCTTTCTTATGAATAGAATTGCATACATTATTGCCAAAGATAAGCATGATGTCACTTCATATAATTAACAAACTTGTCGACTATAATATTAAAACTGCATTCTCTATTGTCTGAGGTATGCAACTTTAGTTGTTTTGATTGAATGTCTCATTTGTGCTAACTTGTAATCAGACAATTAATTTGATGAGAATTCAATCTAAATGGTTTGATCGAAGCAGCAATTGAGGACTTAAAATATGGGCAAACCTAAGTACACATGAAGAATTAATTATGATTTTAAAAGGGAAAGACAATTAATTTAGCAAATTTACTAATCTACTTGACAATAGATGTCGTTGGATTTTGGCTTCTCTAATTTAGCCTTGACAGCGTCGTTGCAAGAACCCCTAGCAAAAACTAATTAAAAGCAGGTAAAACCTTACAGCTCTTTACATGGAACACGACACGTGACCATGCACATAAAATCCATGAATATCCTAGAGAGAGAGAGGGAGGGGGAGAGAGAGAGAGAGAGAGAGAGAGAGAGAGAGAGAGAGAGAGAGAGAGAGAGAGAGAGAGAGAGAGAGAGAGAGACAAAGAGAGAGAGGGAGAGAGAGAGAGAGAGAGAGAGAGAGAGAGAGAGTGAGAGTGAGAGTGAGACAAAGAGAGGGAGTTTTTTGTAGGGTAGGACAGCTGAAGTGGCGTTTGTAGTCCAGTCCAGTCTTTATTTCATAAAAGAAGCTCCTGATTCCCTTCGTAAGGACTGCTACTTACAGTTCGCTGGGCCCCACATGCCTTCTTCCGTTCTCTCCACCCCCGCCCCCCTCTCCCTCTCTCTCTGACGTAGTGGAAAAAAACAAAGTAGTAGGAGAGAACGCTTTTCTCGTTTCTCACATCCATACTACTATCCGTATCCAAACCCTAGATTTAGATTTGTAGGATATAGCCTCCGATGCACTCCTGCATGCATCAACCAACTAATTAGATTCTTCTCATTTGCCACAATATTGTTTTCCATCCAACGTTCTTTTGGGGGAGCGGATTAAATTGGGTCTTTACCAATTAACTAGATATATATTGGTCTGTATCTTTTCTTGATATCAATATATGAATATGAATATGAATATGAATCAATCAGTATATAACTATATATCTTATAACTTCCGTATTTTCCGGAATTCTTATTGTGAACATTTAATATATATAACGTCATTAAACTAAAATATTTTCTATATTTTTATTTGGGCCTAACAAGCATTACATTTTGTGCACTGCTTTTTTACACTTGAGTGTTTACTAGCTAGGATTCTGAAAGATAAGAATTATTAATTCCATGCCCAATTGTAAAGTTAAAAAGGTACCTACTTAAAAGGTTTTAATTTTCTCAAAATGAGTTTTAATTTCTTAAGCAAAGTTTGGGGTTAAATTCGGAATTGTAATGCATAGCATGTGAGTTGAATAAAATCATGGTGAAATTAAAGAGAGAGAGAGAGAGAGAAAAGTTAAGTATACTTGAACCGGTGGAAAAAGTTTTTGATATCTTTTCAACAAAAACTAGTCTAGAGGGACTTTCTTTTAAAAAAATCTCACCAACTTTCCACTTTCCATTTCCATGCATAACCGAAACTTTGGATGTTTGAATTCAAACAAAAGAAAAGGCAAAGCCAACAAACATGACACAGATTAACATCAACACCCTTACAAAACAACAGTATTACTTTGCAGCCTCTTAAATTACCATTAGAAAACTAAAGTTAGAAAACAAAATATTAAAGAGGGACGTAACAAAATCACCAAAAGAACGCGATACACTCGACCGACATCTTTTCTTCTCTTTCAGAAAGAGAGTTTAAGCGAAAGGTCAATTGGCGGCGGCTGAGAAGGATATGCGGATGTTGATGGTGCTGACATGGATTCATTTGCCATCGTTGGAAACGCCAGCTCAGCTAGACTGCCGCCGTAAGTCGGAAAGAACTGGTATTCTCTCGTCTGTCTCTCTCGATCTATGAGAGACACCTTCCTTCTCTCCAGTGATGCCATATGTCGTCCATCCTACAAGGAAGAAACCATCCTACATTTGATTAGAAAGCAACAAAAAAACAAAAAAAAATTACAATTGAAGGGGGTAAAGCAGGAAGAGAACTCACCACATCAGCAGATGGAGTCATGGTGGCCGTTAGATCCATCTCCGAATAATTAGCACCGTCCATATTTTCATACACTGAGCTCTCTCCAAAAAGGCGCTTCTTCTGTATAAAAAAATGGCAAACAAGACTAAATTAAAAATTCATAACTGTAAAAACATAGAACATGGCTTGTTATTATAAGAATCTCCTAGCTAAAGCGACTCTACTTTTATCATGCAAAAGAAACAAAAAAGAAAATCTACCAAACCGGAAAACAAAATACCAGACTGATCAAACAGGACTCCAAATAAAAGAAATACATGCAAGGAGGAAATAATACTTACACGCACACAAAACTCGCAGTGATCAGAGTAGCACTGCATCGGGTCTACTGGTGGAGACAACAGAGGTCCCGGCACCATTTGGGTTGAAGGGGGCTCCGGTGCCGACGGTGCCAGATACCTCCCAATGTAACCTGGAGGCCCCATAGACCCCACCGGGTATGGACCCGGTAACAAACCACCCCCAGACCCAGCCTGATGTGGGTACGACCCGACAAGCATGTGAGGTAGCACAACCCGGCGAGGCTGATGCATGAGGAGCTCAGTCTCACCGGCGTGTTCCATCCTGAGCCGCTCCAACTGAGCTACACCAAGGCCTCGCTGTGGGGGCCGCTTTGGTGTTGCTTGCTTGGCAGACTTCCTCGACCTGGTTCGAGGTGGAGGTGGCGGTGGTGGATTCATGGCGCTTAAGCTGGGATCTGATTTTGGCGAGTTAGGGCTTTCGTCTGGCAAGGTGACAGGCCAGAAAATAAATTGGGAAGGCATTTGTTTGAAATGGAACAGGGACAGAGAAATGGAGAATTAAAGAGGAGATTAGACTACTGTGCGAGTGAGGAGAAGGGTTTTGGGGGGTTTATATAACAGGAGAGGGAGAGAGAGGGAGAGAGAGGGAGAGAGAGGAGAGAGTGACACGTGGAAGATAGATGCGTGTACGGGCTTCCCGCGGAGAGCGTGGTCGGAGTGCTCCTGCCCGGAGGAAGGTATTTTGTTTGTCTGGTTAGGATGACGTGGCGTTGGGGATGATATAGTCCCGTTGGGTTCTATGAAAACTTTGCTTGTGCTTACAAATTGGAGAAACTGAAAGTAGAGGCCATTTGTGGGGGGATAAACACATGTTTCTCTCACACACACTCTCTCTCTCTTTTTCTTTTTTCTGTTAGATTACAAAATATCGCAACTTTTATGTAAAATTGCGAAATGTTGATATTTACAATTTACCTCTTAGGGGGAGAGAGAGAGGTCCATGACTTCAATTAATATATAGATTCTTTAGAAAATTTTAGTCAAAGTAAAAAAAAATACAATAAGATATTATTTGGATAATCTTAGATTTATTCAATCATAGAAAATCTTCAACTTTGTATTCCTAACAAGACCGAAATTGTAAAAAAAAAAATAATTTTTTTTATCAATGGTGTATATCCTCTTATATATACCCTGTGCCACAATAAACATATATATGTAAACCTCATATGTGGTATATGTTGGAATTAATTTTTATTAATTACAAAATTATATTGGCTTATATGTAATATAAATATATATTGAATAATAGACTGTCAAATATCTAATTAGACCCGTTATGAAGTGATCAAATTAAGTATTATTTATCGGGTTTCAATATGTGTCATATGGGGTCCTTAATGTGTAGAATACGTATTAATAACTTTATGATTTAGTGATGGTCTAAATTATATAAAGTTTAGTAATGGTACAATTATGTTATTGGTCTCTGAAGAATACAACTAATAGGCAATTTTCTGATTTTAAAAGTAAATCCGTTAAGAGAGAAATTGGATTTGGTATGGATCCGCTAAGGCATAACCAGTGGCTTGCCAACCTTTCGGTTATTGACATCCATTATAAAGGGATCAAGAACCATCCTTTTTCCATGACCGTCCTAAGGCAGTAACCAACAGAAATCCTCTCTCAAAACAAATTCGGGTTTTTTGAAAAGAGAAGAAAACTGTCAGGCCGATTCTCTTCGTCTCTCCATTGGAGAAGAGAAGGATCACCGCGAAGGCTTAAGGAATCCGGTGATCAACGGGGTTGTGTCTCTCCAGAAGACCAACAGAATGGATCAAGATAATTTTATGTTAATTAAGAGTTCACTAGAGGATCACGAGTAATGTTTTAACAGTATATACATAGAATTTTAAAACAAACTTTCAACATGAAAACAGTAGTGCATACAAACACATCTTTATATTAAAACACATGCAACACATCTGAGAAGAAGATATGTTCCAATTACTGGCAATCAATTGGAGTCATTAATTTAATTAATTGTAGACTTGACTAAAATGTGTAAACTCTTGTGTGCGTGTGTTTTAAGCATTGCTTTGTTTTAAAATAATTATGATGTGTGCATGGTAACTAATTAATTAATGTCAGGATCTGTTCGTCTTTACTTATTCGCACACTAATAGATTTGTGTCATGCTAGCTGCCTATAAGTGCCTAACAGTGTCGGTACTAACCGTACGTGAATTAACCATCAAAATTGTTTTTTAGTGCTAACTACGAACCACATGCAAGGTGCTTGAATGTGCATATTTATTTGCATATTAGTGGGGAGTAGGCAACTAATTAATTAAGCAGACTCTTGACGAGCAAACTCATTAATTATCAATAATTGTTACACTTTTCTTTTTTCTTCTAATCATGAAGACTTTGATATTTAATGTTGAAATTAATTCAACTTTATAAAATTTGTCTTGTTTGTGCTTCTTCTTTATGCGTTACTAAGGTTGTTCTCCGGTTTTCACCCGGCCGGCAAAAAAAATTTGTAATGAAGAAGCTAAATTTAAAAAGAATATAATTTTGTAAAATAAATTTTGTATTTAACAAACAATATTTTGAAATATTAAAGATGTGTATAATGATAATGATATAATTAATTAATCACATGATATACCATAAAAAAGAATACAAAAGGCTAATTTTATGTTACATTTTAGTTATAGCAACCACACCTTCTTTTAATGAAGCTCAGAGATATGCAAAATACTTGAGTATCATCATAAATGAGGAGAGAGAAACAAATTAATCAAACGGATAATATGTACAAATCAATTTGTCAGGGAAACAAGAATAAACAAAAATTTTCCATCTTATGTTGGCGTCAATTAATTTATTGTTGTGATTCTATCCTTAATTACAAATCCTTTGCACATGATGCAACAGTGTTTTGGGAGATAGGATGACACAAAAAGGTTCCCAAGTTCAAAAACAAAGGAGGTATGCTGTGTGCAGAGAATGCATGATGAGGTTCCAAAATGAGAAAAACTATGCTATGCGAGACCTGGATTTTGTTAGCACTAGAGTGGCTCTCATTTTAGGAATGTGGAACGCAGGTATGTTATTTTATTTTATTTTTTTTGCATGAACATGCCATAGATTCATCCTCTCGATCCCTTGTGGATTTTTTGTGGCTCCCATTCCGTGGCACATATACCTCTAACAATCAATTAATGAAACTAGTGTTAAAGTACTTTTGACATATGTAGTTGAGATTTAAGTTAAGATTTCTTTTTTTTGTTTTATCTCACCTCTTTGACATGGTAATATATTTGAATCAAGTAGAATGTCTTTTTGTGAGGAAATATATTTTTATTAAGATAATAATTTAAAAAGGTCTCTGTGGTTAGCAATTAACTTTTACCAATAAGTACTTTCGCAAACCAACATCCTATCTCCGACAAACTTTCGACGGAGCTCTGATGAACTCCCATGAATCTACGACGGAGTTCCATCGAATTTTGAAAAACTTCAGTCAACAAGACATTTAATGTGAACAGCAAAGATAATAATGTGAATAATGATACCCTCTCAACATGAATAATAAAATAAATAATCGAAAGGATTAACAAAATAATGAGTACTTTATTATTTTATTATTCATTTCAAGTTCTTTATTTTATTAACGTCAACCAACGTTAATGGTGCTCAATTCATGAAGCGTTTTCAATTGTGATGTACATATATATCTTATTTTCTTATTAATTATCTATGTTATCGTCACGTATATTACATTCTAAACTAGATAATTAATTCAGTACAGTTGTGATGGACACTTATATATATATTGTACAATGTTTCTCTATGGTATTCTTCGTCACGTTAATTAATTGAATGAAGTGTTCTCTTGGCGCGTTAATTAATTGAATGATCGGCCATTTGGCCTCGGCTCCGCCTCTCTCTAGCTAGCTATTGTGTTGTGTGTGTATTATTAGTCTCACAGACTTATAGCTAGCTATTGTGTTGTGTGTGTATTATTAGTCTCACAGACTTATAGCTAGCTATTGTGTTGTGTGTGTATTATTAGTCTCACAGACTTATAGCTAGAGAGAGAGAGAGAGCGAGGGACGGAGAAGATAAGGAAGGTTGTGTCGAACCAACGAATGGGGCCCACTGGTTACTACTACTACTACTACCATACTACCAGTGCCAGTACGTAGGTACGTATACGGCCTCTGCTTGAGTGCTCTCTCTCTCTCTATAAGACTCTAGCACTGTGAGTGAGTGAGCGAGCGAGTGAGCGAGCGAGTGAGTGCAATGTGAGAAGACTATTTATTTTGTCTCGTGTGATCCATCCGCTGTCCTTTTGTCGCTGTACCTGTGCCACGTAACCTACTACTGGCTCTTCTCTTACCCCTTCTCTCCGCCTTTTCTCTCAGCAGATTGTGCATATGGACCCCTTCATCATTTGCATATTACATTTATATATTGGATGACAATTGGGACATGTACGGAGGTTTAATTAAAACTTTATTAAATTAATTAATAACTGTATATTCATTTTTTTTCCCTTCCTCCTCATATCAAGGTCATAATTAAATGCATCGATTTATGACAAATGCATGCGCTTAAATGGATTGAAGTTTACTGTTGGATGCCTTTTTGTGCCGGAACATATGGTTTGGTGGCAATCATGTAAATACACTGACACCTGAGCTTGGCAGGAGAAAACTGGATGTGGGCCCGGGCCTTTCTGTTGGCCTGATTTGCAGCCTGGATCCAATCCCTAGGAAAAGCTCCTACCATTAGTAGCTCATATATGTTGAGGACTTGTGGGGCGCCTAAATTAGGCTTTGTTAGCTTTAAACAGAGAATTAAAAACCTTAACAGTATCTTAAGAGTTTTAAGATCTCAGAGAAGTAATGAACAACTAAATTCATTCTGTCTTATAATCATACATTATTCCTGGGAATGATCGGAGTTTCGAGTTCAATCATTTAACAGAGTCTTGCACGTAAAGGAAATCTTGTAGTCAAGAAAGTGATAATGTGATTCTTAGTGAGTGCAATCTATCCATTAATTTATACAGTTCTTAACAATTCCTTGAGCGTTTTATCTAACCTCTAAATCAAACATTACATAAACAACATCAATTCACCAGTCACCATGATACCTATCTATTGGATGCCTTAATGATGCATGCACAAGGGTACTGAGACTGGTCTCATGACCATAAGAAACAAGAAACGAGACAAAGGAAAGGGGAGCATGGGGGGCATACATTCCAGCGCCTAGACTATACTGGAAAAAGGGAGGAGGCTGGTAGCATGCCTCAGGGACCAGCAACACCTGATTTGGAAGCTGGTCCGTGCTGTCAGAGACACACAGAGGGGAGAGAGAGAGAGAGAGAAGATTTGGATGTATCTTCCACTGGGATTCTCAACCGCTCTACAATTAATTATTTCCACCTATTTATGGTCCCCCTCCCCCCTCCCCCCTCCCCTCTCCAACCAAAAAGCAATACATACATAGAATGAGATATAGCAAAGAATGTGCATTATACATATGTTGCACAATAGTGGTTCTAACCTGTGTAAAAATTCATAAGTGATGCACTTGGAGCTTTATTAATTTGACCGAATAATAGGGATATTACACGGTCCCGCTGTAACTTGAGACAACTCCTTGCACTCAAAAAGAAGAACAGAGAAGTAATACACTTAAACAGGAAGTGGCAGTTAGTTCTATGCAAGCATACACGAAAAAAGTTTGCTAATAATAAGATGGCACGAGATAAAAGCCTCTGCGCAGCTTTTACAGTGTTAGTTTTACTACGGTGTCAATACATAGGCTAGTAGCCACTGTAAAAGGTTGCTTTTTAGGCCCAGAAAGGGGCAGAGCATCATCTAAGAGAAAAAAACGAAATGAAATTTTCAGTAAATTAGTGAAAAAAGGATGTTATGGAAGTTGTTATTTACTTATTTTGCTTTTTCAAAAGGAAAAAAAATAGAGGGGTAACGCACACTTAAAAATGGCACTGATAAACCTTCTTCCATAATGTCTTTTAGAGTTGTGTTAAGCAAAGCATAAGGCCTTCAGAAATTATACTGACTAATAACAACAGGAAGATGCTACAATATTCAATATCCCAACTGATCTCAACAGAGTACTGTTACACTTTAAAATGTTGAAACCACTAAAAATCTATTAAGTATTGTTAAGAAAATTACAACGTACTTGGAAAATTATAGCAACATTTATATTAAAAACAGCAAGACGCTACAATATTCATCAGTCTAACTTATCTAGCAATGTACAACACTTCAAAATGCTGAGATTATTAAAAAAAATGATACATACTTGTTTAATTAAATGAAATAATGTCAATCCAATTAATTCTATTAAAGCATTTTCAGTTACAAAAGTCTATTCGGACAACTTAAACTTGTTAATGAAGAAACTAAAAGCAAACAGAAGCCAGAGCTGCTGCTTATGTGGCAACTTATGTAAACAGTTAAAAAAAAAATCTATACAACTTTAATTAAAGGCTTCCCAAATGCAACGACTTTTGGTAGGTTAAATGATGCACACAACATCCATTTACCAGGTGCAACCAGCCGAACTCTATGCATCTCAACCTCGCTAACTGTCTCACACAATACCAGATTTATCCTCTGTTCATGCAAATAATTCAGCATATCACATTTTTGAAATAAATATATAAACGTTGAAAGTAAAAGCATGAAAACATAAGAAATCAAACCTCATGAAAATCAAACTCTGGATCTTGGGACTTTGAGAAACCATAAACATGTATTTTAGGAAAAATACAGGAAGCATCATCTTTTGATCTATTTATGAAGACGCCTTTAAAAACATCTGGAAAAGAAAAGAACATATAATCAACAATCTTTTGTAATAAATGAATCACAGTAATGGTGGTGATTCAAAGCTAACCTAGAAACTCAACAGCATCATTAGGCAAATTCATGACAACTTGAGTTACAGAAAATTTCTGTTGGCTTGAAAGTATGGCACTGATAAACCTTCTTCCATCCATATTAAAAACCTGCTACATGCAAATAATTGAAAAAAAAAAAATGAATCCTGTTTTTAAAAAGGAAACAAGTATTGCAAAGCCATTATGGAAATTTTTAGGTCAAAAAATTAAACTCCAATCATAGTTGCAAAAGGTTCTGATACCTCAATTTTTCTATCAAGCTTGTTGAGCACAATATTTCTCTCAAGATATTCTACAGCATTGGGATTAAGGTCATTTGCATACACATGCTTAACCTTCCTAGCAGCAGAAATGGCAATAGGACCCACACCAGAGAACACATCACCTGTTCAATAAGCAAAAATAAAAATGACCAAATAAACAAACACAGTGACGAAGAAAATAAAAACTTGAATCTTGAAAGCTAATACATAAATGATTGTTTGCTTTCAAAAGTAATCAGCATTTCCAAAATTGCAACTAATTAACATTCAGCAGAGTGAAAAGTAAAAAATTTCAAGAATATAAACCAAAAATGCAATTCATGAACAAAACTGATTCAACAGAACTGTTTAAAAAAAACTTTGAAATTAACGAGAAGCAATTAAATAAAAAAACTGTGGAGGATTTCAACAAATTGAATGGGATATTGTTCCAACCTGTACCAAAGCTATTTGATCTAATAACCAAGTCTTGTATCTTTAAAATAACAAATAAAATTATGTTCCCAAAAGTAAGAACTATTACTACTTTAAATCAGAATTTTGAAAAAATGATACATATATATTTTTTAAATATTATGCACCCAAATTTATAAGAATTAAAAACAAAAACATTATGATTCTTATATTAAGTTCAACACAATTCAATAAATTTTTAAGGATCACATCAAAAAAGAAATAAAAACTATAAAAATGGTTAAAAAAATATTGAATATTGCACTCATTTTGTTCAGAAAATAGAGACGAACATTCTGGAAAAAAAACCTTAAACTGATATATACTTAGAGAGATATACATGTTTATAATATAGAAATACTAATCTGATATAAAATTTTGCAATTATAAATTTAAAGGTCTTAGAGCAAAATTCTTTAACTTGTATACTTTTTAAAAAACTGTAAACAAATTATCTGCAGCAGAAAACTTTATTACTTTGCATGTTGTGTGGATATATTTAACTAATATTGAGCTTCAACACAAAATACCACACAGAAAAGGCCACATTGAATCAACTAGAGATTAGGATACTGATCCTTTCTCTCTGTCGCACTCCGGCTGGTACACAATCACAGTTGTTTACAGGTTTTTACGAAATGGGTCATACCAACCCTCTGTGATTGTGTACTAAACTCGTTACACGTTGATCTGTAGAGATCAGTTGACAGAAAATCCTGTAACTAAAATTTGAGAAATTCCAAAGGAATTCGGAGAAATGAAAAGAGAGAAGAGAGAAACATAGTCGGTGCTCATTGTGGAATATATACATGGGGAATTTGAGGTACTTACAGAATAAAATAACACAATTATCAGAATAAACTCACAAATAACATCTGAGGTTGTGAAACTATCAATGAGCCTTTGCCTTTCAGTTGCCAATCGAGAATTCCAGTAACTGAAGGTAATGAAGACATATCTGATGGTCACCTTCCGACTATTCAAAATAATGAGAATACATAATTAGAGAGAGAAAGAGACTTACACAGTGGCAAGGTCGAGCTGGAACCGAATGCCGTTTTCATATACTGTGGCAACAAGCGAATGGTTACCAGCCAACACTTCAAGTTGCATTGTTCTATAGTCATTTTCGATGGCATCAGTTTTGTTAACAACTGTTTGAATCTTTGGCTTGTTCTTATCTAACACTACCTGAAAATTTGAAGGCAGATTACCAACGTTTAGTCTATTTGGTTCATCATGATGACATACTTTTAGAGAGGGAAAGAAAGAAACACCTGAGCTATGAGTTTTTTATAAGGCAGGTGCTCGTCTCTCAGGTTTAAGTGTGCAATGTGTCCAATGGTTTCAAATCCTGATGGGACAATTATGTCCTCTGGAAGTAATGCTTCAAGAAGCTACAAGAAAGTAGAAAAAACATGCATATGAACAAGCATTTAAGTATTAATCCTTTTCAGACTATCCATTTAGTTGTCCTAATATATGAAGCATACCTGAGTCATCTGCCAGTAGCTGTAAAATATAGTGAGCTGACAGTGCACAAGTTCATACAAGGAATTGCTTCCTTTTTCACCTTCACAATACAACACTGCCTGCATGAGACGAGAAAGTAGCTAATTTAAATAGATAGCATAATTAATAAAATGGAAAATCAAAGATTCAAATGATTGATGCAACTAAATTATTACAAGCACATATACTTGGTATATTTATGCACGTTTTATTTCCCTCAAGTTCATTATACTGTTATCTGGGTTGTTGTAACTTCATTATTGAGCCTTAATTAACAAAAAATATGCCAAATTTCCCCAAACAAATAAGTCTTACCATGCTCTTCAGCAATATTACCTAGTAACAACCCAGCCTTCTTCTTTATTAAAAAAAACATGCATTTACAATTTACTCAACTCACAAGAGTAACTAAGCCACCTTGACAGCTTCTGGAAGCATGTGGGCCTCAACCTTCGCATACCTCTCATCCAACAGAAGGAGACGTGTGGGCCCCCTCCAACTGCATCCTTCAATCTCCTCTCCAATTAAACCACTCCAATCCTCTGCATTATCCTCTTCATTCACCAGCTCAACCTTATAAGCACTAACCTTTCCATCTTTCTCCTTTATGGCATCATCCCTCTCACTATATCTCTTCTTTTTCTTCTTGGGCCTTGAGATCTTTGCAAGGTTGCGAAATTTGATGAAGCCTCGGTGGTTAAATTGTTTAATTAATTTTTCTCTGAATAAGACAGGACTTAGTTGGGTTCCTTCTTCATCACTGGTGTAAGATTGCGGGTTCCTGAATGTATGCCTCGAACTTAGACGATCGATAAAGAACAAAGGGTTTGCTACAGGTATTAGTATCTTACAACAGGTAATGGTACTTATCCGAATAATTTAACAGCTTGAGTGCAGCCAATTGCATCACGATCAAGTTATTGAGACTAAAAATTAATACCAAATTGGCCAATAATCCTGAGGCCAACTACAAAATTCATTAAAGGAAGGCTAGATTGATTGAACTGAGGTTTACAATTGGAAAACTTAATTGCTGCCATGGATGAAACTGGTGATAATTTTGTGTTCCATTACAAATTTGAGCATGCCAGTACAACACGGTACCCAGATGGATCAGTGAACTGGTATTAGCAAGTCTAATCCATCAGACACTAAATCAGAAGCCTCAATTCATACCTCAAAAGAAGCTTATAAATGGAAGGATCCATGTCATCTCCAGTGACCCGCGCTACATTTCGAATCCTAGGCCAATTGAGGAGGTGACCACGAAGGCGCCTCTCGAGCTCTGAGCACTTGGGAGCTGGGACGCGCAAAGCAGCAAGATCAAACACACGCGTGAAGCTATCTCTATCGATTGAACTCCGTTCAGTCATATTACTAGCGGGTTCTGGTACACTTCCTTGGCCATGGCGGAGCGAGGGACCATGGTAGAAGCTGCTCGAACAGGCAGCTACCGTTAGGGTTTTACTGGCGGAGAAAGCAAACGGCTTGAAGAGAAGGCGACGAGGTGAGAAAGCGAGTTGTGTTTGCAGGGTGAAGGTGAAGAGCATTTCGTCGAACAGCTTGTAGACAGTTTACGAGCGTTTATCAAGTGGAGGTGCTTTCCGATTTTCGCTTCGTCGTCTCAGGACTAGATAGAAATGAATGGATTGGATAGGCTACATGCGATTTGTATTGTATTTTTGGGGCTGGGTTTTTATAACCCAATTTGGGCTTTTGGAGTTGTCTGGGTCTTGGTTTCATGGTCTCTGGGCTCTAATTGTTGTGATGTAATGTACTAGTTTGATTATTATCAAATTAGTTTCATCGATTACCTTCCTTCATTTTTTTCACTTGTAAAACTTGTTTCAACTCAGTCTTCTCTATAGCTAGATTCGGTTCCACGATCATTATTGGTACCAGTCCAGTTAATTTGGTTCGTGTTTTAATTGCGATCATATAATTTGTTTTGAGTTTGCAGTGAAGGTGTAGTTTATGTATGACAAATAAACCTTCGAATAGAAACTAAAAACCAAATGCATGGTCAATAGATTAGAAATTGACTTTCTATAAAATTAGTAAACATAAAAGTTAATATAAAGCAAAAAAGTATTCAGTAAATGATATATAGTCGATTGCTCCATGAGAATTGGTGATGGTCACAATACCTTATTTTGGACAGAGAGATGGGTGGGAGACTGCTCCCTTGCTTCCATCTATCATCACTTGTTTACAATTTGTACTGTTCCTGAAGTTTCTGTGCATGATGTGATTGTGTCCAGTGGTTTAGTTTTGCAATTTAAAAGGCAACTTACAGGTGTTCTTTTCATTGAATTCAATGAATTATGTGGTCTCATATCTTAGCAGACCCTGAATTTTCAAAAAGATACTCTAGTTTGGAGATGGCCCCTTCTGGCCAATTCTCTGTCCATTCAGCATATGAATGGTTGGTATTCAGAGGCATGATACCTGATCAGGCAGAGACGTGGTGGAATTTCCCAATTCCATTAAAGGTTAAAGTTTTTATGTCGTCGATGAGTAACAATAAAATTCTTACAAGGGATAATCTGCTTAAGAGAGAATGGTCTGGTTCTCAGCTCTGCTGTTTTTGTGCTAAGTCTTTGTTTTTATTAAACAGATTTGGTTTTGGATGGGTGCATACCAGAATTATTTTCCTCATTGGTGTAAGATTGAGGATGTGATACAATGTGCCCTTTCCTTTAGATATGGATATCCATAATCCGAAAATCCGATCTGAATTCGTATGAACGGATCCGCACGTGGATCTAAAAAATATATCCGATAATTTATTGAATACACACTAAGATTATTCACCTATAACTCTAAAAATATTTTATTCAAAAATAACATATGATTTTAGCATATTCATTGATAATATTAAAAAGTTTACTTTTGAAACAACATAATATTATTATCAAAACATTAAAAAAATAATTTTTAAAAAATCTGAAGTTTAAATATAGTATCAAAATTCATTGATAATCTAAACATAACATATCAAACATTAAATAAAATATTAGACATATTTTATATTATTCAAGTAAAATGTGTATTGAATTGATATAATTTTAGTAATAATTATGATTTTTTTTCTATATTCAATTAGAAATAATATAAAGAAATGTTAAGATATTTGATATCATAAAGCACTTTTTGTAGTTAGAAATCTTAATAGTTTTTACCATAATTTTGATATAATCATTATATAGTTAAAATTGTTGATTATTTAAAAATTGCATAATTGAACCTTTTCATAATTAAAATAAATTTAGAATCATCGGCGAATAAATTTCTAGAGTCTTTGGCGAATAATTGCATTAAATTAAAAATTATAAAAATATGAATTAAAAAAGAAAAAATGCAGAGAAGGGAAAAGAGGAGAAAGAGAGAGAGGAGGGGGGAGGGGACGTGCAGGGTCAGTACGCTCGGAAGCTCCAACGTAATGGATGAGATGAGTCAGTACACTGGAAGGTCCAGCATATCAGGTTGGGCGAGTCAATACGATAGGATTTTCAGCGTCCTCTGACGTTTCAGGTCAAACGGATCTAAACGCAGGATTTTCTGTCGTCATGCCTATACGTCAAATCTTCTAGCATAATTGTCATTTTGGTGATTTCTCCATAATTAAAGTTATTTTTGTGATTTGTTATTTTTTTAGACTGTTAATAAAAATTTCGGGAAAATGGGACATCCAGATCAGAACACATGCGAAATAATTCTCTCAATATAGATCCCATCTCCTGCTACTTGCTAGATTTTATCTGTACTCTTCAATTTAATTTAGATCTGTCCTATCTTAATCAGAAGCCTTGTTTGTCTCGTTAGATTACCGACAAATTAGAATTTTTTTTTTTGCGTTGTTAATAATTCAATTTTACAACTATTTAGATGCTTTTTGCATTCCATTTCATTTGCGTTTAATTATCTTATTTTAATTTGGATACGTATATGCACAAGCTAAATTTGATTCTCTCATAAGTCATAAATGTGACGTACGTACTGAAGCATTATTCTATTATTTAAAAATTAATAACGTACTAATTCATATTATATATTTATTAATTAGTATGAACTCTGGATACAAAATTAACAAGAAGCATGTCTAGCACACAAATCCCAAACAAAAAAAGAAAAAAAAAAAACAATATATCAACTGCCTATTACAAAGAAAAACTAGATCATAATTCAAATATCCTCAAGCAATATATCCTCTGCTTTCTCCTGGATGAGCTTCCATGTCGCCTCCACATGCCGCATCTCCGTTAGAGTAGTACCTATTGCAAATCTTAGCACAAACATCCCATCCACCTTCGCGTGTGTCATGAATGCCCGGCCGCTAGAGTTCACTGTCTCGAGAAGCCTCTGATTGATACTCAATGCATCATCTCCTTCAAATCTCGGTTTGAGACGGAAACATACCAAGGAGAACTTTCTCGGCACCACCACCTCAAACCGCTTGTCCATTGACACCATCTTCTCGAACTGCTTTGCCATTGCCACATCACTTTGTATATGTTCTGCCAGGTTAATTACACCATATCTGCAATTTATATTGCTCTTATTTAACTCCGATTGTAACAAAAAAAAAATGTTCAACTTTGACTTAAATAGTACAAATTAAGGACATATATGGAAGTATTTAATAGGTAGACATTATGAAATGTTGTTCTGGATATTAGAGTTATATATTGGATTTACCTTCTAATTACCACCCAAAGCTTTATAGCTCGAAACCGCCGGCTCAGTGCTATCTGCCAATCTTTATAGTCCACCACCTCATTTGTTTCACTTGTTGCATTCCTCAGGAACTCGGGATTAGTGGAGAGTGAATCGACCAATGCGCTCGGCTTCTTGACCCACAAGCAACAGCAATCCATGTTAGTCAAGAACCACTTGTGTGGGTTCATGCTGATTGAGTCAGCCAGTTCGACTCCATCAAAATAATGCCTGAATTCGGGGCATATTGCGGCACTACCGGCATAAGCCGCATCTACATGGTACCAAGCACCAAACTCATGTGCCACCTTACCAAGGTCTCTAATAGGATCCACCGCTCCCACTGCCGTTGTCCCCACAGTGGCACAGACATAGACCGGCACAAAGCCCTTTGCCACATCAGCTTCCATAGAAGCTTGGAGGCTATGTGATGTCAGGGAGTAGCCTGAGGCAGCTGATGTTGAGATTATGCGGAAGTTTTTTGACGGAATGCCGACAATCCTTACTGCCTTTTGAACAGTCGAGTGTGTCTGGTCGGAAGCATAGACAATCAGCTTGCTAATTGCATCATGTCCAATCTTGCTCAGTGCATTATCACGTGCAGCGACCAAGGTACAAACCACGGCTTCACATGTGCTGCCGTGCAGGACACCGCCACCCCCTTGGCCTCCTGAGAAAAGAAAGCAAGGTGGCAGATTGAGCAATTTCGCCATCCAGTCCATCACAATGTTCTCCAGTTCAGTTGCGGCTGGAGATGATATCCAGTTGAACCCGACCACGTTAAGACCGGAGCATAGCATCTCACCTAAGAACCCTGCTGTGCTCGCGTTAGCCTGGAAGTAAGCATAGAAGTTGGGGCTTTGCCAATGAGTGAGCCCTGGTAAGATATCATGCTTGATATCTTTCAATATAGTATCAATCGGCTCAGAAAATAGAGGAGCTTGCTTCGGTAAAAGGTCAGAAAGATAGCCCGGTTTAACTTGACTTTGCACTGGGTGATTCTCAACTGTGCGATAGTAGTTGGCTATGAAATCATCACGGAATGTGATTCATCGGAGAATTCAGCTGGATCCAATGGGTTGAATGTGCTGAGTACTGGTAAGCTACCCATGTGGAAGAGAGGTTGTTATATGTTTAGAAATAAGAAGAACAGGAAGGAGAAGAGATTAACAAGAAAAACTAGACTAGGAGGCTTTAAGGATTTATTGGAATAAATTGCATGAAAGAGAACTGGTATTTATAGAGAATCGAAACCGCATGTTGCTTTCATTTACTGTTAAGGAAAAAGAAAGGTTGTTATTGTTGGAATTGCAAAGGAGTAAAGAAAAAAACAGAGAAAAAGATTTTTTTTGTGAAAATTAATTTCTTTCTAATAACTCCTAAAATGCATATAGAATATAACCAATTTATAACAAAAAACTTATCCTATAACTGTATAATTAACTAATATCCACTAATCCACTTCACGCAAGTGGAAAAACAAATTACAAAAAAAAATAACAATAGAAAACTTAACAAGCAAGCCTACAGCAGAATCTAAAAATAGAAAACCACTAAACCCTCTAACTTCTAATTTGCTCCGGTTAATTTTGTATCAATATTCAACACTCCTCATTGATGTAAAATTGACTACACGAAGTTTCTTCCTCATACTCTCATATTTGCTTAGTAATAATGCCTTCGTCAGAACATCTACTTTCTGATTTTCTGAACTGATAAATTTCAGTTCAATAGTCTTCTCTGCAACAAGATCTCTAATAAAATGTAGGCGAATGTCGATGTGCTTTGATTTTCCATGAAACACAGGATTCTTTGACATTGCTATGGCTGATTGATTGTCACAATAAATCACTGTTGGCTGCTGCTGCATCTGTCCAACATCTTCTAGAATTTGTCTGAGCCACACTGCTTGACATGCTGCTGAATTGATTGCAATGTATTCAGCTTCTGAGGAGGAAAGCGTCATTGTTGCTTGTTTCTTTGAGCTCCAGCTTATAGCCCCTGATCCAAGGGAGAAAATGTAACCTAAGGTGCTTCTTCTATCTTCAGAACATCCGGCCCAATCACTGTCGCTGTAGCCAACTAACTCCAACGAACCTTTGCTGCCATATCAGAGTCCATAATTGGTTGTGCCAGAAACATACTTCAGTACCCTTTTTGCTACTCCAAAATGATGCTTTGTCGGGTTGTGCATGTACCTAGATATCACTCCAACTGCGTAGGATATATCTGGTCTTGTGTGAGTTAAATAAATCAAACCTCCAACTAAGTTTTTGAACTTAGTTTCATCACAAAAACCTGTACCATCATCTCTTGTTAACTTCTCATTATTATTCATTGGTGTAGCTGCTGCCTTGCAACTATGCATACCGAATTTCTTTAGTAAGTCCTTTGCATAATTTCTTTGGGAAACAAAAATATTGCCATGCTCTTGCTCCACTTCTAAACAAAGAAAGTAATGCAATAATCCAAAATCTGTCATCTCAAATTTCCTTTTCATGCTAATTCGAAATTCATTCAACAATCTTTCACTTGTGCCCATATAAATCATATCATCTACATACAAACACACAATCGACAAGTCTTCTTTTTCACCCTTCTTAACATATAAATTCGGCTCACTCTTGCTTCTTATAAAACCTTCAGGAATCTTCACTAGCTGTCACGTTTTGTTCTTCTCAATTGCGTGTATCTCTTCTTTCATTGATTTACACCACTCCTCCTTTTCCGTTGCCTCTTTATATGTTGTCGGATCTGCTACAAGGAGAACTTGAGTGGTTTCATACAGCTCTTTATGGTTCTGAATTTTCGTGCAAGATTGTCGGGTGAACTTTCAATACTTTCGCCAGTGGAACTACCGCTTGCTGGTTGCTCATGTGCAGCAAGTTCCTCTTCATCTTCTTCTATTCTTTCTTCAAATTGTGGCTGATATAAAACATCTTCCCACTGTCTTCTTGCTTCTTCATCAAATAATACATTTCTACTTACCAAAATCTTAGCACTTTCTGGACTATACAGCCGATACCCTTTGGATTGTGTACAATACCCGACAAAAATGCATTTTTCAGATTTTTCATCAAGTTTGGTTCTCTTTTGTGGATTAATAAAAGCATAGGCTATACAACCAAATATTCTTAGATGACTTACTCCTGGTTTTCTGTTGAACCATGCCTCGAATGAAGTCTTATTCATCACGGTTTTTGTTGGTGAAATGTTCAAAACATACACCGCAGTTGCAACTGCTTCAGCCCAGAATTTTTTCGGTAAGTTCTTGCATTTGAGCATGCTTCTTCCCATCTCAACTATTGTTCTATTTTTCCTTTCTGCCATATCGTTTTGCTCAGGTGTATAAGGTGCGGTTAATTCACGATGTATCTCTTCATTTTCACAAAAATTAATGAAATCTTTTGAGAGAAACTCGCCACCTCTGTCTGTTCTTAACACCTTAATCTTTTTCTCAGATTGTTTCTCTACAAAAGCTTGCTTTAAACACCTTGAAACTGTCAAATGCCTCTCCTTTGTTTCGTAGAAAATACACCCAGCTCATCCTACTATAATCGTCCGTGAGAAGAAGAAAATATTTGCTACCTCCAAGAGATTCAGTTTGCATTGGACCACACAAATTTGCATGCACTAACTCAAGCACTTGCGTTGCTCTCTTAGCCTTGCCTTTCGGGAACAGAATCTTGGCTTGTTTACCGAATATGCACCCTTCGCAAACACCTATTTGGTTTATTTCTGGTAGGCCATAAACCATCTCCTTTTGACTCAACAATCTCAGACCATTGATGTTCAAATGATCATATCTAAGATGCCACAACTCAGATTGGTTCAACTCTTTTGCAATCATTGCCCTTTCTTTTACATTTGAAACCTCTAAAGGAAACAATTTATTGGCTGCCATATTCACCTCTACCGGTATTTGATTTTCAGATTTTATTACACAAGTTTTCCCTTGAAACACAATTGTGTAACCACAATCCATCAACTGACCTATGCTCAGTAAATTTTGAGATAAATTTGGGATGTAATACACGTTATACAAGAATTTCATACGTAAATATTTTTCACGCTATTGTCTGGTATGCACACGTAAATATAGTTGAAATTAAAGTTATTGACGTGCGTATTGAACTACCCATAACATTAATATTATATATCCACATTAATATTGAAAATTTTAATAGTGAATACAGAAGGCATACAGGTCAAGAAGAGCTAGGTACAGCAGCAGCGATAAATGGAAAGCAAGCAAAATCTGTTTACTTTTGTTTAGTGGGAAAAGGAAGAGAGAAATAAAAAAAACTTTTCTGTATTTTCTATCTTTTTTATTTTCATTTTCATTTGTACTTACAGGTCTAAACTGCAATCTAACCTCAATATTTCATTCATGGGATGATTGTAAGGAAGATTCCGTCTCATGTAATGGTTTACCTCAATATTTCAAGAAAAAAGAAGTATCACTTTCCATTCCTTTAATAAAAAAAAAAGGTTAATGAGCGGTTTTCAACCTCATTTTTATCTCAAAACAAAACATGGTTAATAAGCCGTTGGTGGACTAATATTTTATTCTATATATATTAGTCTCATAATAACAATGATGATGATGATGATGATAATAGTATGGAGATTCATTGGCAATTATTAATTTGTCATCCTTGACAATGATTTCAAATAAATTTAAAAATTTAAAAATATAAAAAAAATTATAGACATATTCTTGAACTTACTTAAGATTAATTATTTTTCAAACTTCATGCAATTTAAGTATTCCATAAAAAACAATTAATGAAATTTGCAATGGTCTAAATTTAATGATTTTAGATAGAATATCAAATGACTCTTAAATTATATAAAAATTATAATACAATCAATCTATAAGTTAAAAATATTTCTATAAACTTTTTTATTTTTAACAAATTTTGAAAATTATTTTCGAAATTATTTGAAAATTTATTGTTAAGATTGTCAAATCAATAATTGTCAAGAGATCCCCACTCACAATAATAATAATAATAATAATAACAACCACAATAGTTATAATAATGATAATAATGTTCATCATCATCATCATTGTCATTATTATTTTGCCTAGTTGGATCACGATATACTCATTCATTTCCAAAAACAAATAAGGTGTGTAAAAGATGGATTTTTTTTTGCTAACAAACAGTATTTTGTTGTGAACTTTTTTTTTTATATAAGGGCTCCCGTTAAATCCGACATTTATTTATTTTCAAATATTTTTTACGGGATTTGAACTTGCGTATCTCAGTAAAGAGATAAGACCTATCACTACTGTACTAGTCCTGTAATTCTATTTTGTTGTGACTTTGTAATTGAGGTATTAATATGAAGCTTATATTTCCCTTTATGTTTTTAATTAATGAGGTAATAAATAACTTTTTTTTTTATTAGGACACTCTCTCTTCTTTTACAATTTGTATCGCAATAAAATTCATAAAACCGGGAGTAAAGAAATAATCCCAAATTGTTTTAGCCTCCCCATTTTATTTAATATTGTGGCTTTCATCAACTTTTAATATGATCCAGTTTTGTCATGAAAGATAAGTTTCATTGGTAATCTTTTATTAAATATTAATAAGCTGCACAATAGACTATGAATGATAATTCATTTAACGGGAATAATAAGATTAGTTTAACGACATCAATGAATCCCACTAGAATATGAAAAACAATAATTAAAGCTGTGCGGCCCTTTTTCGCGGCCCACGCGCGAGGCATCGGCGTCCTCGCTCACGGGGGAAGAAGGTGCAGGTACATCCCTGCGCGTGTTTGTGCGCTCAAGGACTTATTATTTAGGTGATTGTGGGAACTTTTATTTTCCGACGGGCGCAAGCCCCCGCCGTTAATTACCCCGGCTCTCGCCTCAGGAACCTCTGATTAATGGGCTAAACTAATCAAAATATATGGATCAGATTTGTGGCTTTATTTCTTCCTTCCAATTTATTATAATGCATACTTGAAATAACCCAAAGGTATAACTTTGGATAATAAGACTAAAGACGTATGATCTAAAGTCAGAGAAACGTATAATTTCTCATAAATCAGAGATCGAGGATGTATAATCCTATTGATCTCACGGAGTTCGAATGTGAAGCGCACTGCCAACTCGATACTCAAAGAACCAGAGATGTTTGATCTCTAAAAAGATTCATGTCAAAGACAAGGACGTATAATCCTAAACAGTCTATTGACCTTTCAAATCCCAAATCTGAAGTGCTATGTCAATTCGAAACCTGGGAAAATTAGAGGATCGGGAACATATAATTCTTTATCGATTTCCAAAATAAGGTACATTAAACCTGAAGCGCACTGCCAATTTAATTTTCTCGAAACATGATTTGATATGATTTGGTATGTTGGTATGTTTTCACTAAGTTTTGGACTTATCTGCATATTTGGCATGTTTGGCCAAAGATTTGGACATATTTGCATATTTGACATATTTTTGTCAAGAGTTTGGACATATTTGCATATTTAGCATATTTGATCAAAGATTTAGACATATTTGCATATTTGACATATTTGGTCAAGAGTTTGGGCATATTTGCATATTTGACATGTTTGGTCAGAAGTTTGGGCATATTTGCATAGTTGACATGTTTGGTCAGAAGTTTGGGCATATTTGCATAGTTGACATGTTTGGTCAGAAGTTTAGGTATATTTGCATATTTGACATGTTTGGTCAAAGATTGGGGCATATTTGTGTTTTTTAACATATTTAGTCAAATATTTGGGTATATTTGCATATTTGACATGGTTGGTCAAATATTTGGACATATTTGTATTTTTGACATATTTGGTCAAATATTTGAGTATATTTGCATATTTGACATGTTTGGTCAAATATTTGGACATATTTACATTATTAACATATTTAGTTAAATATTTGGGTATATTTGCATATTTGACATGTTTTGGTCAAATATTGGACATATTTGACATATTTAAATATTTTTTATTTGTTTTATCAAAGTTTAATCACTTTGAACATTTTGATTTGTTTTATGACATAACTCAATCATTTTTTGAATATTTTTTGATTTACTTTATCAAAATGTGACATAGTTTGATTATTTTGAATATTTCAATTTTATTTTATTAAAATATAATGCAATTTGATTATTTTGAATATTTTGATTTGTTTTATCAAAACATGACATAACTTAATTATTTTGAATATTTTGATTTGTTTTATCAAGATTTAACATAATTTGATTATTTTGCAAATTTTGATTTGTTTTATCAACATATAACATATTTTAATCATTTTTGAATATTTTTGATTTGTTTTATCAAAATATAACATAATTTGATTATTTTTAATGTTTTGATTTGTTTTAACAAAACATGACATAATTTAATTATTTTTGAATATTTTGATTTGTTTTATCATAATTTGATTATTTTGAATATTTTGATTAGTTTTATCAAAATATAGCATGATTTGATTATTTAAAATATTTTTGATTTGTTTATGACATATTTTAATTATCCTTGAATATTTTGATTTGTTTTATCAAAATATACATAATTTGATTATTTTGAAAATTGTTGATTTGTTTTATCATAATTTTCACTTATTTTTAAATATCCTATTTGGTATTTTGAATTTATTTTGTACATATATCATATATTTTGAATTTTCTTTTATTTATAATATAAAAATAAAATAAAATCTAAAATTGACACTTTATAGTCTCAAAAATATTTATAAATGAAATCATGATTTTTGATATATTTTTCATAATTTTTGGGCTTGAGAAATAATTTTTATTTGGTGTTTAAAGTTTATTTTTAAAACAGATTAATATGGGCCGTCAGATTCGGGCCCATGCATCAAGATCTGAACTTATGTTCAGTTTTTAAAGCATCTTTTAAAATGGGCCGTTGGATCTCTGGCGCGCATCAAGCCTTCTCTGGGCTGTTTGAATTTCATCAAGATTCGCATTTTGAGATGCATCAATATTCGTGCTCATCCTCTCCGACACTGATCGAGGCCATGCCGGCGTCGGATCTCCGATCAAGAGGCATGGCTGGCATCGCCGGAGCGTGGGGAGTCCATCGGTGGTGGTCTCGGCAGCGGCGGCGGCCTGGATCGCCGGAGATGGGGGTAGCCATTTGGTTTCGGTTGGGAAGTTGGCTGAGGTGTAATTTTAAGGAATTTGAGCTGATTTTTGACAAATTGACTCGATTTCTTTGTCATATGGCATCGCCAGAGCATGTTTAACGAGATTTTGAGGCTTAATTTGGGTTTAATCCATCAATTTTGCAACTTTGGCCATTTGGTACCAAACTGGTTTCGGGGCTTTGGTACCAAATGGCATTTCATGGCTTTCTTTTACAATTTTCTTACAATTAACCTTCCAAACTGTGTCGTTTAACATGTTTGAACATGTTTGGATGATCAATTTCATCAATTTAGAGGTGCATTGTCCTTTATGCATATTGGGTCATTTCTGGTTTTATTCTCAATTTGTTTTCTTTTGATTTCATCACATTCTTCTCAAATTGCATGTTTAAGTATGTTTATTTGGGTCAATTGTATGTTTTGGAAATGTTTTATACAAGATTTGTATGTGGATTTCATTTGTATGTAAGTTAATTTCATTTTTCCCTTTTCTGGTATTTATTCCAGAATTAACTCAATTCTGATTTTTACAGATCCAATTTCAGAAATTCATAGAAAATCACAGAAAATACCAAAAATGGTAAAATTTGGTGAATGAATGCATTGAGACTTATTTTATATGCCTATGAAATTTCAAGCTAATTGAATAATCAGAAGGCATGTTTTTTGTATTTTTACCAGACTGGACAGAAATGCCCTTTCAGATTTGTTAAAAATCAAATTTGGCTTAACCTATGGATTAAAGCCTGGTTTAACTATTCTAAACCCTTTAAAACATCACATGAGGTGTCATAAAGGTGAATTAATCAAGAAATTTTGGAATTTTAAATCAAAAGAAGAATGAACTTCTTAGTTTGACCCAAAGTTGACTTTTTTGGAGTTTTTGACAGATGAGATTGTAAAATTCATAACAATTCACAGCAAAATTCCAAAAATTATAAAATTTATGTGGTAAGTTAGTATAAACCTAATCTACATGACTGTGAAATTTCATAAGAAATTAACAACCAGGCTGAGAGATATGGATTGATCTCTCAGCTGGACAGAAACTGGAATACACTGGATTCAAACCAGTATTGATGTATATTGTTTTTTCATTGCTCAATTATGATTTTGAGCTATCAAGCACATCAGAGAACATGAAAGAAGGAATTAAAGAGGGAAAATAAAGCCAATTTGCACCAAAACATCATGTATTATAACAAATTGAAATACAATACACATAGAAAACATGGAATTTTGTTTCTCCATGGAATTTTAACAGCATAACAGCTTGTATAAAGCCATTAATGAGCTTTATATAGCCACTGCACATGTGCACAGGGCTTGAGAGAGAAAGAGGATGAACATGTGCCCATCCCCATGGAACCAGATTGGCATGTGCCAATTGGTTGGAGTATACTGTCAAGATCCATGGTGAACTCACCATGTGAGCTCCTGAGACTCAAGCTCAGCCACCAATTGAGCTCTGGAAGGAGGGAGGCACATGTACACCTCCCCAGCCAGAGGCTAGCCATCTCACCCAGCAAGGTGAGACTGGCTCCTTGGGCTCAATTGGGACTGAGCCAAGCTCAAGGCTTGGCTCCTCTATCCCTTACCTAGCTGTTCAAGACTTGATTTCTTCTCAGCTAAGCTTTCTTTTTGTGGAAATTGGGTTGAGTTTTGATTTTGGCAGAGTTTCAGCTATGTTGCTCTCTCCTTTTTTCTTCTTCTTCACTGGGGGTCTATTTATAGCCCAGAGGGCATGGTTTAAGCCTCAGGGCTGAGCTGGCATCATCCCAGCCCTTGGTTTGATCAAGTGGCCAGGATTGAGCCAGCCAGGCCTGTGCTGGCCTGAGGCTTGTCCTTGGAAGATTCCTCCAGCTAACTGGCGCTCAGAGCTCTCCATTGAGGTGCCTACACGTGTCCCTGACACAGGCCTGGGGAGAGAGAAGGAGCCGTTGGCTTTGTCTTCTTCCTTAGGTCAGTGTGTCATGCCTTTCGGGTGTGAGCATACCCCGAATATTCCTTGGCCTTGCTGGCGCTTGACATGTCACCAAGGTGTCACTGAGTGTGCCCAACGTGTCAATTTGGCTGATTGAGTGCTGAGTTGTGCCAATTGACCACCCCAGATCAGACTTGAGTGCCAAGTGGTGCACCTGTCAATTGAGTGCTTTTCACTCCAAATTGACACTTCAGGCAGCGTCGTGGAAGCATCTCGGAGCTCCCCCAGGTGTTGGCTTAGCCTCTCGAGCTCCCAATTGCCCTGTCACCTTCAAGGTCGAGGTACTTTCTCCTTCGATTTTCTCCTTGTTTACTTTACTATTTTCAATGCTGTTTGTGGCATTGAATTCCCCTTAAGGTGTAGATTAAGTCCCTAAAATGGTTTAAGCCAATTCGCGTTGTACACCTAGACTCCATTTTCGAAGCTCCACTAAGCTCTGGAGCTCGAGGAGGAAGAAAGGAGGGAGAGAGAGAGAAATTCAAAAGGTTTCTCTTGCTTGGGTTGGGTGCACGTGAACCGTGCTTTGGTTTCGGGCTTGTCAGAGGGAGGGAGCGCTTGCACCGCGCTCACCTCTCTTTCCCTTCTTTTCTTTTCGCTGGCCAAAATAACTCTGGGCGCTGGGCCCCCTTGGCAGTGAGACTGAAGGAGAGGGGCCCAGTCGTCAGGTTTAATGAGACACAACCCCAGCGAAAAACTGAGGGTTGGGTTGTGGGCTTGGTCCTTGTGCACCAAAACGTATTGTCAGTGGTATGGTGCATGTGTACTGGGTCCACGCAAAGCGCCTTTAACACTTTGTGTGTATGACAGGCGGGTCCCAAGGGCAGAAGTCGTGTTTGAGCTCCCCAGATTGCACCCAGAGTGTTGCACATCCCCCAAATTGCACCCAGAACTATCTCCAGTTCTGATTTTTGGTATTTTCTTTATATTTTTTTCATTTTATTTTATTCTTCATGCAAAAATCCATGAAAAATTACTGAAAAATCACAGAAAATATATTCCATGATTCTGTTATTTTGGGTAATATTTTTGGTATTTTTGGGTGTGAAATTAGGCATTAATTTCACTTAAATCATTAATTGTATATGATTAGGCATATTAATCTTATACAATTAATATTTTGGCATGATTATCCCAAAGAATCATTTTTTAATTCCAAGGGATAATATTTGGGGCATTTTTCATGAATGAAATTCATGATTTTTGGATTTGGCATATTTAATTATATGAAATTGTTTCTTGATTTCATATAATTAGGGTTTTGTGCATAGATTTTTTTTTGCACACGTGTATATATTTTTTGAAGGGGGTTTGGTATGATCATTTCATGAAATTATTTTTTAATTTCAAGAAATAATTTTGGGATTTAATAAATCATGAGATTGGACATAATTTCATGATTTAATATTTGGCATGGCTATTTCATGAAATTGTTTCTTTAATTTCAAGAAATAATTTTATGAAATTGAACATAATTTCATAATTTCAAATCTTTGGTATGAAAATCACATGAAATTATATCATTAATTTCATGCAATTTAATTTGTGTATTTTTCTGGCAACTTTTAAACAGAAAACAAAAGCATCTTCCGAGAAAATAATTATTAGCATTTGATGAAAACATTTTCATATATATCTGACTTAAATATTTAGTGAAAATAATTACCAAAAAAATTAATTAGAGAGTTATGTATTTGACTTGGTCAAATAATTAAATGAACCAAGCATTTGACTAGGTCAAAATAATGAATTGGACATTTAAAAATGATAAGTTACAAAATGATAAATTATTATGGTAATTACATAGAAATATTTATATAATATTTTTTTATTAAACTTTGAGTATTACTATTGTACGGACACTCTTAATCTTCAACTGATTTTGTTATTAATTTGCAAAATAAAATATTACCCACTGTAACTTTTAAAGCTTATAGAACAACTAATCATAAAATAGCATTCAATGGAGAGATGTAGATTCAAGTTTCATCAAAAAATATTTTAAAAAAATAAATATTGAGACTAACAAAACCCTTATTTTAAAAAATATATATGTATAGAGACATCAAACATGAAAAGTGTGGTGAAGAATGCACAGATTGGAATCAAATAAAAACATGTGTGATAAAAGCAACATGATGATAGAGTGGTTACCATCTCAATTTAGAGGGTTCACTTGAATATATATATTCAATCTAGTGTGCATCTAATTTTACTATACATTCCAGGGCTAAAGTTTAAACATGAAAAATTTTAATATTTCTTTTTTTACTCAGAAAATGATATTTTGGTCAGTTATATTATGAAATAAATAGAAAGAAACTATGAGTAAATTTAGCGTTGAGGAAAGCTTATGTCAAACAAGATTTTTTTTAAGTATAAATTTGTGTGATGCAGATAAATTCTGTAGTAGTCACCTTTTAGTTTCTACAACCGGTACATGTTCTAAAAACCTTTGCCTCAAATTTTTTTATAATATCCACGTCAAGGTTGTCAAGATTAAAAATGAAAGGTCATCATCACACGCATATATTATGAGCTACATCGAATGTGATATATTGCATGTATTGAATATATTCATACAATCAGGATTAGAATTCCAATCGGACCTCTCTGCTTTGGTACCCAGCATGTCAAGGTACCGTTTCATGTCTGACCTTAAATTATAAATACTAAAACCTAAACTTTAATTGGATATGATGGAATTGTACCCGGATTCTTGGATGGAAAGCATTGAATTTAAATAAAATTTACTTAAATTCGGCTTTTATTTCCTTCCTAACTTGGCTCTTTCCACCTTATCTGTGAGCACTCGTCTTATATAAATGATTTTAATTTGATACAATTTAGAATGTACTTTAAAATGAGATGTATATGAAAATTTGGATGTATATATACACTAAAAACACTCACAGTCTCGCTCCTGTTAGTGTTTAGTTCACATCATCTGCAGTAACTGTTGCCCCCGCGAGACCATAAATAACAGATTTGAAATTTGTGAGAAGTTCTTGTCGGTATTTCAAATTCAAAGTAACATACGTTGTTGGTATTTCTCGTTTCAGACGTGTTCGTACAAATCTCCGACCGCCGCCGCCCCGTCCTCTCCCGGGGCTCTCTCTAGATCTCTCTAACCTTATATATGATGGAGAAGATTTGAAAATCCTAAGGTGGAGGATGCTGCCCGCCTCATGTCACACCTCAGAAAGACAGGGATCTTTCTATTCAACACAGACAAATGGATGGCATGTATTGAGAGTATTATATGCAATGGATTCTTCCTTTTGTAATTATATAGGCCTTACTACATGATAAACGTGTATGTACTTTTTCTATTGTATTTTTGCTTTCCTTTCAATGAATTCTTTTCTAGTTGTTATAAATTATATTAGCAGACACATCAACTGGTCCCAGAAAAATGGATATCTAAATTTGAGGTACAATATTGTGAGAGAATAAGCCAACTGAATCTGGTGGGACATTGTGTGTCGCTTGAAAATATTAAAATAAATGTTCAAAAAATTGGATAGTAATCAAATTAATCACCATAAATAAATTAAAATTTTATAACCTGAATCATGTTCACACTGTTCTTAAACAACTTCCAGAACTACAAACTAAGTTGATCTGAATATTTCTCACTTCTTAAAATACAACCATGCAAATAATTGATGATAATTTCACAATATCCAACATTAAGTTGAAAATAAAATGAGAGTCTCAATTTTTGTTGAAAAATTAAAATTTAGAAAGAATTTTGTGTTGTCCTTTTTGTCGGATCACAAACCAGAGTCCCCTGTGTCTGAGTGTGTCGGCAGAGAGTAACTAATTAAGAGAAAAACAGAGATTGATATCAATGGTATAATTAATAAATACAGAGGGGTCTCCTAATGGCACCTCTTCAGCTATGTTTTTATTGGGGAAGGATCACTTGACAATGGTTATTTTCACAGTTTTGACGATAAGATTTCAGATAAATTCAAAAAATTCTTAAAAATAAAAATAAATTGATTGCGTTTCAAATTTTATCTAACTTGAATTACACTTGATATTTCATCAAAAATTATTAAATATAGACCATTACAAATTGTATAAATTTTGATTTTTTTTTATGAATTATCAAATGAAATTTAAATTACATGATATTTGGAACACAATAAATCTATAAATTTTCTGTGGCAGGCTGATATACATCTCTCTCACATTGTTCGATTACCTTTCAAAAATAGAGCTTCTATAGCTAAAATCTATTTACTACCACTTTATTGCTCTCAAGAATTCTCCATTATTGGAATTTCTAACATGACTCCTTTATATTCTTGCAATTTCGTCCCTCTCTGCCTCTGAAGAAAGATCGTCGCATCTATTATGAGCCAAGATAGACCACAATTAAATTGAGGGCTAAAATTGTCTATTCTGTGCCTTAAACTAATTAGCCAAGGTGTGATCCTGCTCTAAGTAGGGATCATCCAATGTAATTTATAGTTATTTAAATTAACACATGATTTCTTCATTTTGGGTCCAGTATGTTATATAATTTAAATTGGCATACAACACACTGATATCTTTGTACTAGCTATTTTGTTTTATGCCCAACTAATTTTGAGTTATTGATCAACTGGCATATATTGTACTACAATTATTATCTTATAATCCTCATTGCACCATCTAACTCGTTTGGTAATAACACCATACTTAATTACGCAAATCATAATAAAAATCATTCGTAAATTAATGTATTATGTCTTTATTATGCAAGACTTGAAATTACAGCTAAAATTATCCGATATTGTTATTTCTGAGAGCACGATGATAAAATAGGCCAATGATAACTCCACATATCCAATACCTAATTTGGATTCTTAGATGAATCAAGGGATAATTCTTATATGGACCTATGATAACTCCAAAAAAAAAAAAATTGACTCCACATGTCCAATACCTACTTTTTAAAAACTCATAGAAAAATAATTTATTGTGCATTTTTATCTCCTACATCACAAATTATCTTTAGTTAGAATATTTTCTTTCCGAGCAAATCAAACAAAATTTCTAAATTTCAAAGATATTCTTAAGTTCTCAACCGCATCCTTAAGAGAGACCGACACCCTCCTAAGTTAAAGAACATATACATATTGTGATATGAAAATGTCTGAGAGATATCAAAATTGATATCGATTTTATTATTCACGAACTATTATTTATATTACAAAATTATTATTCATATTAACTATTTTATTATGTGACTTATATTATTTATATTACAAAATTATTATTCATATTAACTATTTTATTATGTGACTTATATTATTTATATTACAAAATTATTATTCATATTAACTATTTTATTATGTGACTTATTTTTAACAGTATTTTTATTATTCAATTCAAATACCACTAATATGAATAATAACTCACTTAAGTTGAATAACAAAAGTATCATATAAATAAGTTGCATAATAAAATCGTTAATATGAATAACAACTCATGTAATATGAATAATAAAATCGGAATTGATTTTGGTATCAATATATTAGCTCCCATTATGATATTGGGTAAAGATCTCTGGACAATTATTATTTTGATAACATTGACAATGAATTTTCAAATAATTTTAAAAAATAGAAAAAAATTATAAACATATTCTTTAACTTATAAATCGATTGTGTTTCAAAATTTCATAAAATTTAAATATTATTTGATACTTTATCAAAAACTATTAAAATTATGTGATATTTACAATGGTTCATATTTAACGGTTTTTTATGAAATATGAAATGACTTTTAAATTATATGAAATTTGAAACACAATCAATCTATAAGTTAAAAAAATATATTTGTTAATTTTTTTCTATTAATGAGAATTTTTAAAAATTATTTTAAAATTAATTATCAAAATAATAATGATTAAAAAATCCTTTCCTCCTATGATATTACAGCAGTGGGTCTGATAACTATCCTGGCGTGAACAAAATTTTGGTGACTTAACCATAAATATCAACAAAGAGTAACACGTTTCCTGATACTGTTAATTTATTCATGCAGACAACACACTTTTCCAGCTGACACTTGTTTGATGGAGAAGTTGCTGCATTACATTGATGTGAAACACAAAAAAAAAGTGTGGGGACCGAATGGATCGGATTCAAATTAAATCTATCATTATTTACATATAAATTTATTAAAAATTTATAATACATATGAATTTGTATTCATTTAGAATTTGAGTATTTATATATGAATTTATATTTATTTTTTTTAGCAGAGATGTTGGATCGGATATGAATTATATTTCGAATTATGTATTCAAATGTCTAAAATAATAAAAATATATGTTTAACATAAACGAATGCGCCATTTTACATTATAAAAGTGTAAATTGAGAACACAATTCTAATTTAACTGATTTCTATGATATAAAAAATATTTTTTTTAAAAGTAATATGACTTAGTTATCATAATAAAAATACTTTTAATATAGCATTTAATTAGAGATAGGTTAGCGTACAAAATGTTTGAACAAATGGTTCAAAATATGATCTCTTGTGTTCGAAATTTAAATCAAAATTGTTCAATAAATTCTACATATCAATTGTAGAATATCAAAATTTAATATTTTCAAGATTTTTTAACTGTTTTTTCAGTTTTTATAGACATTTAAATTTAAATTCGAATAAATTATTTTTTATAGGCATTTAAATTTAAATTCAAAATTTTAAAATTTAATATATTTGAAATTCAAACGAATTGTTTTTTATAGACATTTAAATTTAAATGAATCGAGCGTTATCTTCGTCTCAAAAGAACTCGCCATATTACCAGAATAGACTGCACAAAAATTGTGGGCTGTATCTAAAACGAAAGAATGTAGACTATGGACTTGTTAGGCAGTGCTGTCAGTGACTTTGATCCATGGGTTTATATGTTTTTTTGGGACCAATGTACAACTTTTAGGATATTCATTCATGGTCCACTAGAGAATGTTTGTTGTAAATCATTTTGGGTTTTTGCTCCCGTTGTTAATTTACGAGTTCATTTTTTATGCAAGCCGAGTTCATCTGTGGGAAAGAGATTTTGATTTGATGATCATAGAAACAATTAATTTTGAAATTCAACATTTAGACATCAAATATATTATTTTTGTATCATGTATGTTGAAATAATTTTATTTCATGCAAGTTGTATTGTTGATCAAAAATGGTAAAATATATCGTAATCTAGATTTAATGATTTTTGACGGAATTGAAATAATATTTAGGATGCATGAAATTTGAAACGCAAATAATATGTTTGTAATTTTTTTATTTTTAAAAAAGTGTTAAATTTTTATTTTAAAAAGTATTATCAAAATTGTTCATTTTACATTGTCAATAAATCCCATCATGGAAAGAAAATAGTGATTTGTAAGATAACACCTATCATGGGTCATTTGGACACTAATTAATTTGTCAATATTTACTTCAAAAAAGGAACTGATATGTAAACCTGTATCCACAACATTCCATCTCATTAAATTTAATGGCAATCGAATACGCCGTACATTAGAAGCTCAAGTGTCTTTTCTTATTGCATTTTTTCTTTTTTATTGATGCTGACTCATGTTTACCGGGTCAAAAAAAAATGTTTTGCAATGATTTATTTAGTGTCGTACTTGAGTTGTGTACTCAGTGGCAGATTCAAAACATTAAACAAAAATAAAAAAATGAACACTTTTTTTTTATTGAAGTTTAGATAAATTTAATATATTAGATTAGATTTACTGAATTTAAAATAAAATAATAATGCAATATTTTTAAAAATTATTAAAAAAACTTATTATTAATTTGTATACATAAATTAAAACTACCAAATATAAATTTATTAGTGTGAAAACATTTCCCATCTGAACCCAGATGCATCGTTTATGATCCGATGAAAGGAGTCAATTTCCAGAGAGACGCACCAAGTCTTTTACGCTAAAAAGTCTTTTCTCCCAAGTGAACCCCACTACTCTCCATTACTATCAGTGTCATATCGTCTTTCGTTGTGTTACCAAATACCACCATTCATACCTCCTCCGCTGGATCTCTGCTCTCTGTGCAACACAAAATATATCTGTGTGTGTGTGTGTGTGTATAATCGTTGTTAAAACAAAAAGGGTATGATTTATTACTGGCAAGAGTAGGTACCAGTTCGCTCAACAAAACTTTGTATGTTTTTGTTTCTAACAAATGGTAGTGTTGGTGGGTTGTGGGTCCGCTTTTTGGTTTTCGGTTACCTGTTGTAAAGGACCTGTTAACCCCAATCAGAAAAAAAAATAGTGATAATGATGATAATAATAACAACAAATGAGATGGTTACATTGATCCATTATTATCACAAGGAATGATTGTATGTATATGTTATGATTATATTATTATTTCAAATTACAATTCTATTTTTTTCAAAATCAAATCAAATCAAATCAAATCATTCAATTTTAGATGTTTATAAAAAATTCAAATATATTTTTATAATTTTTTTATTATAAGTATAATTATAGAAAGACAATTTGGCAAATATTTTTGAATGGGCGACAGATGCTTTTTCATTCCATCGCATTAAAATCTTGCCAATCAGTTCAGATTGCATGTCATACAATATAATATTATATAAAATACTATTCATTTGATCGCATTAAAATTTGTGTAAATTAATTTTTAAAAATCCTCTATAGCTTCACTTATTCGTTCCCCAATATATACATGACTCCGTCGTAGATAGTTTAGATAAATGATGATTTTACATCAACAAAGTTAGTAAAAACTCAAAACAGTTCGAAATTAATAATTCTTAATACAACATCAACAATACTAGAAAGAAATGAAATTTAATTGCTTTTTTTTAATATTGTTATTGTCAAAATAACCACTATCAATAATAATATTAAGCGATCCTTCCTTTTCTTATAAGAATCTTTATAAAATAATATACATACACATAATATATCTCTTCTATTCGTATAGAAGACATCCATCCATCCCCATCCATGTTAAATTTACGTTTCCTATACGGTTTTACTTGGAATCAGTTATTAGGGTTTCAGCCATTGAGGTCAATTTAAAACCAAAGTTGACAACAACATACATATGCTTTCTTTCTTTACCTTAGAAAAGGCCAGGTATATTGAATTATTAATGTATTGCATTTAAATATTAATTATAGACCTGAAATGTTGTAAACCAATCAGTGATGAAATACTTAATTAATCTTAAATGACTTGACAACTCGAGAGAAAAACATAATATCGCCATGTAGACAAGCAAAATAGGAGAAATTGCAAAAATAAAAATAAAAAGAAATTGCAAAAAGTAATAAAAAGAGGTAGGCTTAGCAATAATAAATTAAATTCTAACACTAACTTCCAAGGGTAAAAAAAAAGAAAAAGTGTCATTAAGTCCACTTCTTTCCATTTCATTATCCACAATGAATATGTACCACAAAATAAAATAAAAGCATGGTAGTGTTCCCTGTCCATGCAAAAGTATTATATTGACATCAGTGGCAAATATAAAATTGATCTTTGGTTTTCTGATCATATCAGAGATTACACGTATTATATATATAGTGGAATGCAGAGTTGTCAACAACTGCAAAATACTGACACCAGAGATCCTTTTTTTCATTTTTTTTATTTTTTTATTTTTCTTTACATGCAGCATCATTCTTTAATTAGTCCAAGTGAAGGATCTAGAATTAAAATATATATATATATATAAAGCAATTGGATTCTATTGTCTTGTACTGTATATACTGGTGAAAGTTGCTTTATTGCTAAATCTTGCTTCTTTAGTTCAATTAAGCAACTTAACTACTAAGTAGATGTAGATAGGAAGGCAAAAATTGACTTAGAAAATAAAGAAAAAAAACAAATTAATTAACCATAGAGATTAAATTAAACTCATATTAGCTATACTAGCTGTTTTTGGAGTCCTGAAAATTAATATACTTTGCTTTGCACCAATTCTTAAGTTCACTATTTTGGAAGCTCTTACCTCTTAGCTTCATTTATACTCACAATAATTCAATTAATTTATGCTTATAATATCAAGCAGCTTCTTTCTATTACTTATATGTAATCTCTTTGTACGCTTATCCAAATAAAATATATAGAAATTAAGAAGGAAGCATAAGGAAAAAAATTAAGACAAGGAAATTAAAACAAGATAAAGGCAAATAAGGACTCTATTGAAATTTCTTTGTTCATACCTAACTATATGTTTAAAAAAACATAAGAAAAATCCAAATATTTCATTTAAAAGGGTAGATCCATCTCTTGTTTCACTATTAAGGGAACATCTGTTGAAAAATACTGAACTGGGACAAGATGCTAACACAAAACCCAACTTGTAAGGGAACATCTGTTAAAATTGAATAGCAAAACATGCAAATTAACACACACAACAACACTAAAAAGAAAGAGAAAAAGAAAAATGAATAAAGAAAACAAAGGTCTAAAGCAAAATTTCACTATTTACCCCTTTCTTGTAATCTTTTCAAAACAGAGAATTAATCTAACACAACCAGCTTGCCTAAAATTAGATACTTCAAATCTCATTATCTCATTCCCAATATATTTTTTCTTATTCAATTCCAACAAATGGCATGACCTCATATATATATGCAGATCAAACCAAAAATAAATAAAATTAAAAAAAAAAAAACTATTTGATATGAAGCATCTTGTCAGAGGATTTGAAACCAAAGGAGAATCCATGGCACACAACAAGGTAATAAACAAATTTCTCCTTGAGCCTCCTCAAAATCAAACACTTCCCTTCTCCCCAGTGGAAAACCATGATCAGTTTCTTCTTCACCAACGCCGTCTTCCCCTTTTTGGTTGACACCACCGCCATGCTTTCTCCGGCTCCGGCTTGCGTCTCCTCTCCAGTACTCTCGTCGTCCCACTGGAGAGGATAGCTCCTCAGAAACGCTCTCCTTGTGTTGTAGTCTTCATGGCGAAAGCTCCTTGCTCTTAGCCCCTCTTCTTCCTCCATTCTCTCCTTTTATTTTTCTAATCTTTTTCCAAATTTTCAACCAGAGCGTAGCTATCAATTGTGTGTGTTTCTGTGTCTGTGCATATATATACCTGGGAGAAGAGAGGTTTTGACACGTCACGTTAGGTAAAACAATAGTAAAAGAAAAATAAAGGTAACTACTTTACCAGCATTCTGATAGGGAAACTTGGTATTTGATATGTGAAATTAAGTAAGGGAAGATTGGAGGGTTAGTTGTTTATTTCTTTAATTTGGGTGGTTAGTTACTTTGGTATTTGGCATTGCCTGATTGAAAGCTTTTGTTTAAAGTTTAAAGTAGAGATGAGAACAAAAATGCAAGAAAGTGGGTAAGGATAGGAATATTTGTCAGGGAAGGAATAGGAGGGGTTTTAGACTCAAAATAAAAAAAATTCTTTATTTTTTTGGGAGCTGAGATATTCATTGATACTAAAATTGATATTATATTTGTTATTCGATTTAAGTGAGTTATTATTTATAATTAGTGATATTTTAGTTGAATAATGAAAATATTGTCAAAAATAAATTGCATAATAAAATCGTTAATATAAATAATAACTCATTTTACATAAATAATAAAGTCGGTATTATTAATGATATATCTCTCAAACATTTTACTTTTTTTTACCCTTATATGGTAGGCAAAACTTTGCCAATACAGGGGATTTGCCAATTAAAAATTGAAACATGCAAGGTTGTATTTGCAAGAAATTTAGAATAAAGAAAAGAAAGGCAATTAAAGACAGTTAGCAATTAATTAAAGCCTCTTGGGCAAAAGTGACTCAGCTGAGGAGTTCTATAGAGACTTGGAGACATGTTGTCAAAAAGTTGATCTGTGATTTTGTCTTTCCGGATCAACAATTACTAGCAGATCATGTATTTCACTGCCAGTGTAATTATGGCATGTGATTTGAATCAATATATATTAGAAAAGAATTATCTTAAAGAGTCACGGTGTAATCTGACTGACGCGTTTAATTCAGCGAGGATGGTTCGTGTCGATTGTGATAGTTATGTCTAGTGGCAATTAAAATAGTACACTAGAAAATTAGAGCGTTAATCTGGACCGTCCAATTTGACGAGAAGATCTGAATTGTACAAATAATGGAAAAGTGGCATAGCTGCCGTACACTTATCTGGGCTCAAAATTGGGTTTTCCAAATGCTTAAAAATAATTTATGTTCAATCAAAATCTTTCATGATTTCAAGCATATATGAGGACCCTGGAACCCCATTGATAGAGTAATTATCAAAGTATACATCTTGGTGGGGACAAATGAATTTATATTTGTTTAACAACACAGGACTGAAAGTTGTTAATCATTAAATATTAGACTAATATGGTCCAGTGGTAAAACCCTAAAATAATAACTACAAAGGAAATAATAATAATAAAAAAAAGGAATTATCCGGGCCTAGAAGGTGGTGTTGTGAGTTCAAAGTGATGCACTTCTTTTGAGCAAAAGGCATTAAGGCAACCATATGAGATTTATTTGTAGCCTCTTTTATTCAAATCACTTCTCTTTATTTTAAGTTGGAAGGGAGATCAAGGAGGGAATAAGCTTTTAAACACAGTTAACTAATGCAAATTCCAAGTTGGCATTATTCTTCATTGAAACTTGTGTTCAAGGGATAAGGATCAAATTGTAATCCTTGAAATGTAAACTGCTCGCTCATTACTTTGTGATTTGTTGGATACATACAACAGTTGAGGCGCACCTTTTGACAGTTTGACTTGAAATTTTCCAGATTGAGAACTTTTAAGACCCAATTTCAATGCTCTGCATTGCTCTGAACATAATCATAGTAAACTTTGAATAATATCCAAATTATATTTAAATTATTATCAAATAATTTTTAAATTTAACAAATTGTACGTATAACATAATATTTAGTCCCCGTTATTCATAAACTTTTTAAGAGTTTTGTGTTATCATATAAACACCAATATTTTCACATATTATTTAAATTTTAAAACAATAAACTATTTGAATTATATCCGTACTGTGAATGTCAAATTTTAAAACTTTCCAATCTTTTCAGAATGCACGTAACACTCATTGTCGACAGCATTCTTGAGACAACAGTATTTTCTTGTAAATTCGACGATCGACAGGAGTATTCAATAATAACAGGTGTTTAGTTTTTAATGAAAGCAATTTTCTTTGCCACCTGTTGCCAAGGAAAAAGAAAACAAAAGCATTTAATTCCGGGCCTCACATTGCTCTCGATTCCTATCCAGAGAGTATGAGACCCAAACCTCCAAGAAATATCTTTCAAAAGAAGAAAAAAATGGTATGACGTACAGGTGAGAAACCTAAAACATTGACTAGCGAAAATTTCTCCCCACGTTATATTATGGAGACAAATAATAGTTAAGACCAAAAGGGCTTTACTAGAAGGAAAATTACAACTTCAGAACAAACCATGTTGGGGAGTTCACACTTCTATATGGGTGCACAAAGAAGCAAAAGCAGTGAAGTTTAAAATATAAAAGCAAAAAACCAAACAAAGTAGACAAATTTTGTAAAGAAGTTGAGAACATCAAAATGGCATGCCACACTGAAAGGTACACACAGGAGTTAACATAGAAAAAGGAAAGGTTAAAAATTCTGGTCTACGCTATGCATTTCATCAGGCCAGAAGACTTACGAGAACACGCCAGTACCTTGTACAAGAAGGATTCATATGTATTGCACGCAGAAGCCACTGTTCTGGGCTTTGTGCAAATTCTACTCCTTGCTTCTGACCAGGAATGCCACCTGCTCTGCTTTGACTTGCAAGCAGGTGCATCTGAAAGTACTGTTCTGCTGGTCTCATCTCTGCCAAAATATAAATAAAAGAGGAAAATGAGAATTCAGCACAGTTTCAAGAAATTATGTCAACCTGATCTCTATCAAGCTGGTCTGGCACCGTATATTGAAAATACCGTTTAACAAATGATTTTTACTATTCAATTAGGAAAGCCGGACTGCATAACAATTTTTTTTATTTTTTTATTTTTGGACCCAGTATATCTTTCATAAAGAGAGAACAGGCGAGTTTGAGCCAGTAATCAGCCTTCAGAAATCTCTTTACAAAATCAGATTCAGCCTCAAAGATAAAAGAAGCAATGATCAGCTTCTTTTGTTTTTCATTCTGGGGTGAATTACAAATGAAGTATATATTACCTGGAGGCCAAGAAGACCACTCGAGACGAAGGTTTCTTTCCCACTTGGCTTTTGATCCCAGGCTCGCCTCAGCTTGAGCCAGCAAAAGCGAAACAAGTGGCAAAGACCCAGCTGAGATCTGCTGAGCCTTTCTCAGACTGGATGCAGCACGTGATATGAACTGGGGATCCCTTTGTCGCTTGGCTAGCTCCATGCATATTGCTCCTGATATGTTCAGCATATTTCATGAAAGATGAAATGGATTAAGTGGTTGCCCAGGCCTAACAGGTTCATTATAAAGCAGATCTAATTATAACACTAGATGAACTACAGTCCTTCTTTGGGTATGTATGGGTAGTACCAAGCCTGACCAAAAAAACAACTTGGACTTTCACAGCATTAGAAAGAAATAACTGCAAGAAATTAGTTATAACTTACCATGGCAGAGTAAGAGGCAGCCTTCACCACCAACCTCAGCACAAGCTTGCCCAAGAGCCAGCTCAGCGCTAACAAAATCCTCTTCCCACACAAAACACTGAGCACAGGCCAAATAAAACAGCATCACCCAAACATTCAACTGGCTCCCCTTTCCTTCAATGCATTCTCTAATTCGAGCCTCTATCACATCAGATGCATTCTCCAACTTGAACCTAGATTCAACATACTTCAGCATAACCCAGCCGAATTCGCTAGCAGTCCCCTTCTGCAAACAGTTGTTGAACTCAATCTTCAATTCAGTTGCTTTGCCTTGAAACCCATAAAGACGACACAGTTGCAGATGCACAAAGAAGGGGTCAATGGAAACTTCTGGAAGGTGTAAGACATCCGTGGCATGTGCAACAGCATAGGTGTAATCCCCTAGTTGTAAGCTTATCTCTGAGGCACATAGTAGAAGGATGTATTTCTGGTATTGACAGAGCATAATGTGTGCAGAATGGTGGTAGCAGTCATGCGATAAGGTGGCTGTTATCAGCCGTTTCAGTGTTGCACACAGTTGCAAGGGGTAATTCTCTTCACGTGCTTTCTGAAGAAGGCTGCCAATGAGAAGGTAGTGTGCATCTCGGTTCCATGGTTCTCGATGCAGCCATCTTTTTAAGAATATATAAAACAGAAACTGCCAAATCAGCAAAGCATATTGCTAACATAAATAATAAACAAATTAAAATTTCAGGAAAATGCCTAAACTTTCAGGCAAGGGTTGACTCCTGAACTTTTCAAATCTGAAAAACCTGTGTGACTTTGGCACTTAATCTTCTCCATCACAAGAACAATAAAAGAAAACATAATTTAAAAGACAAAATGTACCATACTGTGATTGTATCTCACTTTCAGGAGGAAAGAAATTTATTACCACTTCTGAGACTTGGAGAAATTGTAATTTGGTTGAGTACTTCAATTTCTTTCTAAGATTATTTTCTCCATACAATCATTACATAACAATACAATTTTCACCTTGTTTCCCAAATAAACGACATCTAGGGAGGTTCTTATATCTTTTAGCACTTGCAGGGTCAGAGCATCAGTGCTCTCATGACCAGGAACTTTGGTAACTTGGAATATGAAGCTATTAAAAAGTAATCACTGTCAGAAAAAAAAACTATAATATCAAAAAAAAAAAGAAAAGAAAGCTACCTGTTCAAATGGTAGTTATCCCCATGCCGGTCAAAATGAGTCTTGCATGAAGGGAAAGAAAGCTTGTGAATTGTACAGGAACTGGCATAGCAAGCCACAATAGAAGCACCTCTGATTTGTTGTGGTGATTTTAGTGCTTCCTTTGCCGATTCACCATGTAATAAGGCAGTGCATTTAACAGCTTTATTAGGTGCCATCCAGTCTCCAGAGGAAAGCAATAGTGAACTTATTTGGTTTCTGCAATGACAAAGCATAAAGACAGAAGAGGTAAATGATAGCAAAATTTTTTTAAAAAAAAAAGAAAAAAGAAGAAGACAAAATGCTAGTCATATGATATCAGCAAGATCTCCATGTGTTTGTATGTGGCAGAACAACTTATCACAAATCTAAGATCTTTTTTTCATATTTCACCAACCTCACATGTATAACATCACTGAAATTATTACATAGCAATACCCCAATATGCCCACTTGCTTTATTTATAAGTCCACAAATAAGACACACAGAAATCAAGAATATCGTTCTCCTGAGAGAATGGCATTACCTTATTAAACTGCTATTAGGATACATGTGAAGAGCTCTTTGAAGGTGCTTCACCCCATTATCAATTCTCAAGTGATAATTCGTCTCAGCTCCGATCTGCGATAAAATTAAGATTGAAAATAAATACATGGTAGACTAGTAAAGTGAATAAATTAAAGTGGGAATGAATGCAACGTCACCTCAAACTGTCAAATATTCCTTTACAAGTTACTCATATAAACGTATCAACTTTGCCTCCGGTGTTAAAATTTGAGTGTATTTCATCCGTCAGTTAGATTATTTTAAAAATAATGCTGAGAACCAGAAGTAAACCTTTTAGAAAAGGGCTATGGCAGTCAAATATGTACATGCACATGATATTCATGTATTATTGTAATTTCCTCTGAACTGTTCTTAGAGGATCTATCAATTGTATGTCCAATCAAGGGTTGCCCATCTTGTCTTTTTAGGTCCAAAAATGGACAGACCAAAATAATATAAATTACCAACATCTAGAGATCAAGGCAATAAGTTTATTTTTTTTCTTTTAATTTCAGGAGTAGAGGAGGAATTACTTAAAACCAGACATGTTCTCCCAAATTAAACAAAAAGAAGCTCATTAACAACAAGATTGTTAAGTACTTTACCATTTTTCCTAGAGCAACAATTGAATGGATCTCAGAGGAGAAATCATAAGACCAAACCGTTTGAGGGAATTTGAGTTCAAGTTTCTTGGCTGGTTGCAGAGCATTTAATGCAGAGAAGATAAATCTCATCTGAGCGGTGTCCAACAGTGGAAGGGGGATCTTTTGAATAAGAGTCGCTGACGAATCCTTTCCAGAAATGCTGTAAACTAACTTGCATACAAGTGCAACTGCAGCAGTTGCTCTTGCTTGCTCCATGCTAGAAACCTTCCCGGCAAGAGTTCTTGCCATAGAGAGAGCCTCATTATGCCGTCCTTCTTTCCATAATGCAACAGCATATATTTGTAACTCTTCAGTGCCAAGAAAACCTTTTGTGTTATCATGCAACAACAAGAAGTCAGTTTAAAGCAAGGACTTTCATGAAAAGATGTTTGGTACATTTGAGTTCAATACTGTTCTAATTGTTGACCTCGACAATACAAATAACATAGAATACCTTCTCTATTCAAAGCTTCACATTCATGTGCAGCTTCAGCGCCAAGACCAGCCTGTAATTACATGGCCTTGTAAGTAGACATTCTTGTTCCCTCAGATATATAAAGAAGCATAGTTCTAGCCTACCTCCAACAATGGTACATCCATTCAAATATCTTCAATATTGTTGTTTAAACTCAAAAATTAGAACAATAGATATGTTCTCCATCATTAAACTATGGTGTGGAAATATGGGCCAACTTAAAAGTTATTTAGCCTTCCAGCAAGCAATCAAATTTCAAATTGGTTCAAATTTAAATGCACAGCCTATCCAAATACGGGGAATACATCTTAAATTTTAAGTTTCAAATTTGAACAATTTTTGTAGATATCATATGCATGTACCATAAAAGTTGGATGCATGCTAGAATTACCCAAAATCCTAAACAAGTTTAAAAATTAAAAGTCTTGAGCTATAAATTCTTACACAAGAGTTATAATGTTGGATACAAGAACCATTTCAATCAACCAAAATTGTACCTTGCATAGGCAACCTGTCAAAATTGAAACCTTTGTTATTACGACATTTACCTTGCACAGGGACCGGGCAAGGTTGACAGACACATCTGCCAGACGAGACCTGACAACATCTGAATCAGAATAAGATGCCGTGGTTAAAGCAACTCTGGCACGTCTGTAGGCTGCAATAGCACAGCTATAATCCAATCGTGCTTCACAAACCAACCCCTCTATGTTATGTGACTCTGCATGATTAGGTGCCCTCAGCACAGCCTGTTTTATTGCTCCCAGTACCTGCTACAGTGAAGTGCACTCCTGTTATTGAATCTTAATTTCTTTAGTAGGGTGTATACAACTACGATGCCTCTTTTTTTTAGAGCGAGATAATATATAGATAATCCTGTAAAATCAATAAATATTAAATTTTCCCTGAAAACCATGTGAACTCCTATACTATCTGTATAAGAGCTTTGTTTTATCATGTAGCGTCCTCTCCCGCTTTACAGCCTTAATACTTATACAACTAGTTTAAAATGAAATATCTTGTTTGAGAGAATTTTGCCTTTAATTCCCTTGTAGACTAAAAGCTGGAAGCTGTGCGGACTAAGTAAAACATGAAAGATCTTAAACAATCTGTGCACAGGTGCTGACAATATACTACTAAAAGCTATTGTCTCCACAATAGCTAGCCTTCATAACCATCAAAAGTCAACATAAACCATACCTTCTGATGATTCACTAGTATAGGGCTTGGCAGAAGAGAAAAGAACTCTAAAATGATTATTAGCTTGCCAGGTATAAAGAAAGAATATAAAGTGAACCTGAGGTGATACTAGTTGCCCAGAACGAGCAGCAAGTGCTCCCAGACCAACCTGGAACTCAGGAATCTAAATCAAATGCAAGAAGCACAATATAAGAATTCCAAAAAAAAAATTAGCAACTCAAATCACAGAAGTATCATTTATGCTCAGTTGGGCAGAAAGCAACAAGATTACTCACAGGCAATATCTGCACAGCCCTTATGCAGCTTTCAAAAGAATCCTCTGGTGAGCTTACCCTTTATGAAATAAAAGAAGCACACAAATCAGAGAATACAAAATACCACTTACACAGTGGAGTAAAACTCAAATTTGGAAAGAGCAAACACTATTACCCAGCCCGGTTGTCAACTGACATCCCAGCCCATGGCACTGCCAGAGAAGGGTCTATGCTTCTTGAACGATCCAAAGCTTGCCTTGCCAAAAGTTCATCTTTTAACTCCCAATACATCTGAAAGCAAAAACTGAGAAATAAATAATATAAATAAAAGTAATCAAACAAAAAAAAAATCAAAGAACTTATATGCAATTACAAATCCAAAGAAATTAGTTTGATGCAAGGTTGTTTGGGTTCGGTGAACAAGTTAAGTTAGAAACCCAAAACATCCATTTCTAACTAACCGTATGGCACTATGGCTCAGGTGCAATTCACAAATTACAAGGTCCTCAATTTAAAAATGAATTTTTTTACCTTTCCAAGGTAAGCCCATGCCTCAGCCAGAGAAACATCTAGTTGCAGTGCTCGAACAATAGAATGCTGTTTTAAAGCATAGTTGGAAGAAACGCAGCCCAATATCACCCAATAATCCTTGTTGGATGGCTCGAGCATTAAACTGCCCAGTGCCATTTTCTCTTCAAGTTGCCTATTTTACATGACATAATAGTATATGTGACAACATTTGTACTTCTAGAACCAATGTTAGCAAGTTCAAAGTAAAGGCTCGCACAGGACACATACCCTCTATCATTTATTTGGGAATTATGAGATCTAGCCAGAATAAGAGACATACATTTTATGTATCATAGCATATTACCTGTGTAGTGTACCTTAGCAGTTCAAGTCAGCACCATACAAAGTTTGTACCTGGTTGCAGACTTGCTGTGACTCATAATTGTGTCAGCCCATACCACATGCTGCAACTATACATGTGCAGTATATGTGGACTCGATAAAGGCCCAATATAATCTTATGCTATATTAAGTTTCCACAATAAGACGACATCTTACTAAAAATGTAATCCAACTTACCACACAGCTGGATCAGGTTTAGCAGTGTCTTCAAGAGAACAAATAAGGTCAAGACAAATAGAAATATCAGTGTAGATGTTAGGCTGCCAGGGAGCAAGGTGTAAAGCCCTTTGGTATGACCTCTTTGCACTATAGGCTGCTGAAACACGAGCATTTCTCCATTTGAGTATTGAATTTCTGAAGTTGTCCTCATTTAATTCTTCTATAATATGCTCTTCACCCCATGGTAAGCATTTTGCATAGGCAATCTAAAATAGGCAAGAACAAAAACAAAAGAAAGTTAATAGCGAAAAAAGCACTCATTTATTCTTTCTTCTTTTTTGCTTGATTGAACAAGTACATAACATTGAGGCTTCCTTAAGCTTAAGTTGAATAGTTAGGTCTTGAGGCAAAATCAGATTCATATCAATTAAGGTTCGGTTGCAAAGTGGAGGGTTATATGAGGCATAAGCAGGATCAACTTTTGTTAGCTGCAAATGCATGAGCTTAGTACCTCATTGTTCCATGTCCCTATGTTGGTAAGCACTAGCAAACAGACTAGTTACATCATCAGATCCAGAACTGCATGCGAGCTTTAAAAAAAAACCAAAAAAAAAGCAAAAGTATCCAAAAACTGACCACTAGCCTCTGACTTACCTTTAAGACACAATATGAACACAATTATAACAGCTGCAGCAAGATATTCTAAGCAGTTGAAGACAGTTTACCTGAATGTCCCCATGCAACTTCCAAGTACAATAAAGATTTCCAGCTAAACAAGTGCAACTTTGTGCTACCTCCGATGCTTCCTAACATACCAAACTTCAAATAAGATAAATAATAGTGGTTAGTCTGTTTCACGACATATGATCCAAGGACGAACCTCCAAAAGAGTAGCTGCCCATTTAAAGGCGCCTACACTAGTACACTCCCTTGCCCAGCCGAGAAGACCAGAAGCCAACCCAAATTTTGCTGATAAATCTTCAGGCACTAATTGTAAAGCAGGTCGAAACTGCTCAACAGCCTACACCAATTGCAGATAAGGTAAATTACAGTTCCTGTCTTCACACAAGTCAAAAGGAAAAGAAGATTGAACTCATATCACCAAGAACCAACTTTAAAGTAGTCATTATAACAAAACAAACTACATTTAAGTATTTTAGAGATAATTACTTTTCTAAAAGAGCCGAGAAATAGCTGGACATTCCCACTCTCTATTAAAGCAAAGATCCTTGATCCATCCAGCTCAATGGCTCGCCCATATGACTGTTAATAGAAAATGGCCAAATTAGCATTTAACAAAACCTCAATCTTCATTAACAAAAGCAATAATCATATTATTGTGAGCTATGTACTACAAGTACCTACAGGTCTATTTTCTTGTAATAATTGCTATATTTTAGGCATTCACATACTGCTTGGACTATAAAATTGCATATGCTCTCCTACAGCTGCATCTTTCTCAAAACTTCATATTTCTTTGAGCCCTAACATGTGTTGTGTTATGTAGCGTCTTCAAAAATTATTAGTTCTTCAACAAATGCCACCTTCAAGTATTTTGACACAAAGGGCTCCTAAACCAACAAATTATATATACCTTTACAGATGCAGTGAACATGCCCAACTGCTGGTAAGCAAGACCCAGTGCCTGAAATGGAAAATGTAGTAACAAAAAGCAACATCTACACAATTTCATCCAAAACAACAAGAGAAAAGTAGAATAAATATGCAATAAATGGAAGAGAGGAACACACTTCCCACAAGTCAGCACATGATGGGTAACCACGGATTGCATGTTGAAGGCTTGGTACAGCCTCTGACCACTTCCTTTGATGCACCTAAAATAATAATAATGTAGTAATTAGTACTTCATTGATAAAAGTCGTGTACTCACTACATTTGTCAACTCGGGGCTTAATAATTGCAACATTTCTTTGTGATTTAAAAGATGTCACTTAACTCGTTTGCTCTGGTGATGAAACTCAATAGTTATCAGACATCCAATTTCATCATGCTTAATTCTTATCAGACAACTTTTTTGCTTTTGTCATTATTGTTTGTTCTAGAAATGATATCTTTTGTTAATAATATTTGACGTATAAGGTAACTCAATTAATTATTTCATCAGTTTATCCCTACATTTCTTTTAAGCCAGTAATGAAAACACATCAACTGTAACCATTGTAGCACCTGTAAGAAGCCTAATCTTCTAAAAGCCCAAAAAGCTCTAGGGGACTTCTCAGAAGCCTCTTTGCAGGAAGATATCTCTAAGCTCTCTTTTCCATCTTTATCCAACAAATCACAGAGTCCCTCCTACAACCAGTAAAACTAGAAATTCTAACAGCAGAATTTTAGAAATTCAAATTCAAGGGGTCAATTTCGAAAATACAATCTAAAATGAGGCAAGACGCTAACACTGTATTTCTACCCAGTCAAATCCAGCAATCAGTACATTACAAATCAACAGGTCTTTACAGAACCAATCCTCATTTTACTATCAGTGACACAATGCAATAACTCAGGCCAGGTCATGTAAGTAAGTTACATACAATACCTACTAGATGACAATAGTAGAGATGAACAATGGAACACTCACTCCAGCTTCGGCATCATCAGGATTTAGTGTAACAGCTCTCTGGTAACACTTTGCGGCCCTCTGTCTGTCACCCACCACCTGTTCGTAAAAGTGCCCCAGAGAACGAAACGCATTTGCATAATTGGGGTTGAGCTTGGCTGATGCCAGGAAACACTCAGCTGCTTTCTCCTTGAGTCGCTTCGCTTCATCCCCTTGTGACTCCTCTCCGCTCTTCCATAGAAACAAACCCTGCACAGGAGACTCGGTTAGTGAGGTGGGAAGGTAATAAGATGTAGTTTGAAAAGATAGAGGCAGAAGGAACTAACGAGGTCATAGTGGCTGGACGCATTGGTTGGATCGGCATCCAGGGTTTGCTGTAGCTGTTGGAGGGACTTGTTTTCTTCTACCTGCGAATGAGAGACATGGAGTGAGTAAGACAGAAATCCCAAATCTAGGGGAAGAGAGAGCGCGAGAGGAGGGAGGGAGGGAGGGAGAGATAAAGACCCATCCTTCCATGGCGCCAGCGTCGGCGGCGGCGATGGCGAGGAGAGAAAGCGGAGGGAAGACGAAGCGGCGGTCTCTTCGGATGCTCAACTGCACAGTTACAGAGTCTTTCGGACTGTCAGTAGCCAAACCGGGTCGGACCGTAGCTTGTAATTTGCAAAAGACCACGACCAGGAAAGTCGTCTCCGTAATTTGGATTATGGGATCCGGATCCGCATAATATGCGAACTTTAAATATAATTATTTATTATTTATTAGATCCACGGTGAATTTAAAAAATATATGTATCTTATTAAATGATTTTACATATAAATCTAAAAAAAATTCAAATTTCAAAGTTTTAAGAATTTCATAAATTGTTCAATATTTTTTTAAACCTTTCAAAAAGAAAGTGTCACATATGTTAATGATTAATTAAAAGAGAAATTATTATTATTCTCCACCTTCTGCATATCATGATCCAATACTAATAATAAGTATTACAAGCGATAATAACGTGATTTGACATGCATCACGGACGGTAATAAACCGTCACGAGGTGTGACAATCTGTTACAGCCTGTAATACTATGATCTGTTATGTTTATCCCTTACATAAATACATTTGAATATTAGTATAAATATTTTTATCCCGTATATAAACATATTAATGCGAGTCTTAAAAATTTTAAACATTCCATCTTTGATCTATAGAATCTACACCCAAAATTTTGTAGGATATATAATTAATATTCAATTGTCATACTCTAATTAAAATTAGTCATATATAAGTTAATATAAGTAAAGTTATTGTTCTTAGTTTATATTTTTTAGACCTGAATATGCATATGCATCCTATAAATTCTTAAAAATCTATAAATGTATATGAATATACATATGCATCCTGTAAAATGTATAGAATATGAATATGCATATGCTCCTATAAATATATAGCATGCTACAATTTTATTTGATTTGATCTATTAACAATCTCAATCACAATTTAATAGATTTTTTTTTGTGTTGATCCTCATTTTATAAATGAATAACAATAATATTTTTAATTTTAAATATTTGACAACTCGATTTCTATTCTCCAAACACAGATGTTCACAATGCAATCTAATCTCGTTTAAATTCAGAGCTGAAAGATTCTGAACGCAAGTATGCATAGAAAATATATAAATGCAGAAATTTAGACTTTTGTGTGTTTGGTCCATATCTGTTGCTGTGGTTGTAGCCATGACATACAATTTGGAGCGTTCGATGCAAATCTCATGTGTCAGATCAAGCCGTAGCAAATTTCAAAATTAAACCATTCAGAGTTGAATTTTGGATTCTAGAACGGACGTCAGCGTCCACCTGAAACATGAAAGACGCCATTAAAAGAGGACGTCCGCATTACAATCAGGACGCCATCATTAACCACGTCCTTCTAGAAAGCCGGACGCCAGTATTTGCCGGCGTCTCTACTCTAACAAAGTCAGACGCTCACCAGTGAGAGAATGAAAGAAGAGAGGAGAGAAGTGAATGCACCCAGCGCACCATCTTTGTTTCTGATTAAACATGACCGTGGGGTCGGTTCACGTGCTCCAGGACCACACAAAGGAGAGAAAGGAGTTGAGTCTCATTAAATATGACAAGTGGGTTCCCTCTCTTTTGTTTCAATGCCAAATGGGACCCAGCTCTCTCTTCCCTCTCTTTCCTTCACTGACGAGTGGGGCCCACGAAACAGATCCGTCTTCTTCCTTCCCTCCCAACGCGCGCTAATTTCAGGAATTTAAAATCGCAAACTGGAGAAGAAAGTCTAAATCATTTCAAGCCAATCCTGTTTAACCTTTTACAGAGATCACCAAGGAGAGTACATTGGAGTTAGTTATTGGGTGATTAATCAAATGAACGGAAAGAATTAAGAAGGGGTTTATGCTTCGGGTTGGAGATGATCCGCACTATACAGAGTTGGCGCCATCAGATTGAAGTGTCAGCGAGCTTCACGGTGATAAGACGATGTTGTTAGAATTGAAAAGCAAGTGCTGAAAGCTCTAACTTAATGGGACCACCACTTGTGCTCAGGTGCACACTGGGTGAAGTTGGATTGAGTCAACTGAGAACATGAGAGGTCAAAGTAGCGATATGGAACGACTTGGCAGCGTTTAATTGAGATGGTCAAACTTTGATAGGCAGAACATTCGGATTATGCATGAACGGCAAGTAAGCCTTGAAACAACCCGGGAAGAGACAAAACACATAGGATACCTTCTGATGTCTTTTATTAGGATAGGGCCGCCGGCGAATACTGGCGTCCGGCTTTGCAAAAGGATGTGGCGTAATGATGGCATGCTGGTTGTAATGTGGACGTTTTCTTTCGATGGCGTCCCTCGTGTTTGAGGTGGATGCTGGCGTCTGTTCTAGAATTCAAAATTCAACTCTGGTTGGCTTAAAATTTAAATTTAACAATTTTGGAGGTTTATTAATAAAAAAAATCAGTTCTTAAGATTTGCACTAGTTTTTTATTTTATGTTTGATAAAAGTACTCTAAAAAGGTACAGACCTTCATTTCTTTATGAAAACTAGTATAATGTCTGAAGAGATATAGGAGATCTATACCTCAATAAAATAGCAGTTCAAAACAAAAGTAATCGAATTCGGATTGAATCTAACATGATCAAATTGCAAATCCACGAAGAAAAAATGAGTAAGTTATCAAATCCTATCATAGCCATCCTCTCTTTTTATCTAATCCATTTTCATATTTGAATTTGTCAAAAAGGGTTCCGGTCAAATGAACAAGCTCATGTCCCTTTGTGACGCTCTATAAAATCTATTATTTACCAAGACTGTTGTTATTTGAAAAAAGAAAATTGGATACGTAATCATCATAATTTTACAAATTAGAAATTTGTCGATCCATACTTGATATTGGAGTATTTATCAATCAAAAGTCCAAATTATCTTTGTTTTCTATCCATAACATTTTTTTAAATAATTAAAAATCAAAACTTCACTAAAACTACTTCCACCAAAAAGTGTTCTTTCAGCCTTCTCTATTTGTCTCCTGAATATTCTATAGTGTTTAAGACATTTCAAGACAAATATGGCTGCAACAACTTCCATCATGTCATTCAGGCGATACTCGAGATAGACTCGGACAATACCAGGTTCTATTCAGACTGTGCCAACTTGTTTATCTAATACTACGCGGGGGGGGGGGGGGGGGGGGGGGGGGGATGGGGGAAATACCCTGAAGCTTCTCTTAACCAGATAAAGAGACATATGCAACGGGTACCATCACCAGTGGTTTGGTATTAGATGACAGATGATTTGATCTGGTTGGGCACAGGCAGGAACACATCAAGGAAGTTTTACTAGGCAAAATCCAATAACTTCATTTTTTGCACAAATATGGAGCCTAGTGTTCCAGCTAAGGGTGTATTACCAAAATCCAATATTTTATGTACGTACAATATCAAATACAATAAAACACAATGAAGTTCCTCCATGTTTTATCAACATTGATCGAGGAAATAAGGAGAACATCCTCAAGACTTGCTGAAAAAGTAGCCACATTCGTATACCACCGTAAGAAATTTGGAAAGATTGTTTGAAAATACAAGTCATCCAATACACAAGAGTGAAGCCCCGAAAAAAAAAAATCTTCAAAAATTTTGAGGTCTTCTTACCATTTAGATGTTTTTGTCCAACTAAGAGAACTCTTATGACCACATAAAAACTAAACTTGAGGCCATCCTTCCATTTAGATGTTTTTGCCTAGCTAACGGAACTCTTATGATCAATTTTTTTTTTTTTGAAAATAAGTGGTATGAACCACCTATTTCATTACTGAAACAAAAAGTTGTGAACTCTTATGATCAAATGACAAAAGAAAAGCAAATAACTTTACCAAACAGAAAGATCAAAAATGCCTCCGTCCCGCCTTTTTACCAAAAATGGCCTCCCAAACAGGTCCATCAAACGGACCCTTCTTATCCAAGTGCTCTCTGATCGACCTCTCATCAATTGCAAAATTCCTCTCCTGAAACCTCTTCACAATCCTCTCTCCTTCCTCCACTCCTTTTGCCTTGCAAAATGCATCGACCAACCCGACAAAGGTGGCTGGGTTCGGCGAATGACCCGCCTCAAACATCTCTACGCAGAACTCTTCACACTCCGCCAACCTGTCCCCTTTGCACAGCCCGTTCACGATCACTCCATAGCTGTATGCATTTGGCACAATCCCGTTCTTCTGCATCTTGCGGAAAACCCTGATAGCATCATCAAATCTAGATACTTTACAGAATGCCTCCACCACCGCAGTGTAAATCACCACCTCAGGTATCGTGCCTTTTTCACGAATCACACTGAACAGTTTCATGGCCTCCTGTACCAGCCCGTCTTTGCACAAGCCATTGAGCATGGAGACAGCATTTGGTACGAGGCCCGTCTCCTTCATCTTTTGAAAAATCTCCTCGGCCTCCTGAGGTGGGGGCGGGGTGGAGTCTGGCTCAGTGGGGCCTGTCTTACCAGTGGCTGGAGGGGTTTGTGGGACCCCTGGTGTATGTTGGGACTCTGAATTGTTCTCGCCGAGTCTCAGTTTCTCGAATAAGGTCTCTCCAGTCCCACCCAGAGCTTTTGCTCTCCAGTTCTGTGTGCCCCTGTCTCTTTCAACAGGAGGAGAAGATTCCTCTAATTGGGATGGAATCTCCTCCCTGTCAGATTCGCCGAGGTCCCTAATTTGGTCTTTGATTGGTTGATCTCGTCCCTGAAATCGGGAGTCTTTCCTCACATCAGGGAAGAAATCATCAGCATCCACGCCTGAAGACCTCGTCCCTCTTCCTAATTGGCGATTCGAATTCTCAAATGGAGGAGTAGGGGACTCACGGTTTGAAGGACCTGATCTCTCCCCCCTCCACCGTCGATTTGGAGCTCGAAATGGAGGAGGAGGAGGAGGAGGCTGATTCCGGTCTGAAGGATTTGATCTTTCTCCATTGGCGCCGTCCCCAAAATCAAGGCTCTGTGGAAACTCCGCTTCATCTTCACCTCTCCTCCCTCTCCGATCGCCTCTGAAGGATCTGTTGCTGTCACCATTGGTGCTGAGATGAGCTCTGAATGAGGGGCAAATAGGATTTGAGCTATCGGGTTTCTCCATGACTGAGCGCTTTGAGCATCGCGAGAGATGAGAGAGGAGCTTGGAGGCTTTTGTGAGCATTGCCATGGCGCTTTTCCCGCTCTTCTCTCTCAGTCTCGGCTTCGCTTTTACTCGAGTCGATTAGAGGGGTTAGGGTTTCGACTCTCGCCTGTGAATTTTGCAGTTTAAGCAAGTAAATAAATTTAATTTGACAACAAGCCCGTTTGGGGACTTTCTAATGTCTGTGTACCATGAAACTTGTATTTTTTGTAGCACACGCAAACCACAACTTTTTAATGAGGGTGAAAAATGTGAAATCCAAACTTTTTAATACAACAAATAACTAAGTGATGGATTCAGATTTTGAAAAAAACGAATTAAAATGTGAAATCTAAATTTTATCGTTATAGACAGAGTATGTAAAGAATTTTTTTTTCAAATTTATTTAAAAACTCGTTGTTAAAATTGTTAAAAGAATCATTGTAAAGTCCGTCAATGTTGTAGTGGTAAAATAATGGTAGGATGAATAATAAATATTGACGAACATAAGTGGTTGAATTAGTTTGATATAAATTAAAACTTTAATGAAGTAATTCACATAGGCTGCATGATCGAAATGATAATATTAAAATAAGAACAATTTGGGTAAGATACAATCATACAAGACAGAAGCACCTAGAAAAAGTGAGTTAATGAAAAATTAGAGGGCATATCTGTAAATGCGTCAAGGTGTGTTTAAACTTAGTTAATCTCCTAGGAATTGTAAATGTAATTAGAAAAACCAAAAAAAAAAATACAGAGCTGATATATAGATATCAAAATCGATACCGACTTTATTATTCAGATTTAATAAATTGTTATTCATATTAACGATTTTATTATATAATTTGTTTACAGTATTTTTATTATTTTTATTATTTAAGTTAAGTGAATTATTTTATTCATATTAGTGATATTTGAATTAAATAATAAAAATACTATAAAAAAATAAATTATATAAATAAAATAGTTAATATAAATAATAATTTATATAATATAAATAATGAAGTCGATCTCTAAGACATTTTTAAAAAAAATAAAGAGGAGAAAGACAGGTTTTACCACAAAGGAAGGGATTATGCTTAATACTTGTTCTGTTCTCCCTTTGGAGAAGATAAGGCGTCCCGATTTCTCATCTTTTAAACGGTCCCAAAGAGCCGAGCAGAAAGAGAAACCATTATTTTCAGCAATAGGATAGGAGACGTTCTCGCTTCTCGCTTCTCGCTTCTCGCTTCTCGCTTTGCTTCCAGTTGAAGGTTAGCTTGTTCCTCTCTCATTTTAGCCCACTCTAATGTACGAATTCAATTCAATCTGGGGAACTGATTCTCTTTTATCCATTGCATCTGTAAGGCTCCATGGCAACCGATGGAAACAAACCCGACGACATGACCCCATTTCTCAAATCCAAAGGCTTTGATGAGAGCGCCATCCAGGAGTTATTCAATAAATGCAAGGCGCTGCATCATGCTGACTCGAAGAATGCTGCGGCGAATTGGGATTATCTGACAACCATAGGCATCCAAGAAAGGAAGCTGCCTCATGTCATTTCCAAGTGTCCCAAAATCCTCACTTTAGACCATGAGGAGAGGCTTGTACCCACGGTGCAGTGCCTCTCGACACTCGGCTCGAAGCCCGGTGATGTTGGGGCAGCTGTTGCCAAATTCCCGAACATACTTTGTCATAGTGTGGATGAGAAACTGTGCCCCCTCTTGGCATTTTTTCAATCTTTGGGTGTTCCTGACAAGCAAATCGGGAAATTGTTGCTGCTCAACCCGCGTCTTGTCAGCTATAGCATTGAGACCAAGTTCACAAGGGTAATTGAGTTTTTGGCAAGCCTTGGCTTTAACAAAGGAGAACATATTGGTAATTTTGTTTTAAAGTTCCAGTTTTATTTTTTATTTTTTGGCTTTCGGGAGTTGACTGGTACAGTAACTGTTTCTGTGATCGATCTAACAAATCCAATCGCTGAATTGACCCAGAACTAAAATTTACATAAACATGCCAAAGAAAAGCCTTGAGCTGATTGAAAGGTCAATTTCTATTTGCATCCTTATTGAAATTCAATGTACTTATATTGAATTTTGAAATCACGGCCTCATGTTTCTGTTTTAATCTACTGGTCATTCTGTAAAATTGTTAGCTAATAGAGGTAGTCACTCTAATTATATATACTACATGTTTGACAGGTAAAATTCTCAACAAAGATCCCTTCATTGTGGGGTACAGTGTTGAAAAACGGCTGAGGCCAACTACTGAATTTCTCAAATCTATTGGGCTTGGTGAGAAGGAACTCAGGAGGGTAGTTCTCAATTTCCCTGAGGTGTTGAGTAGGGATGTCGACAAAATCCTCCGACCAAACCTGGCATTTCTTAGGAGGCGCGGTTTTAGCAATGCAGAAATTACCTCGCTGGTTTCTGGGTACGCACCTATCTTAATCAAGAGTGTCAAAAATTCACTTGAGCCGAAAATCAAGTTCTTGGTGGAGCAGATGGGGAGGCAGGTGGGGGAGGCGGCAGAGTACCCTGAGTTTTTCAAGCATGGATTGAAGAAGAGTTTGGAGTTTCGGCAAAAGGTGTTGAAGGAAAGGAACATGAGTTGTAGCCTTAGTGAGATGCTGGGGTGTAATCAGAAGAAGTTTGCTGCTAAGTATGGTTTGGTTGCGGCAATATGTTGATGTACTTTTTACCTTTTCTATCGTGTTTTCTTTAGCTTTGTCATTTGTCAGAATTTTAATTCGGTTACCAGGTTGACATTGAAGAGACGATTTTCCCAGTGCAAGGCTGCTTAATTTATGAACTCATATCCTAAGAAATGTAGAAAATGAAGAACTGTTTTTGTAACTTTTGTCAAGTGTAGTTTGTTTTCATTTTTATATAATTCTTAAGTCTCAGCATTTATGTATTCTTTGTGAGGAGAAAACTTTGGTTTATTCGATCTTAAACAAAAAAAACCTTTGGTTTATTCTTGATGGCTTGTAGGCTCTTGAAATATGGTACAAGATGCAAAACATTCTGTTCTATTGTAAGTTAGGAGCTCAACTTCAGAACCTCGAGAAATCAAACCATAAAAGCAAACCTTGTTTATGCGAGTGAAAAATTGGAATATGGACTAGTAATAAATCATGTACAAATTTGAATGACAATATTCAAATATAATAGATCGATCAACACTAGAATGTAGTAAACCAACAACAGAACAGCGTCCTTCCTTAAAAATGTTCTTTTGAGTGGATTGAATTTTATTAAAGATTTTAAGTGAAAATAAGTACCAAACTAAAGCATCAAACCCAAAATCCAAAACACTGCCCTTACAGTTACCACCAAAAAAGATAAAAAAATAACTTGCATTAATATTACAAACTTGAGGAAGATGAGCCACTTCCAATGTCTGCTTACCAAAAAACACAAAATGGAAAGGGAAAAAAGAAGCTAATTGACTAATATCAGACATCATTGAAACTACAGGAAACTTCAAGCATTGTTTTAATAATCTATTGTACATTAATAAATAACAAGAAGTACTGCACAACACAAATGTTACAAGTAGCACACTACTCTGGTGATCCCTCATCAGCATCATCGTCAATATTATGTGGTGCTGAGTTTTGGGGTATAAACTTTTCACCTGGGTACATGTTCTGAAATAACTGCATGGAAAAAGAATCATATTCAAATATACTACAAGTTTAAATTTACTTGTTATTCTACTGGAGCAGGGGAGCACCAGAACTAGAAAAAGATTAATGATTATCCTCACTGTAATTAAAAAAATCTGAATATGGTATTATCAAGTCCTCTGTTGTAAATATTTCACGAGTTGTAAGAATTATCTCATATAACTGCAAACACTTGAAACTTGGATATGATGTTTAGTTAAGCAACAGTAATAGTTTTTGGGGTACCTTTCTAGTTGTATTCAATATATTTCGGTAGTCAAGATTTGCATCAGGCATAGGGCAAATCGACATGGCAGCATCATATGAAGCCTGAAATAAATATACATCTGATTAGCAAACTAGATATCTATCTTAACCAATGTTATCATAATACCACCATACATTATTGGTCATAGCTGGAAACATACCAGAATTGGTCAGTTCTGGCATAGTACAAAATCCATTTATTAGAAAGCATTGAACTCACCATTGTTTTTGCATTTCATGTCTTTAGTTGTTTGCCAGTTAATTTACTGCTGAGTGGTAATAAAGTTTATCTAAGTCGGTCAAGTCAGGTAGTAAGTATTTGTCCAGTTGTACATTTCATTGCTTAGTTCCGAAAAAGAGCTACTTAGAAGATCCACAAGTTTGCTATAATTACAAACAAAGAAAGCATTTCTCTTATTTTGCAATTAACGCCCAGCCCTGCTTAGGTTATTGCAGAAACACCAATAGATATCAAGCAAAAACAGACAAAATTACCCCTCAATCACAATTTTAGTAAACCGGAAGACTTATCCATCTGAACTTCAAATCAACATAATACCTGGTTGGTTTTGTTTCAAATTTGGCTAAGAAAAAAAGGAGCAAAGTTGAGTGGGCTTTGCAAATAAGGAACAATATGCAATTTGGGAAAGATGACGATGAAGACAATGGAATACCCCTCTAAGCTCCTGAATAAAAGTACAGCTCCATAAAAGAGTCGGCTTTGTCTCTCCTTCCTCTGTTTTCTGTGCTGCTACACTCTCTCCTTCCTCCTTTGGCTGTGCTTTAACACTTTCAGTCAATAACTCCCTGCTATTGAAAAGTGCTTTGATGGCTGAATTTATGTATGCTTTTCCTGAAACAGCATCTTCGCATGGTGTGGATAGATGAAGCATAAAGCTGAACGTACCAAAAGCAGTAAAATAACAGTCAGGTTAAGTACCGAGTAAAAGCATCAGCTCTCTCACCCGATTCTTCATTTCATGGATGGGAGAGAAAAAAAAACTGAAAGGAGACAACAGAAAAAGATGCAAGAAATGGAACATACATGTACAGACTTTGGTTTACTAGCCTTTAACAATACCGGACAAAAGATACTTATCTGCAATGTTCAGTATTAGCCTGTTTCCCCATCATAAAAAACCAAAATTGTTTTTTTTTTCTCTTTTATCTCTTGGCATCTTTTCACAAAGAAGAATTAAATAATAAAAAAAATCATACTCACAGTCCAGGAGGACAGACAGCAACATTCCCACTAATTTGAAGCGCGCGAACTGCTGTGAGCTGCTCCTGATGTAGAGCTGTATTGGACAAACAGCAACATTTCAATTTAAGTAACTGATATACAATTGATATGCTTTATTTACATTACAAGGGAAGTCTGGTTTTGGCCAGTCTGTAATCTTGTTTTAATTCAATTTACCCTTTTCTTATTCAACTTTTGGCCCTGATTCAATCAAAACTTTTCTTCAATCACCTAAAGATGCAGAGATGGCAGTGTTCTTCAATGGGTTCAATAAATGTGGGACACTACCTCCTACTGTAACAATGGATAATTCTTTTTTCCGAAAAAATATTCCAATGAGATGAATTGCATGGTGTCAACAACTGAATTGACTTGGATATAGGTCAACCTAAGCTGGATGTTTTATTCTGGAAGAAATTAGAGAAGATAAATAGTAATTTCGGAGAAAGATTCATTCTGTCAAGTATCAGGCCTTGTCTTTGATGGTATATTGTGAAACTGAAATTTAATTGGGTTGCACAAAGGAGGTCAGCTGAACTCTGTAAAGGTGAAGAGAAGGATTTTATATAGCCAATGGGAGGAGATGCATCCCACCAGCCACATTCTGAAAATTGTTTTTAGTTACTGCTGAGCCCACTCTCCCACTCATCATGGAAATCACTGCGATAACAGCATCATCATTTACCTAACAGATAGAGAAAGGCATAACGAACCAATGCCAATGGTGAGATTTTTCTTTTTTTCTTTTCTCCTTTTTCCCTTCTTGTTGAGGGGGGGGGGGGGGGGGGGGGGCAATGGAGAGGGTGGCCCAATATACTATTTCATAATAGGTGCAGAATTTACTGTTTATTTGAATAAAGCATTGATTCAAGGCTCAAAACCCGGTTATCACATATTACATTGCACTAAGAGGTATTGGTGAGCGTTTTATTCTTATGAAATGAGTTGTAAAAGACCAAAAATGATATCGCAAGGGCATTTGTCTTACATTTTGGGGGGAATACAAGCAAAGCATTTGCTGAATTAGACTCGATAGATCTATCTGTAATGCACACTCCCCTTGCAACAAGGCTTGATAGACTTGATGAAGAAAAATTTTCACGAGGTACAACTGAAGCTGGAATTTGGTATGATGGGTCCAAAACCAGCTTAGAGCTGAATATTTCCTGACCAGATTCTAACCTGACACCTGTGTACTTGTTGCTTTCCTGTGTAGTATATACAGAAAAAAATGTAGTTGTTATAGATAAAGAAGGAAAATGAGGTTAATTATTGAATTCTGTAAAGATGCGGCACTGGTAAATTTTACAGCCAGTCCTTTATATCTCAGAAACCTTATCTAGGCATAAACACTTGATGCTCATACTATTTGAAGTTCTCAAGAATTAGAGATTAACATACCTTGTCTGTAAGGATATCAATCACAGGCATACGCAATACCTAGAAAAATGACATATCAGAACCATCAAATAAAGAGAAAAAGAAAAGCCAATTTGCAAACTACTTTCAGCAGTCAACATCTTGCAAAGACCAGCACCTACCATATTTGAGTATCAAGACAAACACTGAACTTGTTTTGGATGTTTTGCACATTGCAAATGTCCAAAAGAATATCAAGGTACAAGTTTAAAACCAAGGGATGCCTCTTGTTCATGTGGCGCTTTTCAAATATTAGCCCATTTCTTTTCTGTTACTTTATTGACCTGTTTTTTAAGATTGAGTCCTAGATCAGCATGTATCAGCCTTTAGATTATTAATACAACGTAAGCTACCTAATTTTCAGCAGAGAATCTTACATAGAGAGCACCTTTGACAGCAGCACAGCGGCAGAAAGCTTGAGGCAACTCCCCATGGCCGTACATAGGGTATATAAAAGCCCCTACTGCATTAGCAAATCTGAAATAGCAAAAATAATTTATCCTCTAATTTCACCATCACTTCGGTGTTCAAAATGTGTAGCTCCACAGGAAGAAAATATATGATGCATACCCCCTAATAAAAGAATCAGATGCTACACATAACCCCTTCTGAACATGACAAATATTTTATTTACCATTTTTTCACTATGTCACTAAGCAGGCAAGGAAGAGAAAGAGGATTTGGGGCTTTTTGAAAAAAAAAATTAATGTGATGCTTTTCACACATTTGGATCATGTGAGATTTATGCAGGGTTATACATGAAAATTAGTTGGGCATACAGTAAAGGACTTAAATAAATTATGATCTTTGAGAAAAGTTAATTATGTATGTCAAAAATAGAAACTAACTGGTAAGTGCAAAATTGTATCCAACCTCCCAATGGAAGAAGTGTAGACAGAAATTGCCTCAATCCCTTCTCGAGTTGAAACAACCGTTTTGTAGGAATCATCATTGTCTTGCTCATAATCTGCCATAGCAATTGCATATAAGACAAGCCTACATAAAGTTTGAAATAGATGTCACAAGCGAGTAACAAATTTGAAATATGTTTTTCCATTATTTTCCTCAAATTAAAAAAAAATCAATATTTAGTAGTCTGCAAACATCATTTGATCATAAAGATCACCAATGAAGAAGAAATTATTCTGTTAAGTGCACAGAGCATTGGCCCTAGGCCATGAGAAACTTTTTTGCTTTCATCCCAAAATTAAATTAAAAAAACAGAAGAAGACTTAACCAGGGGTTCCAAGCACTTTTATACTGGTAGTAATTTCATTTGGGTGACTTCTATAAATGCTAAGAGCCAATAAAGCATGTTTTGATTAAACATGTTGGGTGCTGAACTGCTAATTCCATATATAAGAAATATCAGGTGATCTTCACATATACCATGATTATATTATAGTGAAAAAAAGTCAGAATGTTAATTTAATTAGGTTTAAAGGGAAAGAAGTCAGAAATTAGAAAGAAAAAGATACATACGCTCTAATCTTAGCTGGAAGCTTTTGCTTTTTGAGAAATTCAACAAATGGCATCTCTAAATCCTCCTCTGATATCACCACACCTCCTTCCTCACTTGGCTCAGTAGTTGTACCAGAACGGGTCAATGCGATGTGGCTTTGTACCAGTTTGAAGAACTTCATCATCTGGGTCTTCTCTGATAACCCTAGAGTCTTATCTTTAAAAATAGCTTGCCTTGAATCAGGCACGGAGCACAACTTGCCATCCCAGTAGACTAAGCTGGATTCCACACTCTTGAATTCTACATGGTGACTCGCACCAGATCGGAGTAAAAGATCCACCGTCTCATCAGCGCAGTAGAGAAGTCTGGGGCCAACGAGGTCGACTAGGAAGCTTCTAGAAGGTTCTGGAAGGGGCTGGGAAGAAGTGTCGACATGGGAGTAAAGGCTGGGGGTTGAAGAAGAAGAAGAAGAGGAGATGTAAGAGAGAAAAGAAGGTAGGGAGAGGGAAGAGAAATGAGAGCCATAGAAAGGGTTGGGGTCGAGGTGGAGAACGGACTTCCCGGCGACGGAGGCCGCGGCGGCGAGGAGGGACGCGGAGAGGCCCGTGCCTGAAACGATGAGGTCGAAAGAGGTGGGATCGATGGTGGGATAGTTGTCAGCGGCGGAGGTGGAGATCTCCGCCATGGCTGGGACGAAGAGGGGAGTAGAGAGGGTGAAATTGGACTTGGGATGGGAAGGCAACAAACACTATGACAGGCCTCTGTTTTTCAAAGAAAGAACAATGCGAGGTTTTGGGTTTTGGGTTTTGGGTTTTGGGTTTTGGGTTTGGTTTGGTTTGAGTGGGCTTCAGTTGAGCTTGTCACAGCAAAAACAGACTGCTCTGATCCAGTGCTCTCTCCACTGGTAAACTCCAGAGAGCTGATAAATGGGAATTGTATAAAAAGAGTAACTCAACTTGCATGAGAACAGTATTAATTCGGTGCTATTTGACTTAATGAAAATTTTGTCTGGATTGTATGATTGAAATAGCAATGGTGCCATGAGTCACAATTTCGTTAATGGTTAGCAGAATAGAGTTGCTTTAATTATTTTTCTTATACCTTTCAAACAAAGTATTTCTATTAGCATAGTATATATAAAGTACAGTGGATGCTATTGTGATTCTTTGTCAAAACTCAGTTTTTGGGACATTAATATTGCCTAGAACGCTCGCTCAGTGTTACCCTTTTTTTTTCTCGTCTTGTTTCATAAAAAAAAAAGATCCAAGTTAACACTATCCCAAACGGACCCCAAAATTTCATCTTGTGTTCCCTTTGTAGGTTACTATGTAGAGGCCAAATCACCATGCACCACATATCTGAAATTTGTTCTGAAAGGCAACCATTCCAAACATTTCTCAGGCTTTTTTGTCATCATCAGGTAGCTTTCCAAGGCCTTCCTCTTTGGTTCATGCAAGCATTCACACACCATCTCTATAATATCTTTCAGCTCCAATGATGCATCTTTTGCATAGCAGTGTAGTAGTTTGGGCAGTGCAATCTTAATCTTGTCTTTGTCAGTAATTGCAACATTTTCTTGTATGAAATTGAATTTTGCACTCTCCAGTTCCTCATAAACACCTTGGGCTGTGTACGGTCTCACCTATATGGGAACAATTGAGAAATTTTGATTTTGGTTGTCAGGGCCACTGAAATAAATGACAAAATTTGGTACCTTTTGGGCCTGTCTAGTATTAATTTTGAATTTTTTATAGTTGATCAGCAAATTAAGTTCAGGTACCTGCTTTATACTAGCTCAATGGATGATCAGCCTTTTAAGACAGTTGAAAGAGAAACATCACCAATTAATAATTTTTTTTCTTTAATTGCAGTTAAAGATCATGTTAGACGTACCGTAGGATCTGAAGAAGCTCCTGTGCAAAGTGCAAAATGGCAGAGCGGCTCGGGTTTACTAAGAGCATATGTATGCCTTTTATGCCCCTTCACGAACCTTTTTGTCGGTGATAAAAGTGAAAATATTAACTGCATCACACATTGAACAAGACAAAGAATATTAAAAATTCATACATAAGATCTTCTTGACAAATTTCATTAGAACAATCTTTAGTTTAACTGAAAGTACCTTTGATTGGCAGTTGGATTCACATCCAAGAATCGATGTGCGAATTGCGTGTGCCTTGATTGATTTTCCTCCCACATCATATGCAGCCTGAGTGTCGATTTTTAAAAATAATCATATGATTGTATCTTCACAATTTGGTGATTTTTGGGCTTATGTTACTGGAGTGGTCTTCTGACCAAGTCTGGCCAACTTGTCAGTACTTAATTTGCTGGTGTAAAAATAAACACAATAGTCCAAAATGATACCTTTTCCCCCAATTTTCTAAACTTCCTCTTATTGTGTCTAAATTGAGTTCAAACAGGATCCCATTTTTTCCTTCTAGTTTTTTTCTTATTATAGATTTCAACTGATGTAAGTTTCAAATGGCAATGATATAATCCAAATTAATCAAATCATTTAATTCACTATGATATGCCACTATACTTTAGCTCAATATGCAGTTTTGTCCTTTGCCTTTCAACGCCCTAAAAATTTGCCAGTAAATAAGCAAGAGAAATACTGTTACAGTGACGCAACCAGTGTTGGTCAAGGCCAGTAATGAGGTCAAATGCAGACGGCAACCCAAAAAAAAAAAATAAAAGAAGAAGAAGAAGAAAAGAAGTATTGTTTACTTTACCTTCAAGACCAGGTAGGTTCTTTTCACTTTATTATCTTGGAATCCGTAAGCTAGCAATGCCTGCACATAAAGTATAAAATATCATATACTATAATCAAATTAAAACATGTACCTGAAAGAGAATTATATGTAATCTTACATGCATCACTAGGGCATTGTGAATGTTAATCCAGAAGGCAAGTTTTTCATCATCTTCCATTTTTATTGGATCTATGCTCCCAAGACATGCTATTAGGGACCTACACATATAATATGTTAGTTGAAGTTTTTTATTTTTTTTAAATAAGCAATTTCTCATTATTCTTTCTACAGCACTGGTACGTACCCCCAATTTTGCTTTTATCAAGCTACCAATTTAGCCAAGCGTTGTTTTTTTATCTATTTTTGTTTAATTTTATGTTTATTGTTCTATTTTTTTTAGACCAATGGTTTATCAATTGAGTGATTGTGTGTAGCAATGCATTTAAAGGCCCCTTTATATGTACATGTATCCTAAGTAACCTTTATTTTGCACCAGCATGGTGCCATATCATAACTATCCTATTAGTATCTGACTAAACTACTACCTAATTGGACCCAATATATAAATAAATCCCTTTAATCGTTGCAATTTCACCTGAGAATCTCCAGCAGTTTAGAAGCATGTGAGAATTTGTCAGAACTGATACTCATCTCTGAAATTACAACACTTTCTGTGCATGAACTATTAACATCTGTAACAGACTCAAGTCTTGGGCTCCAGCTGTCATCATTCTGATCCTTTGAAGAAGATATGCTTGGAGAAGACTCTGATTCGCTGGTTGGAGAAGAAGCCAGAGGGCTCATGTCATGGTCTGGTAATTTATTTGCTAATTTGCAATAAATTGATGATAGGCATTTAAGAATATCTTGAGAGAGTTTGCAAGGATTTGTTATGGTGTGATCAGGTACTGAAGCTTCTAGATGGCCAACAAGGCTCTGGTTTACAGAGGTTGATTCTGATTCTTCTGATATTTCCTGCTGATTTTTTTAACGCAAAGATTCAGATTAGCATGTCCCTGTGCCAGTAGCCTTATACAGATTATTCTGGTTAATCCAGACTTATGGATTAAATTTTGGTTCACTATGTTATATTGGTACTATTACAGTACCATGCTAATCAAAGTCTGGTACTGGTACTAATAAATTATGGTTACCATCGATCAATCTTTTACAAAATTAAGCAGTCAAGATGCATCCTTCAAAAGATACAACAGAAGTTATTGTTATACAGAGGCACAGACAACTTTTGCAATTGATCTACTGAAACTTTGAATCTTTTTAATGTGATTATAAATGTAGAAAAGTAATAAGTTGTACCTCAGTTGGACTTGATGTGATGACTGGAGAATGTCTATTTGGGTTGCTACAAGAATTGATTTCGGAACTCACTTTTGGTGCTTGATCAAATTCTGTCACATTATTCCTGCAACTAAGGTTTTCTTCTTTAGTTGGGGAATTGGAGTATGAGCTGGATAGGTATTGACTGAAAGCAGTGCGGTACAGAGATAGTAATCGCCTTTCTAGAAGCACAACTTCTGTCTCGAGAACTGATATCTCATTTATAAGATCTGGCACATACTGCATGAATACATAAAAACGGCCTCCAATTTAGTCATTTGAAAACCTAATAATTTGAAAACAAGCATGTAGCTATTTGTTTTTTTTTATAAAGCTTTCGGTTGGGTGAAATGATGTCCCATTTGCAACTGAGGGTCAAATGGATTCAGCATAGCCATGCTCAAATTTCAGTGATTTTTAGTTGTTAACTCAGCAACTGATGGTCAATTAAATTATGCAAAATTACAATACTTTATCTAAAAACAGACATAAACATTCAACTGGAATTGAAAGAGATAAGAAAGTAATCAGTTATATACACAAACACCTGCACAGGATGGTCTGGTGCTTCCTGGTCAATCTCTGATAGGGTACCATCAATGGAACGGCACGAGTCGCATCTCGGAACAACCTCTTCTATTTTTGGTGAGTTCTGTCCATTTATTCTTCTCTCAAGATTTATTGTCTGCTTCATATTTCAGTTCATCAGAAAAGAGAAAAGGTGTATGGAACTGATAAAAGAAAGTGTTCAATTCTCATTGTTCAGAAAAAATTAAAGAGCTGCTTTATTCTTAAAAAATCAACTCAACAGATCATAAAGTGATGATTGGTTTAGATTTACAGGGGAGTCGGGGACGGTTATGTTATGTACTCAGAGGATGCCAACTCAACAGGGAATCAATCTTCTCATTTGTAAAATATGTGATAAATAATACATATAATGTTTCTCTCTTTGTTATCGTATTATTAGATGCAGTAATTTTTTATATGTCAACCTCTAAAGCACAACCTATCATCTTAAAGAAATGAATAAGTAGAAGCATTGTTGCCCAATATATAAACAAATGGTACTTTTTGTGTGTGTGTATATATTTTTATTTTGGGCGCGGGGGGGGGGGGGGGGGGGGGGGGGTGTTGGCGCTCCTCAGTAAATTATTTGTTTGTTGGCACTCGATAAACTCTGATAGATAAAATTTTCTTGGAAATTCTTCACCCTTACCTCTAGAAAAGCACAATATATAAGTGAGAAAATTTCACATGGAACCCACTACTAAAACATGCAAAATGCTCAAGTGAGATTAAGCGAGTTCGATCAGTAATTAACTTACAGGATTGTAATATGATAAGCGAGGCGAAAGATCCATTATGTTGGCATGGACATTTGGTACTCTGAATCAAATCAGAAAAAAAAAAAAGGGAAGAAGATGACCATAATGTATGGTTAAGGCAGTACTATATTGAGAACATTATATACTTCTAGCAGAAAAAATATAATTCAAACAATATATTTACCTCCAACAAATCCTCTCTGGATTGTAAAATGCTGTGCATTCTGTTCTTGGTGCTTCTTCCATCACAGATGAAGAGAGAGGGAGAGAGAGAGGAGAGGGGTTGGGGAGTAAGCTCTGAAGAAGAAATTATGATACACATCTAACTCATTCATGCCATGGTACGAAGGTATATAAGACTAATTTAAGATATCTGATAGAGAAGGTGACCCACCAGAGAAAAAAAAACAGAGAGAATTAAGGAAGCAAAGACAACTATTCCAGAAGAAACACAAGTCTAGACTAATGCTAACTATCCCAATCGCTCTTTTTAACTACGACCAACTTTTTTTTCTATCATTAATAATAATTAATAAGAAACAGTATATTGAAGTCCTCACATTAGGTGAACTGGAAAATCACGCAGTAGTTAAGAGTCCTGGATTCTATGTAGCCTGTCCTATGGAGCAAAATGTGTAGCGAGTCAGTAATTAAGTAACGGTTCTAACAAGATGCTAACTAAATTTATTTTCCAAGTTATTGAACTTTTTTTTTTGATTATGCAATTTGTGGAAATAAATGAGGAGCACTTTTAATTTTATATTGATAACTTTTTCTGTATATTGAATCAATATGCATATATTTAATCGCATATGAAGTTGTTTTCCAAGGACCAATGAGGGAGAATAAATATATGTGACTTTATTAACTTTTTTTCTTAAATGTAAATTTAATAGGGAGGAAAAAATAGACAACTAATCTTATTTGATTGAAAATTATAAAAATAGAGTATAGGAGGAGAAATAATTAATATGTTTAATATCTATATATAAAAGTTATTTCCCATTCAAACTGATATATAGAGGATGGAAATAAATTTTGTCGAATTAAAGAACCACAATGTTCATACTTGAAACCTTACTTTCTACTATACAATTCCAATTAAATAATGCTGCAATAGCCTTCTTCATAAAATATTTTTTTTGACCAAATAGATATGTACATCCAATTGATTATCATTCATTAAAAATTTTGTTTCTTAAAAATCTTTGCTAATCCTTTCCAACAACATCATTTAAAATGGGTGTTAATACTTGTTGGATTTCAATCAAATATCTTTTTTTTTTCAAAGTTCAATCATAACATTGTTTTTTATTTTCTTAACCACCTTTATTAAAAATTCAGATAAGATATGAAAATGAGAAATCAAATTTGCTCTACATTGAGATTAGGAATTTTTGGGTAGAATGCACACTAAACTCTAATTCACTACACATGTAGCTAGTAGCCAAGGCAAGAAAATGTCACAGAGATTTGTTCATTTAATTGTTCAACGCCACATGGCTTTTATATGATATGTCAGAATTCATTGTTCAGCATCTATGTCAGGTTATCTAATCTCTCATATTTCCTTTTCTAAGAGGAGGATGGCGCACCATTTTTTAGACATGGTCAACATGCAAAATTTTCTTTTAATGGAATCTTTCAAAGTATACTCTTGTCCGCACGGATGAGATTTCGCTGCCATTCAAATCAATGGCATGTTTATTATTATTAAATTTAAATGATATGATTTAATTTAAATAATTTAAATTTGAGAAGAATTTTAATGTCATAAATTTTTAGTGTTATAAGATGTCACAAATTTATTTTTTAATTTATATTTTAAAATTAGATGTTTAAATTTCAGATCCAAACTATTGATCTTTTTTATTTTAATGGTAAATATATGCACATAAAATTTTATAATTTTTGTAATTCAATTTATACTAGATCAAATGATCACAAAATGAAATGAATTTAATTAATTATGATTGATTAATTTTAGTGCATCGATTTTGTGATCATTTGATCTAGTATAAAATGAGCTCTAAAACTCACAAAATTTTATATGCATACTTCTTCAATGAAAATTAACAAGATCAACAGTTGGAATTCGAAATTTAAGTGTTAAATTTTTAAATATAAAATAAAATGTGAGTTTATGACATTTTGTGACATCAAAAATTTATGACATTAAAACCCTTCTCTTCAAATTTAGCTATAAAAATATTTTTTTTATTTATATTTTAGTGAACCTCATATATCATATACTCATAAAAATTATAATACATATATATCATAGAAAAAATATAACAACAAATGTAAATCCATGTGCACACCCTTCATACAATATTGGTCGTGGCAAGTTACTTTTTTAATACTTGCTACAATCAAGTGAAATAGTAGAAAATTTAATTAAGATTACCGTTCTACATTTTCTAGAAGCGTTTGAGTAAATATGAAATAGTAAAATAGTAGAATTTAGTATATTCTTGCTTTTGGAAAAGTCAATTATTACATCTCTTCAGAAAATAGTTTTTCCTATCCAAGTGAAAAATAATGAAGGATTAGAAGGTAAAAATAAAAGGAATTTCCAATTTAAGATTTTCTATTTTTCCATAATTATACTCAATTCTTCTTCCTTTTGATAACTATTCCACTACAATTCCACATCTTTTTTTTGGCTATCTTCCGCATCAAACAAGCCCTTTAAAAATTAAGAACACAATGATATCAATAAATAAGTAATATTTCACAATAATTTGGTGGGAAATAATAAATAATTTCATATGTTTGTTTAGAGAGGTAGCTAGCAATATCTCCTTTTTTTTTTGAAGAATTATCTTCCCTTTTTATTTTCCAACTTTCACCAACCAAAGTACGTTAAGTCACATATTGTTTTGTCTATAAGCAATTAAGCATCAACCTTTCCCATACCAATTTAAATCGGGGTGAGATCACTTGACAATAATTATTTTGATAATGAAATTTTAAATAAATTAAAAAAGTTAAAAATAGAAAATAATTTATAGACATATTCTTAAACATATAGATTAATTATATTTTAAATTTGATATAATTTAAATATCGTTTGATATTTCATCAAGGATCATTACAAATTATATAATTTTCAATGATTTTTTATGACCATTGTCAAGTGATCCCTCCCCATTTAAATTTATATATGATTTACACTTGACAATATTCAAGAATCATACATGAAATTGACAAATAGTTAATTAGCCAAACAAAGCAGACTATATGTTGGATGATCTGGAAAAACAAAAATGTCTCAACAACCAAAACCATCCCTCATTCTTTTCATTTGATTAATTTGAGTAATTAATTTAATTTTGATATCTTTCTGAAAAATATGATAGTTCTGGTAGCCTCCTTTAAGCTTCCCTTTTAGTATCCATCCATCCATCATAAATTCCCACATTATTCAATCAGAAAATTGCTCAAATCAGATATAGGTGTTTTGACTACTGAAAGAAAGAAGTACAGAAATATCTCATTTGCAAACAGTACCTTTCAGTTCAGACCATAAATACCTACTCTTACTCTACAAGAGCTTCAGTATTTATGTACCTTTTTAGTTAGAAATGTGTACCAGCTGAGAATACATGAGGAGATTATATACTTGGTTGTACATATTTATAATTTATTGCTGAGCCAGCCTCTATAGCTAGCACTGTACCCATGAGTGGAGATCAGAATCCAATAACTATGCTAGGCCGAGATCCAACGCAACTTAAATTCATTCCCATACATACAATCAGTTATTGCACTGGAGGAGTTATTTCATGCATTTATTTATTGAGGCGTGTTTCGTTTTTCTTCATAATTTCATATTTTTTGATGTCAAGCTTAATAATAATTTATTTTTATACAATAACTATTCATAATTTCATAATTTATTTGATTGATGTCAAGCTTTAAGGAAAAAATATTATGAGTCTTCTATAATGCATTCAATAAGAGTATAGTATCATTAAAAAAATTGTTTACCTGATTATTCAATTTATAATGCATTCAATAAGAGTACAAGACACATAAATATAATTTTTTTCATTAATTTATGGATATAAAAATTTTCTATTGGCTTATTGAGTGTTCTCAATAACTATTTTTTAGTATAAGACAAAACAAATCATTGTTGAACTTCTTTGTCTGATTCTAATATATAAAATAAGGGCACAAACCCTTATTTTTTCCTAAAAAAAAACATTGTTATGTAAAGAATAATACCTTAGCAACTAAATTAGATGATTTTTCATTCTCGTCATTAATTCACTTATTCTCATCCTAAACATCATAACCAAGAAAAAAAAAATCCAATGTAGCATGTTATATTGTTATTATTGTATCAAAGTAATACATATGTTCTAAATTATGTGAGATTATACTATGCGCAAAACGCAACTTAAGCTCTGCTTGTCCCTTGGCATGGCTTCTCTCAATTTTAAGGATACTGGGGTCACAAATCCATTTTGGATCAAAGGGTCTTGATATGATTAGACTGAGCAGTGAAAAAACTATCAAATTAAACATGATTGAAATAAATCCAATAGGAAACAATCTCATTCAACTTACAAACACATCCAGATCAAAACAGCAATACTCAGTTTAAAAAATGACAAAAAGTGTTAAATGAAGTCGAGCAATACAATTAACCTTCCTCATAAAATTTATCTCTTGTTTCTCTTTTTAGTTTTACCTCTCCCCCAAAACCCTAACAAACTGGCATCAGAGCTAGATTCATCAGTGGTTTTCATGCCTCTCGCTCAAAGGCTAGATCGAGATGCATAGACTATGCTTTTGGATCTATGCACAACAGCAAACCACGATTTAGGCGTCGATTCTGCTTCCACTTCAGTTCGGTTGTTGGGAGACGATGGATGAGAGAGTCCTCTCGACTAGTGACTTTTCAAGTGTTGAGATCGGCCATCAAGTCATCAGTTTGTTTGTCGAGAAGGGAAGACAAAATAAGGAGGTGTTTGACTTCATCGGATGTCATGTTCATGCACATCAAGGGAAGTTCGAGCCTAGGCGACCTGTTAAGGAGGCAACAACCTCGAAGAAGGCGGAGCTTGAGACTCCAGATTCACAAGGCCAAGTGATTCTGTCCGAGTTGGTGCATGGTGACTATCGATCGCAAGTTTCGCAATCAAGGGCTCAATTGCCATTATGCGGAATTGATTCAGTTTGGTTCAAGATGAGATTTCGAGTCAAGGGAGGATTGTTATGTCATGGTATAACAGGCTCTGATTTGACAGGTTATGTTAAGGAGGAAGATTTATTGTATTTGATATGTAGGGTATTTTAGGAAGGTTTATTTATGTCAGTTTTTCTTTTTAAGGATTTTGTTTTACTATAAATAAGACCATTTGTACTCTATGTAATAATGAAGTAAAGCAATACAATTAATCTTCCTCATAAAATTTATCTCTTATTTCTCTCTTTAGTTTTACCTCTCCCAAAATCCTAACAAAAAGAAAAGCGCTGGTCCTGGACTGATGTGCATAATTGTCATTTTACTTCCTGAGCCGAGCCACAATTCTATACCACTAGAGATGAAGTTTTCCTTTTTTGTGTGTGTGTTCCTTTGGACAAAAACAAAAGAGATAGAAGTTTCCTCGAAACAAGAAAAATACGCATGAAGAACAACGGGAATTCCATACAACTAGCAAAGCTGCAAACAAAAATTGAAATTGAAGAAGCAAAAGCTTTACAGAACATCATATATCAATCTTAATTTGAGAGAGAACACGAAAACAGTACCAAGCTTCTAGCCCCAAGCCATAGAAGAAGAATAGTTCACCATCAATTTGCCATCAAAACCAAAATTCTGTCAATTCCGTAGGATTTAGCATATCAGTCATTCAGTTATTTAAATTGGGAGCACCAACTTTATCCGAACTTCAATCCAACCATAACATTTTTTGTCCATGCTAAGTCAGCAGAGACCGACATGAGATTTTGGTGCTTTTGCTATATAGGTTGGCTTGCTATCAGTACCACAACAGTATATTCTTGGAATCAAACAACGGCCAACTGTACCTAAGCATATCAAGAACCACCCCCCTTCCTCCAACCACCACCCTCAAATCAGAATGCTAAAACTCTTTTCTTTTTTTCTTTTTCCAAATTTAACGTGCTTATTTGGGATTTCTTTTATACTGGATAATATGATACCAGTAGGGTTATGCGTATCGGCAGGTGCAATTCAAAATTGGTTTCATCATTTATCACACAGACACACACACACACACACAGATAGCACTTACATTATACAAGTCGATCACCAATTCATCTGGATTTGGCGAGAATGCACTATTGACATATACGAACTATCAAACAAGAAAGAAATTGGCGAACTTCAAAAGAAAATAAATAACAAACTGGGTTAAGAATAAGAAAAACATGAAATGAAATGACAAAGATACCAGAGTGTCTCTATGAAGCTGGCGCCTTAGAAATTCTATAACCTTCAGAAACTTATCGCTCCCAGCTATCTAATGGCAGCAAAAGGAGAAATAAACAACTAGAGTTAATTGCCCCGTCATATGAGAAGGAAAAAATTGTGTCCCCTTACATACATAACGAAGACTAACAGATTATGTGTGCCATACATTCATAATAATTACACAGCATGCTAATGGAATTAACAAGGATCTATGGCTGTTGAATAACCTCAAGTCAAAAGTAACTTGAGGAAATACCAGTCAAATGAATAAATCGATTGTACTTCTAGTAGATAGATTTCGATATCACTGTAGTCACTATGCTTTGTTTGGCAAATTAAGGAATAATATTAGAATAGTACCATTAAAATAATAAAAGTAGAATAGTAATAGAATAGTGATATTTGGAAGAGTGAACAGAAAAATGTTATTCTCAAATTATTCGGAAGAATGAAAATATCGTTTGATAAACAATTAGGAATTTTTTGCGATTTTGCGTGCCGAAAATGAGTGTTATTCCGCTATTCGACCAATGTGTCCGAATAGCAGAATAGCCTTTTCATGCAGCTATTTTATAATTTTATTTTGCATTTAGTAACTCCATTCCACCGGAATAGCGTGCTATCCCGCTATTCCGCGTTCAATATGGATTGCCAAACGAACCCATAGTCATAATACCAGTCAAAATATAGAAACCCTTCTTTTGCTGATCGTTCACATTTTTTTGTAAGATAACCTAACAAACTAGTTAGGTCCAGTTGGGTAACAATCTGGTCACCATGGTACTGGTATACTGGTATAGAACAATCCACAAAGGCAGTACTGAAACCTTTCAGTACAACTAACATACCAACATGTCCTCTGAACAGAATTAGAAGTGTATTTTACAAAATTGCATTAATAAAGCCTTCAAGGACATGAACCCATCAAATTGGTTGAATTTACCACATTAATTAAAAAGAACCATAAAATAAATACCTTGAACTTGGATTGCTTAAGGATAGGGGCATCCCCAGTTGCTCTCAGGTGCACCACAACTACGTAGAAGTCAGATCGTTTAGAGAGAAGAAGAACAGAAGATGCACCTAATTAGAAAATGGAAAAAGAAAAAAAAAGAAATAAACCTTTTCGATCGGAGGACGGAGACTCCGCTACCCTCGGCGAACTCATCGCCAGGCGCAAGCGATTGATCTTGCGCGTACCGGTTATAACAAAAATAATTTGTAGAATTTGACAAAAAGAGGCGATGGCGCAGTTGGCTAGCGCGTAGGTCAAATAGCTTATTTGAGTTCGAGCCTCAACTCTTACCCCAACGCATTAATGATCAGAACGGTGACGATACGCAGTAGCGATGATTTGGTTCAATCGCGGCCGTCTAATAACATATCAGACGATTCTTGGCTGCACCTCCGAGTTCTGTGCTTTTTTTCCCTCAACTGTTTTGGTCGTTTCTTTTCCTCACTATTTTCATATGATTTTAATTTTCATGTAAGTACCACCTTGCCATTGAAATGTTCAAAGTAGATATGTTCTTTATAATTGAAATTGCATATTCATCAAAGTTGAATCAATTTATAATTAATCATTTAGTTGCTGACCAGAAAGACAATAAATTGTTTGAACATTATCAGTTAATAATTGATCAATCGATTTTTAAGTTGGTACAAATAACTTGATATATAATTAATGAGTGTTGACTTGATACTAGTGGGACCATGAAATTTGACGGCCTACATTGATAGATGAAACCAGCCACTAAACCAAGTAGCCTACAGGAGACGCACATAGATTGTGGGCTTCTTTCATTTCAACTTTTTACAGCACTATCATTTTTGTTGATTTACTTATTGTTGTTGTTATTACCAACAATTTTGTTATGAATCAAAATTTTTAATAATTAATAAATTAAAAATCATTAATTTCAATTTGATATCTTGATCTGTAATATAAATTTCAATTCATAACAGAATTAGCCTATTATTATTATTATGAGGCATTATAATTGCACAACAATTCTCAAGATTCTAGGCACATTTTGTAAATCAGAGAAAAAATATTTAAAATTTTCAAAACTCACATTTTTTGTTTCATACATATAATACAAGACAAAAATATTTATACTAATATTCTAATTTATTTATACAATATTCAAATGTATTTATAATAACATTATAATGTGTTTGTACTACTATTTAAATATATTTATATTAATATTTAAATATTTTATAATTTAACAGACCATAATATTATGGGTCGTGATACATATCAAATTATATTGTTATGTATATAACTTTTATTATTAGTACTGCATCATAGGATGTAGAAATGATATGTAAAATGTGAGAGATAACAAGAATTTCTCTATTTATTATTATTATTATTATAATTGTTATTATTATTTTGTTTTTATTTCCTTGTTGGTCTCTTTATTTGTGTGTGTTTTTCTTGGGGGTGGATTTTTCTTTGTTTCTTTTTTCTGTCATAGCACCTGATTTTGTAGTGCTAACGAAGATAAGTTGTCGTGGCACTGTGAATATTAATTTGTAATTTTATATCTATAATTTATATTTGTCAGAGAACCACAAATTTAATATATATAATGATAGATTTCGTTTTTTCACAAAAAAATATGTATTTAAATTCTGTAAAATATATTTAAAAATAAATAAATTTCAGCAACTCTAAAACCATCAGTACCGGTCCCTCCTCATAACAAAGGTAAAATGGGTCCATCTGGATTACCATTTGAGATCCATTTAATAACCTCCTTTTTGAGATCCTTCTATAAAGCAAGTTGCTTTTTCCGGACCCCCATATATTATTTTGTTTTATGTGGAAGAAATGCATTATGCATGCATCATCATATTGCATTTTCTGGGATTGCTTATAAAAGGCACTTAATACTTTCTAAACTATAATGATTCATACATAGTACGACCAAGAGTGGCTAGCCGCACTAAACTAAAGTCTAATTCAAGTAGATAATCATTTAAGTGAAAAAAGGGATGAGAAAAATAAATGGCATCTTCTCAAAATTTTCTTCTTTTGCAAATTACTTATGATAAGCTAATCAAGTAACCAACTGCAATACAAAAATTAGTCATTTACATCCTCCTAATAAACAATTTAACATCCCTATGTTTACCAGTTAACGCCATTGATGTTTTAATTATGCACCTTCTTTAGCTCAATACTGAAAACTTCAACATTTCATATGTAAATTAAACATACTTAGAGCCTAATGATGAAACAACCTAGTGTATACATATTGGCATGTAGTTGCTATGTTCTGACAAGGAAGATACTCAACTGCTGCCCCCTACTGCCAAGAGGATCAATCATGTGAAATGACTCCGAGTCGACCGAACCAACAACCCGCTCGAAGCGTGCTCTTAGGTACATCAACTCTCCCTCTGATTTTTTCACCTTTCCGGGCAACACACCTGCTCCCGTCGAAACCGACTTCATAACTTCAAACACAGCTCCATCAGCTTCATTCATCTGCCTTCTAACAGCAAAACCAACCTTTCGGCCGTTACAGTACATGGACCAAACTGCCATGGCAAACAAAGGACATGCTGTCGACTTGGCCTCACAAGGTCGCTTACTCTCTAGAGCTATCCGAAGAAGGCTATGTCGCATTTCTTTGGCTAGATATGTGGTAAGCACGGTAAATTCAAGCAGCAGAAGAGGATCAGTGGTAGTTCGGGACTCATCATGCAAGCAAAAGCTGATACGGCCACGACAGTAGCCGAAAAAGGTGCCAATGACAGTACTTTTTACGGATGGTAATTTTGTTGGGTACGGTAGTTGTTGCCTCGACATGACAAGGAGATGGCTTTTTAAGGAAGCGGTGGGGTGAGAGGCACACCAGTAAGGAAGTATGCACTCGACGAGAGAGCGTAGGGAGCGGCAAAGGCCGGCGTCTTTGGAACAGTCGATTGAGGTCGGCATATTGACGAATAGGATTGGCTCTTTAGACCTTCCTGCTGGGTGCTGTATCATTTTCATTTTGCTAATTTCTGCAATATGGTTTGCACATATATACATAAACACACATATATAACAAGGCGCTCAAGTTTTGGAATAACAAATAAGTTATGCTTGATGATCAGAGAGGGGTTTGCTGGGTTTAAATAGAGAGCCAGCATTTTCTATCATGCAACAACATAAGATCAAAATTAATTATTGGGTTTTTTTTTTCTCTTTTGAGGGAATTTTTCTGTTGTGATCTCAGTCGTCTCTTTTTGATCGAACGATATACATATACAATAGTGTATAGAGGATGAATCACTTTGACAATGCTTATTTTGATAATCTTCACAATATATTTTAAAAAATTGAAACAAAATTGAAAATTTTGATAAATATGTTATTAAATATATGATAGTCTACCAATGAAATTTTATACAATTAAAGTAGATGAGGTTCTAATGGTTTCATTTTTAGTGTTTTCATTATGTCTTTACTTTTAAAATTTTAGAACTAAAATATCAAAGTAATAAATTGGGACGTTTTAACATTATTTTTTTTATATCAAGTACTTGCAAGAAATATACTGATGTGCATAATTTTTGGATGCTGATTTTTTAAAAATCAATATTTTTTTATATGCATGAAGAGAAAATAATATAGATTACATCTAATAGTTTCATTTTATTATTTGAGTTGTAAATTTTTGTTATTATAAAAATTAAAAAATAAAAGAATGATGGAGGCACAAAAAATTGAATTATTTGAACTCTCCTCTATTTGATGATACATTGAGATCCTTTGATATTTCAAATGAAACATAATAAAATTCATTTATATTTTATAGATATGATATGTTAATAATATAAAATACGGTTATATCATTGAATTTCAAATTAAAATTTTATTTTTTAAAATCGTCGATATAGTTAAAATAAAAAAATTCTCCAAGTAATTTCCTCTATAAAGAAGTGATAACTGTACTATCTATCCACACCCCTCATTTATATAAGGTATTTTAAATTATTCAACATAATGCAACGAAGTCCGGAAAGATGGAATGACGTAAGAAAAGCGGTTTTTAGTTAAATAACTAATGAAAATCAATTGAAAAAACAAAGGGTAGGGGGGAAGGGATTAAGGAAATCTATTTGATATTTGATAAGAGATTGCATGTGGGGCCAAGAAGAAAGTTCTAGGAGAGAACATCCGGGAGTGCCTTCATTAATGAAATCACTTTAATTAATACTTTCAATTCATAAATTATAATGCACAGAATCTAAATCAAAAAGTCTTCAGATATGCTTAGTATTTGTCCATCCTGTTTTTTTAACAGAAAAAATATTTGATGTCGCATATTTCGTTCTCTATTGAAGCTTTGGTCGCATCGATCTCAACCTTACCAAGCTACGATGCTCAAAGTGTTCGAGAAATCAGACAGATAAAAAAAAAAAATCCAAGTCATACATGTCATTGAAATAATAGTATCCATAAAAATACATGTTATTTAGTATCAAAATAAAAATACATAACATGGGAACAAAACATTAATCAAATATGGTCATCATGGCTAACACAAGAGATCATTCTCTAGAGCGTCTATGAGCTATATCAAAGTGTGTATTCATGTAAATTTATAGAGCATTAATGTTTTGTTGAATTTTTTATAAAAAATCTTTTCTTAATTTTTGTTTGTTTAATTTTTTTAATTTTTTTAATCTTTTGCTTTAATTTTTCATTGAAGATTTTTAATGTCGGAAAAACAGAAAAGTAAAAAAAAAACAAAATAAAATGGTTAAAATTGTAAAACATGAAAAAAATAATTTCTTAGAATAAATTGGTCTTGGAGAAAGATTGGATTCTCAAAAAAAAAAAGAAGAACTAATATCATTTCCAAATGTGATAAAACAATTTTTATTTTCCGTTTTACTTTATAATAAAACTTTCCTTCTCTGAATCCACCATTCCAAACATAAAAATGAACTCACAACAAAAATGAAGATGCATAAACGGTGCTAATTCAAAATCTGATCACGAAAGATGGTCACCCTATTGGAAATGGAACAATCTAACCTACCATCTAATTAATTGTCTTATAACTTAATTTAATTTGGACAAACACTCAATCATGCATCTAGAAATTGTTCAAGAAAATTAAAATCCCGCTCAACTATAAATTGATAGATTATTCAAATTTCACAGAAATTGACAATGCATAACATGTACATAATCGCTAGAGTTATTTAAAAGGAGAATGATCTCAATCAACTTCACAATACATATAAACACCTCGTATAAGCTCTCATAATTTTTTTTTCAATGCACAACGGTGTAGGAGATCTTTCCTTAACCATATGATAATGATCATATGAGACAGTCATCTTTCTCTTATTTCATTTTTTTAATCAGTTTATTTTTATACATCTTATTGTCGATAAAAGGTCAGACAATATTCTCAAAATTCTTGCTTCAACCTCTGTTGCTTTCACTAGTCACAGACAGACTGAGGATAGGTAAGTCCCATAAAACAGTCAAATTATGTAATGTGATGGTCATTTCCCCAATCTTCAAATGAAATGTATGCGTTTCCGGTCTCCATCTTTCAACTAGAGTAGAGTTGTGATTAACGGTTTGTAATACTTAAATAAAAAAGATTAGTATTTATAAGGTAAAAAAAAATAACATGTACAAATTTTAAATTAATTTCCTCAATGAATACATTAGCTATCTAAAATAAAATTATGAATTTATTTTTATGTATATCACAATATAATTATAATTTCATTATATTAATGAAAAATCTATTTTTGACAAATGCATGCACAATAAAATATCAGTACTAAACATCATATCAGACATTTCTTATTAATCATCACATTTCAACACAAATTTAATTTTACATTAGCAATCTTAAAAGAAATTATTTTACAAAATGAACAACATCAACAAATTAGATGTTTTAGCCTTCAAATACAACTATTAAACATCATATTAGATATTGCTTAATATTTATCACAATTCATACAAAAATCTAGTTTTACATTAACTTTACAATTTTTACATTTTACTAAATGAACAAAATAGACAAATTAAAATATATAGTAAGCAAACACCATTATTAAATATTATATCAAATATTTATCGTTATTTATCACAATTCAACACAAACATTTAATTTTAAATTAACAATCCTAGAATTTTTATATTTTACTAAATGAACAAAATGAACAAATTAAATGTATATAGTTTTGAATATCTCATCTCGAGTGCTCAATAAGGTCAAATAAAACGTATTATAAGTTGTTGTATCAGAAAATTTCGTGATCAGCCTTGAAAAGAAGAAATCCAATATTGAAGGTGAGCTGGGAAATTTTTTGAAGGGATGAGATAACAACCCCCAACTCAATTCCCCATCAAATCCCCCAACATGCAGCGTTGATCACATTCTGGAACAATTACTAATATCTCTATTACAAGGCTTAATATCTATTTATACAAGTAATATTTTTCACTTAAAAGGTCCAACCTTTTGAAACAGCTACAAACCATTATGTTCAACCAAGTCTTTATATCTACTAAAATAACTTTTAATATACCACATACTAAATGAACTCTTACTGTCAAAGTCTTTATATCTACTAAATGATCACTTAATATTAAGCGCATCAAGTCTTAATATCAAAATGTTGAAGTGTTCATATTGTCAAAACAATCGACTTTAATTATTTTTATATTAAAAGCAAGAGATATTTATACCAATAGTAAGCAAATCTTAATACTAAACATCACATCATTCAACTACATCATAATGTCTTATAATAACATCATTGTGAAGCAAACAACATAACTAATTAAATATTTATACTTAGAAACAAATAAGTCCATATAATACTTCTCCACAAGTCTTAATACTAATAGTAAATAAGTCTAAACATAAGGAATTGGTAAGCAAACAAATCTAAATACAAAATCACAATGTCCAAAATTTATCATTCATCTCATTAATGAGAAGCTTGTTGTGCGGTCCTTTTTTGCGGCCCAACGCGCAAGGCATCGATGTCCTCGCTCATGAGGGAAGAAGGTGCAGGTACATCCCTGCGCGTGTTTGTGCGCTTAAGGACTTATTATTTGAGTGATTGTAGAAACTTTATTTTTTGACAGGCGCAAGCCCCCACCGTTAATTATCCCGATTCTCGTCTTGGGAATATCTGATTAAAGGGCTAAATAAAATAAATATATAGGCTGATTTTATTATTCTCCCTTCATATATTTGAAAATGACATGACATGCATGCACATGTAAGATTAGATAATATTATTTGTATATTTTTTTTATTTTATTCGATCATTCTATTTTGTTCAGAAGATCTCAGCGATCAGAATGTATAATTCTCATGGGTCATTTATTGGACTAAAGACGTATAATATGAAGTCGAAGAGATGTATGATCTCTTAAAATTTAGAGATTGAAGATGTATAATCCTAATAATCTCAAGGAGTTTGAACGTGAAGCGTACTATCAATTTGAAACTCACAGAACCAAAAATGTTGGATCTCTATAAAGGTTCGTGTCAAAGATAAGGATATATGATCCTATAAAGTCTGTTGACCTCCAAGCCCCAGAACTGAAACGCTATACCAATCCGAAACTTGAAAAATTGGAGAATCATGAACGTATAATTCTTTATCGATTTTCAGAAATGAGCAACATTAAATCTGAAGCACATTGCCAATTTAATGTTATCTTGACTTGTTTGGTCATGATTTAATATGCTGGTATGTTTTACCAGAGTTCAGATATGATTTTGGTCATATTTGACTTTCCAAAGGGCATATTAGAAACTTTGGGTTAACATTTGACCTCTCTAAGGCATTTTGAGGGTATTTTGGTCATTTTGGTCAACATTTGACCATCCTGAGATATTCAGGGGCATTTCGGTCATTTTGGTCAATATTTGATCATTCGGAGGCATTCATTGGCATTTTGGTAATTTTGGTCGATATTTGACCACCCTAAGGCATTTAGGGGTATTTTGGTAATTTTGGTCAACACTTGACCACCCTAAGGCATTTAGGGATATTTTGGTGATTTTTGGTATGCTCGACATGTTTGGTCAAAAACTTGGACTTATTTGCATATTTAACATATTTAATTTGGGTTTTGGGTATATTTGTATATTTGAAATGTTTGGTCAAAGATTTAGACATATTTATATATTTGAAATATTTAGTCAAAGTTTTAGACATATTTACATATGTGATATATTTGGTCAAAGATTTGAACATATTTGGATATTTGACATATTTGATCAAAAATTTAGACGTTTTTGACATATTTGAAATTATTTTTATTTGACAATGTCATATTAATATCAATTTCAATGCATGAAAATAAATTTTACATCAATTTACATATGAATTTATAAAATTTGAGCAGCATAATCCCTTAACTAAGCTCTATTTGCTAAAAGGGCGGAGAAAGGAAGGCTATTTCTTTCTTTATTTGAGAGTATGTGAAAAAAATGAGAGGCTAGCCCGTTATAGTCACAATGCTTGGTGGGATGCACATGAAGAGAGCACGGGGCTACGTTGCTCTAATCATGGCTTTTTTTTGTGCCAATAGAGCTCAGCCATGGTTTGCCATGGTTATGGTACTATACCTATTTGGAGAAGAAAATCAATTGAAGTCTTCTCAAGTGTTGTATGTGTGAGAGCTCTTTCTAGCTATTTCTTGTTGGAGTATGATTGTGTATTTGCCAACCTCTTTAAATCTTACTCTGGAGGGGTATTTATAGCCTCAAGGTCAGGTTTAGGCCTTGAAGGCCAGCTGGCACCATCTCAGCCTTCAATTTGATCACACGGTTGAGATGGTGACCTTACATCATTCGAGCATATTTCTTCTGTTATTTGGCGTTTTAGACTACCTCTCATGTTTTGTCACATGTTTATTGAGGCAGGGAATCCAAGAGAGCTGTTTCCAGATGTTTGCTGTTTAAAAGTTGCCAGAAAAATACACAAATTAAATTGCATGAAATTAATGATATAATTTCATGTGATTTTTATACCAAAGATTTGAAATTATGAAATTATGTTCAATTTCATAAAAATTATTTCTTGAAATTAAAAAAAAATAATTTCATGAAATAATCATACCAAACCCCCTTCAAAAAATATATACACATGTGTGCAAAAAAAAAATCTATGCACAAAACCCTAATTATATGAAATCAAGAAACAATTTCATATAATTAAATATGCCAAATCCAAAAATCATGAATTTCATTCATGAAGAATGCCCCAAATATTATCCCTTGGAATTAAAAAAAAAATGAATGATTCTTTGGAATAATCATGCCAAAATATTAATTGTATAAGATTAATATGCCTAATCATATACAATTAATGATTTAAGTGAAATTAATGCCTAATTTCACACCCAAAAATACCAAAAATATTACCTAAAATAACAGAATCATGGAATATATTTTCTGTGATTTTTCAGTAATTTTTCATGGATTTTTGCATGAAAAATAAAATAAAATGGAAAAAGAAATAAAGAAAATACCAAAATCAGAACTGGAGATAGTTCTGGGTGCAATTTGGGGGAAACACAACACTCTGGGTACAAGTTGGGGGTCTCAAACAATTAAGCAAACCTCTGGACCCACCTGTCATACACACAAGGTATCTGTTGGGGTTTGAATGAGCACAGCCCACGTGAACCAACTCACTGACCTTGTGCTTTGGCTCACGTGAACCGCGACCATGAACTCACCCTCAGTTTTTCGCTGAGGGATGAGTTTCATTAAATCTGACAAGCGGACCCCACTCCCTTTGTTTCGCTGCCAATGGACCCCAGCGCCCAGGCGACGCTTCAGCCAGCGAAAGAAAAGAAGGAAAAGAGAGATGAGCGCGGTGCAAGCGCTCTCTCCCTCTGACAGGTTTGAAATCAAAGCACGGCTCACGTGCACCCAACCCAAGCGAGAGAAACCTTTTGAATTTCTCTCTCTCTCCCTCCTTTCTTCCTCCTCGAGCTCCAGAGCTCAGTGGAGCTTCGAAAATGGAGTCTAGGTATACAACGCGAGTTGGCTTAAACCATTTTAGGGACTTAATCTACACCCTAAGGGGAGTTCAATGCCACAAACAGCATTGAAAATAGTAAAGTAAACAGGGAGAAAATCGAAGGAGAAAGTACCTCGACCTTGAAGGTGACAGGGCAATTGGGAGCTCGGGAGGCCAAGCCAACACCTGGAGAAGCTTCAAGATGCTTCCACGACGCTGCCTGAAGTGTCAATTTGGAGTGAAAAGCACTCAATTGACAGGTACACCACTTGGCACTCAAGTCTGATCTGGGGGTGGTCAATTGGCACAACTCAGCACTCAAGTAGCCAAATTGACACGTTGGGCACACTCAGTGGCACTTTGGTGACATGTCAAGCGCCAGCAAGGCCAAGGAATATTCGGGATATGCTCACACCCGAAAGGCATGACACACTGACCCAAGGAAGAAGACAAAGCCAACGGCTCCTTCTCTCTCCCCAGGCCTGTGTCAGGGACACATGTAGGCACCTCAATGGAGAGCTCTGAGCGCCAGTTAGCTGGAGGAATCTTCCAAGGACAAGCCTCAGGCCAGCACAGGCCTGGCTGGCTCAATCCTGGCCACTTGATCAAACCAAGGGCTGAGACGATGCCAGCTCAGCCCTGAGGCTTAAACCATGCCCTCTGGGCTATAAATAGACCCCCAGTGAAGAAGAAAAGAGAGAGAGAGCAACATAGCCAAAACTCTGCCAAAATCAAAACTCCACCCAATTTCCACAAAAAGAAAGCTTAGCTGAGAAGAGATCAAGCTCTGAATAGCTAGGTAAGGGATAGAAGAGCCAAGCCTTGAGCTTGGCTCAGTCCCAATTGAGCTCAAGGAGCCAGTCTCACCTTGCTGGGTGAGATGGCTAGCCCCATGGCTGGGGAGGTGCACATGTGCCTCCCTCCTTCCAGAGCCCAATTGGTGGCTGAGCTTGAGTCTCAGGAGCTCACATGGTGAGTTCACCATGAATATTGACAGTATACTCCAACCAATTGGCACATGCCAATCTGGTTTCATGGGGATGGGCACATGTTCATCCCCTTTATCTCTCAAGCCCTGTGCACATGTGCAGTGGCTATATAAAGCTCATTAATGGCTTTATACAAGCTGTTATGCTGTCAAAATTCCATGGAAAAACAAAATTCCATGTTTTATATGTGTATTGTATTTCAATTTGTTATAATATATGATATTTTGGTGCAAATTGGTTTTATTTTCCTTTTAGTTCTTTCCTTCATGTTCTCTGATGTGCTTAATAGCTCAAGTTCATAATTGAGCAATGGAAAAACAATAAACATCAATACTGGGTTGAGTCCAGTGAATTCCAGTTTCTGACCAGCTGAGAGATCAATCCATATCTCTCAGCTTGGTTGTTAATTTCTTATGAAATTTCACAGTCATGTATATTAGGTTTATATCAACTTACCATATAAATTTTATAATTTTTGGAATTTTCTGTGAATTGTTATGAATTTTACAATCTCATCTGTCAAAAACTCCAAAAAAGTCAACTTTGGGTCAAACTGAGAAGTTCATTCTTCTTTTGATTCAAAAATCCAAAATTTCTTGATTAATTCACCTTTATGACACCTCATGTGATGTTTTAAAGGATTTAGAATAATTAAACCAGGCTTTAATCCATAGGTTAAGCCAAATTTGATTTTTAATAAAGCTGAAAGGGCATTTCTGTCCAGTCTGCTAAAAATACAATAATCATACTTTCTTTTCACTCAATTAACTTAAAATTTCATGGGCATCTAGAACAAGTCTTAATGCACTCACTCACCAAATTTTACCATTTTTGGGATTTTCTGTGATTTTCTGTGAATTTTTGAAATTGGGTCTGTCAAAATTGAAATTGAGTTGGCTCTGGACCATTACCAGAAAAGTGCAAAAATGAAATTAACTCGTGTTCAAGTGAAATTCATGTGTGAAATTGATATAAAACCTTTCTAAAACATGTAATTGACCCAAATGAATATAATCAAACATGCAATTTGAGAAGAATGTGATGAAATCAAAAGGAAACCAAATTGAAAATAAAACCAGAAATGACCCAATGTGCATAAAGGACAATGCACATCTAAATTGATGAAATTGATCATCCAAACATGTTCAAACATACTAAACGACACTGTTTGGAAGGTTAATTGAAAGAAAATTGCAAAGGAAAGCTATGAAATACCATTTGGTACCAAAGCCCCGAAACCAGTTTGGTACCAAATGGCCAAAGTTGCAAAATTGATGGATTAAACCCAAATTAAACCTCAAAAACTTGTTAAACATGCTCTGGCGATGCCATACGACAAAGAAATCGAGTTAATTTGTCAAAAATAAGCTCAAATTCCTCAAAATTTCATCCCAGCCAATTTTTCAACCGAAACCAAGTGGCTACCCCCATCTCCGGCGATCCAGGCCGCCGTCGCCGCCGAGACCACCACCGATGGACTCCCCACGCTCTGGCGATGCCAGCCATGACTTCTGATCGGAGATCCGACGCCGGCAGGGCCTCGATCAGTGTCGGAGAGGATGAGCACGAATATTGATGCATCTCAAAGTGCGAATCTTGATGAAATTCAAACAGCCCATAGAAGGCTTGATGCGCGCCAGAGATCCAACGGCCCAGTTTAAAAGATGCTTTAAAAACTGAACTTAAGTTCAGATCTTGATGCATGGGCCCAAATCTGACGGCCCATATTAATCTGTTTTGAAAATAAACTTTAAACACCAAATAAAAATGATTTCTCAAGCCCATAAATTATGAAAAATATATCAAAAATCATGATTTCATTTATGATAAAAATGATATTCAAAATAATCAAATGATATTATATTTTGATAAAAATAAATAAAAATACTCAAAATAATCAAATTATGTTATATTTTGATAAAACAAATCAAAATATTCAAAATAGTTAAATTATGTCATGTTTTGGTAAAACAAATAAAAATATTCAAAATAATCACATTATGTTATATTTTGATAAAACAAATCAAAATATTCAAAAATGGTTATATATGTTAAAACAAATCAAAATATTCAAAAATGATTGAATTATGCTATATTTTGATAAAATAAATAAAAAAAAATATTCAAAAATGATTAAAATATGTTATATGTTGATAAAACAAATCAAAATATTCAAAGATAATCAAATCATGTTATATTTTGATAAAAAAAAATATAAAAATATTCAAAATAATCAAATGATATTATATTTTGATAAAAATAAATAAAAATATTCAAAATAATCAAATCATGTTATCTTTTGATATAATAAATCAAAATATTAAAGAATGATTGAATTATGTTATATTTTGATAAAATAAATTGGAATATTCAAAATAATCAAAATTATGTTATATTTTGATAAAACAAATCAAAATATTCAAAGATGATTGAATCATGTTATGAAACAAATAAAAATGTTCAAAATAATTAAACCTTGTTATATTTTGATAAAACAAATCAAAATATTTAAATATGCAAATATACCCAAATATTTGACCAAATATGTCAAAAATACAATTATGTCCAAATATTTGATCAAACATGTCAAATATGCAAATATACCCAAATATTTGACCAAATATGTCAAAAATACAAATATGTCTCAATCTTTGACCAAATATGTCAAATATGCAAATATACCCAAATATTTGACCAAATATGTCAAAAAATACAAATGTATCCAAATATTAGACCAAATATGTCAAACATGCAAATAAACCCAAACATTTGACCAAACATGTCAAATATGCAAATATGACCAAACTTTTGACCAAACATGTTAAATATACAAATAAACCCAAACATTTGACCAAACATGTCAAATATGCAAATACACCCAAATTTCTGGCCAAACATGCCAAATATACAAATATGTCTAAACCCTTGGTAAAATATTTCAAATATGCAAATATGTCCAAATCTCTGGTCAAATATGCCAAATATGCAGATAAGTCCAAAACTTGGTAAAAACATACCAACATACCAAATCATATCAAATCATGTTTCGGGAACATTAAACTGGCAGTGCGCTTCAGGTTTAATGTACCCCATTTTGGAAATCGAATAAAGAATTATATGTTCCCGATTCTCCAATTTTCCCAGGTTTCAAATTGGCATAGCGCTTCAGATTCGGGATCTGGAAGGTCAATAGACTGTTTAGGACCATACGTCCTTGTCTTTGACGTGAACCTTTCCAGAGATCAAACATCTCTGGTTCTTTGAGTATCGAGTTGGCAGTGCGTTTCATATTCGAACTCCGTGAGATCAATAGGATTATACGTCCTCGATCCCCGATTTATGAGAAATTATACGTTTCTCTGACTTTAGATCATACGTCTTTAGTCTTATTATCCAAAGTTATACCTTTGGGTTATTTTAAACACGTATTATAATAAATTGAAAGGAAGAAATAAAGCCACGAATCTGATCCATATATTTTGATTAGTTTAGCCCATTAATCAGAGGTTCCCGAGGCGAGAGCCGGGGTAATTAACGGCGGGGGCTTGCGCCTGTCGGAAAATAAAAGTTCCCACAATCACCTAAAATAATAAGTCCTTGAGCGCACAAACACGCGCAGGGATGTACCTGCACCTTCTTCCCCCGTGAGCGAGGACGCCGATGCCTCGCGCGTGGGCCGCGAAAAAGGGCCGCACAGGTTCTGGCACGCCCGGTGGGACATATCTTTCTCCTCTCATCTCTTGGGCTAAAATAATTAAATATATGGATCAAATATAAAAATATATAATAAATTTTGCATGAAATATGGCTAATTGATTTGTGGAGTCTATATTTTTCAGGAAATGATGTCTGGCGTTAATTCTCCGTTTGCGATCGCCGTCCCCGTCTCTCTCAACGAGGCGGGCCACTTGGTGTTCTCGTTTGGGGACTTTCCCCAAATGATCGTTCTTCCTCCTACTTCACCATCACCGACACCAACTCTGGTCAAGGATGAGGACCATGAAGTCTCCTTCAGGATCACCCAGAAGGGGATTGACAACAAAATCATGGCGCTCCCTCCAAAACCTCAGCGCCTCAGGAGACAACGCTTAGTGAACAAAGTCTCCCCGACCCTTCCGACACCGGTGGCCCCAAAGGTCACCAAGAAACGGGCTCTCCATGCCTACCAGGATGAATTGGTGGCTGAGCCAAATCTTCCTGTCTCCAATCCCTTCACATCCCTAAGGATTGTGAAAAGGAATTCTCCGACCGCCCGCATCCGGAACGTTTGGGAGGTTCCACAACCAAAACCTCGCCAAAACCAAAACTTCTCGACCGACTCGGGAAGACCCTCAGGCCTCAAACAGGCCAACCTAGGCAAGTCTCTATACGAGACTCACCGAGTTATCAAGGCGCGTAAACAACAGCGCCAAAATAAACCTCAAGCTTCTGCCTCTCAAGTCCAAGGGAGACAGGCCCATTTCCCCCGGGAATCGGGGAACCGCCCATATGAACGGGCACCAGGGACCAAACAAACATGGATCCCAAAATCTCGTTTGACCCAAACAAGTCAGACACCATCCGCCTATATAAAGGTGGCTAAGCCCAAAACACGGGCTACAGTCAAAACCACCGCTCTCTCAAAAAATATTGAGGGTGAAAACGTGTTTAATAGGCTGGGGTCAAAGATAAAACCCCAAGCCTCAAGCACGACCGTGTTTGACAGGCTAGGGCCAAAACTAGACCCTAAGCCATTAAAGTCAAGCAAAGGACTGGTTATCACTGTTCCTGATCAGGCCCGAAAGAAAAGGCGGGTCTCTCGTCTGGCACCCTATGCTGATGACGAAGAAGAACACTTCACAGTCTATACTGTGGGGGCGTATGACGAAAGCTCCTCTGACGATCAAGAAGAACGTCACGCCACATATATGGCTGACGATGAAGAAGTGGGCCCATCCCATGACCCACCACCTGGTCGAGATGTCGAGAATGCTCATGCGGCCAGGACCAGAGCCAGGACCAAAAGAGGGCAAAAAGGGGGCCCTCCAACTGACGACGAATCAGCCCACAATGAGGCAGAAATGGAAGACACCGGTGGCTCCGCGAATGACTTCGTCGCCCAACTAAAACGACAGTTGTCTATACGAGAACGAGAAATGGAGGAGTATAGACAGAAAAATGAGCAAGAAATGGGAGAGCTCAGAAAGCAAAATCAAGAGGCTTTAAGCCTGATCAAGTCCTTAAGTGACTTTCTGACTAAAAAGGGGATCACAAATGAGAGGATGGAAGATGAAGGACCCTCCAAACATGCGGGACCCCAACCCTCACAACATCCAAGCTTCAGAGACCCCGACGGTCACAAAGAAGACCTCCCATGTGGAGGAGAGAGCTCTCGAGTCAATATTGCTCGAGGCTCCAACACTCGCACATATACTAATGAGAATCAAGGATTGACTAAAAAAGAGATCCAAGAGATAATTAGTCAACAACTGCAAATGGCGGGCGCAGGATTTACCGTCTCACCCTTGAAACGAACGGGGAGGCCGTATCCAGCCGATTACGACGCTATACCTTACCCAAAGGGGTATATAGTCCCGAAGTTTAAGTCCTTCTCGGGAGAGGGTGTAAAAGACACAAACCCAGATCAACACTTGGCCCATTTCATGGCCTCGTGTGGGAATACAGGGAGCAATGATGCCTTGTTGCTGCGTCAATTCCCGCAAAGTCTAACAGGTCCCGCCTTCGAATGGTACTACTCATTAGAAAATGGGAGTATTAAAACGTGGGATGACATGACTGATGCGTTCAGGGCAAAGTTCGCGGTCATGACTGACAAAATCAGCATTGCGGACTTGGCCAATACTAGGCCCCAGAAGAATGAGAAAGTTCTGGAGTACATTAGTCGCTGGCGAAACCTCAGCATCAGGTGTGATCGCCCGATAACCCAAAGGGAGGCGGTCGAACTAATACTCAGGAACGTCGACAACTGGATGACACCGTTCTTGGGGATAGCCAAAATTACGACATATCAGGATTTGATAAACTGTGTGTCCAGGCTCGAAAATGCACCTCCAAATTCATGGCCCAACTACTCGGGTCAGAGATTCCAAAGAGGAGGAAAGGCTGAAGCCAAGGTAGCCAATACAAGCAAATCCAGCGGCAAAAACTCGGCCGCTAATGTCAACACTGTGAACAATGATGGCTCGTCAAATAAAAATGACGGCGGCAGCAGTGCAAAACCCGTATATGGAAGCGGGCAGCCTCTTAAAAGTCTGGAGGAATTGAAGGGCAAGCCTTATTCATTCAAAAGGGATAAAGTCGCGCGACTCTTCAAAGATGCCTTGAAGGACGGGCTCCAATTACCTAAATGTAAACGGCCCGCCGACATGGAGAAATCCAGTGACCCGAACTACTGTCCATATCACAGAGTGCTTGGGCACCCCATAGAAGATTGTTGGGTGTTTAAAGACTGGATAGAAAGGAGGTACAAGAATGGCGAGATAACTCTGGCTGATAGTATCCTCCAAACGCCAGCCCCGCATGAGCAGGTGAACGCGGTCTCTCATATAGAGATCAATATTGAGGATTCTTCGACTGAACCTTGGAGTATCCATCTGTCCCGTAAAGCAAAGAAGCTTCTCAAGACCATCTGGAAAGAACCAGGTATTTTGTGGAAAAATGAAGTGACTCCCATTATCCCTGGACCACCAAGAAAATCGGTGGCTTTCTACAAAAAGGCGAACAAAAATGGCAGCCGCAAGCGGGACAAGAAGCCAGTAAAGCCAAGGGAGTATCCGGAAAAGTCAGAACTCCAGAAATATATTGATGCGCTGGAAGAATATGAGCAAGGTCAGCCGATACCGGCCGTGCTTCAGGACTTCATTCCTGAGGCGAATTCTCAACAAATTGCTGGGTATAGTCGATGTAGACGAAACCACAGACGAAGGAGATGAGTTCTGGGATGAAGAATGCCGTGTCGTCACCCACGAAGTGAGTGAATTGGAAGACTCTGATACCTTTCCCTGTCGGGAGGAGCTTTACCTCAATGAGCTTCTTGGGCGGGTTCATCATTTCATGGATGGTCGCAAAAAGACAACCAGCATAGACTCAAAGTCGACAATTTGAAAGCTCAAACCTCAAGGCATAAAAGGGCTAGTGGAGGACATGCCTTGTCGAATGAGAAAAGAATGTGAGAAGGGACCTGAAATGAATGGGTTCCTTAGAGTTGGGTTTACCCGAGACGAGGGAAACTCATCCTCAGGACGCCCGAAAGAGGACATGGTGATCATAGTTTCTCATGGGCATCAATCCAGAAATGAGGCGTTTCGGCCGGGTCAAGCCCGAAGGAAACCTCCCAATGTCTTTTTAGTAAACATAGATGACAAAGAGATGTTGGAAAGCATAGCATGGCAAGATTGCGGCCACGAAGAAAGGCTGACGATTGAAACCACAAGTGAGGAAAGAGGTGGCGAGTCTCAGGCCGTTTCTACTCAAGCCAGGAATTTCTCCGTTGTAAACCCAAGGAGAGGGTCAATAAACCCTGAATCAAGGAAAGAGGGTAGGCCCGTCGACGGCCGAAAACGCTCTTCCAAAATAGAGAACGGGGAGGAAAGGCAATCAAATCCTCATAAATACACCCGTTCCGCGCCTAACCAAAAAGAATGGTGCCATGCAATACATCATAATAGCGATTCTGAAGAAGACGCACACTTTCCCGGGAGTCTATTTTATCCCGAAGAAGGTAATGAGGCCACTACCTCTGAAAAGGAAAAGACAGAATGTCAGGTCGTTCTGCGTTCGGGCACCTACATCCCTGAACGTCAACCTCCAAAGGAGTCTGACCGAAATGTCGCGAAGACCAAAAGTACAAGTAAAGAACCAGAAAATGGCCTACCCACCCGTGAAAAGTCAAAACTCACGGTAGGAGATTACAATGTGCTGGCGCATCTCCGTAAGATCCCAGCCTTGCTTAGTGTCTTTGATGCATTGATGATGTCGAAGGATATGCGCGACATATTAATATACGCGCTCCAAAATCCTGAGCAATTCCAGGCCTACTTTGCTGAAAAGCAATCACATGAGACGGCATATGTCAATAGCCGTTCAACGGGTATCCACTTTACTGATGAAGACCTGTTGACTGGCACCGCCGATCACAATCGGCCGTTGTATGTAACTGGCGACTGTGAGGGGCAAAGATTGAATCGCATTTTGGTCGACTCGGGGTCATCAATAAACATTATGCCCTTGAGGATCCTGAAAACCTTAATGCTGGACACCAAACCATTGTCGAATGAGAAGGTGACCATTCATGGGTTCAATCAACATTCACAGAAAGCCATGGGTGCGGTGACCCTAACACTCCAATTCGGGGGCCTGATAACCTCGACCAAATTTTATGTCATTGACGCCGATACGTCATACAAGGCCTTACTCGGTCGCCCTTGGCTGCATGAAAACCGGGTGGTACCATCAACTCTTCACCAATGCATGAAATACATGAAAGACGGAAGGCAAAAAAGGATAAATGGGGACATCAAGCCATTCGGGGTCCATGAAATTGGCCTTAGCGACGCCCGTTATTTCTTAACGCAGGAGGAGAAGGATCAGCATAAAGCGCTGATGGAGTCTCTAAGCTCCGTCTTACAAGGAAATGGCTCGGAAATGCAAACAAGCCAAACCAAATCCACGCCTGATCTGGTGTCATCTCATGAGAAAAAGGCACCAACTTTGAGTAATAAACCCATTTATGGGTTGTCCTCTGATGAAGAGGAAGACAAGAAGGAACGAGTGTATGGTGTCACTCCCTTATTTGGCGCCTCTTCTGATGAAGAAGATGAGAAGATCTCGACGCGCCGGGTTATCCCGCTATACGGGGCCTCAACAGACGATGAGTCAGAAGAGGAAGCTCCTATAGATGGAGAGGTGTATGAATCGGAAAGTGGATCAGAAGAAGAAATCCTATTTCACGTCAAACCGACATACAACTTCGAAACTGACGAGAGCCATGAATCGTCTTTAAGGGTTGAAAAGGTACCCGAAAGACATTACAAGGACCTTTCTCCCAAAGAAGTGAACCAAATCCAGAAGTTGCGGACGTTTGTTGTTCCTTCTAAGGTCGAACGCTTGCCAGGGAAGACGGTCACTCATAGACCAATCAGATTCTACAAAATCGATGCAATCAATCCTGGTGATAATGCCCTGATCCACGAGTGGAGTGGCTTATTGTCAGAACACTCCGACGACGGGGAAGTCAATATCGAGGCGTCCCGATATTTCGGGAAGAATCAGGGTCAACTGATGGAAAAAGCCCGGTGTCCTCAAACCATATCAAAATCCAAAATGTATTATTTTGAGAAATTATGGAATGGCTCGACTAATACGGTCAGGGGCCTCGATGACAAGATCAAATACACTCGCGGTTTGGGATACAACTCTGAGTCAGAAGAAGACGGGGATCCCGACGAACGGTGTCGAAGTTTCTTCAAGAACCGCAGAGTTACCTGTTATATGGTATCTGAGGAGCCAGAAGAAGAAGACTTCATCCTGGTGGCTAAAAACGCACCAAAGGAGTTGGAGGACGGCGCGCCAAACACCATTGACGAGTTGGTGGAAGTTAACCTCGGGACAGATGAAGACCCCAGGCCAACCTTCATAAGCGCATCCCTTCCCCAAGAGAAGCGGGAACCTTTGAGGGCCTTTCTCCAAGAATATGTTGATTGTTTCGCATGGAGCTATGAAGAAATGCCAGGACTGGATCCCAAAGTTGCAGTCCACAAACTCAAAATTGACCCAAGTATAAAGCCGGTCAAACAAGCACCGCGACGAATGAGAATAGAACTTGAAGAAAAGGTCGTGGTCGAAACCAAGAAGCTTATCGATGCAGGCTTTGTGCGGGAAGAAGAAACTCCCGATTGGGTGGCTAGCATCGTTCCTGTAAAGAAGAAGAACGGGCAAATACGTATATGTGTCGACTTTCGGGACCTGAATAAAGCTTGTCCCAAAGATGACTTTCCTTTACCGGTGACGGAAATCATCATCGACCATACCTCGTCCTATGAGGTATTCTCTTTTATGGATGGGTACGCGGGGTATAACCAAATCAAAATGGATGAAAAAGACCAGAAGCATACGGCCTTCCGCACTCCGAAGGGTATTTATTGTTACAAGGTTATGCCTTTTGGCCTCAAAAATGCCGGGGCCACATACCAGCGAGCCATGACGAAAATATTCGACGACCTAATTCATAAGATTGTCGAATGCTACGTGGACGATTTGGTCGTAAAGGCGACGTCCTATGACGAGCATCTCATAAATCTCAAGGTCGTGTTTGACCGTCTGAGGCAACATGCGCTGAAGCTAAACCCGTTAAAGTGCGCCTTTATGGTTTCGTCGGGGAAATTTCTTGGGTTTGTTATTCGACACCGGGGAATAGAAATAGACCCGGGTAAAATCAAGGCAATACAAGAATTGCCGCCACCCAGGAACCTTAAGGAGCTTCGCTCGCTTCAAGGCCGCTTGGCATACATTAGGCGATTCATAGCCAATCTATCGGGTAGGATACAACCTTTCACCCGATTGACCAAGAAGGATGTCCCGTTTAAATGGGACGAAGCCTGCCAACAAGCCCTAAATGACATCAAGGGCTACCTCCTCAAACCACCAGTACTAGCAGCTCCAATACCAGGAAAAGAGCTGATATTGTACACGACGGCCTTGGATGGATCTCTCGGGGCCTTGTTAGCACAAGAAAATGAACAAGGGAAAGAAAACGCCCTCTATTATTTGAGCCGCATGCTGGTAGGGGCGGAATACGCCTATACACCGATTGAAAAGCATTGCCTGGCATTAGTGTTCGCCGTGAAGAAGTTGCGACACTACATGATAGCCCACAAAGTCATCCTCATCTCAAAGATTGACCCCTTAAAATATCTCATGACGAGACCCATGCTTACAGGCAGGTTGGCAAGATGGGCCATAATCCTGACCGAGTTTGATATAACTTTCGCGCCACAAAAGGCCATAAAGGGTCAAGCGATGGCTGATTTCCTAGCGGCCCATCCAATACCCGACGACTCTCCTTTGGCATGCGAATTCCCAGATGAAGAAGTCTTTCATATCAAAGATGAAACCCCAAGTTGGGAAATGTACTTTGATGGGGCATCATCAATACGGCCCACCGCGGGCCCAAACATCCCACAAATACGGGCCGGGATAGGCTTAGTCTTCGTGACACCAGAAGGGGGAATCATGCGTCATGCCTTGGCATTGACCGAGCCTTGTACAAATAATGAGGCTGAATATGAAGCGCTCATAGCCGGGTTAGAGCTTGCGCTGAATATGGGGATTAGAAAACTCCATGTGTTTGGTGACTCCCAATTGATAATAAATCAAATCACCGGAGCATACAAGGTACTAAAACCGGAGTTGATAAAGTATCACGCTAGGGTTTTGGAATTAATAGATGAAATTCCCGAAATCCTATTCAAGAAAATCTCGAGAGCCACAAACGGCAAAGCTGATGCGCTCGCTCGGGTGGCTAAAGAATTAGGCGAGCCTAGCGACGAAAATGTGCAAATTGTTGTCAAAAATCGACGACCCCTGTCCTCATACTTCACGGGGACCAAAGATAAAATCCAGGTGGCTATGGCCGAAGAAATGGAAAGTGACCTGGAAGATGTCATGGTGACTCAGCCGAATGACGATTGGCGCCAACCTTTCGTTGAATACTTCAAATACGGGGTTCTCCCGAATGAGAAATCAGCGCGAGAGCAACTCAAGAAGAGAGCGCTTCGCTACGCCTACGTTAATGACACCTTATACAGGCGATCATACGACCAAATGTGGCTTCGCTGTGTGTCAAACTCAGAAGTCCACCAAATCATGAAGGAAGTTCATTCGGGTTTGTGCGGAGCACATCAGCCGGGACCCAAAATGCGACTTAAGATAAAGCGCATGGGCTATTATTGGCCCACCATGGCACGCGATTGTATCGAGCATGCCAAGAAGTGTCACATGTGCCAAATACATGGCACGTTCATACATCAACACCCAAACCCGTTACACCCGACTGTGTCATCTTGGCCGTTTGATGCATGGGGTACTGATGTAGTCGGGCCCATTGACCCGCCTTCCTCCAAGGGTCATAAGTTTATCTTGGCTGCGACCGATTACTTCACCAAGTGGGCCGAGGCAGTCCCGCTTAGGGAAGTGAAGGCAATCGATGTCGTGCATTTCTTCAAAAACCATATTTTATACCGATTTGGGACCCCGAGGAAAATCATTTCTGATAACGGGGCCGCGTTCAAAAGTGCTAAAGTATACGCACTTGAGGAAAAGTTCAAGATTGATTGGAAATATTCTTCCATATACAATCCCAGAGCAAATGGTTTAGCAGAGGCCTTCAATAAGACCTTGATAAAAATCATGAAAAGGACGTTGAAAGGAAATCAGCGCGACTGGCATGAAAGGCTACAAGAAGCGCTTTGGGCATATCGAACCACATGTCGAACCCCCACTCAAGCGACACCATATTCCCTGGTGTTTGGTGTCGAAGCTGTCCTGCCGCTTGAGGTAGAACTCCCGTCCTTAAGGGTGGCGCTCCAGAACGAAATGTCGTTAGATGAGCAGAAGCACCTCAGGCTTGACGAACTCGACGCTATGGAGGAAAGGCGAATCATAGCCCAACAAAACTTGGAAATATACCAAGCGAAGATGGCACGGGCCTACGACAAAATGGCCCGCTCAAGAACTTTTCGTCAAGGGGAATTAGTACTCGTTCTCCGAAGGCCCATAATCGGCCGGCATGTCGGCCCAAAGTTTTCACCTAATTGGGAAGGCCCATATGTGGTTGAGAAGGTGTTTGACGGAGGGGCATACCAACTCATAGATCATAAAGGCGAAAGACCATTGCCTCCTATAAACGGGCGGTATCTTAAGAAATACCATGCATGATACACCAAGAAGAAAGGTGGCTAAACCCATACACCAAGAAGAAAGGTAGCTAAACCCATACACCAAGAAGAAAGGTGGCCAAACTCAAACACCAAGAAGAAAGGTGGCTAAACTCATACGCCCAAAAGAAAGGTGGCTTAAAGTCCCGGGGTAAAAGGTACTTATCCATGTCCCGCCGGGTGCAAATCGGCCTTGTCGCCTTGAGCCGTTAATCAAGGGGCGTGGATGGTGTCCACTGAAGAAATACCACAAACAAAGTTGTCCCATCGGGCATAAATCGGCCTTGTCGCCTTGAGCCGTTAATCAAGGGACGTGGATGGTGTCCACTGAAGAAATACCATAAACCAAAATGTCCCCTCCGGGCATAAATCGGCCTTGTCGCCTTGAGCCGTTAATCAAGGAACACATGTGGTGGCTAATACAAAAGCTACCAAAACCTCTGACAGGCCAAAAAGAAAGGTTTTGTCCACATCGCCGGATGAAGTCGGCGCCCGAACTTTGGAGCCACTAAAGCGGGGAAATGGTTTTGGTATTTGTGCCTCCAATACAATTACCACTGTGTTTGTCCATTTGATACAGAATAAATATGAAAATGGGCAGCGTTATGATTTGTCGCTTTAAACAAATCATTGCTGAATAAAACATTGCCTTATTAATTAATAGTAAGACAGAGTATTGAAGGCATAAATAAAAAGCCCTATAATGAATGAAACCTTCTTATCCTTATGATAAGCTTGGATAATTTATCAGGGCGAAATCCCCCTCCAAATACATAAATAAGTATGCGTGGAGAATGAGTGAAATGTGAGGATTCCACACTTAATAATGAGTGGAGAGAATAGAAAGGATCCACATTAAAAAATGGTTTTGCCAATTTGTACCGTAAACAATTGACACTGGTATGTTCATCTGACCAGTCATAAAGAGATGAACAGGCTTTTTATCTTGTGCCTAACAAAATAACAAAATACCAAAATACCGATAATAATATAAATCTTCCCAAAATATATACTCAATCCATACATCATACAAAATACGATAACAAACCTAAGCTCCTCAAAATAAATAACTAAAACCATGTCCAAAACAAACAAAATGCCAAAAATACAAACAAATCCCACCCTAAAGGCTAGGATAGCGACTACGCAGCTGGGCCAAGAACCCGTCGATCCGGGTAAACAAAGAACAGGCGGCGGTAAAGTGACGCTCCTCGTCAGCCACTAGGTCATCTACGCTAGCTCGGGCGGCCTCATAATCATATGAGTAGTCACGAAGAGTAGAGAAGGCGGTGTCTACCAAACCCTCCATGCCCTTGATCTCACTCTTGAGTGACTGGGTCTGATCAGCTAGGTGGCTAGAAGCCCTGTAATCAGCCCCAGAAGCTAGCATACCTGCACTGAAAGCCAGGTGACATGTAAGCTGATCCTGGAGACCCCTGAGGCGGTGACGAAGTGAGAATAACTCCGACTCAGCACGAGACACCGACGTCGCGAGAGTCGAGAGAGTCTTTCGTCTCTCCCCGAAAGCCCAGGCCAAACGCTCGCGGGTTATACAAGACAAATGCTCTTGACAGGGGACGATCAAGTCGTCAATCACCCCCTGGAAATCAGGAGAGTTCCCGGAAACAGGGACCAAATCCAAAACACGAAGGTCCAATGAACGGTGGGCTCGAGTAGAGTTGCTAAGGGAACATAGCTTCTCCAACAGATGCCGCATCTCCGATACAGAAGGACCTACAAACCAAACCAATGTCATCACATGCAATATAAACATGAGATCCAAAGTGAGGGGATATAAGAGCACGTACCATCGGGAGAAATGTCACCCGAGAGTCTCTCCTCCTCAGGGTCCGCCTCGAAGCCTTCTTCGGGAACGACGTTGAATCCTGCATCGAGCTCAACCTCTGGCTCTGCCTCAATCTCTTCGTCAGGCTCCTCTTCAATATTGTCGTCGTATCTGACATCAGACCTATCGCCGAACTCTGTGCCGATCGCCTCGGCATTGACAAAATCTTCAGGGTCTGAATTAAAAACAAGAATAAGATCCCCGAAGGGAGAAATGAAGAGAGTAAGGTATTGTGAGATGGTGAAATGACAATGGAATTATACCTGAGTCACTAATCATGATAGGCTCCCGAAGGACAGCCAAATCTTCCGCTTCCCTTAACGGAGAAACTCTTGCAGGTGAAGCAAATTCTCCGCCGAGAGCTGGTGCTAATGGACTCTCAGCGTCCCCTTTTGTTTCAAAGAAGAGTGAAATAAGCAAGGGAAATTATGTGAAGGATATTTAGTAGAATATTCTGAAAAGAAAAAAATCATACCTACGACCGCCTCGTCCCCCAAGACGGTGGGTGAGTTTTCCTGGGCCTCCGTTGTAGAAAGGTCAGCGCTCTCAAAGCCTGGAAACAAATCAAGGAGAATATAAGGGAAGAATGATCATTTCCCTAAATGTAAAGGACCTTACAAATATAAGTACCTGGCAAACCCGCTCGAAAAATGAAGAGCTCCTCCAAGACGGAGTCAGGTGCCTCTCTGTCGGTCGACCCTCCTGCAATTTCTCCGACATCAGTATATCATAAAGAAGTCACATAAGAAACTTCAAGGATACAAATACAGTAAACAAAAGAGGCCATAAATAATAATCACCTGTCTGAGAAGCGATAGGAGAATCTAATAGCACCTTGCTGTCGAAGCCCTGAAAATCAAGTAAGGCGCGAGAAGAGGAAGAGGAAGGAGATCTCCGCCGCTTCTTTTCATTTTTCTTTTTGTCCGGCAGTGGACAAGTCACACGTGCCATATCGGCAGGGAGTATCGCCTGATATGCAGAGATAGTGTGAGTATACCACCTATGATACATGGCGGTAAAAATCACCTCCGAGCGTGAAGCCCGAGGCATGGTAAACTGGGAACCCGTACCCACACGAAGTATGGAAGACCAACATCTACTCAAACCCTCCAGGTCTGCAGAAAGCGACTCGGGACGGGAAAGCAACTCGGGAATGCCCTGGTCATATCCAAACTGATGGGCACAACGGTGAGGAGAGTATGGCTCCAAGATAATATGCTCACCGATGCGTAGAGGTAAAAAGCCACACCGAATGCTAATGAGGTGCTCAGTGGCTGCCGAATCCTCTAAAATCCCCTGAACCAACCTAGACCGTGGAATGTCCACAACAAGTCTATCTGAACCTCTGGGCATCCTACGCGAAAAAGCGCGTACCTCAGATCTCTGGAGTGCCCCTCGCGAACGGAAGAAACGATAGCGAGTATCTTTGGGAGAAAGGGATGATGCCGAAGCACAAGCTATGTCGGACAAATAGGGTAGTATAACCCGTATCTCCTGAGAAAGGACAGGGGTATAAAGACCCATCCAGTGTGCATGAAGCCAACCACTGATGAAATGAAAGGGAATGACCTCCCCACTGAAAGAAGGATCGCGAGAGGAAACTAACCCGCGAAGAGATCGATAAATGTTGGCCAACGCCGGGATAGCCAGGGAAACCCTATGTCCCCGAGCCAAGATGTTAGCCACAACAAATGAAGAAGGCCTAATCCTACCAACTGGAGAACTGGGCAAGACGAAATAGCACAGCCACCATGATAGAAAGGCAGTCAATAATGTTTCCTCGTCCACAATCCTGGTAGTAATGGACCCCAAGCCTGGTTTGGACCCCCTATGCACGATACCAGTCGATAATCCTACTCCCAAAGGATCGCAAGGATCGGCAAAAGAGGTACGAGGATGTGTCGGGGCATCGGCAAAGTAAGAAACCCACTGGCCCAAGGATACACCCTCTCGGTCCCCTAAAATCTCATGATAAATCTTATATACCTGACGAAGAGACGTCGGGTACATCGGAGTCCCGTCTGGCCTCAGGCTGAGGAGATCCACTCCACTGAGGCAATGCTCATCATACGGAAGGCCATAGATCGGCAACCCTGATAACTGGGAGAGGTCCCATAGGCTCAAAGTCATCTCACGATCCTCCGTGAATAAGGTGTTCGTGACATAGCTCCAACGCTCAGCAAATGCCCGGAACAAGGATATGTCCTGGGCATATCCAAAAAGCGAGAGGTACACCGCCTCATAAATCCCCGCTTGCTTGAGCATGCTTTCCTCTGTAAGCAAGGTGAACTGAACCCACTCTACTTGTCGGGGGCGCCTTTCCAAAACCCCGCGGAGCACGCGCTTGTCGTCCCAAGGACACGCCCGATATGATGTCATCTCTGTGCCCAGAAGGTGCAAAGGAGGCGGGCTGGTCGTCCCGACACTTGGGCTCAACACCCTCACTGTACACGGAATATACTCCCTCATGACAAGGTTGTTCCCCATCATGTTGTATGTGCCAGTGTGATCAGGGCCTTGGGGTGTCCAATCTGCTGGGTCTTTCATGAGAGATGGAAAATGACCCGGCAAATATAAAGGCATAGGACCCTGAAAGGAAGCCATAATATCCTGCGAAAAACACAAAATAAAAGATGATGAGCCTATGAAATAATATGAATCTTTGCAAAAGGAAAAGAGAAAAATCCGGCAGCATCTCCCCTGTACCGGGGGCAATCCTGATTTTTCAAGGGAGCAACGAGGCATGTGCCCAGTGCTTTAATAAGAGAAAGGACATGTGCCCAATCTCATTTTTTTCAAAAAGCAAAATAACCAGCCAATAAAACGAGAGACAGGGAGGCACATGTGCACCAATCCCTAACTTGAAGAACAGGGACACACCCTTGTTTCCTCAAGGCCCTTATAAAAGAAAGGAAAAACATTGGCACCAGAACAGGCCTCTCGGCCAGCAAGGCCTCATGACCAGTTCTGGTGGGTGGCTCTTTGTTTGCTGTTTAAAAGTTGCCAGAAAAATACACAAATTAAATTGCATGAAATTAATGATATAATTTCATGTGATTTTTATACCAAAGATTTGAAATTATGAAATTATGTTCAATTTCATAAAAATTATTTCTTGAAATTAAAAAAAAATAATTTCATGAAATAATCATACCAAACCCCCTTCAAAAAATATATACACATGTGTGCAAAAAAAAATCTATGCACAAAACCCTAATTATATGAAATCAAGAAACAATTTCATATAATTAAATATGCCAAATCCAAAAATCATGAATTTCATTCATGAAGAATGCCCCAAATATTATCCCTTGGAATTAAAAAAAAAATGAATGATTCTTTGGAATAATCATGCCAAAATATTAATTGTATAAGATTAATATGCCTAATCATATACAATTAATGATTTAAGTGAAATTAATGCCTAATTTCACACCCAAAAATACCAAAAATATTACCTAAAATAACAGAATCATGGAATATATTTTCTGTGATTTTTCAGTAATTTTTCATGGATTTTTGCATGAAAAATAAAATAAAATGGAAAAAGAAATAAAGAAAATACCAAAATCAGAACTGGAGATAGTTCTGGGTGCAATTTGGGGGAAACACAACACTCTGGGTACAAGTTGGGGGTCTCAAACAATTAAGCAAACCTCTGGACCCACCTGTCATACACACAAGGTATCTGTTGGGGTTTGAATGAGCACAGCCCACGTGAACCAACTCACTGACCTTGTGCTTTGGCTCACGTGAACCGCGACCATGAACTCACCCTCAGTTTTTCGCTAAGGGATGAGTCTCATTAAATCTGACAAGCGGACCCCACTCCCTTTGTTTCGCTGCCAATGGACCCCAGCGCCCAGGCGACGCTTCAGCCAGCGAAAGAAAAGAAGGAAAAGAGAGATGAGCGCGGTGCAAGCGCTCTCTCCCTCTGACAGGTTTGAAATCAAAGCACGGCTCACGTGCACCCAACCCAAGCGAGAGAAACCTTTTGAATTTCTCTCTCTCTCCCTCCTTTCTTCCTCCTCGAGCTCCAGAGCTCAGTGGAGCTTCGAAAATGGAGTCTAGGTGTACAACGCGAGTTGGCTTAAACCATTTTAGGGACTTAATCTACACCCTAAGGGGAGTTCAATGCCACAAACAGCATTGAAAATAGTAAAGTAAACAGGGAGAAAATCGAAGGAGAAAGTACCTCGACCTTGAAGGTGACAGGGCAATTGGGAGCTCGGGAGGCCAAGCCAACACCTGGAGAAGCTTCAAGATGCTTCCACGACGCTGCCTGAAGTGTCAATTTGGAGTGAAAAGCACTCAATTGACAGGTACACCACTTGGCACTCAAGTCTGATCTGGGGGTGGTCAATTGGCACAACTCAGCACTCAAGCAGCCAAATTGACACGTTGGGCACACTCAGTGGCACTTTGGTGACATGTCAAGCGCCAGCAAGGCCAAGGAATATTCGGGATATGCTCACACCCGAAAGGCATGACACACTGACCCAAGGAAGAAGACAAAGCCAACGGCTCCTTCTCTCTCCCCAGGCCTGTGTCAGGGACACATGTAGGCACCTCAATGGAGAGCTCTGAGCGCCAGTTAGCTGGAGGAATCTTCCAAGGACAAGCCTCAGGCCAGCACAGGCCTGGCTGGCTCAATCCTGGCCACTTGATCAAACCAAGGGCTGAGACGATGCCAGCTCAGCCCTGAGGCTTAAACCATGCCCTCTGGGCTATAAATAGACCCCCAGTGAAGAAGAAAAGAGAGAGAGAGCAACATAGCCAAAACTCTGCCAAAATCAAAACTCCACCCAATTTCCACAAAAAGAAAGCTTAGCTGAGAAGAGATCAAGCTCTGAATAGCTAGGTAAGGGATAGAAGAGCCAAGCCTTGAGCTTGGCTCAGACCCAATTGAGCTCAAGGAGCCAGTCTCACCTTGCTGGGTGAGATGGCTAGCCCCATGGCTGGGGAGGTGCACATGTGCCTCCCTCCTTCCAGAGCCCAATTGGTGGCTGAGCTTGAGTCTCAGGAGCTCACATGGTGAGTTCACCATGAATATTGACAGTATACTCCAACCAATTGGCACATGCCAATCTGGTTTCATGGGGATGGGCACATGTTCATCCCCTTTATCTCTCAAGCCCTGTGCACATGTGCAGTGGCTATATAAAGCTCATTAATGGCTTTATACAAGCTGTTATGCTGTCAAAATTCCATGGAAAAACAAAATTCCATGTTTTATATGTGTATTGTATTTCAATTTGTTATAATATATGATATTTTGGTGCAAATTGGTTTTATTTTCCTTTTAGTTCTTTCCTTCATGTTCTCTGATGTGCTTAATAGCTCAAGTTCATAATTGAGCAATGGAAAAGCAATAAACATCAATACTGGGTTGAGTCCAGTGAATTCCAGTTTCTGGCCAGCTGAGAGATCAATCCATATCTCTCAGCTTGGTTGTTAATTTCTTATGAAATTTCACAGTCATGTAGATTAGGTTTATATCAACTTACCATATAAATTTTATAATTTTTGGAATTTTCTGTGAATTGTTATGAATTTTACAATCTCATCTGTCAAAAACTCCAAAAAAGTCAACTTTGGGTCAAACTGAGAAGTTCATTCTTCTTTTGATTCAAAAATCCAAAATTTCTTGATTAATTCACCTTTATGACACCTCATGTGATGTTTTAAAGGATTTAGAATAATTAAACCAGGCTTTAATCCATAGGTTAAGCCAAATTTGATTTTTAATAAAGCTGAAAGGGCATTTCTGTCCAGTCTGCTAAAAATACAATAATCATACTTTCTTTTCACTCAATTAACTTAAAATTTCATGGGCATCTAGAACAAGTCTTAATGCACTCACTCACCAAATTTTACCATTTTTGGGATTTTCTGTGATTTTCTGTGAATTTTTGAAATTGGGTCTGTCAAAATTGAAATTGAGTTGGCTCTGGACCATTACCAGAAAAGTGCAAAAATGAAATTAACTCGTGTTCAAGTGAAATTCATGTGTGAAATTGATATAAAACCTTTCTAAAACATGTAATTGACCCAAATGAATATAATCAAACATGCAATTTGAGAAGAATGTGATGAAATCAAAAGGAAACCAAATTGAAAATAAAATCAGAAATGACCCAATGTGCATAAAGGACAATGCACATCTAAATTGATGAAATTGATCATCCAAACATGTTCAAACATACTAAACGACACTGTTTGGAAGGTTAATTGAAAGAAAATTGCAAAGGAAAGCTATGAAATACCATTTGGTACCAAAGCCCCGAAACCAGTTTGGTACCAAATGGCCAAAGTTGCAAAATTGATGGATTAAACCCAAATTAAACCTCAAAAACTTGTTAAACATGCTCTGGCGATGCCATACGACAAAGAAATCGAGTTAATTTGTCAAAAATAAGCTCAAATTCCTCAAAATTTCATCCCAGCCAATTTTTCAACCGAAACCAAGTGGCTACCCCCATCTCCGGCGATCCAGGCCGCCGTCGCCGCCGAGACCACCACCGATGGACTCCCCACGCTCTGGCGATGCCAGCCATGACTTCTGATCGGAGATCCGACGCCGGCAGGGCCTCGATCAGTGTCGGAGAGGATGAGCACGAATATTGATGCATCTCAAAGTGCGAATCTTGATGAAATTCAAACAGCCCATAGAAGGCTTGATGCGCGCCAGAGATCCAACGGCCCAGTTTAAAAGATGCTTTAAAAACTGAACTTAAGTTCAGATTTTGATGCATTGGCCCAAATCTGACGGCCCATATTAATCTGTTTTGAAAATAAACTTTAAACACCAAATAAAAATGATTTCTCAAGCCCATAAATTATGAAAAATATATCAAAAATCATGATTTCATTTATGAATATTTTTAAGACTATAAAATGTCAATTTTGATTTTATTTTATTTCTTTTTTTTATATTATAAATAAAAGAAAATTCAAGACATATCATATATGTATAAAATAAATTCAAAATATCAAATAGAATATTTTAAAATAAATGGAAATTATGTCATATGAAAATGCTCAAAACAAATGAATTCTTTTTGATAAAATAAATCAAAATATTCAAAATAGTCAAATTATATTATATTTTGATAAAATAAATAAAGATATTCAAAATAATCAAATGATATTATATTTTGATAAAAATAAATAAAAATACTCAAAATAATCAAATTATGTTATATTTTGATAAAACAAATCAAAATATTCAAAATAGTTAAATTATGTCATGTTTTGGTAAAACAAATAAAAATATTCAAAATAATCACATTATGTTATATTTTGATAAAACAAATCAAAATATTCAAAAATGGTTAAATATGTTAAAACAAATCAAAATATTCAAAAATGATTGAATTATGCTATATTTTGATAAAATAAATAAAAAAAAATATTCAAAAATGATTAAAATATGTTATATGTTGATAAAACAAATCAAAATATTCAAAGATAATCAAATCATGTTATATTTTGATAAAAAAAAATATAAAAATATTCAAAATAATCAAATGATATTATATTTTGATAAAAATAAATAAAAATATTCAAAATAATCAAATCATGTTATCTTTTGATATAATAAATCAAAATATTAAAGAATGATTGAATTATGTTATATTTTGATAAAATAAATTGGAATATTCAAAATAATCAAAATTATGTTATATTTTGATAAAACAAATCAAAATATTCAAAGATGATTGAATCATGTTATGAAACAAATAAAAATGTTCAAAATAATTAAACCTTGTTATATTTTGATAAAACAAATCAAAATATTTAAATATGCAAATATACCCAAATATTTGACCAAATATGTCAAAAATACAATTATGTCCAAATATTTGATCAAACATGTCAAATATGCAAATATACCCAAATATTTGACCAAATATGTCAAAAATACAAATATGTCTCAATCTTTGACCAAATATGTCAAATATGCAAATATACCCAAATATTTGACCAAATATGTCAAAAAATACAAATGTATCCAAATATTAGACCAAATATGTCAAACATGCAAATAAACCCAAACATTTGACCAAACATGTCAAATATGCAAATATGACCAAACTTTTGACCAAACATGTTAAATATACAAATAAACCCAAACATTTGACCAAACATGTCAAATATGCAAATACACCCAAATTTCTGGCCAAACATGCCAAATATACAAATATGTCTAAACCCTTGGTAAAATATTTCAAATATGCAAATATGTCCAAATCTCTGGTCAAATATGCCAAATATGCAGATAAGTCCAAAACTTGGTAAAAACATACCAACATACCAAATCATATCAAATCATGTTTCGGGAACATTAAACTGGCAGTGCGCTTCAGGTTTAATGTACCCCATTTTGGAAATCGAATAAAGAATTATATGTTCCCGATTCTCCAATTTTCCCAGGTTTCAAATTGGCATAGCGCTTCAGATTCGGGATCTGGAAGGTCAATAGACTGTTTAGGACCATACGTCCTTGTCTTTGACGTGAACCTTTCCAGAGATCAAACATCTCTGGTTCTTTGAGTATCGAGTTGGCAGTGCGTTTCATATTCGAACTCCGTGAGATCAATAGGATTATACGTCCTCGATCCCCGATTTATGAGAAATTATACGTTTCTCTGACTTTAGATCATACGTCTTTAGTCTTATTATCCAAAGTTATACCTTTGGGTTATTTTAAACACGTATTATAATAAATTGAAAGGAAGAAATAAAGCCACGAATCTGATCCATATATTTTGATTAGTTTAGCCCATTAATCAGAGGTTCCCGAGGCGAGAGCCGGGGTAATTAACGGCGGGGGCTTGCGCCTGTCGGAAAATAAAAGTTCCCACAATCACCTAAAATAATAAGTCCTTGAGCGCACAAACACGCGCAGGGATGTACCTGCACCTTCTTCCCCCGTGAGCGAGGACGCCGATGCCTCGCGCGTGGGCCGCGAAAAAGGGTCGCACACCAGACAGTTTTGACATTTTGTGAGTGTGCACAAAGGCATAACTCGGGTGTACACCTCTAGCGATTTTCAAATCTCTCCAGGCCTTTGCCATATCATCAAATTATTGCCCAATCATATTCAAACATGCTAATTGAGCTCCACATCACCATTCGGTCTATTGAGCTCAACACACCTCACACCCGAGTGCCAAGTGGTGGTCACACTCATCCATTTCTCCAAAACACAAAATTGCCACTTTGAACACCATCGTGGGTACATCGTGAAGCTTTTTCAAGTGTTGGTTTGATCTCTTGAGCTCTAATTGCTCATTCCACCTCAAGGCCGGGGTACTTTCTCTTTTGATTTTCTCTTTGCTTGTTTTACTATTTTCAATTCTGTTTGTGACATTGAACTCTCATCATAGTGTAGATTAGATCCCCAAATCGGTTTAGCTTAACTCGTAATATACACTACTCCTCCGTTTTTGAATCTCGGATGAGCTTTGGAACTCGGGGAGGAAGAAGAGAGGAAGAGAGAGTGTTTAATCAAGGGTTTTGTTTATTTGAAATCGATTTACATGCATCGTTCTTTGATTTTACACTTGTCAAAGAGAGAGAAAGAGTGCGCCGTTCTATTCCCTTCCCTCATTCCTTTCTTTCGCTGGTCAAAATAGTGTTGAGCGCTGGGGCCCATTAGCAGAGAGACAAAAGGGGCGGGGTCCGCTTGTCGGATTAAATGAGAAACAAACCTCAGCAAAAAAGAAAGGTGTTGGCTGTGGTCTCGGCTCTTGTACACCAAAATGCATTGTTAGTGTCTTGACTCATGTGCACTAGATCTATTCAAATCATGCTAAATGCTCTGTGTGTATGACAAGTGGGGTCCAAGGGTTTGTTTAATATTTAAGACCCCTAATTTGCACCTAGAATGATGTCTATTCCTCAAGTTGTATCCAGAAAAGTTTCCAGCTCTGATTTTTTTATTTTCTTTATTCTTTTGTCTTTTTATTTTATTTTTCATGTAAAAGTTCATGAAAATTAACTGAAAAATCATAGAAATTTATTCTATGATTCTATTATTTTTTTGGTAATAGTTTTGATATTTTTGGGTGTGAAATTAGGCATTAATTTCACTTAATTTATTAGTTGCACAAGATTAGGCATATTAATCTCATACAATTAATATTTGGCATGATTATTTCAAGAAATTATTTCTTGACTCCAAGAATTAATATTTGAGACATTTTTCATGAATAAAATTCATGATTTTGGATTTGACATGGTTAATTATGTGAAATTATTTCTTGATTTCATATAATCAAGTTTTGTGCATATATTTTTTTGCACACATTTGAAGAGGTTTTGACATGTTTGTTCAGAGAGTTGGGTCTTACAGGAATTTTACCAGCTTTTAAGGCCCAGGTCTAGCTGTTTAAGCATAGCCTGTTTAGGCATGACATGTTTTGCTGGGTTTTGGTACAGCATTTCTGAGGTTCTTCTCAAGGTTAGGACTTACAAGGTTTTCATCTAGCCAAAGTTCAAATCTTTTGAATTTGATTTAATTTAAAATTATAAGAATATTCAGACAATTTTTGAAGACTAAACACTTGTATTCAAGAATAAGCCTCTCCTTTGAAATGTTTTCCTACAAAATTTTAAAGCAAACAAAAGAATATTTCAAAATAAAATTAAAATAAAAATTATATAAATTTTAGAGATAAGTAAATAAATATTATTTGAGTAAAATTCAGTTCAAGACTCTTGATAATATTAAAAATATAGTACAACATAAAAATTGTGTAATAATTACTTTTTTGTTTTGAACAATTCGTCAATATATAAGAAGCTGTATTCCAATCATTATTACCTAAAGAAATAAAATTACAAAACGTTATTTGTCAGATGTAATTAGAAATCAAGTCTTTACATATGGTATTATAAGATTTTATACCTAATACATCAAGTATGAATATATTTATTGAATACAATAAATAAGACTTTATACCTAGGCTACCCAAGTTTATAAATCTACTGCCATAAATTTTAATATATTAAAAACATCAAGTATGTAATAAACAATACTATAAAAAAAAATACAAATTTACCAACCGTCCATGACAAGAAATACTTTAGCCATACTAGTGTGTACTGATGCATTCTGAAGTAGATCTTATTGGTGGATTCTCCAAGAGAGTTGTAAAGGTGTATTTCTACCTTGCTCAAGTCTGCAGCAGCCAAAATCCAATTCATGTCACCACACAACGAAAAAAAATCACTTGGCAAAGTCAAATTGCTCGGTGAACAAAAGTGGTTTTTCACATTGAAGTTTTGAGAAAATACAACAATGAGCCATGACCTGAATTACAATAAAAATATTAAACCAAAAAATTATTTCAGATTTACAACTGTAATATGAAATAAATAATGTTCTAAAATACAAACAAAAAGAACTTACTGCATTATAAGGAGCAATATAAAACCAAAAACTATCAACTGATATTTCCATTTGCATGTGTGTAAAACAATTTCAACACTTTGCATGAAAATGAAAAAAAAATACTAGATCCAAAATATATAATCATGCAAGTCTTAATATCAATAACTTTAAATATTAATATCTATACTACAAAGTTTTAATAACAAATAATTGAAGTATTAAGAAATAAAATAAACTTGGCTGGACAGAAATATTTTTGTTCAAAATTAATTCTGTCATTTGTTTGAAGGTGCAAAACATGTTTTCTTTGGTTTTGAATGATAGATCTCCTTTATTGAAACTTCTCTGATATAAGTTCACAATCCAATTATAAAAAAAAGTCATGATTGCATCATCGATTATTTCACGACAATGATAGGTCCACCTCTTAACTGGCAATGCAAGCTTGTCAGTTAATGCGTCGGCTTTAGGGTCACCAAAAATACTATTTGCAAATCTCGGACCTTCATCATTATGGTTGAAATGAATTGTAGGGGGGGGGGGGGGTCTGAAATCATAAAGTATTGTCATTCTTTATAGGTAATTTTTGTTTCAATGCACTCCATGATAGTAGGTTCATCAGCATCATTATCACTATCTTTGCTTTCTTGTTTGAGTATGTAAGATAAAGACTAAAGCTTGGAGGCATCATGTCACCCAGATTAAATATTTTCTTCTTCTTTCTTTGGATGGTTTTTTGCTGGGCTCTTACCATTATTTGGTGTTTTGGTGATGTAAGACAATTGTTTCTTTCTAAGTGGGCTAACACAGGGGTTCTAAGAGATTTCTGCTTTTGCAATCGTGGAGATTGCTTTATTTTCTGTTGCACACTTGCACCGATACCTTCAACAACTGCAAAAAAACATAAAACAAAATTTACAATTTATGTATTAAAACATATGATAATGAAGTGTTATTAGTTATTGTTTCAAGTCTTATTACTTAGTCTGTGAAGTCTTAATATACGTATTGTTAAATCTTTAAAACATATTTAAATAAAGTCTTATTCCTTATGTTTTTAAACCTATATATTTGTTTTATGAAGTCTTAATACATATAGATGTTTCCTTCAAAAGAACAACACTTAAAGGTCTGTATACAAGTTAAATTGAACTATAAAAAAAAATTGAAGCATTACAAATTAAAGAAGTTAAATCTTACAAGTTTTCATCAACTTTGCATGAATTCCAAACCGCCACTCCAACAAATCAGCTTGTTTACACATTTTCTGCTCCAAACATAGCGAGATTTCATCAAGACGTGGTAACTTTGCCCGGTATCCACTGCATCTCTTTGTAGGAGAGAAATTTGTGTGCTAAAAAAATCACACCTACAAAAATAAATTAAAAGCAATTGAAGTAACATTTGAAGTACAAAGTCTTTATATCTATTATTTTAAGTCTTAAAAGTGTATGTAACAAGCCTTTATAGTTAAACTGGGGTCTGTCTTGTGAAGTCATTTCTAAAGTCTTTATATTTATTATTTTAAGTCTTAAAAGTATATATAACAAGTCTTTATAGTTGAACCGAGAATTGCTTGTGAAGTCATTTCTAAAGTCTTTATATCTATTATTTTAAGTCTTAAAAATACATGTAACAAGTCTTTGTAGTTGAACTAGGGACTGTCTTGTGAAGTCTTTACATGTGATTTCTAAAGTCTTAAAACCTCATATGATATAGAAAGTCTATATATATATCTCAAAAGGAATCTTAGCCTTAATATTAAATGGAACTGGGTCTGTATTGTCAAGTCTTTATATGTGATTTATCAAGTCTTAAAACCTCTCATTTGAAGTCTATATATTAAAATATATTATTCAAAAGGTCAAATAACTTATAATGAGAGCTAAACTGCACCCTGGAAGACAATAGGCTTTCTTGAAGATGGCGCCTTTTCTTTCACAACTTTTTTTTTTACCAGAAGTACCCTCAAATCTTCCTCTTCTTCGTTGGAACTCTCTCCAACATCCTCTTCACCATTCTCCATTAACCGGCACCAGACTAAACAAAAGGGAATGCTATCCATCAACATCTGGAACACTGCCTCACCCCATGCAAATGTATGTAACTTCTCAATGTTCTCTACGGAGTGAAACATATGCACTGGAACAAAGCCACCGGCTTGAGGAATAAGATTGTGGTGAAGAGGTACATTACTAACATCTTCATTGACACACTTCTCATCTATCGCTTTCACGATGGCTTTCTCCAGCTGTTGCCGACTGATCTTCCTGTTGTGCTGAAAATGCCTGTATCGGAGTGTTGATTCAACAACCATTGTTCTCTTGTGCACTACAAGATTCCCTTTGTAAGGCAAGCATTATTGGATTAATGGAAGAACAAACAATTACAAAAAAACTCAATTCTATTCTCTGCAAACAACAACTTAATTGATTACAAACTTGAATATAGATGTTCAGAATTTAAAGCCTTACAATATCTAAATTTAGAACCCACTAATCCTACTACAATCACTAGTCACTACCCGACTAATTATGAAAACAACTTACTCCACTAGCTCCAATACATGCTTAAAAATAATAACAGAATTCTAAATATAGAAATCTAATTTTGTATCATATTTTCAACAAGCATATCGCTAGTGAAGCCTCGTCGATAGTAAAATGCAACTTTGATCCCTTGAATTTGAAATAATTCTCCAAATTATCCCACATCAGCAAAATCTGATGTAGGATGGTGTTGTTTGCTTGTGAACCTTTAGGAAAAGCGAGGAGGTTCATAACCACATCAACATAGCACTTGTTGTTGATAATACTATACTTCACTGACTTCGATATAGCAATTGTCGTCACCTGTTTCCTTCTCTCCCTCAACTTAATCGCCATTTCTTTCCTTCTCACTTTTAGTTTTTCCTTGCTTTTTTCCTTCATTGTTAGAAAAAAAAATGTATATCATTTGAGAGAAATGAGACAAAATTCTCAAAATCTCTTTACTATTCAATCTATCTTTTTTATCTCTTTCTTATGCTTTCTTACAATAGAATTATAATTCTATTTATAGACTTAAACAAGACTCTTAAAATTTGTACTTAAAACAGAATTCAAAATAACTTAAATCATAATACAAAACAACACAGTAAATTCTGACCATTCGTTACTAAAACTGTTATAACTTATTATAGGTATCTCCAAATATTTTGAAACTTGAACCATTAGAAACTAGACTCCAAGACACATCAAATAAACTCCTCATTTGTCCATAATGATCTAGAATTGCCTTTCAAATTTGCTCATTAATTAGCTTCAAAATATGTCCGCTATGTAGTCACGAATTTAATGGTAAATTAAGTTTATTCATCAACACCCCTCCTTAAATTTATTCTCTTTTGTCATTTATGCCGAGTAGATTTCTCATTTTCTTAAATAGTCTTCTGAACAGTGGCTTTATAAAGATGTCAACTGCTTGGTCCTCGCTTTTCACATGTACCAATTGTATCTCATTTTCCTTCATGTACTCTTGAATAAAATGGAACTTCAGATCAATATGCTTGCTTCTTTCATGATGAACATGATTCTTTGCTAATTCGATCGCTGATCTACTATCCAAGTAAATTTGGGTGGCCTTCTCTTGAGAAAAATTTAGCTCCAACAATCTTCTCAACCAGATCACATGACTCACACAGCCTCTTGCTGCCACATACTCTGCTTCGCACGTAGAGAGTGCCACCACTGGTTGTTTCTTCAACAACCAAGTGAATGTTGTGTCCCCCAAAAAGAACACGTATCCCGATGGACTCTTTCGATTATCCACGTCACCGCACCAATCGCTATCGGAATATCCTACTAGCATGAAATTTTGAGCTTTGGTGTAGAATAACCCAAAAGATTTGGTTTCTCGAATATATCGCAAAATTCTCTTTACTGCTTTTAAATGCGTGTAGACCGGCTCCTTCATGAATCGACTTACAACTCGTAAGAAATGTTTGGCCTTCTGCATGTGAGATAGCGGAGACTCCTAACTAAACTTCAGTATTTGGTGGCATCTATTCGTTCTCCACTTTCAAACTTAGAAAGTTTCGCCCCAAGTTCCATCGGTGTCAATACCAGGTTGCAATCCGTCATTTTGTTTCTTTTCAAAATTTCTTTCGCATATGATTCTTGTGACACAAAAATCCCAGTCTTTTCTCGTCTCACCTTCAGACCAAGGAAGTACTTCATCAAACCCAAGTTCGTCATCTCGAACTCCCGAATCATCACTCTTTTAAATTCATCTATCATCTCACCATTATTCCCCATAAAGATAATGTTATCAACATAAAGAGCTATAGGAAGTAAATTATCTTCATTCTTTTTCGCGTAAATTGCATGCTCGTATGGGCATTGAGTAAACCTGTTCTTCTTGAAGTAAGTGTCGATGCAGGTATTCCAAGCTCGAGGTGTTTGTTTCAACCCGTAAAGTGTCTTCTTCAATTTCAGCATCTTCTTCTCTTCCTCAGTTTTCATGTACCTCGATGGTTGCTCCACGTACACCTCTTCTTCTAGCACGTCATTAAAAAATGCTGACTTTACATTCGTTTGAAAAAATTTCCATTTGAATTGAGCCGCTAGAGCAATAAGAAGGTGATACGTCTCCATTCTTGTAACCGGAACAAAAACTTCATCATAGTCTATCCCTACTTTTTGTCGATAGCCCTTTACAACTAGCCTTGCCTTATATCGCTCTATCTTACCTTGAGCATTCATCTTTTTTTTGTATACCCATTTTACTCCTATGAGCTGACTTTCTTTTGGCAATTCAACCAACTCTCAAGTTCGATTTCACTCGATTGCTCTTATTTCTTCATTCATGGCTGCTTGCCACTTCTCATTTCGTACTGCTTCTTGAAATGTAATTGTTTCAGCATCCGCCAAAAGATAAATTAAATGTACCTCACTTGTCAAGTCGTACAAGTCTTGCATGGTTCGCATCTTTGATTGTCTTAGTTCATCTTCATTATCGATTATTGGTGGATTTGCTGGTGTGTTTGTTGCTGTAGCGGTTATACCAGTAGATGATTCTTCTTTCTCGAATATCACATCCGTTGATCTTTCTTAATCTCACGAACCTGACTCGTTTACATGCACATCTCTGCTGACCATTACTTTCTTCTCTATTGGATCAAACAACTTAAAACCTTTTGTCTTTTCATGATAATCGATAAAGATGTACCTATTGCTTTTCTCATTGAGCTTAGTCATTCTTTGATCCGATACATGCACGTAGGCCATACTACCGAATACCTTTAAGTGAGACACTGTTGGTTTTTATCCGCTTCATGCTTCTTGCGGTGTTTGATCTTCCAACTTCACATGAGGGCAACAATTTTGCGCATAGACTGCACATAGCACTGATTCCGTCCAAAATTCCTTCGGCATTTTCTTACTCTACATCATCGACCGGACCATGTCGAGAATGGTCCGATTCTTTCTCTCGGCCACACCATTTTGTTGAGGCGAATATGGTGCAGTCAAGAATCGCTTGATGCCTTGTTCCTCACAAAAATTCATGAAGGCGGTTGATGTGAACTCCCCGCCTCTATCTGACCTGATGGCATTGATAAACATGCCAGTGAATTTTTCTACCAACACTTTGAACTTCTTGAATGAATTTAGAGCTTCAGATTTTTCTTTTAGAAAATAGACCCACATTTTTCGAGTGTAATCATCAATAAATGTAATAAAATACCTTTTTTCACCAAAAGATTTTGGAGTGATCGGTCCACAAATGTCGGTATGTATGAGCTCGAGTGGTTTTTTCGGACAGTATTCTGCCTTTTTCGAAAATGAGGTCCTTGCTTGCTGAGTAAACATCCTTCACAAAATTTAGTGTAGTCCATGTTCGGTAGCCTATGCATCATGTTCTTCTTGGTCAACTCCTTTAGGCTGTCGTAATAGAGGTGACCGAACCTTAGATGTCACAATGTCGATTTGTCCTCCATATCGAGTTGTAGACATTTTTCCTGTATGTTTCGCAAGTTGAGCTTGTACATGTGATTTTTGGCCATTTCGACTTGTGCTACCAAGCGTCCTCGATTGTCTTTGAATTGTAGTACTCGATTTTTCATGAATACCGAGTATCCCTTCTCCATGAGTTGCCCCATACTCAAAATATTGCTCTTAAGATCAGGTACATGATAAACATCCTCGATTGATCCTTCCGTACCACCTTTTTGTAAATAGTGAACCGTATCTTGGTCTTTTACTTGGATCTTTGATGTGTCTCCGAATGACACGTGTCCATCTTCGACCTCTCGCATCTCCTTGAATAAGTGCTTGTACCCGCACATGTCGTCACTACCTTTACATAGTTGGCCCCTTTGAAGACTTTTTGCAACATATCCCATGCTTCCTTGACAGTTGTCGCGCTTGCTATCTTTTCAAAATTCAACTCGTCAACCGCTTGGACAACATGTATAGCATTGTCTTGCCCTTCGTTTGTGTCTGTTCCAATGTCTTGATTTCATTTACTGTCATATTGTCGATATCCTCTGGTTCAGTGTAGCCGTCCTCGACTACATCCCATGCATCTTGGGCCCCGAGTAGCACTCGCATCTGGATGCTCTAATTGTTGTAATTAGCTTTCGTCAATCGTGGTAGTAGCATACCCCCCAACGACATTCTCTCGGAATTTGCCATCGGCTCTGATACCAATTTGTTAGAAAAAATATATATCGTTTGAGGGAAGAGAGACAAAATTCTCAAAATCTCTTTACTATTCAATCTATCTTTTTTTTTCTCTTCTGTCTTCTTACAACAGAATTATAACTCTGTTTATATACCTAAACAAGACTCTTAAAATTCGTACTTAAAATAGAATTCAAAATAACTTAAACCAGAATACAAAACATCACAATAAATTCTGACCTTTCGTTATTAAAACTGCTATAACTTATTATAAGTATCTCCAAATATTTTGAAATTGAACCATAAAAAACTAGACTCCAAAACACATCAAATAAACTTCTCATTTTTTTCAAAATGATTTAGAATTGCTCTTTCAAATTCGCTCATTAATCAGTTTCAAAATCGGTCCACCGTACAGTCACGAATTTAATGACAAATTAAATTTATTCATCAACATTCACCACAATCGTCACTGCCATTCAACTTCTTTTCTTCATCCTCTCTTTGATCGGATGACATTGCGATCTCCCCCCACTCTCAATATTGTTACTCTCACACGATTTCTCCACTATTCTCATTGTTCTTTCTCTCCTCTTTCTCCTCCCTTCTCACACGATTTCTCAACTATTATCACTATTATTTCTCTCCTCTCTCGAAAGACGCAATGAAGTGAAATGATTTAAAAATGAGTATAAGATCGTTTTGGTTAGGAAATGAATTAAAAAGGGGTGAAGGAAATAGAGAGAGAGAAATGAAGAAGGGAAACAGAGAGATAAAGAGCCAAAAATAGAAAGAAAAAGAGAAGAAAGGAAAACAAAAGATAAAAAAAAGAAAGGATATCGCAAGATTAGAACGGTTGGACCTCAGTTGAGGGATTAATCGGAGTATAGAGGTTTGGGGTCAAAACTTTTCTCTATTTTTAAAGATATAAATAGATAATATTTTAAAAAATCTTACCATTTTCCAATTCCTCTCACTCCAAGACATCTTCTAAAACTCTCGCTGGCCTTGACTCTCCAACTCCATATTTTCATTTCACTATATACCTTGACATTCATAATATCTCATTTTAGAGAACAACAAAAGGAAATCGCAAGCAAACAATGTATACATATAGATTTAGTTTAATTAAATAGACACAAATATTATTGATATATTCATAAGTACCTCGGTACCTAAACAAGCAAATCAAAAGCTAGATCTACCCCAGAAGCCTATAAACAGCTAGAGGCTGGAGAACGGTGCAGTGACAAGAAAAGCAAACTAGACCTAAAAATGTGGACAAGACAGGGATATATCATATATAGTACTCGCTAGGTTTAGACGATGGCCATGTGCTGAGTGGGCCGGGCTGGATAAAAGTTTTGTTTAATTTCTTTTTTGGGCTTGAAGAACTTATTGGTTTGCATCTTTTTTATCTTTTGCTAAATGAAGGTTATAATTGATCAAATAATACTTCATTTTGGGTCAGCATATGGTACAGGATTCAGGCTTTAATAATACATCAAGACACTGTTGGTTTAGCATAGACAAATGCATCAGAGATTTGCATGATTTCAATGTGGAATTAAATGGTATACAAAGCGAACCCAATTGATAAATTCTGATATCTTTTAATAAAAAGAAAATTCAATGCTTTCTTTGTTTGTACGTGAGAATAATCATAAAGCATGGTGGCATATAACTCCACTCAATTTTTCTTAAGCTAATTAATATAATTTATATATCATGTAAACCAAAAGGGGTACATTAATTCTCTGTTAAAAAATTTGTTAGGTTTGACAATCATTTTTTTCCTCTCATCATTTTGATTCCACAATTGACGAATTTCAATCGATTTTTATGTAACGATCGTTTTACTTGTTACAATATGCAATAGAAAATGCCTGGTCATGATTAATCATTAATACAACAAGAACACTTCTCATTTTGCCCATGATTGTAACATGTTAGAAAGTACAAGATGAAATTATGGAGAAAATGAAGAGCTGAAATTATGGAGAATTTGGACAATTTTTATTGAAGAAAATAGTAAAAAAAAAAAATCTCTGAACAACTTACTCTAATATTTTACTCCAATATGTCACATGTTAGTTGATCAGAATATTTCTCATTAAATAAATAAATTATTGTTTCAATGGATCCAAATATCCACTTCGTGTCCCATTTCAGAATTAGTTTCTGCAGAGAAAAAGAAATCATTAAACAAAAACATTCAACTTAACAAACTTCTGAGAAATGCTAGTGCACTTAAAACAATATCTAGGCACCACACTTTCATAGAACACTAATTGTTTCTTTTTTAATTATATTATGTCGTTATGTGCTTTTTATTTTGATTGTTCTATATTGTTATGAGGTCATTGAAATGTTCATTGAATTGAATTATTGTTCTAAAGTTTTCTTAATGTTCAACTCTTTTTTCATTACTCATCATGCATCAGCACATGCATGATGCTAAATTGTTAAAGTTATCAAGATTCTAGATTCTCCGTTACACGAAAGCAAAAGTAAATATAATTTCATGTCATTTCAATCATATAGAAAAGCAAAAAATATTGCAAACATTATAAAGTAAAAAGTGAAGCAAAGTGTAAATGAGAGTAATCACATGGCAAACAACACAATTTTATACATGGCATTGAAATCATTACATCACTCCGCCTATACAATTTCTTTTTTAACTCTGGTATTGGATCAAGGTGATTTTTATATTGGAAAAAAAAATCAATGAATTACAAAATTAGAAATCAAATTCAAGAAATTACAAATCAGGAAAAATCGTATATTGAAATCCGGCCAACACATAGACCATATACTAAGAAAACGGTCAAGTATAAGACCGGACACTCAAAGATCGGTCAGGAATCAAATATCATATCATATTTTTAAAAATCGGTCCGGAAAACAAACCATATTCTCAAAGTTCGGCAAGCTTTTGCCTTCCCTATATAAACCCCTCCAATCCAATAACAAAACTGTCCCTTTCAAACTCTCTCTCTCATAAATATCGCAGACAGCGGTAGATTTTATTTCAGTCTAGTATCAATAAATGATGATCGTAGATTATCATCAGTAATTGAAAAAAATATTAAAGGTCAGGACATGTCAATGTTAGAATTAATTGTGAAAAGTATTCTGTATTTTTCTAGCAATGCATATGTACCAACTGATGATAACTTATCAGGAAGCAACACTCAAACCGAATGGAACCAACCGCAACCGCAACCAATTAATAATTATTATCCTTACGAACCACAATATAATATATACTTCATGAAAATATTTTCGAACTAGTAAATCCATATTTTAGTGCTATGTCAAATCCCCTTGAAGTAAATGAGAATATAAATGAGGCAAACCAAAATGACTCAAATCTAAATAGTGAGACCAATCGTTCAATGGATGATGAGATTTTTCACGTTATAATGGAGGAGAACCAGATATGATACTGAGGTGGAAGAAGAAGAGTCAAGTAAAGTATAGGGAATTGATAGCAGTTCGAACAGTAATAACAGGAATTCTGAAACTCTCAAAAGAGTCAATACTGAAAAGTATGAGCCCATACCTTTTCTAAATCATTCTTATTGGCATCGGAGTGACACATTCCACCAAGACGCTATGGATGAAATACAAATAGATGCATACATGTTTAGAGATAAGAAAGTATTTGAGCATCCCTTGGCTCAAAAAAATAATTTAGTTCAAAAGCTCAATTGGAGAAAGCTGTTCGAAAATATCACATTGAAAAAAATCGGCAGTACGTATCAGTGAGCAACAATAAGAAACAATATGTTGAATGATGTGAAAATTTGTTATGCAATTGGCGATTATATACCACATCCTCAGACAGAAATTATTTTACCATTAAGAAATATCCCTATACCGACTCATGTTTTTCTGATGTGGCTTGATAAGTCTCAATTTTATATATTTTTTTGTTAGGATTTTACCTCTTAAACCATATCATTTCCTTTGATTTTAGGGTAATTTAGGATAATTTTATATCAAGTTCGAAATACTTTCATCTTTGCAATGTTTAAATATAAGTTTGAAATAATTTGGCAAGAAGAATCAAGGATTAGAGAAGAATCAACACATGCACCAGAGCAAATGAAGGAATTCGGTGAAAAATGTAACAAATCACGAATTCTAGACATTCTAAAAATGTTTGGTATTTTAGCCATATCTTTCTCATATCAAGTGAAATTTAGCTAAATCAAGACTCTATGGAAATCTAAGAACGAGATCTATATTTTTTGTATTCTAAAGATCTTTATAATCAGAACATATATTGACCAAATTTTCATATAAAGAGAAATGATCTATATTTCCACGATGGAGAAGCAATTGTGAGAAGAATTTAGAAGCAAATACTAAAGATATCAAATATTTAGAGATTTCTAAGAGATGCTTTACTTGAGAGTCAAATTACTTATAAATAGATAAGTCGTGAAGACAAAAATAAGCCTCTTGGGGCAGGCTTGAAAGCCGCCTTGGGGGAGGAGAAGAGAGCAAGGTTTGGAGATCTAGCATCGATTAAGAGCGAATTCTTGAAGCAAGAGCGAAGATTCAAGTTAGAATTTTGGTGTAATCCTTCTCTTTCTTATTTTTCTTTGTTTTCAGTTCTTGGATTTGCAATGAATGCTTGTTTGTTTATTTTTGTATTCATGAGAGGTTAGTTTTCTCTCTAAAGGCTATGGTATGTACCTGAAACTTGAATGATGCAATTTTACTTAGTTTGTTGCTTTTTAGTTAATGAAATTGAGATCTGTTTCTTTGTTGCTTAATTATTTGTGTGATTGCTTATTCTAATTCTTGTCTATTGAGAAATCTGCTTATTAATCCTAAGTAGATTGGTTCAAGAATAGGTAGATTTAAACGAATTACAACACATAAATTCTTAGGATTTTAGACTAAATATCGAAAGGTAAAGTTTAAAATTTCGAAATAACAAGAAGTAAAACTTAGGTTTTAGACCAAGTACTTAACCGTAAAACCTAAGTCTAGGTGATAGATCTTAATTAAGTTTAGATATTTGTGTGAGGTATCTAACGGAGAAATACCAATATTTGAATGAAATTAAGACTAATCAAGAACTTTAGGGTCTAGATCTATAGGGTGAGGTACGTAATAGTGAAACCTAAACGGTTTAGGTATGATATTAAGCCACAAAAATATAAGTTAATACCACCTTAGGATTAAAAATCTCTCAATATCCTAAAAATAACTAAGAAGTATAAATTTGAGTAAATTACATTATCGGTTCCAAAAGCCCCTAGGATTTATTTTATTGAATTTTTCCCAAGACTATTTTCTATTTTGTTAGTTTTATTTTAGTTTCAAAACCTGCTAAATATTGTATGTCTAGCTTAGTGAATAAGTAAAAATATGTAATTTAGATTGTCCTTGTGAATCGACACCTCGAATACTATAATGGTGGGTCGTGTGCTTAAGACTTTCCATAATTGAATTTAGGATAAGTATACATATTAAAAGCCTTCAAAGTATCGACCAAATAACCTTAAAATATCTAGACACTAGACACACATCACGACCAAACACCACAGACAAATGACCGCATCTTTTATTCTCGATGAGATAAGTGAAGTAGTGCATAGAAACCCAGAAATTTCATTGAAGGATTTACTCTCTGTAATTGAACGTAAATAAACAGTATAACCATCTTATAGCCAACTACTGCATTCCAAAGAAAAGGCACTTGCTAAAAATGTTTGGCTGTTGGAGTCAAGCGTACGAGCTGTTGCCGCATTTATTTAATGCATTTTCAATGACAAATTCGAGATCAAAGAAAATAATGGAAGGAGATCAATTGGAACTAGGATATTTTCTATTTAGAAGGGCAACCTAGGCATTTGGTGGTGTTGTTAAAGGATTGAGATATATTTGTGTTAGATCACTCGGGATTTTATGGTGTAAGGACGGAATGAAAATTTGCATTAAAGAACCTACTTACGTAGTTAGAATCAATTCAAATTCGATACTCAAATCAGTTTGTATCTTTATTTCATTGGAGTTGAGTGGTTCACAATGATATGGTTGTCTGTTTGCACCATCGAGGCCTCAACGCAGAAATCTTGCGTCGGTATCCACCCGAAAGCCGCTAGACAACGTAGAAACTCTGGGCGCATACCCCATCTTATAGGGAGTTAGGAGAGGGCTACCATGCCTCACACCACTCAGAACAAGGGTGAGCATGGGTCAATTCCTCACATCGTGCGTGCTCCCATGTCTGGGGATCGACTCAGCGCAATTACTCTCATAACCAACATGTTACAGCACATAACAACACTTGTTATGGCCGCAGCACAGTTGTTGATCACCGCCACAGTGCCTCATGTCACCCCGTGATAGTTGCACACATTGCAACCCGTAACACCCAATGTCGCGACCCGTGATACCTTACTATGATCCGTAACAGCTCCTTCTGAAGTTCAATTTAGAGAATGATGTTTATCCTATAAACATCGAGCTAAGTTTATCATCTTATGACATTGCTCAAGTATTACATACTTGGTCTAGCTTACTTTCCTTTGGTGTGATTCTACAGGATCTATGTTATTTGATAATAAAGTCAAAATCATTCCTATCTATAAAATATGAGTGACACCTAGCAATGTGCATCATACCTACCCAGATGACATAGATGATATGTATAATTCGTTATTTCGATCCTTAAGCAACATTTATCTTATATCAATTTGTTGTTACATGATATTTTTAATGAATCCAAGGTAAGTTTGTATCATCCTTGTAAATTCATCATACTCTTGATTCCCGAAATAACATTAGTAATAATGGTTAAAACTTAATCATACATGGATAGTCATTAAATCAATTCATCAAATGGCCAATAGATATTATCGCTCACATATTGACATATATGAGAGACACAAGTATTCTTGATTAATACATTTTATTCGCATAAGAGATACGTACTGATAGAATCTATATAGTTGCTAGTTACAAATAACACTGGATAATACCCACAAGCATATATTCCTCATGTAGAAAATAAATCATCTCATACTTTTAAATTAAAACACGCGTGAAAAATCAATGACACTAACACAATTATGATGTTTCATGTTGGGGTCAATTTCTATACCATATTCTACAAAATATATTTATGTGATTAAGCTGATAACAATTATCACATGACTTGCGAAACATAACCATTACATTAATCCACACACTAACTTATATACTATCCAATCAGTGTTCCTCTCTAATTAACAAGTTATAGCCATTTTAGATTAATCTTTATGTTCTATTATTAAGTCTTATATTTTAGATTCTCAACCCAAAAGATAAATAAATAAAAAAACTCAAGGAACAAAATGAATATATATATCACACATATAAATCATTCGAATTATATGAACTAAATGTATTTGACTTCTAGATCACTACACTAACAAGTAATTGATGATTGTCCAATATATGGCATTGATGCTACTTTTCTCACCGGTAAATTCAAAAGTAATCTTTTAGTTGCTCCCAGTTATGATGCAAATTCAGTTCACAATTATTTCCTTTTGCATATGCTCTACTGAATGAAGAGAACAACAATGAGTGATGTTGGTTTATGGGTTGGTTGTGGAGAAATTTTATTCCAGGTAGAGGAATGTACACTATCATTCTGACAAACTTCAATCTATTTGAAATGTTTTTCAAAGAGCGAATTTAGGGTGGTGTGAGCTAAAGGTCAAGCCAAATAACGATTATGTACACGACATATCGTGGATAACTTATATAAGAGCTTTCACAATGAAAAAATGAATAAAAAATATAAAGCAGTGGCGAGAGCGATAAAAAACAAAAAGAGAACTCGAAAAAAATGGAAGAGTTGAGCAAATTACATAAAAGGGCTCACCAACATGTGTTGGATATTGGAAAAATAAAAAGAATCCTAAGGAGAGGGTAGATGAGTCGACAGATTTTGACTTGTGGGCACTCAGTCATGACGGGGGCAATCGGTACGGAATCATGATAACCAACGGACCAGAGAGTCTAATAAAGTTTAAAAAGCTGCTCATATCTTATCGATTACTACTTTGGTTGAGAAAATATTCTACAAGTCAATGAAGTGGGTTGTCAATAGAAGAGAAATTACTGCAACGAATCTGGTTGAGAGTAAACGATGGTCTCCATATATAAGTCGTAAAATAGAAAAATACATACAGAAAGCACAACTAATGACCATAATTACGGTTGGTTTGACAAACTATAAGTATGAAGTAACTGCAACTGAAGGAAATGATGATAATCAATGATGTTTCAAATATTATGTTCAACTTTTATTACCCGACCTATCAACATGCACTTGTCAAAAATTCGATCTCACATACACTCTATGTTCTCATGTAATAGTTGTCCTTGGTGTAAGGAAATTTCAAATAGATGATTTTGTCTCAGCCTTTTATAGCGCTCAAGCGTATTTTTTCACATGGGAACCTGAATATATCTCATATGACAGTCAAGAGGCTTGGCCAAACTATGATCCGATATTCATATCAGACCGAACAAAAGTCAAGCGAAGACGATGAAAGCATTTTAGAATCCCAATGAGAATAAATGAAATGGATAAATTGCAGAAGCACTAGTACAAGTGATCAAATTATGACGCTATTGGTCATACAAAAAAAATGTCAAGCACATGCAAATACTCAAGAATTTAATTCATCTGCACGCCATTCATTTAGTGGAATTATGGGTGCTAATTGTACAAAAAATGATTTTATTCCAAGTATAATGAAATAATTATTTCAAAATTTTGAAATATGTGAAAAATTAATTTCCTTGACGATTCTATGATATTTTAAGGTCAATCAAGCGACCAACAACAGACTCAAGTTGCACGTCATTTAGTGAGTGGACCACCAAGACCATTGAACTCACTCGTCAGAGGTGTTCCCAGTATTTCGTATAATTTTTATTTTAAAAGATGCATTCATCTAAATCTTGAACTAAAGCTATAATAAATTTGAAATTTATAGGTACTTCTGAACCTTCAATCAGTGGAATTAGACTTAAGTCATTCGTTGAAAAAAATTCGTTATTTTTTCAAGCGTTCATTAAGTCGTGGAAAGTAATTTTGATGTATGTGAGTACTATTGTATGTCTCTGAGTAATATTGTAATTTTGATTGAGCTATAATATATTTGTTTGTAATAATTTTATTAATGTTTACAATAATTTGAATCATATTGTAATTTTCATTGAACCATATTGTAATGCATTTGCAAGTACTATATGATAATTGTATTAATATTTTCGACAAATTGATTACGTGATTGTTGACAGATAGAATAAAGCAAATAGGAAAAGATAATAAAAACTTGATGTGAATAAATACTAAAGCAAAAGGCGAAAAGAAAAAGAGAAAAAACTAAAAAATGATCTTGAGTAATAGATGAGACTAAAGAAAAAAACTAAAAAGGAAAAAACCAAAAAATTTTCTTTAGATGTGACATATGAACAAAAAGGCCAAATAATGAAAACAGGCCATACTCTAAGTTTACGGGTTTGAAAATATCTCGCCTGGTGTGGCTGAATTCTGAGAAACCGACCAAATGTGAAAAATTCAAAATCTAGCTTGACTGGATTCTGAGAAACCATCTAGAGAAAAAAAATCGAAATTGCTATTTTGGACAGATTCTAAAAAATCGGTCGGCTTATGCTCCTAGCCCCAAAACTCTTTGTTTTTTTTTTGGTACAATTGGGTACCGGCATTTGAACATACATTATAAATCCATGAAACTACTCTACAAATAAATAACTAGTCCAAACAAAAAATATAACAAGTCCAATAAAGAAATAACATAACAAATACAAAATAGTTTACTACAAATTAAAAAAAAATCAAACAAGTTACGTACCAAGTCCAACAAAAACAAACAACTAATCTAGAAATTAGTTTGGAGTAAACTTCATTGCTGGCACATTTCGTTTACATACCAGGTCCAAAATAAAACAAACAACTAATCTAAAAATTAGTTTGGAGTAAACTTCATTGCTTGCACATTTTGTTTCTTACGCGATGGCCCATGCCTTCTGTGAGTAACATGCTCACTTGACGGACCTGCATTATCGACATCGGGTGGTTCGGTTAGCATCAGGGTCGATTGTGTGACATTACTCTACATGAACTCGTATGACGTCGAAAATTCATCGGTTGTTGGAGGCAAATAGTTGCACCAGTAGTTATGCTAATCATCAAGAGTCGGTGAATTAGGCATGGCATCACCGTCATCGTCGCTCTCGACATGTGAATCAATATTTCAAGGGAGGCCATGCTACTCGAGCAAGTCATGCATGCGGTGAGTCTGCCTGACATCATCTAAATCTGCTTGGCAATTTTTTTAGCATCCATTTTCCAATTTTTTTAGATGTTTCAAAACGATCAATTTTATCCCATATACCACTTGATTAAGTTTTTGTTCAATCTGCAAAATAATTTTATTAGTAAATTGATAAATTAAGTTAAATAAAAAATTTAATAAATTTAATTACATGCATACCAAACGAGGCATCTGCTCATGTCTGGGTGGATACAACATGATATGAACTGCTTGTGATGGTCCAAGCAACAACTCTTGTATCCTCGATAGGAAATATACATCTCACATGTACATATGTCTTGCCGTGATTAACAAATCACAACAACGTCTATGAAGACGTATAGGTGCACTGTTACGTGGTAGAGATTGTAATTTTCTTTGAATTTCTATTTTTTGTTTTTGACTAAGGGAGGAGGCTTTGCTTTTCTTTTTTAGGGATTGACGAATCAAACGATATTTTTCTTCCAATTTCTTTCGCTTGTGTTCCCTCTGAATTAAACTTTTTTTTGCCATAATATTAAATTACCTATTGTTATAAATGATACAGTTCAAATCCTGGATATAAAAATATAAGTATAAGAAAGTAGAATTCTACCTCTCCAAAAAATGAAATTCTTAGTACATCAAAAGACAATAAATAACTAAATTAACCAAATTTTCCTGATGTTGAGGCTATCAAGAAAGCTGCGTAAGTAAATATATAACCTACGGAAAAGTGGGCTAATCCGACCAATGTTGCTTGCACGATGGAAAGAGCAACCGGTTTATCTCTCCAGCGAATCAAATTAGCCAAAATTGTCCTTTATGAGCCCATGCTAAAGTTTTAATCAATTCCTGCCAATATCCACGCCAAGAAATTAAGAACATAAACCCTGTAGCCCAAACAAGATGTCCAAATAAGAACATCCATGCCCATACCGATAAACTATTCATACCAAAAGGATTATATTCATTGATAAGTTGTGAAGAGTTTAACCATAGATAATCTCTTAACCATCCCATCAAATAAGTGGAGGACTCATTAAATTGTGAAACATTACCCTGTCATAAAGTGATATGTTTCCAATGCCAATAAAAAGTAACCCATCCAATGGTATTTAACATCCAAAAAATTGCCAAATAAAAAGCGTCCCAAGCAGAAATATCACAAGTACCGCCACGTCCTGGTCCGTCGCAAGGAAAACTATAACCAAAATCCTTTTTATCCGGCATTAATTTAGAACCACGTGCATCTAAAGCACCCTTTACTAAAATCAATGTAGTTGTATGCAAACCTATAGCAATAGCATGATGAACCAAGAAATCTCCAGGGTCTATTATTAAGAAAAGAGAATTTCTATTTTCATTAACAGCATTCAACCATCCGGGTAACATATGTTTTGGCCTGCATTAAAGGCCGGGCCGCTCGTTGAAGATAAGAGTACATCAAATGCATAAGAAGTCTTACCATGAGCAGATTGTATCCATTGAGCAAATATCGGTTCAATTAAGATTTGTTTTTCCGGAGTACCAAAAGCAAGCATGACATCATTATGAACATAAAGACCTAAGGTATGGAACCCCAGAAAAAGGCTTGCCTAGCTTAAATGTGATATGATCGCTTCTCTATGGTCCAACATTCTTGCCAATACATTATTCTCATTCTGGGCTGGATTGTAATCTCTAATAAAAAATATAGCTCCATGAGCAAAGGCTCCTATCATGATGAACCCTGCAATATATTGGTGATGAGTATATAAAGCAGCTTGAGTGGTAAAGTCTTGTGCGATGAATGCATAAGCAGGTAAAGAGTACATATGTTGAGCTACTAAGTAATAACCCCTAAAGAATCTAGAGCAAGACCTAATTGAAAATGAATCGAGTTATTGATTGTAAGTACTCATCCCAGATACAAGGATCAAACAGGTGTGAAAAATCTACCATATGATTCTCAATTTGATACCAAGCTTAAATTTTGTCATAAAAAATAACAGATCAATTCAAACATTCACTGCGATCCTGATTTTCATGTTCAATCTCAAGTAATTTCTAACATACTCTCAACTATCTAGAAGAGGGGAGACAACGTACCATCAATCGAACTGTCGCATCACCCGATCCGAGTAGTGATGCTCATTTCAATCCAAATAAACCATAAGCCCGACTCTACCATAACTCTAGAAGGCAAAACATCTACCTTATCTCCTATAAAATCATCATATGGCTCCCAAACAATTTATGCATCCCACAAATTCTCTACCATTTTACAGAAAATACTCAGTGTAACTTTTGAATTATCTGTGTAATGCATTGGCTGCGCCACCTCATCCCATAGGTAGGTCTTCTATCGACATCTACTCCACCAAACTCTGAAAATTTGGTTTGTGATTGGCCCATGGGAAAACGAGTCCAATTTCACATAACATCAAAGGGTCTGCAATGGATGTGGTATCTGTCATCACATCCTTGTACAAATTATGATACCAATATGTCAATACTGCAGATACCCAACTATAAATAGGTGGATTGTCTAAATCTTGAAGAAACTAGCAATACATAACTGGTATGCAATCACTCGAGTTGTTTGAAAGGAGAACGATCCTGATCAACTCCATGATATAAACACTCATATATTCTCTCATAGTATTAGCATCGACATTAACGGGAAACGGTGCAAAAAATATATATCACTAAATTATTGCAACCTGATGTGATACTCAAACATTTTTTATCTTGTGTACTATCTCTTTTATAACCAATTTATTTCTATATGTATCAATATTTACGACTGACCCAATAACATTCTACAAAAGTCTGCTCCAATTACCATCGCTCTCACTGATCACAAGTAGATTGGCGATTGTTAAGCCCCACAAAAACACCATATCCTGTAGTGTGACAGTCATATCTCTGGTCAGCAAGTGGAATGTATGGATTTATAGTCTCCACCTCTCAACTAGAGCTATAATCAGTGCCGAGTCAAATTCGATTGTACCAATCATGGCTATTTGGTATAAACTCATCTTTATGAGTTTTTCTGACATTGCATCATTAAATTTGATGCTATTTCTACTCTACATCATATTCAGAACGTTGACGAACTATAAAATTTAAATAAAATAAGTTACTATTTATAAGATTGAAATTAATAACGACATAATGTACTAAGTTCAAATCTAATTACCTAGCTATAAATATTGTGAATGCAATGATCATTATCAGGATTTTGTAAAATATTTGACACGGTACTTGTTCCACCCCCATTGCTTGCGCATTGGATGGTTTAGCTGAAGGATTTCATGATGCGAATCGGATAAAATAAAAAAAAAATTTAATCCGATAACATCTAAGATCGTTCTATTATTGCTAATTTATCCATGTTGTAATCATATACATATTCTTCCAAGAGGGAATTTTATATCATACCTATGATCTTTAAGGTAGTTTGATTCCTCTGAGATTCACCTTGAATCCGAAACAAGAACGGTGTCGAATTCGTGCTAGCGAACTCTCTTCCGCGTCTAGCTTTTTCACCCGTCAATTAATCGATTGTATAATCAATCGATATATACTTTAGCAAAATGTTTTTGGAGGAAAAACTCTAGACTTTCTTGAGAGAGAGAAAAGCCTGATGTATATATCTTTTCTATTATTTTCAGCCATTAAGAAAAAATAATTAGACTATTTAAATTCGTATTAAACCATGAACAGAATTCGAAACAGCACATCAACTTCTGACATTTTGTTACTAAAACTATCATAACATTCTTTAGGGAATTCCAAACGACTTGAAACTTTTACCGTTGGATTCTAGATTCGAAGGGCTACAGAATTCATATATCATATGCTGAGATTGGTTGGTGTTTGCCCCTTCAAATTCTCATTCAAAGTTACCTTAAAATCTGTCCATTTTGTAATCCGAATTTAATTGTCATAATCAATATTTGTTTGGGCTTATTCTCTTCTCAATTTGCTAAAATATGTTTTGGGCTTGGGCTTGTGCTTGAAATAAATTTATATTTCATAATATTCACATATTACGATATGTGCAACAAATATTATTCTCATAATATGCACATTATAATATATATTTATTTCTTTGCTAGTCAGCCACATCATGTGACATAATATTTTTTTCTTGTGTCCCGTTCAGTTGGTGTGACCTATATTGAGGATCTATATTATGTTGGCAATGAAATTAAATATTTAATTTCATAAACTGTAAGCGGTATTCTAGCTATACATTACAGCTACCCAAATAACATAGACATTTAGTAATCCTTTTACGAAACGCGATCCTTACAGTAATGTAACATTTGTCATTACTTGTGTCCATTTCTTACCTTATGATATTCTGATTAACATACAAAGTAGGATTGTGTCATCTTTGTATTATAATCATTTCTTAATCTTTATTAAGCAAATTATAAAATTATAACTGCACTTCAGTTATATTGGATCCATTTATAATTCTACTTTACCAAAGGACCCAAAATATCATTTCTCACTATTAATGAGTGGCAATGATGCTATTGACATATATTATTTTCCCGCACAAGTTATATATAAAGAACTATTATTTTTATCACCACTTCTTGCAAGTAGCTTTTAATAATAATTACGTTGTACATTCCTCATGTGAAAACAATATATGTCTCAATCTTGAAATCAGAGACACGATGAAAACATTAATGACACTAACACAATCCATATAATGTTTCATCTATTAGGCCTATTCAATATATGAAGCATTTCATATATTCGTGTTATTAAATGATAATCTTTTATCAACGTTTGCAGAACTACAACGTACTTTTAATCAACACGACAGTCTTATATGTCATATTAGTGTTCCTGCTAATATGCAAGACCTGTGAAAATTTTAGTTTTGTATATTTATTTACTTAGAATCTTACAGTTTAAGACCAAGTGCATCTTCTTGAACACTTCTAAATATAAATATAAAACTCATGGAATAAAATGTAAATCACATTCAATTCATAAATATAACATATATAAAAGATAATCAACAAATGATAACTTTTAGAACACAAATCTAACATTAGCACCATCACATCTCCTATGACTAACATGGTTGCATTCTCGTGTTCTTGTTATATTTTCTCACGAAACTATTTTAATAATAAAATTTGTATAAATTAACTTTAAGACCATAAAAATAATATGAAAATCAATATCACCTAAAAATTTAGCTCAAAATCTTTCTTTTTTTCACAATTCAAGAAAAAAACCTAAAAATTTAACACAATTCAACATATTTTGTCATCACAAATTAACATCCAAATAAATTACAGATATTCTAAAAGTTGAACAAATATAAATTGAATTCAACATTTGATCGTACGATAGAATAGATTTCACCATTCAAAAGAAAAATGAGAGATATAAATGCAAAATATATAGGAATAAACTTCTTACATCTAAGAATAAAATATATAAGAAAACAAATATACAAATATTCTAAATCTTGAACAAATAGACATCGAATTTAACATTTGATCGTATGATATAATAGATTCTACCATTCAAAAGAAAAAAAATGAGAGATATAAATACAAAATGCATCGAAAAAAATAAAAAAAAAAGTCATTAATGAAGATTTTGCTCACCATAAATGGAGTCTCAACAAACTTGTTCTTTGAGAGGAGTGAACGAGGGGGAGAGAAAAACTCGGATGCCTATAAGAAAATTTTCGAAATTCAAATTTGTACCGCTTGGTTATGTCAAAGCACTCATTTAATGCCATGAGATGTTAAAATCTCTTGCGTAATCGTTATCGGTTCTCTTCTCTGAAGACTCCCTATAAGACTGGATCTGTCCATTGAACTGACGTCTACATTTATACGGTTTTAAAAACGCAGCTGTTAACTAAAATATAATAAAAGTTTTGTCCTTTTTTATCTATATATCCTTACACCCTTTTCACTCCAATTTTATATATTTTAATAAAAAATAAATATATTATTTTGTCCTAATTTCAGAAAAAAAATACACAAATAAACAATATTTTCAAAAAAAATTCTTATCATTTTTCCCATGCCTCTGATGCCTCAAGCCAAAACATCAACTATTAACTCTCACAGACAGTGACTTCTTAAATTCATCTTATCACTTCACATTATTCCCTGTCATTTGTAATATTATATTAGAGAAAAAAAATGAAATCCCAAGCAAATGATGAAATAATGTATACACGTAGTAGATTTAGTTCAATTTATAATATGTACGCGCTAGGTTTAGAGAATGCTCAGGGACTGAGTGGGCTGGGCTTGGGCTAGCTGGGTAAGTTTTATTTTTATTTCTTTTGGGCTTGGAGAGCTTATAACATATATCTCCTTTAGTTCGATTTGGGTCAGCTAGTCTATGGACTGTGGTTACAAAATTCAGGCTTTAATTCATCAAGACAAGTTCAATAGCGAAGAAATATACAACACAGCTTGCACGAATTTTGAAGTTCTTTGCATGATACAACTGAGGAAGTAAATGGTACATAAAGGGAACCCAATTAATTAATTAATTAATTCTTTCTGCTCCCTTTCAACGAAAAAAAAAAATCAATGATTTTCTCTTCCTTTTTTTGGCACAAAGAAAAAGGATTAGTGTAAATTATACTAATTTCTGATAATCATGCACCAACCTTTTTGTTTCACTTTTCCTTTTCTTAACAAAGCCTACAATGACATTTTCATTCCAATTAGCATCAAAACATAAATGAAGAGTGAATAGAATAGGGGACCCCCCCCCCCCCCCAAGTCAGTGAATCTTGTGTCTTTTTGTAATTGGCTATAATCATTAAACATTAAATAATCCTTACAAGTCAAGAGTCAAAACTCAGAAAGAGATTTTTCATCTCAGAATTAACACTGTACAGCTTGAGCAGCTCATTTTGAGTACGTCTCTCCAGTTTCGTTCAAAAAAAAGAAAAAGAAAAAAATAGAAAGAAAGAATAACGAAATTATCTCAGTCAAGTTTAGAACTATTTTTTAAACCTAAACTATTTTCATTTGGATTGGAACAGAAATGACTCTGAAATGTATACTATTTGTTTTCTTCTGTTGCTCTCTGTTACCTCTGTTTATTGACTAAATTCGAATAAAATTTCGGCACGCGTCTAGTTTCACACTGAACCAAGATGTCAATAATACTTATGGTTATCATTTTTTAGAGATACCTGCTCTGCCAAATGAATATTATTTCATCTATGTTTCTTTTATGACACCAGCTCTGCCAAAATTTTACTTAGAAATACCAGCTTAGCCAATTCAATACTTACTGTTATTCTTACAATTTCACAAATTAGGAAAAAATTTTGGTTATATCATTTATGTTTCTTTTAATGCTCCTTATATTGTAAATCAAAGGCCCCTTACATTCATTTTTATATAAAATTAGCATAGCATGATAAATTGCCAGTACATGTAATTATGAGTTCATGACCACCACAACTGGAGCAATGCAATATCTTTGCTTTACCAGTTTATATGGAAATGTTGTATCCCTTGATTGCAATTAGCAGAAAAATAATAATAGAACAATACAAGTAACATGTAATGTATCATATAGGAATCCAAGTACGCCTCTGCAACTACCTTGCTAAGCTATCAATTAATTTCATCCAAAGCTAAATATATATATATTTTCTTTTTGAGCCAGAAACAGAGATGATGATAGAGAGCATTTGGCGTTATCCCATTAGAAGAATTTACAAGAATGGAAAATTGGTTGTGCATTAAGATAAACAGAAAGGTCCATGCACCATCTTGTCAGAATGTAATAAAGCCAAAAGAGTCACCATTCAAAAAAAGTATATTGATTTGGTTGACAATGATATATAGGTATATATATTGCATAGGATATTTATCCACTCAATATCAAAACTATATATAAGCTGATATAAATAATAATGTATGTAAATTTTGAGCCAAATCTGATACAGTAAATTTAGTTGCAAAACAGCCTAATACCTCATCTATGGAGAAACTAAATAGACAACACAACTGTGGAAGAGTATTAGATGCTTAAGCTAAATAATTTGTCTCAAAATGAAAGTAATACATAAAAGCTCCAGAAATAAAATGCTTTAAATACAGGAAGGAAGGATGAGCCCGTAAGAAATAACCACAACAGTTAACACCTGAATTACGGAAATTCAAGTAGCAAAACCCGATCGAGATTCGTTAAAACAGAATTAATTAAATTCACCAAATTGACTAAATATATATGTCTTCTACATTATTCAACACCTAGTAGGTAGACCTAGACACCTAGCAATAATGGTTTCTTGAATCCAATTAGTTTTGTGTGACCATAATAGAGATGGCAATTGAAAGATCAGTTAGAATAATGTCATAAAATGGATGATAGTGATTAGTCATAAGCCAATTAAATTAATGAGGATTGAGTTAACAACAGATATTGCCATTTTTCTGAACTCTATTAGTCGAAAGAGACATCACCAATTATATTATAGTAGACTCAAAATAGAAATATATCTCTGCTATTCTGTTTGTGTGAAGGTGCCAAATTGGAAATAAAATCAAGAAGATATTTTAATTTTATACTTGTTATTACAATAATGTGGTAGTACGAAAATTCGAACTTATTTGTTAAATATCAGTGCATAAAACACAGTCTATAATCTGCTGTCATAATTCCTAATATAAATTTTGTGAAAGTATAAAAAATTGAAGTACAACTTTCCGGTTTATTGAACAACTTAAAAAGTATATTATGGAATTAATTACCATTACCCAGAACATTTTTTTTTTGAGAACAACTACCCAGATCATTAAAAGTGTTAATTATCTGGTGATGGAATAAAATGAAGATAAAATCACAAACTACATAGAGAATTAATTAATGTACCATACAGCAAAATGGTATATATAATATAAACCAAAAGGGGTACATTAATTCTCTGTTAAAAATATTAACTGTCAGCTTCAGTATCATTTTTTTTTTCCTCTTTAGCTTGGAACCAAAACATTTCTCTGGTAAACTTTTTATATTTGCAATTGGTGAGATAACAGCGAATCTATAATCAAATGTAAAAGGTATTTCCATACGACACGGCGTTTTCTCTTTGGAAATTAAAGTATTAATTAATAATTAGCTTCCACCTACAATAAACCTAATTAAATATGCCGTCGTAATCGGGTTTACTTGTGTGAAATGGTCCCACCTGATCATCCATGCCGATTGGTCGACAAAAAACAACCACCTCCATGCGCGGTGACATATGATATCTATCAGCTAGCTCGGATACTTTATATCCAGGTATCCATAGTCTTAATTAGCAATAGCATTTGTGAAAGAGATGTTACAACTAACAAGCCTTGACATTGATAATTTATTTTGTTAGAGGGTTTAATTGAACTGTTAAAATGATTTAATTTGTGTGCTCTAGGTAAGAAATAAACTTCTATATATACAAGTAAAAAAAATATTGACCACGAAGAACAATCTTCATATATCTATTATATTTGAGAAATGCACACAAAATTTGCAGACAGAAATTAAAAAGAAGCACAGCTAGGTGCACATTTAATCAGTATTACAAGTTACAAAATTAAAGATTAAGGCTGGAAAGTGCGATTATTTAGTGATGATTTCAGCTGTCCTTATGTTTATGTAGAACATAAAAAAGAGACAATTTTAGTGAAACTAATGTCAGTATAATTCAAGTTCTTTATTACATAAGTTCAATGATTGCATATTTATATTTGACAAAAGTTCCAAAGTTAAGTAGTGCACTGTGCAGCAGTAAACTATGAACTTTAGAGGCATAGCAATATTCTATTTTGTAATCTTTTATAGCTTCTTTTTCCTATAAATTGACAGAAAGAACTGTCATTATTTCTAATAGGAAATTTTGGTAGTATATCAGTCTCATTGGGTTTCTCCGCAAAACTGAATTGAAGTTCTTAATTTGATGCGTTGAACAGTTCTTGTTCCCTTTCATTATCCTTTCTCTATGATTACAACTAAAAAAACCTAACACACTTCCTTTTTTTCAAAAAAGAAAAGAAAATATCTATGACATGACTTGATCTCACGACCAGTCAGAACCGATCGAAGCGGGTGTACAGCAATAAGCGAAACCCGACCTGTGAAGTATGTCTCAACCAAGTCACAGGAAACCCGGCGTCAAATTTAAAAGAGGTGTTAATTGTTTGGGACATGTAACTGATAAAGGAGATGATGCAACGGCCAAAGAAAGAAAGAGGTGAAAGTGAAATGGAAAGAGAGAGGAGCAGGTAATAACACAATTTGCCCTTGTCATGTTTATCTATCTATCTATTTGTTTATTAATTATTTTTAGTTTCTCTCTTAATTTTTTAGTTTCTTTTGTTTTGGGGCGTTGCTAGATGTGATGGCATTGAAAACGGACGGTTGATGTATACGCCATCCTTTGTGTTTCCTTTCGGCTTTCTTTAATTTGAGCTCATCTCATCTCATCTTTTGTTTGTTTGAGTTGTTTCATTTTCTTCTATTTTTATGTTTACCCATACCTTCTCCAACTAACTCTATTCTCTAGTCTACTCTTCTCTTCCCATGCTCATTAACTGATTCTATATATTTAACAATTTGAATAATTTTCCTAGTTTTTTTAAATCTAAATTAATTATATATTTGTCTGACTTTAAAATTTGCAATTGATGTGTTTCATGCATGCCTTTTCTTTCTTTCTTTTTAATATTATTATTATTTTTTTGCGTATAGAATCCTTCTTTTTAGAGGCCCATTAATTGGGTGGGGATAACAAGGAACACATTAATTTAATGTTGCAAATCAAGTTGCTACGTCAGCGTATCTGGCGTGTATATATTTAGCTGTGTATACTACCATGAGGTATGTATATCTACGTATAGGAAATTAAAAATAAGACGGCGTGTCAAGATAGGGTACGGCATATGTTAGAGGCGGTACGGTACGATATGGTGTGTCAATACGTATCATGTTATGCGTGTCGCGTGCTGTGCCATTATTTGTGCCGTGTCCGGTTTTTTCACTATAGACACAGCATAGCATGCATGGATAAGGGAGGCGACATGACACGACACGGCACGGGACAGGCATAGGCACGGCACGAGGACACGCGTAAGCACGGATAGGCACGGGTACGCACGGGTACGCACGGTTAGCACGGTTAGCACGGGTACGCACGGATAGGCACGGGTAGGCATGACACGGATAGGCATGGGTAGGCACGTTTAGCATGGATAGACATAGTATGCACGGATTGTGGGCCGTTGGATATTAATCGGACGGTTGATTTTGTAATTTATTGGTGGGATTTTGTAATGAGATTAAAAAATAAGCTAATATGATTAATAAAATATTTTAAAAGTAATTTTTAAAAATTTTTAAAATAATTTTTGAATTTTGTAAAAAAAATTTTGAATTTTTTAAAAATATTTTTCAGATTTTTCTAATTTTTTTGCAATTTTTACATAAATTTTATTTTTTTCCAATTGTTTTTTTAATTTTTTTAGCAGCAAATAAATTTAAAATTTTTGAATTTTTTATATTTTTTATATTTTTTATATTTTTATGTTTTTTATATTTTTTTATATTTTTTTAAGATTTTTCCGAATTTTTTACAATTTTTTCCGATTTTTTCAAATTTTTTTCCCACTAAACACGTTTAGTACGGTTAAGGCACGTGTAGTACGGCGTGTCAACTCAATACAACACGGAACGGTTAAGACACGTCACATTTAGCACGGCGTGTCAAATCGACACGGCACATGTAACACGCCGTGATTTAACCGTGTCGTGCCTTAACCGTGCTATGCCTTAACCGTATTATGCCTTAACCGTGCCGTGCGTTATCCATGTCGTACCTTATCCGTGTTGTACCGCTCTCTTACCATTTTTAACACGACACGACACACACGCCAAAAAAATTTCAACCTCTCATATCATATCACGGTACGCCATATTTTAATACGATACAACACGACACGTATATTTTTAAAACACTATCTACATATCTAACTAGGTGGAGCGCGAGGGGACCTGATGTATGGATAAATTATAGCATGTGTGGATTTAATTAGGATCCATAGCAATTGATATAGATCTGTACGAATAAAAATATGCATATATTCAGTGTACTTTCCTTTTGACAAATTATTCAGTGTACTTGAGTTGGGTCTTGTCTTGTCTCAAGCAAACTAAATAGGGAATCATATACTCTATTGTGCTATATATGCAGTGTCATATAATATATACTATATTGCGCTATATGTACAGTATCATATAATATTTATTTGATTATATTAAAATTTATATAAAATAAATTTAAAAAAAAAACTCTTCTATAATTTAACTATCGGTATGTTGTGTAATACAGTATTGTATAGTAAAAAATGATGACCCGATCAAATAGATTGCAGCCAAACATGTAAAATCATCTTTTTTACATTAAACTGTTAATTTATACCGCTCAATAAAATATTTAATTATTTTACTATTTTCTTATTTTTTTCAACTACTTTTTTTACCATTCTTTCAAATAAAGTTATGCTTAAGTACACTACAAATATTCTGGTGGATCCATGTTGAATTCAATGCACAGATAATTAAATAGAAATTAATCTTACCATTACGGACATCAAAGTCATTTTAATCTTTGAGATCAACATAGAAAAAAAAATAAACTATGCCCAGTTGGCCTATGGGTGTCATATAGCCAATTGTCATAATCTAATTTATTAAATTTGTTACAAAAAATAAATATCTAAATTTAATTTCAAGGCATTTTAATTTTTAGAAAAATAAAATACATCTTGATATTAAAAATGACTCGATCAAATTTAAATAAAACGTACAAGGGAGAGAGAGCGGGAGAGAGAGAGATAGAGTTTCTTAGCAGTCCCCGTCAAGTTTTCGAAAAAAACAAAAAAAAAAGAGATAGATTAAACTTAGCCGCCGCTGCTAAAATTTTTAAAAGAATGAAAAAAGAAAAAAGAAAAAAAAAGAGAGAGATAAGGTTCATTTTCAATGAAACTTGTATATCATCTATATTTCCAATTGACACTTAACTGCCATAACACACTATAGCAGCGGATAATATCAATATAAGCATTATATCAGTTGGGCCCTTCTTGACTAACAGGTGGTACTTTGTAAATTAGAAGTTTCAAAATCTCCTAGAGAGATCTTAATTAATTATTAGTGAAGAAATGCACCAGGAATTGATAATAAAGCATATCCTCCAAATGAAGAAGTCAACTTAAACCCAAAATGTATATCATTTAAATTTGGACTTAGCGCATAGCTCTCTATCAAATGTCTATACTTGCAACGCAAATGAGCAAATAAATAAGTAAATAAATATACTGCATTATGTCAAAAGTCAAAAGTGACACAGTATTTTAAGATTTCACGCTCTACTGATTAATTTAGTATATATGTGAAAGGAAACATTAATTGCGCCACTAATTCTTGTCCATCTGATTAGAAATGGACGGTTCTGATCATCAATAATACCTACTCACTGTTGTAAAATTGTACGGCTTAGATTAGACCAAATAATTATCTGTATCCATGTTGTGCCAGAACAGTTACATCACACAACAGATTATTCTACACCTAATATATATATATATATATATATATAGGTGTTGCTTTATTTAATCTCAGATCGATCAACACAGGAATTAAATGATAAATAACATGCTCAAAATTAATATAATTAAGCCATACAACTATACATTATATAATACTTTTTCATGAGTCATCATCCTAAAATGTTTTTATTATAACTAGCTAGCTATCATAATACTTTTCATTACGTGTCAAGATAATATTCATTATGCGTATAATTATTTGACTAAAAGCAAGATAGAATTGGTTAATTACTTTCTCAATTTTAAACAAGAATCATGGATAATATCAGATTGCATACCGACCATGCATCATTAAATAAATTAATTTAATAAACACAAGTTGGATAATGACTCATGATACAGCACCTTAAAACATTTATTAACATATATAAATAATTTAGCACCATCAATTGATATAGAACTTGGTATCACTTTTAGTTGTTAATCCCAGGAGGAAATTCGGATCAAATCAAGATATATGCGCACTAACATATAAATGGCATAGGTCCATTTAGCAAAGCACTAGATGTAAATAACCAAAACTAATTAGACTTCTATTAATTTAACAAAGCATCTTTTGCATTTTGACAAAGTGAGCATTATAATTAACAACACTAAACGCATATATAGCACACATTGAGAGAAAAATCTCTGTTTGTGTGTGTGTGTGTGTGTGTGTGAGAGAGAGAGCGAGAGAGACAGAGAGACAGAGAGGAATCACTTGGCAGCTTCTGCCAAGCTTTCAGAGAGAGAAAAAAAGAACACAGAGAGAGAGAGAGAGAGAGAGAGAGAGAGGAAATGCACCACACATATATTCTAAATTTCTAACACTATCTCTTAATCTTACAGTTATAACTCTGTACAAGATAAAATCAATGGAAACCATTTCCATCTAAAAGAAGAAAGAGAGAACCCAAAAAAAAAAGAAAAGCTAGGGTTTCAATTCCTATTTCTATATATAAACCCTCCTACGTGTCTATCATTAATTTATCCATTTGCACTTTTATCCTTTAATAATAATAAAAGGTGCGCATCTTCACATCACTACTATATGCTAAGTAGTACTATGCACAACCTCCCCTTTATACACAAACTTTCTACGTTTTCTTTCCAAAGCTTCGTCCTTTATTCACTTAATTCCTAGCTAGCTAGCTTCCCTTAATTAATTTATATCTTTTTTCTCAGATTTTTTTTATTTTCTTTTTTTCTTCCCGATGTGTTGCCACTGTATTGACACCGGTTCTTGCATTCCCGCACACACATTAGTAATATCCATGTATGTATTTATAGTTTTCCTATAGGGGCATTTCTGACCTGAAAAATATTTAAGAAAATATACTTATGTATCGTGCGAAGAGAGTCTCTGTGGCCTTAGAATGGTGGTGACCGGTGCGGGACACCCTTCCGTCTTGACGTGCGATAACTAACAATTGGAGGGGTCCCTGGTGATAAGCTTCTGCTGTTGATATGGCATATTTCTTCGTCTGACATCGCCACTGAGGTGGTGTTCTTTCTCAACTTTTTGGGGCTGTAGGAATCATCCGAGTCATCCCGACTCGATTTGGGTCGAAGAGCGAAGGTCAGGTCGGGGTCTCGTTTCATACCATTGAGCTGTTGAGAGAATATAAAGAGTGTAATCTTTGTTAGATGGTGATCAATAAGTATGTTTCTTGGGGGATATAAAAATGCACCACAAAATAGTGCTGAAGATAGAAACTAAATCGCCATATGCATGGTTTTCACAACCCCTGCATTTTCTGATTACAAGTGTAACAAAATGTGCATCTGTTATAATAAGAAAAGTCTCTGCACCAGTACAGATACTTCTGATATTGAACTAAATTTGTAACTTGTAACCCCTTAATTAGAAGCAACAATTAAATTTCTGACAGCATATATAGCAGCAGGTCAAAAGGGATGGTGAAAGTGATGGAAGTTAAATTCATAATTTTATACAGCTAGAAGGCAAAGGCATGTGATGGGTTTGGTTAAACATGAGGCATATATATATGATATATTTGGATAAGTTTATCATAGGACACTATCTATCATCTATCACAAATAAAGGAAGCCAACAAAATATAAATAGCAAAAAAATAAAAATAAAACTCCTAATGCTGAGTCCTGGCCCACATATTATATATATATATATATTATATATATCTTTCAAAGTTTAGGTTGATAGCAACATATATAAAGATTACGCCCATAAAGAACAGAATATATGGCATTAAAAATGGTAATACTAACAATGTGAGGATAAAAATATATATTTGGTGAGTATGAATAATTATTGATACAAGAATGGCTGCTCTCAAATTAATTACAAAATGTGTGTTTTATGCGGAAAGGGCCTGGAAGGGGCAACTTGATAATTTTTAACATGCATATTGGCTTGAGGGCAATATAGTAATAGCAAATATAAACAGCAAAAAATTGCTTACACAAAAAAGATTTTGGAAATTATTATGTTAATCAACAATAGTAAAAAAGAAAAAAGAAATCACAATTTGCACCCTTCATTTGGAGATATGCATTAGGAATTGGAAAATGACATATAATAAATGGACATTACTAATCAGTCTTTTTTTTTTTTTTTTGAATGGTAGACATTACTAATCAGTCATTTTTGCAAAAAGATATGAAAAAAACAAGGAAATCTAAGTTAAAAGGAACAAATAGGAAATGTACCTTACAACCAAGAGAACAAAATCGAAATGGATCCGGGAGGCTCCGGCAACAAATTTCACAAGTAGTCGTCACACCTTTCCCAAGCCGGGGCTGCGGCCGCTCATTTAAAAACACAATCTTTGCGCCATTTATTACGTACGGCTGCACGCATGATACGTCAATAAATTTTGACACCTCGGATATCCTAATCACGTTATGGTACGAGGATCGTCGTATCTACAAATTAAGTCAATGAAACCTAAATCTCGCTTCAAAAAAATCTAAGCAAAAATCGACCAAATCCAAAATTAAGAATGTAGTGTAACATAATTAAGAGCTGAAAATATTACATATAGGACCTCCGAAGTATTTCAATTTACCCTATATAATTTTCTATAATTCAATTGAATCCATAATTTCCTATTGATTAAACGACACTAATTTCTTCCTCCAACAAGAACTATTTCTGTTTTTCAGAATCTTATCCCCATAAGAAAAAAACATTTCTAATATTATCAGATCAAAAGGTACCAAATGAAAACACATCAGTCACAAAAAAGAAAACAAAACAAGAGCTGAAGAGAGGTGAGAATTAATAATTAATTACCTGAACAACATGGTGATCTTTGTGGTTCGCAAGGCAAACGGAACAGAGCGCGGGACCAGTGCAATCGAGACAATACATGTTGCATTCTTTCTTGCCTAAATTACTGTGAATTTCACACGGCACAAAGAAGTTCGTCTTTAGGAGTGGCCGGAGCCACGGCGGGCCCATTTCTTCTTTACCGATTCCCATCATCGGGCTTACCTGAACAAACAAAACAAAAAACCAACAAAAATTATGTGCAAAGAATGGTAATTTAATTACATGATCGATTTGGGGGTTAGAATTAACACTCACCATAATTTTCTTGTTGTTGGTGCCAACAAAACCAGTTTTACTATGAGGGTTGGAGACAGCCAGGTCGGAGTCTAGGAGCAGTACCACAACAGAGGAGAAAGGAAAGAGAGAGACAGACAGACAGACAGACAGAAGAGAAAAAAAGGAGGCTTTTTTGAGGAACCAGAGAAGGAATCAGACAAGAGGAAAGGGAAGGTGTGCTAGCTAGGAACAGAGTATTAACCCTAACCGATCGTGTGTGAAACAGATAAAATTCTATGTTGGAAAATACGCTTCGACGAAAGAGAGAGGCAGAGAAAAAAAAAATAGATAGATAGATAGAAGGGTCGAGAGAGGGAAGGTAAAGGAGAAGAGGCGTAGAAGAAGATGTAGAAGAATTTATATGGCGGTTTGTATGGTGTGGAAAAACACATCGAAAATGTTATAATTAAGGCGGTCGTGCACTCGTACTCGTGTGAGCAAGAGAATCAGAGCCGTTGGATGATGTGGATGGTGGGGACAGATACAGACACATTGCGGCCTTTATTGTCATGTCATTGGTATCTCTCTCTCTCTCTCCCTCTCTCTCTCTCTCTCTCTCTCCCTCCCTCTCCCTCTCTCTTCCTGAAATGCACGGCGTATTAAATTATTGTGATCTTGATATTTCATGAAGTATATGAGCGATATAATAAATAAATAAAGTGACTGTTTCAAACTTTTTTTTGTTGAAGATTTAATTAGGTATTATTCTAGCTAGAGAAGTTCGCCATCTGGTGTCAGGTCTTGCACTTGGCTTGGCTCAGTATTTAAATACAGGCGAGGAATTTGTTTTATTTAAGAATTGATTAGATGTTAGGTAGGTAACTAGGTAAGAGAATATTAAATTTAGATGTGCGGAGGAAGTATACATTTCTAAGTAAAATCAACTTATTAAATTAGTATTTACTGGGTAATTACTTAAACTCTTTGAAGAACTACTTTAATTTACCTGCAGTTATTGTAATACTCTCTTGTTCCAATCCCAATACAATTATTCTTGGAATAGTGGTGTGCATTAATATTGGAATTTAAAATGTTTGTTTATATAAAAATGTTAGGTCTCCATCAATATTCAATTGTTTTGATTTCTTTAAAAAAATAAATAAAAATCAGCTGGTCTATAATTATTTCTTTATTCCAATGATTGTAATAAAATACCTTGTGCCAAATATTTACTCTAGTATACATCATACTTTGATTCAATATATATTTATGAATTTAATTTTTTTTTTCTTGTAAAGTGCTCTGGTCTTTATTTTGTTATTGTACACAACACACCAATTTGTATTTTATTTCCATGATAATATTTTCTTCATGACTTTTTGTGGCGGCCATTATATTAGAAATTCTTCATATTTTGAAATTAAAAGATTGTCATAACTGTTTATTGAAACAATTTTTAGTACAGTTAGGGAGAAATTTACGTCTAAAATAAATAACATAAAATCTTTTAAACAAATAGCAAACAAAAACCACAACACTTAAAATGGTCCGGAAATTAATATGTATATTTTTGACTCTTGGATATAAGATAACAAAAGCAGTTGTTGAATTGATAGACTAATTATATACATATTTCTAAATTTTTATTTATTTTTGATATTTTTCTTGAATCAAGAATGTGGGTATCATTTTTGTTGCAAATTATGTAACAAATTGCTCCATAATAGTTTTCATATAGTAGCATTGCTCAAAAGAATTAATATATGCTTATCAAAATTTTACATAAACGAAAAAAAAATTGGTTTTTATAAGGCATTTATATCCGACCATTAACACAATTTAAAATAGGATTTTTCACCTATTAATTTTATATTTCGATTGTCCTAAAATATAAATAACTCGGTGTAACTAAAAAATGTCAAGTTTATATTGTTCTCGTTGAAACCTATAAACCTCAAACAATTGGAATATCATATACAACTCTTATATATATGAATAAAAGAAAAAATATTCACATTAAAAAATTAATTGAAACATATATTTATATATTGACTATATAAACTCAATAAAATCTTACAAGCTTCTCTATTTATTCAAAATATAGTAAACAAGAGAAATAACCTAGTACCAAAAAATAATATTTTTATGTTAATTTTGTAACCTCTAAATTCGAATGAAGATCCTTTATAAAAAATAATTTGTTTCAATACCATCAAAATAGCTCACTACACTAATGTAAAAGAAGAAGAAGAAAAAAGTAACTTGACTAGCTTTTGAAAGCTTTGAGTGATGTAAACACATTAGAAGGTGATTTGGTTACATTTTAATTTTTTTATGTGATTTTTTGAACTTTTTTTGTTGCTAAGAATTATATGTTATGATATGTCAAGTAACAATATTAAAAAAAAAGAAAACATCCATGAAATTTCATCGGAAAAAATTAAAAAATAAAAAAAAAGCCACCGGATTACAGAGGAGAAACCTTACTACACATAGCACTCACATAGTTATTGCCACAGAGAATCCTTACCATGTGTAGAGTATTCTCTAAAGACGGGTCCATATCTGCTACCATAAATTTTATGATACATTGACTGTCATAAAATTTTAAACCATCTAATATAATTTAAACGGTTTAGATCTAGCTCATAAAAGATGTGTTTTTATTTATATTTTAGTGCGTCTCACGTGTCATAAATTCAAAAAAATTATGACATAAATGTGCCATAGAACAAACATGACAGCAAATGTGAATCCCTCTAAAAACTACTATTCAATCAATAATGCTTGCAATAAAATAAAAATTCTTTGAGTTTGTACGGTGGGATGTCATTCTCACATGATTCCACTAATAATTCAAACTATGCTTAATCAACTCCATATATTAATTTCCAAATAGTTTCTTTCATATTTGGAATTTAACATAATTGTAGCACTGTAGCAATTATTGGTCAGATTATAGCATGAGAAACCTAGGATTAGTAGAGTCTTCTTTTTTTTTCTGAATTTTGGTAGCTATAGCTATATATATATATATATAGTCATGTCAGAAACAGGAGTTCAATTAGTTGGTACCGGTACCAGCAACCACCAAACGGTACAAGTTGATAATACATCTTTTTAATAATTCCATACTTTGATAAATTCTTTTTCGTTCTCTTTTTTTTTTGTCTTTTTTGAGAAGAGATATTTTTTTCTTTTTAAGAAGAGATGAAATCTAAATTACTCAACTTTTAATTATTCATAAATGATCTTTATTCGAATTTCAAACATACAACTTTTCATACGAAGAATATTATCTTTGTTATTAAAAAAATGTTGATTCTTTATTCTCTGCTTCCTCTTTTTGGTTTTTAGTTCACAAGCTTGATAGATTCAGCCTCAATCAATTTTATATTTTCAATTCTACTTCAAAAAAAATTATATTTCAAATATTGTGAAATTAAAATTGCGCTCTAATTATAAGAGTTACGTCATGGCCCAATTATTTATTTATTTTGAAGTACAAATGCTTTGGACTACTTAAGCATAGGACAAATTTTAATTAATTTGCCTTCAAATTGTAAATCAATTTTACAAGTTACAATACAATCACATATATGACCAAAAAATTAATAATCATACATTCAAAAGTAACACCTCAACATACAAGTACTTTAAGAAAATACCAAAATAACAAAAATAAAATAGAACCCCCAAACAACACCCAAAATAAAAAATGAAGTTTTAATTATTTGCTTATAATAATATAATCATTTCCGTATTACAATACAATTTTTTTTTAAAAACCATAATGTGGACATCATTTTTTTTAATTTTTTTTAACGTGACAGAAACCACAAGATCCTTCAAAAAGTGACAAAAATCACAATCTTTTTTCTTTTTTTTTTAAATTAAAACCTACAATCTGACGTTACAATTTTCTATAATATTTTTCAGATCACCACACCTACGTTACAACAATTGAACCATTAATTATATATAAAGATGTATTTAATTGCGTATATTTTTCTTCTTATTTTATAATGAAGTACAAGTTTATAAAAACAGAAGCAGGTGCATCTCAATTGACAGTAATAATTAAAAATTGCTTCAGATGTCAAATCCTGTTTGATATGCTAACTAAATTGTATATATGAAAATTTGGTTTATCCGTGAATTTCATATATTTTAGACTTTATTCGCATAAAACATTACATAAAACGCCTCGAATAGAATATATATTTGTTTGTAAGAAAACTGCGATTCTTTTTTTTCTTTTCTGATCTAGATCTATCTGACATAAAATATAAGGATTGAATCAACTGTTCTATGATTCTATGAACTTATAGAGAGGCTTTTTTATATGAAATAATATACTTTTGAAGAAAAAATAATAGTAGAAACGAAGTTCGAGAGTATCACATCTTGTAAATATCGCAAATTCTAAATGTGACGCCAAATATAATAAAATAATGTGTATGCTCCACAACAAACATTTTTTAAATAATAAATAAAATGTGTTCGACACTTTGTTAACCCCGATATTTATTATTTTCTAAATATTTTTTGGTGAGCCTTAAATTTGCACGAGACCCATCACCATTGTGATAACTCTGCAATTTTGTATTTCTAAAATATAAATGGCTTGTTCCTATTGGTTCAAGATTTTCAAGATGTTTAAGTTACACATTTGACAATTATGGAAAATTAGATTAAAATTTTTAATCCCAAATATAAGCTCCCAAGATATAAATAAAATTACACCAAAAATGGCTTTTTTCCTATTAATGCAAGATCCAAATCAATTAGATCATTTTGGTCATAATTAAAAAAAAAACAAGGAGCATTTCATATAGTTAACTAAAAAAAGAGTGTTACAATTATGCGATTTTTTAGTTGAAAAAATATATTAAAAATTAATTAATCCAAATTAACATAAATCCTATATATCATGAAAACATTAATTGTTGAAACAGTAGTTGTGGCCGTGCTTTGTTGTTCCAATATTTTTATTACAAAAAAAAACCTTTGAATTTGAGAATTGTTTCATCAATACAAGCCTTCTTGAGCCATATATTGTCATAAACATTTTATTTTTCCATTAACATTAGAGATTAGTATATGAATTCAAAACTTGAAACTGAATGATAAATCTAAACGCTTCATTTTTTTTTATTCTAGTCATTGAAATGCATATATATATATACATATATATATATATATATATGTATGTATGTATGTATATGATATCGCTATTCATATAGAACAAAATCAATAATTTGAATTTGTTACTAATCTGATTTAATACCTAAAAAATGTGAAAATTAATTATGGCTGTAGCTGGCTGTTAGTCATACGTACCCTTGTTCCTCCAAATTATGAAGAAGAAATGAATTTCATAAGTAGATAATTGAATTTCTGTTCCACTAATTTGGCCAATAATGAATTTTCAGAAAATGATATCAGAGACAAAGGAGCTATTGATTAGTTATTAATTAATAATTGCTTTATTTATGGCTGCATTATTTTATAAGTTTTTTTTTCCAATAAAGAATGGACATTCTTTTTAGTTGTCTTTTTCAATTCCATATCACAAAGGTAACTGATTATATTTTAATACAAATTACATATATAAAATAATTTGGTTAACTTTGGCACTAACTTGGCAATGATAAATTAATTTAAAAAGGTGCCACCAAAAGTAGTCATTCCTTGGCATTGATTATTCTTTATGACAAATAAAGCAATAAAAGACAGCATTGGTTAGAAATTTTCTAAAGAATGGACATTGTGCTTATCTGTTTCAATTACCTATCAACCAAGCAACATATATATTTAACAAAACATCAATTGAATTGTTTTATGAGACGAACCGCAAGTCTAACACAGTGGTGATGGGTTTCATTTTTTAATGAAAAGATGCAGGTTCAAGTTCCGTAAAAGATATTTGAAAAGGAATAAATGCCGGAATTAAGGGAATCTCTTATATTAAAAATGTCTTATGAGACAGCTAAATTGATCAAGGAATTTGATCCTACAATAGAGAGAATAATAAGGGAGGAAAAAAAAAGAAAGAAAGGTGCAAAGCAAATGTTTTTAAATGATATATCAAAATCATAATACATCCAAGGAGAATATATCTCATCTTATACATGTAGCAATACATTCCAGAAGAAATCAGGTCAATTAAGGTACCAAACAACAAGAATTAATTAATAACTCATTAAAGGCAATGATGTCATTAATTAAATCAGTGGATGCTTCTCTGGAAGCTTGACAGCTTTTCTTTTGCCACTTTTTCTTCATCAGTAAAAGTTCCCTCCAGTAGTATCTAACTGGAAGCGTCCATTAATTCACACTCGTTATTAAGTCTGGCATTCAATAGCCCTTATACATTATCATATATTATATAAAATATCTAACCTCATCAGAGCTTTGCTTTTTACGGGCTTAGTGGATTCCATCATACACTAATGGAAAATTACATCTTTTCTTTTAAACGGAGATGATTTTGATCGAGAGAATTTACAATTTTTATTGCTGTTCCTTTTCTTTTTGAGTTTCTTTTTTGTAGGATGTCACAGTTTGAGCACACAAAAGAAAACCCTGATTGTGACAATTAGTGATATGATCAATTTTATAATCTTGTGCAAGTCATAATTTATGATTTATACTTCATCTCAAATTAATTGCATTAAAATATATTTTAAAACATTTTAAGAACTTTTATAAATATTTTTTAGTCAATTTGATCTTATTTTTTATTTAAATATCATCAAAATTCATAAAAATGCTGCTGGATATATTTATTTATTATTTATATATATTTTTAAAGCTAAATTGATTAGTTATGACATATATTTCACCTCAAATTGCATTAGCATGCATTTAAAACTCCTTTGAGTTCGTTTATAAACGTTTTTAGTCAATTTGATCTCATTTCTTATTTAAATATCATTAAAGTTCATAAATATACTACTGGATATATTTATTTATTATTTATATATATTTTCGAAGCTAAATTAATTAGTCATGATTTATATTTCACCTCAAATTGCATCAAAATACATTTAAAACGCTTTGACCATATTTTTATATGTTTTTAATCAATTTGGACTTATTTCTAATTGAAACATCATCAAAATTCACAAAAAACCTATTGAATATATTTATTTACTATTTATGTGTGTATTTGGAGCTAAATTAATTGCATTAAAATACATTTAAAAAGCTTTTGTGCATGTTTATAAATATTTTTAGTCAATTTAACCTCATTTTGTATTGAAATATCATCAAAATTCATAAATATACTATTGAATATATTTATTTATTATTTAATATATTTTGGAGCTAAATTGAATAGTTACAGTCAATATTTCACCTCAAATTGCATAAAAATTTATTAAAAATACTTTTAAACTTATTTATAAACGTTTTTAATTAATTTAGCTTCAATTCTGATTGAAATGTCATCAATATTCATAAATACAATATTTGATCTGTACCCATAAACTATTAGATATGTTTATTATATATTTATATATTTTTTAGAAGTTAAACTAAAGAAATACGACTTATATTTTTTCCCTAAAATTATATTTGAATGCATTTAAAATATTTCTATTATTTATATACACATTTTTAATCAGTGATGTCTCATTTCTTATATATTATAATATGATCAAAATTCACGCATAATAATAAAATGTTAGATAGTACAGAAAATTAACAACTTGAGATCTTGTACAACTCTCTAAGCTCGATGTGAATTCCAATCAATTTAAACTCAACAGCTCAAATCCAATCAGATTCGAATTATTAGACTCAATAGCTCTAAGCACGAGTTGGATGCATTTGCAAATGGGTAGTAATCTCTTGATAATTATTATTTTGACAATTTTAACAATCAATTTTTAAATAATTCCAAAGAAAATTTTAAAAATAGAAAAAAATTTATACACATAATTTTTAACTTATACATCGATTGTATTTCAAATTTTATACAATTTAAATATTATTTAATACTCCATCAAAGACCAACAAATTTATATAATATTTACAACTGTTCATATTTAACAGTCTTTGATGGAATATCAAATGATCTTTAAATTACATGAAATTTGAAACACAATCAATTTATAACTTAACAAATATATTTGTCAACTTTTTTTATTTTTGAGAATTTTTAAAAATTATTTAAAAATTAGTTGTCAAAATAATAGTTATCAAAAAGATCCTCCTTTGCAAATTGCAATCCTTTTTTTTACTAGACTCTTTCAAAAAGAATAGGCCCAAAATAATATTGGCCTTTTTCAAAATCTCACAAGGACCCAAATGTATATTTTGTTAAGTTCAGAAAACTGATGATGCTCAAAATTTGGAGAAATTTGAATTCTAGTAGAAAAACAAAAGAGGCCCAAATTTTTAAAGCCTCATTTCAAAAATCAAGGTGCAATGGCCTGATTCTACGAGAAATGCCTCTTGACCTGAATATCGTTATATAATTTCATACATGTGTGGATGAAATTTGATCCGAAATATGTTGCTAAATTGCAAATTTAGATCCAGTTCCCAAACTGAATCTAGCTTATCGAAATTTGTGTTTTATGTTTTTTTCTCTCAATTGAATGTGTTTGGTTTGATTCAAGATAATGCTAATCATAAAATAATATCATTATTCTAAAAAGAGACGTGATCTAAACATAAATTAGAGTCTTGAAACAGCTTTAGAATAACCCTATTCTGCTATGCTATTATGAAAAATTGAACCACTATTCTAACCATATAATCCAAATAAAATTAGCATTATTCTCACACAATTTGAATTAACATTACTTTTATACAATACTCATTTACTAATCCAAATCACACTTTTCTTGCACTAACCCATCCACCATCCAAACACATAATCATTATCAGATCTCTCCTTCAGATTTTCATTTGTGATATTGGAGAACATGAAAATTGCTTGAATATTTTCTAATTTTTTTTTCTATTTTTGTTTCTATCTTATATAACGTTTGAAATTTGAATTCTTTTGATTTGATATGTTTCTGCAACTACAAGCACCAATTATTGAACTCGACAAGGAATGTAGCCGTTGAGTGGAGCCCATACTTGTCTCTGTCAAATTAATTCCCAATCTCAACTACATTCCTAATTTCTTCTTCTTCTTCTTCTTTTTTAAACAGAAAAAACCAAAATCTCATGTTATATATTACAATTAATTTCAATGCATGTATATATATATATATATATATATCTCGTGAAGGTTCTAACCTACCAAAGCAGATTGGAGAATTATCATCTCATATATATAAAAAAATGATATAAAAAAGGTTCCCCTACTCTGGCAAAGCACAAGTTTTATCCACATTTCTGTCATTGACCCCACATTGATCACATGTCTTCATGTCTCAAATTATAGGTACCAATTTTTCCCCATATCAGAAAGACCATGTTTGATTTTTTTTTTTTTTTTGTTGTTGTTGTTTATCCGGTTCTTTCTTATGTAGCATCATTTTTTTTTTGGGTTAATAATATATTATAAAATAAGTGTACACAAGATTATTGAAAAAATTATATGAAATTTAGAAATTTAGAAAAATAAATATATGAAATTTTAAAGGATTAGAGGAGTATACATAAGATTATTGAAAAAAGAAAAAGTATATAGTACATAGTATGGTGGATATACATTTTAGAAATGGGAGAGAATTGAATCTATTTTTTTTTCAATTACACAATATTGTAGTGATTTATTCTTTGTCAATATAATTTATAAAAACAAATTCAAAATTGATCAACATACTTTTAATAAAAATTTATTACAATGACTCCCATATTTCAAAAAATAGTAAATTCACAATAGAATTATGATAATACAATAAATGGTTTGTATTTTGGATCCTCATTAAAGAAATTCCTACATACGCCCCAGATACATAGTAAATTTGCATGCTAACCTTTTTTTAACTTATTTGATAATACAATAATTAACAAAAAAAACAATAGATATATATTTTAATAGAATACAATTGAGAACTCTTTGGTTAATTAGCAAAAAGCAAAAAGCAATGTTTTTTATATGAAAAGTCAAAGTCGAAAGATGAAGAAGTCTTTTCATAGACACTAGGATTATTCTCCGGCCTTGTCTCTAGAAAAAAATATTTGTTGAAAAATTTAATTTTGTAAAATATTATTTTATATTTAACAAATATGTTTTTGGAACGTTAAAGAAGTATGTAATGATAATATTATAATTAATCACATGATATTTCCTATAAAAGAACAAAAAAAGCTAATTTCATTTAAAAGTTAGATTGCACTTTAGGTATATCAAACACATTTTTTTTTAATGAGGAGAGATATGCAAAATATTTAAGCCGTCTAATCAATATAAATGAGAAGAGAGAACAGATAATAAAAATAATGACATGACATGTCTAAAAAATTTGAAAACTTAAACCCCTTTATATATTAAGAATTTACAAATTGAGTAACTTAGACCTTCATCCTTCATCAAAAAATAATAATAATAATAATAATAATAATAAAGAATACAACTTTTTACCTATTTTCAAGTTAAAATTGATGGAGCATATCTTACCAAAAAGAATTCCGAAATTTAGATGCACATATTCATATTACATTTTTTATTACAGCTTTTTACTCTCTTGAAAATATGATTCTGGTGCTTTATTTTTTTCAAAGTATATCATTATTTTTATATAAAAACTAGGGGAGTCAAAGTGGGGGTACATGGAACTTGATTCAGCTTTAAAAGTATAAAAAGTAATATTATGATATCAGGAACTTTAGACAGAGATCTAATCTGTTTCCATCAGGTGGTCTAATTCAGTCAACAAGTGGATCTTTTAATAATCCAAAGCTAGAAGGAACCTAATCAAAGCAAATCAAACTAAAATATATTATATCATGTATATAATATACAGACAGAATAAATGCCTTTGTTTTGTTTTTTTTTTTCCTTCATATGCGCCCACTTTCAGTTTTTTATAAGGAAAAAATTCTCAAAACAAAGAAATAATGGCAACATTGGATCTGATTTATGAGCCGTCTGATTCTCTAATCCAAAGGTGCATATTTAATATTGCTTTCCTGTGACTTTTTTGGTTAAATTTCTGTGTAGCTAAGCGTGTTGTGTGGCATTCTAATTTTTCAAAACACAAAAATAGTTAATCTTTGAACTGAATTTTAATATTAATTTTTAAAACATATTTCTGAATTAATTATGAGCCTATTAAGTAACTATAGCAAATAATTTCTAATTATGTACAATATGTTGCAACTTGAGAAGTTCTTTCATCAAAAAACAAACAACAAAAAAAAAAAAGCTTCTCAAGTTCAAAAGCAAGCTAAAAAATAAAATAAAAAAAGATTGGTTCAAACTTCTAAGTTACTAACCAACATGTTCTATCCAAAAGAAGTCAAAATGGAAGGGGCAAAAAGAATACATATCATGGTACACATTCACATGTGGCTCCAAGCTTATATTGGCCATGAAAATAAAAATTAACCTTTTGTGAATGAAGTAAAACCCAACTCATTTATTACTCCAGAAAAAACCACTCCATCAGAGAGGCTATCAAAATACCAGTTCCTGTTGGCAAATTTTCTAAGAAAGTTTAACCAAAATGCATGTCAAACTAGGAACTGATTTCCTTATTTTGACCTGTGTGCTAAATAAGTTCAAGCAAAATTTGAACAGAACCCCCCAATTCTCTGTGCACATTAGCTCAACTCAACCACTTCCATTATCAGTCCTTACTATTTATGGTTTGATTTTGACTTTGAAGCAAAGAAAAAGTAACTTGTATTGAGGGTAATTTAAAACAGCCAACATTCAATAAAATGCACCCTCTTCCAACATCCATCACCCAAATTTTGAAATAGAAATTTGGGAGCTATTTGCAAATGTCTGGCAATAAGTACACAGTATTAGTAACGAAACATGATAGTTGCTGGTCATACTTCACAAATATGAAATATTAAATTGAAATTATTTTGCAGACCATACCAAGCATCATCAAATTAATAGAAAGCCTCAGTCTCTAATTTCTAAACTGTATTATTTATCTATATAAAAACCAGCTCTAACAGGGCAATAGCCAACAGAAGAGAAAGGCAATGAAAAATTTAAAACAACAGCTAGACCTTTACACGAACTGAACCAACTCAGATCAAAGAATGAGAATCTATCCATACCATATCTATGTATATTATACCATATAAGAGTAGCACAGCTGCTATCTTTGCAATGCTCCAATAATTTCCCTCTCAAATTTCTTTATTGTAGCAGCCAATTGTTTCATAGTATCATCATAAACATACGGGATGCCCTCGAACCACACCTTGGTACCTTTAGCTGGTATTGGCACATACTCCCGGCACGGCTCTCCTAAGACATTGATTGAGTTGTGATAGTGGTAGTACCGAATTAGGCTCTCTGTCTTGTGAGTCGTTCGGCCGAACACATTTTGTGACATGTGGACCCCAGCTGAGTAGGCATATCTGGCCTGGATTGCATACTTGCGGTCACGCCTTATGCCAGTAATTGAGTTCCTAAAAAGCAGTTTCTCAAATCCCCACTCCCTGCATTTTTGGATGATTTCACAATAAGTTCAGTTCGGTTGACAACATTTCCACTGATCGAGAAGCTAATGTATTTTTATGAATACAGGGATGAAATCATATAATAATATAAGATGATGTTAGTTCTTCTAAACAACAATACTGGTTACATGATCAGCCTAAAGCTTTATTAATTTTTATTGGAGGGGACTTCCAGAAACAAAAAAGTAACAGTACTAAATCAGACACTGTCTTAAATAACTAAGTTGTATACTTCTCTAGAGTTAGCCTAATTCTAGAGAGATAAAGAGCACCTAAACCACTACTTTCCCAGTAGCAAGTTAATAAGGATATACAGAATAATACCCAAAATTAAGGCCTCCATGTCTATCCCACTTTATTGTCAACATAAAGTACAAAACTACAATTGTGAAGCATGACTTTTAAACAACAAACAATAGAACAGTAGGTACACATCATATACCTACTTGCAATAATCTAAAAAGGTAAAAAAGGAAGTTATTAATCCGGTTTCAAATTCCTGTCATACATGCGTGAATATCAAAACATTTTGTGTATTACATCTAAATCCCAACTTGGGTTATCATATACTTCACATATGTAAAATCATCATTTGTGAAGATCAAAACATTCTGTGTATTATAGCTAAATCCCAACTTGGTTTATCATATTATACATCAAGTCTCAATCATGGTGTTTTGTTAAAACAACAACCATGGTAGAAAGCATCAATCAATTCATACAACTTGATAACTGTACTTGAAGTTTGCAAATAAATTCCCAACCTAATTGTCATTTGATAAACTCGACTAAGAAAAGGCTTTGTTTAAAATTTATTTACTGTTTTGCAATAACTTGAAATCAAAATTTCATAGGATTTCACCAAAATTTCTTTTGAAAGACATTCCCAAGAACTATATCTAGTATGTACTTGGCTGTTTTACAAAAAAAGACATCTAATTTTGCACAATTGCGCACTCTGCTTCCATTACCCACCACCTTGTTGTACCAAATTAAAAGCCAAAAAATCAACTTAAAAAGCTCACCTTGAATAATTCCTTGTGGAATCAAGTGCGCAAAGCTTACTCGACATCGGGTTCTGCTCAATTGTAAACTGAGTGGATCTCTTCAACTTTCCCAAAACACCCTCGAGGCTCTCCCCAGTTGGCAAGTACAAATACTCGTCCACATCAAAAAAGAATGTCCAATTTGCAGCGTACCTATGCCGGTGCAAGCAATCATTCACTACCAAAAATTGATTATAATAGTATCCATCATATTCTGATTGTGCCCTTATGTCCTGTATTGTCAACCTCCCGGCCTTAACCCACGGTTCTAGAACAGCCCGCACTTCAGGCCTGACCCCACCGGCATCATGAAACACAAAATGTGACTTTGGCCCAAAAAAATGTGTATGGTACGCCATCCATTCGCGCATTCTGCTAGGGTTTAGGTCACCATATAAAGAAGAGCCACAGTATAGATACTCGTATTTGTATGGGGGATTAAATTGGGCTTCATTGTAGGAGCCTGGGGCTTCTTCTAAAGCTACAAACTTTTCATATTTTCGCGAAGAGGTGGAGTAGTAGGCATGTACCACTAGTGAACCACCGGCATTGTCCGAGTTAGGGTTTGAAGGGAAAGTACAATTGACAACTACGACAGTGTACATCCGGCCGTATCCCCAATCAGGGAGCATTTTGTACGCCTTGGTACGGATAGTTACCGGGTTGGGGTTGGAGGGGCTAGGGTGTGGGACCCACTCACACTTGAAGTATGGTGAGCCATATACATGGATAGGTTTCGAGGCAAGCCCGACTATGGCGAAGGTGCGGGGTCCACCGCGGTACGCCCCCATCTGCACAAACAGCGCCGCGGCATTGCCGTATGGCATGAACACGCGCTTGTTAGGGTCAGATGGAGCCGGGTTTCGGATTGGCCGGGTGAAGTTCGGGGTGGTAACAGACGAGAGAGAGACAGTGAAAGAAAGCTTTTTCTGAGGAACCTGAGTGACAATGTTGGCGGTAGAATGAGAAGGTGGCGGAGGTGCAGATGCAGAAGAATGATTCAAACTTAAACCGGAGTGGTTCGAACTGGAGATGACGCAGGAGGAGGAGAGGCGGGAAGGGAGGAAGGATTCGTATGGCTGGAGCTGCCAGACGGCCAGGAGGAAGGTGAGCACTGCGAGCGTGGCGATGAAGGGTTTGAGATCGAAGCAGGAGACAGCAATGGATGGAGCAGTGGATCCGATTCCGCCGCCTCCGCCGCTTTCTTTTCTGATATTCAGTTTCATCGTCGGATTCTCTCTCTCTCTCTCTCTCTCTCTCTCTCTCTCTCTCTCTCTCACTCACACAATCAACAACACTTTCTCTCTCTCTCTCTCTCTCTCCTCACAGGGCTCGGTGGAAGGGAAGAAGACAAAGAGGTTCGATTGGGGGGGAGAGATAAGAGAAGAGAAAAGAGATTGGGGGGGTAGTAGTAAAACACTGAAGATCTACCAGAGCACAGAGAGAGAGAGAGAGAGAGAGAGAGGAGTGAGCCAGTAAGGATGGAGAGACAGCTTTTTGCTTTTTAAGTATTCATTTTTACCCATCAATCCCTCTCTCTCTCTCTCTCTCTCTCTCTCTCTCTCTCGCCAGAAACAACAAACATTGCAGAGGTGTACGGTGAGCTTACACCTGTATGGTCTCGAGAAAGGTCCAGATCGTTTGTTCTAGAGACTCCGTAACCATTTCTGTCGCAAATTACTGATTGTCACTGTTCCGTTCTTTGAAGGATAGAGTGCGTAGGACCGCATTGTCAGTAACTCGTTGCAGTGTAAATCTCTGAAAATTCTGCAACAGAGAACATGGACCGCTGGGGCCGACCGCGGTCATCAAATTTCATTAAAAGCGGCTCTAGGGATGCTTTGCCCTTTTCATATGTCACATTCGCACATAACCCCCCATCAAATTTATATTTATGTGAACTCCAAAGGTGGTGAGAATGAGGATCGCAAAGGAAATAAATCCAAGGGGCTTTATTTCAAGTTCAACGCTTCCTTGCTTGTATAGAAACGATTTGCTACCATCAAAGAGATTTTCTGATATATGACTCTGGTTAACGATAATAGTTTATTTAGAAATAAATTATTTTTCAATTGATTAGCAAATTGCTACAATTAAAAATTACATAACTTTATTGGTAATGTTGATAATCGAAGTAATTAGATCTTGTTAGAATAAGAATAGTTTGAAGAAGAATACAGAGGTTTTCAAGACTATATCCGCTGTCATTAAAAACTATAACACTTTCGTTGTCATCGATTTTAAACAGTCTGATTTGATTTAAACAACTCAGATTTAATTACATGGGATGTTTCTTTTCATTTATAGTTCACAGAACTCCATTTATCAGCGACCTAGAAAAACTATGACACAGCTTTATCATAGAAAAAAAGTACGGACACGGATGTGAATTCGAGGTTTTCAAGGTGCTTCACATGAAATCCTTTTTTTTTCTTTTTTGGGTTTTCCCCTTTAAACTTTCTCTTTTCATTACTTTGTTTGTGCACACAATCTAAAACAAGCAAAAGTTGACAAGGACTGTGTTTCATTGGCCTTAATAGGCGATGGTTAATTAGTTTAATTAATTAATTAATTAATGCTTGCCTCTAATATTATAGCACGTTAGGCTTTGCTTTATAGGGAAGATACTCTTTCCTTGGTAAAAAGGACAGGAAACCTACTTACATTAATGGTTGAGGTCATATGTGGCGGCAGTGAAGTGGAACTTGGTGTGGCGATTGAGTATTAATTTGCCATGTTGAACTTCAAATTTTGGAAGTTTTAGGTTTCTAGTTGAGTTGTGTGAAATGGTGTAAACTATGTTGTTAACCTAATTTACATTGATAATTATCTTTATATATATAATTATTTAGTACGTCAGATTTGCTTTAAATGTTACAAGGGAGTCAGCACTGATAGTGTTTACAAAATCAGTATCAGGACATAGAAAAAAGAGGCAGAAGGAAACAAAGAAGAAGAAGAAAAAAAATGAAGGAAGAAACTTTTGAATAAATAACAGCATTTCACAGTGAAAAAAGCACCAATTATCACTCTTTTTATACATGTCTCAGTTTGACAAAATGCATCCAAGACCTTGCATAACATTTATATGTAGTTTATTAGCTTTGAGCTTCTTGTTTTATTCTGACTTAATTCTGATTCTTTCTTTTTTTTTTTGGATTTACCAACTTTTCCAGCTTTTGCTCCATTATTTTTCTTTCTTTATTTTTTTCCCCTTTCCTGCTTTTTAATTGAAGCTCCGTTTATTTATTTATTTTTATCTCATGTCCCTAGGGGCTTGTTGGATAGTGAGAATTAAGAATTTAATTTTGGCTAATTTTACTATATATTAGAATTTGTATTTAGATGAAAAAAATAAATTGAAATTAATAATTGTAATTTATTAATAATTAAAATATTTAATTTATAGAAGATTTGCTCATTTTAGTTTTAATTAAGAAGCACATTTCGACGAGATAATAATTTATTTTTTTTAGATAAAAATGAGGGTTAAGCCACTCAAATTTAAATATTCATAATTAATCTTTCATTCAAATTTCGAACATATGACCTATTACAAAGAGAGCATTGTCTTTGTCACTAAACGAGCTAATAAAATTAAAAATAAAAATGTACTCTGAATAAAAAAAACTATTGCAGTATGTAAAATTTCAAATTATCTCTAACATAGTTAAAGAATTTAATTACATTACAATTCAACTTGAGATATAAATATTTTTTTGTCTGCTAAACTAAGAAGTTGTTGCATATAACAATAATCCCACACTCACCTCAATTAATTGAGACATAATAATATACTCTCATACAATTATGATACATCATATATACATACATATAGTAATATATTTCACTCAAGTGATCCAAGAGTGCATTCATACAACACCTCATCCTATTCAATTATGATACATATAATAATCTAACACTCAGCATCACATGCGCGCAAGAATTTGTAAACAAAGAAACGAGAGATGCAATGATCACCAAAAAACAATAATAACTACAATCATAATGATAGTATTATTAATAACTACAATCATAATGATTATTATTTAACAAACAACATTAATAACAATAACAACAACAATAATAATAATAATTATTATTATTATTTTGTTATGAATTATAGATCTCATTGTGACATAATTTAAAAAATAACTTATTCCATTTAAGTAGGCTTCACAAGTTAAAGGAGTCATATTATCTTTTTATTCCTCATTTATTTCCAACCAAACGTAATGTAAAGGAGCAAAATGAGCTGAATAAGATCTAAAGATACTTTAGGTTGTGCTTCAGAATTTGAGGAAGAAGGAAAAGGAAAAGGAAGGGATGGAAAGGGGAGAGAATAAGGAAGAGTTAAATTTTTAACACCCCAAATCGGAGGTGAATAAAATGTGAAAAAATGAATAGATGATTCTCCTCATTCATCCGATCTCACCCCCTCTCACCTCCTCTAATTTTAATTTAGGAGCAAAATGAGAGTTCTCCCATCTCCCCTCTCCCTTCTCCTTCATCCCATGCACCTCCTCTATCCATCTATGAAGCACACCCTTAAAAGAAGCTCTAACAAACCTCAAATCTTAAGAAAGAGAGGAGGGGGAATTAAGATTTAACCCCTCGTTTGGCAAGTGGAATAGAAATGATTTAAGTGCTTTAAGATATTTTAATGCATCAAATGTAAGTGATTTAAAGTAAAGTAAATTAAAATATTTATGAAGGTGGAGTAAAATTAAATCATCCAATCTCATAGTTTTTAATATTTTTTATTCTCATCGCTTCATCTATTACTTCATTACTATCGAACATCAATGTTTCAGAATAATTTAACACATACTCCGCTTTAATTTCACTTCACTTATCAAACAGAAGGTAAGAATGAGAAGTAAGGAGTATATATTGTCTTAATCAGAACTAAAAAATAACCATTCGAATCTCTATCTCTACTCTTATTAAGCATATAGTTGTCTTGATTTTACAATGATTCAGATTAATTGATCAATTTTCGAAACTAATTTCAACCATTTATTGTGTTGTCCTGATCCTAGAACGGTTGAGATTTACTTATCTAATTTCGCTCATCAACACAGATTCTTACACAAACCTTTGTCATAGATTTACGTCTTCCTAATTGCAATTTGGATTGTTAGGGATGCTCTCATGACAAAAAAGGAAAAAAAAATAAATGTTGTCATAATAAAAGATATTAAATACCATTGATTTATTTCCTTTTATGTTATCATAATTTCTAATAACGATATAAGAAAATAACGTGCATATTAGAAAAGAAATAACAGAATTATCATAAATCTTTGAAATTCTACGTTTTTATAAACCACAATCACTTACATAACTATCTATTCAGTAGTGTTATTGAGGAAAATCAAATATAGAACTGTCACAATTGAGGAACTAAAAATGACAAAAAAAAATATGTTCAGATTATTGTGAGTGGTGTTAACAACAATATATAAGGTCCCTGAGATGGATGAAGAAAATACTCATGCTCTTCCAACTAACAATATATAAACAAATAAAGTCATCACGTAAATATAACATAATGATGTGCATTTATCTTTTTCTCATGAAAATTTTGAGGATCTAAACTTTTCATTTAAATTTTTGTCAAATTTTCTTAAGTGAACTGTTGTTGATTTTTTTTTTCTATTATTCACTCCTCCAATCTTCACTTTGATATTTTTATTTTACTAGATATGGTTTATTCATATTTTTCTAGTTATTTGAAAAGTGTGGGCTAGCTATTTATGTAATTATTACATAAAAAATTTTAATTGGATGGTGATTTAAGTTTATTTTTTCTTTTGAAGAAAAATGATTCTCAACTGATTATAGACAAATATATTTAAATAGAGTAGACACGAATGCTAGAGTTGAATTAGAAAGTAAGAATTTGAAATTTCAAGTATTTTCATACTTAAAAATAATTTTAGCACAACTGTTTTTTTTGTAATATGATTATTACTTGCAATCATGCAGAAATAAATATTCATAATGATAAAGAAAACATTATTTATAAAGTACTAATAATCATTACTTTTTTTTTTGTTTCCTATTTAAAGTTTCGAACTCGAAAATTTTGTTAATTTGTTAGTTTAAGGGTATATTTTGAATTTATCTAATTTGCTTTTATGAAAACTTTGATGAAAAAAAAGGAGAAAAATGATTCAAGTATCAAGATGAAAAAAATATATATTCAAATATATTTTTCATGATCGTGATGGTTCAAACATGAATGAGATTGATATATGAAAATTTAGCATTTCAATATACAATATATTTAAAAAATATATATTGTATATATGAAAATTTTGACTCTTTTATAATATTCGCATTGTAATATATGAACATGATACTAATAAATTAATTGTACGGATTAGGTTTTTAAGGATCCTTAAGCTTCTTTAGCCAACAAGAACTATTATGCGAGCTTACTTTTCTCACTTGTGATCTAGTTATTGTTTTATAACAAAGTGAGAAGGGAAAATGTTTTTCAAACAGTTTTTTGTACGAAATTCAGTGAATCATTCAAGTCTTTCATTTTGTTTTTTTGGTAAATTGATTGAGTTTGTAATTTCTTATTGGAAGGTAGATGAATGATTGGATTTTCTTTCATCCTTAAAATTTAGGAAGGTTGATTAATTTTCCAAAATATGTACACCGTCTGATCTGATCTACAACGAACGATGTAGATGAACTAGAAAGAGCGCTCTCTATTTCGAACGCTGATGGATGAATAACAGGCGGGATATTGATCTCTTTCTCTCTCGATCGATCGATAGATCGATCTCGATCTTGTTGGAAACTAATTAGGCTTGATGTTATTACTCTTTTTTTTTTCTACTTGCGGAGACAGAAGCTCGGAGGAGGTATAATTTGAGTTCTTTCGGTTGATTTTGTGGTATATCTGGGTAGAATTTGAAATTTAAGGGGGTGAAATCTGAGGGTTGCATGTATGGATTTGATGATTTTCGGATGTGCAAAGCATTAATGGTTGGTTAATTTCCTTCTGTGATTAGGACCTGAGCGAGAGGAGGAGCAAGAGAAAAGCTCAGTGGTTGTGCATAGGAGCATTGTGCGGAGAAAGGCGGCGAAGAGCCAGCTCCATGCATACCTGATTGGAACCTTTTTAAGGTAATCGAGTCACCTCTTCTTGATTTTTGATTGATTAATGGTATTTGCAATTTTGAATTAAAAAAAAGACAAATTAGGGAAAGCTATCATTTTACAGTATTTTTTGTTCATGTGCAATAGGATCATGGGTTAAAATTTTTTTTTTTTTTTTGGTGGGGGGGGGGGGGTGGTGGTGGTGGTGGTGGTTGTGAGTAATTTGTTGCTGAAATTCAAGGACCTGGATTGGTCATTCTAATAGTGCTTAGGCGTTTGTTACATCATGACTTCAACTTTAGTTGTTTATTGTGGTTAATTGGGCTTAATTCTTTCTATTGGTTGGGTTTAATTGGTCCAACCAAGATTTAATTGTTTACTATAAGTGCAAGTGATTACATAGAAAGAAAAATGCAAGTTTCAACTGTATCATAATTTGCCTTTTTGTTTTGCATGGCTAAGAGATCTAATATGCCTTCTCTACAATGTCAATCTTCGGTTGGGAAAAGTGAAGGAATGTACTTGCATGCATGTAGAATTTGAGCTGAAAAAAAAGCAACATTAGCTCCATGATGAGAATTTAAATCAAGTTGGTGTAGCATGCTACCTACATTACTATTTTCTTCAGGAATAGTTGACATTTGTTCTTTCATTATTACGTTTAATAATAGTGCCATCAAGATTATAGTTGCCTGCTAGTAAATCTGTTTCAGAAATGATAAGTTGAGCTCTTGAATGATTCAGCAAGAAGAACTTTGGGGATTTACTTAAATGTTTACAAACTTGGATAACATTCTGTGTGATCTTTCTTTGTAGCAATTGCAAACTTAGCTAATCTTATTCTTGTTTCATGGTGGAAGGTTTTGTTGAAATTGTCAAGAAGATTTTTTTAATATTGTTATATCCCGCAAATATTTTTTACGAGAATTATATTGATATCAATCCATATATTGATATCTTATTTAATATTGGTTTGAAATCCATAGAATAGATTTCCTATATTCCCTCTTCCTTCTGAATATCTTCAATTAATAAATTTTGTCATGATTTCAAGTTGATCAAATCCATATAGTGGTTTGCTAGATCAACTTTATGCCAAAAGAAAAAAAAATATAGTTTTCTTTTTAGAATAACTCATAAGTATATAATTGGTATGTTAACTTCTTTTTTTTTGGTTTTTAACAGACAAGTTATTTATATCTTGGAATTTTATTTTTCACTTTTATAATGTAGATAATAATGAGGCAGCATCAGCTTAATTATGAAGAATGCAAGGTGCTTCATATTCAGCACAAGTGGTTTAGGAAAGAAGAAAAAATGTCAATAGCCTTGCCTTGCAGGTATATTTTTCTTTAATTGGTTATTGAATATGTTAACTGTACTTTGTTCTTCTAAAGGACAGTTAACTAAACACCAGAGTTAATTTGCTTGAACATTTATACTTATCACTTTTGTGTCTTATATATCATGTCAATTTTGTTCGTTGTTAGAGACTACATCTTTCAAAATAAATAACAATAAGATTGTCCCGAGCTTAAAATTATTCAAAGATTAAAAATATCACTTCTCTGTATTAGGGCATCGATTTTTTTTATTGGTGACTAAAGCAGGCAAGTTTTGTTTCATCTAAAATAAAATAGGATTAGCTGCTAATAAATTTTTTTTTTTGCAGAATATCTATATATGTTTAGCCTTACATATTTAAGAATTACCAACACTTTGATACTTTTTTTTTTTGAGGGTTAACACTTTGATACTTAAATGCATTGTGTTTCTAAGTTTGAAGTACAAACCGTATACAAGGTGAAGACTGCTTACCCTCTTTAAACAACAAAAATAATTAAGAAATACACTTTTTTTTTTTTTTTACAAACTGCTTGCGCACTTTACTAAACAATTTGGAGAACAGAAGGATCGGGACCATCATATTTGTTCACAAATATAATTAATACACTTTTTATTATAAAAGGATACCAGAGAAATTATAATAACCTTTTAATTTTCTATTAAGTAAACAATTGGATGGCTGATGGCTTACATAAACAATTGTAAAGTTTTGCATGTATATCCATTATTTGTCATCAACTTCTTGATCAGGTTGCTAACCTAGCCAAAACATATAATTCTAAACACCTTGATGGTGGCATGCTCTAGGTGGTGGGCTACCCAGGGCGAAAATGTCCCAATTGACAAAATCAGTTCCATAATAATTTAGTGTCTTTATTGTGCTTGTTGTCTACTTAATTAATTGGCCAATCTTGGTAACAATCATGCTAGTACTGGTAAACAGATTGTATCAGAACAGATCTCTGTTTATCGGTGAGGTTGCATTGGCATGAACTAGACGTTTATGGTAAAAATGGTCCATCGCATGAACTAGTTAGTATTGAGACAAAACTGCCTCGTACTGGTTTGGTAATTTAGACTTCAACCTGTAGATGGGATTAATTTAGTAAGATCTACACACTTTTGCTTCTTAAATTCCTTTGTGTAACTACATAGGTTCTAGAATTATCAATATCTACCACGATTTGTTAAAGGGTGATATTATGATATTTGATATCCTTCTGGAAAACCTAGGAAATCATTCCAAGTGGGTTATTCTGTACTTCTATCAATTTTCTATACTATGTACTTATAAGATGAATTTTCTCAATTTCATTGGAATGTTTTATTTATTCTTTTATTGAAATGTTAGTTTACTTAATTAATTTTCTTAATGATTTATACTGCAGGGTAGGATTTGTGGTGTGTGTGGTGATATAGGCCAGATGGACAAGCTGGTTGCGCAGTTTGCAAAACCACTGGTGAGCATACATTGAATATTTTTAATCTTAGGATTGGCTAATTATTAATTTTCTCTTGGTTTTTCTAACTATCTTTAGAAGATTACCAGCTTAAAAATTTAACATTGTGGTTTTATTCTTTTCAAGGTACTGTGCGCAAGCTCCTTTAAATCAACCCGGAGTTTGGCACTGTGAAAACTGCAGAATGGAGCAAGCTAAAATTTCTGAAAAAGAAATACAGTTCAAGGTTTATTTATTAATTTTTGACAGTTAAAGCTAGCGGGGTTTCTTCTTTTTCTCATATATGCTTTTAACTTTTGAGTTTGAAAATTTGTAATCTTTGGGGGATCTGGTTCCTTTTTTTTTATTCGTTTGAATTATTTCTCATAATTGATCTACCTAAAATTTAGACTATTATTCAGCATGATGAGGACAAGTATAAAATCAAATAAAATTTGTAGGTTCAAGTGGTGTCAAATTAAGCAATTTGAATGGGCAGCTTCTGTATCACTCTGCTCCTCTTGCTTGGAAGTAAGTATATGTATAAATGGATAAATTCCCCTAGCAATTCTGTTGTTTTAGAGAAATGCTGACTATTTTGAATGATTATTGTTCCTAATTGTATTGTTCATGTTTTTTCAGAGTTAATTGGCACCGTAACCTCCCATCAATTTTTTAAAAGTCCGGGGAATGGCCGACTAACGGGAAAGCAAATTTAAAGGAAAAAAAAAGGATCAGTCTGGTTTAAAGGTGTAAAGCAAGCATGAAGCATGGAATTTTGAAGAACAAGTAAAAACACATGAAACTGAGGGGTGTATAAAAAACTGCAATTCCTTGAACTCTTTAAATTTTTCGTTCCCTTAAATTAAGAGCAAGCTTTATGAAGAACCATGTGTCTGTACTCTGCATAAACAATTATTATTCTTTTTTGAGGAAATTAGTGTGCTATTATATGTTGGACCTCAATATTCTTATATGACAAAAGTTAGGGATTAAGTTGGTGCAAATAAAAGTTCAAGGACCAACTTGATTTTTTTAAAGAAGTTTGAGGACCAAAATATGAATTTTCCCTATAGGGGTTGTTGGTTGACTTAACACAGTACACCAAAAGCCATTAACACAGTCTCTCCAAACCCAAACAGCATTTTTTCCAAAAGCAAAATATCACACAAAAGAAGAGCAGCAAGAGATGGCCTCTAGCCTTGCCAGTGGCTTGATAAATTGGACGGTTGATAAGTTGTCTGTTTTGCTTCCACCAAAGGTTGTTGTTGCATCTGGTGAATCGTCAAATTCATCTCAGGAGGAGGATCTGAAGCTGCTTGAGCGAACCATGAAGAGGATCCAATGCATCCTCCTCGATTCCCCTAAAGAAGACATCCTAGATCATTCCGAGAAGCTCCGACTTGAGGAGCTGAGGGAGGTAGCCTACGATGCAGAGGATCTGGTTGGAGAATATGAGTATGAGGTTCTCCATGCCAAGGTGCAAGCTCAGACAAACATGGGAGAGAAGGTAACTACTGATCTGTCCTCTATTGTTGTTTCTGTTCCTGTGCCTGAGGAGATTTCATTGAGAGCTAAGGGAATTAGGGAGAGATTTGATGAGATTATTGGGGAATGGGACAAGTTGAGATGGGTGGAGAGCGATGGGGCAAAGAGGCAGAGTCGTGGCACAGTCACACGCCCTCCTACTAGTTCTCTAGTTTATGAGCCGAGCGTTCCTGGAAGGTTACAAGATAAAGAGAATGTCATTGCAATTTTGCTAAATGAGCCTGGTGACATTGGTAAGAACCCAACTGGGCCATGTGTTCTACCGATAGTCGGGATGGGAGGTGTGGGAAAAACCACACTTGCTCAGTTGGTCTACAATGATCCCAGAATGGATTCACATTTTGACCTCAAAGTCTGGATTTATGTTTCCAAGGAGTTTGATGTTCAGGTCTTGACACAGGTAATAATTACATCTCTAACGAAAAAAGCATGCGAACCAATGCAACTTGATAATCTTCAAAGGATACTTGAGGAGAAAATAAAGAAAAAGAGTTTTTTACTTGTTCTAGATGATGTGTGGAATGAGAGACCCAGCCCCTGGCACTTATTGCGAACCCCATTCTTTTGTTCATCATCCTGTAAAATTTTAGTAACAGCCCGAAATGAAAAAGTAGCTAAGATGATGCAAACCATCCCTTTTTATCCCCTAAGGTGCCTAGAACATGAGGATTCTTGGCTATTGTTCAAGCAAGTAGCCTTTGAGAACCAAGATCTTGAGGAACATGCAAACTTGTTAGAAATTGGAAGAAAAATTACGACAAAATGTGGAGGTTTACCTTTAGCTATTAAGGCAGTTGGTTCTGCTCTCCGTTTCGAGCCAAGGGAAGAATTCTGGAAAGCAATGTTGGAAAATGATTTATGGGAGCTTGAAGGAGGATTGAATGAGGTTCTTCCTGCTCTCCGATTAAGCTATGATTGCATGCCAGAGAATCTGAAAGAATGCTTCATGTCTTTTAGTCTGTTTCCAGATGATTGTATTTTTCTCAAGGAAACCACAGTAAGATTTTGGTCATCCCTGGGTTTCCTTAAACACGAAAGTAGAAGCTCGGCCGAGAATGCTGGTAGCCAGTACTTTGATGACATGCAGCAGAGGTCTCTGCTTCAAGTAGTCCAGTATAATGGGAAAACTTGTTTTTGCACGCATGATCTTGTGCAAAAGCTTGCAGAGTTTGTTGCAGGGGACACATTTAGAAAGTTAAATACTGAAACCTTGAACTTGTTTAGTAATAAAGGCCGATACCTATCTGTGTTGGTGAATGAATTGCCTAAATCCATTGACCTTAGTTTGATACAACAATCAAGCTCGCTCAGGGCACTGCAAATATTTAACACGGTCAATCAATGGCTAGGAAAAGATATTAGTATCGAGCTGAATGGAGGATTTTTCCAAAACTTAAGGTCACTACGAGTTTTGAATTTTAGCAACACTGGCATAGCCACCTTGCCATACTCTATCGGTAACTTAAAGCAGTTGCATTTTTTGGGGCTTGCAAGGACAAAGATCACAACTCTGCCAGAATCTATTGGCCTTCTATATAAGTTGCAAACAATGGATTTAATGGGGTGCCAATTACAAGAGCTACCTACAGGAATAAAGAACTTGGTGAATCTACGACATCTTATTGTGGAAAGATGGTCAAACATTCACGTGCCATGTGGAATAGGCAATCTCACAAACCTAGAAACGTTATCTGTGTTTAACATCGGAATTGAGTCAGGTTGTAAAGTGTCTGACATGGGTAAATTAAACAAACTGCGGGGAGAGCTTCGCATTACTGGTTTGAATAATGTCCAGCATATAAAGGATGTAGAGCAAGCTGATTTGTTCAGCAAGCAACACATTCATGTTTTAATGCTAGACTGGTCCCGTGGTGTATTTGAATCAGGCAATCATTCTTCAGTGCTAGTTTCAGATATAGATCATGGGCTTGTGCTTGAGGCCCTTCAACCTCAACTAAACCTTCAAGTGTTGGAGATATATCATTATCCCGGTTTGAGTTATCCCAAGTGGTTAGGTGATTCCTCATACTCCAGTTTGGGTAAGGTGGTTTTGTTTGGTAACTGTATGAAAAGTTGTATTTTCCTTCCCCCTCTTGGTCGATTGCCATCTCTTAGGGATTTATCAATTCAGTGCATGTTGACAATAGAGTATGTGGGAAATGAATTCTGTCACCATGATGGCCAAAATAAAGCATTTCCATCACTAAATACACTTGAATTCAAGTACATGCCCAAATGGGTGAAATGGTTTGGAGTAAGGAATGGCGACTTCTGTTCCCTCAGAACCCTCAAAATTGTCTCGTGCAATGCTCTCATATCCTTGCCAGAATACCTATCTTTTTCTTTGGAGAAACTGGTGTTAGTTCATTGTAATGAGCTGGTTACTGTTCCTATGACCCTCACTTCTCTCACAAGCTTAATTTTGTTGGGAGATGTTAGCAAGTCCTTGTTAAGGGATATTACTCTCCCTTCACTGAAATCATTACAAATTGGGTTCTCACAAAACATGCAGTATGTTATGCTTGGTTTGATGCCTTTATTGGAGGTGCTAGTTGTAAAGGGTTGCAAAAATCTAAAATCTTTGTTTGGACTTACTGGTCTACTATTTCTTAGAGAACTGGAGTTGGATGAATGTCGCTCTCTGGTGCTCCCACTAGATGAACGTACCCCCCCACATCTTGAAATCTTAAAAGTAACAAATTGTCCCGGCCTATGCTACTGGGAAAAGAATCAGATGAAAAAATTTGGTGACGAGGTACAATTCTACTTTCTCCAAATAAATTTAAATATATAATTAAGAATTTAAGTCTAGTTGCTGATTTATTTCCTCTTGTTCTAGTCAGATAGAGGAGATACTGGTACAGAGGATGATAAATTGCTACCGCTTCTGCCAACTATTGGGAATGACTATAATTTGGACTGGCTCTTCTCAGTTGCCCGAATACCCGAAGAGCGTAAGGGGGACCGACCTACTTCTAGTAGAAAGAGGCTTCGGAGTGGCTCGATGAAAGGGCCTCCCCACAGCTCAGATAAAGGAAAACAAATATGCGACTACTCTTCTGGCAGGTCAAATGCTACAAGTGACAGTGAGCTTGGCTCATTTGGTGGGACCAGTGAAGAGGATTGGTCTTAGGCGAGAATGGCAGGCTTGGAATCTACAAACTGATCATTCTTAAAAGGTTAGTCAAACAAAGTTGGGGGCAGTGTCAAAGCCTGAAAAGTCATAAAGCTGGGCTGAAATTGATAGCAGTGTCAAAAGTTGAATTTGATATAATTAATAAAAAAAATGAATGAAGGCAATTAATATTTTTAGTGTCTTGTTTATTATACATACTCCGTCAGTTACGGTCATTTGTACTTCAATTAGTACAATCAGGCCGGGCCTTGGATCAATTGTTGGAGCAGATAATACAAGTAGATAGCTAAGTAAATATAACCTACTACAAAATTGGTAGATTAACAAAGTGGGCTCAACATCTCTACTTACCATGGAAGAATGATCTCATCCTTTTTCTTTTCTATATAGTCAGTTTCCTAAATTATGTTGTATATTGTATAATGGTAAATAAGTCAATTCTACAAAGAGAAATTGATGGATATAAGAAAGAAAGCATTTCAACAATCTACATAAACCCAATGGATTATGACTAATTGTATATGATTCTCAAGCATCTTTCTTTTTGTATTTTTGACAACAACAATACTTTATTTCAATTATTCTCTCAAATAGATAGGGAGGAACAAAGTATTAGACTATAAAGAAATTTGTACAAATCAGTGGGTGGGAGGGGGGTGGGGGGCTTAGCCAACTCCTATACCCACCTTGGATCCTTCCATTGTTTGGGGTCTTTTTCAAATTATGAATAGAAAAAGGCCTTTCTGTATTTCTTGTTATTTAAGGCTTCTTTGCGAATTCTCTAATACAGTAAATCATTTCCAACTGCACAATATTTTATTTAGAAAAACTCAACAAATCAAACATAATGATTGATGAAGTCCACCAGTACATGAGTTCAATATGGTAATCCTGTTTACTGTTGTAATGTAGCTACTTTTGGTTGAAGGGCAAAGTAGGAAAACTCTAACAAATCACTTCTGTCTGACTTGGACAGTCCAAATGGTCTTGGTGGCAGGCTGCTTGTGCCTGTACAGTAATTGCAAATGTTGACCGAAGTAATTTAGAATTATTCATTATGCCTCAATGAAATTTTAGAGGAACTTCAAACTCGAATTTTTCCAATTGACATAAACCTGGCTTACAAGAAACCAATCAGAATCAGCTGTCTGCCCATGCTGGCAAGCATTGCTGATGACACAGAAGTTTGATGAACTTCTAAATTTTTTCAGCTCATATATATATTTGTGACAGCTAGCTTATGTACCTTGAGATAATTGCACTCAAGCATTATCATTAGATTAGAACGACAAAAAAGTGATGCTCTTTTTCTTTTATATACTTGATTGGTTTTGCCAGGTTCGATTTCAATCATGTATGAAGTGCTTAATAATTTGATTCAATCGAGTTCTGCAAAAAATTAGGGGTAGTTTTTGGCTTAACATAAGGTAAATTATGTACTGTGATTAGTAAGTTGTTGAATAGCTTCAAAATTGCTGGTTGCTACTTGTTACTAGTTCATATGCAAGAGTCCATGACTTTTTTCAAGTTACAGTGAGGATTATAGACTCCTTTGTTCTTGTCTTAGTTAGATACTGGAAATAATGGAGGCTTGTACAAGATAGATGTATACACCAAGGTTGCATGAAAGCTGCCCGAGCGAAAGGTTCAATAACTTTAGAAGGTGCAAACTGACGAGGTACCAGTTAACTGCTGCTTTTATGTTTGGCTAATATTTGTTTATTTGTCCATATAAGGGTTGATCATGGTAAAACTGGACTTAAGTGGGTCTTATTTGTAAAACTGAAGTTGAGTTAAGTATAGAATAGCATGCTTGTGGGGTTATTTAAGCTTAAATTAGGCAGCTTAATTCAGTATAATCAGGTTTTAAAGTGGACTTCTAATTTCAATCCTTGTTACTGATAATTGAATATTTTATAGGATATTAGTAAAAATAATAAGCAAGCAGCTGTGATATCAAAGAAGCAAGGGGAGCAACTGGTAGAGCTTGAGGCTCAATATAAGGAAAAAACAAACTCTTAAGGAAGCTGGTCTTACAATACAATCAGAGGTTCCTTTTGCCCCTTGTGTTTTCTTTTAGTATAAGCTCCTGATTTTGTTTGCTGCTTATCACAGTATCTAAAAGAAAATGGTTGCAAGTGAACTGAACCATTGAAAAATACCATTGATTTTAGCAAAATTAGCCAAACTGACCCTACCTTGTCCACAGTCGCTCAAGCAAACATATCGATTATCAAATAATGTATTGTTCATTAAGTTGGCCGCTAGTTGCAGAATTCCTTCCTATCATTTTTTTTAATTTTTTTCTCATTTTTTTTGATTCGTACTTCTTATCTTTTGTTCATAATTTCTAATGTATAAGGGTTTACTGCTGACTGAGACACTTGAATGAGTATAAATTGTGCATCCAAGGAAGGATGAGAAATCAAAGCAGCATGTGCAGATTCGGAAGCACCTCGTCTTTCAAAGAGCAGTGTGATTATTCACAGTTCATTTGATGGTCAAACATGCCTTCTTGTTACTTCATGAATTAACAAAAAGAAGTGTTTGGTCTCTATTAGCAAAAGGTAGTGTTAGGTCTCTTGCTTAGTTGGTCTCTCTTTATGCTGATATGCCAAAAAAAAAAGGAATAGTAATAATAAATTAACAAAACAAAGTCCAGAGATTGCGACCAGCTAAATTTTTGTACTCCAGACTGGAAACTCTGCATCACTTTGTATTCTTTTCAGCTTTAAATAAACTCCATTTGATGAATTCAATCGTTAAAGAAAAAAGAAGGATGGATGAAATACCTGAGCTTGCATTGCTTACAGGCACCTGAGACAGTAGAGAAAGTGTATAATAATAGTTAAATTAATTCATTATTTATTTTTTATTTTATGGATAATTTTAGTGTGCATTTAATTTTAACGGTTTATATATTTGAGAAATATGATTAAAATTTTTAAGTTAAAATCATGAATTTATTTCTAATTATTTAGATAAAAAGTATATTAAATTTGAATCAATTTGAAATCTTAGTAGTTGTTTATCATGAAGTTATAAAAGCTCTATCATTAAAAATTTATATAGTTTGATGAAGGGCTAAATATTTTGCAAATTGAATCAAATTTAATACATATTCTATCTAGATTTCAAGTAATTGAGAACACATTCCATTTTTAACTTGTTATCTAAATAATATTTCACAAAACATATATATAATAAAAGTCGATTGTATGCTCAAAATACCTTATTTTATAAAAAAATTAACAAAAAATCTCCAATGAAATTTAGAATATGCGATCTATCACGTACACTTTGCAAAAAAAAATAAAAAAAAAATAAAAAGAAAAACTTTTATACAGATGGATGGAAAGTGGAAACCATGGAAAATTGGGAAGCTTGGATTAAGCGGAGCGGATCGTATTGGTCCTATCGGATAACCCGTTATAATTTATAAAGGAATTTGACGATCTTAAAATCCCCTCGTCCGATCAACAATTCAAAATTGCCACCTAAGCAAGCAACCTTTGCGTATGAGCGTCTCTTTTCTTTGGTAATAACGGAAACACCTTTACTACTTTCCTCTTTCGATTTCATCCATTCCCTTTATAAACCCCCCATCTCCGATCGAGCAAGCACCAAATAGGGCCGGCGCGAGCTAGGTTTGTGAGAAATCAGGTCGGATTGTGCGACCCTGTCTTCTAGTTGCAAGGAAATAAGCTCAAACGAGGTAAAACTTAGTCTCTTCCGGTTCTTGTTTTGGTGTTCTAGTGTGTCTTTTTGGGGATATATATAGCTGGAATTTGAATTGATAATTTAGGGAAGGGGGCTAGAGTTTGTCTTTAGGTGATTTTCGATGAAATCTGAGGGCTTGCATGAACGAATCTGGTAATTCTCAGTTGTCCAAAGCTAAGATTTTTATAATTGATATTTTTGTACGATTTTCGGTGAAATCTGACCTTTTTTTTGACCTCTTTAAGTGAATTTTGGCAAAATCTGAGAACTGGCATGTATGAATCTGGTAATTCTCAGAGGTCCAAAGCTATGATTTAATGGTTGGTTTTTCCTGTACTATTAGGAACTAATAAAGGGGAGGAGCAATCAAGAGCTAAGTGGGTGTGTGTATAGGCATAGAGCAGCCAAAGAGACTGAAGCAGAGGATCGAGGGTTCCGTGTGGAGAAAGGAGGCTAAGAACCAGCTAGCTCCATGCATACCTGATCTGACCGTTTCTGAGGTAATCAGGCTGCCTCTTTCTCATCGATTGGAATAACCAGGTAGTAGAGCTGTTTCAGATGTGAAAAGTTGGAGCTCCGGAACGATTCCACAAGAGATGCTTTTGGGGATTTATTTAAATTCTTATCAAAATATTTCATTATGGAAAATTCTGTTGAATTGCTGTTAAAGAGAGTTTTTTTCAATTGTTATATCCTGCAAATGTTGTTTACGATAATTGTGACATCTCACATTGATAACTTGTTGTTATCATCATCATTATTGGTATTATTTTTTTAAATGAAACCCTTGGCCACTGTTATTTTATTTAATATCTGTTTAAATACCATTGCACCAATTTATTTTTCTGATTGGAAAGTATGGGGTCAATATGGTTTCTGTTGTCATAATAAATCTTCTATCTTTCAGGGAAAATTTTAGAATATATTTAAAATGCTTATCAGAATATTTCATGATGGTAAGTTCCGTTGAAGTGCTGGTAAGAGAGTTCTTTACAATTGTTGTATCCCGCAAATATTGTTTACGTGAATTATGACATCTCACATTGATGACTTATTTATTATTTTTTTAAATGAAAATGTTGGCACTGATATTTTATAATATTGTCATAAAAAAAATGTCACAAGTTCATCCTTTTTACTTCCAAGCATGATCAATCTGGTTTCTGTTGTCATAAGAGATCTTCTATCACTCGGTGAGACTTTCTTATGTTGAAGCAAACATTGTCAGATGTTGCTTTGTTCCTTCAGTTCCCACTTGACTTGCTAATGAGGCCATGTTGTGTCAAACCCTGCTACCTTCTATGTATCTTTAATTAATAAAACATTTCTAATTGATCAATTCCAAATGCTGTGTGGTTTGTTATATCATCCTCATTTCAAAATAAGCAAAGTTTAATAATTTATGTATGCCTAATGAATTCATTAATATTTAGTTGGTCTGTTATTTTTAAACTTTTTGGTCCTTAACATATATGTTATTATCTTATTCTTTTTAATGTTTTTACTTTTGTAATATAGATATCATGAGGTGGCATCAGCTTAATCATGTAGATGTAAGCTGCATCGAATTCGGCATGAGTGGTTTAGGAAATGTGTCAAGGGCCTTGCGGGTATGTTTTTGCTTTAATTGATTATTGAATCCATTAACTAGGACTAGCTAATGCATTCATCTAGGACTAGCTGTCAGCTTTAAATTTAGAGTATATACTGTGCTTATATCTACTTAATTAGTTGGTTAATCTTGGCAACAATATTACTAGTACTGGTATGAACAGATTGCATCAGACAAATCGTCTGGGTATCAATATGGGTGAATACCTGGTAGTACTAAGACAAAACTGCCTCGTAGTGGTTTGGTAATTTATACTTGCTGAGGGATTTATGCAGTACAATCTATATTGTTTTGTTTTTTTCCTTTCTATGTAATCAGATAGGGTTTAATGTTATCAATAGTATCGACCATGATTTGCTAAAAAATGCCAGTTAATCGCATTTAGTATCCTTCCAGCTTCTTCCAAATGTTATTCTGTACTTCTTCTATCAATTTTCTATTCCAATAAAAAATAGCTATACTATGAACTTATATAAGTTCATTTATCAAAATTTTGTTTGGAATGTTTTATTTATTCTTTCCTTGAAACTTAAAGTTTATTTAATCCAATTTTCTTTATAATTTCTACTGCAGGGTATAATTTTGTGGGGAGTGGTTTTCAATTAGGCCGGTTGCAAAAGTTGGTTGCTCTGCTTGCAAAACAACTTGTGAGCACATGTATGAATTTTTTTTAAATCTTCATTTTCTCTTGGTTTTTGTTCTATGTTTTTATTAATTTGTATTATCTAAACAAAGTTGTTTTAACCACCTTATCTGACCATCGTTTAGAAAATAAACAACTGATAAATTCGGTGAAAGTGATGGACTATTATATTATATTTAGTAAATCTTTAAAGTTAAAACTAGCGGGGGATTCTTCTTTTTCTCGTATTGCTTTTGACTTGTGATTTTGAAAATTCATCGTCTTGTTTAGGCATTCTTATCCTTTATTCGTTTCTTGCTGCTAGGTTCATTAATGACAAAATTAGCTTTTTCTGTCATCCTCTTTTGCTTTGAGTGCCAACTCCTGTGCCCCCAAGTGCTCGGTAAAGTAGCTGAACAATCGCTCTGCTCTTGTTTGGAAGTAAGTATACATATATATAAATGAACAGATCCCCCTAGTAATTCTGTTATTTTACTTAAATGCCCTTGCTTGTGAATAATTGTCATGCCTAATAGTTGTGTTATCCTTTTTGGAGAGCTATTTGACATGGGCACCTTCATCATTTCTTCAAAGTGGAGGAGGTTTGGCTAATGGGAAAACAAATTTAAAGGAAGAAAAGGGATCGATCTGGTTTGAAGTTGCAAGGAAGCATGTGTATAGGAAGTTTGAAGAATAAGTAAAAACAGATTAAATTGAGGGGTGTAAATTTTTTTTTATTTCTTTGAAGTTTGAACTATACGAATTTCTTACATTAAGAGTATACTCTAAGTAAGTTCCATTGTCTGTTAGTATGCTATATTTATATATGAAGCCTGCTTCATTCTTCTTGTCCTCTTTTACATGTGTAATACTGTCGTGATGAAATTAATTGCTCTTTTACAAGTGTAATACTGTTGTGATGGAATTAATTGCGTTTATGCTGAAGCTGATTATATATCAAGCCTATTCACTTTTTTATATTGAACTAGTAAATATTGCCCGAAGGAATCGAGAATTCAACTATGCCTTGATGAAATTTACATATGAATTTTGACCTTGATTTTTTTTTCCCAATAAACATAAAGCTGGCTTACAGGAACTCAGCCCATACTGGCAAGGCATTTGCACTGTCCCAAAGGTCTTTAAAGTTTACCATTGCTGATGATACAGAAGTTCAATTAATTTTAAAGTATATTTTATCTCATACATATTTTTGAAAGGTGCCTTATACATTTCTTCTTCTTGCGAGATTCACCAACGACAAACCCATTTTCTTCATATTGGTTCTGCCTCTTTTGCGTTGAGTGCCAACTTTTGTGCCCCCAAGTGCTTGGTGGCTCGGCAAGGTAGCTGAATAAAGATCTTGTTTTGAAGTAAGTATATATAAGTTGTTATGTTTATATAAACCCCTCAAGCAATTCTGTTATTTTACTTAAATGCCCTTGTGTTGTGGATGATTGTTATGTCATTTTTTGTTTTTTTTTCAAGAGCTATTTGGCGTGCGAACCTCCCATAATTTTCTTCTATTAAAGTGGAGGAATGGATGGCTAATGTGGAAAGCAAAATTACAATGAAGAAAATGAATCCATCTGGTTTGAAAGTGTAAAGAAGCATGTGTATAGGATGTTTGTAGAATAAGTAAAAACACATAAAATTGAGGGGGTGTAACAAATTTTACATTTCCTTGAGCCATATAATTTTCTTTCCTTTAAAATAAAGAGTAAACTTTATGAAGTTCCATTTGTCTGTAAGTGTGTTACTTATATATGAGGCCTACTTGAGTCATGTCGTCCTCTTTTACAAGTGCAATACTGTCTTAATGAAGTTAATTATTTTTATCTGTTTGGATTTATGCTCAAACTGATTATCAATCTTTTTTACTTTTTTCTTTTTATAGTACTCAAAAACAATTTGTGGTAGTAGTACTTATATAGCCTCTTGAGGGCGCAGAAAATATTCTCAAATATTCTCACATGTTGTAGGTAGTGATGCAAATGGATGAAATATAGATTGGATAATGATTAAATCATATCTGTTTTAATTTTTCGGATATAAATATAAATACGGATTTGGATTTATTCGAATATGTACTTGTTCTAGACAATTGGAGAATACAACAATTGTGTATAATTTTGTGAGATTCATGTCTCTATACAATATTAGCAATTACATATTCGAGTACATACTCGGATATAATAATTCTGTATAATTGGAGAGGAGCAAGATCCAATTGCTCATATTGAAGAACAACTAGTATGTAACCCGTATCATGCACGGGGCAACATACTTAGATAATTCTATATAAAAAAAATGTTACAGTAATTTTTTATTGTTAATTTTGAAATGTTACGTTTAATGTATAAACTCTTAATATTACGTTTAATGTATAAACTCTTAATATTACGTTTGATTTTGGAATGTTACGTTTAATGTATAAACTCTTAATATTATATGTAAGAGTGTACTATTGATAGCAATAATAATCCGTTACAGTAGTTAGATTAGTTAGATATAGCTTTGACTAGTCAAAGCTTAGTTAACAAGATTGTTATAATTATTGTTAGAGTTAGTTAGGCAGTTAGCCTTCAACTCATGTACAGGCTATAAATAGCCTAATCATTGCACAATTGAATATGTGAAAAAAGGAGCTTGATCATTCTTGATATTTTCCCTTTCTCTTTATGTTTAACATGGTATCAGAGCTCTTGACAAACGCCATTGCTTGATCCATTTCTGTAATCTCAAACGAGGTTCCACAAAAAAAAAGAAGAAAAAGGAGAATCCAGAGATTCTCTAATCTGAAAGCTCTCAGCTGCATGATCGATTTCTCCAAGATATTTGAGTTCTAATCTCAGTTTCTGAGCCCTGATCGCTCTCAATTCATCATCGCGCATGTAAATCCAGAAGATTTAGCTTATACTCAAGCCAACGGTGCCAGAGAATCAGATCCAGTGTCAGAAAACCAGAAATAGTGCCAGAAAAATCAAAAACAGTGTCAGAAAAATCATAACCAGTACTAGGTTTCAACTTCTTCTCAAAATGAGCACGACTGATGCAATTCCTTCCCCTGAAGTGCCAAATATTACTCCTATTACCTCTCAGTCATTGCAAGTTGTTAATCCCATTCAATTCCACTACTCAATCAATCCAAAACTTGATGAAAATAATTTTCTACTTTGGAAATCATAGGTTTTACCTGTAATTCATGGCCATGGGCTATTTTCTTTTCTTGATGGCACTAATCAACCTCCTCCTTCTACTATTACTGACATCTCAGGTCAGATCGTCACTAATCCGTATTGTGATCCCTGGCACCGACAGGATCAACTCATTCTGGCTTGGCTCCTTTCTAGTCTATCTCCCTCAATTCTTGCTCAGGCTATTTCTTGCAAGTCCTCAGCTGATCTCTGGACTATGCTACATTGAACCTATTCTGCCAAATCTCAAAGCCGCGCTCTTGAACTCAAGCTTCAACTTCAAACCCTCAAGAAAGGTGCTATGACATGCATTGAGTACCTCACTAGGCTCAATGCCATTGCTTTACAACTCCGATCGATCGGCTGTTCCGTTACAGATCAGGATCTCTCCCTCTGTCTCTTTGTTGGTCTACCTCATGATTACAATCCACTGGTCACTTCTCTCACCTCTCAATTTCCAACTCTCACAATCACTGAGCTACACGGCCACCTTCTTAACTATGAGGCAAGGTTGTGATCTCTAGCTGAGGCACCATCATCGATCGGATCTTTTGCTTTTCCTACCCTAGCTCAGTGACCGAGTAGCTCAGGACAGTGTTCTTATTCGGCGTCTCCCTCCAATAACCTGTTTGGTTCTTTTAACGGGTCCGTTTTTTCTCAACCCGCTTCAACTATGCCTTTGACCCGTGGCGCTTCCACACCCTTTTTCCCTGAATCGGCCCATCTCACACAATCAGAGCCCAATTCTCATCAGTCTCCAGGCTCAATTCCAGATCTGGGCTCTTTAGTGGCTCCTGTAGTCTTGGCCACACTTCCTTGGCAGGCTCAGCAGCAGCTTGCTGCTGCTTTCATTTCTCAGCAATTTAAGCGTTCTCAGACTCAAGGGGTAATGCGCAAAATGGTGGTCAAGTTGGTGGCACACCTCCCATTGTTCAATGCCAGATTTATCTCAAATTTGGCCATGTTGCTAAAGATTGTTGGCACCGTTACAAAGAAGATGTGACTTTATTGCCTCAAGTCAATCTTGCTCAACCCGTGCCTGATGCCGTGTGGTTTCTTGACTTGGGTGCCTCGTCTCACATCAGTCCCGACTTAAATTGTCTCACCAATTACTCTCCTTATCAAGGTAATGGTGTAGTTCGAGTTGGTAATGGTCACGGTTTGCCCATTTCTCATATTGGCACTTCCACTTTGGGTTCTTCACCCATGCACCTATCTCTTGAACGGGTTTTACATGTACCTCAAATGACCAAATGCTTAATTAGTATCTCTCATCTTACCTCTGATAATGATATGGTTGTGGAGTTTACTAAACATGGTTGTGCAATTAAGGATTCCAAGACTCACAAGGTGCTTCTTGAGGGAGGAGTTTCTCATGATCTCTACTATCTTCCTCACTATGAATCTCTTTTGAGTGAAGTCTCCGATGGAGTTCTTTGGCATCATCGCTTAGGCCATTCCTCTACACAAGTGCTTCATCATCTAGCCAAAATGAATAAAATCTCTTGTTGTTCTTCTTTTGAGTTATGTGATGCATGTCATAGGTCCAAATTGCATAAATTCCCTTTTACCTTGAATTGTCATAAGGCTAGCCAACCTTTGGAACTTGTACATGTTAATGTTTGGGGACCTTCGCCCATTCTATCTCACTATGGAAATAAATACTATGTGATGTTTGTTGATGATCTTTCACGTTTTTCATGGTTATATGCGTGCCAAGCAAAGTCCCAAATTCCCGTTATTTTTACGGGTTTCAAGGCCAAGATTGAGAATCTTCTCTCTACCTCCATTAAAATGGTTCAGTGTGATGGAGGCACCGAATTTAAACCTCTTATGACCCAATTTCCTGAAATTACATTTCGGGTTTCTTGCCTTTATACACCTGAACAAAATGATATTGTTGAGCGCAAGCATCGTCATGTGGTTGAATTAGCTTTAGCCACCATGTCCCAAGCTTCTATTCCCCATGAGTATTGGGATCATATTTTTGAGAGCATTGTGTTTGTGATCAATAGATTACCAACGAGGGTACTTAATTTTGTCTCTCCATATGAGACTCTTTTTGGGACTACACCTGAGTATTCATTTCTTAAAGTTCTTGGGTGTCTTTGTTACTCGTGGTTACGCCCCTATGCCAATAACAAGCTTGATGATCGGTCGCTTCTTTGTGTTTTCCTTGGCTATTCTTCCATGCATAAGGGCTATAAGTGCTTACACTTACCCTCTAGCCGTATTTTTATCTCGCGACATGTGGTGTTTCATGAGGCTATATACCCATTTTCCACTTGCTCTTCTCCCTCCACGCATTCTACATCGCCTCCCATACTCACTACCCTTACTATTCTTCCCCCACCTCCGCAACAACCTCCACCTCCATCATCACCACCTTTACCTCAACCGTCCTTGACTCCTCCTCCTTCTATTTGTTCTTCCCATCCTATGACCACCCGTACGAGGGATAACACTCGTCGCACTCGAGTCTTACCTGATTTTGTGTCCTATAATTTCACAAAGGATGATCTCGAGCCCACGTGTTTCACTCAAGCCAACAAAGATCCTGCCTGACGTCGTGCCATGGCTCTTGAGCTTGATGCTCTTGCTTACAATCAAACATGGGATCTCGTCTCGCCACTTGCTAATGCCAATATTGTTGGATGTAAATGGGTATACAAGATTAAGAAGAAAGCTGATGGGACTATTGAAAGGTACAAGGCTCGTCTTGTTGCCAAAGGATACACATAAGAGGAGGGCATTGACTATACTGAGACGTTTAGCCCTATCGTCAAACCCGTCACTATTCGCACTCTCCTCTCTCTTGCTCTTACCAAAGGGTGGTCTCTTCGTCAACTAGACGTTAACAATGCCTTTTTGCATGGGGATCTCACTAAAACGGTCTACGTGTCTCAACCATCAGGTTTTGTTCATTTTGATTTTCTCGCCCATGTTTGTCGTCTTAAGAAAGCGCTCTATAGCCTCAAACAAGCCCCACGGGCTTGGTTTCATCGCCTTCGAGATTTCTTGACCTCTCTTGGTTTTGTATCCTCCCAATCTGATTTATCTCTCTTTTTCAAGAAAGACAAACAAGATGCCGTTTATCTTCTTGTGTATGTTGATGACATCATTGTCACCGGCACTTCTCAAGCTTTGATTTCCTCTCTTATTTCCAAGCTTCATGAGACATTCACCATCAAAGACCTTGGTTGTCTTTCCTATTTTTTGGGCATTGAAGCCACTTGTGACTCCTTAGGACTTCATCTTTCTCAGGTGCGTTACATTCATGACCTTCTTCATAGGGCACACATGGCTGATGCTAAGCTCGTCTCCACACCGATGTAGAGTGGTCTCCAATTATCAAAATCTGATGGTGATCCCATGTCTGATCCTACCTTGTATTGGAGCATCGTAGGTGCCTTGCAGTATGCTACCATCACCAGGCCTGAGATTACCTTTGCTGTCCACCGGGTCACTCTCTTCATGCACTGTCCCACTGACAAGCATTGGTCAGCGGTCAAGCGTATTCTTCGCTATCTCAAAGGTACCATCACTCATGGTCTTCTGCTCCGAGCCTCCACTCATCTATCTCTTCAGGTGTTCTCTGATGCTGATTGGGCTGGGAGTCCTGATGATCGCCGCTCGACCACTGGCTATTGTGTGTTTCTTGGAGACTCTCTTGTTTCCTGGTCCTCCAAGAAATAAACTACTGTTGCTCGTTCTAGTACTGAGGCTGAGTACAGGGCACTAGCTTCTGCTGCAGCTGAGATTGTTTGGCTCCAGGCTCTTCTTCACGAGCTCATTTCTGACTCTCTTGCTCCACCTATCCTATGGTGTGATAACTTGGGTGCTACCTTTCTTGCTGCTAACCTAGTTCATCATGTCAGGACTAAGCACATTGAGGTTGATATTCACTTTATTCGTGACTTGGTGACATCTCAGCGTATTCGTGACTTGGATCAACTTGCTGATATTCTTACCAAGAGCCTTGGGCCATCTCGTTTTTCCTCGCTTCGTGACAAGCTTTGCGTTCATCCATGCATGCTACACTTGAGTGGGGTGATAGCAATAATAATCCGTTAGTAGTTAGATTAGTTAGAGATAGCTTTGACTAGTCAAAACTTAGTTAACAAGATTGTTATAATTATTGTTAGAGTTAGTTAGGCAGTTAGCCTTCAACTCATGTACAGGCTATAAATAGCCTAATCATTGCACAATTGAATATGTGAAAAAATGAGTTTGATCATTCTTGATATTTTCCCTTTCTCTTTATGTTTAACAACTATGCGGTTTAAAATTAATCAACTGATTATTTAGAATTCCTTTAGAACAAAATTTTTGAATAAGCAAACCTACCTTTTAGATGGATTTAGTTTTTACAGAATCAGAATTGATAAATACAAACGATCAAATATACTTCTTCACATTATCCTAATCACCTCACTGTTTAATGTAGAAATGACAACCTAAACAAATCAAATCTTACAATATCAACTTTCATTAAATATAAGAGATTAAAATAAAATACACAATAGATAAACACACAAAAGAATAGACAAGATCCACACCTGCGCACCAGAAAGTAGTGCACAGGCCAAAAGTCTTTAAAAGAGGAACCGGATTACCTTGTTGGTAACATGGAACACAATTTTATGCACAATATTTCTTACCTTTCCAGAAATGCTAAAGATCAACCAAAATAACACAAATTAGTAATGAGACTATAATCACTTTGACTAAATAGCTTGAATGTTAGAGAATTAAGTAAGTAATAAAATTTGCAGCAAAAGCAAAATAATTGATTTGTTCCCAAATATTCAAGATTGTAGAATTGTTGAAATTCTCACGACATTTTTAGTAGAAGGCCAAGAGTTACAAAGCATAAATATATGTCTCCCTCTTGATCACTAATAACAGTGATAAGGCAAAAAAAGAAGGGCGAACTCCTATGTTAGATGCCTAATTCCTATTGCACAGAGATGATTGATTCATATGATATTTCTTCGAATGATTAATTAAGTGTTGACTCTCTCAACGTCTGTGTTAACTCATTTAATGGTTAATTTTTATTCTCATGATATATATCTCAAAAAAAAATAACAATAAAAAATGAATGTCAAAAATAAAAAAGTTTATGTTCTTTATGAATTGCCCAAAATTATTTATTCCTTTCATCATGGTTATCAACAATAAATCTTCAGTTCCATATGTCAATAATTTCAGTAACACTGTTGGCAAGTAAATTGTAAGTTTATGAATTCAATTAATTAAACACTTGAAATCTCTCTTTCTTTTGTTTTTTGTTGGGATGGTTATAAAAAGTTTTCACTAAAAAAAGTTGGGGATTGATTTTACAACCTAATTCTGATACTTAGTATCAAGAAATTATTGATAATTAACATTGTCAGATAAGTATAATTTAAGTTCTAATGAGCAAATTAATCTAATTTGGATCAAAACCAAATAGTTAGTTATTTTGGGGGATAAAAAGAAGTTAAGCAACAAATTTGAAACATAGCTTATGGTTTTTTGGCCAATAGTGAAACTGACCCTAATATTTTTCAAGGAAAAAAAGACTACTGAACAAAGTGTCTAGAAATTTTCATGAAGCATGTTTGGAAGTAAAAAAACTATCTAACAGTAACTTTGAGAAGTTAATAAACCAAATTGGTCAAATCTTGTACCACTATATATCAGACTGAACTAAATTAAGAAAATTGTTTTAAGAAAATGATGTTCTAGATGAAACATACCTTGAGGTCGTGGTCTCATATGGAAAAGATACAACTTCAATGTTTCTCAAAAAGGAAAATAAAAAATTAAATCGACAACAAATAAAGATTTTAAGAAATGCTTTGTTCACAAATTAAAATAGCAAGGTAAATATAAGTTCTTATTAGTTTCAGATATTGTAAAGGTACCTCTAATTAATAAAGAACAGTTCTCTGATTTACCATCTATAAGCCTAGTGGTGGGAGGAGATTCCAGAATGCTTTATCTTTACTACAGTAGAAAATATTTTGATAAAGACAAAAAGAATAAATTATTTCGAAGTAGCCTCTCGAAGAAACTAAATTTGATCAATTCCCTACTTCACTTCAACCAAGAACGATAATTTTCTCAAGGAATTGGAAAGTCCAGACGATCCTCTTCATCCTGCCTTCACTGAAGAGTTGAGATTCCGAAGAGGCACAAGAAGTGCTTGTTCCCATGAGAGCAGGGTGGAGATGGAGGCATCACTTTGTTAGAGAGGCGGAGATGGAGGAGATCAAGTTGGAGGATCTGACAAAGGATGGCAAGATAGGGCGAGGCCGGAGACAAAAGAGCGGGGTGGATATGGAGGCGTCACTTTGTTAGAGAGGTGGAGATGGAGGAGATCAAGTCGGAGGATTTGACAAAGGATAGCAAGATAGGGCGAGGCCAGAGACAAAACAGATCACGGTAGAGGCTTTGACAGATAGTGGGAAGAGGCAAAAATACAGAGTACAGATAATGCCTCTGAAGAAGAAAGGGAAGCGACTTTTTATTTTTTCGCTGAAAGGGTCTTCGTTTCTCTATTCTACAATCACTGGTTTGGTAGTTTCTAGCGATCTAGATCATCAAATATTTAGATGAAATAAAAGCTTCTTGATCGTTTCATCCAACGGTTAATATAAAAAGGATGATGTGGCTCTCTAGAATGACAATTTTTATCAAGCGTTTTTGTATACTACTATAAATTGTGAGATGGTCTCTACACACACACGTACATATATATATATATATATATATTTTTGAATGGGGATTCATTAATAATGATTAATTTGACAATCTTGATAACGGATTTTTAAGAAAATTAAAATAAATTTTAAAAGTACACATATTTTTAAACTTATATATTAATTATGTTTAGAATTTATATTTTATCAAAAAACATAAAAAAATTAGACCTTTGCAAATGTACTTAAATTTTATAAAATTTAAAATATAACCGATTTATAAAATCAAAATTATATTGTAAGATTTGATTTGTTTAGGTTGTCATTTCTACATTAAACAGTGAGGTGATTAGGATAATGTGAAGAAGTATATTTGATCGTTTGTATTTATCAATTCTGATTCTGTAAAAACTAAATCCATCTAAAAGGTAGGTTTGCTTATTCAAAAATTTTGTTCTAAAGGAATTCTAAATAATCAGTTGATTAATTTTAAACCGCATAGTTGTTAAACATAAAGAGAAAGGGAAAATATCAAGAATGATCAAGCTCCTTTTTTCACATATTCAATTGTGCAATGATTAGGCTATTTACAGCCTGTACATGAGTTGAATGCTAACTGCCTAACTAACTCTAACAATAATTATAACAATCTTATTAACTAAGCTTTGACTAGTCAAAGCTATCTCTAACTAATCTAACTACTGTAACGGATTATTATTGCTATCACCCCACTCAAGTGTAGCGTGCATGGATGAACGTAAAGCTTGTCACGAAGCGAGGAAAAACGAGACGGCCCAAGGCTCTTGGTAAGAATATCAGCAAGTTGAGCAGGGTGGAGATGGAGGCATCACTCTGTTAGAGAGGCGGAGATGGAGGAGATCAAGTTGGAGGATCTGACAAAGGATGGCAAGATAGGGCGAGGCCGGAGACAAAAGAGCGGGGTGGATATGGAGGCGTCACTTTGTTAGAGAGGCGGAGATGGAGGAGATCAAGTCGGAGGATTTGACAAAGGATAGCAAGATAGGGCGAGGCCAGAGACAAAACAGATCACGGTAGAGGCTTTGACAGATAGTGGGAAGAGGCAAAAATACAGAGTAGAGATAATGCCTCTGAAGAAGAAAGGGAAGCGACTTTTTATTTTTTCGCTGAAAGGGTCTTCGTTTCTCTATTCTACAATCACTGGTTTGGTAGTTTCTAGCGATCTAGATCATCAAATATTTAGATGAAATAAAAGCCTCTGGATCGTTTCATCCAACGGTTAATATAAAAAGGATGATGTGGCTCTCTAGAATGACAGTTTTTGTCAAGCGTTTTTTATACTACTATAAATTGTGAGATGCGTCTCTATACACACACATATATATATATATATTTGAATGGGGATTCATTAATAATGATTAATTTGACAATCTTGATAACGAATTTTTAAGAAAATTAAAATAAATTTTAAAAGTACACATATTTTTAAACTTATATATAAATTATGTTTAGAATTTATATTTTATCAAAAAACATAAAAAAATTAGACCTTTGCAAATGTACTTAAATTTTATAAAATTTAAAATATAACCGATTTATAAAATCAAAATTATATCTATAATTTTTTTATATTTTAAAATTTATTAGAAATATTATAAAGATTATCTAAGTTAGTACCTCAAAGAGCGAGCAGCAGCCGCAGCTATCCGACCCAATTATGTGAATCTGTACTAAGCAGACCTAAAACACGTGCCAATGGTCGGAGCGTGCAACGTGGCATCGTGAGGATTTGCCACTTGGCACTTCACCACTCAGATCGACTCTAGCATCTCTCTTGCTCTGAGGATTTCCCTTGACTTGTTCCTCGATCTTCTCTCCCCTTGTAGAGTGGATTGGTTATTATAATCTTCGAGCAGCGAGCGATCCAAATCTGGTTTTGTTGTCACAAGAAATCTTCTATCATTCATAAGGCTTTTTCATTGTTGAAGCAAACATTTGTTGGTTGCCATGCATTTAATAATTAGTTTTGCCAACATTTGTAATTGATCAAATCCATATATTTAATTTTGTCAGTTTTGTTCATAAAAGTATGCCAAATGAATTCATTACTATCTAGTTGGTATGCCAATTTTTTGTTCCTTGGTTCTTACCAGATATGTATAGTAGTATAAAAAACGTTTGATAAAAACTGTAATTTTATAAAACCACAATCACTCTTCAATACAGATCATTTGATTATCATTTTTGACGATGGATGATAAAGTATGAAAGTCTCCCGATAGACGTACCCTACGTAGAAAAAAATAAAAGGAAAAAAAAAACGATATCATTACCAGTGAAGTGGCGCCTCAATCTCCTCCCCTCTATCTAGGAGACCGAGATCTATTTGCGTCTCTTCAAAATCTCATATTGCTGCCTCTACACATTTCTCTTGGGGAGACAGAGCGAAGAGTCAAGAAATTAGACACGGTTGGTTGGAGCGGAGGAGAGAAGATTGGGTTGGGTCTGAAATCTTCTGTTACCCCTTCGAGTCAAAATTGCATTTCGGCTTCAAATATTTTAATTTAGTTGGTACTTCTTCAATTTCTATTAAATTCGTGCATTTTGTTTTTGATGATTTTATGAAACTCTTAAACTGAAATGAGTTGGTTCTTTCATATTTAAAACTGAAATAAAACCAACAAGGCTCAAACCCCTAATTAAGACACGGACCCTTCCAGTCCCATTGCACGAAGAATTTTTAAGATTTGACCCTTAATTCAAGATTCATATGACTTTATCTGTGAATCTATATTATTTTCTTTGGATCTGATTGCAAATTTTAGTTAAAACACACCAAGTGCTTTTAGTTGTATCAAATAAACAGTTGTCTCCTTATTTGTTTGATATTTTTGGTCCCTTTTTTTATTTTTAATGTGGCTTCACATTTATTAATAACCCTACAATTTTTTTCAAGTTTCCAATTTCTTATAATATCCTCTAATTTTTTCACTAATTAGTTTTAATTGTCTATATTGTTGTATTTGATTTTGTGATGTTACTTCCATTATTTTTAATTGATCATTACAACCGTTTGATTGTTGTTTATTTTTTTCTGGATTATATTTTGGGTTTTATGTGCAGTATATATATTCAAATTAAGTAAATATTGAGGCATAGTTGAATATCTTGGATTTAATTTAGGCAAAATTTCAGGAGTACTAATTGCATAATTGAGGCTTCCTTTGGAATAAATTACACCTATTGATTGTTGTTTACCATTCTTCTTCATGACAGGTCATGCCAGAATCCCAATTGATTGTGTACAATCAACCAGGAACTTAAATCATTTGCTCAGCCATGCATCGAAACAGTCCAGGAACACACTTGCGCTGCCTTATGAAGTTCTACTCTTATCAGATGTTCCGAGCAATAACTTTTAAAATGAGAGTTGCCTTTTGTGGTATGTGTTGGCCTCCTCTCTCTGCCTCATGTTATATTGAAGTTATATTTCTATTAGACAATCAGTGGATTAAAGGACTTGGATATTATACTTTGTCGTAACTTACAATTCATTACTCTATAAGTATGAATTCAAAGCTTTAGATTTTAGATTTGAATCTGCTTCTCGAATTAAATTTCATGCAAGTAGTAAGTTTTTATTCTCCGGTTGTCTATTTCTTTTCTTAAAATTCAATCATACTTAATTACGTGTTTTACTTTCAATATCGATGAACTTCTGTTCTTTAAAGTAGGCATTATGATAAGAATTCTGAATTATGAAAGTATGAACTTGAACTTGATTGTGAAGCCATATGTTAACCGAGCTTCTTCTACACATCTAAGCTTCACTTTTTTTTCTCAGTAACTATATATATTTTTTGAAATCTGTATCAAATAGGATTGCAACCCTTGATTTGATTTTAATTTCATAATTTCATATAAAATTGGCTTTAGAGAGCGCAAAAGAGATATCACACTAATCGCTCTCTTATGATATAAGCATTAATTGAACTATCGCATTTAGCATGACTAATATCATGACATGTTTACAAAAAGGTATTATGGGGAATTATTCCTTTCATTAATGTCTGCTCCATTGCTCATTTCGTATGGTTCGTTGAGAATTGAAATTCACTATTCAAATTTCTCTTTAGTACTACTTATTCAAAGGTAGTACAAATGTACGATATTATTCCTCTTTCAAATTTAGTACTTCTTATTTTACAAAAACCATTTTTCCTTAATTGTACAGTAATTAATTGTTCATGGATGAATAATTAGAAGATTGACTGCATACAGTTTAAAGTATGAATTGCTACTTATAGATTGCTAATAGAATAGCTCAATTAGAAATTGGATTTAACTATATGGTTTTCATCAATCTTGGGTTGCAATTTTGGTTGGATTATTTTTATGTAAAATTTTTTTTATCTTAGAGTCGTGTCAATTTGGTTAAAATTATTTCGTTCCTTTCTCATAAAAGAAATGTCAAGCATAAGTCTACTATATTTAGCATATAATTAGATTAGTTGAATATACCCCTGAGATCATGACTTGTGATCTTATTTGAAGTTTGTGTTATTAATCAAGAAGAGCATATATTAATACATTTATGTTTTGTGAATTTGTCCTTGTGGATGGTTTAATTAGAGATTGTATGATGAATTCATGTTTACTGTTGTCTCTATTGCAGAATATAGTTTTGGAGTATTTATTTTGACACTTGCTTGCTGAAGTGTCAGTGCAAAGGAGGTAACAAGAAGTTTTCGGAAACTTTGCTGGATTTCATTTGTGCATTATTTATTTTAAAAATGTTATTAACTTTCACTCTTAGTTAGTATTGTGTTAGTTAGTTTTATGTGTAACTGTATATAAATATATAAGCGCTTCATAGTTTATAAAATTTTGTTTGCAATTTTGAGATATTGTTTTATTACTTTGGTGTCTGAATTTTCTGATCTGAAACATTCAAAATTGAAAAATCTACCTATTTCTTTTGTACGTTCCTTAGTTTTGCACAGAATTTTTATTTATTATTAGTTCATCAAAATTTCTATAATATTAAAAGCAGCCTTCTTTTAAATTTTTTACTCCTCAAAATGTAATAGTCTGTCTTGAAGATTGTGAAATCTTATTTCGCTCATTAGATGTTAATATACAACAATAATAGAACCCAATGGGATTTAAATATTAAGAAAAAGATTTATAAAGGTCACAATATAATATGGATAATGTAAAAAATATCAGTTTCTGTTCAAAAATTGTGTTTTCTTAAAACAAAATCAGTTTACAAAGTTATTACGTACTAACTCCTGTGCATTGCACGGATTACATGCTAGTTTACTTATAATTTTACTTTCCACTTTGTAATATAGATACCCATGCGGTGGCATCAGCTTAACCATGAAGATTGCGAGCTGCCTTGAATTTGGCATGAATGGTTTTGGAAAGGAAGGGAAACGTCAATGGCCTTGCAGGTATGTTTTTTCTTCGATTGATTATTGAATGCATTAGCTGTCCTTCCATAATTAATGGTGATAGCGTTAGCTTCTAAGTCAATTCCATTTCTCTGGAAAGTTTCTCATAGACTACCTGCCTTCTTTTTTAACTTACTTGAGAATGGAACAATGGAAGGATGAGAGTTGTCATTACTAGTTCAGAAATATGATGTACTCTAAGTTTTAAACGATAAGACTAGTTTCCCAAATTAACAAATTATAATAAATATGGCTGCTCGTCACATGATATTGACCTTTTTCTTTTTCTACTGCAAACTATTCCAAATATATCCTTTATTTGTCATCATCTTCTTGACACGTCACATAGGCACATCTAGAAATCTGTTATTCTACATGAATGCCCTTCCTTGCTCATGAATTGTCATTTTTGTTATCTTTTTCAGGACAATTGGTATGCTGGCCTGTTACCATGATGCCCAAGAGGAATATGGTCCATTCACTATACCAGTTTCCTCTTAGGTACTTCCACAGAATGAGCATGGTTGACATCAAAAAACTCAAGAGGAAGGTGCTGCATTCAATCCAAAGCTCCATATCACTTCCTCATATAGTTACTGCCGAAGTATACAAAAACATTATTTTTATTTGATTTTGTGCATTTGTGACATTTATATAGTAATTGGGCTGGGGCGGGGGAGTTGATTTAGGTATTATGCTCTTTGAGATTTCACACAGTACCAAATTATCTCTCGGTATTGTCAAATTTCTCATGGCTTTCTCTGAAATTTGTAATGGAAGGTTTTGTTGAAGTCTATATGGTTGAAATTTTAGTATTCTGAATTATAAAAAAAAAGAAAAAAATAGTGTCCCGCAAATAATATTTATGAGAACATGACATGTAATTTGATATCATCCTTAATATTGGTGTGGAATGCATATTAAAAAGTTCAGTTTTTTTTACTGCAAAGATTCTCAAAAGCAGTTGTTGTTGTTAGAGAAATCTTCTATCATTTGTTAGATTTTGTAACATTGAAGCAAGCAATTCTTGTATGTTGCTTGATCCTGTCAGTTCCCATGAAGTTTGTTAACAAGGTCTTTATTATCCCATGCAAACATAGTCGAAGTGATACTTTCTTATAGACTTGTATAAGGTAAGTAATAAGCAAACTCTAATTATGGTGTGTTATCTTCTGGTCCTAAATATGCAACATAATAAAAAAAATAATGAAATAATATGTTGCATATTTAGAGGGGCGAAAGAAGGAGCTTGATTTCATTTAACATAACAGGTACTGAGGTGAGGCATTAAGAAGTCCTTTTCTAATTAACTTATCTTTTCCTTCTTTTGTAACAAAGGTAGCCAGTTTAACAAATTTTGGTGCCAGCTACTGCTTGATCAACAAACCTGTCAGCAACTGCCTGAACAGCAATGCCAGCATCTCTTAACCGCCAACTTTCATGTGTATATTCGAGCAACATGGGTGGCTAGGGAGACGAGGGTTTCATTGAGGTGGCTGCCCGACAGAACCCTAAAAACTCTAATTAGTTTCAGGTAATTTTTCTTCCCTCTTATTTTATATGATTGAAATGCGTGATCAGAGATGATTGGGTGCAATCACAATTATTCCTAACTCATTGATTGTAGCAGGACGGATGCATGCAAATGTAAATGCATATCCTGGTAAACATATTAGGTTCAATAACAATTTTTCGCCAGTTCCTTTTGCATGCTTCAATTAAATGTTCCTGTCCTAAGGGTAACGAATTGCATGGTTTATCTTAAGTCAACACATCAACTTTACTAGAGAGAGCCTGCTATTGTTGAGATAGTAGGTTAAATGGTGGTATTAGTGAAGTTTTTGGCAATAGCAGACCCAAATAATATTCATAAAGTTTGTTGCATGTTTTACACCAATAATCGGCCTATTTCCACAGCTAATTGCTATTGAACAAAGTACTACTAATATACCAATTTTGAGGCTCGAGGATTTGCATACCCCTTGTACTTATTTTTTCAAATTAGTATTAAATTAAAGTAACACTTAATTCCTAAGGGAAGGTGCGAATATCCTATTTACATTTGAGCTTGTCAATTTTCTTATGTGCTGGCTAACTAAACAGGGACCAGCTGATGCAGTGAGGCTGTACCTGCAGCCTTTTGAAGAACAAAACAGAGTTCCTGGTACTGGTGGGGAATCACCTGTATCTCACAGACTATTAGAAGTTCGTGCAGGAAATTTGGTGATTCTCATACCAATTCAACAAAGTTCCAGTGCTCTAATGCAGATAGAGTTCCAGATACTACCATCTCTGCCATCACATGGATGAGAAGTGTGCATCTACTTTCAGCCCCATGAAAAATTGATGGTGAGGGCGGGATCACTGAGTGCCGAGAAACCCAACGGCAATGGACTCTATGGCTATTTGACATGGCACATCATCCTTTTCCTCACAGAGGAAGGGCTGGTTAATGAGAAAGCGAATCAAAGGAAGAGAGAAGTATCAGTTTGAAGTCATATAGGAAAGTCCAAAAATATGTCAAAACACATTAATTGATGAGTGTAAAAAGTTATCATTTCCTGAAAATTTTTATTTGCTCTTCCCTGTAATTAAGAGAGTTCTGCGAAGTTCCATTTCTTTGTAGAAAAATCTAATCGTTATTTTTTAATTAGGGGCACTATTTTAAGCCTTCATTATCCTCTTAAGTATCATCAGCAATTTATCGTGTCGCTTCATCCCAAATTTAATCGTCTTTATCTCACACCTATTCACAGTATTGCTCAGCGCACAAGATCAATCTATATAATTGCAAGCACTCAAGTAGCTGAATAATACAGGTGTCAATTTTATACACACCTTGAAATCTATATATGCATGGTTTATACTTAACAAAAAAAATATAAAAGATTCATACTTAATTTGAACCATCAATACATGTAGGTTTTACAATTCCATCAAGTATGCACCATGTACAAATTTGAACTTATAAAGTGTTTACATCTTTTGCTTCATCAAAGTTCAACTAATCTGATCTATCAATATGTAGATTTGAGGCTTCCTTTAAGATTTAATTGAGGTGTTAGCATATAGGCGATAGAAAAAAATACTGTAAATGAAAACATTTTTCCTAAAAATATATTGTTGGTAACATAATTTGCACATTTTTTTCGCAATAATTCATACATGGTTCACATTTGATTTGTCCTAACATAATTTTTTTATTAACATTTATTAATACATAGCTCACATTTTCAATCCCACTTTACATAGATTTGGAATGTTCTAAAATAAGTATATATCAACCTTAGTAAAAAAAAAAACATAAAATTGATAAATGATTGGGAAACGTTTAAATAATAATATTAGCAAAGTTAGCGAACTATAACAGAAGTTTTTTATTACAATATTTATTTTCCTTTATAAAGGTTAATATTTATTTTCCTTTTTTTATTATAATATTTATTTTTGTTGCTTCTCCGCATTTTTTTTAATAAAGACGCAAAATAGAGGAGATCAATTATTCATCTGCATTTTGTTCTTGAATGTGACCGCATGTCTGAACATTTCTTTCGATTTTTCTCTGAATTTATAGAAACTTATTAGAGGGGACTAGAGATTATTACAGACACAATAGTATATTAAAATTAATGATTTTCATATACAACTACTAGAACACTTGTTTTTCATCCTATTATTGTTGAATATGATGAGGACTGCAATTTCCATGGTTCTACTATAATTTGGCCCTAAAAACTCAAGTAATTTTTTTTAAAAGAATTTTTATTTCATATTGAAGCCTAATGAACCTAATATTTGATATCTTTTGAAACTATGCCATGATAACTAAAAAAGTACATAAAACCTTATTGGTTCTAATAGTGAAAAATAAAAAAATATATATATGACCGATCTGTGTACTAACATTTTTCATTTGTTATCATATTTATTACCACACTTTTTATTTGTTATCATATATGTTTATTATAACATGAGGGAAACTTGATTTCTCCACAACAAAAACCTTTAGACTCCACAAGAAAATAAACACAAGGCACCGTGATGTATATATTGGCATAAAATAACACCACATAACACAATGCAACACAATACAACATTATATGTTATTTCATAAAATAACGTAGCATAACATACCATACCATAACATATATCATATCATATCATATAGAAACCATTAAAAAATGAAATCATTATACCCAACGTGCTGATATTATTCAGCTAGATAATAACTCATGAATCTAACTAGCTGAAACTTATTGATACTGATACTGCATCCAGGGAAAGCATGCATGCTATGTATCAATTCGGGATAGCAATAGCATGGAAAACAGATGTCTCGATGGTAAGACCCGGACCGAAAGCCAGGCCCACCCCGAATTCTACTCCTTCGCCGGTAGTAGCCTTTTCTTCTTCCTTTGACTTCTTCCTCATCTCATCCATGACAAAGAAAACGCTACCACTCACGGTGTTCCTGTACTGAGCTAACACATGCCTGGTTACAAGCATCCTTTCCTTCTCTAACTTGAGCTCAGTCTCTATTCCTTCTAGAATCCTCTGTCCACAGGGGTGCACAACCCAAAACAGAGAATTCAAGTCTGTAATCCCCAGAGGTTCAAGAGCCTCAGAGACACACTTGTTAATGTTATTGCTGACATGCACTGGCACAGTAGGGTTCAAATATAAAAGCCCGCCTCACCAACACGGGCATTAAGTGCATCAAATGTCCCAGGGATGAAGGCTTGGTTTGCTGCAAGAATCTCATAGAGAGGTTGCTCGACAGATATGTCAGGGTAGGAGCCAACAACAGCGGCTCCGGCACCATCACCGAACAAAGCCTGGGAAACAAGGGTATCTGGGGATGCCTCGGATGGGCCACGGAAGAGGCTGAGAGTGACCTCTGAGCACACAGCAAGAACACGAGCACCGGGGTTGTTCTCAGCTATGTCTTTTGCTAGGCGAAGAACAGTTAAACCAGCATAGCAGCCGCTGTGATAAAGCATGTAGCGCTTCACAGTGGGTTTAAGTCCTAGGAGGTTGACTAATTGGTAATCCGGACCTGGCAAGTCAACACAGCCAGTGGCAGTATGGAAAATGAGGTGAGTAATGCTAGATCTTGGTTGGCCCCACTCTTTCAAGGCCTGATCGGCTGCAAGCTTGCCTAGCTTCGTCACCCCGGGAGCCAGCAAAGCATTCCGGCTGTCTAATGATTGTTCCTTGTGAGTTGTTAGGTTGGGATGATCCTTCAGCATCTCATCTGTTAAATAAAAGTGACGCTTCTGAATCTTCGTTCCGGAACCTGAGAGACAAAAACATCATCCAAAATTTTCTTAAGCACTTGTCAAACTTACCATAAACAAAAAATATTACAATGAATCTTTATATGATATCTTGAAGCAAAGGAATATATAAGGCTATATATGGATTAACTAATTACATATTCTAGTAAGCTTCTCCTTGAACTCGGTAAGGTGCTTGTTCTTGGTGACGCTAAAGTACCAATCGGGGTAATCCGACTGATAGATGATGTTTCGGGGAACAGCTGTGCCGATTGCGAGAACCGTAGCCTTGCCTTGAGCAGCCTTCTTGTCATCGAGTGCCATTTCTATTTTCTATTCCTTTGTTCTTCTTCTTTTTGTTGGGTAACTTTTCTATTCCTTCTAAGTGTGTGTTGCCAAAGTAACGTAACGAATGAGCTATTTATAGAGCACATATATCTTGATTAAGGGTTTTGATGACATGCATGTGATGTGGAGTGGGCCGGGTCCAAGATCCAACAATTAATGAGATCCACTTTCCAAGCTACCAATGTCAAGAACTCAAGATGTCATCTTGTTAATTAGTTATCCTTTTTGTTATTTTTCCTCTTAGTTTATTTACGTCTTTGTTATTAATTTTTTTCCATTTCTTCTCTTTTTGCTCACTGCTCTTGTTCTCTGGTTTGGTTTGTAGCTGCAAAACCTTAATTTGTAACTTATTTTTATATATCAAAATAAATAGGGGTTACTAGACATATTATGTGATCCTTTTGGCAAACTCAGGTTCCAGGAATTAACCAGCATAGGTTGGTGATATCAGAGAAGTAAATACCTCATGGCTCGCGTGCCTTGAATTAATTATTTAGAACCATTTTCTTATCTCCTATATACCTCACGCCAAATCGGCTCAAACATTAATTGTCGGTTCCCACAGATAATTAAGATCATAAGATAATTTTTATGTGATAAAGTTTGTCTCGTCAGAAGTTAATTAATTTCCAATGGCGCTAGGCAGTTTGATAATAATTTAGATGTACAATACTATAAAAGTATAACCATTTTCATTAATCCAAGATGTCTGTTCTGATTAATTTATTTCTATTTATTTTTCTGTTAATGGTAACAATGTGAGAAGTTACTAATAATGTTATTAGATTGTTTCAGTTAGATTAGATAAATTTAATTTCTAATTAAATTTTGATGATTAAGAAGTATATTGGGCTGGCCACCCAAAATTAATATGAAAATCTTACTAATTCATTATTTCCTGGTTTTAATCTACATAAAGATACGAATTATTTTTAAGAAAAGAATGAAGAAATTTATTTTCATTTATAGGTAAATTTTATTTTAATTAATTTATGATGACACAAACATAAATATTAATATTAATCTAATTGATATTTGACGTCATGTTTTTTTCATATTATTAATTTATATTGCTTGATAATTATGTCATGAATAAAGACGCTATGCTATGTATAATTATCATTTTTTTTACAATGGATATGAAATGTAGGATTAATTTAGTATAAATTAAAAATTCAACGGATTAAAATTATATCCTTAAAATTTTTAACGAACAAAATGATAATGAAATAATGCTTTAAAGCTCAAATTGATAATTTTAAATCTTTAAGAACCAAATGATCTTTTAGGGACCATTAGCTCTTAAATAAATTATTTTAATTCTACTTGTTTTGTTGTACATTCTTAATAGAAAGAATCTGCATGTGCATAAACAGACAGTGTTTTCTTTATAATTAAGGTTAATTAATTACTCCCAATGATACCTTTTACATTGCTCTTGATTCTTGAACGCTTGGATCTTTGTATTTGTGAATTCTAAAATGTTTCATGCAAATTATTTAAGCGAAAGATAGAGGAATCAAAAGTGTGACCATATATTTTTATTAATATATTGACCACAATAAATTAGGACCAAAAATCTTAGAAAGAGATTGTCATGACTCATGAGTTGATTGTATCATGTGATTATGTGAGAATAATATTCTTCTGAATGTACTACGTACTAATGATTCCAAATATAAATATACTCCGATTTCTACAATTGACCAATTTCTAGTTTTATAAGGTAAATTGGATTGCTAGCTTGAAAACTGTGTGCCCGACAGGACACTCCAAACCACTGTTTTTCTAATCCCTATTTATTTTATTTAGGACCGGAGATTTTTTACCAACTAATAATATAACTAATAATATTGAAAATCGCGACAACAATAAAAAATAATTTATATTTTTAGAATCTGACAAAATGAGGTATAATTTATACGTTATATATATATCGTATATATGAAAAATGATGAAATTTTATGAATGTTTTATTGTTTATCAAATGATATGAAATTTATAATGGTTCATATTTAATTACATTTGATGAAATATCAAATGATTTTTCACTTGCATGAAAATTGATACACGATCAATCTATAATGAGATTAACTTGTCTATAATTTTTTTCTTTTTAAATTTTTTTTTATAATATATTTTGATAGAATTGTTGCAATTGTCAAAGTATAATTAGTTATGAAGGGATTCTCACCCTTTATTTAGAATATTATTGGTTTAATCTCTTAATTTTTATAAAAAAATTCGGAGGGGCATTTTATGAATAAGCCTATTATTTTGATAGTGATTAAGATAGATTTTTTTTAATTAAATGAAAAGCAAGCAAGTTTCACGAAGTGATGACTCTATCTTAGAATAAGAACCTTTTGCGTAGAATTGCATGCATTATTTTGGGTGGAAAAAAAAGATGGAGGATATTAATCCGTTTGGTGGAAGATATTAATTAAGTCAGACGTGGCATTTAAGTATTAATTATTTATTAAATAAATTATTTAATTATACTTGTTTTGTTGGACCTTCTTAATAAAAGAATCTGTATATGCATAAAAAATATAGTTTTTCTTTATAATTAAGGTTAATTACTTCAAATAATAACTTTTACATTAGTTGCACTTGAACGTTTGGAACTTCGTAGGTATATTTGTGCATGAATTCTAAAATGCTTCATGCAAATTATTTAAGCGAAAGAATAATTAACTTATAAGAAAATCTATTAGATAGTCAAAGATAGAGGAATCAAAATTAGTGTGATACATGCTTGTCTCTTCTTTTGAATTAATGTACTATCTCTTGAAGCACGCAACGTCATCAAAGTGTGATAAATGCATATGCTCGTCTTCTTTTGCATAATAATTTATTTTTTAACAAAAGAAATTAGCAAACCAAATTAATGAATTGTGAAGCCATATACTGATGAGATTTCATTTGTTCTAATAAATACATATATGAAAATAACAGCATAATAAATAATTTCGAGCTAGTGACTAGAAACATTTGATCGCCAACAAAAATATACTGATATAATTTATTATTTTTTTTAAGAAAAAGAGGTCTATCCACTATCTTGTTTTATTTAAAATAACAAAAAAAAAATTCAATGAAGAAAAAAAAGTGACAATAAAAAAAAAAGAAGACAAGAGAATGCTATATATCTAGAGATTTGAGCATTCTTATCCATCCCTTATATATACTGATATGATTTACATTTGTATTTCCTAAACGTAACAGCTCTTTATTTAAGTAATTATGTATGGTACCTTTGCACTTGAGTCTCAATATATATTTATACATATTGATATGATTAAAGTATATAGATCCGCAACATTTGCACTTGAGTCTCAAACACTAATATATATTTCCAAACTAAAGAAATTTCCCCTTATATTTTCTAATAAATAGTTATAAATGCCACCTCCCACCCAATTTTTTCATTCAAAAACTTGAAAAATTCAATCATACCTCCTTATTTTTATTAAAATTACATAACTCTATATTATTTGAAAATAATCCCTGCTATTAGTATTTCAATATTTAATTAGCACAAATCAATACTATTGATCACTTGTATTAAGAGTGAAACTATTATTATATTATAACTCATCACATCAAATCGGTCTTAATTATGTCCAGCCATCATTTGGTATTCCGAATTTTTTTAATCAAAGCTTCACAAGTTTTGGATTTTTACATTTAAGCCAACTGAACAGAGTTTTTAAAATTTATGTTGTACACTAACATCTTTAAATTTATATATTTGGACGCTCTTAAATAGCAATGTCCCAAATTTTCAGATGACGCTTTAAAATAATAGCGTCCGTATTACTTTCGAACAGCGAGAGTACAATAATTATAGGTTTTTGAATAAAATAATCTTGCAGGTTTTTCATCGTCTAAGCGTCTAGCTTCTTATTTGCGTGGTGCACCGTGCACACCAACCAATAAAACTAATTAACTTAGATTAGTAAAAGGAAAGTATAGAAGGACCAAAAGGTTATGTTCCCCAAGTATTAACAAAATCACTTAGCGGGTAAGCACGATACGGCTGATACGTATTCAGGTACGATTAAAATATGACATGTGTCTTTAGACGTGTCATGTGTTGTATTAGGCGATAAACGTAATGAATATGTCACGCCATGTTCAAATATCTAGCTGACACATGATTCATCTAAGTTTAGATACATCTATAAATTTTTAAAAAATAGTTGTTATAATGTATATTTTTAATAGTCGTTACAAGCACATTTTAAAAAATATATTATTATAAAAAATTTACTCCATTTTATGAAAACTTTCCGATTTTTTTCTTATTTTTTTTTATTTTTTTCGAATTTTTAAATATTTTTTAACAATTAAAAACATAAATTTAATTAAAAAATTAAAACTCATCCAAACACGTATAGGCACGACATGCCAAGATATACTGTATTGTTAAAAATACCGTTTTTAATACTATTGTAAAAAAATATGGCACGGTACGTCAGACGGGCACGGCACGTCCGACTAGCACATATGTATCTGACACGTATAAATACGGCACAATACTTTTATAGTTCACTACCCAAGAAGGTTACTCCAGTTGCATCATGAAGGCAATGATATCTAATCAAAACAAAATCAAGTGGACTGTTAATATATAGCGTCTCAATATTTTTCCGGATGCTCCACATATGGATAGGAAAATATTATGAAAATATTATTATGATACCATTGTTTATACGAGTTTATTATATACATTAAATGAGTTATTATGTATGATAATAGTTTTATTATATGTAATATTTATATTATTTAATTTAAATATCATTAATATGCATAATAACTAATTTAAATTGCATAATAATAGTACTGTATAAAATGAGTTTGCATAATAAAATTATTAATATGCATAATAATTCATTTAAGTTGTATACAAAATGAGTTTGTATAATAAAGTTATTAACATGTATAATAACTCATTTCATATGTATAATTAAGTTTGTATCGATGACGGTATTAACAACTGTATCTATGTATCAACTCCCATATGAATAATTCTAGTATATTTCCAATAATTAGTATATATCCCTTGTTATGATACATTCAAGGGTTGAAATTGCATCCTTATAGTTGAGACAAATTTTCCATTTAATCTTCTGTCTTCATTAAATAGGAGCATATTTGAAACAAAAAAAAAATCAATGGAGCCGTTAATTATTTAAATAGGGAAACAATTTCATACATTGAAAAATAATTGTTCTAGAGGGCAACTTTAATTCTAGCTAAATCAGTGGAGCCATTACTTATGTAGTTATGGTAACAATAAAATTATTCCAAAGAAAGGACTTGGCCGTTTGTTATTGGAAAAAGAAGGATTGAAGGTTTCTTTTTATGAAATAGACAAAATTTCTCAGTATCTATTAATTACATGGGTTTATTTATGCATTACAAAATATGATTTATTGTGTGTCATATCATTAGTTTATAATATGATTAATTTTAGAATGGAACTATACAAAGTAAGATCAAGAAATAACAAAGAGACCCAGCGAGACCTCTTACTCTAAATTGTTAATATAATTAACTATACGGTCCCACAAGTCAGATTTATCTCCTCCTTGTCTTCCACTTACCAGAACTAACGGATCCAATTTCCCCTTCAAACAATCGATAAAAATAAACTGAAGAATCTAAGTTGGTGAGTAGGGAAAATAAAAAATATTATCTTTATTATCAGATTGTTACAATTTTTCCATGTCATATTTGTGAATCATACAAATTATTATTACTCCGAACTAAAATTCAAGTACAACTTCCTTTTCATGCATGTTCATGATGAAAGAATGGCATAGCCAATGCATGATGAGATGTTCCCTTCTTGTCTTCTTGACCTGACAAGAAGAAGTACCAGACAGACGAATAGTGCAATGGGGTAGTGATCAAATTAAGACGAAAGCAACAACTCCATTGGTTGATGAGATTATTGCATCAACAAGTACACATACTGGGTTATAAATTTGGGACCATATTGTCAAGATATATCATATATATCTATATATATATTGTAGATCCAAATTAGGTAAGTGTACTTAGTTGCGTGTGTTGTGCGTCCAATGTCAAGGCTGTTATTACAGAATAGCTTTTCCATTTCTGTAGGCGACAATAATATAAAAAATTAATGCACATGTCAAAATCTATGTGTGGCCTATTTGGCCAATGGGGTATTTGGCGTTAATATCGTGATATCGATTTTATTATTCAGATTAAATGAGTTATTATTTATACTAATGATTTTATTATATAATTTATTTTGTATAGTATTTTATTATTCAACTCAAATACCACTAATGTAAATAATAATTTACTTAAGTTGAATAATAAAAATATTATACAAATAAACTGCATAATAAAATCACTAACATGAATAATAACTCTTTTAATCTGAATAATAAAGTTGATATTAACAACAATATCAATTACGGTATTAGTATATTAGCCTCTTTTCAAATAAACCATATTCCTTTAGACAGTTTATATATATATATATATATATATATATATATATATATATATATATATATATATATATTATAACTTCAGTATCCAAACAAATCATGTAGCCTGTATAGCCAGAGCAATTAGTAACAAGCATGCATATTAGACATTGAAATATAAGTAGCATTTGATATGTATATATTTTATCCGATTAAGAAAACGATCGAGCCAAAAAGGATCTCCGAATAAAATATCTAGCAATGAAAACAAAATAAACTTACATTTTATTATTTAGAAATTTATTTATTATATTAAACATTGACAAAGAAATTCATCATGGAAGAAGGGAAAAGAAAGCATAAATTGAAGAGGAAAAAAATATTGAGGGCAAAATTGACCATTCAATAAAAAATAGTAGATCCTTTTATATATGTACAGTAATAAACTAATAATTTTTTTATTAATATTATCCCGTGAATCACATGCAATTGCCAGTCACAAATTAAATAATTGTACAATAGTGCATGCACAAAATTGCACCACTTTTTTTATCACTAAAATTCTAATAAGCTACTATTTTTTTTGGAAGCATGGTGACGTGCATGAGCAGACAAGAGGAAAAAAAGAAAAAAAAAAAACTCATGTTGGATCTTTGCAGAAAGAGTTTAAAATTTTCCAACTAAACAGGACAATAAAGGATGGCAGGCTCTCAAAAGCATTCAATTTAAATCTAATCAATCATTGTGCGTTGATGATGTTCCATATAAATATCTTGTAGTTAGATACCAGCTAGTCACATGGTCCATCATTAAATATTGTTTTCAATTTGGGTTGGTGAGGATTTATTGGAGTAAAAGAAATTACCCCCGTATTCGAATATTTGATAAGTAGAGTGAGGATGGAGAAGTATTTTAAGAAGTTTTAATATATTAAATATATGTATTTTAAGATGAAGTTAAAATATTTATGAAGTTGGAGTAAAATTAATTCATTAAATTTCATAGTTTTTAATACATTTTTTCTCTTATTACTTTAAATACTTATTTCACTACTATGAAACATTAATTTTTAGAATGATTTCACACTTACTCTACTTTAATTTTACTTCACCTACTAAACAGAAGTTATATGTGTAAATAATAGTATAGGCTGCCTAGTTCCAGGTTTCTCAATTTTCTTTTGATGATATGTGGTAAAAGCATCTCAACATCCACAATTCACAATATTTCTTGCACAATTATGCATATATTTGACAATTTCAGTAGTTTTCCGTTCATGCATGTGTAGTATATAAATCAAGAGTAATTAACAAACACATTATACATTGAAATATAAATTAGCATTTGATATATTTTAATTAAAAATCGAGCCAAAAGGTGTCCAAAATAAAATATGTAGAAGGCAACAATGAGAAGAAATTACGGTTACAATTCATGATTTAGAATATTGCTTGTTATATTTTCATTCGCATTCGAATCAGCGGAAATCTTTTTAGTTTCTAAAAAGGACAAACGATCAAATAAAAAAAAACCAAGTAATTTAGAAAAGGACATTGAGATATTAAAGAAGGTCGTCACGGAAGGAAAAAAATAAATAATTAGAATTTTAAAAAATTGACAGGTAAAATTGTTTTTTATGGATGATGGTAGATTTTACATCTCCAATAAAAAATATTTGAAAAAAAATAAATATCAGAGCTATCGGAAACTCTTATTTAAAAAAAAATATTCTTGAAATAAGAATAGTAGATCCATATGTTATTTACAATTCATATTTTGTTAATATCAGCCCTCAACTCGCATAAAATTTGTCAGAGTTGTTGGTCACATAACTAGTGCAAAACAAGGCACAAAATTAAGAGGGCTGTGATAAAATTATTTTACCATAAAAGTGCTACCAGAAAGTTAAGAGGGCTGTGATCTGACAATAGAAAAATACACGTGATCTTCGTAACAAGAAGTTAAAATTCATGTTTCCAATTACAGAAGACAATAATGAGATGCTGTTAGGGCTCACAAATTAAAGCATTTATCTATATATTCAATGAATATCTGAAACACTGATGGCCATCATACAAAATTTACTGTTAATTTTGATTGGTGGGAACTGGGGACTCAGTATTTGTTTGAAAAATATATATGTGTGGACCAAATATGAGAAGGAAAATATTGTTTTCTTATCTGCGCATGGTTTGCATGTAAATATTATATTCCTAATCCACGTCAGGAAAAGCTGGCACCATTAATGACAAAAAAAATAATAGGATAGAATTAGTTTGTTTTTGAATGTGTAAAACATGGATATATTTGTTTAATGAATTCCTGTCAAAAGTTCCGGACTAATTTGTTGGAAATATAAATTCGGGAATTAATTTTACTTTTTGGTAAAATTTTTAGGGACAAAAAACCCTAAAATTGGGATATGTATTTTTTTTAAATATACTTATTTTACCCCCATTAATTTTTCAAACCCTATATATATTTCCAAAAAATAAAATAAGTAGTTAATATGTATATATGATAACACATTATATATTAAGAACACAACATCTTCCCCTGGGGCAATATCATAGCAAATTAAACACATATTAACACCAGTTCTTTACTTTTATTTGCTTTACAAAGAAACTAGCTGCTAAGAAATAGTACTCAAATACTTTTGCATTTTCCCATAAATTTTTATATAATAGAGTTTTCAAGTCCTCCACAAAAACTAATTAATAATTAAATAAATATTATCACATCATCATTGTTGAAAGAAACTATATATCTACCTTTATCACAAATGTGTGCATCAATAAAAAGAGGAATCCCATCATAATTTGGATTATTCTCATTCAATTATTCTTGTGTAAAAGAACAAAGAATCGTCTTAATTAGATTTGTCAATGCAACTCTAAATAATAGTATTTTATAATATTTATTTTTACTAACATATATATGAGAAAATAATATGTTAGAGATTTTCCTTTTCAAAGTTTTGTCCATCTCTTCAAATAAGTGCCAGAGATCATAAAATTAAACAAATATAAGTTCGGAAAAACAATAAGACATCTTTTATTTAGTGAATAAGAAAATGCTAGCTCTCCATCATATAGAAGACATCAAATATATTCAAAATCTAATTGAAAAATTAAACCCACTATAACCAAAAAAAAAAGCTGTTATTTGCACATGCTCCTTTTCTCCAACAAATGCTGACAAATCCGGATTTACATCAGCCTTTATATGATGTCCCTGGGACTTAGTATTTTGGATATTTAGGGACCATACACAATAAATAATTAGAGACGATGCGAATATATATGCTTTTGAGAGCGTTGGTCACAGTTCGATAATTCTCCTCTCTAAATGGAAAGTTTTTAATCTCTTTCTACAAAGAACAAGCATGTGCACTTTCTCTAAAAAGAAAGAAGCTTGTCGGGTCACGCCACCTAATTACTTCCAAAAAAAGTAAATATACTAGCATTTTAGTTGCACTAATTGAAACAGTTCATGTTCTTTAATTAAAACAGTTCATGTACTAGCATCTGTGTCTTGTTGCACTGATTATGTGACTGACAAATCTGGCAACATGTGAGTAGGGGCTCGTATATATTAATACAAGATAAATTGTTACTGAAACAATAACATCTGTTATTTTTATTTAGCTAATTTTGCTATTAATTAAAATTTATATTATACATAAAAAAATTAGATTGAAATTAACGATTATAATTCATTAATCATATTTTAATCATTAATTATATTTTGATCTATAATAGAATTGTTTTTCTTGTTCAATGGACAATTGTGCCTGTTTATTTTTTTTCTCTTCCGTTTAAGTTTATTTTTTTCCCCTTTCTTTGATGATCTTCTTTCTCGATGATTATTTCTATAGTACGTAGTTGGATCAATTTGAATTTCTTTTTTTTACTTTTTAGAAAGAACTGTACAGCTTCAATGAAAATTAATCAACAATTAATGCGTATACTAAATCATGAATTGTAATTGAATTTCCTTTTCAGTATTGCCATATGTATATTTTATTCTGGGAGCTGATATACAAATATCAAAATCGATACTGATTTTATTATTCATATTACATGAGTTAGTATTCATATAAACGACTTTATTATACAACTTATTTGTACAGTACTTTTATTATTCAACTTAAATGAGTTATTGTTCATATTAATGGTATTTAAGTTGAATAATAAAAATGTTGTTAAAAATAGGTTGCATAATAAAGTAGTTAATATGAATAATAACTTATGTAATTTGAATAATAAAATTGGTATCGATTTTAATATCAATTTTGTTATCTCCCTAACATTTTCCTTTTATTCGGACACTATATGCTACTTTGATTTTAAATATACAAATAGTATGTTAATGTGTTTGATATACTGGCTACTTAAAAGGAATTTCAATTTGAAAAATTGAAATTATCAAATATATACATATGCATAAGCTGTGTAGGAAATAGTTTTTTTGTTGGATATTAGAAATAAATTAAAAACTTAAAGAATATAATAAAAGGATATAATTGTCTATATAATTGAGATGAAATAATTAGAGAAAGATTATAAACATCTATATATCTGCACAATTCTTGGAGCATTTAATACTCCCATCAATCAATGGTGTTGTTGCTCTCATCTTAAATTGATCAGTACCCCAGCTGCATGGTGCAATAATATCATGTGTCAATGTCTTTGGTTCTTCCTGTCTGATCAAGAAAAGAAAGTCTCCATGTATGCATATCATGCATTATGGCTTCTTTTTTTTTGAGAAAATATTTATATTCTCAAGTTTCATCCTCATCCTCAGATTCATCTCCCATACATTTTTTATTTCATTTGGCCCATACAATTTTTATCATTTTTCATCTTAAAAGTTTTATCTACAAATTAATTTCGTTATTTAATTATATAAATACATGAATCCAATATATAAACACATAATTTATTTATATAAATATCTAAATAGTCCATATGACTTATTCTCCACATATTTTTATTCTCCAAGATTTTTTTTTCTCTCTTTTTCCATGCATTTTTATTTTTTCAAAACTATTTTTTCTTTTTCCTCTCTTCTGTCACTGTCATTGACTTATTCTACTATATATTTTTGTTTCCCAAATCTTTTTTCTATCTCTTCTCTCACTTGTTACTTTTCTTCTTGATGATTTATATAAACACTCAAATCTCATATATAAACACTTGAGTCAAAAATATAAACACCCGAGTCACTTATATAAACACTTAAATACATAATATAAAGTTACAAATATTTGAGTTAGACTTAAATACGTGAGAGCATATGAATATATTTTTTTTGTTAAAAATGAAAAGTTAGTACACGTGAATGTATTTTTTTTTTGTCAAAAATGAAAAATTAGTTTGGAGGATTTTTTTTTTAAAGGATTTGACTGGGGATACTATTAGTTGCTTTTTTTTTTACCATGCACATAATAAAGAAATTGTAGGCGCACTTTTGCATGTCTTTGATTTTGAGTAATAGTAGTTGTGCAATTCATACGTTTGACATGGTAAAATTGCACAAGCACTTTTGCCATTTATCTTTTTAACTGAAATAAACCAGGGGATTAAAATTTGGATATAATAGTTTCTCCAAATTTTAATTTACTGGTTAATTTCAGTCAAAAAGATGGAAGGCTGCAATATTTTTTTTATAAGTTTTCTATATCAAGTTCATGAATCACGCAAGTATATATTATTACTCAAAATCAAATACAATTAATTTCCTTATCATGTTCGTACAGACAAAAGAAATGGCACAATGGCACATTGAGATGTTCCATTTTTGGCCAGACAAGAAGTACAAAAGACACTGACAGATGCATGATTAATTAGTGCATTATATTGTGCTGCTGGTGTAGTGATCAAATTAGGAGGAAAGCAACAACTCCATTGATTCATGTCAGATTTCTGCATCAATAAATGTACTGTTATTTTGGGATCCTTCCGTCTGGTAAATATGTCTATAATGGTGATTCTTAATTTTTCCACATCAACTTATTTTGTCCACTACTATAGATCCAAATTTGGTATGTGTCTTTATCATGTGCCTACGCATCCAACATCAGATCTATAATTATTCCATATAGTTTTTGCTTTTCCTATATATAATACTTTTAAGGGAGTTGATATACAGATACAATTATTGATACCGTCGTAAATACAGACTTAATTATATATATTAAATGTGTTATTATATATATTAATGATTTTATTATGTAAACTTATTTTGTACATTACCAACATTATATAACTTAAATGAATTATTATTTATATTAATAATTTTATATGTAAATTAATTTTGTATAATATTGTCATTATATAATTTAAAATGAATTATTATATATATTAATAATATTTAAGTTAAATAATAAAAATATTATATATAATAAAACTATTAATATATATATATATAATAACTTATTTAATATATATAATAAAATCCGTATACCAATGATATCTGCGTACTATTTCCTACTTTTAATCACTCGCTCCTACTGTTCATCCAGATTTGGTATAAGTGTCTTGATCTGTGTATGGCCTATAACTGGCCAAGTGTATATTGATTCCTCACGTGCTATCATCTCCATACACCAATACAATAATTGCTTGGTGTATGGTGACCAATTAAATACTTATCCTGACATATGTACTGGGCCTCACTCACATTTGCGTGGACATTCATACCACATTAATTAATTGTTTGATTGTTTTTAACACAACGTGCGTTTATTAGCATAATGAGTGATGATTGTATTTTTATTTATATATTTTATTTGTATTTTAAATATTTGAAATTAAGAGACGTAAAATTTGAAATGTAAAATTTAAATTTTGAAATATATATTTTTAAATTTTTTTAATACTTAATATTAGATACAGATAAAGAGTGCAAAATTTGGGATGTAAAAATAATTTCTCAATTAAAATTTTAATTGATAGACAATTTTACCCCTCTATATACCATTTAATTTATTAGTTACTAATTTGATCTCTTATATACATTAATTAGTATAGCTTCCTTAAATTCCAAATATATCATTATCCTTACACAGTTTATGCTTATAAATTTTATTATTTCAGTATATTTCAATTGGATATTTCCGTTCATCTAGCCAATATGTCCAGAATAAGTAACAAACGTATTATTATACATTAAAATAAAAATTGCACATGGTATACTTTGATTAGAAACAGAGCTAAAATATTTCCAAATAAATATGCAAAAGGCAGCAATTAAAACAAAAAAACGCGTATAATTCATAATTTAGAATGTCGTTTATTATATTTTCATTCAAAGTTGCAGAAATAATTCTTTCTAAAAAGAATTAAAAGCCAAATTGAGTAAACAACATAATTTATAAACAGACTCGTCATGGAAGAAAGAAAAAATAAGAAGAGAAAAAAAAAATTGAGGGGCAAAATTGACCATCAAATAAAAAATATATATAGATCCAGATAGTAACAATTTATGTTGTATCAATCAGCCAGTGACTCACATGCATTTTGTCCAAGTTGTGGGGCACAAAATTGACCATTAAATAATAATTGTAGATCCAGATAGTAACAAGTTATGTCGGATCTTCAGAGCAAGAGATTAAAAGTTTCCAATTATAGAAGACAATGTCGGATCTATATATGGAAACTTACCATTTAAGGCTCTCACAAGCATTCAATTCGTATCAAATTAATCATTGTGGAGGTCCCCAAAAATCTGAAATTACTACAACCACATGCAGGGGCCTTCATAAAGGATGTTGACGTCAATTAGGGTTTGTCATCAGGATTTATTGGAGAAAAGGAGTATTAGTAAATGTGAGAGTTTTAATATTTCAGTACATGTTGACGTTATATATATGTTTTTCTAAAATATGATATTATAAATTTTAATGGAAAAAAAATACGTAATTTTGAGCTTTTAAAGTAATACAAAAAATTCTGCAAAGGGGAGGAACAATTGATTTAAAAAAAAAATCTACGTTATTTAAAAATGGTCATTGAGCAAGAAAAACTAGCCAAAGAAGGAAAAATCATCAACAGAAGAGAAAAATATGGAGGGGCAAAATTGTCCACATATAAAATAAGAATATATAATAGATCCATATGTTAGTTATAAATTTACAATTTATGTTGTGTTAGTATTAGCCCAAGACTCACAATGCAATTTGTCACAGTCACCTATCATATTAAGGGGCATATATATAAGACCATTGATTGATTTACCACATAAGAGAATTAATTAGTTTGTTTTTGAATGAAGGTTGGAATCAAGCCTGTCTTTTTTTATGTTTATGAGGATATAATTATCACTTGAAGATCATTTTCATTAGCTACTACTTGAACTACTAGATTATCAATGAATTAGTTTGTTTTTCAATGTTTAAGACACAACTTAGTTATTCCTTTTCAAATTTCAAGACTAATTTATTGGAAATATAAATTCGAGAATTAATTTTACTATTTCTTACAAAACTAAAATGAATCTTTTACTTAATGTAGCAACATCTAGCAGTTCATGGAATTAAGAAAAACGAGGACCCAGCCCGTGGTTACTTGCTGTACTACCAGATCCTCAGGTAATTTTGCTCTGATTGACTGATTGTTGGATAAGTTTCTGTTTAATTTGAATATCGGTTGTTATATTTTCTAGATAATAATTGAAATTGATGAAGAAGGGAAGAAATTTGGGGTACTTTCTTGAATTTAGCTCGCTAAATCTGAAATTTCTGCATGTTTAATAACTTAAATAAGAAAATACAGTTATTTCTTAAATTAGAAATATCAAACTAACAACTGTATGATTGGCAATGAAAATTTCAAAGATTATCGTTTATCAGTATTTCTCAAGTTATTATTGAATTGACCCGTTTGATATTAATTTTCATGCAGGTGCAGAGATCTTGCAAAATCACACAGATGAAGCCTTCATTTGGAAGGTACAGCTCAAAAGCAAAATCAATTGATGATTTAGTTTACTAAATAAATTACTTTTTCCACTAAAAAAATCAACCAGCTGATAATTTATATAATTGAATTGCAGAAAAGGTCAGAAGATGTGTTGTTACCCTTGGATGGCCGCTGTATTTATCTTGTTGGTTAGTTTGCATTCCTTTTAGTTCTCCTTTCAAGAAGTTAAAAGAGCCTTTTAGTCCTCAAAATTTCTCTACTTATTGGTTTCCATATCTTACTATAATCGTTATCTTTAATTTACGCAGGATTGATGGGCTCTGGTAAAACAACTGTTGGGAAGATCATAGGAGAGGTTCTGGGTTATTCTGTCTTTGACAGGTTTGTACCAATCAAAAAGCATAACAATTGTTTTCTTTTGGTCAAGCATAAATACCTTAAAGCACATACTGTATCGGGCAAAAGCAAAAGCTTAATTTGTTTTCTTTCATATTTTCCAGTGACAAATTGGCCGAACAGACAGCTGGCATGGCGTCTGTTGCTGAGATCTTTCAAGTGCATGGTGAGCCCTTCTTTCGAGATGTTGAGGTATGCTTATTTTTAATAAAAAGCTTCATGGTCATAAGATGATTTTTATGGAAAGAAAGGTTATCTAGATTTATGTGTTTATGTATTTTCTTTCTTTTTCTTCTTGTTTAGAGTCAAGTGTTAAAGGAATTATCAACAATGAAACGATTAGTTGTGGCAACTGGAGGGGGTGCCGTTGTTCGTCCTGTCAACTGGTATTTACTTTGTAAATCTGTATTTATGCATTTTAAAAGATCTTTGCTGGAGGTTTTTCTCAAATTTGGGTTAATTCTCAGGAGATATATGAAGGAGGGGATTTCAGTGTGGTTAGATGTCCCATTAGAAGCTCTTGCCAGAAGAATTGCGGCAGTCAGTACTGCTTCTAGGCCGCTTTTGGATCAAGAATCAGGCGACCCTTACACCAAGGTACCATATTTTTCCTTAACAGTAATACTGCTAATACAGTTATGGTGACAGTTTGATGCCATAACACTCAAGTGCGGGCTACCATGTAGAGTGTCAATTCTTGTAATTATCAGTATCTATTTAGACAGTACCACTGTACCCTTTCAAGAATTGCAGAAGTAGAATTACTGGTACAACGGTTGGCTTAGCACCGTACCATTTAGGTTCAGAATGGTTGTTGTTGATCAGTAGTTAATAAGAAATTATTTTTCAGGCCTTTGCGAAACTCTCTGCCCTTATTGAACAGAGATACGATGCCTATGCAAATGCTGACATAAGATTATCCTTAGAAGGTATGTATATTGCCTTATTTTACATCAATTTTGTGAAGATATGTATTTTTATTTCTGTATATCTGAGCTAGTTGATAATTGCAGAGATGGCAGCTAAAAAGGGCCATGAGGATGTTAGTACATTAACACCTAAAGATATTGCTATAGAGGTACTTGTGCCATCATTAAATTTGCAACTTCGGTGTAATAATTTCAACTTCTATCTTGTTGTTTCACGAAATTCTAATGTTTTTCCTCCTTTTTTTTTGTTTTTCAGGCATTAGATAAGATCCAGAGATTGATTGCTTAAGAGAGATTCCGGCATTTATTTGAATAAATTTTTTTTCATTATTTAACTTCACTCTTTGGCCAGAGCATCTTTTTTTGTAAATCGCATCAAAAGAAGGAAAATATGAGAAGTTCATTTATTATATTAATTTTATAGAGCGATCTATTTAAAATAACATTACGTTGGAGGTGTTCAAGTTGTAAAAAAGAAAAATAGAATACTTTTTTTTTTTGGGGGCCAAGTAGTTGAATGACATAGATCGATTTTTTTTGGCAGGTGTTGTTGGTAGTAGAACACTTCTTCTAATATTAAATTACATAAAAAAAAGGATAACATTTGTACTTTATAATATAATATTCAAGTAATCAAGTGGTTTATGTTCAACGACCGCAGTTATATATATATATCATTCAGTTTTTTCTTTTAACTAAACTTACTAATTAAGTACTAATCTACAATGAGGAGGTGCGTTGCCATGGTTTTTTGATACACGAATTAACATAGTTTTGATCCTTATTTTCTTAACGAACACTTTAATGACAGGCTTTGAATCTTGATACCGTATCTAGTAACAAACTAGCATGTAATCCGTGCAATGCACAGGAGTTAGTACGTAATAACTTTGTAAACTGATTTTGTTTTAAGAAAAAACAATTTTTGAACAGAAACTGATATTTTTTACATTATCCATATTATATTGTGACCTTTATAAATCTTTTTCTTAATATTTAAATCCCATTGAGTTCTATTATTGTTGTATATTAACATCTAATGAGCGAAATAAGATTTCACAATCTTCAAGACAGACTATTACATTTTGGGGAGTAAAAAATTTAAAAGAAGGCTGCTTTTAATATTATAGAAATTTTGATGAACTAATAATAAATAAAAATTCTGTGCAAAACTAAGGAACGTACAAAAGAAATAGGTAGATTTTTCAATTTTGAATGTTTCAGATCAGAAAATTCAGACACCAAAGTAATAAAACAATAACTCAAAATTGCAAACAAAATTTTATAAACTATGAAGCGCTTATATATTTATATACAGTTACACATAAAACTAACTAACACAATACTAACTAAGAGTGAAAGTTAATAACATTTTTAAAATAAATAATGCACAAATGAAATCCAGCAAAGTTTCCGAAAACTTCTTGTTACCTCCTTTGCACTGACACTTCAGCAAGCAAGTGTCAAAATAAATACTCCAAAACTATATTCTGCAATAGAGACAACAGTAAACATGAATTCATCATACAATCTCTAATTAAACCATCCACAAGGACAAATTCACAAAACATAAATGTATTAATATATGCTCTTCATGATTAATAACACAAACTTCAAATAAGATCACAAGTCATGATCTCAGGGGTATATTCAACTAATCTAATTATATGCTAAATATAGTAGACTTACGCTTGACATTTCTTTTATGAGAAAGGAACGAAATAATTTTAACCAAATTGACACGACTCTAAGATAAAAAAATTTTGACATAAAAATAATCCAACCAAAATTGCAACCCAAGATTGATGAAAACCATATAGTTAAATCCAATTTCTAATTGAGCTATTCTATTAGCAATCTATAAGTAGCAATTCATACTTTAAACTGTATGCAGTCAATCTTCTAATTATTCATCCGTGAACAATTAATTACTGTACAATTAAGGAAAAATGGTTTTTGCAAAATAAGAAGTACTAAATTTGAAAGAGGAATAATATCGTACATTTGTACTGCCTTTGAATAAGTAGTACTAAAGAGAAATTTGAATTAGTGAATTTCAATTCTCAACGAACCATACGAAATGAGCAATGGAGCAGACATTAATGAAAGGAATAATTCCCCATAATACCTTTTTGTAAACATGTCATGATATTAGTCATGCTAAATGCGATAGTTCAATCAATGCTTATATCATAAGAGAGCGATTAGTGTGATATCTCTTTTGCGCTCTCTAAAGCCAATTTTATATGAAATTATGAAATTAAAATCAAATCAAGGGTTGCAATCCTATTTGATACAGATTTCAAAAAATATATATAGTTACTGAGAAAAAAAAGTGAAGCTTAGATGTGTAGAAGAAGCTCGGTTAACATATGGCTTCACAATCAAGTTCAAGTTCATACTTTCATAATTCAGAATTCTTATCATAATGCCTACTTTAAAGAACAGAAGTTCATCGATATTGAAAGTAAAACACGTAATTAAGTATGATTGAATTTTAAGAAAAGAAATAGACAACCGGAGAATAAAAACTTACTACTTGCATGAAATTTAATTCGAGAAGCAGATTCAAATCTAAAATCTAAAGCTTTGAATTCATACTTATAGAGTAATGAGTTGTAAGTTACGACAAAGTATAATATCCAAGTCCTTTAATCCACTGATTGTCTAATAGAAATATAACTTCAATATAACATGAGGCAGAGAGAGGAGGCCAACACATACCAGAAAAGGAAACTCTCATTTTAAAAGTTATTGCTCGGAACATCTGATAAGAGTAGAACTTCATAAGGCAGCGCAAGTGTGTTCCTGGACTGTTTCGATGCATGGCTGAGCAAATGATTTAAGTTCCTGGTTGATTGTACACAATCAATTGGGATTCTGGCATGACCTGTCATGAAGAAGAATGGTAAACAACAATCAATAGGTGTAATTTATTCCAAAGGAAGCCTCAATTATGCAATTAGTACTCCTGAAATTTTGCCTAAATTAAATCCAAGATATTCAACTATGCCTCAATATTTACTTAATTTGAATATATATACTGCACATAAAACCCAATATATAATCCAGAAAAAAATAAACAACAATCAAACGGTTGTAATGATCAATTAACAATAATGGAAGTAGCATCACAAAATCAAATACAACAATATAGACAATTAAAACTAATTAGTGAAAAAATTAGAGGATATTATAAGAAATTAGAAACTTGAAAAAAATTGTAGGGTTATTAATAAATGTGAAGCCACATTAAAAATAAAAAAAGGGACCAAAAATATCAAACAAATAAGGAGACAACTGTTTATTTGATACAACTAAAAGCACTTGGTGTGTTTTAACTAAAATTTGCAATCAGATCCAAAGAAAATAATATAGATTCACAGATAAAGTCATATGAATCTTGAATTAAGGGTTAAATCTTAAAAATTCTTCGTGCAATGGGACTGGAAGGGTCCGTGTCTTAATTAGGGGTTTGAGCCTTGTTAGTTTTATTTTAGTTTTAAATATGAAAGAACCAACTCATTTCAGTTTAAGAATTTCATAAAATCATCAAAAACAAAATGCACGAATTTAATAGAAATTGAAGAAGTACCAACTAAATTAAAATATTTGAAGCCGAAATGCAATTTTGACTCGAAGGGGTAACAGAAGATTTCAGACCCAACCCAATGTTCTCTCCTCCGCTCAAACCAACCGTGTCTAATCTCTTGACTCTTCGCTCTGTCTTCCCAAGAGAAATGTGTAGAGGGAGCAATATGAGATTTTGAAGAGACGCAAATAGATCTCCGTCTCCTAGATAGAGGGGAGGAGATTGAGGCGCCACTTCACTGGTAATGATATCGTTTTTTTTTCCTTTTATTTTTTTCTACGTAGGGTGCGTCTACCGGGAGACTTTCATACTTTATCATCCACCGTCAAAAATGATAATTAAATGGTCTGTATTGAAGAGTGATGTGGCTTCATAGAATTACAGTTTTTGTCAAGCGTTTTTATATACTACTATAGATGGCGGTCAATTGACCCCTCCATTTATTTATTTGAACTCCATTAATTTTACAAAGTTTCTAAACTGAGCTATATATATTTCCAAAAAAAATAGAAGTATTAATATCCTACATCCATTCTTGGAGACATCATAGGGAAACACAAACAACAGTTGTTACTTTAGTGTTCTTTTGTTTACCAAAAAAAAGCTAGGCACTAAGGAATAATATTAAATAAATTAAAAAAAAATAGTATTGAAGTACTTCATGGTATAAGTAACATGTTAATAATTTATATCCTCAACTCCTTATAGTAACTCATTGTATGGTAACAGATTTAGAATTTGAGAATAATTTGTGGGGTCTAACTATCATGACTCGAATATAATATGAACAATCAATCCTTCAGGAATTAGGAATAATTAATAATAATAATAGTAGTAATGATATTTTGAAAATTAAATAAGTATCATAAATTTCACAAATGATTCAGGATAAATATAATTGTGTTTTATTCGTTAGTACATCTCCCATATATGGAATAGAAATTAATGTTACACTCATCAGCCAATACTCGTTCGTAAATTAACTTCGTTCAATTAATATATCCACCCCTAACAATGCCACATTAATTATTCTCCATATATTATAACATTAAATATCATTCCCGCTGCATTGCAACAATTCAATACAATATCACCACCTAATAAATTCCTGACCCAATTCGCTTGAGACGTAATTAAATCTAAATAATTGAATTAGAAGAGGAAGCATAGTGATGCATGCATAGAGACAAGAAGTATCCATGCATGTTGTTGATAATAATTGCAATATATATATACATATATATTCTTTGTGTGGTGATCAAGAATGATAGCGACAGCTCCATATTGAGATTGCATCAAGTATTATCATCAAGATCTTCTTGTCAGGATTGATACAGCTGTTGTGTTTTCTTTTTTATCATTTCCCCATGTGTAATGTCGACTGTATCGATCCAAAAACTATTTTAATTGAAAATAAAAAAAAAGTTACCTTATCATGAGCATGCATGAGAAAAATATATAAGCACCGATGCATAGAGACATTTGCTTGCTCAGACAGCAAGCATCTTTTGTCTATTTTTTAAATACATGCATCATTGACAACAACTAATACATAAATTGTTCATTTCATAAATTGGAAATTCTTCTATTTTTCAAATACATGCATTCAGTAATTTAATTAATTTTATTGAACTTATTTTTTTCAACGTACGAAACATGCCAAAAATAATTATTAAGTACCAAAACAAGAACATGAGTGAAGGACATTGAACGCATTTTTGTTATTCATTCTTCTTGATTCAATGTAGCATAGATTTTTTTTTTTTCATCTTTTAGCTATTTGAATGTATGGATGCAGTTTAATTTGAGAGCATGTGTTTTCAGTAGATTACATTGCCAACAATTTAAACTAATGATATTATGCCAAACTTTTTGAAAACCTGATAGACACAAAAAAAAAAAAAGTTTCTCTTGAGATCAAGAAATACTGTGTTCAAGATCTTCCTGTCAAGTTGTCTATATATAGTTTTTTCTTTAATTTTAATTAGTCAAATTACTGATGACAACATTTTCATAAGCCATAATAACAAAAATTAAATATCCATATCTTGTGAATGTGCGTCCAATATTGTCAAATCTGTTATCCCGTATATATATATATACTTGAGTTATTTTTCAAACTTTGTCTCAAAAAAATAAAATAGTTTCTAACCACAAACTTTATATGTAAAAAAATTAAAAATAAATAAATATTTTTCAGAAAAAAAAATGTATAATCAAGAACAACATAAGTAATTGCACAAAAATTTTTATATAGAAATACAAAAGAGTTGTATCATTTAATGTGTACAATCTAAATTCAATGGCCTTTGATAGAAGATCAAGTGGTACTTAAATTTCGTAAAATTTAAAATACATCAATCTATATATTCAATAATATATCTATTAAGGGATTTCTAAACACAATCAACTATTAATGGATAAGCAAGATTTTCAAATTTAGCTGATTTGTATACAACATATGTAAATCATAGAGAATCTTTTTTTTTTTTTGCCTTTTTATTGAGTCGATTGCATTGGATGTCAAACAATTGGTTATGAATATAAGTGATTATTAATTTTCTAAATTTTTGTCGTGTTTTGTTGAGTTTTTGAACTTTAAATAGCGTCCACAATAGCGCCACTAGCTGCTGTGAAAAATGCTCGACCACTATCATAAATCTGCTATTTAAAGCCTTGGTTATGAATTATACTTTATTATTAAATAGTTTATAAGAAAAGAATACTGACTGTAAAAGTTTTCAAATTTATTGAGAAAATGTATTGATCAAGAATATCGGTATCTTTCACATATGCTATTATGTGAGTGGTGATATTCATTAGTCACTTGATAAAATAATTTAGTGACTGTGTAGATATAATTAAGTATTAATCATTATTATTAATATCATTTTAGGAATCAAGAGTATGATAAATCTATAAGGATGACATAAGCTTATTTTAGATTCATTAGGAATATATTATGTGATAAAAAATTGACACAAGATAAATGTTGGATCGTGATAGCGTATCATACATATTATCTGTGTCATCCGGGTAGGTATGATGCACATTGCTAGATGCCGTTCAAATCTTATAGGTCGAAATGATTCTGACAGTATTATCAAATAATATAAATCTCGTAGGGTCACACTGAAAGAAAGTTAGCTAGATTAAGCATATGATATTTTAGCAATGTCATGAGATTGGCATACCTAACCAGTTATTGTTATTGTATTGCATTAATGTTTGTTTTCCTCAGATTTTGTACCTTTTTTTTTAACAGGGATATATTGTGTGATAGTCAGTTGTAACTTGTAAGAGAGGCGCCATACTATTAAGTTGTAGACAATTGCACTTTAATTATTTTGTAGAAACTTTATTCAAAATTAATCAAGACCACTAAATTAAAATCATAGACCTGGTACATTCCTTCTCATACAAAATTTATTCAAAGGAAGTGTTCGTTAATCAACTCCCAAAAGGGTTAATTAACTAACACATGCATGCAAATATAAAAGAAAATTCAGAAAAATCTCTATAAAGAGAGAACGTTATCCATGCAATAGCTAGCGTTGTGACTAAGAAGAGCTAGCACTGGATATTTATGGGTAAACTTCCATGATCGACATGAACCCAACGGTTTGCACAATCTTGTAAGAAGAGAATCCAGCTCTAGTGAATAGAGATCCCCACTCGTGCTCGTCTCGCTCTGCTCCGGCATGTACGGTCAACATTAACATATCATACAACAACTGTGTCTCCTCAGATACAGTGCCACGACTAGACCCGACGACCGCTTCTATAAGAATGACCTTGCCTCCTCCGACTTCCGTCGAACTAACCGCTTCTTTGCATCGCTCTAGTATCTTTACGGAGTCCTCATCTCCCAAACAATGAAGCACCCACTAGAATCAAAATTAAGATTATATATCAGAGTTAATTAATATAATCCACATATATATGTGTCTTAGTTAATTAATTTGTGTGTGCACTGAAAAAGCTGTTAATTCAATTACCTTAAGAAGAACAGCATCTGCTGGAGGGATATAGTTAAACATGTCTCCTGAAACAAACTTCACAGTTCCATGATTTGAAAGGTCCTGCACCACATGAGGTAGATCCAAGACTGTACACTGGACATGGGGATAATTGACAGCAATGGCTTTGGCCACTGCACCAGTGCCACCTGCTACATCAACTAAAGACTCTACCCCTTTGAAAATATCACCACCATTCTTAATTATAACATCAGTGAAGATGCTACAGGTGCTTACCATGGCACTGTTAAACAACTCATTGACCTTAGAGTTCTGACCTGCCATTTCCCATAAGCTGCAACCGTGTGCAATTTCAAATGCCATCTCTTTCTCATCCTGCTTGAACCAATCGCCCAGGAAAAGGAAAGCTTTTTGGATAACATCTTTGAGGACTTCGAGTTGAAAACGGAGGAAAGGTAACAAATTTAAAGATCCTTCCTTGTTGGTCACAAGGTGAGATGTCGGAGTTAGATCATAAGTGGCCTCCGAGTCTACGGTAGCACCGCCTTCCATGTGGATAAAGCCAAAACGTGTCAATATCCGAAGGAGGCGGTGCAAATAGGGTTTCTTTGAGTCGGGGAGGGAAAGAGCAGAATGGAGCTGGTTCAAGGTCATGGGTTGGCCGTGGTTACAGATTTCATTAGTGATGCCAAGGTCTAGAGCACACTTGAGGGACATGGGTTTGATGAAACCAAAAATCAGATTCAATAGCTCTGATGTGGCTTGGGATTGATCAGTGATCTCCATGCTCCCTGGTTAAGATAGAATTTTCTTTTTGTGGTATTTTGAGTTTTGAGCCAGGATCTCTTCCCATTATATCGGAAGTGGAAGCACTGTCACGCGGTTTTTCAATTAGGTTGTTATTAATTATTAGATAATGGTTTGTTTAATTCAATTACTGAATTCAATAATTCAACTACCAAACACTTCCAGAATATGCTTCCACCTCAGCATATTGCTGCACAAAGCAATATTGCTGAGGTTGAGACTATACATATATCTGCTTTGTGCAAAAGTTGAGAATCTTACTAAATCACCTTTTTGTTGTTGTAGTGAGGTGGAATGCTTATTTCTATCCCAAAAAAAAAAAAAATTGATCCATGCATGATATTATACATATATGCCACTAGAATGAGACTATTTTTTTGAAGCAACAATATGTATGAACGATCAAGAAAAGGTGAAAAGACTGGATATAAAAATTTTCCTAATTAGAGTTATTTTTTGGATTTCACTTTGCAAACTTGTCTTGAAAAGTTTGAATTTAAAAAATGTGACAAATTTGAAACAAATATTTAAAATGTTAAAACTATGTACAATAAGACAATCAGCTACGTGAAAATTCGTCATCACACTAACAATTCAAAACTTCATTATTATCATACTAATTAATAACGAACTTTATCTTGTTGTAAGAAAAAATATAATTTCTTAAACAATTAATATCATATTAATTATAAGCTCGTAATGCTATTATCATCAATAATATGCTACTTTGGAATTTTACTATCCATCGAGAATTTTAATTGTATTATTGTTATATGGATAATATTTTTTTTAGATTTTTTAATTTTTTGTTTTATTATCATTCTTAATTTGTATTAATTAATTAATGAAATCCACGAAATTTGTAAAATCTGACCATATAAAAGTCATCCGGATTGAGTAATTCATTTTTCGATTTTTTTTTACTTTTACTTATGACTTCATAATTAGTTAATAATAAATGGTCAGAAAATGAATGTATATATCTAATTAACTATGATAGATTAGCTTTAATGCATTTATTTGTTATCCATTTGATTAAGTTTACAATGAAAATTAAAAAATTACATGTATACATCTGTCATGAAATGAAGAAAATCAACGGTTCAAACTTGATATTGAATTTAAGATTTTAAAATGTAAAAAAATAATTATGTTGTAGCATTTTGTGCGTGCCACCAGAATTTTGTAGTACTAGAACCTCTAGTCATCATGTAATATTCTTTTCGTTGAACTCAATATATTGATAGTGATGACTTATGAAAGATGCAACAACTGCTATATTAATGCGTCACCTTCCAATAATTATTATTTATTAATTAAATAAAAGAACAACAGTACAACACAACTGTTCATGTCTCCTAAGATCTATCCCTCCATTTTGCAATATAATGGGAAGAGAAGGCACTCAAAAGACCACACACACAAACATAAACCTCTTTAGTTAACAAGTGAACATGGAGAAAGACCAACCCCAAGCTGTAGCAGAGCTATTGAACTTGATATTTGGTTTTATCAAACCCTTGTCTCTCAAATGTGCTGTAGATCTCGGCATCCCCGATGCAATCCGCAGCCATGGCCAACCAATTACCCTGAACCAGCTTCATTCAGCTCTTTCCCTCCCCCACTCAAAGAAACCCTATCTGCGCCGCCTGATGCGCATATTGGCCCATTCAGGCTTTATTCATGTGCAAGGTGATGCTACCATAGATCCGGAGGCCACATATAACCTAACTCCGACATCTCGCCTTGTCACCAACGACAAGAAAGGATCTCTAAATTTGCTGCCGTTCCTCGTTTTTCAAGTTGAAGCTTTCAGCGATGTGTTCTTGAAAGCATTTTTATGCATGGGTGATTGGTTTAAGCAGGAAGACAAACAGATACCATTTGAAATTGCGTTCGGTTGCAGCTTCTGGCAAATGGCAGGTCAAAACTCTAAGCTAAACGACATGTTTAACAGCGCTATGGTGTGCACCTGTGGCATTTTCACTGATATGATAATTAAGAGTGGTGATGATATTTTCAAGGGGGTAGAGTCGTTGGTTGATGTTGGGGGTGGGGAAGGTGCAGTGTCAAAAGCCATTGCCACAAATTTTCCCCATGTCAAGTGCACAGTCTTGGATCTACCACATGTTGTAGGTGACCTTCCAAAAGATGGAATTGTGAAGTTTGTTTCAGGAGACATGTTTGATTATATCCCCCCAGCGAATACAGTTCTTCTTAAGGTATTTAAAAAGGCCTTAATTTCACATACAGAAAGACATTGTTCAAAATCAAATATGGGCCATTAACTATTTAACTAATATAGAAGACAGAAACCATGAGTTACAATCTACATAGCATTTATTCCTTACATGAACTATTTAACTCTTACATTTGACCAATACAAGTATTTTGCATATTACAATAGACATGATATATATATATATCTATGGCTTTTGTTAACATCTGATAATATTGTTAATTCTGATCTAGTGGATCCTCCATTCTTGGAGTGATGAAGACTGTATAAAGATACTGAATCTATGCAAAGAAGCAATTAATTCGACAGAACGCGGAGGCAAGGTCATTCTTATGGAAGCTGTCGTTGGATCTGCTTCTACCACTGAATCCACAGAAACACAGTTGATGTTCGATATGTTGATGGTTGCGGCAACCAAAGGGATAGAGCGAGACGAGCATGAGTGGAAATCCATATTCAAAAGAGCTGGATTTTCTTCTTACAAAATCAAGCATACCTTCGGATTCGTGTCGATCATCGAGGTTTACCCATGAATGTCAATGTTCCTACTGCCATTTCTAGTCATTTTGGATTTTTGATTTGATTATTTTCATAAAAGCTCAAGTGTTCCTATTCTTGGATCACACTAGCTCTTTCCTTGTAGTTTTCCTTGTTCAACTCGTATGGATGTGTATCATCCTTTCTTTGGTTATCCATTTTGCAGAATGATTGTACTCTTTCTTTGAATAAATTTTGTTTTCTGAATGGAGCAGGCATATGTATCACATCTATAGTTTTAGTGACCTTAATTAATTGTGCTATCCAAAAGTTCAGTGATTGAAAGATAACTTTGGTACAAGTTGAAGCATGTCAATTTCTTGTCAAAAATACCTTTTTTCTAGCCAATTTAAAAAAAAATTGAATTAAAAGAAAAAAAAGAAAGAAAGAAAGAAGAGCTAACCATGTAGACCAATCTCACTTTTGACTCACAAAATTACCACCTATAGGCCCAGCGCAATTTTAATTTATTTATCATCTGACTGTAAATATTAATTCATAAAACCACATACATTATCAAAGTACATATTTCGCTCTTGTTTATTGAAAATTAATTGCAAACAGAAATTTCAACAAATAACAACAATTAACCATCGATAATTGCAACATGAAGTGCCAATTAAGAACTTTATTATAACCTCATCTCTATTATCTCTTTTATTTTGTCGTCCTATTCGCAAGATAAAGATAACCATAGCAACTTTTGACAATAAAAAAATAAGCACTGGCTGTGTACATATTGACATCAAATGTAATGTTTCACAAATAAAAAATGCATATGTAGGTCAAAGTTGTTCAAAAATTTATAAACAAACTACAAAGATTGAAGTGGCCCAAAACTTAGAAGAGCCTAAAGTGCTAAGAGAAGACCCAAAAAATGAAATTCTGGCCTATTTTCAGCTCTATAATGTAGCCTATAACAACTTCACCACAGCCCAAAAAATTACTGAGAAAGACCAACGGAGAGATTTGGAGATGGAGAAGTTTAGACTTTTAATTGAACCAGCTAGATGTCATGAACCGAGGAGTTCATGATACATATTTAAAATTCAATTGAAAGTTTTTTTTTTTGATGTAGCAGACGAAAAGTCTACTATATATTTTATATTAATCAAAATAAAATAGATTTATAAGAGGGAATTGGAAACTCTTTTATAAGAAAAAAATTATAATTAAAAGAAGTTGAATAATTTAACTCTCATATTATTTCATGAAAAATAAAAAAAATTTGTCCCTGCAAAAAATTAAAAGTAGTTTGAATAGAAGTGTAATTCCAAAAAAAAATTATATTGTGTTACAATGATATTAAAATAAACACTTGTTATGTACGTGCTTACTAAATAACAAGTTGATTGAAGGAATAGGATAGAACCAAATAAATTAACTTACGTGCTTACTAAATAACAAGTTGAGGGTATGTTCGTAATCTAATCTATTCATGTATATTTTTATCTTTAGTGACTCCAATCTATACAGCTTATCATATATCTATCAAATAGTATGGTTGTCTATAATTGTATACTGTCATTTGATTAAAAAGTATATTGGAATCTTAAGGTGTGCTCTTGAGTTAGATAGAAGAGGTGAATGGAGAGGAGGTGACTTTAACTTTACTTTCAAGTCTAAATTAAAAGAGATTAAAAAAAGTGAAAGGAGGTGAACGAAGGTGAATTATTTTTTTATGGAGAAAATTTAGAATGAGTCTCCAGTTTATTACTTTTTATGGAGAAATTTTTTGAAATGATTTGGACCAGGGCACTATTGGAAAAATGAATATAGTTGTTAGTAACATATAATGATATAATTGTTGTATTTGTTCTATTTTTTATATACATTCCATATTGGTTTCTTTCCTGTCTCTCTCTCTCTCAATTCCAAATTTCACTAATTCTTTGACAGTAACATTGATCTCTCTTTTCTCTCATTCTCTCACTACTAATCAAGGTAAATATTTGGAAAATCACAAAATGTACTAAAGCAAGGTTGTGGTGTTCGCAAGTAACAATGGTGATTTGAAGGCTTACAATAAAAAAAAAAAGAATGATGCTCCATGATGATTATCTAAGTTGGTTCTTTACCGAGAAAATTACATTGAAGAACGATATATCACAAAATTAATTACAACTCTTCTCAAATTTTGATTTCTTTTTTTTTATAAAAATTGGAATACTACTGTATGTAACTAAAGTTTGATGTCATAATAACTTGGAAAATTTGCAATGATAAGCAAACTATCAATCTGGAAGTTTGGAGGGGGCAAGAAATCCTGGCATGTTAGTATAGCCCGAGTCCACAAGATAGTATTTGCCCGGTGGCGGGAGTGCAAAATCATTTGATGGTTTAGTAATTGTCTCCATGAATACTCTATTAGAGTCATTTGCCGTACCCTCCCAACCGACCATCACATATGTCAAAGTCATGTCGAAAGCACAAGCACACATTATATTTTGGGTTGGTGCAACTCGTTTTCCACGAAAACGTACTTGGTCGTTACCTGGAACTCGAGCTGAAATGTGTGTTCCATCAATTGTCTTTCCTTTATCATGTCGAGATAATTTAATTCTACAATCAATTGGTGTACTAACCGACTTATAATCATTCATTTTGAACCTTCTCAAAATTTCTATATAATAGGTCTCTTAGTGAGATCAAAAAGTTTATATACTTTAGACTTCTCATCATACTCAACAAAAATCAACTTCAAACTTTTGTCATCCAATTGTACACGTCTTTGATCCGATATGTGCGCATATGCTACGCTACCGAAAACTTTCAAATGTGACACTGTCGATTTTAAACCGCTCCAAACTTCTTGCGGTGTTATATTCTCCAAATTAGATGTCTTGCACCGATTTAACAAATAAACGGCACAATCTACCACTTCTTGTTAGATTTGTGTTCTAAAAGTTATCATTTGTTGATTATCTTTTATATATGTTATATTTATGAATTGAATGTGATTTACATTTTGTTTCATTAGTTTTATATTTATATTTAGAAATGTTCAAGAAGATGCACTTGGTCTTGAACTGCAGGACTCTAAGTAAATAAATATACAACACTAAAATGTTCACAGGTCTTGCATATTAGCAGGAACACTAATATGATATATAAGACTGTCGTGTTGATTGAAAGTACGTTGTAGTTCTGCAAACGTTGATAAAAGATCATCATTTAATAACACGAATATATGAAATGTTTCATATATTGAACAGACCTAATAGATGAAACATTATATGGATTGTGTTAGTGTCATTAATGTTTTTCATCGTGTCTCTGATTTCAAGATTGAGACATATATTGTTTTCACATGAAGAATGTACAACGTAATTATTATTAAAAGCTACTTGCAAGAAGTGGTGATAAAAATAATAGTTCTTTATATGTAACTTGTGCGGGAAAATGATATATGTCAATAGCATTATTGCCACTCATTAATAATGAGAAATGATATTTTGGGCCCCTTGGTAAAGTAGAATTATAAATGGATCCAATATAACTGAAGTGCAGTTATAATTTTATAATTTGCTTAATAGAGATCAAGAAATTATTATAATACAAAGATGACACAGTCCTACTTTGTATGTTAATCGGAATATCATAAGACAAGAAATGGACACAAGTAATGACAAATGTTACATTACTGTAAGGATCGCGTTTCGTAAAAGGATTACTAAACGTATATGTTATTTGGGTAGCTGTAATGTATAGCTAGAATACCGCTTACAGTTTATGAAATTAAATATTTAATTTCATTGCCAACATAATATAGATCCTCAATATAGGTCACACCAACTGAACGGGAAACAAGAAATAAATATTATGTCACATGATGTGGCTGACTAGCAGAGAAAATAAATATATATTGTAATGTACATATTATGAGAATAATATTCATTGCACATATCGTAATATGTGAATATTATGAAATATAAATTTATTTCAAGCCCAATCCCAAGCCCAAAACATATTTTAGCAAATTGAGAAGAGAATAAGCCCAAACAAATATTGATTATGACCATTAAATTTGGATTACAAAATGGACAGATTTTAAGGCAACTTTGAATGAGAATTTGAAGAGACAAACATCAACCAATATAGGCATATTATATATGAATTCTATAGCCCTTCGAATCTAGAATCCAACGGTGAAAGTTTCAAGTCGTTTGAAATTCCCTACAGAAAATTATGATAATTTTAGTAACAAAAGGTCAGAAGTTGATGTGCTGTTTCGAATTCTGTTCATGGTTTAATACGAATTTAAAGAGTCTAATTATTTTTCTTAATGGCTGAAAATAATAGAAAAGATATATACATCAGGCTTTTCTCTCTCTCAAGTAAGTCTAGAGTTTTTCCTCCAAAAACATTTTGCTAAAATATATATCGATTGATTATACAATCGATTAATTGACGGGTGAAAAAGCTAGACGCGGAAGAGAGTTCGCTAGCACGAATTCGACACCGTTTTTGTTTCGGATTCAAGGTGAACCTCAGAGGAATCAAGCTACGTTAAAGATCATAGGTATGATATAAAATTCCCTTTTATAAGAATATGTATATGATTACGACATGGATAAATTAGCAATAATAGAACTATCTTAGATGTTATCGGATTAAATTTTTTTTATTTTATCCGATTCGCATCATGAAATCCTTCACTTCCGCCCAAAATTCTTTTGGCATGTTTTTACTCTTAAGCATACTTCGGGCCATGTTGAAAATAGTCCGATTCTTGCACTCCGTGACTCCATTTTGTTGGAGTGGGTATGGCGCCGTTAAATGACGTCGTATATCATGTTCTTCACAAAAAGAACTAAATGCGGTTGAAATAAATTCACCGCCTCGATCCGATCTCAAAACATTGATATAAAAGCCATTTTATTTCTTAACAAAAACTTTGAACTTCTTAAAAACTCCAAAAGCCTCCGATTTTTCTTTTAAGAAATAAACTCAAGTTTTGCGAGAAAAATCATCAATAAAAGTTAAGAAGTACCGGTTTTCACTAAATGAGGTCGGCTTGATTGGACCACAAATATCTGTATGCACCAACTCAAGGGGGTTTTTTGCTCGATATTCTGCTACTTTTGGAAAGCTACTTCTTGGATGTTTGCCAATCACACCCCTTTCACAAAATTTGTCAATAGAATCAACCAATGGCAATCCATACACCATCTTCTTACTAGACATTTCTTTTAGCCCTTCAAAATTAATGTGTCCAAACCTTAAGTACCATAATCAATCTTTTTCGGCTACACAATTCTTTAAAAATGCTACTTCAATATTCACTAAATTCAACTTAAACATTCTATTAGTGGTCATTTCAACTTGGGTAATTAATTGGTTACTTTTGCCATGCAAGTAAAGAGATCGATTTTTCATAAAAACTATGTAACCATGTTCCAACAATTGTCCCAAACTCAAAATATTATTCTTCATTTCCGAGACATAATAAACACTTGAAATAAACTTTTGAGTGCCATCTGCTATCTCCTTCAATTCGGTAAATATATGCTTGTACCCGCACATGTGGTTGCTTGCACCCGTGTCGAGATACCACACATTCTCCTTCTCGGGACCGTTTTTCTTGTTAGCTAATAACACCACATCATTGTTCTCGGTTTCCTCCTTGACTAAAAAGTTAGTATTCTCCTCCACCTTCTTTTCGGAATAGCATTCACTTGCGTAATGACCGTATTTGTCACAATTGTAACAATCGATATTGTACCGGTTTGTTCGGCCACCTCTTCCACTACCGCGTCGTCTACCACATGTTGGGTTGTTGGTACTTCTTTCTTCATTTTCAGCTTATTCACGACCTTCTCCTCGTCCTTGGCCGCGCCCCCAGCCTCGACCTCGACCTCGGCCTCCTTTGTCATTCCCCTTTTGATTTGAGAAAAACTTTGATTGCAATACTTGATCTACCGGCTCTTGTTAGTTTCTCTTCATTCTCTTCTCATGAGCCACCAAAGACCCATTCAACTCATAAATCGTCATGGAGTTGATGTCCTTGGACTCTTCAATCGCCACTACCACATGATTGAATTTTGTATTGAGAGATCGCAAAATTTTCTCTACTACTCTCACATCTTCTATCTTTTCACCAGGTCTTTTCATTTGATTGACCACCGCCAATATTCGAGTGAAGTAGTCATCTATAGACTTCCTCTCCTTCATCACAATCGACTCAAACTCAGCCCTTAGAGTTTGTAGTCATACTTTCTTCACTTTTTCAGCTCCAACCACCGAGTTGCGAAGAATCTCCCATGCATCATTCGCTCACGTCTCATTGGCAGCCTTCTCGAACATGTCATCATCCAGCCCTTGATGGATGATACTTAGAGCGCCTTGATCTTCTTTTCTTTTTCTTTTTTTTTTGCAAGGCAGCTAACTAAGTTATCGTAAGCCCCGTCTCATCTTCGGGATCTTCATAGTCGTTCTCGACAATATCCCAAAAGCCATAAGTGCCAATGATAGCCTTCATTCGCAGCGACCATTTATCATAATTGGTTTTGATTAGAACTAAATATTGGAAAGAAATATTAGAACTTTTGATTGTAATGTTGACGTGGTTCTGATACCACTTTGATAACTTTAATAAAAGAGAATGGTGGACATCACATTTTGAGATAAGAGAAGAGATAGATAAAACAAATTTTCTTTCTATTAGAAACTCTTATAACTTTCTTACATCTCAACAACAGAATACATCCTTTTATAGCCTAAAATAAAAGAAACCTCTAGAAATTCATATTAAAAACAGAATATCAAACAGTCTTTGTTTCAGCTGATCCCTTTCTACTAAAATAGTAATAACTCTATGTAGAGAACTGCACTTCGAATTTGAACCATTAGAAACTAGACTTTAAGAGCTTTAAAAACATAGGTCCTTTATGAAAAAACAACTGTCGTTTGCCCATTCAAATCCCTTCATCAATCAGCACGAAAGTTCTGATTGCTGCTGGCAGCTGCTGAAATTTAAGAGTTCTACTTTTTTTCTTATTTACTTCACTTAATTACATATATTAAGTTTATTATTTCGACACCACAACCCCGTTTGTGCTTGAGATACATTGTTGTCCATTCTTGACACAACCAAATAGGAGTAAAGCTTGGTTGTAAGCAAAATTCTTTTAGTGATTCTCAGTTTTTATGGCCTGACAAGAGAGTATGAAGGATCCGCCTTCATTTATGTAGGAAATGATTATATATTTGCAGAAAGCATGAAGACTCCGACTTCTTTTTTTGATGGACAATTTTACCCTCCCTGTCAAAGCTAGAAAAGATTCTCTCTCTTCCAACAACACTTTCGAATCAATTAAATCGCTCTCCCATTAATACAAAATCCTAAACAATAAACACAACAGAGCATACATTCCTTCTCTCTCTCTCTCTCTCCCCCCTCTCTGTCTATTCCTTCTTTTCTCTGGCTCTCTGTTTCGTGGCCAAGCGAATATAACGAGAGATGGGTTGATCCTGATTTTGAAGTTTCATTGCATAATATTCAACTGCTGCAAAAACCACTGCTCAATTCCACTTTTTTTACTTGAAATATTTTATTAATAAAAACTTTGATGATGGCAAAAACCAATGAGACACTGAACAGTCTCCAGTTTACTAACAACAGCTTGGATACCAAGCTATTATAATAGATCATTCAAGAATACAATGTAAAAATAATACAAACATATGAGCTTCTACAAGGTTTCCTATACAATCATAAAGCAAAAGCTGAAAGCGTGTAACAAAACAACAAATAAAGGAAACAAAAGCTAGGTTAACAATTGAAGTCACGGTATCGAGGCAATTCAGTGTCAAACTACTTCAATATCGTTGATACTTCGATGTCGTTGGTACTGGAGAATTTCTACGGGAGATAATTAAAAAATGAAGCGTATACTTGTTTCCTTTTTTTTTTTATGAGATGGGTATAATTGTCTACTTTTAAAATTAATTTGAATTTAATTGCCAAAATTACTTTGTGGAGAAATATCTAGAGGAATTCATAATTGATGGGTAAATATTTAATTTTTTTAATTTGATGGGGAAATATCTAATTACAGCAAATTTGATGGAGATGTTTCTAATTTCACCTTATTATTATTATATATATAATCTTGGAACATGCCTGCATATCACAAGTCTAGAACTAAAACTACACTTCTGTTTCCATTTTTATTTTTTTTGTCTTTTCATAATAATCTATTATATTACCATTTATTGCTAGCAGTGAGAGAATTTTTATAAATAGAAAATAAAAATACAAAATCATTAAATGATAATGACAGAATATAAATTATGAAAATAGAAAATTGCCAAAGAAAATTGCACCCCATATACTCCAAATACATGTGGATGTCAAATAATTTAGTCCAACATTAACATTTGAGAATGAAAAAAACATAGTTCATAATTTATTTATTTTTAGGTGAAATGGGCAGAGGCTGCCTATAATATATTTATAAATAAACAAAGAGATTACATCACATATGGTCCTCCTCTAACGCATTAGTGTGGCAGCTTAAATCAAGAAAAATCTCAATGGAAAATATACAATAATCAGAAACATAACCAGCAGCAATTAACAAAAAAAAAAAAACGCACTAAACATTAACATAATTTTCTCCAAAGCTCCGCACCTTGCACATCGAGTTGTGCATATAGTTCGTAATTTCAATCTTTGACTAATATTATTTTATTTGTTTATTACTTTTTCTGCAACAGATGACAATTTGGAAAGGAAAGTAACATAACAAAAATGGAACTAATATTGGGAAAAAAAAAAAGAAGTATCATACTAATTTGAGCATGATAATAGACAAGTAACATAATACAACAATATTAACGAAATATTCACATATGATCTCAAATAACATTAATAAAAAAAAGTTGATTCGCAGTATCCTGGTTGAGTTTTATGGGTTTGGTTAGAGTTATGGTTCCAAATTTCTTTCATCGCAAATTTTTATTATATAAATAGAGTTTAATTAATGACCTTCTATAAGTATTTCGACTTAAATATTTATGGATTAAATTTTAAAATTCTACATTCAAAACGTCGATCTAAATATCTTAATAAATTTTTCATATCAAGGAAAAGGAGCGCAGCGTCCAAAGCGATCACTTCGTCCCGGATAAGACTTTGTATATAATATTTAGATTTATCATTTGTAGAATTTTGTTATTATTTTTAATGATTTAAAAGAATGACCTTAAAAATACTAAAAAAATAACATTATTTGAATATAAAAAAGGGTCATCTAAGGTTATTGATTGAACTCCATATTACCATTCACTTATTCAATCATATATTTCACATCCACAAATAATTTGATGTGTACAGTACGTTTTAATTATTCGGTATCTTTTCTATTTCAATGATTTTTTTTTGACCTTTTGGATAATTTTTGTATTTTTCATTTCCCATTAAAAAAGTTTTGGGAATATTGTTTGAGTCGAATACGGAAATTCCACTGTATCTGTTGTTAAATTGAACTGGAATAATATTGGTACAGACACTCGAATGATGTGGGGCCCGGCTTAAATAAATGATTGGGTGTTTTGTGGGGCCCACAATGGACCATAAAAAATGTACTATATCATAATGACAATTATCTAACTTGGGAATAAGAAATATTAGGGCGTGTTAAGGCACGGTACAGCAAGACACGTGTCAGAGGCAGTACGGCACGGCACGGCGTGTCAACGCGTGCCGTGTTATGCGTGCCGCGTGCCGTGCCGTTATCTGTACCGTGTCCAATTTTTTTTACTGTAGACACGACACGGCACGTACGGATAAAGGAGGCGACACGACACGACACGGTACGGGACACGCATAGGCACAGCACAAGGACACGCGTAGGCACGGATAAGCACGGTTAGCACGGGTAGGCACGGATAGGCACGGTTAGGCACGGCACGAATAGGCACGGTTAGGCACGGATAGGCACGGGTAGGCACGGCACGAGTAGGCACGGGTAGGCACGGGGAGGCACGGGCAGGCACATTTAGCATGGATAAGCATCGTATGCACGGATTATGGGCCGTTGGATGTTGATCGGACGGTTGATTTTGTAATTTATTGGCGGATTTTATAATGGGATTAAAAAATAGGCTAATATGATATATATCTCCCAATTTGTGTTTCTCGCCGTATCTTATCTCTTTAGCAATGTTAAACACCCTCTAAATAATGTACCCTGGTAAACACATTTTAATTTAAAATTCAAATTTAAAATAAGAAAATGACCAAAATACCCTCATTTAATAATTTTCGGATTTTTCTAATTTTTTGGCAATTTTTACAAAAATATTATTTTTACCAATTGTTTGTTTAATTTTTTAGCAGCAAATAAATTTAAAAATTTTTAATTTTTTATATTTTTTAAGATCTTTCCGAATTTTTTACAATTTTTTCCGATTTTTTCGAATTTTTTTCCCACCAAATACGTTTAGCACGGTTAAGCCACATGTAGCACAGCGCGTCAACTCGACACGATACGGTACGGTTAAGGCACATTACGTTTAGCACGGCGTATCGAATCGACACGGCACGTGTAGCACACCGTGCCGTACCTTAACGGTGCCGTCCTCTCCCCATTTTTGACACGACATGAACCCAACGGTATGGCAGATCTTGTAAGAACTAAATCCCGCTTCCATGAATAATTTCTTCCACTCATTCTCATCTCGCTCTTCTCCTCCGGTTAGTGTCAACATCAACATATCGAACAACAGTTGCGGTTCTTCCGATATCATGGCAGCTGTTGTCCCAACAACTGCTTCTAAAACTATGACCTTGCCCCCAGCTTCTCTCGAGGGAATTGCATCTTTGCATCGCCGCAATATCCTAATACAATCTTCATTGCTCCAATCATGCAGAATCCACTAAAACAATGAAATTCCAATAGTAAGTAATTCAAGTACACACAAATATATATATGTACCAGTGTATTATATATAATATATTTCATAAGAATGATTATTTTTTACCTTAAGAAGAACTGCATTCGCTGGAGGAATATAATTGAACATGTCACCCGAAACAAACTTCACAATTCCATCATTTGAGTTTTCACCTACAACATGGGGCAGATCCAAAACGGTGCATTTGACTTGAGGGAAATTTTTAGCAATAACTTCTGCCATTGCACCACTGCCGCCTCCGACATCAACAAGGGACTCTATCCCCTTGAAAATTTCAGTACCATTTTTTATAATGACATCGTCGAACAAGCAACTACTGCTTATCATAGCATCATTAAACATTTTGTTAACTTTTGGGTTCTGACTCGCCATTTCCCAAAGAGTGTGACCATGTGCTAACTCGACTGGAATCTGATTGTCGTCTAGGATGAACCAATCTGCCATGTATTGCGAAGGTTTCAGCCATCTATCATCGATCTGTAAACGTACAAAGGGCAACATGTTGGTTGATTCATTTTTCTGAGTCACCAGGCGCGATTGAGCAGTTAGGTCATAAACTGCCTCGGTGCTTGCACCAATACTCTTCTCAGTAAAGAAGCCAAAATGGGTCAATAAGCGCATAAGGCGGCTCAAATGGGATTTCTTCGAGGGAGGAAGCGCCAAGGCTGAGTGGAGCTGGCTGAGAGTCATCGGCTGGCCGTTATTGCCGATCGCGTCAGGGATGCCGAGATCTAAAGCACACCTGAGAGACATGGTTTTTAGGTAACCGAATGTCATGTTCCACAACCCCGCTTGTGCTTGAGATACATTGTTGTCCATTCTTGACACAACAAAATAGGAGTAAAGCTTGGTTGTAAGCAAAATTCTTTCAGTGGTTCTCAGTTTTTATGACCTGACAAGAGAGTATGAAGGGTCCGACTTTTATAAATAAGCGGATGTGAAATTAAATTGATCTTTTATAAATTATAACCAACCGTACCACATGTGAAACACACCATCGCAACTGATAACGACTGTGAGTATGTGGCTCTATCTGTTACCTCATACTCCTTATTTCTTGTCATGTGCAAGAAAATGATTACTAAATTAACGTTTTCTAATGCATTTTAGTGGTACTAATTAAAACAGTTCATGCTCTTTAATTTGTGTGATCTTGTTGCACTAATTATGTGACCGACAAATCTGGCAACATACGGGTAGGGGCTGGTATATATTAATACAAGATAAAATTGTTACTGAAACAACAAGATCTATTATTCTTTTGTGACTAATTCTACTATGAAATTAAGATAAAGAGATTAGATTAAATTTAACGATTATGATTTATTAATTATATTTTGATCATTAATTATATTTTGATCTATAGCATAACTGCTCTTCTTATTCAATGGACAATTATGCCCGTTTATTTTTTTTTCTCTTCCAGTTAAGTTTATTTTTTCCCCTTATTTGATGAGCTTTTTTTCTCAATGACTATTTCTATAGTACGTAGTTGTATCAATTTGAATTTTTTTTTCTTTACTTTTTAGAAAGAATTGTCTTCAATGAAAATATAATCAACAATGCATATACTAAATCATGAATTGTAACTGCATTTCGGTATATTTTATTCGGACACTATATTGCTACTTCAATTTCAAATGGAGCTGATATATAGATATTGTCATTAATACCGTCGTCAATACCGACTTTATTATTTAAATTAAATGAGTTATTATTCATTGTTAAGGACTTTATTATATAATTTATTTGTACAATAGATTTATTATTCAACTTAAATGATTTATTATTCATATTAATGTTATTTCAGTTATATAAAAAAATAACGTACAAAATAAGTTGTATAATAAGTCGTTAGCATAAATAATAACTCATTTTAAATGAATAAGAAAATCGGTATCAATGATAATATCAATGATGGTATGTCCCAAATATTTTTCATTTTGAATATACAAATAGTACGTTTGTTACTTTCTCTGGATTTACTGGGTACTTAAAAAGAAATTCCAATTTAAAATTTTAAAATTATCAAATATATACATATGCATAAACTGTGTAAGGAAAAACTGGCTACGGATTAACATGAGAGAAAGATGTCACAAGAAATTTTCATCAATACATACATAAGCAGATGTGAAATTAAATTTGTCTTTTACAAATTATAACTAATCCAACAACATGTGAAACCACACCATAATAACAGATAATGATTGTGTTTATGTGGCTCCATTTGTGGCCACATACTCCTTATTTCTTGTCAAGTGTAAGAAAATGATTACTAAATGAATGTTTTCTAATAATTATTGGGGACAGAGATGTCCTCAATTTTTCGCCCATCTATGTTCACGTTTTAATTTTCTCGTTGAATAGCATCACCTAATATTGAGTTTTAAAAATTGCAAAAATATGTACCTGCTATAATAATAACTATATATAGATTATTTTTTCCCGGCCAATGCTAATTTTATAAAAAAAGCAATAATATCCCTCTTTTTTGAAGAGATTATTTGCACAAGTACACTTAAAATATGTTGTGTTCCCCTATTGACCAAAGATTTGAAGAAGATTACACAAATAGTTCCTTTGCTTTCTTTATTAGTATAATTGTAATCTTTGATTACACAAACGACCCGCTACCAATAGTTAATAGTTAATTAAGAGCTTCTTCTTTTGTGTGTGTGTGTGTTTTATCCTATTTTGTTAATCTGTTTCGGATAACATAAGGTCTCTCATCAGTTTTCAGGTCTTCATTTTATGTTGTGCAGCACTACAACATACAGACGGATGGATTATGAGCATCCTTATTGAAAATATATTTTTTGACAATATCTCACATCTCTTACGTAGAACTAGAGAACATCCCAATTTTGGATTATATTGTGATCTTACCTTTACTTCATAATTAGTAATCGGAAATTCCTCGCTGAGAGCTGATACACAGATACAGTTGTTGATGTAGTTCTCGATACAGATTTTATTATAAATGTTAAATGAATTAATATACATGTTAATGACTTTATTATATAAATTCATTATTTAACTTAAATAAGTTATTATGCATATTAGTGGTATTGAAGTTGAATAATTAAAAGAGGTATTGTATGAAATAATATCGTTAACATGCATAATAACTCATTAAATGTGTATAATAAAATGCATATTGATAATGGTATCAACAATGATATCTCCAAAATATTTTCCTTCATTTCTGTAATACATTGCTAAAAGAAGCTGGAATTAATCAAAAGGCTGATTTTTATATCCAGAAAAAAAAATCTCAAAATTACAAAAGCTGAAATGAAATCGTCGAAATTACAAAACAAGAAAAACTGTGTTTTGAAAATCCGGCTAGAGAGAGATTGGATCCTCAGAAACCAACCAGGCTGATGTGCTGGTCGAATTCTAAGAATTGGGCCAGGGAAGGCCGGATTTTCAAAATATGGCCAGTAGGTCAGCACGGTAATTTTTTAGTTAGATAAATTTTTTTTTAAAAAAATCAAAATTGAATTAAAAAAATAATCAATAGAGAAGTTAAAATAATAAATTTAAATGATACCTATACATAAGTGTAAGTTATTAATTATTATCCGAAATTAAAAAGAAATTATTTTAATAATTTTAATAATTTTTGCAAACCTTATAAAGGACGGTGAATATTAAAAATAACAAAAAAAATTTTGAACGACATATAAAAAATCTCCGAAATTTCAAAAAATTGTAAATAAAATATCGAGTTTCAAACATGTATAATTTTTTATAGCAAATTCTGTAAAAAAACGTCTAATATCAATTTGAAAAATTCGTAAAATGATCTGCTTATAAATTATGGTAAGAACCATAACCCCTCATCTTCGGACCCAAGAAATATCGTCTGAACCTTTAAAACTTGCGATTTAGTTCTCTAAAATTTCTGTAGTTTTTTTATATATCATCCAGAATTATTTTTTATTATTTCTAATTTTCACTGTCCTTTATAAGGCTTGCATAAATTATTAAATTTATTAAATACAAAAATTATTTTTTTAATTTCAGATAATAATTAATAACATATACGTATATATAGATATCATTAAAATTTGTTGTTTTAGTCTCTCTATTGAATATTTTTTAAATCCAATTCTGATTTTTTTTGAAAAAAAATTTATCTAACAACAAAATTATTGTGCTGACATGCTCGCCGGATTCTAAAAATCCGGCCTTCTTTGGCCGGTTTCTCATAATCCGACCAATATATCCACCTAACCGATTTCTGAGAATCTTATTCCCTCTAGCCAGATTTTCAAAAAACAATTTTTTTGTTTTGTAATTTCGTCGATTTCATTTCAGCTTTCGTAATTTCGAGATTTTTTTTTTGCCAACATAAAAATCAGCCTAATCAAAGACTTTGGTCCTCAGATCCTTAGCTGCTTCCAAATTAATCTAACTAGCATCTTGGGTCATATCAATTTTGCAAAGTACAGTGGTACCCCTTCTTAATTAATTGTTAATTAATCTAATAGCTAAGCCTCTCTGAGGTAAAATGCATTAGAAACCAAGGACCAATACATTCGGATAGTACCAATAATTGCTGAAGTCTGTTGAATTTTCTTTTTATTTTTAAAAATAAAGATGTATGGAAATTTCTCTAACTATGACCTTCTACATGATGAGCATTTCTTTAGTCACTAGGTTAAATGATGAACCCTGTTTGTTATCGGATTAAAGTATGATTTTTTTTGTGTTGAGTCATTTTTAGTGTATTTAGTAATTAAATGAAGATTGGAGTCTGCATTTGCTATTATGAATTATTAAGTTTTTGAGATTAAGAATGAGAAGAAAGTATTTGTTTATATTATTCTAAACTTTGCATGTGACAAGCCCTTTATTTATATAGGTGATTTGCCTATAGAGACGTTGGCCTATTTCCTAATTTGCTTGATTACAATTATGCACAAAAAATTTGTAGTCATTGCCTGATTGGCTATTAACGACTAGTTGATTGCTGATTATCTGATGCTTGAATATATAATTATCTTTAATTGATCGATGATGATTCTCTGAGATTTAATCCATATCATCAACACTCTCTCAAGTTGGGTTTGAATATATTTAATAACCCCAACTCGAATAAGATATTAATAAATGGTCCTTTGTTCAACGCCTTGCTAAATATGTCTGTGAGTTGATCTCGACTTCCAACAAATGGAGTCTCAATTTGTCCTAATTGGACTTTTTCTCTTACAAGATGACAATCCGTCTCTATATGCTTAGTTCTTTCACGGAACATGGAATATAAGATAATGTTCTTGCAACTCGGTTGCTGCAATACATTTGTATTGGCTCATTGCAAGTAATCTTTATGTATTCGAGCACTTATTTGATCCATATCAACTCGCTTGTGATTGATGTCAGTGCTCTATACTCTATTTTCGCGCTTCATCTTGCAACAACGTTCTGTTTTTTGCTCTTTCAAGTCACAAGATTTTCACTTACAAATGTGCAATATCTTGTGATTGATTTTTTACAATAGCTGCTAGTACAATCTACATCAGAATAACCAACAATAGTGTTAGTATTATTTTTCCTCATCCGTATACCTTGACCGGGAGACCCTTTATACCTAAGCATTCTATCGACAGTCTTAAAATGATTGGAATTGAATTCTGGAAAAACAAGTCTGTTTCTTGATTAATGATTTTGGGTTCTTATAGAACCTCACTGCACACTCTTACAAGTTACACCCTAGACTATTTCATAATAACCCATTTACCCATATGCCCCTAGAAAACCCCAAAAATACTAACACATATAAATAACTCTCAACACTTCCCCTCAAGATAGGCGATAGATATTCACTAAGCTCATCTTGTCACATCCTCTAGTTAAATCCAACGAATTGAGCCCTTTCGTCAGACAATTTGCTGCTTAGTTTTTGGTTGAAACATGACCTAGTTTCAGGAGTCCATTGTCCAACTTCTCTTTGATAAAGAACCGATCAACCTCAATATGGTTGGTTCTATCATGCTGCACTGAATTGTTAGTGATGCTTATGGTTGACTTGTTGTCGCACCACAACTTCATTCTGACCCCTTGATCTAGCCTCAACTCCACCAACATATATTTTAGCCACATTAACTCTGCGACCCCCAAAGCTATGGCTCTGTACTCTGCTTCTGCTGCCGATCTTGCCACCAAGGACTGTTTTTTGCTCTTCCACGAGACCAAGTTGCCTCCTATAAAGATACAATATTATGAGGTGGATCTCCTATCGTCTGTACAGCTGGCCCAATCAAAGTCAAAGTAGCCCTCAATACTCACATAGCTATTCTTCCTGAAAATCAATCCTTTTCCAGGAGCACTCTTCAAATATCTTAGGATTTAATATACTGCGTTCATGTGACCTTTTCCGCGGGTCATGCATGTAGCGACTGACCACACTCACTGCAAAGGAGATATCGGGACGAGTGTGACTCAGGTAGATCAATCTGCCTACTAATCTCTGGTATCTCTTGCGTTCAACTGGTTCTCCGGCCTCTGCATTTTGTTTGAGCCTTTGGTCGATCAGTGTAACCGCAGGTTTGCACCTCGATATTTCTGTTTCTGTAAGAAGATCAAGTGTGTACTTCCTTTGGACGAGAACAATCCCCTCCGCTCCTCGAGATATCTCGATCCCAAGGAAGTACCGAAGCATACCAAAATCCTTCACCTCGAACTCTTTGCCTAGTTTTACCTTGAGTTGGGCAATATCCCTCTCATCATCCCCTGTGACGATCATATCATCCACATAGACTACAAGTATGGTAGTGTGACCCCCGTTTCGTCGAAAGAATACAATATGGTCAGCATTGATCTGTTCGTATCCCATACTTACCATAGCTCTCCGGAACCTATCGAACCAAGCTCGAGGAGACTTCTTCAGCCTGCAAACCTTACCCATTGTCTTGTCTGTGTTAAATTATGGTGTTATATCCATGTATACCTCCTCCACTAGATCCCACTGTTTTTTTCCCGGATGGTAGTGGTACTAACTCTCATGTGCGGTTTTTGTCAAGAGCCCTTAGTTCCTCATGCATGGTTGTCTTCCACTTTGGGTCTTCTTTTACTACCTGCCAACACTTGGGAATAGAAATAATGTCCAATAATGCAATGAATGCTCCGAATATGAATGAAATGTTAGAATTACCAACAGGGTCAATATTATGTGGAAATTCAAACCGATCAGGAGGATTACCGACATTGCTGCGAGTAGTCCTCCTTAATGATACAAGAGTGGAAGAAAGAGGAAACATATCACCTAAGTCTATGGTGGGTGGTGCAGGTGTCTCAAGAGTTGGAGAAGACCAGGATGAGGGACTTAGTACGAGTGGTACTGTCGGCATAGGTATATTCATCTTGCTTCTTCTCTGGTACACTCTCAGCTCCCCCTAAGCCTAATTCTCTCCCCCTCCTTCTCTTGTCACCCCTACTTCTTCCACTTTATCTTCAACCACTTCTTCTCTCATAATCGGACCTGATATCATCTTCTTTAACTGAATCGGCCTTTCTCCTTCGTTTCTCTCCCCTTCTCGCCCGATTTTCCCATTATCTGGCAAGTCACCAAAACGTAAGGCTACTCTGGAGGGGTAGTACGGCTCAGACTCACGAAAAGTCACATCCATACTCACAAACAATTGTCTTTCTCCCGGGCTCCAACACACATACCCCTTCTAGGTGGCTGAGTAGCCTACAAAGACACACTTGATTGCTCTAGGGTCTAGCTTCCCCACTGTTGGTATGTTGTCTATCACAAAGCACACACAACCAAACACTTTTAAGGAAGAACTCCTCCATTATCACCTTCAATATTTCACAGGGGGACTTCCAATCCAGTATCCTCGAAGGCATCCTGTTGATCAGCTAAACAGCGGTTAAGACTGCTTGCCCTCACAGGTAGTTTGGGACATTCATTGAGATCATCATGCACAGGACAACCTCTAACAAGTGTCTATTCTTTAGTTCTGCAACCCCATTCTGTGCCGGTGTATATGGGCAAGTAGTCTAATATTGTATCCCATGTGCAGATAAGTACTCCCCAAACGCCTTGTTAGTGTACTTTGTCCCATTGTCGGATCTTAATACCTTAACTACTGCGTCGTATTGGGTTTGTACCGTCTTTTGAAAATCTTTGAAACATGCAAGTACATCACTTTTATTTTTTGTCAAATACAACCAAGTAACACGAGAAAAACCATCAATAAAAGTCATAAAATATCTATAGCCATTGATTGTATTTGCCAGATAAGGCCCCCATACATCAGAGTGAATTAGATCAAAAACCCTAGAATTCTTATTACTAGAGCTATGATAAGAGCTTCTGGTATGCTTTTCTAGCTCACACGCATCACAAACTAACTTCCATTCGTTTGCCCTTTCATACAATGAAGGGTACAATATACTCAAAACAGAAAAAGAAAGATGACCCATACGCCGATGATGTCGTAGAAACACCTCCTTTACAGTCATCCCAGAACCTCCTACTCCAGCCCCCTCTATCACAGATGTCCGTGCTGAATCTAACCCTTCTCTGTCCATATACCATAACCCTTTATGCCACGTGCCAGTCCCAAGTCTCCAGCCCGTCTCCTTCTCCGTGAAAATCACCTTAGGAATATCAATGAAAACAACACAGTTTAGTTAAAGGATAATAGCACTGAAAGATAAAAGATTTATCGGAAATGAGGGAGCATGCAGTACATTAGACAAGGTCACTAAATTGGTACATTTAACAATACCCTTACCAACCACGGATTGTTTTGTGCCATCTACCGTCTGAATGCCCATGTCACATGTCTAGATACACCAGAATCTATGATCCAATCAAGTGATCTAGTGGGTGGTACAGAGGCAAGAGAATGTGTAATACCTGTGACAGAGTGTGCAATACTTGTGGCAGAATGAGCAAAGGTAGCAAAGTTACCCCTAAGGTCAGACGTAGATGTCTCATCTGTTATGACCTTATTTCCCCCATCTCCTGCCATTCTCTGCTTTCTCTTGAGCATTTCGAATAACTCGTGCTCCTCTTCGGTGAAGCCTGTCTCCTCCTCAACATGTGGGTCTTCCATCAGATGTGCCCGGTATCCCCCATCTATGTCTCCTCTACGGCCTCCATAACTACGACCATGACCTCCAGGTTGCCCTCTCCCACCTGTCTCTCTGTCCCTAGGTGGCTTAGGACACACCTTGCTCAGGTGTCCCACTTCCCCACAGTTGTAACACCTACGGGTCTCTCCCCGTGCACTTGTCATACTTGAGCTCAAAGTAGCCAACACTGATCGAGCACCTGGAGGACCACCCGACTCTGAGTGCAGTCTCATGCGAGTCTCCTCCTGTATCATCGCAAAGACTGCCTCATCCAGTGTAGGAATCTTCGCTTGGGTTAGAAGGACCAATCTCCTCTAATCAAAGGTCGGGTTCAGGTGAGCCAAGAATTGCATCGTCCTCATCTGTGAGTTGAACTCCCTTCTCTTGCATCCCGAATCACTGTAGCTCGACATCGATGAGAAGCGATCAAGATCTTGTCACAGCTGCTCTAGCTCCATGGAGTACTCCTGAATAGATCTATCACCCTGCACCACCGCCTCTATGTCACGTTGGATCTGAAACACCCGCATGTGATTCTCAGCCCCAACATAGGTCCTTTTCAGCATTGCCCAGATATCCTCTACCTTTCTAATGCCGTCCACTGATGAAGCAACCTTTGGGACCATGGAGTTCAATAGCCAGGTGTAGAGCAAAGCATGTGTGGTCCTCCACTCATCTTCCTCGGCACTGCCACTCCCCGGCTCATCCTTAACTCCTGTCATGTATCCATCAAGCATCATCCCTACTAGAGCTGCCTCGATCCGACGAGACCAACTCAGGTACGTGGCTGGTCCATCTAATTTCATATCCACAGAAGGGAGATCGAGCTTCACGGGTTGTGGATAGGTTAATCCTGTCCCCCCGCCCCTCGTGACGCTCAGCTTCTTCAACTCCATCAAAGTTCTCACCTCTGTCGGATTCAATTTTTTAATGATCTCCTCCATATTTCAATCGTAAGAATCCAAATCTCGATCACACAAATTACACATGACTCTCTTCCCCTTTCTCTTTTCTTAGATCCCGATCTTTCAACACATCGAGAGTTCTACCTTTTCTTCACCCCAATCAACAAATACCTCAGATTCAACGGTTAACGATCCCTCTTTCAACACATCGAGAACCACTCTCAACACCAGGGATCGAGACCTTTTCTTGACCCCAATCAACGGTGCATGAGTGCGATCGCCAGAGGAGTTGCCAGGGGAGTCGCCAGAGGATTCGCGCGTAGGAGAGATCGCCAAAGGGTAGAAGAGATCACCAGCGAGGGTCGCGCCAGGGAGTCAACGCCAGAGGGTAGAAGAGATCGGCCTGAGTCTATGGTAGTCGTGCAGTGGAGATCACCAGAGGGTTAGACGCCAAGGAAGAGATCGCCAGCAGGGGTCGACGCCAGAGGGGTTCGCACGTGGTAGTCGTGCGGTGGAGTCGCGTATTGCACCGGAGGTCAAAGACTCGCACACGGAGGGGTCACGCGTGTGCTGTGGTGGTGGCGACAACGACGCCGAGAGGGAGGTGGCCGGCAGCTGAAGTGGTGGTTATTCTAACCCTAGCTCTGATACCACATTGAATTCTGAAAAAATAGGTCCGTTTCTTGACTAATGATTTTGGATTTTTATAGAACCTCACTGCACACTCTTACAAGTTACACCCTAGATTATTTCATAATGACTTATTTACTCATATGCCCTTAAAAACTCCAAAAACACTAACACATATAAATAACTCTCAACAATTGATTCAAGGAGCATGCATAAATTGACCTATTGAACTAACTGCAAAGGCCATATCTGGTCTAATCAACAAAGTAAATTAATTTACTAACAAGCTTTTGGAACCGTCCTATATCCTTCAATAGTTCACCATTTTCAGTGTCAAGTTTTTTGTTCGGTTTCATTGGAGTACTGGCTGGTTTTGGAACCGAAGTCAAAGGGCCTTATATTGATTTAAGACATTCTCGTAAGATATTAATGCATCAATTAAGATTTTAATTTAGATTAATATATTCTTCTGAATGTTTCCCAAAATGACTTGAATAAGAGAAAATTGGAGAATTTGTTACTCTAGTGATCAAAATAATATTCTTTGCCTCAGAACCATTTGTCTTTACAAAACTGTTTATCGGTACCAATAATGTACCAATCTATTTTCTGCCAGAATTTGACAGCATAATATGTCACTTTGCAGTGCCTAAGTTTCATGATAGAATTTTATAACACTGGACGTTACCAAAATTTGATGGTCTAAATTAAATGGAGAAATATGGAGACATTCTCAGTCAAGTGCAGTGCAGACAGGCAGCACTTGTACTGGTACCAAAATTATCCTTGTATCGTCTCATCTTCTCTTCTTTTTCTTTAATTTTGATTAGATATATCTGCTTTTAGTTTGACAATAGCTGCAGTTGCTGGAGATCCTGTGATGGAAGTTACATTATTGATGGGGGTAAATAAGGTATTTGAATGCTTTTAGGGGATTATTAGAAAATTTGGAACTTGTGATTAATTTCATCTCTGAAAGTAATCAAATCTAAAGTGAATTCTAAGTAACATGATCCACAAAAAGCCAGTCAATTTTCAGTGTTATGAAAATAAGTGAGCAATTATAAATCTATAGAATACAACAAATTTCGTACAATGAATCTATTGATTTTCAGCATGAAATTTCTATGAATTCCATAGATCTATTAACCATAACATGCATGGAGTAAAAGCAAACGAAGATAAATCCGATGATCTGAATAAGAACGCATCGTACTTATGGGTAGATCTCAATGACCGACATGAACCCAACGGTATGGCAGATCTTGTAAGAACTAAATCCCGCTTCCATGAATAATTTCTTCCACTCATTCTCATCTCGCTCTTCTCCTCCGGTTAGTGTCAACATCAACATATCGAACAACAGTTGCGGTTCTTCCGATATCATGGCAGCTGTTGTCCCAACAACTGCTTCTAAAACTATGACCTTGCCCCCAGCTTCTCTCGAGGGAATTGCATCTTTGCATCGCCGCAATATCCTAATACAATCTTCATTGCTCCAATCATGCAGAATCCACTAAAACAATGAAATTCCAATAGTAAGTAATTCAAGTACACACAAATATATATATGTACCAGTGTATTATATATAATATATTTCATAAGAATGATTATTTTTTACCTTAAGAAGAACTGCATTCGCTGGAGGAATATAATTGAACATGTCACCCGAAACAAACTTCACAATTCCATCATTTGAGTTTTCACCTACAACATGGGGCAGATCCAAAACGGTGCATTTGACTTGAGGGAAATTTTTAGCAATAACTTCTGCCATTGCACCACTGCCGCCTCCGACATCAACAAGGGACTCTATCCCCTTGAAAATTTCAGTACCATTTTTTATAATGACATCGTCGAACAAGCAACTACTGCTTATCATAGCATCATTAAACATTTTGTTAACTTTTGGGTTCTGACTCGCCATTTCCCAAAGAGTGTGACCATGTGCTAACTCGACTGGAATCTGATTGTCGTCTAGCATGAACCAATCTGCCATGTATTGTGAAGGTTTCAGACATTTATCATCGATATGTAAACGTACAAAGGGCAACATGTTGGTTGATTCATTTTTCTGAGTCACCAGGCGCGATTGAGCAGTTAGGTCATAAACTGCCTCGGTGCTTGCACCAATACTCTTCTCAGTAAAGAAGCCAAAATGGGTCAATAAGCGCATAAGGCGGCTCAAATGGGATTTCTTCGAGGGAGGAAGCGCCAAGGCTGAGTGGAGCTGGCTGAGAGTCATCGGCTGGCCGTTATTGCCGATCGCGTCAGGGATGCCGAGATCTAAAGCACACCTGAGAGACATGGTTTTTAGGTAACCGAATGTCATGTTCCACAACCCCGCTTGTGCTTGAGATACATTGTTGTCCATTCTTGACACAACAAAATAGGAGTAAAGCTTGGTTGTAAGCAAAATTCTTTCAGTGGTTCTCAGTTTTTATGACCTGACAAGAGAGTATGAAGGGTCCGACTTTTATAAATAAGCGGATGTGAAATTAAATTGATCTTTTATAAATTATAACCAACCGTACCACATGTGAAACACACCATCGCAACTGATAACGACTGTGAGTATGTGGCTCTATCTGTTACCTCATACTCCTTATTTCTTGTCATGTGCAAGAAAATGATTACTAAATTAACGTTTTCTAATGCATTTTAGTGGTACTAATTAAAACAGTTCATGCTCTTTAATTTGTGTGATCTTGTTGCACTAATTATGTGACCGACAAATCTGGCAACATACGGGTAGGGGCTGGTATATATTAATACAAGATAAAATTGTTACTGAAACAACAAGATCTATTATTCTTTTGTGACTAATTCTACTATGAAATTAAGATAAAGAGATTAGATTAAATTTAACGATTATGATTTATTAATTATATTTTGATCATTAATTATATTTTGATCTATAGCATAACTGCTCTTCTTATTCAATGGACAATTATGCCCGTTTATTTTTTTTTCTCTTCCAGTTAAGTTTATTTTTTCCCCTTATTTGATGAGCTTTTTTTCTCAATGACTATTTCTATAGTACGTAGTTGTATCAATTTGAATTTTTTTTTCTTTACTTTTTAGAAAGAATTGTCTTCAATGAAAATATAATCAACAATGCATATACTAAATCATGAATTGTAACTGCATTTCGGTATATTTTATTCGGACACTATATTGCTACTTCAATTTCAAATGGAGCTGATATATAGATATTGTCATTAATACCGTCGTCAATACCGACTTTATTATTTAAATTAAATGAGTTATTATTCATTGTTAAGGACTTTATTATATAATTTATTTGTACAATAGATTTATTATTCAACTTAAATGATTTATTATTCATATTAATGTTATTTCAGTTATATAAAAAAATAACGTACAAAATAAGTTGTATAATAAGTCGTTAGCATAAATAATAACTCATTTTAAATGAATAAGAAAATCGGTATCAATGATAATATCAATGATGGTATGTCCCAAATATTTTTCATTTTGAATATACAAATAGTACGTTTGTTACTTTCTCTGGATTTACTGGGTACTTAAAAAGAAATTCCAATTTAAAATTTTAAAATTATCAAATATATACATATGCATAAACTGTGTAAGGAAAAACTGGCTACGGATTAACATGAGAGAAAGATGTCACAAGAAATTTTCATCAATACATACATAAGCAGATGTGAAATTAAATTTGTCTTTTACAAATTATAACTAATCCAACAACATGTGAAACCACACCATAATAACAGATAATGATTGTGTTTATGTGGCTCCATTTGTGGCCACATACTCCTTATTTCTTGTCAAGTGTAAGAAAATGATTACTAAATGAATGTTTTCTAATAATTATTGGGGACAGAGATGTCCTCAATTTTTCGCCCATCTATGTTCACGTTTTAATTTTCTCGTTGAATAGCATCACCTAATATTGAGTTTTAAAAATTGCAAAAATATGTACCTGCTATAATAATAACTATATATAGATTATTTTTTCCCGGCCAATGCTAATTTTATAAAAAAAGCAATAATATCCCTCTTTTTTGAAGAGATTATTTGCACAAGTACACTTAAAATATGTTGTGTTCCCCTATTGACCAAAGATTTGAAGAAGATTACACAAATAGTTCCTTTGCTTTCTTTATTAGTATAATTGTAATCTTTGATTACACAAACGACCCGCTACCAATAGTTAATAGTTAATTAAGAGCTTCTTCTTTTGTGTGTGTGTGTGTTTTATCCTATTTTGTTAATCTGTTTCGGATAACATAAGGTCTCTCATCAGTTTTCAGGTCTTCATTTTATGTTGTGCAGCACTACAACATACAGACGGATGGATTATGAGCATCCTTATTGAAAATATATTTTTTGACAATATCTCACATCTCTTACGTAGAACTAGAGAACATCCCAATTTTGGATTATATTGTGATCTTACCTTTACTTCATAATTAGTAATCGGAAATTCCTCGCTGAGAGCTGATACACAGATACAGTTGTTGATGTAGTTCTCGATACAGATTTTATTATAAATGTTAAATGAATTAATATACATGTTAATGACTTTATTATATAAATTCATTATTTAACTTAAATAAGTTATTATGCATATTAGTGGTATTGAAGTTGAATAATTAAAAGAGGTATTGTATGAAATAATATCGTTAACATGCATAATAACTCATTAAATGTGTATAATAAAATGCATATTGATAATGGTATCAACAATGATATCTCCAAAATATTTTCCTTCATTTCTGTAATACATTGCTAAAAGAAGCTGGAATTAATCAAAAGGCTGATTTTTATATCCAGAAAAAAAAATCTCAAAATTACAAAAGCTGAAATGAAATCGTCGAAATTACAAAACAAGAAAAACTGTGTTTTGAAAATCCGGCTAGAGAGAGATTGGATCCTCAGAAACCAACCAGGCTGATGTGCTGGTCGAATTCTAAGAATTGGGCCAGGGAAGGCCGGATTTTCAAAATATGGCCAGTAGGTCAGCACGGTAATTTTTTAGTTAGATAAATTTTTTTTTAAAAAAATCAAAATTGAATTAAAAAAATAATCAATAGAGAAGTTAAAATAATAAATTTAAATGATACCTATACATAAGTGTAAGTTATTAATTATTATCCGAAATTAAAAAGAAATTATTTTAATAATTTTAATAATTTTTGCAAACCTTATAAAGGACGGTGAATATTAAAAATAACAAAAAAAATTTTGAACGACATATAAAAAATCTCCGAAATTTCAAAAAATTGTAAATAAAATATCGAGTTTCAAACATGTATAATTTTTTATAGCAAATTCTGTAAAAAAACGTCTAATATCAATTTGAAAAATTCGTAAAATGATCTGCTTATAAATTATGGTAAGAACCATAACCCCTCATCTTCGGACCCAAGAAATATCGTCTGAACCTTTAAAACTTGCGATTTAGTTCTCTAAAATTTCTGTAGTTTTTTTATATATCATCCAGAATTATTTTTTATTATTTCTAATTTTCACTGTCCTTTATAAGGCTTGCATAAATTATTAAATTTATTAAATACAAAAATTATTTTTTTAATTTCAGATAATAATTAATAACATATACGTATATATAGATATCATTAAAATTTGTTGTTTTAGTCTCTCTATTGAATATTTTTTAAATCCAATTCTGATTTTTTTTGAAAAAAAATTTATCTAACAACAAAATTATTGTGCTGACATGCTCGCCGGATTCTAAAAATCCGGCCTTCTTTGGCCGGTTTCTCATAATCCGACCAATATATCCACCTAACCGATTTCTGAGAATCTTATTCCCTCTAGCCAGATTTTCAAAAAACAATTTTTTTGTTTTGTAATTTCGTCGATTTCATTTCAGCTTTCGTAATTTCGAGATTTTTTTTTTGCCAACATAAAAATCAGCCTAATCAAAGACTTTGGTCCTCAGATCCTTAGCTGCTTCCAAATTAATCTAACTAGCATCTTGGGTCATATCAATTTTGCAAAGTACAGTGGTACCCCTTCTTAATTAATTGTTAATTAATCTAATAGCTAAGCCTCTCTGAGGTAAAATGCATTAGAAACCAAGGACCAATACATTCGGATAGTACCAATAATTGCTGAAGTCTGTTGAATTTTCTTTTTATTTTTAAAAATAAAGATGTATGGAAATTTCTCTAACTATGACCTTCTACATGATGAGCATTTCTTTAGTCACTAGGTTAAATGATGAACCCTGTTTGTTATCGGATTAAAGTATGATTTTTTTTGTGTTGAGTCATTTTTAGTGTATTTAGTAATTAAATGAAGATTGGAGTCTGCATTTGCTATTATGAATTATTAAGTTTTTGAGATTAAGAATGAGAAGAAAGTATTTGTTTATATTATTCTAAACTTTGCATGTGACAAGCCCTTTATTTATATAGGTGATTTGCCTATAGAGACGTTGGCCTATTTCCTAATTTGCTTGATTACAATTATGCACAAAAAATTTGTAGTCATTGCCTGATTGGCTATTAACGACTAGTTGATTGCTGATTATCTGATGCTTGAATATATAATTATCTTTAACTAGCATGTAGCCCGTGGCATGCACGGGATGATATATGCTATATTGATAAATTTGTCTGTATATTAGAATAAGAAGCATGAATTTAATATTGTTGATAATTTATAGTTATTGTGTAACAGTAGTTAATATTTTTTACTGACATTTATTTATTTATTTTAGTATATTGATATGGTATGAAAATCAATTTTTTCATATTTAATTATCTAATTTTTTGTTTACTGATTGAAAAAAATTGTAATATTTAGTTGGCATATTTTCATAAATTAATTTATAATTTATATGTCATAATGAAATTGAAAAAAAAAAAAGATAATCATGATAACATGTATTACCTTCTCATCAACAAAGATGACATTTAAACCGATGCAATCATTTATTCTTAAGTTAATGCTATCCCATATACGAGTTGCACGAACAAAAAAAGATGCTTTGTTGCTTGAATATAATTCATTGATATATATTGTATTATTTTTGGTAGTCCTAAAACACAAACATGTAAATATGAATTAAATCAATGTATATATGCCAAAATTGACAATAGAGTTGATCATGAAGTAATGACAAAAAAAATGTTATTTTCTATTTTTGATCATCATAATCAGAAAAAAATATAATGATAAGGATAGTAAACAACTGGTAATATTAGATTTTAAAAAATGTACAGGATCTTACGACATATTGTTTTTTTTTTCTGATTTTGCCTTAATATGCATTTCAGTCTTTTGATTCTTTGAGTGCATCTCCGTCTTCTTTTTCTGATGTTATCAATAAAAAAATAAATCCAACTAAAAAGAATTGTTAGTGCATTTAAGAGTTAAAATAAATAAATTAATTTATAAAGAAGACTAATATAAATTCAGAAAGATGACAGAAATAAATAAATTAGTTTACTGAAAGAACACAGTTCCTCTCATATCTACCTTTCTACCATCTTATAACTAAAATGTTTCAATCATTTCGAATAAATTTGCAAATAAATTAACAAAATTCAACAAATGAAAAATCAGTGTTCAAAAGTATTTTAAAATTTGAAGCCCGCAAAATAAACACCTATAAAGGATTAACTAAAATATTTTTATATTCCAAATAAATTTGCAAATTAAATAACCAAATTCAACAAATCAAACATCAGTGTTATCTTCTATAGTTATTTGCAGTTGGAAAGAAAATCAAGTTAATCTATATTTATTTGTGTTTCAACATTGGTATATAGCACTTGAGGCTTCCAATCCAATGCAAAAAAAAACCCATTAATTTAAAAAAAATAACAAAAATAATCAAAATAACTAAGCAAATTTATTATATCCAATTCATCTCCGTGAAGGGTTCCTTAAATTGAAAGGATTTTTCAATGTCCAATCGAAAGGGTAAACAAATTAATCAAAATAATTAAGCAATTTTATTAAATTCGGATCAAAACAGGGAAAAAAGGAAATTACACTACTTTTAAAATTCAAATCGCATGGTAAACAAAACTTCGAAACAGTTTCAGAAATTGTTAAAATACCTCAAATTAATGACAGGCGGAGAGGTAGCGATACGGCGCGAGGTTGTAGACGAAATGCATAATGGCGAAAGCTTCGGTCTTGTGACAATTAGATAGGCGAGACGGTGTAGAAGAAATACGAAGATTTGACAAAATGAAAAGTGAAGCGTCGTCAGAAAATCGCATGGCAAACAAATTCCGCAATAGTTTCAAAAATCATAAAAGTACCACAAATTATGAGAGACGGAGAAGTAGCGATACGGCGTGAGACTGTAGACGAAATGGATCGCGAAAAAAGCTTCAGTCTTGTAACAAATTAGAGAAGCGAAACTCTGGATCTCGAGATTAAAAAGGACAGAGTTGGAGAGCCGCTGGTTTTATCAAATTGAGGAGAAATGAGAGGTGGGACCATCTGTTAAAGAGAGCAAATGGAGAGATGCAACCCTCTGTTAAAGAAAGCAAATGGAGAGATACGACTGTCTGTTAAAGAGAGCAAATGAAGAGGCACGAAGAGAAAAATATGTGGCATAGTTTGGTTCGGCGCTAGTGAAATATACTACACAAATCATAACCCTTCCAACTTTGCATCAGACGGTTCCTCATAAAGGATGACGTGGCTACATAAAATCGTTTCTTTTGTCAAGCGTTTTTGTATATTACTATAGATTGATCGATGATGATTCTCTGAGATTTAATCCATATCATCAACACTCTCTCAAGTTGGGTTTGAATATATTTAATGACCCCAACTCGAATAAGATATTAATAAATGGTCCTTTGTTCAACGCCTTGCTAAATATGTCTGTGAGTTGATCTCGACTTCCAACAAATGGAGTCTCAATTTGTCCTAATTGGACTTTTTCTCTTACAAGATGACAATCCGTCTCTATATGCTTAGTTCTTTCACGGAACATGGAATATAAGATAATGTTCTTGCAACTCGGTTGCTGCAATACATTTGTATTGGCTCATTGCAAGTAATCTTTATGTATTCGAGCACTTATTTGATCCATATCAACTCGCTTGTGATTGATGTCAGTGCTCTATACTCTATTTTCGCGCTTCATCTTGCAACAACGTTCTGTTTTTTGCTCTTTCAAGTCACAAGATTTTCACTTACAAATGTGCAATATCTTGTGGTTGATTTTTTACAATAGCTGCTAGTACAATCTACATCAGAATAACCAACAATAGTGTTAGTATTATTTTTCCTCATCCGTATACCTTGACCGGGAGACCCTTTATACCTAAGCATTCTATCGACAGTCTTAAAATGATTGGAATTGAATTCTGGAAAAACAAGTCTGTTTCTTGATTAATGATTTTGGGTTCTTATAGAACCTCACTGCACACTCTTACAAGTTACACCCTAGACTATTTCATAATAACCCATTTACCCATATGCCCCTAGAAAACCCCAAAAATACTAACACATATAAATAACTCTCAACACTTCCCCTCAAGATAGGCGATAGATATTCACTAAGCTCATCTTGTCACATCCTCTAGTTAAATCCAACGAATTGAGCCCTTTCGTCAGACAATTTGCTGCTTAGTTTTTGGTTGAAACATGACCTAGTTTCAGGAGTCCATTGTCCAACTTCTCTTTGATAAAGAACCGATCAACCTCAATATGGTTGGTTCTATCATGCTGCACTGAATTGTTAGTGATGCTTATGGTTGACTTGTTGTCGCACCACAACTTCATTCTGACCCCTTGATCTAGCCTCAACTCCACCAACATATATTTTAGCCACATTAACTCTGCGACCCCCAAAGCTATGGCTCTGTACTCTGCTTCTGCTGCCGATCTTGCCACCAAGGACTGTTTTTTGCTCTTCCACGAGACCAAGTTGCCTCCTATAAAGATACAATATTATGAGGTGGATCTCCTATCGTCTGTACAGCTGGCCCAATCAAAGTCAAAGTAGCCCTCAATACTCACATAGCTATTCTTCCTGAAAATCAATCCTTTTCCAGGAGCACTCTTCAAATATCTTAGGATTTAATATACTGCGTTCATGTGACCTTTTCCGCGGGTCATGCATGTAGCGACTGACCACACTCACTGCAAAGGAGATATCGGGACGAGTGTGACTCAGGTAGATCAATCTGCCTACTAATCTCTGGTATCTCTTGCGTTCAACTGGTTCTCCGGCCTCTGCATTTTGTTTGAGCCTTTGGTCGATCAGTGTAACCGCAGGTTTGCACCTCGATATTTCTGTTTCTGTAAGAAGATCAAGTGTGTACTTCCTTTGGACGAGAACAATCCCCTCCGCTCCTCGAGATATCTCGATCCCAAGGAAGTACCGAAGCATACCAAAATCCTTCACCTCGAACTCTTTGCCTAGTTTTACCTTGAGTTGGGCAATATCCCTCTCATCATCCCCTGTGACGATCATATCATCCACATAGACTACAAGTATGGTAGTGTGACCCCCGTTTCGTCGAAAGAATACAATATGGTCAGCATTGATCTGTTCGTATCCCATACTTACCATAGCTCTCCGGAACCTATCGAACCAAGCTCGAGGAGACTTCTTCAGCCTGCAAACCTTACCCATTGTCTTGTCTGTGTTAAATTATGGTGTTATATCCATGTATACCTCCTCCACTAGATCCCACTGTTTTTTTCCCGGATGGTAGTGGTACTAACTCTCATGTGCGGTTTTTGTCAAGAGCCCTTAGTTCCTCATGCATGGTTGTCTTCCACTTTGGGTCTTCTTTTACTACCTGCCAACACTTGGGAATAGAAATAATGTCCAATAATGCAATGAATGCTCCGAATATGAATGAAATGTTAGAATTACCAACAGGGTCAATATTATGTGGAAATTCAAACCGATCAGGAGGATTACCGACATTGCTGCGAGTAGTCCTCCTTAATGATACAAGAGTGGAAGAAAGAGGAAACATATCACCTAAGTCTATGGTGGGTGGTGCAGGTGTCTCAAGAGTTGGAGAAGACCAGGATGAGGGACTTAGTACGAGTGGTACTGTCGGCATAGGTATATTCATCTTGCTTCTTCTCTGGTACACTCTCAGCTCCCCCTAAGCCTAATTCTCTCCCCCTCCTTCTCTTGTCACCCCTACTTCTTCCACTTTATCTTCAACCACTTCTTCTCTCATAATCGGACCTGATATCATCTTCTTTAACTGAATCGGCCTTTCTCCTTCGTTTCTCTCCCCTTCTCGCCCGATTTTCCCATTATCTGGCAAGTCACCAAAACGTAAGGCTACTCTGGAGGGGTAGTACGGCTCAGACTCACGAAAAGTCACATCCATACTCACAAACAATTGTCTTTCTCCCGGGCTCCAACACACATACCCCTTCTAGGTGGCTGAGTAGCCTACAAAGACACACTTGATTGCTCTAGGGTCTAGCTTCCCCACTGTTGGTATGTTGTCTATCACAAAGCACACACAACCAAACACTTTTAAGGAAGAACTCCTCCATTATCACCTTCAATATTTCACAGGGGGACTTCCAATCCAGTATCCTCGAAGGCATCCTGTTGATCAGCTAAACAGCGGTTAAGACTGCTTGCCCTCACAGGTAGTTTGGGACATTCATTGAGATCATCATGCACAGGACAACCTCTAACAAGTGTCTATTCTTTAGTTCTGCAACCCCATTCTGTGCCGGTGTATATGGGCAAGTAGTCTAATATTGTATCCCATGTGCAGATAAGTACTCCCCAAACGCCTTGTTAGTGTACTTTGTCCCATTGTCGGATCTTAATACCTTAACTACTGCGTCGTATTGGGTTTGTACCGTCTTTTGAAAATCTTTGAAACATGCAAGTACATCACTTTTATTTTTTGTCAAATACAACCAAGTAACACGAGAAAAACCATCAATAAAAGTCATAAAATATCTATAGCCATTGATTGTATTTGCCAGATAAGGCCCCCATACATCAGAGTGAATTAGATCAAAAACCCTAGAATTCTTATTACTAGAGCTATGATAAGAGCTTCTGGTATGCTTTTCTAGCTCACACGCATCACAAACTAACTTCCATTCGTTTGCCCTTTCATACAATGAAGGGTACAATATACTCAAAACAGAAAAAGAAAGATGACCCATACGCCGATGATGTCGTAGAAACACCTCCTTTACAGTCATCCCAGAACCTCCTACTCCAGCCCCCTCTATCACAGATGTCCGTGCTGAATCTAACCCTTCTCTGTCCATATACCATAACCCTTTATGCCACGTGCCAGTCCCAAGTCTCCAGCCCGTCTCCTTCTCCGTGAAAATCACCTTAGGAATATCAATGAAAACAACACAGTTTAGTTAAAGGATAATAGCACTGAAAGATAAAAGATTTATCGGAAATGAGGGAGCATGCAGTACATTAGACAAGGTCACTAAATTGGTACATTTAACAATACCCTTACCAACCACGGATTGTTTTGTGCCATCTACCGTCTGAATGCCCATGTCACATGTCTAGATACACCAGAATCTATGATCCAATCAAGTGATCTAGTGGGTGGTACAGAGGCAAGAGAATGTGTAATACCTGTGACAGAGTGTGCAATACTTGTGGCAGAATGAGCAAAGGTAGCAAAGTTACCCCTAAGGTCAGACGTAGATGTCTCATCTGTTATGACCTTATTTCCCCCATCTCCTGCCATTCTCTGCTTTCTCTTGAGCATTTCGAATAACTCGTGCTCCTCTTCGGTGAAGCCTGTCTCCTCCTCAACATGTGGGTCTTCCATCAGATGTGCCCGGTATCCCCCATCTATGTCTCCTCTACGGCCTCCATAACTACGACCATGACCTCCAGGTTGCCCTCTCCCACCTGTCTCTCTGTCCCTAGGTGGCTTAGGACACACCTTGCTCAGGTGTCCCACTTCCCCACAGTTGTAACACCTACGGGTCTCTCCCCGTGCACTTGTCATACTTGAGCTCAAAGTAGCCAACACTGATCGAGCACCTGGAGGACCACCCGACTCTGAGTGCAGTCTCATGCGAGTCTCCTCCTGTATCATCGCAAAGACTGCCTCATCCAGTGTAGGAATCTTCGCTTGGGTTAGAAGGACCAATCTCCTCTAATCAAAGGTCGGGTTCAGGTGAGCCAAGAATTGCATCGTCCTCATCTGTGAGTTGAACTCCCTTCTCTTGCATCCCGAATCACTGTAGCTCGACATCGATGAGAAGCGATCAAGATCTTGTCACAGCTGCTCTAGCTCCATGGAGTACTCCTGAATAGATCTATCACCCTGCACCACCGCCTCTATGTCACGTTGGATCTGAAACACCCGCATGTGATTCTCAGCCCCAACATAGGTCCTTTTCAGCATTGCCCAGATATCCTCTACCTTTCTAATGCCGTCCACTGATGAAGCAACCTTTGGGACCATGGAGTTCAATAGCCAGGTGTAGAGCAAAGCATGTGTGGTCCTCCACTCATCTTCCTCGGCACTGCCACTCCCCGGCTCATCCTTAACTCCTGTCATGTATCCATCAAGCATCATCCCTACTAGAGCTGCCTCGATCCGACGAGACCAACTCAGGTACGTGGCTGGTCCATCTAATTTCATATCCACAGAAGGGAGATCGAGCTTCACGGGTTGTGGATAGGTTAATCCTGTCCCCCCGCCCCTCGTGACGCTCAGCTTCTTCAACTCCATCAAAGTTCTCACCTCTGTCGGATTCAATTTTTTAATGATCTCCTCCATATTTCAATCGTAAGAATCCAAATCTCGATCACACAAATTACACATGACTCTCTTCCCCTTTCTCTTTTCTTAGATCCCGATCTTTCAACACATCGAGAGTTCTACCTTTTCTTCACCCCAATCAACAAATACCTCAGATTCAACGGTTAACGATCCCTCTTTCAACACATCGAGAACCACTCTCAACACCAGGGATCGAGACCTTTTCTTGACCCCAATCAACGGTGCATGAGTGCGATCGCCAGAGGAGTTGCCAGGGGAGTCGCCAGAGGATTCGCGCGTAGGAGAGATCGCCAAAGGGTAGAAGAGATCACCAGCGAGGGTCGCGCCAGGGAGTCAACGCCAGAGGGTAGAAGAGATCGGCCTGAGTCTATGGTAGTCGTGCAGTGGAGATCACCAGAGGGTTAGACGCCAAGGAAGAGATCGCCAGCAGGGGTCGACGCCAGAGGGGTTCGCACGTGGTAGTCGTGCGGTGGAGTCGCGTATTGCACCGGAGGTCAAAGACTCGCACACGGAGGGGTCACGCGTGTGCTGTGGTGGTGGCGACAACGACGCCGAGAGGGAGGTGGCCGGCAGCTGAAGTGGTGGTTATTCTAACCCTAGCTCTGATACCACATTGAATTCTGAAAAAATAGGTCCGTTTCTTGACTAATGATTTTGGATTTTTATAGAACCTCACTGCACACTCTTACAAGTTACACCCTAGATTATTTCATAATGACTTATTTACTCATATGCCCTTAAAAACTCCAAAAACACTAACACATATAAATAACTCTCAACAATTGATTCAAGGAGCATGCATAAATTGACCTATTGAACTAACTGCAAAGGCCATATCTGGTCTAATCAACAAAGTAAATTAATTTACTAACAAGCTTTTGGAACCGTCCTATATCCTTCAATAGTTCACCATTTTCAGTGTCAAGTTTTTTGTTCGGTTTCATTGGAGTACTGGCTGGTTTTGGAACCGAAGTCAAAGGGCCTTATATTGATTTAAGACATTCTCGTAAGATATTAATGCATCAATTAAGATTTTAATTTAGATTAATATATTCTTCTGAATGTTTCCCAAAATGACTTGAATAAGAGAAAATTGGAGAATTTGTTACTCTAGTGATCAAAATAATATTCTTTGCCTCAGAACCATTTGTCTTTACAAAACTGTTTATCGGTACCAATAATGTACCAATCTATTTTCTGCCAGAATTTGACAGCATAATATGTCACTTTGCAGTGCCTAAGTTTCATGATAGAATTTTATAACACTGGACGTTACCAAAATTTGATGGTCTAAATTAAATGGAGAAATATGGAGACATTCTCAGTCAAGTGCAGTGCAGACAGGCAGCACTTGTACTGGTACCAAAATTATCCTTGTATCGTCTCATCTTCTCTTCTTTTTCTTTAATTTTGATTAGATATATCTGCTTTTAGTTTGACAATAGCTGCAGTTGCTGGAGATCCTGTGATGGAAGTTACATTATTGATGGGGGTAAATAAGGTATTTGAATGCTTTTAGGGGATTATTAGAAAATTTGGAACTTGTGATTAATTTCATCTCTGAAAGTAATCAAATCTAAAGTGAATTCTAAGTAACATGATCCACAAAAAGCCAGTCAATTTTCAGTGTTATGAAAATAAGTGAGCAATTATAAATCTATAGAATACAACAAATTTCGTACAATGAATCTATTGATTTTCAGCATGAAATTTCTATGAATTCCATAGATCTATTAACCATAACATGCATGGAGTAAAAGCAAACGAAGATAAATCCGATGATCTGAATAAGAACGCATCGTACTTATGGGTAGATCTCAATGACCGACATGAACCCAACGGTATGGCAGATCTTGTAAGAACTAAATCCCGCTTCCATGAATAATTTCTTCCACTCATTCTCATCTCGCTCTTCTCCTCCGGTTAGTGTCAACATCAACATATCGAACAACAGTTGCGGTTCTTCCGATATCATGGCAGCTGTTGTCCCAACAACTGCTTCTAAAACTATGACCTTGCCCCCAGCTTCTCTCGAGGGAATTGCATCTTTGCATCGCCGCAATATCCTAATACAATCTTCATTGCTCCAATCATGCAGAATCCACTAAAACAATGAAATTCCAATAGTAAGTAATTCAAGTACACACAAATATATATATGTACCAGTGTATTATATATAATATATTTCATAAGAATGATTATTTTTTACCTTAAGAAGAACTGCATTCGCTGGAGGAATATAATTGAACATGTCACCCGAAACAAACTTCACAATTCCATCATTTGAGTTTTCACCTACAACATGGGGCAGATCCAAAACGGTGCATTTGACTTGAGGGAAATTTTTAGCAATAACTTCTGCCATTGCACCACTGCCGCCTCCGACATCAACAAGGGACTCTATCCCCTTGAAAATTTCAGTACCATTTTTTATAATGACATCGTCGAACAAGCAACTACTGCTTATCATAGCATCATTAAACATTTTGTTAACTTTTGGGTTCTGACTCGCCATTTCCCAAAGAGTGTGACCATGTGCTAACTCGACTGGAATCTGATTGTCGTCTAGCATGAACCAATCTGCCATGTATTGTGAAGGTTTCAGACATTTATCATCGATATGTAAACGTACAAAGGGCAACATGTTGGTTGATTCATTTTTCTGAGTCACCAGGCGCGATTGAGCAGTTAGGTCATAAACTGCCTCGGTGCTTGCACCAATACTCTTCTCAGTAAAGAAGCCAAAATGGGTCAATAAGCGCATAAGGCGGCTCAAATGGGATTTCTTCGAGGGAGGAAGCGCCAAGGCTGAGTGGAGCTGGCTGAGAGTCATCGGCTGGCCGTTATTGCCGATCGCGTCAGGGATGCCGAGATCTAAAGCACACCTGAGAGACATGGTTTTTAGGTAACCGAATGTCATGTTCCACAACCCCGCTTGTGCTTGAGATACATTGTTGTCCATTCTTGACACAACAAAATAGGAGTAAAGCTTGGTTGTAAGCAAAATTCTTTCAGTGGTTCTCAGTTTTTATGACCTGACAAGAGAGTATGAAGGGTCCGACTTTTATAAATAAGCGGATGTGAAATTAAATTGATCTTTTATAAATTATAACCAACCGTACCACATGTGAAACACACCATCGCAACTGATAACGACTGTGAGTATGTGGCTCTATCTGTTACCTCATACTCCTTATTTCTTGTCATGTGCAAGAAAATGATTACTAAATTAACGTTTTCTAATGCATTTTAGTGGTACTAATTAAAACAGTTCATGCTCTTTAATTTGTGTGATCTTGTTGCACTAATTATGTGACCGACAAATCTGGCAACATACGGGTAGGGGCTGGTATATATTAATACAAGATAAAATTGTTACTGAAACAACAAGATCTATTATTCTTTTGTGACTAATTCTACTATGAAATTAAGATAAAGAGATTAGATTAAATTTAACGATTATGATTTATTAATTATATTTTGATCATTAATTATATTTTGATCTATAGCATAACTGCTCTTCTTATTCAATGGACAATTATGCCCGTTTATTTTTTTTTCTCTTCCAGTTAAGTTTATTTTTTCCCCTTATTTGATGAGCTTTTTTTCTCAATGACTATTTCTATAGTACGTAGTTGTATCAATTTGAATTTTTTTTTCTTTACTTTTTAGAAAGAATTGTCTTCAATGAAAATATAATCAACAATGCATATACTAAATCATGAATTGTAACTGCATTTCGGTATATTTTATTCGGACACTATATTGCTACTTCAATTTCAAATGGAGCTGATATATAGATATTGTCATTAATACCGTCGTCAATACCGACTTTATTATTTAAATTAAATGAGTTATTATTCATTGTTAAGGACTTTATTATATAATTTATTTGTACAATAGATTTATTATTCAACTTAAATGATTTATTATTCATATTAATGTTATTTCAGTTATATAAAAAAATAACGTACAAAATAAGTTGTATAATAAGTCGTTAGCATAAATAATAACTCATTTTAAATGAATAAGAAAATCGGTATCAATGATAATATCAATGATGGTATGTCCCAAATATTTTTCATTTTGAATATACAAATAGTACGTTTGTTACTTTCTCTGGATTTACTGGGTACTTAAAAAGAAATTCCAATTTAAAATTTTAAAATTATCAAATATATACATATGCATAAACTGTGTAAGGAAAAACTGGCTACGGATTAACATGAGAGAAAGATGTCACAAGAAATTTTCATCAATACATACATAAGCAGATGTGAAATTAAATTTGTCTTTTACAAATTATAACTAATCCAACAACATGTGAAACCACACCATAATAACAGATAATGATTGTGTTTATGTGGCTCCATTTGTGGCCACATACTCCTTATTTCTTGTCAAGTGTAAGAAAATGATTACTAAATGAATGTTTTCTAATAATTATTGGGGACAGAGATGTCCTCAATTTTTCGCCCATCTATGTTCACGTTTTAATTTTCTCGTTGAATAGCATCACCTAATATTGAGTTTTAAAAATTGCAAAAATATGTACCTGCTATAATAATAACTATATATAGATTATTTTTTCCCGGCCAATGCTAATTTTATAAAAAAAGCAATAATATCCCTCTTTTTTGAAGAGATTATTTGCACAAGTACACTTAAAATATGTTGTGTTCCCCTATTGACCAAAGATTTGAAGAAGATTACACAAATAGTTCCTTTGCTTTCTTTATTAGTATAATTGTAATCTTTGATTACACAAACGACCCGCTACCAATAGTTAATAGTTAATTAAGAGCTTCTTCTTTTGTGTGTGTGTGTGTTTTATCCTATTTTGTTAATCTGTTTCGGATAACATAAGGTCTCTCATCAGTTTTCAGGTCTTCATTTTATGTTGTGCAGCACTACAACATACAGACGGATGGATTATGAGCATCCTTATTGAAAATATATTTTTTGACAATATCTCACATCTCTTACGTAGAACTAGAGAACATCCCAATTTTGGATTATATTGTGATCTTACCTTTACTTCATAATTAGTAATCGGAAATTCCTCGCTGAGAGCTGATACACAGATACAGTTGTTGATGTAGTTCTCGATACAGATTTTATTATAAATGTTAAATGAATTAATATACATGTTAATGACTTTATTATATAAATTCATTATTTAACTTAAATAAGTTATTATGCATATTAGTGGTATTGAAGTTGAATAATTAAAAGAGGTATTGTATGAAATAATATCGTTAACATGCATAATAACTCATTAAATGTGTATAATAAAATGCATATTGATAATGGTATCAACAATGATATCTCCAAAATATTTTCCTTCATTTCTGTAATACATTGCTAAAAGAAGCTGGAATTAATCAAAAGGCTGATTTTTATATCCAGAAAAAAAAATCTCAAAATTACAAAAGCTGAAATGAAATCGTCGAAATTACAAAACAAGAAAAACTGTGTTTTGAAAATCCGGCTAGAGAGAGATTGGATCCTCAGAAACCAACCAGGCTGATGTGCTGGTCGAATTCTAAGAATTGGGCCAGGGAAGGCCGGATTTTCAAAATATGGCCAGTAGGTCAGCACGGTAATTTTTTAGTTAGATAAATTTTTTTTTAAAAAAATCAAAATTGAATTAAAAAAATAATCAATAGAGAAGTTAAAATAATAAATTTAAATGATACCTATACATAAGTGTAAGTTATTAATTATTATCCGAAATTAAAAAGAAATTATTTTAATAATTTTAATAATTTTTGCAAACCTTATAAAGGACGGTGAATATTAAAAATAACAAAAAAAATTTTGAACGACATATAAAAAATCTCCGAAATTTCAAAAAATTGTAAATAAAATATCGAGTTTCAAACATGTATAATTTTTTATAGCAAATTCTGTAAAAAAACGTCTAATATCAATTTGAAAAATTCGTAAAATGATCTGCTTATAAATTATGGTAAGAACCATAACCCCTCATCTTCGGACCCAAGAAATATCGTCTGAACCTTTAAAACTTGCGATTTAGTTCTCTAAAATTTCTGTAGTTTTTTTATATATCATCCAGAATTATTTTTTATTATTTCTAATTTTCACTGTCCTTTATAAGGCTTGCATAAATTATTAAATTTATTAAATACAAAAATTATTTTTTTAATTTCAGATAATAATTAATAACATATACGTATATATAGATATCATTAAAATTTGTTGTTTTAGTCTCTCTATTGAATATTTTTTAAATCCAATTCTGATTTTTTTTGAAAAAAAATTTATCTAACAACAAAATTATTGTGCTGACATGCTCGCCGGATTCTAAAAATCCGGCCTTCTTTGGCCGGTTTCTCATAATCCGACCAATATATCCACCTAACCGATTTCTGAGAATCTTATTCCCTCTAGCCAGATTTTCAAAAAACAATTTTTTTGTTTTGTAATTTCGTCGATTTCATTTCAGCTTTCGTAATTTCGAGATTTTTTTTTTGCCAACATAAAAATCAGCCTAATCAAAGACTTTGGTCCTCAGATCCTTAGCTGCTTCCAAATTAATCTAACTAGCATCTTGGGTCATATCAATTTTGCAAAGTACAGTGGTACCCCTTCTTAATTAATTGTTAATTAATCTAATAGCTAAGCCTCTCTGAGGTAAAATGCATTAGAAACCAAGGACCAATACATTCGGATAGTACCAATAATTGCTGAAGTCTGTTGAATTTTCTTTTTATTTTTAAAAATAAAGATGTATGGAAATTTCTCTAACTATGACCTTCTACATGATGAGCATTTCTTTAGTCACTAGGTTAAATGATGAACCCTGTTTGTTATCGGATTAAAGTATGATTTTTTTTGTGTTGAGTCATTTTTAGTGTATTTAGTAATTAAATGAAGATTGGAGTCTGCATTTGCTATTATGAATTATTAAGTTTTTGAGATTAAGAATGAGAAGAAAGTATTTGTTTATATTATTCTAAACTTTGCATGTGACAAGCCCTTTATTTATATAGGTGATTTGCCTATAGAGACGTTGGCCTATTTCCTAATTTGCTTGATTACAATTATGCACAAAAAATTTGTAGTCATTGCCTGATTGGCTATTAACGACTAGTTGATTGCTGATTATCTGATGCTTGAATATATAATTATCTTTAATTGATCGATGATGATTCTCTGAGATTTAATCCATATCATCAACACTCTCTCAAGTTGGGTTTGAATATATTTAATGACCCCAACTCGAATAAGATATTAATAAATGGTCCTTTGTTCAACGCCTTGCTAAATATGTCTGTGAGTTGATCTCGACTTCCAACAAATGGAGTCTCAATTTGTCCTAATTGGACTTTTTCTCTTACAAGATGACAATCCGTCTCTATATGCTTAGTTCTTTCACGGAACATGGAATATAAGATAATGTTCTTGCAACTCGGTTGCTGCAATACATTTGTATTGGCTCATTGCAAGTAATCTTTATGTATTCGAGCACTTATTTGATCCATATCAACTCGCTTGTGATTGATGTCAGTGCTCTATACTCTATTTTCGCGCTTCATCTTGCAACAACGTTCTGTTTTTTGCTCTTTCAAGTCACAAGATTTTCACTTACAAATGTGCAATATCTTGTGATTGATTTTTTACAATAGCTGCTAGTACAATCTACATCAGAATAACCAACAATAGTGTTAGTATTATTTTTCCTCATCCGTATACCTTGACCGGGAGACCCTTTATACCTAAGCATTCTATCGACAGTCTTAAAATGATTGGAATTGAATTCTGGAAAAACAAGTCTGTTTCTTGATTAATGATTTTGGGTTCTTATAGAACCTCACTGCACACTCTTACAAGTTACACCCTAGACTATTTCATAATAACCCATTTACCCATATGCCCCTAGAAAACCCCAAAAATACTAACACATATAAATAACTCTCAACACTTCCCCTCAAGATAGGCGATAGATATTCACTAAGCTCATCTTGTCACATCCTCTAGTTAAATCCAACGAATTGAGCCCTTTCGTCAGACAATTTGCTGCTTAGTTTTTGGTTGAAACATGACCTAGTTTCAGGAGTCCATTGTCCAACTTCTCTTTGATAAAGAACCGATCAACCTCAATATGGTTGGTTCTATCATGCTGCACTGAATTGTTAGTGATGCTTATGGTTGACTTGTTGTCGCACCACAACTTCATTCTGACCCCTTGATCTAGCCTCAACTCCACCAACATATATTTTAGCCACATTAACTCTGCGACCCCCAAAGCTATGGCTCTGTACTCTGCTTCTGCTGCCGATCTTGCCACCAAGGACTGTTTTTTGCTCTTCCACGAGACCAAGTTGCCTCCTATAAAGATACAATATTATGAGGTGGATCTCCTATCGTCTGTACAGCTGGCCCAATCAAAGTCAAAGTAGCCCTCAATACTCACATAGCTATTCTTCCTGAAAATCAATCCTTTTCCAGGAGCACTCTTCAAATATCTTAGGATTTAATATACTGCGTTCATGTGACCTTTTCCGCGGGTCATGCATGTAGCGACTGACCACACTCACTGCAAAGGAGATATCGGGACGAGTGTGACTCAGGTAGATCAATCTGCCTACTAATCTCTGGTATCTCTTGCGTTCAACTGGTTCTCCGGCCTCTGCATTTTGTTTGAGCCTTTGGTCGATCAGTGTAACCGCAGGTTTGCACCTCGATATTTCTGTTTCTGTAAGAAGATCAAGTGTGTACTTCCTTTGGACGAGAACAATCCCCTCCGCTCCTCGAGATATCTCGATCCCAAGGAAGTACCGAAGCATACCAAAATCCTTCACCTCGAACTCTTTGCCTAGTTTTACCTTGAGTTGGGCAATATCCCTCTCATCATCCCCTGTGACGATCATATCATCCACATAGACTACAAGTATGGTAGTGTGACCCCCGTTTCGTCGAAAGAATACAATATGGTCAGCATTGATCTGTTCGTATCCCATACTTACCATAGCTCTCCGGAACCTATCGAACCAAGCTCGAGGAGACTTCTTCAGCCTGCAAACCTTACCCATTGTCTTGTCTGTGTTAAATTATGGTGTTATATCCATGTATACCTCCTCCACTAGATCCCACTGTTTTTTTCCCGGATGGTAGTGGTACTAACTCTCATGTGCGGTTTTTGTCAAGAGCCCTTAGTTCCTCATGCATGGTTGTCTTCCACTTTGGGTCTTCTTTTACTACCTGCCAACACTTGGGAATAGAAATAATGTCCAATAATGCAATGAATGCTCCGAATATGAATGAAATGTTAGAATTACCAACAGGGTCAATATTATGTGGAAATTCAAACCGATCAGGAGGATTACCGACATTGCTGCGAGTAGTCCTCCTTAATGATACAAGAGTGGAAGAAAGAGGAAACATATCACCTAAGTCTATGGTGGGTGGTGCAGGTGTCTCAAGAGTTGGAGAAGACCAGGATGAGGGACTTAGTACGAGTGGTACTGTCGGCATAGGTATATTCATCTTGCTTCTTCTCTGGTACACTCTCAGCTCCCCCTAAGCCTAATTCTCTCCCCCTCCTTCTCTTGTCACCCCTACTTCTTCCACTTTATCTTCAACCACTTCTTCTCTCATAATCGGACCTGATATCATCTTCTTTAACTGAATCGGCCTTTCTCCTTCGTTTCTCTCCCCTTCTCGCCCGATTTTCCCATTATCTGGCAAGTCACCAAAACGTAAGGCTACTCTGGAGGGGTAGTACGGCTCAGACTCACGAAAAGTCACATCCATACTCACAAACAATTGTCTTTCTCCCGGGCTCCAACACACATACCCCTTCTAGGTGGCTGAGTAGCCTACAAAGACACACTTGATTGCTCTAGGGTCTAGCTTCCCCACTGTTGGTATGTTGTCTATCACAAAGCACACACAACCAAACACTTTTAAGGAAGAACTCCTCCATTATCACCTTCAATATTTCACAGGGGGACTTCCAATCCAGTATCCTCGAAGGCATCCTGTTGATCAGCTAAACAGCGGTTAAGACTGCTTGCCCTCACAGGTAGTTTGGGACATTCATTGAGATCATCATGCACAGGACAACCTCTAACAAGTGTCTATTCTTTAGTTCTGCAACCCCATTCTGTGCCGGTGTATATGGGCAAGTAGTCTAATATTGTATCCCATGTGCAGATAAGTACTCCCCAAACGCCTTGTTAGTGTACTTTGTCCCATTGTCGGATCTTAATACCTTAACTACTGCGTCGTATTGGGTTTGTACCGTCTTTTGAAAATCTTTGAAACATGCAAGTACATCACTTTTATTTTTTGTCAAATACAACCAAGTAACACGAGAAAAACCATCAATAAAAGTCATAAAATATCTATAGCCATTGATTGTATTTGCCAGATAAGGCCCCCATACATCAGAGTGAATTAGATCAAAAACCCTAGAATTCTTATTACTAGAGCTATGATAAGAGCTTCTGGTATGCTTTTCTAGCTCACACGCATCACAAACTAACTTCCATTCGTTTGCCCTTTCATACAATGAAGGGTACAATATACTCAAAACAGAAAAAGAAAGATGACCCATACGCCGATGATGTCGTAGAAACACCTCCTTTACAGTCATCCCAGAACCTCCTACTCCAGCCCCCTCTATCACAGATGTCCGTGCTGAATCTAACCCTTCTCTGTCCATATACCATAACCCTTTATGCCACGTGCCAGTCCCAAGTCTCCAGCCCGTCTCCTTCTCCGTGAAAATCACCTTAGGAATATCAATGAAAACAACACAGTTTAGTTAAAGGATAATAGCACTGAAAGATAAAAGATTTATCGGAAATGAGGGAGCATGCAGTACATTAGACAAGGTCACTAAATTGGTACATTTAACAATACCCTTACCAACCACGGATTGTTTTGTGCCATCTACCGTCTGAATGCCCATGTCACATGTCTAGATACACCAGAATCTATGATCCAATCAAGTGATCTAGTGGGTGGTACAGAGGCAAGAGAATGTGTAATACCTGTGACAGAGTGTGCAATACTTGTGGCAGAATGAGCAAAGGTAGCAAAGTTACCCCTAAGGTCAGACGTAGATGTCTCATCTGTTATGACCTTATTTCCCCCATCTCCTGCCATTCTCTGCTTTCTCTTGAGCATTTCGAATAACTCGTGCTCCTCTTCGGTGAAGCCTGTCTCCTCCTCAACATGTGGGTCTTCCATCAGATGTGCCCGGTATCCCCCATCTATGTCTCCTCTACGGCCTCCATAACTACGACCATGACCTCCAGGTTGCCCTCTCCCACCTGTCTCTCTGTCCCTAGGTGGCTTAGGACACACCTTGCTCAGGTGTCCCACTTCCCCACAGTTGTAACACCTACGGGTCTCTCCCCGTGCACTTGTCATACTTGAGCTCAAAGTAGCCAACACTGATCGAGCACCTGGAGGACCACCCGACTCTGAGTGCAGTCTCATGCGAGTCTCCTCCTGTATCATCGCAAAGACTGCCTCATCCAGTGTAGGAATCTTCGCTTGGGTTAGAAGGACCAATCTCCTCTAATCAAAGGTCGGGTTCAGGTGAGCCAAGAATTGCATCGTCCTCATCTGTGAGTTGAACTCCCTTCTCTTGCATCCCGAATCACTGTAGCTCGACATCGATGAGAAGCGATCAAGATCTTGTCACAGCTGCTCTAGCTCCATGGAGTACTCCTGAATAGATCTATCACCCTGCACCACCGCCTCTATGTCACGTTGGATCTGAAACACCCGCATGTGATTCTCAGCCCCAACATAGGTCCTTTTCAGCATTGCCCAGATATCCTCTACCTTTCTAATGCCGTCCACTGATGAAGCAACCTTTGGGACCATGGAGTTCAATAGCCAGGTGTAGAGCAAAGCATGTGTGGTCCTCCACTCATCTTCCTCGGCACTGCCACTCCCCGGCTCATCCTTAACTCCTGTCATGTATCCATCAAGCATCATCCCTACTAGAGCTGCCTCGATCCGACGAGACCAACTCAGGTACGTGGCTGGTCCATCTAATTTCATATCCACAGAAGGGAGATCGAGCTTCACGGGTTGTGGATAGGTTAATCCTGTCCCCCCGCCCCTCGTGACGCTCAGCTTCTTCAACTCCATCAAAGTTCTCACCTCTGTCGGATTCAATTTTTTAATGATCTCCTCCATATTTCAATCGTAAGAATCCAAATCTCGATCACACAAATTACACATGACTCTCTTCCCCTTTCTCTTTTCTTAGATCCCGATCTTTCAACACATCGAGAGTTCTACCTTTTCTTCACCCCAATCAACAAATACCTCAGATTCAACGGTTAACGATCCCTCTTTCAACACATCGAGAACCACTCTCAACACCAGGGATCGAGACCTTTTCTTGACCCCAATCAACGGTGCATGAGTGCGATCGCCAGAGGAGTTGCCAGGGGAGTCGCCAGAGGATTCGCGCGTAGGAGAGATCGCCAAAGGGTAGAAGAGATCACCAGTGAGGGTCGCGCCAGGGAGTCAACGCCAGAGGGTAGAAGAGATCGGCCTGAGTCTATGGTAGTCGTGCAGTGGAGATCACCAGAGGGTTAGACGCCAAGGAAGAGATCGCCAGCAGGGGTCGACGCCAGAGGGGTTCGCACGTGGTAGTCGTGCGGTGGAGTCGCGTATTGCACCGGAGGTCAAAGACTCGCACACGGAGGGGTCACGCGTGTGCTGTGGTGGTGGCGACAACGACGCCGAGAGGGAGGTGGCCGGCAGCTGAAGTGGTGGTTATTCTAACCCTAGCTCTGATACCACATTGAATTCTGAAAAAATAGGTCCGTTTCTTGACTAATGATTTTGGATTTTTATAGAACCTCACTGCACACTCTTACAAGTTACACCCTAGATTATTTCATAATGACTTATTTACTCATATGCCCTTAAAAACTCCAAAAACACTAACACATATAAATAACTCTCAACAATTGATTCAAGGAGCATGCATAAATTGACCTATTGAACTAACTGCAAAGGCCATATCTGGTCTAATCAACAAAGTAAATTAATTTACTAACAAGCTTTTGGAACCGTCCTATATCCTTCAATAGTTCACCATTTTCAGTGTCAAGTTTTTTGTTCGGTTTCATTGGAGTACTGGCTGGTTTTGGAACCGAAGTCAAAGGGCCTTATATTGATTTAAGACATTCTCGTAAGATATTAATGCATCAATTAAGATTTTAATTTAGATTAATATATTCTTCTGAATGTTTCCCAAAATGACTTGAATAAGAGAAAATTGGAGAATTTGTTACTCTAGTGATCAAAATAATATTCTTTGCCTCAGAACCATTTGTCTTTACAAAACTGTTTATCGGTACCAATAATGTACCAATCTATTTTCTGCCAGAATTTGACAGCATAATATGTCACTTTGCAGTGCCTAAGTTTCATGATAGAATTTTATAACACTGGACGTTACCAAAATTTGATGGTCTAAATTAAATGGAGAAATATGGAGACATTCTCAGTCAAGTGCAGTGCAGACAGGCAGCACTTGTACTGGTACCAAAATTATCCTTGTATCGTCTCATCTTCTCTTCTTTTTCTTTAATTTTGATTAGATATATCTGCTTTTAGTTTGACAATAGCTGCAGTTGCTGGAGATCCTGTGATGGAAGTTACATTATTGATGGGGGTAAATAAGGTATTTGAATGCTTTTAGGGGATTATTAGAAAATTTGGAACTTGTGATTAATTTCATCTCTGAAAGTAATCAAATCTAAAGTGAATTCTAAGTAACATGATCCACAAAAAGCCAGTCAATTTTCAGTGTTATGAAAATAAGTGAGCAATTATAAATCTATAGAATACAACAAATTTCGTACAATGAATCTATTGATTTTCAGCATGAAATTTCTATGAATTCCATAGATCTATTAACCATAACATGCATGGAGTAAAAGCAAACGAAGATAAATCCGATGATCTGAATAAGAACGCATCGTACTTATGGGTAGATCTCAATGACCGACATGAACCCAACGGTATGGCAGATCTTGTAAGAACTAAATCCCGCTTCCATGAATAATTTCTTCCACTCATTCTCATCTCGCTCTTCTCCTCCGGTTAGTGTCAACATCAACATATCGAACAACAGTTGCGGTTCTTCCGATATCATGGCAGCTGTTGTCCCAACAACTGCTTCTAAAACTATGACCTTGCCCCCAGCTTCTCTCGAGGGAATTGCATCTTTGCATCGCCGCAATATCCTAATACAATCTTCATTGCTCCAATCATGCAGAATCCACTAAAACAATGAAATTCCAATAGTAAGTAATTCAAGTACACACAAATATATATATGTACCAGTGTATTATATATAATATATTTCATAAGAATGATTATTTTTTACCTTAAGAAGAACTGCATTCGCTGGAGGAATATAATTGAACATGTCACCCGAAACAAACTTCACAATTCCATCATTTGAGTTTTCACCTACAACATGGGGCAGATCCAAAACGGTGCATTTGACTTGAGGGAAATTTTTAGCAATAACTTCTGCCATTGCACCACTGCCGCCTCCGACATCAACAAGGGACTCTATCCCCTTGAAAATTTCAGTACCATTTTTTATAATGACATCGTCGAACAAGCAACTACTGCTTATCATAGCATCATTAAACATTTTGTTAACTTTTGGGTTCTGACTCGCCATTTCCCAAAGAGTGTGACCATGTGCTAACTCGACTGGAATCTGATTGTCGTCTAGCATGAACCAATCTGCCATGTATTGTGAAGGTTTCAGACATTTATCATCGATATGTAAACGTACAAAGGGCAACATGTTGGTTGATTCATTTTTCTGAGTCACCAGGCGCGATTGAGCAGTTAGGTCATAAACTGCCTCGGTGCTTGCACCAATACTCTTCTCAGTAAAGAAGCCAAAATGGGTCAATAAGCGCATAAGGCGGCTCAAATGGGATTTCTTCGAGGGAGGAAGCGCCAAGGCTGAGTGGAGCTGGCTGAGAGTCATCGGCTGGCCGTTATTGCCGATCGCGTCAGGGATGCCGAGATCTAAAGCACACCTGAGAGACATGGTTTTTAGGTAACCGAATGTCATGTTCCACAACCCCGCTTGTGCTTGAGATACATTGTTGTCCATTCTTGACACAACAAAATAGGAGTAAAGCTTGGTTGTAAGCAAAATTCTTTCAGTGGTTCTCAGTTTTTATGACCTGACAAGAGAGTATGAAGGGTCCGACTTTTATAAATAAGCGGATGTGAAATTAAATTGATCTTTTATAAATTATAACCAACCGTACCACATGTGAAACACACCATCGCAACTGATAACGACTGTGAGTATGTGGCTCTATCTGTTACCTCATACTCCTTATTTCTTGTCATGTGCAAGAAAATGATTACTAAATTAACGTTTTCTAATGCATTTTAGTGGTACTAATTAAAACAGTTCATGCTCTTTAATTTGTGTGATCTTGTTGCACTAATTATGTGACCGACAAATCTGGCAACATACGGGTAGGGGCTGGTATATATTAATACAAGATAAAATTGTTACTGAAACAACAAGATCTATTATTCTTTTGTGACTAATTCTACTATGAAATTAAGATAAAGAGATTAGATTAAATTTAACGATTATGATTTATTAATTATATTTTGATCATTAATTATATTTTGATCTATAGCATAACTGCTCTTCTTATTCAATGGACAATTATGCCCGTTTATTTTTTTTTCTCTTCCAGTTAAGTTTATTTTTTCCCCTTATTTGATGAGCTTTTTTTCTCAATGACTATTTCTATAGTACGTAGTTGTATCAATTTGAATTTTTTTTTCTTTACTTTTTAGAAAGAATTGTCTTCAATGAAAATATAATCAACAATGCATATACTAAATCATGAATTGTAACTGCATTTCGGTATATTTTATTCGGACACTATATTGCTACTTCAATTTCAAATGGAGCTGATATATAGATATTGTCATTAATACCGTCGTCAATACCGACTTTATTATTTAAATTAAATGAGTTATTATTCATTGTTAAGGACTTTATTATATAATTTATTTGTACAATAGATTTATTATTCAACTTAAATGATTTATTATTCATATTAATGTTATTTCAGTTATATAAAAAAATAACGTACAAAATAAGTTGTATAATAAGTCGTTAGCATAAATAATAACTCATTTTAAATGAATAAGAAAATCGGTATCAATGATAATATCAATGATGGTATGTCCCAAATATTTTTCATTTTGAATATACAAATAGTACGTTTGTTACTTTCTCTGGATTTACTGGGTACTTAAAAAGAAATTCCAATTTAAAATTTTAAAATTATCAAATATATACATATGCATAAACTGTGTAAGGAAAAACTGGCTACGGATTAACATGAGAGAAAGATGTCACAAGAAATTTTCATCAATACATACATAAGCAGATGTGAAATTAAATTTGTCTTTTACAAATTATAACTAATCCAACAACATGTGAAACCACACCATAATAACAGATAATGATTGTGTTTATGTGGCTCCATTTGTGGCCACATACTCCTTATTTCTTGTCAAGTGTAAGAAAATGATTACTAAATGAATGTTTTCTAATAATTATTGGGGACAGAGATGTCCTCAATTTTTCGCCCATCTATGTTCACGTTTTAATTTTCTCGTTGAATAGCATCACCTAATATTGAGTTTTAAAAATTGCAAAAATATGTACCTGCTATAATAATAACTATATATAGATTATTTTTTCCCGGCCAATGCTAATTTTATAAAAAAAGCAATAATATCCCTCTTTTTTGAAGAGATTATTTGCACAAGTACACTTAAAATATGTTGTGTTCCCCTATTGACCAAAGATTTGAAGAAGATTACACAAATAGTTCCTTTGCTTTCTTTATTAGTATAATTGTAATCTTTGATTACACAAACGACCCGCTACCAATAGTTAATAGTTAATTAAGAGCTTCTTCTTTTGTGTGTGTGTGTGTTTTATCCTATTTTGTTAATCTGTTTCGGATAACATAAGGTCTCTCATCAGTTTTCAGGTCTTCATTTTATGTTGTGCAGCACTACAACATACAGACGGATGGATTATGAGCATCCTTATTGAAAATATATTTTTTGACAATATCTCACATCTCTTACGTAGAACTAGAGAACATCCCAATTTTGGATTATATTGTGATCTTACCTTTACTTCATAATTAGTAATCGGAAATTCCTCGCTGAGAGCTGATACACAGATACAGTTGTTGATGTAGTTCTCGATACAGATTTTATTATAAATGTTAAATGAATTAATATACATGTTAATGACTTTATTATATAAATTCATTATTTAACTTAAATAAGTTATTATGCATATTAGTGGTATTGAAGTTGAATAATTAAAAGAGGTATTGTATGAAATAATATCGTTAACATGCATAATAACTCATTAAATGTGTATAATAAAATGCATATTGATAATGGTATCAACAATGATATCTCCAAAATATTTTCCTTCATTTCTGTAATACATTGCTAAAAGAAGCTGGAATTAATCAAAAGGCTGATTTTTATATCCAGAAAAAAAAATCTCAAAATTACAAAAGCTGAAATGAAATCGTCGAAATTACAAAACAAGAAAAACTGTGTTTTGAAAATCCGGCTAGAGAGAGATTGGATCCTCAGAAACCAACCAGGCTGATGTGCTGGTCGAATTCTAAGAATTGGGCCAGGGAAGGCCGGATTTTCAAAATATGGCCAGTAGGTCAGCACGGTAATTTTTTAGTTAGATAAATTTTTTTTTAAAAAAATCAAAATTGAATTAAAAAAATAATCAATAGAGAAGTTAAAATAATAAATTTAAATGATACCTATACATAAGTGTAAGTTATTAATTATTATCCGAAATTAAAAAGAAATTATTTTAATAATTTTAATAATTTTTGCAAACCTTATAAAGGACGGTGAATATTAAAAATAACAAAAAAAATTTTGAACGACATATAAAAAATCTCCGAAATTTCAAAAAATTGTAAATAAAATATCGAGTTTCAAACATGTATAATTTTTTATAGCAAATTCTGTAAAAAAACGTCTAATATCAATTTGAAAAATTCGTAAAATGATCTGCTTATAAATTATGGTAAGAACCATAACCCCTCATCTTCGGACCCAAGAAATATCGTCTGAACCTTTAAAACTTGCGATTTAGTTCTCTAAAATTTCTGTAGTTTTTTTATATATCATCCAGAATTATTTTTTATTATTTCTAATTTTCACTGTCCTTTATAAGGCTTGCATAAATTATTAAATTTATTAAATACAAAAATTATTTTTTTAATTTCAGATAATAATTAATAACATATACGTATATATAGATATCATTAAAATTTGTTGTTTTAGTCTCTCTATTGAATATTTTTTAAATCCAATTCTGATTTTTTTTGAAAAAAAATTTATCTAACAACAAAATTATTGTGCTGACATGCTCGCCGGATTCTAAAAATCCGGCCTTCTTTGGCCGGTTTCTCATAATCCGACCAATATATCCACCTAACCGATTTCTGAGAATCTTATTCCCTCTAGCCAGATTTTCAAAAAACAATTTTTTTGTTTTGTAATTTCGTCGATTTCATTTCAGCTTTCGTAATTTCGAGATTTTTTTTTTGCCAACATAAAAATCAGCCTAATCAAAGACTTTGGTCCTCAGATCCTTAGCTGCTTCCAAATTAATCTAACTAGCATCTTGGGTCATATCAATTTTGCAAAGTACAGTGGTACCCCTTCTTAATTAATTGTTAATTAATCTAATAGCTAAGCCTCTCTGAGGTAAAATGCATTAGAAACCAAGGACCAATACATTCGGATAGTACCAATAATTGCTGAAGTCTGTTGAATTTTCTTTTTATTTTTAAAAATAAAGATGTATGGAAATTTCTCTAACTATGACCTTCTACATGATGAGCATTTCTTTAGTCACTAGGTTAAATGATGAACCCTGTTTGTTATCGGATTAAAGTATGATTTTTTTTGTGTTGAGTCATTTTTAGTGTATTTAGTAATTAAATGAAGATTGGAGTCTGCATTTGCTATTATGAATTATTAAGTTTTTGAGATTAAGAATGAGAAGAAAGTATTTGTTTATATTATTCTAAACTTTGCATGTGACAAGCCCTTTATTTATATAGGTGATTTGCCTATAGAGACGTTGGCCTATTTCCTAATTTGCTTGATTACAATTATGCACAAAAAATTTGTAGTCATTGCCTGATTGGCTATTAACGACTAGTTGATTGCTGATTATCTGATGCTTGAATATATAATTATCTTTAATTGATCGATGATGATTCTCTGAGATTTAATCCATATCATCAACACTCTCTCAAGTTGGGTTTGAATATATTTAATGACCCCAACTCGAATAAGATATTAATAAATGGTCCTTTGTTCAACGCCTTGCTAAATATGTCTGTGAGTTGATCTCGACTTCCAACAAATGGAGTCTCAATTTGTCCTAATTGGACTTTTTCTCTTACAAGATGACAATCCGTCTCTATATGCTTAGTTCTTTCACGGAACATGGAATATAAGATAATGTTCTTGCAACTCGGTTGCTGCAATACATTTGTATTGGCTCATTGCAAGTAATCTTTATGTATTCGAGCACTTATTTGATCCATATCAACTCGCTTGTGATTGATGTCAGTGCTCTATACTCTATTTTCGCGCTTCATCTTGCAACAACGTTCTGTTTTTTGCTCTTTCAAGTCACAAGATTTTCACTTACAAATGTGCAATATCTTGTGGTTGATTTTTTACAATAGCTGCTAGTACAATCTACATCAGAATAACCAACAATAGTGTTAGTATTATTTTTCCTCATCCGTATACCTTGACCGGGAGACCCTTTATACCTAAGCATTCTATCGACAGTCTTAAAATGATTGGAATTGAATTCTGGAAAAACAAGTCTGTTTCTTGATTAATGATTTTGGGTTCTTATAGAACCTCACTGCACACTCTTACAAGTTACACCCTAGACTATTTCATAATAACCCATTTACCCATATGCCCCTAGAAAACCCCAAAAATACTAACACATATAAATAACTCTCAACACTTCCCCTCAAGATAGGCGATAGATATTCACTAAGCTCATCTTGTCACATCCTCTAGTTAAATCCAACGAATTGAGCCCTTTCGTCAGACAATTTGCTGCTTAGTTTTTGGTTGAAACATGACCTAGTTTCAGGAGTCCATTGTCCAACTTCTCTTTGATAAAGAACCGATCAACCTCAATATGGTTGGTTCTATCATGCTGCACTGAATTGTTAGTGATGCTTATGGTTGACTTGTTGTCGCACCACAACTTCATTCTGACCCCTTGATCTAGCCTCAACTCCACCAACATATATTTTAGCCACATTAACTCTGCGACCCCCAAAGCTATGGCTCTGTACTCTGCTTCTGCTGCCGATCTTGCCACCAAGGACTGTTTTTTGCTCTTCCACGAGACCAAGTTGCCTCCTATAAAGATACAATATTATGAGGTGGATCTCCTATCGTCTGTACAGCTGGCCCAATCAAAGTCAAAGTAGCCCTCAATACTCACATAGCTATTCTTCCTGAAAATCAATCCTTTTCCAGGAGCACTCTTCAAATATCTTAGGATTTAATATACTGCGTTCATGTGACCTTTTCCGCGGGTCATGCATGTAGCGACTGACCACACTCACTGCAAAGGAGATATCGGGACGAGTGTGACTCAGGTAGATCAATCTGCCTACTAATCTCTGGTATCTCTTGCGTTCAACTGGTTCTCCGGCCTCTGCATTTTGTTTGAGCCTTTGGTCGATCAGTGTAACCGCAGGTTTGCACCTCGATATTTCTGTTTCTGTAAGAAGATCAAGTGTGTACTTCCTTTGGACGAGAACAATCCCCTCCGCTCCTCGAGATATCTCGATCCCAAGGAAGTACCGAAGCATACCAAAATCCTTCACCTCGAACTCTTTGCCTAGTTTTACCTTGAGTTGGGCAATATCCCTCTCATCATCCCCTGTGACGATCATATCATCCACATAGACTACAAGTATGGTAGTGTGACCCCCGTTTCGTCGAAAGAATACAATATGGTCAGCATTGATCTGTTCGTATCCCATACTTACCATAGCTCTCCGGAACCTATCGAACCAAGCTCGAGGAGACTTCTTCAGCCTGCAAACCTTACCCATTGTCTTGTCTGTGTTAAATTATGGTGTTATATCCATGTATACCTCCTCCACTAGATCCCACTGTTTTTTTCCCGGATGGTAGTGGTACTAACTCTCATGTGCGGTTTTTGTCAAGAGCCCTTAGTTCCTCATGCATGGTTGTCTTCCACTTTGGGTCTTCTTTTACTACCTGCCAACACTTGGGAATAGAAATAATGTCCAATAATGCAATGAATGCTCCGAATATGAATGAAATGTTAGAATTACCAACAGGGTCAATATTATGTGGAAATTCAAACCGATCAGGAGGATTACCGACATTGCTGCGAGTAGTCCTCCTTAATGATACAAGAGTGGAAGAAAGAGGAAACATATCACCTAAGTCTATGGTGGGTGGTGCAGGTGTCTCAAGAGTTGGAGAAGACCAGGATGAGGGACTTAGTACGAGTGGTACTGTCGGCATAGGTATATTCATCTTGCTTCTTCTCTGGTACACTCTCAGCTCCCCCTAAGCCTAATTCTCTCCCCCTCCTTCTCTTGTCACCCCTACTTCTTCCACTTTATCTTCAACCACTTCTTCTCTCATAATCGGACCTGATATCATCTTCTTTAACTGAATCGGCCTTTCTCCTTCGTTTCTCTCCCCTTCTCGCCCGATTTTCCCATTATCTGGCAAGTCACCAAAACGTAAGGCTACTCTGGAGGGGTAGTACGGCTCAGACTCACGAAAAGTCACATCCATACTCACAAACAATTGTCTTTCTCCCGGGCTCCAACACACATACCCCTTCTAGGTGGCTGAGTAGCCTACAAAGACACACTTGATTGCTCTAGGGTCTAGCTTCCCCACTGTTGGTATGTTGTCTATCACAAAGCACACACAACCAAACACTTTTAAGGAAGAACTCCTCCATTATCACCTTCAATATTTCACAGGGGGACTTCCAATCCAGTATCCTCGAAGGCATCCTGTTGATCAGCTAAACAGCGGTTAAGACTGCTTGCCCTCACAGGTAGTTTGGGACATTCATTGAGATCATCATGCACAGGACAACCTCTAACAAGTGTCTATTCTTTAGTTCTGCAACCCCATTCTGTGCCGGTGTATATGGGCAAGTAGTCTAATATTGTATCCCATGTGCAGATAAGTACTCCCCAAACGCCTTGTTAGTGTACTTTGTCCCATTGTCGGATCTTAATACCTTAACTACTGCGTCGTATTGGGTTTGTACCGTCTTTTGAAAATCTTTGAAACATGCAAGTACATCACTTTTATTTTTTGTCAAATACAACCAAGTAACACGAGAAAAACCATCAATAAAAGTCATAAAATATCTATAGCCATTGATTGTATTTGCCAGATAAGGCCCCCATACATCAGAGTGAATTAGATCAAAAACCCTAGAATTCTTATTACTAGAGCTATGATAAGAGCTTCTGGTATGCTTTTCTAGCTCACACGCATCACAAACTAACTTCCATTCGTTTGCCCTTTCATACAATGAAGGGTACAATATACTCAAAACAGAAAAAGAAAGATGACCCATACGCCGATGATGTCGTAGAAACACCTCCTTTACAGTCATCCCAGAACCTCCTACTCCAGCCCCCTCTATCACAGATGTCCGTGCTGAATCTAACCCTTCTCTGTCCATATACCATAACCCTTTATGCCACGTGCCAGTCCCAAGTCTCCAGCCCGTCTCCTTCTCCGTGAAAATCACCTTAGGAATATCAATGAAAACAACACAGTTTAGTTAAAGGATAATAGCACTGAAAGATAAAAGATTTATCGGAAATGAGGGAGCATGCAGTACATTAGACAAGGTCACTAAATTGGTACATTTAACAATACCCTTACCAACCACGGATTGTTTTGTGCCATCTACCGTCTGAATGCCCATGTCACATGTCTAGATACACCAGAATCTATGATCCAATCAAGTGATCTAGTGGGTGGTACAGAGGCAAGAGAATGTGTAATACCTGTGACAGAGTGTGCAATACTTGTGGCAGAATGAGCAAAGGTAGCAAAGTTACCCCTAAGGTCAGACGTAGATGTCTCATCTGTTATGACCTTATTTCCCCCATCTCCTGCCATTCTCTGCTTTCTCTTGAGCATTTCGAATAACTCGTGCTCCTCTTCGGTGAAGCCTGTCTCCTCCTCAACATGTGGGTCTTCCATCAGATGTGCCCGGTATCCCCCATCTATGTCTCCTCTACGGCCTCCATAACTACGACCATGACCTCCAGGTTGCCCTCTCCCACCTGTCTCTCTGTCCCTAGGTGGCTTAGGACACACCTTGCTCAGGTGTCCCACTTCCCCACAGTTGTAACACCTACGGGTCTCTCCCCGTGCACTTGTCATACTTGAGCTCAAAGTAGCCAACACTGATCGAGCACCTGGAGGACCACCCGACTCTGAGTGCAGTCTCATGCGAGTCTCCTCCTGTATCATCGCAAAGACTGCCTCATCCAGTGTAGGAATCTTCGCTTGGGTTAGAAGGACCAATCTCCTCTAATCAAAGGTCGGGTTCAGGTGAGCCAAGAATTGCATCGTCCTCATCTGTGAGTTGAACTCCCTTCTCTTGCATCCCGAATCACTGTAGCTCGACATCGATGAGAAGCGATCAAGATCTTGTCACAGCTGCTCTAGCTCCATGGAGTACTCCTGAATAGATCTATCACCCTGCACCACCGCCTCTATGTCACGTTGGATCTGAAACACCCGCATGTGATTCTCAGCCCCAACATAGGTCCTTTTCAGCATTGCCCAGATATCCTCTACCTTTCTAATGCCGTCCACTGATGAAGCAACCTTTGGGACCATGGAGTTCAATAGCCAGGTGTAGAGCAAAGCATGTGTGGTCCTCCACTCATCTTCCTCGGCACTGCCACTCCCCGGCTCATCCTTAACTCCTGTCATGTATCCATCAAGCATCATCCCTACTAGAGCTGCCTCGATCCGACGAGACCAACTCAGGTACGTGGCTGGTCCATCTAATTTCATATCCACAGAAGGGAGATCGAGCTTCACGGGTTGTGGATAGGTTAATCCTGTCCCCCCGCCCCTCGTGACGCTCAGCTTCTTCAACTCCATCAAAGTTCTCACCTCTGTCGGATTCAATTTTTTAATGATCTCCTCCATATTTCAATCGTAAGAATCCAAATCTCGATCACACAAATTACACATGACTCTCTTCCCCTTTCTCTTTTCTTAGATCCCGATCTTTCAACACATCGAGAGTTCTACCTTTTCTTCACCCCAATCAACAAATACCTCAGATTCAACGGTTAACGATCCCTCTTTCAACACATCGAGAACCACTCTCAACACCAGGGATCGAGACCTTTTCTTGACCCCAATCAACGGTGCATGAGTGCGATCGCCAGAGGAGTTGCCAGGGGAGTCGCCAGAGGATTCGCGCGTAGGAGAGATCGCCAAAGGGTAGAAGAGATCACCAGCGAGGGTCGCGCCAGGGAGTCAACGCCAGAGGGTAGAAGAGATCGGCCTGAGTCTATGGTAGTCGTGCAGTGGAGATCACCAGAGGGTTAGACGCCAAGGAAGAGATCGCCAGCAGGGGTCGACGCCAGAGGGGTTCGCACGTGGTAGTCGTGCGGTGGAGTCGCGTATTGCACCGGAGGTCAAAGACTCGCACACGGAGGGGTCACGCGTGTGCTGTGGTGGTGGCGACAACGACGCCGAGAGGGAGGTGGCCGGCAGCTGAAGTGGTGGTTATTCTAACCCTAGCTCTGATACCACATTGAATTCTGAAAAAATAGGTCCGTTTCTTGACTAATGATTTTGGATTTTTATAGAACCTCACTGCACACTCTTACAAGTTACACCCTAGATTATTTCATAATGACTTATTTACTCATATGCCCTTAAAAACTCCAAAAACACTAACACATATAAATAACTCTCAACAATTGATTCAAGGAGCATGCATAAATTGACCTATTGAACTAACTGCAAAGGCCATATCTGGTCTAATCAACAAAGTAAATTAATTTACTAACAAGCTTTTGGAACCGTCCTATATCCTTCAATAGTTCACCATTTTCAGTGTCAAGTTTTTTGTTCGGTTTCATTGGAGTACTGGCTGGTTTTGGAACCGAAGTCAAAGGGCCTTATATTGATTTAAGACATTCTCGTAAGATATTAATGCATCAATTAAGATTTTAATTTAGATTAATATATTCTTCTGAATGTTTCCCAAAATGACTTGAATAAGAGAAAATTGGAGAATTTGTTACTCTAGTGATCAAAATAATATTCTTTGCCTCAGAACCATTTGTCTTTACAAAACTGTTTATCGGTACCAATAATGTACCAATCTATTTTCTGCCAGAATTTGACAGCATAATATGTCACTTTGCAGTGCCTAAGTTTCATGATAGAATTTTATAACACTGGACGTTACCAAAATTTGATGGTCTAAATTAAATGGAGAAATATGGAGACATTCTCAGTCAAGTGCAGTGCAGACAGGCAGCACTTGTACTGGTACCAAAATTATCCTTGTATCGTCTCATCTTCTCTTCTTTTTCTTTAATTTTGATTAGATATATCTGCTTTTAGTTTGACAATAGCTGCAGTTGCTGGAGATCCTGTGATGGAAGTTACATTATTGATGGGGGTAAATAAGGTATTTGAATGCTTTTAGGGGATTATTAGAAAATTTGGAACTTGTGATTAATTTCATCTCTGAAAGTAATCAAATCTAAAGTGAATTCTAAGTAACATGATCCACAAAAAGCCAGTCAATTTTCAGTGTTATGAAAATAAGTGAGCAATTATAAATCTATAGAATACAACAAATTTCGTACAATGAATCTATTGATTTTCAGCATGAAATTTCTATGAATTCCATAGATCTATTAACCATAACATGCATGGAGTAAAAGCAAACGAAGATAAATCCGATGATCTGAATAAGAACGCATCGTACTTATGGGTAGATCTCAATGACCGACATGAACCCAACGGTATGGCAGATCTTGTAAGAACTAAATCCCGCTTCCATGAATAATTTCTTCCACTCATTCTCATCTCGCTCTTCTCCTCCGGTTAGTGTCAACATCAACATATCGAACAACAGTTGCGGTTCTTCCGATATCATGGCAGCTGTTGTCCCAACAACTGCTTCTAAAACTATGACCTTGCCCCCAGCTTCTCTCGAGGGAATTGCATCTTTGCATCGCCGCAATATCCTAATACAATCTTCATTGCTCCAATCATGCAGAATCCACTAAAACAATGAAATTCCAATAGTAAGTAATTCAAGTACACACAAATATATATATGTACCAGTGTATTATATATAATATATTTCATAAGAATGATTATTTTTTACCTTAAGAAGAACTGCATTCGCTGGAGGAATATAATTGAACATGTCACCCGAAACAAACTTCACAATTCCATCATTTGAGTTTTCACCTACAACATGGGGCAGATCCAAAACGGTGCATTTGACTTGAGGGAAATTTTTAGCAATAACTTCTGCCATTGCACCACTGCCGCCTCCGACATCAACAAGGGACTCTATCCCCTTGAAAATTTCAGTACCATTTTTTATAATGACATCGTCGAACAAGCAACTACTGCTTATCATAGCATCATTAAACATTTTGTTAACTTTTGGGTTCTGACTCGCCATTTCCCAAAGAGTGTGACCATGTGCTAACTCGACTGGAATCTGATTGTCGTCTAGCATGAACCAATCTGCCATGTATTGTGAAGGTTTCAGACATTTATCATCGATATGTAAACGTACAAAGGGCAACATGTTGGTTGATTCATTTTTCTGAGTCACCAGGCGCGATTGAGCAGTTAGGTCATAAACTGCCTCGGTGCTTGCACCAATACTCTTCTCAGTAAAGAAGCCAAAATGGGTCAATAAGCGCATAAGGCGGCTCAAATGGGATTTCTTCGAGGGAGGAAGCGCCAAGGCTGAGTGGAGCTGGCTGAGAGTCATCGGCTGGCCGTTATTGCCGATCGCGTCAGGGATGCCGAGATCTAAAGCACACCTGAGAGACATGGTTTTTAGGTAACCGAATGTCATGTTCCACAACCCCGCTTGTGCTTGAGATACATTGTTGTCCATTCTTGACACAACAAAATAGGAGTAAAGCTTGGTTGTAAGCAAAATTCTTTCAGTGGTTCTCAGTTTTTATGACCTGACAAGAGAGTATGAAGGGTCCGACTTTTATAAATAAGCGGATGTGAAATTAAATTGATCTTTTATAAATTATAACCAACCGTACCACATGTGAAACACACCATCGCAACTGATAACGACTGTGAGTATGTGGCTCTATCTGTTACCTCATACTCCTTATTTCTTGTCATGTGCAAGAAAATGATTACTAAATTAACGTTTTCTAATGCATTTTAGTGGTACTAATTAAAACAGTTCATGCTCTTTAATTTGTGTGATCTTGTTGCACTAATTATGTGACCGACAAATCTGGCAACATACGGGTAGGGGCTGGTATATATTAATACAAGATAAAATTGTTACTGAAACAACAAGATCTATTATTCTTTTGTGACTAATTCTACTATGAAATTAAGATAAAGAGATTAGATTAAATTTAACGATTATGATTTATTAATTATATTTTGATCATTAATTATATTTTGATCTATAGCATAACTGCTCTTCTTATTCAATGGACAATTATGCCCGTTTATTTTTTTTTCTCTTCCAGTTAAGTTTATTTTTTCCCCTTATTTGATGAGCTTTTTTTCTCAATGACTATTTCTATAGTACGTAGTTGTATCAATTTGAATTTTTTTTTCTTTACTTTTTAGAAAGAATTGTCTTCAATGAAAATATAATCAACAATGCATATACTAAATCATGAATTGTAACTGCATTTCGGTATATTTTATTCGGACACTATATTGCTACTTCAATTTCAAATGGAGCTGATATATAGATATTGTCATTAATACCGTCGTCAATACCGACTTTATTATTTAAATTAAATGAGTTATTATTCATTGTTAAGGACTTTATTATATAATTTATTTGTACAATAGATTTATTATTCAACTTAAATGATTTATTATTCATATTAATGTTATTTCAGTTATATAAAAAAATAACGTACAAAATAAGTTGTATAATAAGTCGTTAGCATAAATAATAACTCATTTTAAATGAATAAGAAAATCGGTATCAATGATAATATCAATGATGGTATGTCCCAAATATTTTTCATTTTGAATATACAAATAGTACGTTTGTTACTTTCTCTGGATTTACTGGGTACTTAAAAAGAAATTCCAATTTAAAATTTTAAAATTATCAAATATATACATATGCATAAACTGTGTAAGGAAAAACTGGCTACGGATTAACATGAGAGAAAGATGTCACAAGAAATTTTCATCAATACATACATAAGCAGATGTGAAATTAAATTTGTCTTTTACAAATTATAACTAATCCAACAACATGTGAAACCACACCATAATAACAGATAATGATTGTGTTTATGTGGCTCCATTTGTGGCCACATACTCCTTATTTCTTGTCAAGTGTAAGAAAATGATTACTAAATGAATGTTTTCTAATAATTATTGGGGACAGAGATGTCCTCAATTTTTCGCCCATCTATGTTCACGTTTTAATTTTCTCGTTGAATAGCATCACCTAATATTGAGTTTTAAAAATTGCAAAAATATGTACCTGCTATAATAATAACTATATATAGATTATTTTTTCCCGGCCAATGCTAATTTTATAAAAAAAGCAATAATATCCCTCTTTTTTGAAGAGATTATTTGCACAAGTACACTTAAAATATGTTGTGTTCCCCTATTGACCAAAGATTTGAAGAAGATTACACAAATAGTTCCTTTGCTTTCTTTATTAGTATAATTGTAATCTTTGATTACACAAACGACCCGCTACCAATAGTTAATAGTTAATTAAGAGCTTCTTCTTTTGTGTGTGTGTGTGTTTTATCCTATTTTGTTAATCTGTTTCGGATAACATAAGGTCTCTCATCAGTTTTCAGGTCTTCATTTTATGTTGTGCAGCACTACAACATACAGACGGATGGATTATGAGCATCCTTATTGAAAATATATTTTTTGACAATATCTCACATCTCTTACGTAGAACTAGAGAACATCCCAATTTTGGATTATATTGTGATCTTACCTTTACTTCATAATTAGTAATCGGAAATTCCTCGCTGAGAGCTGATACACAGATACAGTTGTTGATGTAGTTCTCGATACAGATTTTATTATAAATGTTAAATGAATTAATATACATGTTAATGACTTTATTATATAAATTCATTATTTAACTTAAATAAGTTATTATGCATATTAGTGGTATTGAAGTTGAATAATTAAAAGAGGTATTGTATGAAATAATATCGTTAACATGCATAATAACTCATTAAATGTGTATAATAAAATGCATATTGATAATGGTATCAACAATGATATCTCCAAAATATTTTCCTTCATTTCTGTAATACATTGCTAAAAGAAGCTGGAATTAATCAAAAGGCTGATTTTTATATCCAGCAAAAAAAATCTCAAAATTACAAAAGCTGAAATGAAATCGTCGAAATTACAAAACAAGAAAAACTGTGTTTTGAAAATCCGGCTAGAGAGAGATTGGATCCTCAGAAACCAACCAGGCTGATGTGCTGGTCGAATTCTAAGAATTGGGCCAGGGAAGGCCGGATTTTCAAAATATGGCCAGTAGGTCAGCACGGTAATTTTTTAGTTAGATAAATTTTTTTTTAAAAAAATCAAAATTGAATTAAAAAAATAATCAATAGAGAAGTTAAAATAATAAATTTAAATGATACCTATACATAAGTGTAAGTTATTAATTATTATCCGAAATTAAAAAGAAATTATTTTAATAATTTTAATAATTTTTGCAAACCTTATAAAGGACGGTGAATATTAAAAATAACAAAAAAAATTTTGAACGACATATAAAAAATCTCCGAAATTTCAAAAAATTGTAAATAAAATATCGAGTTTCAAACATGTATAATTTTTTATAGCAAATTCTGTAAAAAAACGTCTAATATCAATTTGAAAAATTCGTAAAATGATCTGCTTATAAATTATGGTAAGAACCATAACCCCTCATCTTCGGACCCAAGAAATATCGTCTGAACCTTTAAAACTTGCGATTTAGTTCTCTAAAATTTCTGTAGTTTTTTTATATATCATCCAGAATTATTTTTTATTATTTCTAATTTTCACTGTCCTTTATAAGGCTTGCATAAATTATTAAATTTATTAAATACAAAAATTATTTTTTTAATTTCAGATAATAATTAATAACATATACGTATATATAGATATCATTAAAATTTGTTGTTTTAGTCTCTCTATTGAATATTTTTTAAATCCAATTCTGATTTTTTTTGAAAAAAAATTTATCTAACAACAAAATTATTGTGCTGACATGCTCGCCGGATTCTAAAAATCCGGCCTTCTTTGGCCGGTTTCTCATAATCCGACCAATATATCCACCTAACCGATTTCTGAGAATCTTATTCCCTCTAGCCAGATTTTCAAAAAACAATTTTTTTGTTTTGTAATTTCGTCGATTTCATTTCAGCTTTCGTAATTTCGAGATTTTTTTTTTGCCAACATAAAAATCAGCCTAATCAAAGACTTTGGTCCTCAGATCCTTAGCTGCTTCCAAATTAATCTAACTAGCATCTTGGGTCATATCAATTTTGCAAAGTACAGTGGTACCCCTTCTTAATTAATTGTTAATTAATCTAATAGCTAAGCCTCTCTGAGGTAAAATGCATTAGAAACCAAGGACCAATACATTCGGATAGTACCAATAATTGCTGAAGTCTGTTGAATTTTCTTTTTATTTTTAAAAATAAAGATGTATGGAAATTTCTCTAACTATGACCTTCTACATGATGAGCATTTCTTTAGTCACTAGGTTAAATGATGAACCCTGTTTGTTATCGGATTAAAGTATGATTTTTTTTGTGTTGAGTCATTTTTAGTGTATTTAGTAATTAAATGAAGATTGGAGTCTGCATTTGCTATTATGAATTATTAAGTTTTTGAGATTAAGAATGAGAAGAAAGTATTTGTTTATATTATTCTAAACTTTGCATGTGACAAGCCCTTTATTTATATAGGTGATTTGCCTATAGAGACGTTGGCCTATTTCCTAATTTGCTTGATTACAATTATGCACAAAAAATTTGTAGTCATTGCCTGATTGGCTATTAACGACTAGTTGATTGCTGATTATCTGATGCTTGAATATATAATTATCTTTAATTGATCGATGATGATTCTCTGAGATTTAATCCATATCATCAACACTCTCTCAAGTTGGGTTTGAATATATTTAATGACCCCAACTCGAATAAGATATTAATAAATGGTCCTTTGTTCAACGCCTTGCTAAATATGTCTGTGAGTTGATCTCGACTTCCAACAAATGGAGTCTCAATTTGTCCTAATTGGACTTTTTCTCTTACAAGATGACAATCCGTCTCTATATGCTTAGTTCTTTCACGGAACATGGAATATAAGATAATGTTCTTGCAACTCGGTTGCTGCAATACATTTGTATTGGCTCATTGCAAGTAATCTTTATGTATTCGAGCACTTATTTGATCCATATCAACTCGCTTGTGATTGATGTCAGTGCTCTATACTCTATTTTCGCGCTTCATCTTGCAACAACGTTCTGTTTTTTGCTCTTTCAAGTCACAAGATTTTCACTTACAAATGTGCAATATCTTGTGGTTGATTTTTTACAATAGCTGCTAGTACAATCTACATCAGAATAACCAACAATAGTGTTAGTATTATTTTTCCTCATCCGTATACCTTGACCGGGAGACCCTTTATACCTAAGCATTCTATCGACAGTCTTAAAATGATTGGAATTGAATTCTGGAAAAACAAGTCTGTTTCTTGATTAATGATTTTGGGTTCTTATAGAACCTCACTGCACACTCTTACAAGTTACACCCTAGACTATTTCATAATAACCCATTTACCCATATGCCCCTAGAAAACCCCAAAAATACTAACACATATAAATAACTCTCAACACTTCCCCTCAAGATAGGCGATAGATATTCACTAAGCTCATCTTGTCACATCCTCTAGTTAAATCCAACGAATTGAGCCCTTTCGTCAGACAATTTGCTGCTTAGTTTTTGGTTGAAACATGACCTAGTTTCAGGAGTCCATTGTCCAACTTCTCTTTGATAAAGAACCGATCAACCTCAATATGGTTGGTTCTATCATGCTGCACTGAATTGTTAGTGATGCTTATGGTTGACTTGTTGTCGCACCACAACTTCATTCTGACCCCTTGATCTAGCCTCAACTCCACCAACATATATTTTAGCCACATTAACTCTGCGACCCCCAAAGCTATGGCTCTGTACTCTGCTTCTGCTGCCGATCTTGCCACCAAGGACTGTTTTTTGCTCTTCCACGAGACCAAGTTGCCTCCTATAAAGATACAATATTATGAGGTGGATCTCCTATCGTCTGTACAGCTGGCCCAATCAAAGTCAAAGTAGCCCTCAATACTCACATAGCTATTCTTCCTGAAAATCAATCCTTTTCCAGGAGCACTCTTCAAATATCTTAGGATTTAATATACTGCGTTCATGTGACCTTTTCCGCGGGTCATGCATGTAGCGACTGACCACACTCACTGCAAAGGAGATATCGGGACGAGTGTGACTCAGGTAGATCAATCTGCCTACTAATCTCTGGTATCTCTTGCGTTCAACTGGTTCTCCGGCCTCTGCATTTTGTTTGAGCCTTTGGTCGATCAGTGTAACCGCAGGTTTGCACCTCGATATTTCTGTTTCTGTAAGAAGATCAAGTGTGTACTTCCTTTGGACGAGAACAATCCCCTCCGCTCCTCGAGATATCTCGATCCCAAGGAAGTACCGAAGCATACCAAAATCCTTCACCTCGAACTCTTTGCCTAGTTTTACCTTGAGTTGGGCAATATCCCTCTCATCATCCCCTGTGACGATCATATCATCCACATAGACTACAAGTATGGTAGTGTGACCCCCGTTTCGTCGAAAGAATACAATATGGTCAGCATTGATCTGTTCGTATCCCATACTTACCATAGCTCTCCGGAACCTATCGAACCAAGCTCGAGGAGACTTCTTCAGCCTGCAAACCTTACCCATTGTCTTGTCTGTGTTAAATTATGGTGTTATATCCATGTATACCTCCTCCACTAGATCCCACTGTTTTTTTCCCGGATGGTAGTGGTACTAACTCTCATGTGCGGTTTTTGTCAAGAGCCCTTAGTTCCTCATGCATGGTTGTCTTCCACTTTGGGTCTTCTTTTACTACCTGCCAACACTTGGGAATAGAAATAATGTCCAATAATGCAATGAATGCTCCGAATATGAATGAAATGTTAGAATTACCAACAGGGTCAATATTATGTGGAAATTCAAACCGATCAGGAGGATTACCGACATTGCTGCGAGTAGTCCTCCTTAATGATACAAGAGTGGAAGAAAGAGGAAACATATCACCTAAGTCTATGGTGGGTGGTGCAGGTGTCTCAAGAGTTGGAGAAGACCAGGATGAGGGACTTAGTACGAGTGGTACTGTCGGCATAGGTATATTCATCTTGCTTCTTCTCTGGTACACTCTCAGCTCCCCCTAAGCCTAATTCTCTCCCCCTCCTTCTCTTGTCACCCCTACTTCTTCCACTTTATCTTCAACCACTTCTTCTCTCATAATCGGACCTGATATCATCTTCTTTAACTGAATCGGCCTTTCTCCTTCGTTTCTCTCCCCTTCTCGCCCGATTTTCCCATTATCTGGCAAGTCACCAAAACGTAAGGCTACTCTGGAGGGGTAGTACGGCTCAGACTCACGAAAAGTCACATCCATACTCACAAACAATTGTCTTTCTCCCGGGCTCCAACACACATACCCCTTCTAGGTGGCTGAGTAGCCTACAAAGACACACTTGATTGCTCTAGGGTCTAGCTTCCCCACTGTTGGTATGTTGTCTATCACAAAGCACACACAACCAAACACTTTTAAGGAAGAACTCCTCCATTATCACCTTCAATATTTCACAGGGGGACTTCCAATCCAGTATCCTCGAAGGCATCCTGTTGATCAGCTAAACAGCGGTTAAGACTGCTTGCCCTCACAGGTAGTTTGGGACATTCATTGAGATCATCATGCACAGGACAACCTCTAACAAGTGTCTATTCTTTAGTTCTGCAACCCCATTCTGTGCCGGTGTATATGGGCAAGTAGTCTAATATTGTATCCCATGTGCAGATAAGTACTCCCCAAACGCCTTGTTAGTGTACTTTGTCCCATTGTCGGATCTTAATACCTTAACTACTGCGTCGTATTGGGTTTGTACCGTCTTTTGAAAATCTTTGAAACATGCAAGTACATCACTTTTATTTTTTGTCAAATACAACCAAGTAACACGAGAAAAACCATCAATAAAAGTCATAAAATATCTATAGCCATTGATTGTATTTGCCAGATAAGGCCCCCATACATCAGAGTGAATTAGATCAAAAACCCTAGAATTCTTATTACTAGAGCTATGATAAGAGCTTCTGGTATGCTTTTCTAGCTCACACGCATCACAAACTAACTTCCATTCGTTTGCCCTTTCATACAATGAAGGGTACAATATACTCAAAACAGAAAAAGAAAGATGACCCATACGCCGATGATGTCGTAGAAACACCTCCTTTACAGTCATCCCAGAACCTCCTACTCCAGCCCCCTCTATCACAGATGTCCGTGCTGAATCTAACCCTTCTCTGTCCATATACCATAACCCTTTATGCCACGTGCCAGTCCCAAGTCTCCAGCCCGTCTCCTTCTCCGTGAAAATCACCTTAGGAATATCAATGAAAACAACACAGTTTAGTTAAAGGATAATAGCACTGAAAGATAAAAGATTTATCGGAAATGAGGGAGCATGCAGTACATTAGACAAGGTCACTAAATTGGTACATTTAACAATACCCTTACCAACCACGGATTGTTTTGTGCCATCTACCGTCTGAATGCCCATGTCACATGTCTAGATACACCAGAATCTATGATCCAATCAAGTGATCTAGTGGGTGGTACAGAGGCAAGAGAATGTGTAATACCTGTGACAGAGTGTGCAATACTTGTGGCAGAATGAGCAAAGGTAGCAAAGTTACCCCTAAGGTCAGACGTAGATGTCTCATCTGTTATGACCTTATTTCCCCCATCTCCTGTCATTCTCTGCTTTCTCTTGAGCATTTCGAATAACTCGTGCTCCTCTTCGGTGAAGCCTGTCTCCTCCTCAACATGTGGGTCTTCCATCAGATGTGCCCGGTATCCCCCATCTATGTCTCCTCTACGGCCTCCATAACTACGACCATGACCTCCAGGTTGCCCTCTCCCACCTGTCTCTCTGTCCCTAGGTGGCTTAGGACACACCTTGCTCAGGTGTCCCACTTCCCCACAGTTGTAACACCTACGGGTCTCTCCCCGTGCACTTGTCATACTTGAGCTCAAAGTAGCCAACACTGATCGAGCACCTGGAGGACCACCCGACTCTGAGTGCAGTCTCATGCGAGTCTCCTCCTGTATCATCGCAAAGACTGCCTCATCCAGTGTAGGAATCTTCGCTTGGGTTAGAAGGACCAATCTCCTCTAATCAAAGGTCGGGTTCAGGTGAGCCAAGAATTGCATCGTCCTCATCTGTGAGTTGAACTCCCTTCTCTTGCATCCCGAATCACTGTAGCTCGACATCGATGAGAAGCGATCAAGATCTTGTCACAGCTGCTCTAGCTCCATGGAGTACTCCTGAATAGATCTATCACCCTGCACCACCGCCTCTATGTCACGTTGGATCTGAAACACCCGCATGTGATTCTCAGCCCCAACATAGGTCCTTTTCAGCATTGCCCAGATATCCTCTACCTTTCTAATGCCGTCCACTGATGAAGCAACCTTTGGGACCATGGAGTTCAATAGCCAGGTGTAGAGCAAAGCATGTGTGGTCCTCCACTCATCTTCCTCGGCACTGCCACTCCCCGGCTCATCCTTAACTCCTGTCATGTATCCATCAAGCATCATCCCTACTAGAGCTGCCTCGATCCGACGAGACCAACTCAGGTACGTGGCTGGTCCATCTAATTTCATATCCACAGAAGGGAGATCGAGCTTCACGGGTTGTGGATAGGTTAATCCTGTCCCCCCGCCCCTCGTGACGCTCAGCTTCTTCAACTCCATCAAAGTTCTCACCTCTGTCGGATTCAATTTTTTAATGATCTCCTCCATATTTCAATCGTAAGAATCCAAATCTCGATCACACAAATTACACATGACTCTCTTCCCCTTTCTCTTTTCTTAGATCCCGATCTTTCAACACATCGAGAGTTCTACCTTTTCTTCACCCCAATCAACAAATACCTCAGATTCAACGGTTAACGATCCCTCTTTCAACACATCGAGAACCACTCTCAACACCAGGGATCGAGACCTTTTCTTGACCCCAATCAACGGTGCATGAGTGCGATCGCCAGAGGAGTTGCCAGGGGAGTCGCCAGAGGATTCGCGCGTAGGAGAGATCGCCAAAGGGTAGAAGAGATCACCAGCGAGGGTCGCGCCAGGGAGTCAACGCCAGAGGGTAGAAGAGATCGGCCTGAGTCTATGGTAGTCGTGCAGTGGAGATCACCAGAGGGTTAGACGCCAAGGAAGAGATCGCCAGCAGGGGTCGACGCCAGAGGGGTTCGCACGTGGTAGTCGTGCGGTGGAGTCGCGTATTGCACCGGAGGTCAAAGACTCGCACACGGAGGGGTCACGCGTGTGCTGTGGTGGTGGCGACAACGACGCCGAGAGGGAGGTGGCCGGCAGCTGAAGTGGTGGTTATTCTAACCCTAGCTCTGATACCACATTGAATTCTGAAAAAATAGGTCCGTTTCTTGACTAATGATTTTGGATTTTTATAGAACCTCACTGCACACTCTTACAAGTTACACCCTAGATTATTTCATAATGACTTATTTACTCATATGCCCTTAAAAACTCCAAAAACACTAACACATATAAATAACTCTCAACAATTGATTCAAGGAGCATGCATAAATTGACCTATTGAACTAACTGCAAAGGCCATATCTGGTCTAATCAACAAAGTAAATTAATTTACTAACAAGCTTTTGGAACCGTCCTATATCCTTCAATAGTTCACCATTTTCAGTGTCAAGTTTTTTGTTCGGTTTCATTGGAGTACTGGCTGGTTTTGGAACCGAAGTCAAAGGGCCTTATATTGATTTAAGACATTCTCGTAAGATATTAATGCATCAATTAAGATTTTAATTTAGATTAATATATTCTTCTGAATGTTTCCCAAAATGACTTGAATAAGAGAAAATTGGAGAATTTGTTACTCTAGTGATCAAAATAATATTCTTTGCCTCAGAACCATTTGTCTTTACAAAACTGTTTATCGGTACCAATAATGTACCAATCTATTTTCTGCCAGAATTTGACAGCATAATATGTCACTTTGCAGTGCCTAAGTTTCATGATAGAATTTTATAACACTGGACGTTACCAAAATTTGATGGTCTAAATTAAATGGAGAAATATGGAGACATTCTCAGTCAAGTGCAGTGCAGACAGGCAGCACTTGTACTGGTACCAAAATTATCCTTGTATCGTCTCATCTTCTCTTCTTTTTCTTTAATTTTGATTAGATATATCTGCTTTTAGTTTGACAATAGCTGCAGTTGCTGGAGATCCTGTGATGGAAGTTACATTATTGATGGGGGTAAATAAGGTATTTGAATGCTTTTAGGGGATTATTAGAAAATTTGGAACTTGTGATTAATTTCATCTCTGAAAGTAATCAAATCTAAAGTGAATTCTAAGTAACATGATCCACAAAAAGCCAGTCAATTTTCAGTGTTATGAAAATAAGTGAGCAATTATAAATCTATAGAATACAACAAATTTCGTACAATGAATCTATTGATTTTCAGCATGAAATTTCTATGAATTCCATAGATCTATTAACCATAACATGCATGGAGTAAAAGCAAACGAAGATAAATCCGATGATCTGAATAAGAACGCATCGTACTTATGGGTAGATCTCAATGACCGACATGAACCCAACGGTATGGCAGATCTTGTAAGAACTAAATCCCGCTTCCATGAATAATTTCTTCCACTCATTCTCATCTCGCTCTTCTCCTCCGGTTAGTGTCAACATCAACATATCGAACAACAGTTGCGGTTCTTCCGATATCATGGCAGCTGTTGTCCCAACAACTGCTTCTAAAACTATGACCTTGCCCCCAGCTTCTCTCGAGGGAATTGCATCTTTGCATCGCCGCAATATCCTAATACAATCTTCATTGCTCCAATCATGCAGAATCCACTAAAACAATGAAATTCCAATAGTAAGTAATTCAAGTACACACAAATATATATATGTACCAGTGTATTATATATAATATATTTCATAAGAATGATTATTTTTTACCTTAAGAAGAACTGCATTCGCTGGAGGAATATAATTGAACATGTCACCCGAAACAAACTTCACAATTCCATCATTTGAGTTTTCACCTACAACATGGGGCAGATCCAAAACGGTGCATTTGACTTGAGGGAAATTTTTAGCAATAACTTCTGCCATTGCACCACTGCCGCCTCCGACATCAACAAGGGACTCTATCCCCTTGAAAATTTCAGTACCATTTTTTATAATGACATCGTCGAACAAGCAACTACTGCTTATCATAGCATCATTAAACATTTTGTTAACTTTTGGGTTCTGACTCGCCATTTCCCAAAGAGTGTGACCATGTGCTAACTCGACTGGAATCTGATTGTCGTCTAGGATGAACCAATCTGCCATGTATTGCGAAGGTTTCAGCCATCTATCATCGATCTGTAAACGTACAAAGGGCAACATGTTGGTTGATTCATTTTTCTGAGTCACCAGGCGCGATTGAGCAGTTAGGTCATAAACTGCCTCGGTGCTTGCACCAATACTCTTCTCAGTAAAGAAGCCAAAATGGGTCAATAAGCGCATAAGGCGGCTCAAATGGGATTTCTTCGAGGGAGGAAGCGCCAAGGCTGAGTGGAGCTGGCTGAGAGTCATCGGCTGGCCGTTATTGCCGATCGCGTCAGGGATGCTGAGATCTAAAGCACACCTGAGAGACATGGTGAGATCTAACTGGACAATAGATTTATTATTCAACTTAAATGATTTATTATTCATATTAATGGTATTTCAGTTATATAAAAAAATAATGTACAAAATAAGTTGTATAATAAGTCGTTAACATAAATAATAACTCATTTTAAATGAATAAGAAAATCGGTATCGATGATAATATCAATGATGATATGTCCCAAATATTTTTCATTTTGAATATACAAATAGTACGTTTGTTACTTGCTCTGGATTTACTGGGTACTTGAAAGGAAATTCCAATTTAAAATTTTAAAATTATCAAATATATACATATGCATAAACTGTGTAAGGAAAAACTGGCTACGGATTAACATGAGAGAAAGATGTCACAAGAAATTTTCATCAATACATACATAAGCAGATGTGAAATTAAATTTGTCTTTTATAAATTATTACTAATCCGACAACATGTGAAACCACACCATAACAACAGATAATGATTGTGTGTGTGGCCCCATTTGTGGCCACATACTCCTTATTTCTTGTCAAGTGTAGGAAAATGATTACTAAATAAATGTTTTCTAATAATTATTAGAGACAGAGATGTCCTCAATTTTTCGCCCATCTATGTTCACGTTTTAATTTTCTCTTTTGCTGAATAGCATCACCTAATATTGAGTTTTAAAAATTGCAAAAATATGTACCTGCTATAATAATAACTATATATCGATTATTTTTTCCCGGCTAATGCTAATTTCATAAAAATTAGCAATAATATCCCTCTTTTTGGAAGATATCATTTGCACAAGTACACATAAAATATGTTGTGTTCCTCCGATTTATGAATCCTGATCTTCTATTGCGCAGCACTACACTGTATAACGTACAGATAGGTAAATTAAAGAAGGACTTTTTCTGTGATTTAATTTACACGAACAACACATTGTATTACAATATGCAGCATGGCAGAGGATACAACTCCCCAATTTTTGGAGGCTATAATTTACCTGTTGTCAAACTGGGGACTTCATTCTTTCTCCTCTTTAATTTTTTTAGGAATTTCTTTGTTTTTTTTTATTTAATCCTTTGTGGGGAAACTATGCAGCAAATTGTCTTGTTGTTATCTAAATCTTGAAATATATTACTAGATAATCTTTCCTAAACAGTCCAATATAATAAAAAAAATTATGTAAAAAAAAAGCAAATAAAAGATAGGAGAAACAATTCAAGATATCCAAAATTTTATATAGATATTTCTAGAACCCAAAATTTGTTGTTGCTTGGACTAATAAATTATAATGCCAAGGAGAACCCAAAATATTGCATCTGGCCCCATCAGAAACCCAAAACTTTTAAAAGGTTCTAGCCCAACATCAACCACACCTAAACCTCACCCAATCCAAAATAATAAACATATTATTGGGAAAGACAGAATAGTACCATGTATGTCTAATTAGAGTTTATACTTTCTACTTGTTCAATTTAATTCAAAAAGAAAAAAATTAACTCCTGTCGTATACTTCTCTACAATTATTTGGTTAAATAAAAGTTTTCGTTAGCCCCGATATTTATTCCTTTTCAAATACCTCTTACGAGATTTAAACTCATATCTCTTCGTAAAAAAACGAAACCTATTACTACTGTGTTAGACTTACGGTTCACTTCTCTACATAATTATTTGGTGACTTATGGTCATACATATGTTCTATGTTTCTAACTTTAATCTTTTCTTTCCAAGTGTCCTTTGATCCATCTCTGGACCAATTGAACAGAAATGTGGATCTTTTCCCGAAATTATTTAATTTAGAATTAAAATACTGCACTAAAGAATGGTATATTTGGATCACATCATCTACAATTAAAGCAAACCCACATTATGTACAGGAGCTTGACATATATATGCACACATGCATTTGATTGAACTCATTCATACAAAATTGCAAATGAACCCTTATCACAATTTGACTTAATATCTCATACTACTTTTATTTCCTCAGCTACAGGAAAGAGGGAGGAGTAGAAATACTACTGTATTTCACTCACGAGGCAGTAGTATTCAGATTTTTAATCATAAAGAATCCAATTATACTTCAAAATTTCCCATGAACTGTATAGTAAAGGATCAGGCTTATCAGGCCGGATAGCTTATGGTGAGGTTAGTACCATCAGCTGGTACTGAATTTATGGAGCTCTGAGTGAGCTTGTTTAAACACAGTTACTTCCTGAAATAATTAAGCTTAGTTTGATTCTGAGTTTCTTGTACCAACTTTTTTTTTATGGGGAGGGTGTTTGGATGTGCTTGTAATAAGAAGTTGCATTTGTAGAAAGAATATTTTTACAACAATTAATTATATGAATGACTTGGTCTTTTGTGTTTTCTCTTCATATATATTTCATGTGTTAATTTTTATGTGCAGTTGTGAGTAATTTGGTTTCTTCTGGAGAAATATACACAACAATATAATACATAAAGATTCATATATGCATTTGAATTGTGTGAAATTCATGAATTCTGAAAATGTTTCATATAGTAATTAAAGAGCACCCGCTTTAATTATAAAAATTGCAACCAATTGGTACCATAGACAAGAACGGGTACTTTCTGAAAGTTATTCTCTCTTCTTGGGGAATTAATTAACAAATGAATATTTTTACAGAAGATGCAAAACATTGAAATAACGACATTTAAGGAACGGAAATCTAAAAACCCACATCTCTTTTTTTTCAGATAATTAAATAAAGGGATTCAATTTGACCAATTGATGTTAAAATTTTGGGTGTTGTGGTGCTATTAACAAGGTCCAGACATGCCTTTTTTCATGGCAAACATGGGCCCAAATATATATTTATTTACTGTTGTTTCTTGTTATAAAACGATTTTTACAATTCCTTCTGGGTCACAAATTGTTGATGATATAACATGGTCACTTAAGTATATAACAAGGTGGATACAAGCATTAGATGATAAAATATACATATAAGAAGGTATTATTGAAAAGATATTTTTGGTAATATCTCACAGCTCTTGCTTAGAAGTTAGAACTAGAAAACATCCCAATTTTGGATTATATTGCGATATTACCTTTACTTCATAATTAGTAACTGGAAATTCCTCATATCTTTAAAAGAGCTAATATACAAATATCATCGTTGATACCGTTATCGATACTGACTTTATTATTTATATTAAGTGAGTTATTATTCATATTAACGATTTTATTATGTAACTTATTTTTTTTACAGTACTTTTATTATTCAACATAAGTGAGTTATTATTCAGATTAGTAGTATTTGAGTTGAATAAAAAATATTGTTCCAAATAAGTTAAATAATAAAATTATTAACATGAATAATAACTCATTTTATATAAATAATAAAATCGATATCGATAATGATATTAATGATGGTATCTTCCAAACATTTTCCTATCTTTAAATACATTGCTAAAAAGAGCCCTAATTAATCAAAGACTTTAGGCCTCAGGTCCTAAGCTGCTTCCAAATCCAATTTGCATCTATTCTGGGCCATATCAATTTTGCAAAGTACAGTGGTACCCCTTATTAATTGTTAATCTAAGAGCTAAGCCTCTCTGATGTAAAATGCATTAGGAAACCAAGAAACAATATATTTGGATAGTATCAAGAACTGCTGGAGTTTGTTGAATTCTCTTCTTTTTTTTTAAATGGGAGCTGATATATAGATATCGAATTGATATCATAATCGATATTGACTTTATTATTTAGATTAAATGAGTTATTATTCATATTAATTATTTTATTATATAACTTATTGGTATAGTATATTTTTGTTATTTAATTTAAGTGAATTATTATTCATATTAGTGGTATTTAAGTTGAATAATAAAAATACTATAAAAAAATAAATTATATAATAAAATAATAAATATAAATAATAAAATCGATATTAACTATGATATCAATTTTGATATCTCCTAAACATTCTCCTTCTAAAATAAAAATGTATGGAAAATTCTAAAACTACAACTTTTCATTAGGAGCATTTCTTTAGTCATTAATTAAATGATGGACCCTAGTTACCAAAGGACGGAACTTTTTTTTTCTGTTGAATCATTTTTATTGTATTTAGATGAAGATAGAAACACTAAAATAATAAAATATATTAATTTTAAATGATCAAATTTAATTTAAACAGTTTAAATTTAATTTATAAAAAATATTTTTTTATTTTTATTTTTTATTTAGCTGCATTCCACCTCACCTCTTAGAGACAAGTTGTTATTATTGACTATGCCAGCAGTGAACCAGTGAATATAAATTCCATGAAGATAGTCAAATTATACTTCTTATTTGTATTTTCCAATAAAATTTGGATAATATCTTTGTGGGTGGTTTTTTCTTCCCTCCTTCCGTACATGTTCCGCCTACTTTCTTGGACTTTTGCTTGAAGCATTGAAAAGTGATTGAGAAAAAGAAAGCAATATACAAATTATTATTGCAGATTTATTCTATCACGTGCTCGATTTATATTACCAGTAACCTTACTTGTCACACAACTGCTGGAATTAACTCAAAAACGATTTTTTACTGATGCATCTTCTGATATAGAAATCTTTTTCCAACCACTCTTGAGAAATTCCTTCTGAACTATTGGAAAGCTATACTGCTGTTATAAATTATTCTAAATTTTATATTATATTGTCCTAAATTATCATGAACATGTTGTAGAATGCATCCACAAGAACAGCTTTAATATCTCCTTTTTTTTCTTTTGACAATTAATCAGCCCAAATTAGTGAGACTGTCTACTAAAAGCTCTCATATCTCATTTAATTATTTATTTTTTAAATATTCATGAGAGAGTGGAATATTTCTGCAAATTAAAATTGTGTTTAATCTGACAATAACAATTAAATGCTCGAGGGTGCATTGTGTGCGCTGCACACTAATTTAGCAGATTATACATTCAAGTGCAAGAACGTGTTGATATATATAATGCTAAATGACAGTATTCTAGTCAGCATATTTTTTTTTTGGAACAATTTGGTTAAGATCCAAATTAAAAAAATGTTGGATTAATTAGACAGATGTCTCACCACAGTTTAATTAAACAAAAACATGGCTGATTAACAACACAGTTTCCAACGGCTGTTGTTGTCTTAATTGTGATAACATTAATTAATTGTTTGAAAAAAAAAACATAAAGAAGAAACGAAAATGCATGAAAAACTAAGCACAACAACACAACAATATTATCATATAGAGTATCATACAGTACATAAAATCAAAATAAGATTAAAGGAAAAGGAGGGATTGAGTGAAAGCAAAGCAATGTTGCTCTTGACCCAATCTGTACCAGCAAACTACCTAGTATGATGCTGTCGATTACTATACTGGCATGATGCACGAATCAAAAAGTTTTTGCATATATTAATCGATGTAAAATAAGGAGTTCAAAATCACATATTTGATGAAAAAACTTGAACCAAAGCAAAAAGGTGTACCAGATCATATAATACGCCCCTTCACTAAAACAACAATCAACTCTCAGAACTGGTCTTGAGTTCTCAGATATAAATAGTGGTAGATGCATTACACACAAATAACACTAATTAATTAATATTGTTTTAATTAAATTTTATACGTTATACATTCCTATTCAAACAAACAACGATTTTAGATCTTATGATCCTTGTATGCATATATAACCAAAATATATGCATCTTTGATGTAGTGACAGATCTAAGGTATCAAAGAAGGGTGGGCACAAATTTAAAAAAGGCGAACCAATCTTCAAAGAAGAGTGGACACATTCAAATTATTTGACTATATGTATTAAAATTATAATTGAAAATCAAAAGATTACAACAGTAATTGAAAATTTAAGTTTCGGCATGGGCCTAGGTCCGCCACTGCTCTGATGTAATTAATACATTAAAGACAATATAATATTGAACTATTTGGAAGCAACAATTTAACTGAATTGACACATCATCTAGGTGCTCATTGTACTACCCAAAGATGTTTACATATATATGAATCTGTGTAATATTGCTCTAAATCATAGAAATAAGGAACCCAATATACTCTAGATATATTTTACATAACATAACAATATCACATGACAAACTAAAAGGTTTTTTAAAGCCATAAAACTAAATTTGGTAAGTACATGCAACATGAAGCTAATATATACATGTTAATTCAAGTCTTTAACAAGTTTATATACATATGATAAGAGCACTTGTAGGAGAACTATCTCAAAAATAGAACATGTAGAATTACAAGCAAATATGCATACTACATGCACACATGAGAAGAGATGGTAAATTAATAATAACCTGTCATACTCTGTACATATATAAGTTTCCTTGGTTGATATAAGTGCATCTTTATCCATGACAATTAATTATAACCATACATTTTGAAAAAGGATATAAAGATCATAAAGAAAAATATATGATGATCAATGGAAATACCAAAATAACAATGCAACAGGAAACTCAATAGATGCATGAAGTACATAAAAACACAACCACAGCTTAGCTTGCACTATCTTAAGACCAAATGATCCCAAAATGGAAAGATAAGGAAGCTTTGAGAGAGAAAGAGGGAGTGACAGATAGACACATAGAGAGAGAGGCATGCAGACAGATGGTTTAGTTCAAAAGGAGTGAAGTTAAAAAGGTAAAACTATCAATGCCAGGCCTAATATATATATAATTATATATGCAAAAGTAAAGTAAAGGTCTCTTTTTTTTACCCATTAAGGGACTGGACCTACACAAGCTCTCTTTTGGAACTGTACTTTGAAAAGGTTAACAAATCTCATGACTTATTACTCTCAGTCTCAAGACACGTTACAACTGGCTAAAAAAAGACAAAAACAGCATGCTTTTACCTCACCTTAAAACCCCATTTTTGACTGAACCAGTCAGACTATGAATTAGCTGCCATGGTACAATATCATGGAAACCCACAAAGAAAAGGAAATAACTATGACCACCCTCACAAGCTCTCAGCCATCTTTGATCTTACAGACTTGCACGGAACTTGTTTTTCAACAATTTAACGAAATACATTCAAAATAATTATTAGCAGTGCTTCAAATCATAAAAGTAGGGGCTTTCGGGTACTATATAACTTTTAAAATCAGAAATTTGAAACTGACATCAAGTCATCAATCATGCATGATACAAAAACATTATAGAACTTTTTGGTTAGCCAATTAATTCGTCAAACCAAAAGGATTTGGGAACAACTCTATTAGGTAGATGAATATTCAAAATCAATTTGGGTTTGTCAATATGTCAAAAAAAAAGAAAAAGACGACATACTTCAAGTACTCGGTCTCCTTGTAATACAATGGTCATGGTCTACTTACTGCAAAATATCAACAACTAACCTTCCATCTTGGAATATTTCAATCTATAACTCTGTCAATTCTTAAAATTTCAAAGTTTCTGATATGCTGTTTTGCATAACTGGTGACCGGTCTATTGTCCTAACAGGGGAGAATGCAAATTGTCCTTTTTATACACTATATAAGGTTACATTTGATATTGTACGGACTTGTAGGAACAGATGAAATTGTCCCTTAATCCCTTTTGTTTCTAAAATAATTCATTAACTAGAATAAGTCTGGGACTCATTTCTATATATGGACACTACAAATTAAATTAAATAATGGCAACAGGCTTTAATGTCCTTTAAACTGGCACAACTAGTACTTGTATCTGGCTTCTCTCATGAGCTAGTCATGAATTAATGCAATACTAGACTAGAGGAAATGCACACTATAAGAAAACCACTACAACTCATGCGAAGCTCAAGGCAAAACCCAATTGAAATGCAAAGAGACACCCTTAAATTTGGGAGAATTCAATTCCAAAAGACAAATAGAGATGATCTAACTCAACTATATTGTGTGCACTAATTGACTGAAAACACTGGGAACTAGTAGTACAAGCACAAAGGTAAGAGGAAATAAAACTTACGACAAAAGAAGAATAATTTTTAAAATAAAAAAAAGGTACCGAAACTGAGCTTACATCACAGATTACATGAACAATGTAAAAGCCAAAAGTATCTAAAATGAGTATCTATGTAATAAGCATGAAACACTGCCTCTACTAACCTTGTGGAGCTCTCCTAGATGTTTCTCTCTTCTAACATGATTTGTTTTCACCTCAATTTTCAAAATATATGATCCCCCTTTATCCGCGGCAGAACACAAACCAAACTCTTATTCAACAATTCAAATCACGACACTTGATCAGCATTTCTCCCTATATATGATCTTGGAAACTTCAAAAACATCTCTTCAAAAACATCAAAATCTCACACTTCATGTTTTGTTTTTCAATCCTCCCTTTGGGCACTTAACGTTACAACTTAAATTTCATATGTGGATCCGATCGAGCTTGACGAGAACTAAAAGGATGGTCTAACCCCGCTACCGCCCCAAGCTCCTCCACCGAAAGCATCACCACCAGATGGAAACTGATATCCACCACCAACATTACCCCCCAAGTTGTAAAATGAAACGCCACCTCCACCTCCCGTGCCAGCACCCCCAGCATCACCCCCAGTCACACCCGATGATTGAGATGCAGCTGGCTGCTGCCCAGGCCCGCCAGGCCCCAGCACAGCTGGTGTAGGAGCAGCAACAGAAGGCGGGGCCACTCCTGGAACCTGTTCCTCTTCCTCGCCGCCTTCCAAAGGCAACCTCTCATACACAGCATTCGCAAAGGATGCTGCCATCAACACAACCGGCCCGGCTGCCATAAGCGGGCCCACAACACTTCCTCCAACCACTTGCCCCTGCCCACCAGCGAGAAACACTGTTAACCCACTGGCACCAGGTGGAGCCGGCGGAGGCAATACAGTCCCGGTAAGAGAGAGGATTTCAAACCTGCCACGCAGAGTGGCCACCATGCTGCCCGGTGGAGAAGCGCCAGGCTGGCGTAAGGCGACGTTCGCCACTGCCCCACCACCAGAGAGCACACACACTCCACGGCCCCTGCGCCGTGCATATTCTGACACGCACTCAACCACGTCAGCACCACCAGCGACCTCCAAAACATGCGAGTGGAGCGCGTTCGGACTGTCCCGGGTTACAATAATTGGTGGCTTCGGTTTGTTTTTTGACCCGGGAGGACGACCGCGAGGCCGCCGATTCGGGTTACCGGATCCAGATGAATCCCCGGCGACCGTTAAGGCGGTTGAAGAAGAGGGTTGGTCCGGATCAGCCGGGTTGGTCGGGGTTTTGTCGGCCGAGGGTTTGGGATGCTGAGACTCCATTTTGACATGGGAACCGGGGGTACTTTGAAGGAGGTGTTGGAGATAGCTACCTGAGCCGCCTCCGGTGCCTCCACCTCCGGAGCCACCGCCGCTAGTTGCCGAGGGATCGTGACGTGAGGAGCGGTCGTCGCCGCGCTCCCACCACTTGTTGGTTGTCGCCATCTTGGCGGGTTTTCTCTTCTCAGTTCCTTCCACTTTCTCTGATTTTTCTGTTGTCTTCCTTTCTTTCTAACTCGGTTGTTGGTACCTGCTATTATTGTTCTGAGTTGAGTAGCCCGGATGGATGGATGGATGGATGCTGGTGCTTGTTGTTTTCTTCTCTGAGCTGAGCGCTGAGAGCAGATTATTGATTTACGATCTTTGAGTTGAGTACTTGAAGGATGGAATAGTAGGAGAAGAAACTGTACCTAATGGTGTACTCCCCGGTTCAGCTTTCCAGTGTTTCTTTAGATAGCGAAGAAGGATTATTAGTACAGAGAGAGCAAGAAAAGGGACAATTCAGTCCTCCCACAGAGAGAGACAGAGAGAGAGAGAGAGAGAGACTGTGTGTGTGGCGTTAACTGGCGCAAGCTTCTGAAATGGGGAGTGGGGTTTTCTGAATTTCCAAGAGGCGGAAGGAGAGAGAGAGAGAGAGAGAGAGAGACAGACAGACTGACAGACGGTGGAAAAATGTGTGTACAGACGGTGTATTAAAAGTAGATGCAATGGCATATAGGAGGAGGGAGAGAGAGAGAGAGAGAGAGAGAGAGAGAAGAGATTATTACAAAAACCAAATATATAAATTACTGTGTAAGATATTGTAAAAGATTCATGTAGGCACGCCAGAGCACACTGTATGAAATAATAATGCAAGGGAGCTCCTTATTTTACGCCCCCTATTTTGAAGCTCCTCCGTTTGGTAGATTATATATAACATAACATAACATAACATAATTGCTTTATAAAAAAAATATTTATTTTACAATGATGCATGCTATGATAAAAGTATTTTATAATAGTAAAATATACATACTTGATGTTTTTAGAATAAAAAGTAAAAAAAAAAAAAATTGGACATTTTTTTAAAAGAAATGATATATCTTTCATAAAAGAATATCTACTTTAAAAAAATGACTACAATTACACAAGATTAAGAATAAGATTTTTTTTTAAAAAAAAATCTTAATTTTACTTTATTTCATTAATTACTCTTACCTGATATTTGTTTTTTGTTTTTCCTAAAATATATTTTCTTCTATTCCATTCAATGTATGTGGTCAAACATCTCCTATTTTCTAAAAGGAGGTTATTAAGTCAAATCTCTTTTCATTGATAGAAGAGCTACATACTTATTTTTCTTTTTTTTATAGCTTTTGGTGATTGCGCTAGCACTATTATATATAATATATACATATATGCATATACTCTCCATTAATTGAATGTGTTTGTTTTAGTGAAATATGTTTTTGGAGGCTGAGCCTACTACTAGAAACAGGTAGGTTTAATGTAGGCGCCTGTGAGCAGTAGGGTTTGGTCATTTTGACAAAATGCAAGGCTATTTTTGGTCACCAACTTCATTCAATTCAAATCAATTCAATTCCATTCAATTCAATTTAATTCTGTCAGAATTCGGAAGAGAGCAATGACACAGTCACAAAAAAAGAAAGAGAGATAATAAATACACAGATTTTTACGCGGGAAATCCTCAAAGGGGAGAAAAAACCCACGACCGCCGCCAACACAATTTTTACTATTCTTAAAAGGTCGTTATTATAGAGTACATCAGAGATATATATTTATAGACCGGGAAAAAACCCTAATTCTAGAATACAGCCGAAAATAGCATGTGAACCGTACAATCTAAAAATAGACTGCTCCAGACCTCACCGGTTAATCAGATGAGTTTTAGGACTCTTCAATATAAAATCAGACCCACATACATAACAGATTCGATTCAATTCAACTCAATTCCATTCAATTTGATTCGATTCGATTCAATTCAATTCGATTCAATATGCCATCTGACAACAAAACATTCCGAAAATGGAAAGGAAGGGTTTTCTCTTTTGATTTGTTGTAATTATATATGCATCACTTTCAAAGCGGGGAAAATTAATTATATTGCTGGTTGCTTTCATATACAGTAGGAATCTGAAATGATAATTATATTTTAAATGAAAGAATAAAAATCATTTTTCGATATTTTTAATGTATTAATCTTTTATTAAACAAACTCTAATTATAATTAATTTTGGTCCACATACATTTTTTTTTTCTCTATAATGTAAGATAAAATCAGCGCCTCACGCATGTGATTTAGAATCACAAAATTAAATTATTGATATAATGAAAAAATGTCGTCCTAATATATCATCAAAAAAATTTATGTGAATCTCCCCTCATTTTTAAATATTTCCAATAATTTTAATATTTCATCCAACACAATGTTTTGTCCTAATCTTCCGACATGGCGACATATATTTGTTTTTAATATTTTTCTTGATAAGCCATACATATTTGATTTATACAACAGCCATCATATAAAAAGGTAAAAAAAAAAAAAAAGAAAGAGTATTGATTAATTTTGATATTATGCATATCACACCAATTGGCCAGTGCTACAAATTAATACAAAAAATAAAAAATTTGATAGCAATGGTTTTGTTATTGAAAGATGTTTGGGAACTTTAATGACTATAACATTTCAATTTCAGCACAAATTAAAAAGCTCCTAATTAAGTCAACTATCAAATGGATTCTATTTTTTAGAAGAATAACTTCAGCAATCTGAAAATTCAAAATTGGAATTATTCTAATAAAAAAAATCTCATCGCAATACTAAACTCAATGGGAATTATTATTATTGTTGTTATTATTATTATTATTATTATTATTATTATTATTATTATTATTATTATTATTATGTAAAACCTTGTTGCCAAATACAAAATTTTATACTCGGAAGAGTGCTCGAATAACTCTATTTCTCTTATGCAAAACCTTATTTTTTTCAGTAGGGTTATAAGTCTAAACTCTAAACCAATTAATCTTACTCTCATCGTTTGACAAGTGAAGTAGAAATAATTTTAAATATCAAATAAATGTAATTTAAGGTGGAGTAAGTTAAAACATCTATGAAGATAGAGTAAAGTTAAATTATTAAATTTTATAGTTTTTTAAAATTTTTATTATTATCATTTCATCTACTTCACTACTATCAAATATCAATATTTTAGAGTGATTTAACATTTGTTCTGTTTTAATTTTACTTTTTGCCAAACGGAGAGACTAATTGACCAACCAAATTTATTCGACTTGAAATTTTTGCGGATTTAGAATTTAATTGGCTAGATATGAATTTAATTTTTTATTAGGCTAACAATTAATGTATGGACGTGAACTCACAAAAAGAAAAAAATGAGTAAAATCCGGACCCGACTATTATATGTTATTTTTCTTCAAAACGTTTGTTTTTATATAACTATAATAATAATATCACTAGAAATAATATGATATCCTTGACACTCTTGATAAGAACCAAGGCTTTTATAACTTATTTTCAATTAAAAAGGATGATCCAAAATTAAATATTTTTTATTAAAATATAATATCCTTTATGAAATTATTTTTGGAAATTTCATAAAAATAAAATAAAACTTAACAAATCTTACAAAACTACGTCGATTATATTTTATATGCCTAGTTCTGATATGAAAAAAAAATATCAATATATAACCCGTTGGTACTAATCACGACATTTTAAAAAAAAATATATTAATTTATGCTAAAAATTGTTAGAATCAAACATTAAATACTTAATTACAAAATAGTACTTTATAAAATAAGTAAGTAAATAAATAAATAAATAAATACTTTATATCAAAGCAACACAATTTCGTCCGAGATAATTAAATCTAAACAAGAAATATGCATGACCCTATTAATTCAGTCTCTATGCAAATTAAAAAAAAAAGTTATATTTTTTTTTATATATATAAGAGACTAATTAAATTTGACATGTTTAAAAAAAACGCATCTAGGTCCACTAAAAATGAGTAATAAATGATGCACCCCCGGTCTCAAGCTTATTATCCGGCTGCTGAATTGATGTGTTGGGAAATGAATTAAAATGACGAAAATAGCCTCGGTGGAGGAGGTGGCATGTGGTGATCACGTGCGGTCAACGAGTCAAAGCGAAAGGAGATGAATATATATAGCGCGATAATCGAACCGTACAGCTGTCAGACACGTGCTGCCCGAACAGAGGCATCGGGACTTGGTCAACCTTATCTCACCCCCCCCCTCTCTCTCTCTCTCTCTGACCCGACCTCAACGGGCTGTTGCATCAACAACGGATCACGGTTTCTCTGTGGTTCTCATTCTACGTCGCATGGTGAAGAAGCTCGTACTTCCGTTCCGTGACGCTCAGATGACAGTGACTCGTTACACGATATGTTACTGATATGGTGTCCACAGTTGATGGGATGGCGTACAGGCTGTTTCTCGTCTCTGCTCTCTTGCAGCACGTCGATGATTGACACCTGCGACTTCCAGGAAATAAAAAAATAAAAAAAGAAATGTAATTTTATTCGCTATTTAGTCCCTGAGAATTGAATAAATTGCGGAATGGTACTAGCTATAGTACCTTTTGTACTAGTACTAGTCAGCTTTTATTACTTGAGACTCTCTGGGGACTTGTAGCTGAGATCCTCTCTGCCTCTGATGTAATGATGATGGGGTGGTGAAGGAAAAAGGAAAATGAAATAGTGATGTCTTCTAAATTTTAATGTGAAGGTTTTGTTTGAACTTCGTGATGTCCATAATTATATGCATTTTCTTCGGGAAGATGTGTGTTGTTCTGAGGTAAATAAATGGTGTCAGATCAAAAGAAAATGTCCAAAAAATACTAATGTTTTTAGTTCTTATGATGGTTGAAGCATTGAAATATTATACAATGATATTTAAATTATAGGAAATTTAACTGTTAAGTTATCAGCTATCTGTATCTTCAATTACATAGCTACAAAGTTATTTTTTAATCATTAATTTTATTTAACTTTTTTGAAAATCATTGTCAATGATAGTGATCCCTCTCATTATGTAAGTGTGGATATTTCATTGACAATCTTAATAACCATAGCAAATAATTTATATTTTTAAAATATGATAAATGAAATATAATTTGTACTTTATTTAAATAATCATATGCATATATACAAATGATGAAATTTTATGGCACGTTTACAATTCATCAATTTACATTATATTTTCATTAATTGTTCACATTTAATGGTATTTGATGAAAAATCAGACAACTTTAAACCTGCATCAAAATTGATCCATAATTGACATATCCATAACTTTGTTTAAATATATTTTGACAAAATATTTGTTAAGATAATCAAAATAATTGATTATCTTATCTCAAAAAAAAATTGATTAGCAAGAAATCTTCATTCTAATTATATATAACTTAAACGTTGCAGAATAAAAGAGTTCCTAGCAAGCTTGTAAAATCTCTTGACAATAATTATCTCATTTGATTTAATTAATTTATTTTGTCCACTCTTTTTTCACTGTCACGGCAGCTATAAAGATATATCTTTTTAATTAAAGAGCTTACCGCTTGAACTTCATATTAGCCAGATAATTTATAACATATGATATGTATAAACTTTTTTAACTACTAAGTAACAGACTTTATTGAAATTTTTTTTATGATGTCATGGTAGAAATATTTTTTAATGAGGGTCATTGTCACTTTATCAACCTCTTAATTTTTAACATAATCTAAAACCATGAGTTGACCTGAACATTTTATTTCATTATCTGCCCTTAATTACTCTTCCTAACATTATGTAATAAATTATTATACAAGAGGGTAGACTGATAGAATAGTTTAATTAATATTAATTAATATAAAACTCAGCCTATGTTTGAAATTTTTGCAAGATGCCATTCTAGATTAATTAACAATTGCTTTCTTATTCAGATGTTGCACTTGGAGATGATGCCTATATATAATATCCCTAGAATTTTATATCAAAGTTGTAAAGGAAATATTTTTGACGTATTGCATTATAATATATAGGATTTGACTTTAAAATGTATATTAAATTAAATCAGCACTTAGCTCAAGTTTCAAACCAGGTTTCAATGGTCTCCATTCATAAGAGCAGATGGAGATATTAATTCATGAATTTTTTTCTTATTATGATGCTATTTATGCTGACCATGTAGTTGGAAGTTTAAACTAATTAAAACAATATATATACTCAAATCCAAACAACAGCTCAAATAATCATATCTTATGTTGAGGAAATGGTTAGTATTAACTTATTTTGGAAGCAACAAAACGAAAGCATTTAGTTAGTCTTAATTTATTTTGAAAAAAATAAAACATCTTTTTTAGTGATGCAACCAAATACCATATGAATCAAGTAGAGATGTTTTCATATTTATCTTTTTCAAAATTTAACTTTATATATTCCCTACTCTTTGTTACATATTTAACTAAACAAATATAATAAAAAAACTATTTGTTAAAAATAAAATGAGAATTGATATAATCTAACTCAGATAAATAGAAAATGAATAATTTTATTCTAATGTAAACTACAAAATGTGCATGATATCATAAAAATAAAAAAAGTTATACATTACTTATTTACTTGGTCTCAGAACATATAGTTAAAAAAATATCAGTTACTAACCAACAACCGTACAGAAATTTGGTTTAATCAATCTGTCAAGTTATGGACAACATTATATATGCTTTATTCTATTGAGAAAAGTAAATAAAATTAACAAAATGTAAATATAAATGTCAATATAAAGAATATGGAAGGTTAAAAAGATATATACAATACTAATGAACAAAAACTAGAATAAAAATAGTGATCTTTTATAATAATTTACTTTCTACTGAAACTATTTTACATACAAAAGTGTTTACATTTTCTGATAAAATGTGTTTAAAAGATGATAAAAATGTTTACATCCTTTGCATGCATAATAAATGTACATTGTAGCAAATTATATGCAAATTAAGACTGCATATAAGCTTAGATATAAGTATGTTCAAATATTTTTGAAATATATATATAAAGGGTGCAATTTTCAGTTCCTTATATTTTAATATAAGTGATCATGTAATAAAAAGCTTGATTATATTCTCCGTTGTACTGATGACATTATATTTTTTTTACACTTAATTTCTTCCGAGTTAATTAATTTTATATAAGTAGACATGCATCAAGGCTTATTTGAAACTTGAAATTAAGGCAGAGATATATTTCCATTATGTCAAGAATGGAGAGGTAATTCTATAATCAATCTATCTATCTATATATATATATATATATGGTGATGTGATGTTCCACTTGTTGTTGCAATCATTTTATATTTTGTGTCGCATTAAAGCTAGCCAATCCTAACTAAAATGTTTTCATTGACATTACCATGCAAACTCATCTGTCTTTCTCTTGCACCAATAATCTATAGATATATCCAATATAATTTAATAGTTGAGGAGGTTCAAATGTCCATATCATATCTTATGAGCCACCATCACAACTTGATTTATCTTTTAATTATGACATCAATGAATTAAAATGAATAAAATGTAAAATTAAATAAAGATGTGAATTGTTAAATATATATGATTAATGTTAGTGTTTCATTGAAAATAATTAAAAGAGAACATCAATATATCAATCATTTTTTGTGTTAATTAATTAAGAGTATTAAAAAAAAGGAACCGTTACAAAAAGTAATTTAGTTATGAAAAATATAATTACAACTTAATTACAACAAACCATTCCGTACAATTTGACAAGAATACGAAATAGCTAGCTCATTAATTAATTAAATTCGTAGAAATTAATGAATCAAAAGTTTGCCGTGTATGTGACGACAAATATCACTGATGTTTTTTTTTTATAAATTAACCACCGGCCAGTGTTAATTAATTATTTAATTAACAGTGTTAAAGCTATATATAGCTAGGTGCCTAACTTGCTTAGATCTCGCGCTTTTAAAAGAAAAAAGTAATGTATAAGTTAATTAATAGTTGCACCAGAGCATATATTAGTGCACTTTGAACATTTAAAATTATGTGATCCACTTCTCACTAAATAAAGTTTCAGGCTAGAGAGATGCTCTCTCTCTCTCTCTCTCTCTCTCTCTCTCTCTCTCTCTACATGCGTCATTTGTCGGTTGGAATTTCTATGTGAAGAGAATGGAGTGCAAATGAGTCACTTTTTTTTTGTATATTTAGTACTCTTTGTGCAAAGATGTGTGAACTAGAAATAAAATTGCATATGTATTATATATTAATGTTATTCAAATAAAATTAATGCATCAAATTTGAAAAGAATTTTGAAAATTTGAACGGTTAACTTTTGTTAGTAGCATTTTGATGAATGACTGATTAATTTATAATTGGTTTATGTTTGATATATGCCATATCTAAATAGTGAAATGCATGTACATTTTTAATTCTTTAGTTTAATTAGATGTACTATATAACTAATCACTATAACATAGTACATGATTGGTACATTAATTCCTCACGCTATTCTTTTTATTTATATATTGTTATTTGTTCTAATTGCTTTTAACATTTTATATATGCACTTATATCTAATTTAGTAGCCTTCCAAAAAAGGCAATCAATAGAATTAAGGAAAAGGACACTTGGAAAAATCTAAAAATTTATATGATATATATGAGCCAATGTACTATTTTTATATGCCAGTTTGCGTATTAAATTGTGCAACAACATCAATCGAGATAGAATAGGAAACAACTTTATGAAATATATCATTTTCCACTAATAGAGTAATTAAGAGGAGAGGATTTTTCTTTTTACAATCTATAGCCAAAACGTGAGATAGAATAGGAAACAACTTTATAATTTATTTAGAAGACAAGTATTTTTGATAATCTTTTATGTCTAGAAATAAAATTTTGAAGGGATATTTTTTCAAAATTATTTTGGGTATGAAGCATATATACACTCTATAATTATTGTAGAAAATGAGCATATATTTTTAAAATTATTTATGTTTAAAATTATAGTTCTAGATGTTTAGTTTTAAAAAATATTTTTGAAGGCATATATATCTTAATAAATTAAGATTAATTTTGCATTCTTGCTTGAGCTTAATTATGCCCCTCCCCTGCTGTATTATATATATGCAATATTATTTTGCACAGTAGACATATAAAGTAAGAATTACAAGATGAGAATTATAAGAAACCAGCCATGCATGTTAAACATTTTTAGCAAATGATAAAAATCATTGTAATACAAATGTTTTTATTTTTATATAATTTGTACTTAATTAATGCAATGCAACTAATGATATTAATTAATTCAATGCATACATGTACTTAATTAAAAAAATATCATTAGTATGTTACAAATCATTTATTAATTAATTCAATGCACTTGAAGTGATAGTGTAGCTTAATTTCATACAAACACTATTTAAAGAAAAGGAAGATTTGTAACATACTCTTAAGAAATTAAATGCTTTTCAATTACATATATATAATAACTACATATGTCAACATAGACACGATGCATTGTATATATATTTTTCTTTCTATAGCTAATTAATATAAATTCATTAGCAGCTATTTACTTGGAACTGCCTCTTGTTCCTACTACACATTAAAATATCAACAAGATAAAATTATAAATTGCACAAATAAATTAATCAATAGTATACAAAAATATGCATTATTAAATTTCCCTATCTGTACAGAGATTTTGTTTTGGCACAGTAAATAATAAAACAACATATCTTTTAATTATTCCAAAAATGCACCTGCCACCTGCCATCCATGATTTATTTTTTGAATTTGATCAGAGATAAGATGGCTTTATTGGTCATTGCCAACTCCAAATAAATAAATAAATAAATATATTTAATTAATTAAATAATTAATTAATTAGTCTGACATGTTAAAAGCAAAGCCATAAAAACACAGGACGAACTAACGTGCCACCAAATGGCAAATTAAAAGGGTGTTAATTAATTAAATAAATAAATAAATAAATAAATAAATAAATAAATAAATAATTAAGTAATTAAATAAATAAATAATTAATTAACTAACTCGAATGTAGAGATAAAGAACCACATTGGATGCATAAAAATAAATAATTAAACCCTTGGGGGCATATATAGGTAGGGGCCAAAGCTAACTCCTTTATTTAATCATACACCTAATTAATTAATCAACTGGGATTAAATTAAACTAATTAATCAGAGAGAGAGAGAGAGAGAGAGATTAATTAAAATAATAATGGCGCGCGGCGCGTTGTCTGACCAAAGAGACGATGGTGGTGGCATGTGCAACCCGCTGTTAGCATTGTCGCCTTGTGACATGATTTAGATTTAAATATGGTGTAATATGATATGATTTGATTTTGATATACAATTTTGGTGGTTTGGTGTTGGTGGGGTGTGATTTGTATTATGTTAATTGTGTTGTTCAATGCATGTGTACTAGCTAGGCAGGATCATCATCATCTAATTAGCTTTTAATCGTGCTTGACTTTGCTCCCTCTCATTCATTAATTAAATAATTAGTTAATTAATTAGTTAGTTAGTTAATTAATTAATTAATTAATTAATTAAACATGGGTTTTTCTTTGTATCACCAAATTGGTGTCCCCATAATAATTATTTACTAATTATGAAATAATGAAGGACCAAATTTGGAGCATATATATATATATATATATATATATATATAGGATGATATAATTTGTGCGCCCACTTATATTATCAAATATATACAAGTGGATAAACATATGACAGATTGAAAATAATAAAATTCTCAACTTGATTAATTAGTAACTTTTTAATTATAGCCCCTTCTTCATGAACAATTATACTTCATAATTAATTAATGAGAATGAGTAGCCGTATTATTGATTATTTATTTCTCTTAGGCATATTAATAAATAATATAATTAACTTTAATGCTTTCGACTAATTGCCAGTGGAACATCTACTCAAAATTAATCATTCTTTAATTGTGAGAAAGGTAACTCATCATATTTTTCAAAAGTCGATCATATATATATAAAATAAATAAAGAAAAAGATTTGTTGTTCTTTCCATCTAATTAAGATAGTATGCACTATGATAATATGTCATCGGAGTTTTGTATAGTTCATATGTCATATATAAAAAGTAAATTATTACATTCTTTCCATCGAAGATATAGCATGCAACATGATTATTTAATTAATGATGATTAGATTTCACCAAATATGATATAAAGATTGATTATTTAAGGACAAACTAAACCAATTATATTATGGCGCCGGAGAAAGCATGCACACTGTTAGTATGTTAATGATATTATATATTAATTAAGATTTTTATGGCACCTAATTTTAATTAAAAAATTTACTTCACTGCTTAGCAACTTCTTATTTTATTATTATATATAGATCAAATAGACAAATAAGATTTGTGTGAGAAAAATATTCGTACGTACCTTCAAGGAGTAAGTAATTTCATATATAATTCATATCTATACTTAACTTATATATATCTATATTTCCATGACAATATCAACATCAATAACAATTAAACTACATTAATTTATTATATTTTTATTATTGAAAGTACATTAAAATATAACTTGTTACTCCATAAATCAAAATTACATTTTAAAAAAAGGAGACAAGACTAATTAACAAAACCTCAAAGTGATAGAAGTGTAAAGCACATGAAAAACAAAAGATGGATTGAAAAGAAAGAAGAGGGGGGGGGGGGGGGGGGGGTACTTGCTAGATATCTTCATAGTTTATTAATTAGGTGGGGGATTAGAAATAAATGATGCATGGTTCCATCTCTCATTGGTAGTCTTAATCTAAAGATAAAAGCTAAGATGACGGCAAGTGCTTTCTTTTTGGGACTTGTTTGTTTATGCTTTTACTTTCTTTATTAACATTTTAATTTGGATTTGGATTAGGAACCATAGATGGCTTTGTTTAATTTAATTAATTAGGTAGGTTTTGTTTTTGTTTTTGTTTTGCTTTTTAGTACTTTATTAGTTAATTGCTTTGGTGGGTCATAGCTAGGTTTGAATAATAACCAAGCAAATTAATGGAACCTAGCGGTTCTCTTTGCTTGGATTTGAATTAACAAAATTAAACAACATATAAAACAGGCAACATATTAGCTTGACACGTGTCGAACAGATCCGAGGGGTATAATTGTAAGAAAAACTCATAGTTTATGACTTGTTAGAAATCGATTCAAATTTATAAGTTTGAATTCGACTTGTTCGAGCTCAAGTTTGAACTCAAAATTATTCTGTATGACTCGAACGAATATAAGAGTCATGTTATTTAATTTGGAGTATCTAGTCATTAATGTAATATAAATAAAATGTTTATCTTTGAAGTATAAATGTAATTTTTTTATTTTATTATAAAATAAAAAAGTATTTATAAGTAAATAAATATAACCTAAAAAGTGAACACCAATCATTTTGCATTTTAATTCTATTGAAGATAACATGAATATAATTATAAAAAGTTCTAAACTCAAGTTGGATTAGTTTGAATTAATTCAAACTCTATTTATAGCTCGTTTAATTTTCAACTTGATCCTAAACCAAATTCAACTTATCAACAAATCAAGTTGCAATTAGATTTAGCTTGCTTAACCTTGACTTATTGCAACCCTAAAATTAACTACTACTAGGGGGTAAGATTCAATTAATGAGTTGTCTAATTACTCACCATTTCTTGATTAATGACTACTGAATAGTTCTTTTTTTTTATCTAATTTCAAAACTTTTGACTTCTTGTTTCATGTGAACTTTATTTGAAGTGTACCAACTGATCTCCAAAGATATGGATCTCTTCACTAAAATAAAAAAAATTTGGACAATAGTACCCCAGTGATACAGTCTTAAAATTAATCTGTTCTACCCAAGTTGCAACACAATAAATACTGATGAGTCAGCACATTTTCTTTGTATAGTTTTACATTCCTCCAAGGCACCAAATTTGATGTTGTTTTAATTTTCAAGGATGATTCAATGTCAATGATTTTATATGTTAAATCGGTGGTAAAGACTAAATTTCAAATAATTGTTTTATTTTTAAAAAATAAAACTAATTGAGTAAATATTATATATATATATATATATATATATATATAAAATTTTATATTATTTCAACTTTACTTCAATATACATTAAACGGTAATAAAACCAACGGTCTAAATGTTAACAATTTAACGTCTTCTAATAACTATCATATGAAATTAAAATTTTATAATTTTTTATATACATATATATTAAGAAGATGATACAAAAATATATGTATCTAACCGTTTTAAAGTGATAAACATAACCATAAAAAAAACAAATTGCAAGGACTTCAATTTGTACGGACGTGTACATGGCGCAGGCAATGCATGGTTTTTAAAGTTGGTGGGGCTGGCTCAGCGAGGCATGACGTAGCGCCACATGTCCTGGTATGACTGGTCCAGCTGTGCATGGACACGTGGACACGCCGTCACGCCAGGTGGGACTGAGATCAGCTGAGCAGAGAAAAATAGATGCAGAGAGAGAGAGAGAGAGAGAGTGAGAGAGAGAGCCCCATAGCCGTTGGCTGTGATCTTTGAGTGGGGCCCACAGCCACGTGATCATGCCGGAGTCAAAGGCACTGTGGAAGCCCTAATAACACCTAAATACCTAACCTATGTAGTGTAGTGTAGTGTGGTGTGGTGTTATTACACAGAGACCAGGAGGAGGTCTCAATAGTTAATACACACCTAAATGGGGGCAACTGTTCTTCTGTTCAGTGGATCAATTCTACATGTATAATTATATATAATTATATATATGTATATGTATATGTATATGTATATGTATATGTATGAGGAAATCAAGGGTGATGTTAAGTTTATTGAAAAGTTGGTGACTTTAAATAAAAAACTTATCCAAATAGTTTCAAATAAATGATATATATATATATATATATATAAGTTTTATTATTATTTTATTTTTGCAATTTTTTTTTGTTTTTAAGCTGGAATCAGGGTACACTGGTTTTGGTTAAAAAAATGTCACCTCGGATAAAGGAATGAAATGACTTTATGTTCTACTAACTCCTAACCAACCAACAAGGTCAATTCCAAAAAATACAAAGAGTAGAGACAATATTCAGATAACATTCTGCTTTCTTTAATTTTATATTTCCATGTCCAGCCCCATCAATGTTTCCAAAAATATAAACTACAATCACCACAAATTTTGATTGACAAATATGAAAAGCGATGTGGTCTTTATTAAAAAATATAAGAATTGAATTCTACATATTGTTTTCTATTTGCAATGGTAAGATTAAAGTTCTGTCATTTTATTTGAATAATTAATGTTCCATTTTTTTTTCAGCATGTTAATTAATTGTATCTAGATTGTTTTTAAATAGCACAAGTTTTGATATACGTCTAATTTAAACAATAACACTCAAAATTTTAATCTTGAATCTAGGTGAATTATAAAATTTTAATGTCAGTTTTCATGATTTCTTACATGAGATTGGTTGTTAGTATCTCTCTTTCCTTTTCTCTGTGACTGGCCACTTTTGTTAAGTGATTTAAGAAAATGAAGTGCAGATTGGTGCAAATCTTCCTGCCTGTAAATAGCAAAATCAACATCATTTGCAATGGTCATGGATCATGATGATGAAGGCACATTACTACAATAATTGGGATGACATTGATGGCAACAAAGATGATAATTGATAATAAAAATGAATAATAAAAAGCAGTTTGTAATAGTAATTTCTTATGTAGTGCCTAGAGCAATTGGGCTAACTGACATTTATTGTTTTATTTTGTGGGCTTTGTAATGAATTTGGGCTGAGCAATTGTTTATTAAAACAGGCCTTTATTGGGTGCTACAGAGAAACTAAGAGGAGGTTTTTACTTTTTACCTAAAAATTTCCAATAATGTGCCTTTTAAATTCATCCATAAATAATCAATCCAGCAGCACAAAATCTGAGTAACTCAATTGGTGTAAATCCAAAATTTGCAATACAAGTTTGAGACACTATGGTTGAAATTTCGTACATAGAACACCAGTAGCACAAATGGAGACCTGTGCACCAGCAGAATAAGAACTTCAGAAAGAAAAGATCTTTTTGCTGTTTTGTTGTCTCTTGCTCAAGACAGTTGATAAATAATTGGGCTCTAACAGCACCAAAATTCAAAATTTGTAGTGAAGCTGAGTATGCTTTATTGTGATAGGAATAAATATGAAATCATGTCATCTAAACACAGTCACTCTCAGTGTAGTTTCATTTCATGTCATTCATTTCCAGCCACTCTCAGTGTAGTTTCACCAAATCAAGCAAATAAATGGTCAAACAGCAAATGAATAAACACAGTCATAATGGATTTAAACCCCTTTGCTCAGGAACCAAGGCATGGTTGCTACATCATATCATAGCCTTGATTTTTTAGCATCAGGGATGGACCCCACAAGAGATAGTCATTCCTCTTCACCTCCCAACTCGAGCAAATAGTGCTCCGCATCCAGTGCTGCCATGCAACCTATTACATGGAGCAATTTATTCAAATCAGAATATTGATCGGAGTGACATTTACAAAAATTCATAGGGTTCTATATTTTGAACTACAAACTCAACTCAATGCTGCTTATATTATATCAAAAAAAAAGAAGAAAAGATTAGGACCATCAGTAATTATGCAATACCCATATGTATGTCATCTTTTACATAATAATGTTGTGCAAAACTAGCTGACATAAAAAATTAGCCCAAGTCGTGTGAAAAAAAAATTCAAGAGGGTCCTATTACACTGTCTTAAGTAATCATAATTAAATAAATCAAGACCATCACATGACAAATGGTCAGTACAAAGCTAAGTAAGAAATAACAAAAGGTACATTCTTTGTTATATTAAATTATCTGCTGCGCTACAAACACCATTTGATATAAAACCAAACAAACCCACCAGGCCAACAACAAACAAACCAACAAAAACTTTGTTCTCTTTGTAATGTTAGACAAACTGACCAAGCATATTATCTAAGCAAAGGGTAACCTAGTCAACTTTGAACCATTCTTATTTGAAACATTTGCATATATGATATTCCCTGCTACTTTTGCAATTACAACTGCTATCGAGTATAAAAATCAAACCTGATCCAGCAGCAGTAATTGCCTGACGGTACTTCTTATCCTGAACATCTCCAGCAGCAAATACCCCCTTCACACTTGTTTGTGTGGATCCAGGTTTGGTCACAACATAGCCATCCGCATCCAGCTCTAGCTGCCCAGCGAGGAACTTGGTTGCCGGTTCATGCCCAATAGCAAAAAACAGACCCGAAACCTTCAGATCTAACACCTCCCCTGTTACCACATTTTTCACCTTGACCCCTGCAAGTGCGCCCTTCGTGCCTTCACCATATGCCTCCACCACTGCAGAATTCCACAGTACCTGAAGAAAAGACGATATTGATTCCAACTATGAGTTCTCTACATTCTTAATTTACCTTTCATGTCATGGCACTGCTAACAATTATTTTGATATAAAATATGGAAATATGTATACTTGGAACTTTTATCTGGTTTCAATGAAGCACACCCTGAAACCCACTAATTGTTAGGAGAAAAATGAATGCTTAAAATGCACTACATCTCTAGAATTTTTCAAAAATGACTCCTTTGTTGTAGAAAAAAATTCCCCGCTCTTAATGTTCAACAATACTTATGTCATGCTTAAATATGACTGTTACTAGACAATCTTATGAGAGTTGCAAAAGCTCTCATGTAGAGGCAGAGGTTCATTAATATAATTAGTAAAGCCATAATAAACAATCTAATCTAATTTTGTCAATCAGTTATCACCAATAATATAATATATCCTTGTTACTACAATGTTTTCCTTTGCCATTGCATCCTTAATGCGCTTATTAATGAATACAAGTAACAGTGTCATGCTCTATTTAACAGGAAAAGCCATTTAATAGTTTCTTTAACAAGCAGTATCAGCACCTTTTATATTCTTCTGTGCAGTTATGAACAGTATTTTCTTTTCAAATTTGAAACAAAGCAAGTATAACAATTTGCACCTCTATCTTAGGGTTCTCCAAGGCCCGCTTTTGCATGATCTTAGATGCCCTAAACGCATCCCTGCGGTGCACAATGTACACCTTTGACCCGTACTTGGTCAAGAAGTTGGCTTCCTCCATGGCCGAGTCACCTCCACCAATGACGGCAATCGGACGGTTACGAAAGATCGGTGCAGCACCATCGCATACTGCACATGCGGAGATCCCGCGATTCCAGAAAGTGTCTGCACCTGGAAACCTGAGCCGTCTCGCGACTGCACCAGTTGCAACAACAACTGAATCAGCTAAAACCTGAAATAATAAGAAAAAGAAATTGACAAAACAAAACCTCTCCAATTTATACCCAGAAATCTAGAATCAAGAGTTGAAAACCAAAATGACATATGACATCAGGATGAGGACCTAAGATAAATCAGTTGGTTTACAGTTACCAGTAAGCAATATATCAAAGTTAAAAATCACTATATCTCCCAAAAATCAATCAAGTTTCTCCAGTGATGTTCCGTTATGAGAGATGTATGACAATTTCAAATAAGCTTTCAAACCGACTGGTTGAATAAACAGTACCAAGGTGGAATCAGAGATGATGCGAAAGGGCCTCGTAGAGAAATCGACTGAGTTGACAGTCTCTGTCAGGATGTTCGTGCCGAATCGAGCAGACTGGAGCCTGAAGCGATCGGTAAGGTCAATGCCGAGGATTCCATCAGGGAAGCCCGGGAAGTTCTCGACGTCAGTGGTGGTGGTGAGCTGGCCACCGGCGGCGATGTCGTTGGCCAGGAAACCCTCGAAGAGGATCGGCTTCAGCTCAGCCCGGGCTGCGTAGATCGCCGCCGTGTGACCAGCGGGCCCGCTCCCGATGATGCACAGCTTGGTGCGGAGTGGGGTCGAGGCGGCGGATTCTTGCATTGTGGCGGCGGAGGCGGCGGTGGAGGAGACGGCGGCAGTGGCGGCTGCGAAGGGTAAGAGACGGGCTTTCCTCAAAAGATCCGCGAGCTTGGAGCAAATGCGCATTTAATTCTACACAGAGGCCTCTTTAGAGAGATTTTAACTTGGAATTCTATTTCTTATTTATTTTTCTACGTTGCACGACAACTGTTCGATGAAATGTCTACCATTGTCTGAAAAGTAACTACTCGGAGAGTCGCTCTGATTGAATAGCTCGGTCGGGGTGTTTGTATCGGATTCGGATCCCTACCCGATCGGGTTTCGAATTGGATCCGAACGGATGAGCGGCGGGAAGAGAGGCGCGAGGCTTTTTTTTTTTTTTTTTTGGTCAATTAATTAATAAAAGTGTTAAATTAAAACATGAGGAGAGGATGAGATTTATAATGTAGGTTACTTGAAGAAATGGTTATAAAATTGGAATATTAGGAATTGCGTATGGATGGATCCAAGGAAAAAGAATCCCAAGTTTGGTATGAATTCTTGTATGTAAACAATATTTATTAAAAAATAATTTAGAAATAAAAATTCTATGAAAAGTTAGATTTAATAAAATTTGAACACATTTTTTTTTCTTTTCAAAATACTAAAAGAATATACAATAGAAATAACACTATATATTAATCAAAACTATGTACAACAAAAAAAAAAGTGTATGATTTTAAGCACATTTTAAACACATCAATCAAATGTCTTTTTAAACAAGAGAAAACAATGATTATATATGAATAATTCGATTAGGATAAATTAGATGAGATAAGTTTAATTATATAGATGGAAATATAAAAAAATATGACATGAGCAAGAAATTTGAAAATTTAATCTCTTTTATGAAATATAGATGTGATGCTAATATGGTATACCAGCAACATTATGGATTTCAGGTTTTGTCAGTGGGAATTGGTGGTTAATTTTTCTTGTCATATTTCTAAATTTTGTAAATTTTTTAATAGGAAAAATGTTGATACCATAATTATGTTATGTTGATATCATAATTTTTTTAAATGATGTTGATACCATTAATTATATTATGGGCCACTGAACTGAATAGCACCCAAAATTATGGGCCTATTTAATACAGCATGGAGCTCAAGTTTGATTAAAAATAAGGCAAATGCATACACACTTAATATAATATAATATAATATAATATAATATAATATAATATAATATAATATAATATAATATAATATAATATAATATAATATAATATAATATATAATATGATATGATATATTGGAGCAAATTTATACTTAATTAGATTTAAAAAAATTTAATCATGCTATTTTTATATTTAATATTAATCATTTTATCTGCTTCTATATTTTGATCAATGGTTCATATATACTATATACTTCCTTCTTTCACTTCATTTAAAAGCATGTTTGTTGTGTCTAAAGAGTTTTATATAACTTTCTAAAATGATATAACTTTTTTGTATTCCAATGTAGAGATTTTTATACAACTAATTTTTTTTGTTCTTAATTATATATAATATTATTTTTCTAAAAAAATATTTATTTATAAATTTATCACATGCAAATTTAAGGTTAGAAATTATCTCATTTAAAATATTTTTTTCCTTCAAAACTTTATTTTAAAAAAGAGGAAGCTAACCATGAGGCATGAGTTGATGTGGAAACTTCCTAGCAACATAAATAAATACAAAAATAATAATTTACTTTTTGAGGGACATGATGACACTGCAATATTTGAGTACAAATAAAGATTTAAAGTGAAATTATTTCTTCTTTTTGTTTCCAGAGGTCCCTCCAAAACATCATAATTAATTTTAAAAAAGAAAAGTTGACACTTTGCCTTTTCACTTTAAAGTATATATATATATATATATATATGATTTTGTGTTTAATTAGATAATGATAAACTGATCCAAGAAATTTAATCAAAATTATACTTAACTAGCTAGAATTAATTGTTCATCTAATTTTGCTTGGAAAACAATACTATTAAAAAGAAGTCAAATTTTTTAAAAGGAGATAATTTTGTCAAACAAATTTAATATTCAATAAATTTTTATCATAAATAATTTTCTTTTCAAAATATCGAAGTGTGTATTATGACGAACAATACGATGTCACGGTAATTTCGAGCAGACGAACACGAAAAAAAAATTGTGCTTCCTTAAACATAATAATATCTTGCCATTCCACAATTAAAGATATAAATAATATCATAAGTCAATAAATTGAGCATAAGAATCTGGTACTATAAATAATGCTAGTTAAGAGTAATTAATTATCAGTACATACATGTTAGCAGTAGCAAATAATTAATGATGATTATGAGTATATTACTATCTCAAAGATAAGAATAACAATTACAGAAATTGCAAATAGATAATACCAAATTACTAAATATATATAAGAAATTTATGATCATAGTCTGTTTGCTGAATTTCAGACAGGACTAAGTCAATGTTTACTTTACAAATCAAAATTCAAGTTTTTTCTGTTTCTCTCTATATAGGACCACTCAATTTACCAATTATTTACTAGAAGTATATAATGTGTTAATTTGGTGTCTATGAGACACTGATATATATAATATATTGAACAACTTGAATTAATCATTTGAATATGATGATAAATATTTATACAATAATCAAACCCATCATACTTTGACACCCTATTTAAATATACAATAATCTAAGTTATCTAATTTTAAATATACATAAAAAATTCTCAATTTGAATTTTGAACTTACGATCTTATACACAAAAAGTATTATCTTTAACACTATATCGAAGATTGGTTCTCGGTGATTAAAATTATTTTTTTCTTTTCCACAAACTTTCGGTTAGTATTGTTGCTATCATCAATTATTTGACTTGAAATATTTCAAAGGTGCTATCTAGAAATTAATAAATGTTTCATTAGTCTATGCCTGTGCTAGTTTTTCAAATGTTTCAAAGTTTACATGCCATCTAAGAAAAATTATGGATCTCAAAAATATAGTCAAACCACTAGAAGCTAGTGTACATATACAAAACCACACAGAATTTAAAAAAAAAAATAATCAAGGATTGAAATGTCAAGATTGGTTGCACATATCTTGAGATTTTCTTCTAATAGTAATAACATCAGTAAGAATTATCAAGAACAAACAAATTATCATAGTTTAATATATATATCACTCTTTTAATTAAGTTCTTGCACTTTTGGCAACTAAAATCATGTAGTTATAACAAAGAGAAAAAGAAGGGAGAACAATATAAATACACATAACATGGATTCAAAGAAGAAACCATGCAAAAATACTGTCCAAAATTAAATATCCAAACAAAAATGAAAAATTAATTCACAAAATTAACAACCTCTAGTTCATTAATTCCTATCGCTGCACCGGCTGCTTGTCTCGCTATAACTATCCAAAGGCACTGAGTTTCTCTTTATGAAATCCAAGCAATCCTTGATTGCCTCGGCGTAGAACGAATTCGATCTCATATATGATCTCAACCTCACCTCCTCTCTGCCGGTCGGGACCAAAACCCTTCTGCTATCGCTCCTCACGTCGTAACCTTTTGAGTTACTTTCCTTTGGACATCTACACAAGAATTGCATGCATCGGTTGATGAATCCGAATATCCTCGATATCTTTCTCCGTAGACGGTGCACCGAGAAGCGCTTCGGTCCAAGACGAAAACCTCTAGTCGTTCGTCGTGATTGCTTGCTTACCGGAGCGTAATTTGGAAGCCCCATTTTTGTTGTTTGCATTTTGTTTGAGAGAAGAAGAAGGGGTTGTATTTTATATTGAAGGAAATGTACATAGAAGTGTAGAAGTGAGAGGGAAGGATCATGAGGGGAAAATAAAAATAAAAAATGATTTTGGAAGGTGGGTTTGAAAGAGATATTAATACAAAGTGACAAGAAATCAGGGAACATGACAAGGTTTGATTATAATAATATAATTATGGTCGGTAAGATGATCATTAAAGACAAGGTAAGAATTAATAGAAAAAAAAAAGGTGGGATTGATGTGCCATCTCATCCTATCTCAGTGCCACACATCAGCATTTCCCTCCTCTGAAATTCTACAGCTAGAATTTAATTATGTTATATTATATATCCATTCTGCTTATAAAGATGATTATGTTAATTATCAGCCCATTGACATTATCTGTTCTCAAATTGACAGAGAAATAAGCATCATGTTTTATTATTATAGAAATTATATATAGAGAGAGAGTAAAGCTAGTGTGAGCTTAAGTTTGCCGAGACTATTGGCGAGCTTAACTCATCGGTTTCAAATAGCAAATTCAAGTAGCTCAATAAATTTTTTGTATTGAAATTTGGTAGGATACTATTTTTTTTTCTAATTTTAGAGTTTGTAAAATATTTGTTTCATATTTTTTTTGAAATGTCCTACTTTTACATGAAAAAATATTAATTTATTATTATTATTATAATAATCTTAAAAAATCCGAAAAAAGTAGTTAGAAAATCCTAAAAATAGAAAATTTCGGTATCCTACGAAATTTTGATATGAAGAATTTATTGAGCTATTTGAATTTATCGTTTGTAGTTGTTTCGATGATTTTTTTAGTTAAACTCATCAACAGTCTTAGTGAGGTTAAACTCACGCTATCTTTATTATATATATATATATATATATAATTGTTATCTGAGGTGATTAATTCTAGAAGAAGGAATTCTAGAGGAGCATTACTCTGAGGCCCTAATAAAATCCTACTAATAAACGCGCTTAAGAGTCTAATCTACATAATTAAATGGTGTTCTTTAGTCAATTCTATTGAGAGCTTAAAAAAAGATTATGTCGGAATTAAGCTATTAATTATTTATTAAACTATGACTGCTCACTAGTGAGGTTCTAAAGCTAGAACCATCAAAGAACCAACCACCCCCTCTAATTTATCCAATTTATCCAATTTATCCAATTTATGCAATGTAAGTCAAATTTGGGAGGTTTAGATTTTGGCATTACATAGAAGATCTATTGCATAAATTATTTATTAAGCGTTTGTGCACTTCTATTAAAAAATTAACCACATGTAAAACATGAAATAATTAAGATACAAATAAGGGAAATATTTTGTTTGATCTTAAGTCATGTAACCATGGTTTAGGCTGCTAATGTCAAGTAGACATATTCTTTTTATTAATATTAGAAGAAAAAAAATTTATAATTTGTCTCGCTCTTTAAAATATGCTAGCTTAAAAAAATATAAACGTTCATAAAAATTATTTATTTCAGTATATCTTATATGCACTAAAAATATATTACCCATATACTTACTTTTGTCTAGCTAGCTATTTAACATGCTTGGAGCTTAAAAAATAAAATACCAAACTATTATAGGTTCATTTATTAATTAGTGAGGTGTCATTTAATGATTTATTATTATTTTTGGATGAAAGATGGAATCTAAACCATAAACTTTTTAAATATCCATAAATGACACCATTTGAATTTTAAACCTGCAATCTCCAATACAGAGAGCATTGACCTTATCAGTTAAATCGATTTACAGCCAAGCACTAATTGTGTGGTAACAATTAAAAGTCAAAGTCTCTAAATCTGTTAAATTAGTTTGATTAAAAATTTAATCATGTTGTTTAAAGTTTGATTTTTGACATAATCAATTACAGCCAATTAAGCACTAATTAATTTAACAAAATGACCTAAACCTGGTGATTGTGTGGTAACAATTAAAAGGGAGGTGCTGAGGTCAGATTGGGCTCATTGTTATTGATCTTTATATTTATATGTTTGGAAGCTTCTCCAACCCCATCTCACTTTCATATGTTCTTTTGTTTCAAATTTCAAAATATTTTCATTTACAACATATTACAAATTAAATTTACTAATTACTAAGCTCATCCTCTGCAAAACACCCTGAGCTTTGTACATGATATTTCTTGTAAAAAAAAAAGAGAGATGAAATTTTGATCCATTAAGGAGGATTCTGATACAACAATTTTTCCTAAGATGACATAAATTTACTTTTTAGTATAGGAAAAAAATTGACGCTCAAATTTTAAATCCAAACTGTCGATCTTGTTTATTTTTATAACAGATATATGCATGTAAATTTTATGATTTTTAGAGTTCATTTCATATTACATCAAGTAATCACAAAATGAATGAATCTAATTAATTATGATTGATTAATTTCAATGTATTTATTTTGTGACATTTGATTTAGTGACAAAGATAATGCTTTCCGTATAGGAGATCATATGTTTGAAATCCCGATAGAGAATCATTTATGAACATTTAAAAATTGAGTAAATTAGACTCTCATTTTTATTTAAAAAAAATCATGAAATTTTACATGCATACGTATATTTTCCATGAAAACTAATAAAATCAATGATTTGAATTCAAAATTTAAGTTTCAAATTTTAAAATATAAATTAAAAAACAAATTTATCACGTCTTATAGCATTAAAAATTTATATCATTGAAAAAAAATTTGATATAGATAGATAACTAATTATATGAACTTGTTAAGGATTATCCATGTTGCATTAATTGCAGTAAGATTTTTCTCGTTGCACAAGATTTAATACATGTACACGTCACATATAAATAAAATTAAAATTAGGCACAATTTGGTGACCATATATTGATGCCCAAATAGTACTGTCCCCTTAATTAATTTGGTGGGTTATTAGAGAAAACGTGTCCAGACTTAACCGACACGCGAGATCTCAACATTTCCCTGCCCAAAACTTGGAGAGGTGTTTCATATATAGACCACATGATCAACATGTTGCATACATGTGCAAGTATAAACCTTTGAAAAATTTGATCCAAATTCAACTGTCATGTAGACAGTTTTTTGGTTTGTCAGAGATCTGGTCACCTATACAGTCCGGATTTCTAGGTGAATTGGTGATTGAAGGTGACACGCGTGTCGGTTAGAGCGACACTTATGTTGTTGACTCTTTAACTATTGGTGGTGAGATGGGGACTTTCTAGCTATGTCCATGATTTTTTTTAATTTAAATTAAGGGGTTTTTTTGGCTGTCAAAAAAATTAATTAAGGGTTTTCTGAAACTTTGACTTTTGTTTATTATAGAAAATTTTAATAAAAAAAATAAATGGGTTTCTTTTTGAAAAAAAAAAGATATTTATTACGATTTAGACTAGACTATGATTGTACTGAAATAATTAACTTCAAATTAGAATACTTTTAGTTAAAATCTACAAAAGACATATTATATTGTCAGTCTATCCAGCTAGTTCAATAAATTTAAATTATTATTGATCAAGATAAAATAATCGGGACGTGACAATTTAACGGATCGTATCGAGTCGAATTCAGGTCGGCTCGACATTAGATCATTGTTTGATCTCTAATCATCATGGATCTAATATTTTTTATCATTCTCGAGTCTCAAAATGAGGGGTGTTGAGTTTTGAGCAATTCGACTTCAAATCATTTTAAGATTCGGATCGTCTTGGATCAAATCATATCAAACTTTGAGATGTTCGACTTTGAATTATTTTCTGACTTTTATAAAAAAAAATTATACAACATGTTGTTGTCTGATTTGCAGATATATTCTTAGGTAAAATTTTACGGAATATTGCTACCGTTATCGATCTACTTGATACCCATAATCTGTTCTTTTCAGAAACAATTTCAGAGATTAAAAATCTTTAAAAATTAACTTATATAAATTTGGGAAAAAAAAACTTACAGACATATCAAGCAAGCTTGATAGATTAGGTTAATGACAAAAATAGAAAACATGCTTATATATATATATATAAAGCATAAATCTAACGTACTTTTAGAAACACTGGATCCCTTCAGTGTTCCTAACTCAAATGATAAATCCAAATTGCTTAATAAATTCTTTATATTAAAATCTTGAAGGATATTAAAATTTTTCATTTTTAGAGTTTTTTAATTATTTATTTCATATTTTTTTAAGATGGCCTTTTTTTAATACAAAAATTCATTATTTTATTATTATTATTAGAATCATCTCAAAAAATCTCAAACAAATAGTTAAAAAATCCTAAAAATAGAAAATTTCGATCTTCTATAAGATTTTGATATAAATAATTTGTTGAGTGACTTGAATTTTTCGTTTGAAACCGATTCAATAGATTTTTTGAGTCAGAAACAGCTTTACTTTATATAAAATATAAAGCATAAATAATAGAAAACATTAATATTTTAACTATCGAAATAATTATAATGTAAGTACAAAAAATTAATATCAATGAACATAAACATCACTATAGTTCATATAGACAAATCACTATACTGTCTGTTCAAAATAACTATAATAAATACTAAATTCTTTAATCACTGGACATTAGTAAACTTTTAAATCAGCTTTCCTTTATATATAAAACACCAACGGACTCCGTACTCTTAGGAGTACGTCAGCTTTACTTTATATAAAATATATATATGAAAAAGATAGCTAGCAAAGTAGCAAAGGCATGCTTTTTTTTCTCAGTGCATGGTGATTGGAATTCTTGGATCATCTATCTATGTTACTGAAACATCAATCAGAGGATTCTTTTTGTAATGTTATATATCTTGATTGGAATTCTTGGATCATCTAATAGGAAAAAAGTTGGATACACCAAATTTTGTAACTTCATCGGTACAAATCCGACCAGCCACCTTAAATACCGGATTAATTAATTGCCTCTCAAGCTATTGATTTGTCTCTTCCGTTAACCTTTTTCTTTTTTTTTTCTTCTTTTTTTTGGTGTGATAGTTACCAATCAATTAATTAATGCTGCTGTTTGTTTAGGTAGGCTCAATTTCAAATGTCACACCTAAAATCGTATACAAATATCTAGGTTAATGGAATCTTATTAAGATTTTCACATTCCTAACAACATTGGAATTTTAATAATTAGTCGGCCCTCTATTGCTTTTAACATCATAAAGTATTAATATTTTTTTGGACAAATTTGTATATTAAATATTCAAAGTCTTAAACATTGATGTACTAGATTATCGATTAATATAATAAATATAAAGTCTTAATATTTAATTAACAAAGATCAAATATATATTTCATTATGTATTTTTAAACAGTACAAAATGCACATTTCCAACATTTTAAGTTAATATAATGTCTGTAAGCAGAAAGTCTTATTATTTAATTAATAAAGTATAAATACATTAAGTATAAAGTCATAATACTTAATTATAAATGTCACTATATGAAGCAGTGAAATAACTGATACTATAAAAAGCATAAATAATAGAAAGTATTAATATTTTAACTATCGAAATCATTATAGTGTAAGTACAAAAAATTAATATCAATGAACATAAACATCATTATAGTTCATATAAACGAGTCACTATACTGTCTGTTCAAAATAACTATAATAAATATTAAATTCTTTAATCACTGGACATTAGTAATCTTCTAAACTCTTCAATCACTAGATATTAGCAAACTTTTAAATCAAAGAACATAAAAGTCATTATAGTTTATATAAACAAGTCACTATACGCATATTCAAAGTAACTATAGAAAATATTAAACTCCTTAATTACTAAATAGTAACAATTTTCTAAAAGTGAATGAGAATATAAAGACCAAATTTTTCTGTACGAATATGAACTTTAATGAGAATTTAGAGATAAGATAATTGTCCTCAAGTCAAATACCTCAATTTTGACTAGATCTATCTACTTTTTTGTAAATGAAATACTCTAACAATCTGAATTATTGACTTTTAGGTTAAATATTAATACTGCACAACGAAAGCATTTATAGACGAAATGTAAAGTACTAATAGTTATAAAAAAAATACATATTTTTAACTTTGAAAACAAATTATCTAAATTACCCACTTACAAGTTAAGTATTAATACTACTCGACAAAAGTATTTATAGATGAAATATGAAGTGTTAATAGTTGTTAAAGAAACTTATATTTTCAACTTCAAAAACAAACAATCTAAATTACCGACTTGCAAGTTAAGTTTTAATATTTCTCAACGGAATTATTTAAAGTGTTAATATTTTCTAAAGTCAGTATTAATTTCTTTTAAAATTTAGTACTAATATTTATCAATAGAAGTACAATTATAAAATATTAATACTCTCATATTTCATATTGAAGTATTAATAGTTTAAAAATTGAACTATTAATAGTTATACATTGAAATATTAATAGTAATGAAGAGAAAATAATTGAAAATTTCGAAAAAAAATGAAACTTAAGAGAGTTAGTTATGGATAAATAGATTTTGATTGGACTGGGGGAGGGGGCAAGAATGAGAGGTATCAAATTATTACATAGAGAAAAATATCTTTAATAATTTTGTATTAAAATATTAATACTTTTATATTGGAGTATTAATACTTTCATATCAGAGTATTAATATTTTGATATCAGAGTAATATTTTCATATTGACTGGGCTGAACTTAAGGAAATTAAATAATAAGAAAGTTAGTTATAACAAATTAGTATTAATATTTTTTGCAAGCTAGTATTAATATGCAGAAGTATTAATAGTTGTACATTAAAATATTAACAGTTTAAAATGGAATTATTAATAGCTATATATTGAAGTATTAATAGTACAAATGCGAAGAAAACAAATTGAAAATTTCAAAAAAAAATGAAAGTTGAATGAGTTAGTTATGGACAAATAGATTTAATCAGACTGGGGGACAAAAATGAAGGATATTAGCCTTGGAGATTATATCTTTTCTCAAAAATATATATATTTAATGATTTCATGCTAAAGTATTAATACTTTTATATTAAAATATTAATACTTTGGTATTAAAATATTAATACTTTGATATCAAAATATTAACACTTTCATATTGACTGAACTGGACTAAAAAAAAAATAAGGAATAATGAAATTCAGAAAGTTAGTAGTAAATAATGAGAGTTTGGTCTGGGAGACAAAATGGGGGATTTGATGTGGGGAATATATCTTTTCTCTTTGTTTAATTAATTATATTGTTATCTGCAAGGAAAAACTATGCAGAAATGTTTTCAATAGTAGGCGATTTATTTGTTGATCATACAGTTATTATTTTAATAATTTGGGTGGGGGAATTGGGGACGCATAGAATACTATTTTTGATAATCGGTACAATAATTTTTCAAATAAATTCAAAATAATTTAAAAAATAGAAAAAAAGAATTATAGGTTAATTGTATTTCAAGTTTCATATAATTTATATGTCATTTGAAATTTGAACAAAAACAATCATACTTAAATGAAATTGCAATGGTTTAAATTTAATTATTTATCACAGAATACCAAATAACTCTAATTACATGAAAATTGCAACACAGTCAAAAGATATGTCTATATATATTTTAAAAAAATAAAAATTATATCCGAAATTATTTGAAAATTGATTCTCAAGATTGAAAATGTTACGAAGAGCTTGTTAGTATAAATCTGGGAATAAATAAATTAAAATCATAAATTACTAAAGAATTGAGACAAACCTAAAACCAGATTGACGTCTTTCTGTACAGTGTTTATCATTTATCTATCTCCAAAATTCCAAAATTCTAAACCTTGAATCCATCTCATATCCGCTCCAGTGATACTTATTCATACACAGAATTTCTCAGTAAAGTATCTTAACAACATATTTGTATTTGTGAAAAAAGAGAGACTAAATTATTCAGTCTTTTTTCTTATTGAGGAGGAAGAGAGATGGTTGAAGCATAGACTGAATGACAGAATAGTGTCTCTGTTTTTGTTTAAATTAATTATCTCTCTGTCCGTTCTCTATTTATAAAGGATCAAAGAATGCCTCCAATTACCAGATGACAATAATTGGCTGTATTGCATCCAGTGAAAGCTCCAAGTGCCAGCTGTGCTTCAGACATGGCTGAGCTGGTCGGATTAGTTTGACTGAGAAGAATTATCGGATTATGAGTTGGTTGGGTCGGGTCCGGTCGGATTTCGAGTTGTCTGGCGTCGGTTTTTTTTTCATGTCTCAAGTTCGGTTCAGATTACTTTGACTTTTTGAAAAAAATCAAATCGGGTTCAATCTGGTGTCAGACTAGTCATGGGGGTTCATCGAGTTAAGGTCAGGTTTTGTATTTTTGCCACATCTATATGTGGCAATCATATGGATCAGATCGGATTAGTTTGACTAAGAAAAGTTACCGGGACACGGGTTAGATCGGATCTCGGATCGTCTAACGTCGGTTTTTTCCGAATATCATATCAGATTCGGATCATTTTAACTTTTAAAAAAACTCATATCAGGTCGGATTTTGTCGCCTCTAGAATGTGCATCCACATATCCGTCAGCAAGTATTGCATCGCCATTGATTTAATTTAAATCAATGGCAGGCTTTTATTGGATTAGAAATTAACAATAGGTAAAACCCTAAACCCTCTTTTAAATGATACAAGGCCATGGGCTTTTCAAAGTCTTTGAAAATTTTGGGTATTATTTTAATAAATACATAACAGAGCATAAAAAAAAAAACTTCATCTTGGATTAAAATAAAATAAAATAAAATAATTTGAATAAATTTATGGGTTTTCACCTAATTATTCAATATTGCAATGGACCAAATGTTAATAGGTTTGCATCATCAATACATTGCCTTGAAATTATAAATTATGGGCTCATATATTACACAAAGGTTCAAAATGTATTAAATTTTGAAGCCTTGTAAAGAATAAAAAGGCCTGGAATTCATGAACAAATTTGAATAACATTATTGGGTTTTTTAGGCTCTTTTATTATTTATTCAAGGAAAGAGGGCTAAAATATGTGTACTTGTTTAATTTGTTTATTTTTTTAGCCCAACTTGAGGTTTGAAAACATGATATATAGTAACTTTGTTATTGATTTAAGAAAAGAATTATTGCATTTCTTGCTTTTAAAATTAAATGTCTGTACTAATGTTATTGGACTTGGAAATATAAATTATGTAATTAATGAAATAAGCTCATAAATTGTGGAAGATATGCATGATATGCCACGTTGCTCATGTGATGATTTGTAAAAGTGCACAAATTATCTATATTTTTTTAACATAATTCATACATTGAGAAACAAGGAGGTGCAATTTATGCATCTTGACATTGAAATTAAAGAACAGAAAGTTCCAATTTTATTTGGACAAATTAGCATGAGAATATGAACTCATGTGAAAACATCACCTACATAGAAAATTAGAAATCATTTATTCCTTAATTTAGGCAGATGCTGAGTATTAATTGGTAAATTATAGGTATATTTTCAGCAGCTTGTTGTTTCTTTTCTCTATAAGCATATTCTATAGATTTTGTTTTTTTTTTTTGGATATTTCTAACACATATTTAATTTTTATGATACATCTAATTATTATATTATATATATTTTAAAATATTATTTAAATTAAAATTAAAATAGTAAAAGTAAATTTAGATAAGACATGGAACAAATTTAGTTTTTCATCAAATAATTAAAAAATTTTCACGGTGTAATATTAATTGATTTTACGATGAATGACCGATCAAATTGTAAATTGACTCAAATTGTTGATATATGTCCTATCTATAATTTTAATATTTTTAACTTGAATAATATTTCTTAAATATAGAAATCATATAAGAGTTGAATATACTATAAAAACTTCAGCAAAAAAAAAATAAAAAGAAAAAAAAAAGAAAGAAAGAAAATTCCACATATTTCTTTGTGCATGTGTACTTCTATTTGTTTTCTATTTTTTTAAGCAATCAAATCTCACCATCCAAGAAAATCCTATGCTTGCCTGAAGATTAATATCAGAAAATGTAATATAAAAGTCAAAATTATATCTTTTCTCATTTGTTTTTCCTTGAATTAAAATTTCAGATGGGAGAAAATCTGTTTGGTTTTAAGATTATTCAACAAAATATTTGCCCAGAAATTGCACAAAATATACTGTGTAATTATGGTTAGTTTTTTATTCTTTTATTTAATAGTAGATTGCCATTGAAGTCCCTCTAGAAATTGAATTCTGCTATTAAATTTTCCTTCTCCACCAATAATTTTTTTAATAGGATGTAATGTTTTTTTTTTCTAATAAATATTTTAAAGTGTTATTTTTTTTGAGATAAAAATGAGCGTCAAATCACTCAAATTGAAAATGCTTTGCAATTTAAATCTAAAAAAAATCTTTCTATAATCAATTGTGAAACCTAATTAATTTGTGCAAGAGAGGATGAAAACTTATTGATGAACAATTAAAATATGTTAATTCATTTCAACATGATTTTTGTCATTTTTAGAACAGATTATGATTCATAGCATAATATTATGTCTTAAAATTAATATTGTTATACTTTACCTTCAATTGATGCTCATATCCACTCTACATTAGAATATGAATTAATACAAAATCTAAAATGAAATCCAACTCAATTGACCCTGATTAATTTAAAGCATGCACTTCATTTTCAAACCTTAATCCAAATTAATCCGATCTAATCCAATTGACCAAAATTTCCCAAATAAAAAAATGGATGAGAAGTTGATCAATCAATTAGTCCAAAGCGAATTACCAATTGAGGTCTGTAATTAAATTATAATTAAATATAAACTGCCACATGCAATGCAACTATGCAAGTGTGTTTTTGAAAAAAATTAATATGTCGTTGTCTTATGTTATGTCTGATTAAAACTAGATAATGTTTATTAAGCAAAACAGCGAGGAAGCTTAGGTAATAATAAAAATAAAAAAATATTCTCGTATCCTATATTTTGTACCCCTTATTTACATGTTAGAAATATTTATACTAAATGAATTATTTATTTATATCTAAAGTTATAAGTGTTTATAGTTAGTATAGAAAATATTTATCATTTTTTCTTTCTCAGATTATTATAGAAATAATAAATTTTGTTGCACGAGTATAAATACAATTTACATAACTATTAATCCTAATAATAGAAAATATAAATAATTTTATTATTAGATATAAATACTTTCTGAAATAAGTATAAATAATATGTAGTTAACGGGTATAATTATCATTTCTCATAATAAATAGTTAAATATGATGATAACAATATACTCCTTAAACTTTTCAAATTTGGTACTTTCCTACTACTAACCACTTTATTATTTAATGAAGGGGAATCAAGAGAAGGATAGAAAGACAACACAATGTATAATATAAATTAATTACGGAGGTCCTTGATGAATTGACTAATTAAGTGATAATTAATTAGCTAGTTGTCTTAGAATTTACATAAATAGAAATATTGAGCGTGGATTACATATCACTCTTAAGTATTAGGTATAATTAGTTTAATAAACAAAATGTAGATGTCATGGTATGAAAATATAACATTAATTACTTCATAGAATTGAAGTAGTAGTTATGGAAATATAATTAACATTACTTCATAGAAGTAGTAGTTATGTAAAAAAATAAGGAAGATTAACCTAATTTTGAGGCAATCATTATAACATTAATTTTGAGGCTAGCTCATACGTAACAAAATTCTATAATAAATTAAAAACCAATTCAAAGGTTTAATTTAAAATATTTTTTTAAAATAAAGGGAAAAGTGCGTAATGGATTAATCTACCATCTCTCGATAACGCAAGTTAGTACTAAAAATTAAAAATTAATATGTGTCAGCAAAATACCACGCGGAATGAAACACGGAGAAAGAAACAGAGGATCCGGAGCATCCGAGTCTTTGAGCCGCAACTGTCGTGGGGCCCACCACGTGCTGTTTGTGTGCTCGCGTTGCGATGGCGAGTCAATATTTTTGAAATTGATTAATTCACAATTGGCTGCGCGACAACCTAGAATTTTTCTTCGATGAAATCGACGGTCTGGATTCGTTAAAATTCTCGGGGGTCCACAAACGAAGGGCTCAGATTGCATCCAGTCGTCCAGTGTACAGCCACACTCCGCATCCGTCAGACCGTTACGTAGGCGGGACCCCTCCATGTGCGCAATCTGATCAGATCGGTTGCGGCTTCTCCAGAAATTGTAACCTGCTGCGGGTTACTTTTTCCGTCACTAAAATAACCCGACACATAGTTCGCTCCATTGCATAGTATAGACTCTGCTGTTGGAATGTTTAGAAGAATAATTAAGGGATGAACTAATTAATTTAACGAATTAATTAATCTGCGCCTCTCGTTGAAGATATAAACACAAGTCGTTGATGGATGTCTACTTGTTAATTGTTTATGTCAATGCTTGATAATATAATATTGGGAACTGACATACAACAGATATCGTTATTAATATTATTACCGATATCGATTTTATTATTCAGATTAAATAAGTCATTATTCATATTAGCGATTTTATTATGTAATTTATTTATACGGTATTTTTTTTATTATTCAATTTAAGTGAGTTATTATTCATATCAGTGTTATTTGATTTAAATAATAAAGTACTGTATAAAATAAGTTGTATAATAAAATCGTTAATAAAGTCCTGTATTTTAAAATTTAGTACTTTTAACCATATCGGTTTATTTACGTGTTATTCCACAGATAAACATTCTGTTATAAATATGTTCATTTCGAAATCAATTTTCATCAACTTTGTACAATAATAAACAAAAATGTTTCTCCACAAATTATGATTCATGAAATATCTAAGATTTGTTGCAAACCACACATTCCAAACTCTAGTTAAAGACATAAAATTATGTAATTCAATGAAAATATATAGCTTGTTAGAGATATAAATCAAGCTAATTCTCTTTTATCATAGATACCCCCCCCCCCCCCTTAATTAAGATCTGTGAGTAGTTTTTAATTATGTTCTCCAGCTCATCAAATGTTTGTTTATTGTCACAAATTTTTTTAATTAAACCTCTTTTGGAGAGTGTGCTTTTAACAGATCAAACCAGCTGAAAAAGCACATGCACCTCTCTTTTATTGGATCCACATGAGATCTGGACCATTCATACTATATATGTATATTATATATATATATATATATACTATATACATATAATATATATAGCTACACGCTTTCCTTGAAAATTCATATCTTTTGTTTTTTTTTGAAAATTTGACTGAGACTGTCAAGTATTTTGACTCTTTTTATATATATTTTTTTTAATTTGAGAACTGATATATAAATATTATTATTGATATTATTATTAATACTGATTTTATTATTCGGAATAAATAAATTATTATTTATATTAGCGATTTTATCATATAATTTATTTGTGCAGTATTTTTATTATTAAACTTAAGTGAGTTATTATTCAGATTAAGTGAGTATTTTTATTATTATACTTGATCTAAAAACTAATCATTTCTTCTAAAAAAATTAAAAACAAAGTAAAAATTTGAATTAAAATATTAAATATGATGCTTGTTTGATGGGAACTAAAAAAAAGAAAAGAAAAGAATATGCATGTATATCAAAGTACAAACCACCATGCCAAAAATCTATACATTAATTAATTAGTGTAATTAAGCTATTAGTTAACTCAGCTTCATAATTGAAGAATGATGTATAATGCAAAGATTAATTCACTCTAACAAATAATTAAATCAACATCTAATTGACTATTGTGTAGTCAAGGCATGCATGGATTAGCGAAACTTATTATTTGTAGTTATCTCTCACCAAACTTATATAATTATTTCTTTCATAAATTTTTGCCTAACAATATATATATATATATACACATATAGAGTAAAACTATGGTGCTTCTATAAATATTTCGGATTGAAATGTTTATGGATCAAATTTCAAAATTTTGTATCTGAAATGCAAATAGCAATAAATTCTTCATATTTAAATTATTAATATTTAAATGGCAAAAAATGGTCATCTTTAAAAAATCATTAAAAATAGTTCAAAAACTATAAAAAAAGATAAATTTTAGTATTCTATAAGATTTTGATATGAAAAATTTATTGAGCTACTTAAATCGACATTTCGAACACGAAATTTTGAAATTTGACCCATAAATATTTCGGATCGAAATGTTTATGAAAACAACCTAGCTTTAATCTATATACATATATATATGTATATATATAAGGTGTATATATATATATATATATATATATATATAAAGTTGTTGATCCAAAAAATGCTAAGTATTTTTTTGAAATAGTCCAGCAAATTTAGGCATAGTCAGCAAGTGTCATAAACGAGGAATTACATTATTAGGTATTTTAATAAAAAAATTTCTTTTGTCACCTTGAAAATATTTGTTCAAATAGGGGAAATATTAATGCTAACACCGCGTAGAGCAAAAAAAAAAAAAAATAGTAGAGTAAGAGAAAATCATGGTTATACCAAATCTTACACCGGATCCTCTACATGCCTTCTTTCTGCAATGAAAATTGCACACAAATTTATAATTATGATATACAATTTCTTAAGTTTAATTTTTGTTTGTTTGTCCTCTATAAAAAAAATTTATCATATAAAAAAACTCTATCCGAAAAATATAAAATTTTAGAAGTTGTCTTTTAAATCCCAACTACACACTAATGACACTAAATTTCTAGTGTGTAAATAGTTCTATGGATTTTATTGCTTTAAAAACTAAATGATGATAGATTTTTTAAATTTAAACAAATATGTTTAGTTAACATTTTTTATGAAAAGTTAAATATCCACCAAATAATTATCAAATGAGTTACAACATAATTCTATTAATTTTAATCACTATTTTATTAGTTGTCTTGAATTGTATAATAATTTTTGTTGTCAATGTATTTATTTTCATTATATAAAAAACATTTTGAGTTTTTTTTTAAATCTTTGCTTGTACGAAGTTTTTTTTTTCTCATAAGAACTTTTTTCATACAAAGTATATAATACAATATTTGATGAAAATTTCATATCAAAATTATGACGAAGCCTGACTAAATTCAAAACTCCGTCTTTCTACTAATATCGTTATTCCTCCACTGATTAAATTGACACACATCTTATATGTTTTAGTATTTAAACATACAAACATTTCAAACATAATTTAATCCTTACATCTTCTATTTATACATTGTTGAACTTTTACACTTGTTGTTAAACAGGTGCAACTTATTTATAACATAATCTAAACATTTTGGAACATAGTTTTAATTAGTTGACTCAGTTTAATTAGTCTCTCAGCTGGTCAACTACTACAGAAATTAATAATTGTAGAACTTAGAATTGCAGAGCATTCAAAACCTTTCTCCAAACCCCATGCTATATACAAAGGCGCTTAGGAGCTCTCTCACCTCTCTCCTTCACATACTGCTTCCCTCCTTTTCTCTCTCTCTCTCTCTCTCTCTCTCTATATCCCACACGCACTTAAAAGCTCGCACCTTTTCACACACCAAAAAGAAACCTCCGCTCAGAGAATTCACATACGCATCTCTCTCTCTCTATCATGGCCAACTTCCTCTTCCTTCTCCTCCTCTACCTCTTCTTCAATCTTCTCCCTGCACCGTCCGTCTCCCTCTCCATCTCTCCTCCTACCACCAACACAACCAACGGTTTCGTCTCCCTCTCATTCCCTTCCTTCGACATCTCCTTTGTTGGCACCAACCTAACCGTCTTCCAACCGGCCTCCATTGCCAGTGGAGCCCTCCAGATCACACCTGACACCAGCAACAACGCCAGTTACCTCATCAACAAAGCCGGTCGGATTTTCCTCTCCCGTCAATTTACTTTATGGGAGAATACCAGCTCCGGCGCCTATGTTGCCTCCTTCAAGACCGCATTCGATCTCAACATCTACCGCGTCGACGATTCCGAACCCGGCGAGGGCTTGGCATTTTTAATTGCATCCTCACTGGAAGGACCTCCACCCGGCAGCGAGAACGGGTATCTGGGTCTGACTAATTACAGCCGGAACGGTGATGCCTCCAATAAGTTCGTTGCGATTGAACTTGACACTGTTAAGCAAAGCTATGATCCAGATGATAACCATGTCGGGTTGGATATAAATGGGGTTAATTCGAACGTTACGAATTCGTTGACTCCGTTCGGGATAGAGATTTCACCGGTTATTGGAACCAATTATACCATGTGGGTTGATTACAATGGATCGGCCCGGCACATATGGGTCTACATGGCTAAACAAGGAAGCGCGAAACCCGTAAATAGTGTGCTCAATGCTTCACTTGATCTCTCAGAAGTGATAGACCCAATTTCTTATATAGGCTTCTCTGCTTCAACTGGAACAAGGTATGAGTTGAACTGTGTCTTGGCATGGGAATTAATAGTTGAGAAATTGCGGGAAGAAAAAACCGGGTTATCCAAATCAGTAATTGCTGTAATTATCGGTGTATCATGTTCCGTTTCGGCTATCTTGGCCCTTGTACTGTTGGCATTTTACATTAGAAGAAAGCAGATAAAAGATGACCCGACCATGCTAACCGGTACGCTGAAGAGTTTACCGGGTATGCCTCGGGAGTTCGACATCAAAGAGCTGAAGAAAGCCACTAACAATTTTGATGAGAAGATGAAACTGGGGCAGGGTGGATTTGGGGTGGTTTACAAAGGGGTGCTTGTCGGAGATAATGGCGAGGACACGACCGTAGCTGTGAAGCAATTCTCCAGGGCTAATACAAAGGGGCAGGAGGACTTTCTCCAAGAGCTGAGTATTATTAACCGTCTCCGACACCGGCATCTTGTTCGTCTTATTGGTACGGTTTTTTTTGCCTTTTAACTATTTTTTTTCTCTTTTACTTTTATAAAATTTGCAATATTACATATACACCTTATTTCTTCTGTCAAAGATGAGGGCTAATTTGGAAATTTGAAAGGAAATCATGAAGCAATAGGTATTGGGATATTATTTTTCCAATTTCTATAAGGTATTATGGGCTATTTTATAGTTTTGTGATATGATAGGATATATTTTGATACATTTAGGGGTTCCAGGAAATTTCTGGTTGGTCCTTTTAATCCTTGATCATTTTTCTTGTCAAAATATTATGTAACACATGGTTGTAGAGGCCATCTTTTTTTTAACTTTGACCTGGAAATGAAAACCCTCCTCCAGGAGATGCTTTGAAATTCTGTGTGGTACCCATCTGACAGTAGGACCCAGGATGTGAAATGGAACTGATAAGAATCTCTTTAGTACTTTAGTTGATTCCATCGTACCTGGTTTGGTCTTTTTCTTGAAAAAAAGAGGAAGAAAATTGTATGGAAACTTTGCTCCTTACATGAGCTTGTTTGCCTTATCCAATACTTGTCTCTGTCTGTTTATCACTTCATTGATTGTTGTTGTTATCAAGGAATTCAATCCTTAGTCATGGTTGACATTGGACACTTTGACAATGAACAAATAGGATGTATATGTCGTTGCATCTCTTATAGTTGAAAATTCTACGAACTAGTTGATTGGCGATGCTTCTATTTTGCTTTTAGTTAATAGTAGTAAATGAGGAAATTTACTAGAAAAGGCCATGCTAAGAAGAGTAAAACTAGTATACTCCTCGGAGCATTAGATTTTTCGGTATTCTTAACTCAAAATTCGTCGAATCGGTTTTAAATAATAAATTCAAGTTGCTTAATAAATTATTTATATTAAAATTTTGTAGGATACTAAAATTTTTTATTTTGAGTTTTTTTTAACTATTTATTTCATATTTTTGAAAATGATCTATTTTTATATGCAAAAATTCATTGTTTTATTAGTATTATTAGAATCATTTTAAAAAAATCTGAAAAAATAATTAGAAAATCCTAAAAATAGAAAATTTCATTATCATATAAAATTTTGATATGAAAAATTTATTAAGCAACTTGGATTTTACGTTTAAAGTTGATTTGATAAATTTTTGAGTTAAAAACACCGAGAAACTTTGTATTTTTAGGAGCACGCTACTTTTACTCTGCTAAGAAGCTTCTTTTTATGCCAGTTTTGATATTAGTATCTACAAGTAATCCTTTCAGTTATAATTATTTTTCTATGGCTTTCATTGCTGATTCATATCTGTCGGATGTCCATCTTGTAGTTATCTAGCTTGTTAAGAGCAGAAGTGCTTTCTTCATTGATCTTTTACCAAAAAAAAAGGAATAAAAACAATATGACAATTAATAGACTTTTCAAGTGTGACTTACATTTAATCTATAACAACAATTCTCATTTAGTTACACTATTTCCAAACTAATCATAATCATCCTCACTTGGTATTAAAATTTGTTCTGTCAATTGATGTGGGTTGTTAGAACCTAATTTGGTAGGAGTAATATATGGCATCAAATTGAATATTTTTCATTTGATGTGATATTTCCAAGATATGCTTCAACTCAATAATAGTCTTAAGTTGATAATCTAACCATGCAAGAAAGCCATCCTTGTCACATCATTTGTCCTTAGCCAATTTTCTTTCCATTTGTTTGTTTCTTTGTTTTCTTCTGTGTTTTCTAAGAAGTTCTTGTAGAATTATGCTTACACAGATCACTTTAATGACTAAAGCATTTATGACCAAGTATGCCTTATGTACCTAGTTGACATTTTCAAAAAATTTATCTACTTAGAAATATATTCCATATAAACATACAAATAGTAATTACGAATATCCGATTGGTATTGGTTCATATTTTGGAACACTGTATGCCTTTAGTAATGCTAGTGCCTCCTCTCCATTTTCAATTGATAATATTATTCTTATGATCCTTCTGTTTTTTTTTTTCCTTCCGAGATAAGTGGTACCGAATACGACTCCTTTATCGACAGAAACAACATTTCAATTGATTCAAATGATTCTATTCAAATTTGCTAGAAGATGGCATGCCAAGGAAATTATTTCTTGATGCCAGTATATTGAAAGAAAGCACTGAAAAAAGTACGTTTGTTAATTTTATTGTTTGGCTGTTACGTATGATTTTTTTTTTTGGCTCAATATATACCACATAGTTACAGAATCCTGTTAAGAGTGGAACTGGTTTGCTGCTGATCATAAAAAATATAGTTAGAAACAGTACGTACTTCTGACTTTTAGTGTGCACAATTAACTCGGTCAAAAACTACAAGCATGATTTCGTTAGTTATACTCTTTTCTTAATTAAGTATTTCTACTTTACAATTTTGAAATGGTAATGAAATGATTTGGGTTGTTAGAAACTAATTATTGTGTGGCTTCCACACTGATGAGACTTTCTTTGCTACTAATTTGGGTTGTTAGAAATTAATTATTGCATGGCATTCATACATTAGGGACCTCACATGCTAAAGAAGGAACTTGAAATCTTTTTAATGCCATTCCTCCAAAATGAATGCTTCAAACATCATTAATATTTTAACTTCCAGAGATCCATTAAATAAGGAAGGAAGCCGTCAAGCACACATGTTTGTCCTTAGTGTTATTTATATATACATTTGTTTATTTTAGGTAGTCTTATCACATTGTTCTTATGCTAGAGATGCTTCAATAAATAAACTATTTTTGACCAAGTTGGTCTTATCCTATGCACTTATCAGAATAGTACAGTTTCACTTTTATTTAGACATATTATTGTGCGTGAAGAATTGTATTTCATTTGAAATTGAAAAAAAAATAGATATAATATGCTCTTTTGATTTCATATGATCTTGTCAACCAGTTCTCATCACTTGGCCTTGATGAACTCACTTTTCTTTTTCTGTGACAAATTCTACTACATCCTCTAATCCTAATATATCTGGCCGGCTCCATGTTCATATTCTCGTTTGTTTTGCCATGTCGTCATCGATTGCTACTAAGAGAATCTCTTACTAACTAAAATATATATATTACAGGATGGAGCCACAAGAACGGTGTTCTACTCCTTGTGTATGAATTCATGCCAAATGGCAGTTTAGATCAACATTTGTTCGGTGGTCCTGAGAAACCAATCCTAAGCTGGGACAGGCGGTACAACATTGTCACTGGTATTGCGTCGGCACTGCACTACCTACACAATGAGTATGACCAGATGGTTGTACATCGTGATTTGAAGGCATCTAATGTCATGCTTGACTCTGTATTCAATGCCCGTCTCGGTGATTTCGGCCTTGCAAGAGCACTTGAAACTGACAAAACCTCTTATGCTGAGCTTGAGGGCATCCCAGGTAATTACCGTGATCCTGCATTTTTCTTCTTATTTTCTAGTTTAAATCTCATACCATGATTTTGGTAAAAATTAGTTCTCGAAGCCTTATCCCTCGTGCCCCTAAACAAGCTCAATCTAGAAGGGCTAAATTAGTAGGTTTTCATTGTTGCTACAGGTTATTGCACCTGTAGATGGATTACATTTTGGAGACAGATATAACATTGTATCAATGGCATTCTTTTGAGTTCATGTAGTGCAATCATATTAAAATAGCTATTGTATCTCTTGACTGAATAAGCAAATACGGAAATTGGAAAATAACATGAATGTACAATGGCACAACACAATGCAACATAACACAAGATTAAAATTTGGTAATAAAGAAAAATCTGGTAACAATTTAACTTGTTTGTACACAACTTTTTCCTCCTATTAGACAATGCTCTTTGCTGAACATCACATCAATTGTTTTGACTGACAACAGGGACCATGGGATACATAGCACCTGAGTGTTTCCACACAGGCAAGGCGACCCGTGAATCTGATGTCTATGGCTTTGGTGCCACCATTCTAGAAACAGTTTGTGGTCGCCGGCCAAGATGTGACATCGCCGGCTTCCACTTCCTGGTTGACTGGGTCTGGAAGCTGCACCGAGAAGGCCACATACTGGAGGCAGTTGATGCATGCCTCGATGGCAACTTCAACGAGGCTGATGCAGATCGGTTGTTGCGCCTCGGCCTTATGTGCAGCCACCCCACTCCTAGTGAGAGGCCGAAAACTCAGGCTATTGTGCAAATACTGTCGAGGTCAGTGCTGCCACCTGAGGTGCCACCATTCAAGCCAGCATTCGTCATGCCGGCTGCTGAGCCTGAATCTGACACAAGCACACTGCGCAGCAGGGGTGCAACCTCGTCTTATACGGTCTCGACATCTGACAGATGGACCTATAGTAGCAATTACGCTAGTAAGGAGCACCTGGAGAATGACGGGTCGGTCGTATGACCTGTGCCTGTCAAGATTATTTATTATTTATTGTCAATAGTCAAATTAATTACTTGGAAGTTGGTGACTGGGAAGATGTAAGTAAAGACAGGGTTGGAGTTCGGTCCGTCAGCCGATTGTATTACTTGTGGCAGCTTACGGGAAAGTCTCTGCAAGATGGGGCCTACACGGATTGCATCCAGCGAGGAAGGCACGGTGGGGCAGGGCCATGGTGCATTGACTTGACAGCTGTCGCGATCGATACCGCAGATGGCTTGGAAAAAGACGATGTGGGAAATGAAAAGGGTTGAAAGCACAACTGAAACTTCCATTGCAATTTCCATTGGATGATGATAGTTTGGTTCTTTGTTCTTTGTTCTTTGTTCTTTGTTCTTTGTTCTTTGTTTGTTTTGGGGTCTCTTTCTTTGGCAGTCTTTCTTGTTCTTTGTTTTGTTTTTCTTCCAGTTCTGATTCTGATACATTGTAATTAGGTCACATCCACTCCATGGAAATTGCTCCTTTTGTAAAGCAATTTTTTTTGGTTAATTTGTGGACACATATTTAATATTCTTGCGAGTCTTCATGTTAAATTTATTCTTGGAATTGTACTTTGTATCAGATTAATATAAATTGAAGAATATTTTTGAAACTAGAAGCCAAGTCAAACTTGATCCTTGATAATATAACAAGCACTAGTTTAATTATAAATACCGTGCTTTTTATTATTCTTTTTTATTGAAGTTTATGTGTGCTATTTTTTATTCTAAGTGATGGGGGGACCAACAATAAAATATACCGATTAGATATTTCTTTTAATTTTTCCTGTGCAACTTAATAAATTTTTTATTCCTTTTTTTTTCTGAATTTACTTTCTGGGGTTGGTTGTTAAATTCTGTTTGAATTTAATGAGGGATGAAATAGAATAAAAGTGTTTTTGTTTTTTTTTTCCAAATATGAAAAGAAGTAGATCTAATTAAACTCTTCTACTAACCAAACATTATTTCAATATTATTATCAAACATCATTATTTTGAAATAGTTTAATATTTTTTTAGTATGAGGTGATGGTAAAGTCCCTCAATATTTAAAATTTTTTTTAGTAAATAAACAAAGTTGTGTATTGTTATTATTGTTGAAAGATGTTAAATCAACCTCTACCACTGGTGCACTTATAGAAAGAGGAATCCCGACGTAACTCGGGGTCATCTCATCCGATTATTTCTATGCATATGGACGGAAAGTCGTCTTAGATCCGTTAACGCAAATTCAGATAACTTCGTTCTATTATTTAATTTTCCTAATTTAATTTATTTGATCAAATTTCAGATTTGAAGAATAATTTTTTTTTCCAACAATCTAAACATGCAATCTTTTGATAAAGACTGGTACTTAAACTTTTAGATGTAATTCTCTAAGTAATTTACTATATATTTCATTTAAATTTTATTTACTTGTCAAACACAAAAAAAAAACAATTTATTGTTGTTAATAGCAGCTGATTTGATTTTATTTTCCTAAAAAAAACATGCAAGTGTCAATGGTCACCAACAAATAAATAAAAATAGCCATGTCAATTCTAGACCATATTGAAAATTGACTATTAAACAAATTAAGATTTCGGTCCGGAGAAAATAAGAAAAATATATGCCAGATTTGACAAAATGGGAACACGGTGTTGGTCTTTTAATGGAATTTTTAAGGAACATATATGCTATGTTAATAACATATTGGACAAATGTTTGTTAGATTTAAGATATATTTGGAGAGAAAAAAATTCTTAAATGTGCGTATGATTTTTGTTTTAACAAAAATGTTTAACATTCCCATGTCCTGTTTTAAATCGCAGTTGAAGGCCTTTTATTTTAGAAGCTGATATATATATAAATATCGTGATTGATATTATAATCGATATCAATTTTATTATTCAGATTAATTGAATTATTATTTATGTTAATAACTTTATCATTCAACTTATTTTGTATAGAATTTTTATTATTTAACTTAAGCGAGTTATTATTCAGATTAGTAATATTTCAGTTAAAAATAAAAATATTGTACAAAATAAGTTTCATAATAAAATCATTATGACGATATCAACGGTGATATCTCCTTAACATTTTCATTTTAATTTAAAAAAAATTAAGCACTTGGAATCTATGTTCGATGGGTTAGTTGTGATTTTAAAGATCTTGTTTTTGAGATAAAGATAAGAGTCTAAGTTATTTAATTTTAATGTCCATAAAAAATCCTCATCTCGATTTCGAACATATGACCTCTCACATGAAATTTTTTTTATAGATCTTTAATAACACCTTTAATTAATTTTCATTAATTAAGGATACGTTCAGGAAAAAAATTACATATTAGAGTTTTTTTTATATATAAAAGTTTCCGTTAATTTATGTATTTATTTCTTTCCAAATGCCTCTAAAAGTTACTATTTCTTATTAGATGAAAACTGTTACTTTGAAAATTGCAATAAGCACAGTTACTAAATAGAAAAAAAAATGAAACAGAAACAGATGAGAAAACGAAATGAAATTATAAAAAGGATTATATGTACATCTGGAAAGATATGGTCAAATTTAATTATGTGCATTTGTGGTTGGCACGAAACTTCCTAATTAATCATGTCATTTCCTTTCCTTTTCTTATAGTTCCTTTCATACTAAAATTTCCCCCAAAACGACCAAACAAGACATCAAATTAGTATTATCCTAAATTATTTGACTATTGACTGATTAATTCCACGTGCTGTACAAAATTAGCACGTGAGGAATATCAAAGAATGATCAAGTAATAATGATTAATGAGTGCCTCTGATAATAATTTCTGAAGTATGTAAAAATTTAACAATAAGCTTTTTTGACGAGAAAACAAATTAGACATGTTGTCATGATCCTGATTTTCATTAAAAACTTTGGAATTTGTATGCATGATCATAGAACAACAAGAGGCATGAACCCAAAAAAAAAAAGAAAAAAAATTGCAAATGCATATATACCAAAAAAATAATATTTGGATGGGTCAAGAACGTATTATTTACTTTCCATTACATTAAAACTTTATTTAAGTCTAATATATATATTCTCAAAATAATATCTTTGAAATTTCAAGGACAAAAAGGGAAGTGAAGAGACAATTAAGTTTAGGGATCAAATTGATACTTTTGAGTTTTCTAAAGACCAAAAAAATAAATGAATAATACTTTAGAGACCACTTTCACTTTGTTTGATTTATTCTGATAGAATTGTTGAACAGTGTCTGAAAGCTAGTTCACCTATAGTAGTGCAATTGAATTAGGATATAACTTGATATTTAATTTATAAGGAAGATTAATACTTTAAGGAAGAATATTATATATTTTTTTGTGTATATTTTGACTGATCACTCAAGCACCTTAATCAGAACAACTTGGACTGGAACCATGGTTTTTCCAGTTGCATCTGCTTTTACAAGTACCAGCATTTCTCATTCTGACTACCTCTGTTATCAGAAAAGAGACTTCACCTCTCATTTCCTTTGTTGTCAGATCAGGGATCTGGCATGGTCTTTGATGAAACTTGAAATAAGAAAATATTTGAGAGATATCATCGTTGATACCATCATCGATATCAATTTTGTCATTCATGTAAAATAAATTGTTATTCATATTAACGATTTTATTATATAACTCATTTTATTCAGTATTTTTATCATTTAACTCAAATACCACTAATCTGAATAATAATTCAAGTTGAATAATAAAAGTATTGTATAAATAAGTTGCATAATAAATTCATTAACATGAATAATAACTCATTTAATCTAAATAATAAAGTCAGTATCGACGACGGTATCAATAATAATATCTATATATCGACTCCCATAATAATAATAATAATAATAATAACATAAAGCAAGTTTATAAAGTTAAACTCTGGCTGGGCTTGAACAGGCTGAGCATTGACAAATGTTGGGCCAAGTGTCAAAGATTAGTTGTTCCAAATCAAACCTTCCACAAACTTAATTTTATTTGTACAAAAAAATTTGATCAAGTTTTTTTGTGTAATCTCTTGGAGGATCTAGATTGAATTCTTTGCATGGCTGAAGAACTGTAAAATACATGTCTGTTTATATATATGGTCACCACCTACCAGAATTAAGGGAAAAACTTGGTAAAATGACAAATGAGTTTAGGTGTGAAATTAAGGAAGAGAGAGTATATTAATTTTTATTTATTTTAATCTTGTTAGAATGTGAGGAAATGTGGTAATTAATTTTGATTTTCAACAAAAGGTTAATAATAAATTAAGTGAATTGTAGTTAAGATTTTAATTTCTAGCTAATTAAATGAAGAAAAGGAAAACTATGGTGATGAAATTTTTTTTTTTTGATGGGGGAAAAAAGGTAATTTTGATGTTTTTATAAGGAAATAAAAAATTTCAAAAGTTTTGATGGACACATCATGAACAATTAACCTATTAATTGATGAAGGCTTTGAATGACAAATTAATTTGTACTTTTCTCAACTGTACAAATTTCCATAATTTAAATTAGCATTGATTTCAATGTGTGATGAGTTTCAACTTTCCAATAATATTGCCAATTTCCCAAAGCATTAAATGTCAACAAATATGTGCATGAATGCAGAGAAACCTTATAACACAAGTTTCACACTTGAACATCCTCTATTAGATACAATATTAAAAAGACATTGACTATGCTACTATAATCCTAAATTCCTAAGTATAAAAAATTTGTATGTTTCCTATCTCTCTTAACAAATTATATTGTGCAGTTAAGTTGACCCGAAATATGACTCGATCTTTATCCTAATCTCATGGAATGATAATTTTTGAAATTTAAATTGACTCAAATTCATATTGTTTGAATTTGAACGATGTGAAATAAAACTTTTGACTTGAATCGAAACGATCTGAAATCAAATGATCCCGAAACCTGATCCAATAACCCGACACGAGACGATCCAAAATCTAACCCGTTATGATCGAAACTCATTGCTGCTCATCCGTTCAATTACCATCTCTATTTCTAAGGACTATTAATTGTAAACCTTCAAAACTAATATAATCTTTGCTTAATTATATACACACAACATAATTAAGAAAACCACCGTGTAACACTTCCTTGATGCAATATCATCATTAAGAAAAAAAATTTGTATTCTAGACAGTAATTTGCATATAAGTTATATCTCATACAACATTCCGACTTGTAGCTGCTTGCCAGGTGGAATCCGGAGCATCGCAACGTTCGACCTAAAGTTCTTCTGCAGGAATCTATAAAGATTGTTTATCACAAGTTGCTTGAAGCACCCCTGCTTCTCTGTCATTTTGAGTATGACACGACCCAATACAAATACTACGCCGTCATGCAACGCTGCATTGAGCATCTCCTTCTCGTCTTCGTTTTCCGTTGCTTCTCTGAACGCTGCTATGACGGATTCGGTGAATTCATCTCCTTCCATGCTGTGGATATCCATGTAGCCGAATTGCACCAGGCATCGGTATACACCGGGTGGCCCCAATTTTCCGATGTGGAACCTTTCATCTGGTAGAACGGACCGGACGGGCAATGTCCTGACAGTGACAAACACCGTCACGTTGCGAATGCTACCAACCAGTTCCGTGTAGTGGTGGACAATAGGAGGGATGCCTGAAATACACATGCCAAACTGTCGTATATATCATGGTGTTTCGATATTATAAACTATAAAATCTTAAAAATATATAAAATAATCCTCCTGTACCATTCATGAGATCAGTACAGAAGAAGCAAATGCCAGGCACCCGTCTGGTAGATGTCAGAAGTTCTTCAAATTTTTGTCGATCCAACATCCTTTTGGCCTCATATTCCGCCTTCTTTCTACGGCCGTATGTCCATGTGAGAGTGATAATAATGAAAACTGCTGAGATAGCGAACGGAACCCATCCTCCGTCTACGAGCTTATTCAGAAGGGATGTCATGTAAATGCCTTCTATGATGACAAAGACGGTGAAGAATAAAAGGGCAAACGCAACGTTTATTTCCCACACGACAATCATGACCACCGTGAGGAGAAATGTCGTGATTAGCATCACCCAGATCACCGCCACACCTGCGTTATACGTAAACAAAAGTGGTGTTAATATATAACCCAAAACATATCTCATTCCATATAAAACAAACTCATTTATATGATGATAAGTCGATAACATTAATCTTCACTTGGTGAAAAACAAAAGTTCTCTCTTGTAGTTTGTTATTGTTCCATAAAACAAAAAGAGCCTTGTTAAGATACTTCAATTTGGGAAACACTATTTTTTTTTATACCTTGTATATCCTGATTTAAAAAATATGGAAAATTTTTGCTAATGTTATATTAAAATTCTAGTTGCAGATCATGCGCATTGCAATACACGCTGCTGATATTTGTGTTATACTAAAAGAACTAATAAATAAAATAAGAACTGGAAGTGAATTGGAAAAAGAAAAAAAGGGTACTGACCAAATGCATTTCCAATCTCAGCACCGCCCTTGAATCCGACGGTGATCAAGATACAAGCGATCATCAAAAAGTAGTTGACCTCCGGCGAATAAACCTGCCCCTCATGCTTTTTGGATGTGTGGACCATGGTGACCCTCGGGAAGCAACCCAAAGCGATCGACTGCCTTATGATAGAGAAACTAGCTGATATCAGAGCCTGACTTGCGACGACAGCAGCCAAGGTAGACACTATGAACATCGGCCAGAATATCGGTTCTGGTACCGAGCTATAGAATGCTGTGGACAATTGGTCGGGGTTCTTTATCAGATATGCTGCTTCCCCGGCATATGCTAGGATCAGAGCTGGATACACTGTGGAACAGAAAGCAAGCTGCAACCAAAAAGGTTGAAGTAAAGGAGATCTGATGGTAAGACGAATCTATCTGGCATTTCCTTCTAGATAATTAACATGAATTGACAAAACAATACCTGAATCGCACCCTTGCTGAAGTGGCCCAAATCAGCGAACATTGCTTCAGCACCTGTTGACAATTTTGATTGTATTAATTTTCTAGTAAACACACGGTGGGAGTTTTGTGTGCTTTACAGTTACGACTTACGACATGTTTACTTGTCAGAAAAATTGTTATATTCTAAACAGGAAAACCCTGTACAAGTGAGATTGCTTTTAACACATGTTTAATTGTCAGATTATATGCTTAATTATTTCTTACAAGCAATTCGTATGATTTCTTTTTTTTTTTTGAAAATCAATTTTTCTTGAAATTCATTTCAATTTAGTTTTACAAATCTAAATGCATAACTATATCCCAGAAAAATTGGACTCCCAATTCTATTATGAAATATCCAAAAGTTAATTTTTACTAGATTTTTTTTAATATTTCCATCAGTTTTATTCTAAGATGAATTTCTTTATGCATATTTAAGGATATTAAAAATAAGCTAGAACTACCATTCTTTAGTAATGAATAAAATCATTTGGTACTGTACCAGTAATGCAAAGTGCAATTGCTCCTAGCAGTGTCCATCCTTTAGTCTTCTGATCAGCAAAGAAATAGAACATGTACTGAGGCGATATCGCCTTCAGCACTGGGGGGTAGTATTTGATGATGTTATACAGCCCAATAAGAGCAGTGAAACCGAACCAAAGGATCATGATTGGAGAAAATGAGAAGCTCACTTTGCTCGTACCAAATCTTTGGAACAAAAATAGTAACAACAATATCGCCACCGATAGCCACACCACATCATCTGCAACAGCAATATATATGCACTTTAAGAACCAAATAAAATAAGGTAAAGCATTGCAGTGAGATTGGGGTCAGATAAGATATGGTTAAGGTTAATATTGTCACGCTCAATCATATATAATTCAGATTCAATAATCAGATAAAACTTATGGTATGAGTAAGGTGAAGAAATTGAGATACCAAAACCAGTTTCTCTTTGATCTTTTAAGTCCAAGAATTGCATTTTTTTGCTGCATGAATCCGTACAGGTCAGGTACCATTGCGACCAGTCCAAACTGCTCACTCAATTATTTGAAGAAAAAAATTGATTCAGAGACTTACTTTGTGTAATTTTGGGGGATCTGGATTGAATTCCTTGCACTGCTGAAAGAACTGTAAAATGACAAATTTGGCATCACTGTCTACGTAACATTGAAGGAAAAACCTTAACAACAAGTTCAGAAATATAATGTAATTTACTAGATAAGTATACCTGAAATAGCCGGCGTGAGAGCACCATCACCTATGACCATGCATGTACCGAGTAGTACTACGTAAGTTATAATTTTCTGCGCAACGGTGCTCTCTTCTAAGAACTTCCGTGCTTTCGATTGCATTGAGCTTCTTGTGCCATGGAATTTCAAATTGGCATCAGAATCCAGACTTTTTAGTGACATCACCATCTCGGATTTGAAATTCATATGCTGCCGCAGTATAGAGTACAAAGCAAAGGTCCCACCTTTATACACAATCAATTGTTAGAACACAAGTATTTTATGATGCATTAATTTCCTATAATTTCTTTCCTTGTCTTTTTCTAAATTGATGAAAAATATCTTCAGCATTTAGTCCACAAATTGGAAAGGCGCGCATCTCGCAAGAAGACTATGAGAAGATGTAATATGAACATGACTAGAATTAAGAAAAGAGTTATTTTTATCATCATATTAGGGAGCTAATATATAAAAATAATCATTCTCCTACATGAAAACTATCTGCTTAATAACATCAAAATGATATGCCTATTGAAGAAGCCTCATTCTCAAAATAGCTGACAATGATTAGAACTGAGAACAAGGTTCTTTTCATAGTACCAACAGAAGCTTAATTAAAAGCAAATGTAAAAATTAAATTTTGATAAACTTAATTAATAATTAGTTTCATATGTTAGCAAAAAATTCAGTACCTTCCCCGTGATCGTCAGCGCGAAGAACAATGAGCACATATTTAAGGAGTCCCATCAAAGTTAGGGTCCAGAATATAATGCTAAGTATACCCAAAAGGTCCCTCTCGGTGGGCTCCGACAGCTTGATGGATGAAAAAACATAGAGCGGGGACGTGCCGAGATCACCGTACACTACACCGAGAGATTGGTATCCCAGCAGCATTGTCTCAAATGTTGTAAATACCTGTATATATTGGTTCGTTCCAGATGCGATACCAGAGTCAGGTTTTCAATATACTGTAAAACTACTGTGACAAAACACATCTATAATTATTCATTGTTGTCAGTAAATTTGCGCCTTATTCTTATGGAACAAATCAAGTAAAAGTACAAAAAAAAAATTCTTTTAATTTTTTGCATGCTCTTTAAACCCAATATTCTGCTGACCAATATTTGCGGTAGTAATATCATTTAAATTATTTTTCCATGTCAATTTGTGAAAAATATGCCCCATTGATCATGCAAATGCATAAATATAGGCACATAAGATTTGTTCTTCAAATACAAAAAAACAAAAAACATAAAATAAAATAAAAAAGCCGAAGAAAAAGGCACGACCTTTGTGTGTCTTGTGGGCATCTGATAAGCTGAGGTGAAGCTGAAGCCGCGATTTCGCAGCGACGGCTTCTCAGAATCAGCCGTAACCTCTTCCTCTTCTCCTCTATTGCGACCTCCATCAATGGCCGGGACCTCGACTACGGTTTCATTTCTCTCTTCACCCATCTTCTCTTTGCTGTGTCAATCTCCCTCTCTTACTGCTATTGTGAGAATAGCAATGGAGAGAGAGAGGGGGGGGGGGGTGCAAGGCCTATATGCAATGCAAGAGAAAAGGAGAGGAGCTGGATTGCACCAGGCGAACTTTAATGCATGAGGTTCCTTTTATTAACGCATTAAAATTGGGATTAGTTTTGACGCGGATGCACTAATTATAGAACGCTTATGTGCAATGACTGTCAATTTTTGTTGCTCCTCTGGCGATCCCTTAAATAAATTGTGCATGTAACAATTGGATGGATGGATGGATGGATTTCTGCTGGTTGCTATATTATTATATTAGTTGTCTGTTGTAAAACATTTTATTGAAGGAGAAATTATTTTTAGGCTTCATATTTTATATTTTTTTTTATCAGTATATCAAAAATATTTATACTAAATAAGTAATTTGTTTATATTTATATCTATAAGTGTTTATAGTTAGTACTTGTATAGTTAGTATTGAAAGTATTTATCAATTTTTATTCGTAAATGATTATAGAAAATTTCAAGTTAAAAGACTTTACAGCAGAAATAAAAGTATAGCTTGTAAAATTTAATTCTAATAATATAATGTATAAGTATTTTTGAAATTATGTATAGATAATTTTAGAAAGAAATATGAATATGCATCTCTGAAGTGCAAATAAGACGTGCGGCTAACGGGTGTAATTATTGCTCCTCTTATTGAAAATTGTATCCGATCTGAATCGTCCGATGGAGATCCTACAGTTCTAATGCTATTAATTACACGCCATCAGAAATTATTTTTGGAACAGCCCAAATTATATTTAAACGATATTTTTATGTGGCAAAGTCCATCCATTTATAACAAAATAATAGGTGTAATTATATTACAGTGGATTATGATGATTTAGGAAGAAATTTTTTAAAAAACGTTTTATATAGCTAAAGATAAATTGTGCATCAATCAAATTTGGTACGATATAAAAATGATAATTTAGTCACTAATTAAGTGTGTTGATAAAATTAAAACTGCTAATTTATTAATTTAAATAAAGGATGACTACTTGATTTTTAAATATCAAATTTGATATACAATATATCTAAACTATATATGACATACCTATATTTTTTTTATTTTAATGATTATTTCAAATTCATAATTTGCTAAGTTTATCATTGTCAATTAATCTCCACACAATTTTCATTAATTATTCACAATAGATAAAATTATTTTTAAGTACTTGAGAATATATATAGTATGTGCTTTTCTTTTTAACTTAATAAGGATAAATTAGAAACCAAACTAGACATACATATGGATTTAGAAATGTAAAAAATATGTAGTTTTTTTTATTTTAAATAAGGGCTCCTATTAATTCCGATATTTTTTTTTTTTCAAATGTCTTTTGCGGGACTTGAATCTACTTCTCTTCATAAAGAGGCGAGACCTATTATCACTGTGCTAAAACTGCGGTTCTAAAAAAATAAAAAAATATGTGGTATAGTTATTTTGCTTTTTGTTGCAAGATAAAATCCATTTTATTTACACATACAACTATACAAGTACTTAGGTCCATCTTTTTATCTAAACAAAAATTGGTTATCTTTTTGAAGATTATGAAAGGGGAAAATGCATGTCATAATTCAAATTAATTTCTGTACTTAAAAAAAATGTTATACAAGTACCTAGGTCTATCTTTTTATCTAAAGAAAAATTGGTTATCTTTTTGAAGATTATGAAAGGGGAAAATGCATGTCATAATTCAAATTAATTTCTGTACTTAAAAAAATCTTTGGACCTTGTTGAATAAGATGATAAATTGCCAACATCAATGTAATGAAATAAAAGTGTTTAGGCAAGAATTTTGTTTTTTCAGTGCATTAGAATTTATTTTTTTCCTGGTGGGATATATCTATTGATAATTTCAATTTTCAAACCAGATTAAAAGTAATTTAAAAAGTTAAAAGTTCAAATGTAGTGGTGGGTTTATAGTAATGATATTTGTATACTATATAAGGCACATCTCAAATTTTATTATCTGAAAGTTTCAATTCCTCCAGTTTAAGTTTCTGCTATTGCATCAAGTAGGATGGCTTGAAAAACTTCCCTATGAATAATTTTAAAAGCAATAAAGAGAAAGAAATATTTAGAAAATGCGAATTAAATGATTATTCATTATAAATTAACTCTTATATACTTTCTCTGAGTCAAACACTGCAAGATTGAATACTTTCTTACTCAATTAATTTAAGTAATTTTTTTAAATTTGTAAATAATTAAAGACAATAAATAAAGAAAAAAAAAGGAAGTAACTACATAAATGCATTAAAAGAGATACATTGCATTTCTGTTTACTTGTCAAAAGCACCATGTACAACTAACACCATCTAAATTTTTTTTTTGTTAACTATACGCTCTTATTTATATCTCAGATGTATTTATATTTTTTTATTTTTAAAAATATTTATATTTAATGATAAAAATATTTATTACTTTATATTACTAGAATTAAAAGTTATGCAAACTGTATTTTTACTTGAGCAACAAATTTTCTAACTTAAATGTTTCTATAATTATTTATGAAAGAAAAATAGATAAGCATTCTCTATACTAACTATAAACACTTATAAATTCAAATATAAATAAATTATAGATTTTGTATAAATATTTTTGATGTACTAATAAAGAGTACAAAACATGAGTTAAAAAAATAATTTCTTTTTTTTTATATTTCAGATGAATTTATATCTTTAATTTATATAATTTATATAGCTCATGTACCAATTAAATAAAATAAATTAACAAAAATGATACCTGGTTCAACAAAACTCCTAAATAAACAGCCCCAAAAAAAAAATTATGTTCTTTTCTCTCAGCAGCTCATTTATTAACAATCAAAATTGCCACCTCACAACAAATCCTTCTCCTTTCTCCTCTTTATTAACAAAACCTCTCTCTCCACCTTTGATGGAGAATCAAGGATTAAACTAGATCAAACGATCGGCGTTACTCGGGAGTCTCAGAAGGTGATTGCGATTCGCGATTCGCGATTCGAGAGTTGTTTACGCGGCCGCTCCGGCTTGAAAATTTTCCCTAAATCGGATCGTGTTTCTGTTGTTTTTAAGTTCGATATTTTTCTATTTTGCATGAGTGTTGTTGCTCAGTGTTGTTTTACAATTTTGAAACTGTATCAGGTTTTATATTCAGGAGCTGAGCTCAAGCTATCGAGGAAATAAGCTTGAACAAGGACATGGTATCAATTCAAAATCTGATTGTAATATTTCCACAAAATGTTTGCTTTACTGATCAGTTTCTGAAGATTTTTACTTCATCGCATGTAGGTTAAAGTAGAAGAAGACATCGATTGTGGTGCGGTTCCCACCGGTACGGATGCAGGGGTACCGGTTTTGCCGAAAGCTGAACCCTTGGATATAGACACTAGTTCTGTGCCAGTTCGAGTAAAGGAGGTATAATTTATTGCAAAATTTATGATTCTTCTTTTTGATATTAGTATGACACCCTTTCACAACTCTGAATGGTCCCGACATGTAACTACTTGATCTGAAGAAAATGTAAGAAATCTGATATAGACCCCATGCATTAACACAAAGTTAATATTGCTTTAAGAAAATATGTTCAGGCTATCGAGATTCGAAGAAATGACATGCATAGATACAAAATATCATAACCGGTTCAAATGGATCCCTTCCGCGAAACAGTAACATGACAGATCCTGCTTTGAACAAGTTAGGCTGCATTAACATTAGTGATGAAATTGTTCTGCTTTAAATATTTACGTAGGAAGCTGGGCCCAGCTCGTCAAGTAGTCACTTGAGGTCATACTTTATTGGGATGGGTTTCGATCCAGCTCTGGTAGATCAAGTGCTCCAGGAAAATGGTATTCCGTTTTATAATGTAATATCTACATCATACAAAATTTATTTGCCATAGTTCAGCGTATGACTGGTTGGCCTGCAGTTCGTCCTATTAAGCTTTAGGCATTTTTCCATTATTTGGACTCAACAAAATTGTAAAGTGGAAAGGGGGCCAAACTTCTTGCTGAATATATTATTTTTTATTGTTTGCAGATTTCCTGATCTAAAGCTAGTCAATATGTTGTTTTATTATATGATTTTCCTTTTATAGATTAGTGGATTGATAACTACATATTTGTTTTCTTATTTCTCAGGAGATGATGATGTTAATGGTATCCTAGAGACTTTGTTTACATATTCAGTAAGTGAGGCAATTCAATCTTTTTGCTGATATTCAATTTTCTTTGTGTTCATTTGCATTTTATTATTGAATTGAAGCTCGCATAAGCTTCATACATATTTTGGCAAAAATAAATTACTAGAGAGTCCTAAGTGTTGATTTTGAAAATTTGTTTCAAGCGGATCAGGCTCTGGAAAAGCCAAGGGCAGAATCGTCAAGTTCACTCGAAGGTCTTTTCAGTTCAGATGATGATGAGGATGTCCAAGCACCACATGGGCCCTCTATCACAGACAATAACCTGGATTCTAAGGTCGCTTTTTGTTTACACCAACAATAACATAGCATATGTGATACTATATCTTATTCTTGTATATAATCAATTACCAATGTGACGTGCCATATGTCTACGGTACTACAGTCACCCTGTTTTATGGTCAAATTCTCAGTCTATGTAACAAGAATAAATGCAGTATAGAGTATTCTGTGCACTGTTCCAGTTATGGTAACATTTTTGGTGCTGGCATTTTTCTCATTTGCTGTTCAGTTGCACAATACTGGAGGATAAATTTTGGATAAAGCATTATTCATATAATTTCTTTGCCTCTCAGCTATCTATTAATCTATTTATGTTTTTCTTTTCAATATTGAACAAAAATTGTCTCATCACTTGGATATATTTATTTATTAGCTTCTTTTTTTATTTTGTTTTACAGCCTTCTGTTGTTAACACAGAAAAACGCTCATTTCTGCTCGGTATGAATTTTTCAGAGCAAGAAGTTGATTTGGCTCTACAACAGCTTGGTTTGTGATTTATTCTTTCATTTTTAATATCACAAGGACTTTGATAGTTATCAAAGACTGCACTATCTTATTTTCTGTTACCAGCATGTGCCAGTACCAAGTGACTAGGCTCTTTTTAATTTTTTTTTACTTGTAGATTTTTGTGATGATAGAAAAAGACTTTTGGGCCATTATTAAATCCTTAAGGTTAATCTGCACAATCAAAGTGATTGCTTACATGCGTTTGAGATTTAATTGATTGAGAAATCTAGTATGTTATTTGCAATCAGCAGCAACAATTTGTCTACTACTAAAATTTCAGGGGGAGAAGCTCCTATGGAACAGCTTATAGACCACATAGTAACTGCTCAAACAATAGGAGATATTCGAGAAGCAAATGAAACCAAACCTTCAATTAGTGGCGTTGTGAGCTTAAACGAGGTAGTTCTCTCATCTTCTATGTAATAATATATATTAATGTACCATGTTTAAAATGTTTGTATAATATAACTCATACCGATCAACTATTCAATGTTTTTGGATAATGTAGCATTTTGCATAAGGATCATGACCGTGTTATATTCTAAATAACATATTAATTTGCCATGCTGGAAATGCCCCACAACTGTTTGTATAACTAATGCCAATCAACAATTCAATGCTGTGGACATAACATTTTGTAAAATAATTCTGACTATCTCCATATACAGAGTAATTACATGATTCTCACTGGTGTGATTGTAATGAGATCCATTTTCATTTCCTGACATGGACAAGAGTTCCAATATTTTGCAGTTTTTAATTTGATATCTTACTCTTTCTTAAACTTGCCCCTTAGCATAATATTCTTTTACTGCTTTCTTCAATATAAAAAATCCTACATGTAAATATTTGTCTACTACATGGTAGGAGAGCAATGCCGATAATTTATATGGTGTTGTGGAAAAAACGTTATATTTGCTCCAAATGGGTTTCACCGAGCAAGAAGTTTCGTATGCAATTGAAAGATTCGGTTAGTAATAGATTATACTTATTGTATTATAATATATTATGCTTCTTTTGTTAATTCCAATTGCCCAATGTCAAAATTATAAATTATTTTTGACGGTCATCAAGTTAATGTGCTATCAATTGGTCCCAACCAAAAAGTAAAATTATAGATATCTTCTCTATAATTTAGATGGGTTGTCATAAATCTGGTGCAACTTAAAACTTGGTTAGTCAACCATTGAGCGGTTTGAAAAATTAACAGTTCAGTTTTATCAGCTCATAATTAATGATAAATGTTTTTTAAATTCTATCAAATCTAGGTCACAACCTATCTAAACCTCAGAGAACAAATCTACAAACTTTCTTATTCAATTTTAAATCATTTTGCAAGTCATCATGGTTATCAAATAAATAATGTTGTCAATGTACTTTTAGTTTCACTTTGATATTAAGTTAGATTTGAATTAATTTTTCCTTTTTACAGGCGCTCATGCATCTGTGATGGAGCTTTCTGATTCCATTTTTGCTAGTCGACTGGCAGGTGGGACTGATGATGTTGAAGACTGCAAAGAGGTGAAACTTTTACTTTTTGCCAGGTTTACCACCATTTTCTGGCAGCCTGGCACATTCATAAATACCACCTACCGAAACTTAATCCTTAATTATTAGTGTAATGAAATCTATATTCCATGCAATTAAGCCTGACTTGACCTTCATTTTTGAAACTAAGCTCAAACTTTGGTGGAAGTTTGTTTATTATTTTTTCTTATATTAGACCTGAACCATATAATTCTCAAGAAAAGGGATAATCATGATTAAATTAGTTAGTTTCCAGTTCTACGATACTTGATATTGATCAGTACGTGTTCAGATCCCTTGACCTCTTATAATTGGTCACTTTTCATGCTACAGTATGTGTTCAGTGGTGGAGCGAATGTCAGAAGAGAATCCAACTTCTCAACAACAAATGGTGAGACCAGCTACAAACCTTCAACCTCAAATGCCGGCTTCTACTATGAAAATAGAAACAATGAAGGCGGATCCCGACCCAATAAAAGAGCTAAAAACATCTTTATACACAAAGCTGAACATGACAACCCATTTAACAAATTTCATTCCAACAGCACCTTTTCAGCCAACAAATGGATGAGTGGGGCCCGTGCTGCACCTGGTCCACCATTCTTTCTTTATGGCAGTGTGCTTGCTGTTTCGCAAGTGACATGGCGCGAGCTCTCTCAATTTCTCTACAACATTGAGCCTGAATTTGTGAACTCACAATCCTTCTCAGCTGTGGTAAGAAAAGAAGGCTACATCCACAATCTTCCAACTGAGACACGGCACCACATACTACCCAGGCCCCCGACAACTATCGGGGGAGTGATGCCATATACACGCAAGTGGTGGCCATCATGGGACCCACGGAAGCAGCTAAATGGCATGATTGACTCTGAGATGGTCGGTATACAGCAGCTCTGCGAGCAGCTGGGGAAGACCATCAGAGACTCCTTCGGGGCCCCCTCAAGAGAAAGTCAGACCAATATCCTCAACAAATGCAACTCCTTTAACCTGATCTGGGTTGGGGAGAATAAACTTGCTCCACTTGAGCCGCAACAACTCGAGCAGGTCATGGGCTACCCGGTCAACCACACCACTGTCTTGGGCATTGACCAGTCCGGTCGTCTGAAGGCCATGGCACAGTGCTTCCAGACTGACACGACTGGGTACATCCTCTCTCCGTTGAAGGATATATACCCAGATGGGATACGGATTCTGTCAATATTTAGTGGGATTGGAGGTGCTGAAGTTGCTCTGCATCGACTTGGTATACACCTCAAATGTGTGGTCTCAGTTGAGTCATCCGAGATCAATCGAAAGATTCTTAAGAGGTAACAAACTAACCTATCACCAGTATACAATGTTAACCTACCAACCTGTCAGTTGATGATGCACCATCTTAAGCAACCAAGCAGCTTCTTCATACCATATTATTTAGGTTGTGGTGGGTACCTTATTATTTTTTCATAATTCTTGACAGGTGGTGGAGCAACACTGAACAAAAGGGAGAGCTGAGACAATTGGGGGAGATATCGAAGCTGACAATCCAAGAGCTGGAGGATTTAGTCAATGAATTTGGCGGGTTCGACTTGGTCATTGGGGCCCCCGATGCAACAGCTGGTGGTGGCAGAGGAAGCAGTGCTTTGAATGGGCTTGTGGGGATAGACTCGAACCTGTTCTTCGAGTTCGTTCGAGTTGTTCAGAGAGTCAGAAGCATCATGAGCAAGAATAACTGAGTAGGATAATAACTGCTTTAACTTAGCATTTCTAGGTAATAATATTGTATCTGAAGCAACCCCTAAAAAAAAATACATTATTCCTTAATTATCTGGTTGGAAATAATGGCCATGCATGTAGCCCTTGATGAAATGGGTGTTTGGTGGGCGTTCAATTTTGTTGGATGCATGCCTTATTTCACAATTTAGGAGCCTAATTATTAGGAATAACCAATTAAAATAGCAAGTTCAGTTAATTTATCGGTAGTAACATGACCTAGGTTGTATTAGCTGTATAATACATTTTTGTAATAGATAATAACTATTGGCCTAACATTCCACTTAAGGATTGATTTTGTAGTAGATCGAGTACTAGAGTTTGATTAATTTTATGCCTTTACTTAATAATTATGCGGTTTTCTTTGTTTTTAGTATCTAAATTTCTGTTTGGTGTTTTTCAATAGTTGATTTGTAATATTGCACTGTAGTTTATTTTGTCTCTTCTTTTAGTTTTCTGAATATGTAGTTGGAGAAGACGAGAGGTTCTATGCTGCTCTTTTATTATTTCCACAAAATGTCACAAGTTATTATTTATATATATTTTTAAAATTTGACATTCAGTTATTTTGATCACTTGATCTAGTTTTGAAAAATTAAGAAAATTGACATGCATACATTGTCGAATTTTGAATCTTAATTAATCTGACTCAATCAATCGTGCAATTGACCTCAATTAAACCAAATTGGCTCTCAATTTAATTGAATTCGAGAACCAGCCTTCAAATCAGTGATAAAAATAATATTTTTTATATGAGAGGTAACAGGTTTGAGATCCAAATAAAAATTATTTATAAATATTTAATATTAAATAATTTGAACCCATATTTATCTCAAAAAATTTAATCCAATTCAGCCTCAATCAAAAATTCAAAACCCAACACCAGTTCCTCTTAGCTCAAAGTCAACTAGGTGTCACACAATGTCACGCCATAACTTCTTGTTTGAGCTCTCCAATACTATTTAAATCAAAATTATCATATATACTATATAAGATTTTACTCTTTTAGTACACTGCAACGAAATTTACTATTAAAATGAAATTACACATTTTTACAAAAAGGATCAATTTTAATAGTCCTAATGGCAACCTTTCATTGCAATAATGGTTCATTAATCCTAAAAATTGTGTTAACATGCATGAGCTTGTCTATATCCAAACCTAGGTGTTGTCCATGGAGACAGCAAATTGTGTCCCCTTGAAGTTGCCCTTATGAAGAGGTGTTGTCCATGGAGACATCTATGTTTTCTCTCCGGTAGGCTTCTACACATAATTTGCCTCGTGCTGTCAGGTCTAGGCCGGACTTGCCGGTTGTTTGCTTTCAGGGGTATGTAGGATGAAGTCATAGCACCGGCGTATGTCCGCTCCACATAGCTCACTGGGCTCATTTTTACATAAGCTTCTACGATGCTCTCCTCCATACGCAACTGCGCAATGCATCATTTGAGATCGGTGCGAGCTTTGAATTCTTCATAGAAGTAAAAAAGAACGAGAAGTGACAGATACATACAAGAAGATAACAATTAACAGTAAATCACAATGGGAATACATGAGCAAAACAACAAGAAATAAGAAAATGAAAAAAAAAATAATGGACTGGACTGTAATTAACTTTTTGCGACTTACATCATCCTCCGGTGAACTTTTCCTCCGTCCATGCCGAATTCTTCAATCAAAAACTTGGTATTGTTTCATTCTTCATTACAAGCATGAAAGTGAAATTTAAGTGACTCAGACAGGAAGAGAGATTGCATACATGTGATATCTCTCATGAAATAGCGCTTTATATATAGACAAATCGCCGAGACGGTAACGATGACGATAATGGAAAGTGCGAATTAGTGATTCAATTGGACAGGGCAACATCTCCAAGATAGAAAAATCTGGATACATTGAATATTCCAACTACTATAGAACAGCGTATCAAATAATTCTGCTCTGATTGGTTGTTTCTTTGATGCTTTATCTGGTAAATAGATTCTAAATTTGACAGTCGAGATTGAAATGGCGGAGATGTAGTAAAAAATAAAGATCTAACCGACAGTTCATCGTGCTTACTCAAATCATTGGTTGTATCCTGTATGTGACTATTGGAATTTTGCTAGTATATAAACTTCTCTTTGTATTTCTTAATATAATACGAGAACTAATTAAACATCTGTTACTTCTTGAGCTTCTTGATAAGCCTTGACGCAGTGCATGAACACAATTCGGCCTCAATTAACCATGATTTTTATGTTCAATAATCATTCAAAACACCAGCATCAGTCCCTGTTGCTCAAAGTCGACAAGGCGGCACACAATGCGTCTACTAGAGCGGGCCGATAATCACGCCATAACATATATTCTATTAATTAAGCTATCAAAACATCATCTCAGTCGAGATAATTTATATACTAGCTATCAAAAGCTTAACTCTTTTAATTATACAATTTGATAAAAAGTACTCTTAAATAAAAATACACATTTTGATAAGAAGATCAATTTCAATAGTCTTAGAATTTGTATTATGAAAAGCGAGTTTCCACTGTCCTGGGGTGCATCAATGAGCGGTCGGGTTGTCATTTTCTTAATTGTTTTCCCTATCGGTGAATTTGGTTGGTGCATGGGTGCCGTTGTTTGGGCCCGAGCTACCGAGGCAAGGTGCGCAATGCATACCTGTCCTGTTTTGGTTTTTGTAGTGGGTCCTAGTTTGTGCACCTTCTCCGCCATCTTCATGCAGGCAAATCCTCACCTCCAAAATGTATATATCCCGTGATCTCGGTTGCCTCAATTTGCTTCCGGTAGTGCTCTAGTTATGGGTCAAATGGTCAGTGTACTCCGGCTTTCCTTGCATCACCTCGCAGAAAATTGCTGATAGTTGCGGGCTCGCAACTATGTACCACCATGAACATCGTACCTATGACCCAAAAAAAAGGATCTTGGATATATACTTGAACATTAATTGTTTATGATTCTTTAAATTTAGTTTTGCTTAGAATGTTGCCACTGTGCAATAAATTAACATAAGATTAAGTTTGTGTTCCTCACTGTGTGCATTGAAACCACCAAAGGCGCACATGCCGTGGCGGATCCAACAATCAGGGACGGAACAAGAAAATTGAAATTGAGGGGCCGAATCACAAATATAATATGAATTGGCCAAAACTTCACAAAATTAACTGAAAATCACAAAAAGTTACCTTTTGGAGCAACGAATCAGCCAAAACTTCTAAAACTCCATATCAATACAAAATCTCAAGCATCGCCAACATAAATAAACTGAGAAATGTATTTCATTCTCTTGCTTTCAATGGAGAATGTCTCTCCTTCAAGAGGGATTCTCTCTGCTAGACTTGATACAATGGCATTAATTTGTTATACCACTTTACTTACATAGCAATAGAGAACTCTAATGGTGATGTTTGTTCAAGACATGAGATATGTGGTACTTTTCGAAGAACGACAAAATTCATAAAAAGGATAAGGATATACTGATATAGTATATGAGAACATTGTTTTCAGAAAACTACCAAATTTCTCAAAATATTCTTGTAGTAGACTCTCTGCTTATTCAACTTATATACACCGACGGAGAATTTTCTTCTTATAGACTCTGTTTTATGTTTAAATTTTAATTGAATTAGTATTGTTGATGCATAAAATGTAAGTACAAATCATTGTATTCTTACCACATATATAGCTTCTCCCGCATAAAAATTTAAATTTTATTTTCGGCATATGCAAGTAGCGTGAAAAAAGTATATAAAGAGAATTTAGAAGATGTACATAGTTTCTTGAAAACCATATTCACAAGAACTTTATCCTTGTTTATTTTGTGACTTCTCAATTCCTAAAGATAACATATATCATTAAATCAATGTTGTTTACAAGATGTAAATATATAGTTTCACAAAAAAAATGACTTTTGAAGAATATCTTTAGTTTGTTTACTTGTTTTGCAAAAAAGAAAGTAGAGATTTGAATTGATGATGTGTAAATGATTGCGGTGAATCAGTTGAACATTTTTTCAGTATTTTTTACGGTGCTTCGACATATTTTTATGCGCAACTTTTACGACATACATTCAGAAAAGAAAAAAGAAAGAAAGGTTCTTGTTACCCTCTATTTGATTTGGTTAAAATGAAGGGTTCTTTTGTTAAGAATTTTGTGAATTAAGTTATTTCTCTCTGATTTTTGGAGTACATGCACAGCACAGCAACCAACAAAGCAAAATGAACATAAGAAAATTTATCTAGTACAATTAATTTGATGTAAATGTATATATTTTTATAGTCTTTTGATTTAGTTTCAAACAAATTCCACCATTTTTGTAAATTTTGTGTGAACTCAAATCTTATGAAAAAGATAATGTATAATCTTTGAGTGAGATGTGAGATTCCTTGTTTGGATTATTTTTTTGGAATAAGTAAAAAAAGAATAGAGATCATGACAACTTATGACACTTAATTATGACATTGAAATCATTCTGTTTCCATTATTTATGATAAATGTATTGCTAAAACATATTTGAAGGCACCTTATTATTTAAAATGAGTCAATTCATCATTTTAAAAATAAATAAATTATTATTGTACAGTATATTTTCTTATTTTCATGACAAACTACAGCAAAGAATACTTTTGTGCCAGAACAAAATGATGTTTGTAGAATTATTTGGCTATATCAAGAACTAAAAATTTGTCACAAACAAATTGATGGTAAAATATTTCAATATTACTATAGCTTAAAATTTCACAAATTAATATCAACAGCCTTTCAAAAAAAATATTAATCCAACTAAATATATACATATTTTTTTTTCTCTTTCTTCAACAATACTATAGCTCGCATTCAAAATAAACCATTGACAAAATTCAAAAAAATATGAGTATATATATTATTAACTATCTTGTAATTGCAATCATCCCCCAAAAATTAAGCCTTTACATATCATGCCAATGCATGCACCACATGTTATAAGAGTTGGTCTATATGCTAAGATTGGAATTTTCATGGCTACACAGCTGCTCACACCTCAACATCACATATACAACATGCTCATCAGCTTACAAGAGAAATGTCGCCGCGGCCTGTCATTACTTTCTTTAGAGGCCACCGCGGCATTTCTCTAACATGCTATATATATACATGGTGTATTGTCTAGTTCTTTCTCCATGCAATCTGCACATTTTTCCTTGAAAAAGTTAGATAAAATGACACATGAGGTCTGATGAGAAATTAAACAATGACACACAAACAGAGTATATAGCAACAAAACTGAACATACATGGAATTAAGAAAATGCTGAAACATGATTACATCCATGTTTTAAACAACTCAAGGCTCTTTTAGATTTCATGAAAACAATTAAGAACAGATTTCAGGAACTCAGATCAGAAGAGAGAGGGATGGAAGGAGGAAGGTTGCAAATATTTCTCCGTCTTCTGTTAAATGATGCGCTTGATCTTATATCGATGTTGGTGCTAACTCCAGGCTCCATGGAATAGATCTAAGCATATCTCTAATGTAGTCTATGGAAAAAAAATAAGTGCTCATTTTGTTTCGTATTTCGACCAGAGATTGTGATTCAATAACAGTAAATCGACATCTTTTATACCGGAAGTTCCCTTCTTATGAACTATGTTGTTTCAAATCACTATGTAATATAAAATCTAAAACATATTGACTGTTGTAGATATGATCAAAGTAGGAGTAAATTTATGCAGCTAACTATGTTTACTTCAGAATTCAGATTCACAAACCGAAAAAGCATTTCTACGAAGGTCCCTGTTTTTTATACAGTTTTTTTTTTCTTTGATAAAGGCCAATATATATACGAGAGAAGTGGTTAAAATGTGCAATCGTTTGAAATTTCTGTTTGGATCATATTTTAGCGTTCAAAATAGCTACTTTACAATAGAATATTTCTTAATTTCCTCCCTAATTATGCAAAAAAAAAATACTCGATACTAAGATACATATATGTGCTCAATTAATTCGGTTGATAATGTAATTTAGCGTTCATTTTTTCCTGGATGAATTGGGAAATTCTCAAAAGAAGAATGCATATTATGTAATTAAATACACTGCAAGTAATTTGCAACAAGACAACAAAAAGATATTTAACATCAACTCTGACCATGTATTTCTCTCAACAGTTTTTCTTCTTTAATTTTCATTACTACAAAAGATTTATTACTTTTGTTACTCATTTTTCTTTTTTTAGCCTTCTCTTATTCTTTAACCAGATAACTTACATTAGGTGATCCATTTTCCAACTCTTTTTAATTAATATAATATTTGGGGCTGACCCTCATCTTTTCCATAAACACAATTCTCAAGAATAAGATGGATATAATTAACAGATGCAAGATGGATTAGTAGAAAATGATGAGATCCAATACAACTTAGATAACAATATTGCACAATTTAACATTAATTATGAAGAAATAAATTTATACAGCTTTAATTTTTCACCATTTTGACATTGTACAACAACCAGAGCAAAAAAGAAAAAGAAAAAAATTACCAATAGATATCTTGATTGATCATATTGCATCTATGTTTGCTCTCCAACAGGCCTCTAAATATAATCTGCCCCGCATTGTCAGGTCTAGGCCAGACTTGCGGTTTGCGTTCTTTCAAGGCTATGTAGGATGAAGCCGTAGCACCAGCATCGACTCCACGTAGCACACTGCTCTCGGTTTTTTCCATAAGCCTCTATGATGCTCTCCTCTGTATGCTACATCGGAATGCGAGTTTTGTATTCTTCAAAGAAGAAAATAAAGAGGTGAGAGATATATACACAAACAGATAAAAATCAACAGTAAATGAAAAAAATAATGGACTGGACTGTAACTTTTTGCAACTTACATCATCCTCCGTTGATCTTTTCCTATACCGGTCGTGCCGAATTCTTTCATCAACTTCATTCAAGAAAAAGAGTTCTTTCATCAACAACTTTGTACTAATTCTTTCATACTTCATTACAAGAATGAAAGTGAATTTAACTGACTCAGAAAAGGAGATGAGATTTTGCATACCTGTGATGTCCATCATGAAATAGCGCTTTATATAGACAAATCACCGAGACAGTAAGGATGACAACAACGGAAAGTGCAAATTATTGATTCAACCTGACAGCAGCACATCTACAAGAGAAAATCTGGATACATTGAATATTCAAACTCCTATTGAACAGTGAATCCGATAATTTTGCTCTGATTGGTTATTTAAATTTTAAATTTGACGGTGGAGATTGAAATGGTGAAGATTTAGTAGAAAATAACAGATCTAACTGACAGTTCATCCATGCTTATTCAAATCATTGGTTGTATGTTATAATTGGAGTTTTGCTAATACTGTTTACATTTTGATCGATATGCTAATGGTTCAATTTTGAAATTTCATATCTGAAATGTCAATCCAACTAACAAAATAAAATCATTATACCAAAATCTTGTGAATACCAACTTCTACTATTTTTATAATATTTTTACTATTTTTAATTATTTTTGACAAATGACCTTATTTGACGTACAGATTGGTATTTTCGTATTATTTTAGAATCGTCTTTTAAAAATCATAAAAATAGTGAAAAATTCTAAAAGTAGTAAAAGTTGATATTCTACAAGAATTTGATATAAAGATTTTATTGAGTTGGATCGATGTTTCAGTTATGTAATTTGAAATTTTGATCCGTTAGCATATTGACCGAAAGAACAAATGGAAACGTATATGCCAGACATTCCTGGTAAATTGTACAGTAATTACAGTTTTTTTTTTAACAAATTATGAGTACACGTCACAGTTGCATCAGTTATGCCAATTAACTCCACCATTTCAGTGACTTGCATACAAATAAACACAATTCATTTTACCTTAGATGTAGTTTTTGGAGCTTCCAACATGCATGACAAGATCACACTGCTAGCATGTTATGCATCAAAGCTACATTGTCTACTTGTCTATTTATCCATACTCATGAGCATGTTATTTCCGAACATGACGAAAGCACTGCACATGCATTATCCTGAAAATAAATAAAAAATAGAAGTGGTAATAATAGCAATGACAATAATAATATTAAGGAATGTGTTTAATAAGATAGTACACTTTTCATAAGAGACTCTTTTCCAAAACCACAATTCCCGTGAAACTCACTTTCTGCATAGGAATCCACATGTAGATCTTACACTCGGCTAAATCCATGAGGAGCATTTGTCTTGCCACTTGAAAACAGAAATTAGCACAAAGAAAAAAATTAATTACAACAATCCTTTAGAGCTGTAAAATAAATTTTAGAAAAAAAGAAGACATTACAATTTCTTTGCAGCAACAATTACCGGAGGAAAATAATGAAAAAGACTATAAACAATGCAACATCAATGATTTACCTAGAAGGGATGTAAAAGATAACATTTATACCATAGTAGTAACATCATAATTTAACATTTATATGTAACAAAAAAACATATACAAAAAATATTACAAAATCAATAATTTCCCATCGAGGGGTCAAACAATGACAGCTATCAAATTAGTTTCAACTTATCTTATTTATTAGCCTAACAGAAGATTATTATTATTCTAACGGCTTGAATCCAACAAAACAAAAGAACTATGACATGTCACTATATCCCAAAAAACAACAAACACCCTTTTCTTTTTATGTCAGTGACAGGCATCTGTCGCACCTTCAAATTAAAAGTTAATTAAAAAGAGAACTCCTAACAAGCTGAAGAGAAATCAGTGGGTAGCACCAGCGATGTCTCTGCTTGACCTGTTGTACTTCATGTGGCTCTTCACAAGCTGTCCCGCTGCTAGTGCTGACATCAGAGAGAGCTCACCAGCAAGAACCGCACCAGCAACAATAGTGGCAAGGAGGCGAGAATTCGAGCCAGGAGACTCGGGGTTTGGGCCCTTCACACCTAGTAGATCTAGACAGGCTGACTGGGATGCTAGCTGGGTCCCACCACCAACCGTACCCACCTAATGATATGTAAAAGGAAGTGCTATGATTACAGGCTGTTTGATATAGTATATTTGCCTTCTTTTTATTTTCCTTTAAATTAAAATATTAAAAAAAATCAAGGTGTCAAAAGCTTACTCATCAACAACATAACTTTGAAACCATGTCTTAACAAGTAGATGAGCTTAGTTCATGACTCAACCAAATTTAGATGATTGGCTCTTACTATGTTTATCAAACAACATCATGGAAGATAAACAGGCTCCAGAAGAACAAAGAAATATGAGTTAAGGAACCGAACCTCGATGGAAGGCATGGTGACAGAGACGTGCAAATCCTCACCATCATTCACTGCCTCCATCATGGTAATACAATGTGAGCTCTCCACATTTTGTGCCGGGTCCTGGCCAGTCGCAATGAACACTGCAGAGACTATGTTGCTCGCATGTGCATTGAATCCACCTAGGGCACCCGCCACAGCAGATCCAGCAAGGTTCTTAATGGTGTTAAGTTCCACCAGTGCTGGTACAGTGGTTTTTAGCACTCTTCTTATTACTTCACCTTTTATCGTAGCCTCGCAAACCACAGACTTGCCACGTCCTTCAATCCAGTTTACTGCAGCTGGTTTCTTGTCAGAGCAAAAGTTGCCTGGTTAGGAATAAGGAAAAATAAAATATTAGAGCTATTGAAGTTGATTACCGCAACAAAATTTTGTGAGAGATTTAATTCAGCATAGAAGAATTCGATATAGATGATTTGGAATTAGACTTTTTTCACCAAGAACATAACACACAATTTAAAAATAATCTCTTAAAAAGACTAGACACTATCCACCTTTCTACAATTTTGAGAGAATGACACTAGTGTCTCTCATCTTATTCACAGTTTCTCCCAAGTCCTCACTTCTCTCAGCCTCTCTACTCTGCCTTTGTTTCCTCTCCAACTAACTAATACATTACTCCCCCCCCCCCCCCCTCCAGTTCCCTCCCATCTGCCTCTCCTCTCTCACAACTGCAGACCTCACACCAACAGTTTGGCCTCAAGCTTCTCTCATCTCCCTCTCTCGCAATGATTGTTCTCAGATCTCGACTTGAGCTTATCTGAACACATGAGAGATGGTTCTGTCTCCATTCTCTTCCGCTTACTCAAAGCAACACCACTAAACAAAATCTCTCTAAAGAAGGGAGATGGAAGAGGGAAAAATGGATAACTCATAGGTTTAAATCAAGATTCTTGTCATAACTAGCCCAAATAATGGGACTTCATCTCACATAATTTAGCTCCAGATTCCATGTATCGAAATCATCTCTTACTTCCTAACATTTCAGCCCAAGAACTTTGGCAAAGCAATCCTCTTTAAGTAGAAAGGATTGTTTCTGATCAAGGGATAAGCCTCAATTAACATAGAATCAGGCAATAAACATATGATAAGCCAATAAAAGGAAAGCTAGGTATACTTTAATTCCGACATGTGGTGTGGTGGTGGTAATATGGATTTGCAATAGGTTAGGAAAAATGATGGAAATTGCAAGAGCAAAGTCGCATGCAAGCTTCTACATTATATATGAATGTAATGACAAGGAACGAGCTGAGACACTGCATAAAACCACATACCAACAATAATTTCTGTGAGAATAAGAGAAGACACTTAATTTTTTTACCATATAAATGAAAAGTAAAAACAGAATATACAAGCCAACAGGAAATCCCGATCACTATCTTTCTTTTTCACACTCCCACATACTCCGAAAAGTTGCCATGAATGACAACATAACCAGAAGAATCTCAATAGCAGTCTATACAAGAATTGCAAATCTTACATATGCCATATATAACTATTAGAGACGAGAATCAGAACCTGAGATGCTGATCATTTCCATGTCCGGGAAGTCATTCTGGAGAAAATCCAGAACATTTTGAACACCTTTTGAAACCATATTCATCCCCATAGCATCCCCGGTGCTGCATGTGCACCTCATATACAGGTTCCTTCCAGCAAGCATGCATTGAACCCCTTGTAGCCTTGCAAACCTGCTCGATCTGCAAGGTTATTAAAGTAAAATTAGCTTCCAGCTAGTGTACCCTTTGTTCTTTTTCTTTATCTGACCACATTTCAAGGTTTATTCGCAAACCTATATAGCGGATCAAATTGCCCCTAAAGCCACATTTTGATCAACCCTCACTATGAATTACCTAATTATAAAGTTCTTACTGTATTTTTATTGATGGATAATTTTTGAGATTTTTCTTGTAAACAATGGTGTGACCAACCAAAAATTGATCTGTAAATTATGGTTACCTATTAAATACCAATGAAATTGTCTCAAAATTTGCTCGGTTCTCGACATAGGCCTTCAGCTCGGCAGCTCTTCGAGCAGATGGAAACCTGACAGCAGGGGCTCGAGACATCCCATCCTTAAGGACCACACTCTGAGCTCCACCAGATTCTGCTATCGCTTTGCATCCCCTGTTTGTACTAGCAACCAAGCATCCCTCAGTGGTAGCCATTGGCACATAGTACTCCCTCCCATCTAAATCCAACGGGCCCGCCACGCCGACCGGCAACTGGACATACCCAATTGGCATCTCACAGCACTGGCCCAGTATCGAGTTGTAATCAAACCCATTAACAGGCAACCCTTCTAAACCCCGACCTGTTATCTTTTGCAATGCCTCATGTCTGATCCGCACAGCCCGGTCACAGTCTCCCAATTTGGATTCAAGCAAGTAAGAAGGTATCCTACCCAATACAACTAGCTTTATTATCTCATCGTCGCTCTCAGGTAGCGTCTCAGTCACCAACTTGAGAGTTTCAGGTAAAGAGCAAGACGCGGGTTTTCTATCCGAAGCAAAATCAACGTCTTCTTCTTCGTTGGAGGAGATGATCGACTGTATAAAGGTGATGCCAAAGAAGCTGAAGAGATAAATCAGAGATGCCAAGAGGCCGAAGATGGCGAGAATCTCGCTGAAGGCGAGAATGTGGAGAGGCGAGGCTGATCTGATCTTCTGGCGCCAACGACGCATGAGGAAGACGAGTGAGGCGATGAAAACAGCTGAGAAAAGACGATTGGTGTGGCGGATCGGGAGAGGGAGAGCGTCAGATGCTAGAATCCGTGCTCGTTTGGGGTATGAGGTGGCGGAGGCGGTGGCGGAGGCACCGGAGTCTCTCCGGCGAAGCTCCATCCAAGGGTTGTGTATAAAAAGGGGGGGGGAGAGATCAAGGAAGAAAGGTTGGTTTTGGATTCGATGGGTTTAAAGTCTGAAGCAAAAAGTATCAGTTTCTGATTTTATATACCCTATTATTACTAGTCATTAACGAAGCGAGTCGTTTGAGAGTTCTGACAGGGCTTGTTGTGTGTGTTTCTGCACAGTTTTCGTCACACGAGAACTGATAGTTTTCCAACGTGGACGGTTCTCTAACGGAAACGATTTGTGTGATGCACACGTGTAACAGCACACCTAAGGCCAGAGTTGATCCTGGGATTGCTTCCCAAGGCAGAGGAAATTAATTGCATTTTGCACTATGGTACTCCACCTTTTTAGTATTTGCAATGGAGAGGTCGGCACTTAGAGGGCACTCAATCTCTTTTTTTTTTTAACTTTTTTTTGTTTGAAAAAAGGCCCTCAGGGGTGGAGGCAGAATATTCAATTATGAGGAGATATATGAATTATACGAAAAAAAATTTAGATTTATTTTGTGTGAATTTTAATGCCATCGAATGAATAATATGTTGCGTTGTACGATGCAGCGTAGTAGAGGATATAAATTTAATATATACTAATTATAATGATTATTTAAATAATTTTGACGATATTTAAAAAAATAAAAATAAAATTTATAGGTATGCTATTAAACATATAGATTGCCTAACGATAAAATTCCACGTGACTGAAATATTTATTTATTTGATAATGTATTAATAATCATTAATTTTAAATCGTTAAATTTTTAAGTCAGTTGATGTATGATGAAGCATATACTAAATCTCATCATTTTTTTTATGTGTATAATATAAATCATTTATATAATATTGGATTTCAAATTTAAGATTTAGTTTCAAAATTATCATAATTGTTAAAATAAAGGATGCCAAAATCTCATCTTTTTAAACTTGCAATATATTTATTTGTGCTAGTGAGATACATATGAAAATTTGATGATTGAAAGATATTATTCTTCCAATTTGAGTTTTGTTTCCAGTATATGAACCTATATATTTTTCTGCATGAAATTATAATATCTATAAAGAGCCTATTTTTATTCAAATGTGCATAGTTGTTTGAATTATTTTTAAACATTAGTTAGCTCCTAAAATATAATTTTACATTTTTACTCCACATAATTACAAAAATATTGGTATTGAGAAAATATTTTAACTGTCCATAAAAATCAGCATAATTGTCATTTTTGAGATACCTCAAAAATAATAAATAAAAAAGTTATTGATAGAACAACAATATCAATAAAATAATAATAATTTTCAAATCTTTATTTATTTCTTTTCTTTTCCCTTTCTCTTGTTGAATGTTAGAAGAAAAAAATAGAGTTGGAATTTAAAAAATGTTCATTGAGAATATTTTATATAAAAATCAAGTTCAAAAGGAGTAAGTGAAGTGTCATGTCAAACTTTGGTAAAAGAAAATTTAAAAATATTTATGAATCATTTAAGTTGCACACAACATAAAAACTGAATATTATTTATAAAAAAGATCAGGGGTCATTATAGAAAATTTTTGAAAAATGTATGGGTGTCAATTTTTAATTGCCCATTGCATTTTTATTTCAAAAGTATAGTACAATTTTTTCTTTTTTTCCGCACATGAGTAAATGAAAACTTTTGTGAAAATTAAGTAGTTTATATGAATATTTAGATCTTTTATCCAATTATATCAAATTTTACTAAAGAAAATGGAATGAGAAAACATGTTTATTTTTTGTAGGAATATTAGTTTACAAAATAACACTTAACTAGATTTATGCAAAAGTATGCTTTTATATTATTTATAAAATTATTTAACTCTTTTTTTTTATGAAACAAATTTCATCAAGTAGGTCATTTGTCTCTTATTTCAAAGATATTAATTGTTCAATAAAGAAAAAACTACCCACCATATATAATATATTTCTGTCATGTATGACTTCAAAATTTAACACTTCAATATTTATTATTCAAAATACATTACAATGGAAATAATTTCTTTAAAATTACATCTATAATGATATCCTTTTGTTATGTGTCAATACTCAATCCCTATTTTGGGAAAACAAAAAAAAATTAGATGTGGCCACCAAATATATATATAGTAGTTGACACTTGTGAAAAGAGCATATAAGGATTTTAGAATTTTCAAGGGACTGGAATGAAAACTTCATTCTTTAACGGTAATAGATAGTTTTGATGTCACGCTGCGTGTAAGCCATAGATACGTTTATTAATATCGTCATCGATACAGGTTTAATTATATATATTAAATGAGCTATTATGCATATTAATGATTTTATTATGCAAATTTATTTTGTACAGTATTATCATTATGTAATTTAAATAAATTATAATGCATATTAATGGTTTTATTATGCAAATTCATTTTGTATAATATTGTCATTATGCAACTTAAATAAATTATTATACATATTAATGATATTTAAGTTAAATAATAGAAATATTATACATAATAAAGTCATTAACATGCATAATAACTCATTTAATATATATAAATAAGCCCGTATCAATGACGGTATCAATAATGATATCTCCATAATATTTTCCATTAGAAAAATACTCTACACAGAAAACATATATAAACCACGGGCCGGCCATTCAATGACCCAAATCCCGGGTATTTACACCTTCACGCGCAAATTTTAATGCTGCCCGTTACAATAATAGATATAATTCCTACCCATTTTATCATCTGAAATAGCTGATATTTCAGAGGATATGAATTTCCAAATCACAGTTGAGAGCTGTCATGTCTCCAAAACAAGCAAACGCGTTACTTCGCCAATCTTTTTCTTTTTTTTTTCTCTTTATTCTCTACTTTTTTTTTTTTGAAATTAGTATTTCATGATTATGCTCCTAGAGAATATAATTTCGGACAAAGACATCCGGATTTTATTTTTTTTATTTTTTTTTATTTTGGAGGAGGATTTATATTCTCTGTTACGCTGTATTATACAACGTAACGTGTTGTCTGTCTGATCTTATTAAGATTCATGCAGAGTAAATTTAAAAAAAAATCTTTTATAATTTATCCATCCGTACACTATGCAGCACAGCAGAAGATCGAGACTAAGGGTTCGTTTGTCAAATCCATTACAAAGTAGAATAACGGAATAGCATACTAAGTGTTATTCCACCTAAAACTTGCCAAACGTAAAAAAACGAATCGAAATAGCGTATGAATAGACTATTCTGCTATTCGACCATATGATTCGAATAACAGAATAGAATTTTTTTTTCTCTGCACACGAAATAGTAAAAAAAATTTATTTTTTTACCAAACAATATTCTCGTTCTTTCGAATAATTTGAAAATTACACTTTTTTATTCACTCTTCCAAATATCACTATTCCATTAATATTCTGCTTTTATTAGTTTAATAAAAATGTCCCAAAACTTATTATTGAGATTCAAATATATGTCATTATGGATTTAAGTCATTAATTATGCCTCCTTAATTTGTGCTTGTGACTGTTATATTTTATTGAATTGTAGTTTATTAGATTATGGTATAGAGCTCATATATTTTTTCTGACTAATTTTATAAATTTATTTTCACACAATAATGAAAGTCAATATCTCTTTTATAACACTTGTATAAAAAAAAATAAAAATTTATGCCTCTCCTTCATATTTTCTCTCATATCAAATTGTTGCTAAACCCAATCATTTTCACAAATAATTGTGAGAATTAAATGCCTACATAATTCCTCTTCTAATTAATCATTCTCAATCTAACTACTCAAAATCTCATGTGTGTTTTTTATTTGTAAATTTTTAATAGTTGCATTGCTTTTGATATGTAATTAGTTGAAACTTTCAATTTATTAGTAAATCAATTCTCAATCTCTCATCCAAATTATTCCATTTTGAGAATTGAGAGGTGATTGAACAAATTGAACAAGTTTAAATATTTACTAGCTTATATGAGTCAAATCAGGTCAGGTCAGGTCAGGTCGGGATCGGGTGCATATTGGAATCATTGTTATATGAATTGGATCAAATCTAATATGTATTCATGAATATATATATATATATATATATATATAAGATTATATAGAGTTAATTTCAATTTGATTTAGGAAAGTTGGGTTACCTTTATTAGTTCGTGATTAATCGATTAGAAATTTAAATGACAAAATACAACTAATTTTTTTTATTGGGTTACCGTATATTGGTTCATGACTAATTAATCAGAATTTAAATGAGAAAAATACAACTATTTTTAAATTTGTGAGTAATCAAGTGCAACTTTTTTTTGCAAAAGCAAATTAATAGGAAAATAGTGATTTTCTTATTTATTTTAGCAAAAAAAAGAAAATTAATAGAAAAATAGTGATTTTATTATTTTCTTTTAGCAAAAAAAGAAAATTAATAGGAAAAGAGTGATTTTCTTATTTTCTTTTAGCAAAAAAAGAAAATTAGTAGGAAAATAGTGATTTTCTTAGACAATCAGATTTCACACAATTTTAATGACAAGTACCTAATATTGTACACCACCATTAATAGCAAAACATTATAATAATTGATTTCAATTTTTTGATTAACCAAGGACAATATGGAAAACATTATTGTACATTTATGGTTTTTTTTTTTTGGGTAACAAAATTTAATGGATTTAATTTTTATAATTTAGAGGTAGATAAATGTCAAGCATGGGGTCTGTCTGCTTGACCTAATTTGTTGTCTCCATTATGAACATTAAAATGATTTTAATTTAATATCTCTAATTATAAATTGTCTTCTTAAATTTGATTTGATTTGATGAAATCAACATAAACGGCTAAAATTTTGATAGTGTATAAAATCACAAGAGATATATTTTTAAATTATTTTCGATAAAGACAGAAAAGAGATAAACAGATAACTCTTATCTTATATGAGAGCAGTTATAACATTTTTATCTCTTTATCAAATGTATTTTTATTGGAAAACAAAAAATAATACCAAAACACATTATTCATGTGATAGTATTACTCATATTATAATTTATAAATATATTTGCTTTTAGAAAATGATATATCTAGTTCATCAAAATCTAATCCTTAACCAAAAAAAAAAATCTAAAAATCCATAGTAAATGTTTAAATCGGATTAATCAAATTATTCAAATTACACTTATATTCCTACTTAAATTTATCACATTTATACATTCTTACTTATCTAATCTATCAACACTTACATTAGTATTTTGTATTTTGCTTCTATTTCAAAAAAAAAAAGCCAAATAATCCTTTTTTTTTTCTGAAGTGGTGTTTGCTTAGTTTTAAGCTCTTAACCAACTGTGGAGAATTCATATATTTGTTGTATCAAAGTTTCAGAAAAAAAAATTCACTTCTAATTTTGATCGTCTGATCTAAAATAAACGGTTGTGATCTATCTTCAGCTCTTCAATATTTTTCCTTGCTAGTAAAGAGCTGCTTACTTGCCGATTTTTTTATATAAGAAAATTAATATTTAAAATTAAATAAATAAGAAAATCGGATGAGAAATCACAAATATAGGAGGCGGATTTTCAAAATCCGTCCCTAAATATACTTTTAATCTTTCTTTATAAAAAATAATATTTTAATATGGGACGGGATTTTAAAATCCGTCCCTCAATAAAAAAAAATTATTAAGGGAGAGGGGTTTAAAATCCATCCCTCAATAAATAAAATTTTTTTTATTTAGGGACGGATTTTCAAAAAATAAAATATTAATTTTTATAAAAAAATTTTAAAATCGCATATCGAGTTTCAAACGGACATAATTTTTGATAAAAAAGTCCGTAGAAAACGTTTAATATCAATTCGGAAAGCTCGTAAAATAATCTATTAGAATTGATATTAAACGTTTTCTATGAACTTTTTTTTATCAAAAGTTATGTCTGTTTGAATCTCAATACATGATTTTGGCATTTTTTTATAAAAATTAATATTTTATTGATGGACGGATTTTGAAAATCCGTCTCTAAATAAAAAAATATTTTTATTGAGGGACAGATTTAAAACCCCGTCCCTCAATAAAATATATATTTTTTATTGAGGGACGGATTTTGAAAATCCGTCCCTCAACCCGAGGTTTTCAAAATCTTTTTCCTATGGGGCGGGGTTAATTCGGTTCTATATTAAAATATTATTTTTTATAAAGAAAGATTAAAAGTACATTTGGGATGAATTTTGGAAATCCGTCACTCCTATATTTGTGATTTCTCATCCGATTTTCTTATTTATTTAATTTTAAATATTAATTTTCTTAAATAAAAAAAATCGGGCTTATTTGTGCCATGACAGCTGGAAAAATGGCTTTTGATGAGCTGGATATGCTATGTTGTTTTTTTTTTGGACCAATAAATTATTGGAGGAAAAATGAATTAAAAATGGACCGAGATTAACGCAAACAATTGACGAAATTTAAAATTGAGAAGTGATAATTATAATTCTTTAATTTTAACTGTATTTTTTATTTTTATTTTAGATGTATTTATATTTTTTTCGAAAATTATTTATATCTAATTATAAAGTTATTTATATTTTTCATAATTAGAATTAAAAATTAGGTAAGTTGTATTTTTACTTATGTAATAAAATTTTTAACTTGAATTTTTTAATAACCATCTTGAAAAAAATAACAAATATTTTATATATTAACTATAAACACTTATAATTTCAGATATAAATAAATTATCTATTTAGTATAAATATTTTTACTGAACAGAGAATGTGTGATAATATTGTCTGACACATCCTCTTTCATCAATATAAAAATATGAATTAATTTCAGTCCAAATCTATCAAATTTGGAGCAAAAAAGAAATATTTAGAAAAATCATGTGATGTACACTTTTTGAATGAACTTAATGCAGTTGAAGAGCATGAATAGATATAATTATAAGAGATAAATATAAAGTCAATATGACATAATTATATTATTATAAAAAAATTTCATAGATAAGATAGAAGATAAGATTCTAGTTTATATGTATATCAATTAGAAAAAAAATATTATTAATTATTAGTTATATTCTATTAGAATAAAAAAAAATAAAAGTTGTCACAAAGTTGAAAGTGACTAAATACATTATGTTGTAAAAAGATATGTTAGTTACGCGCGATTTTTTTTTTACTTCAAAAAAAAAATCGCGCGCAACTAACATATTTTTTTCCTATTTTTTTCTCCTCCTATTTTCTTATTTTCTAGGAGTCTTGAATGAAAGACACATCCATGAAATATGCATGATAAAATATATGTTAGGTAAGCACGTAGAAAAGCATGAAAAATGAAAATTATAATGTTAGAACATAAATTTATGTTATTTTCAATTAATAGTCACTGCTATTGTGGTTTTGCAAAAATAATATTTATACTTATAGGGTTTAGTAAAGATATCTGATTCTTTAATTTCTTTTTTTTCTAGGGTTCATTTGATATTATTACAAATGTAGAAATTTATTTTCAGTCCAAGAAAAAAAATAAGAAATAATTATTTTTAGAGGAAATGCATATGTAGAATTATTTCCAATTTTTACATATTGTTTATTGCTTGCATTTTTTTTTTCTATGATTTTTTAGATTTTAAAGATTTTCGAGTTCACGTATTTTTTTTATCGATATAATTCGTTTCTCAATTGAAACACGTGTTGGTAATGTGTCTCGTCTTTCAACAGATAGATAAATATTTGAATTTCATGAATATTCAAATTTAACAATCTCCATGGTACATAAATAATTTCTGAATTATAAGTCCTAGCAAAAATCATGATTTTTTTTAGCTGATAATTTTTTCTTTATTATATCATTGATGGCTAAAAGTATCTGATAAAAAAAAATATCATTTTTCATGTATGAATTGTGTCCAACTAAACATAATTTTTTCAACTCCCAATTTAGAAATTTTGTTCAGATTTTGGATTTTCTAGTTTTCAAACTTAAGCCCACAAATTCTTTCTGTAAAAATAAAAATAAAAAAAACAATAAAAAGTTTCAGACTGATCCTAAAATGTCGATTTGAGAATTCAAACACAGACCCGCTACATCGATCGCTGCACCAAAGGAGCAATCTGTTACTATCGGACCAAGTGCCGTAAAATAACCAGAATCATACGAACCGTCCGATTACATTTCAACGGTCTAGATTCCTCTTAAATGATCCACTGGTTCTTACACTACTGGAGAGGATCACAATTGTCCGCCAGTTCTCTTTTTTCTAATTTTAAATGATTGAACCTATTTATTTATGGTGCAAAGATAGTGACATCCACAAGAGAAAAGTCTCTGCATTTATTCGTTTATGTCCCTCAATTAATTAATATTTTTTAGAGGGATGGGGAAACAAAGTTGGCAGATAAATTACTTTATTTTTTTTATAATGTATAATCAGAAGCTATGAAATAAATAAATTAGGGCTTTTGCTTAGTCTATCTAACTAACTAGGTCTTTATATTATTCAAATAAAATTTTGTTCCTGTTGAAGAAATTTTTTCCCTTATAGATATTTTTCTGACGTGGCAGTGCCTAACCAGGTCAGTAAGCTTTTTTTGCATTGAGAACCTATATTTTTTCTTTATTTTCATGCATATTTCTAATTAGTTACCTTATATATATATAAATTAACATATTTACATATTGGTATGATTTTTAACTTTTAGTATATAAAACTAGATGAGGGTGGGAATTTGGTGTGTTAATTAATAATTAATTAATTATGCACAATTGCAATTGCAAGTGTAATCTGTCTAAATTAGTAGTGGTAACAATTATATGTGAATTTGTTTACATTGTAATTTTATTAGTTTGAATGAGTTTAAGCAAAAAAAAAAATACATACACATTTTAAAAATAACTTTATGAGCTAAAATTATTTGGCATTTTGACAAACAAAATTATCACCATTAATTAGACATCTCAAACATTTTCATAGAATTTGATCAAGATGTTATAAAAAGTAAATTTTTATAAAATGAATAATCTCTTCAAAGTCAAGAATCATAGAATTTGGTGAACATGTTATAAAAATAACCTGTTATAAAATGAATAATATCTTCAAAGTTAAGTCCAAAATTTTGTGGTGTCACAATATCATAAAATCTATTCATCCTAAATTTCATACAATGTTGAAATGTTACATTACAATTCATGTAAAATATAAACACATCCTATGAAATATTTTTAGAGCTGTTTCTAAAATGAATTCCACAAAAAAATATACCCAATAAAATAAAATGTTTAGAAGCATCAAACAAGTCAGACAGAAATTAAATTAAATTTCAACTAAACATTTTGAAATGCAAAAGATTAGTAGAAAAATCAAATTCAATTTTGATATATCCCTATGGATAAAAAGTATATTTAAGCTATGCTCTATTAATTAGGAGAGAAGAAAACAAAATAACGGAATTTATATATAAATAAGTTAATTATTTAGTATAAACACTTTTGATATGCAAATAAGGGGTGCAAAATATGGGGTACATGAATAATTTCTCTTATGAAATTACAGAGGGTTATAAACGAAAATTCTTCAACAACATTTTCCCGGGTGTTTTTCGGGTGCCGCGTAGCGAAATTCTCCGTCAAACCCTAAATCGATTTCCTTCTTCCTTCAACTTTCCCCCTTTTTTGATTTTGATTTTTTTATTCTTAATTTTCCTGAGATCATCCATCGCATCTCTCGGGAAAATTCCAATCCGCTTTTTTTTTTTTTTTTTTCTTCCGTTCGCATCTCCCAACCAATTCATCGCGCCTTTCCTCTTTGCGAGATTCCTTCAAATCCATCGCAATCGCCTAGTTCTTTGAGCTGATCCATTGCTCCGAGCTCTTCCCATGGCGTATTCCCACCCGGGCCCGGGCTCGGCGTCCGGATCCGCCTCCAGCTCGAGCTCAGGGTTCCATTTGATCAATTCTCCCTTCGGAGACACCACCTACACCAAGGTAAGATCGCAATCTGAGGTTCAAATCTTGATTTTCGCTGATAGCAGGGGCCAATTTGATTAGGTTTTTTCGGTTAACAGGTTTTTGTAGGAGGTCTTGCTTGGGAGACGAAGAGTGAGGCCCTGCGCCAGCATTTTGCGCAGTATGGTGAAATCCTTGAGGCTGTTGTGATCACTGACAAGAACTCGGGTCGATCGAAGGGTTATGGATTCGTGAGTTGTTGAACTAAACCTAGTATTTATTTAATTTTTTTACTTCTCTTTACAATGATCGATCTTCAATCACAAATTTAGTGAGTTTAGTAGCAGCAGCAGCCAACTTCTGGGTTTCAAAAATTCTCCATCTACCCCAATTTTGTTGTTCTTTTGAGGAAATTTGTGGATATTTCTGAAAAAACTTAAAAAAATTCCATGTAAGCCTGAACGGTATAAAACCAGTTCCTGTTTCAACCCTGCAAATAACAAGAAATGGTCTCCATTTAGCTGCCTAGCATAGAAGATGTGAAAATACCCCTCTTTCCTCATTATTTCACTTAACAGAATGATGGAGATCTGAAGGATAGTTCAAGTACTATTGTAGGAGTGGAGGGTGTATTTTGGATTATTTCTAATTACTATTTTCTAGTTTATATGAAGAAACTTCTTATCCTGATAATAGTTCAATCTTTATGCATGGGTTAACGGGTTTAACAATAAGCAGGTCACGTTTCGGGACCCGGAATCTGCTAGGAAGGCGTGTGTGGACCCCACCCCAGTCATAGATGGGAGAAGAGCCAATTGTAATTTGGCTTCCTTGGGGCGGCCTACACCTGCTGTTTCATTTGGTATAACATCCTTTATCTTGTTAGCAACTACTTTAAGTCTTTCTAGTCTTGTTGTGGAACTACTCTTGAGGAATATTTTCTTTATTTGGCAATCCAAGCATACTGATCAATTTTTTCAGTATCAATTTCGGTGTCACACTTCTATTTGCTATTGCTTGTATGAGGTTGTTTAGAAGTTACAATTGTGTACACCTCAAAGGTTCCATGACTTCTTGAAACTCTTATAATGCTCTTTGGGTTTTGATGACCTATGTGACTTGTGAACTCCAGTTGAAATTATTGGACTTGGGTTATTAGCATGTTGGTAGTGCAATACATGATCAAACTGTTGGATTCCTAGACTTCCCTTTTGATAGGTTAAGTTAAAATCATACCGCTAGGAACTGGTCACTATGTCAATCTTATTTTCTCATATAGCATATATTTTACTCTAATTGCTGACAACACAAAGATTTCTCACGTTTGCAATTATCACCAAACATTTTTATGATATATTCTTACAGCTCACACCTAAGCTTAAGCATAGTGCTGTATAGTACATTCTGTTATTTTTGACAATTATGTCTGAATCTGTTTGATTATTTTTGTTCAACTTTTTATTGAGCATTGTCAAACAAAACAAATAGAGAAGTTGTGTTTCAAATTTTCATGAACTTGTCATTTGTATTGTCAATGTGTGAAGTTAGAAGCATCGGCATAAAATTTATTCCTTTGTTGTGTTGATGTAAAATGAGTTTCTATAGTTCGTTTTTCTTTGAAAAATGATCAAAATTATGTTGAATTTGCAAAATGAAAATTGTCTATTGTTTGCAAGTACCAAAAAATGGTCAGTTTGCTAAAGTGCATATACAGAAAGGATTTGATAGGATAGGCAGCTCAAGAAAGAGTTAATAGTTGTTTGTATTTGCTTTTGTATCAGATATAGAAATATTTTCTTTGTAATCTGTTTCTTATAGTACGACCAAGGTCAGCTGGGCCATACTATGGGGGTCTACCAGCTCCGAGGGGCCTCTATATCGGAGGTACCACTTATCAGCGACCCGTACCATATGGTTACCACCAAGGATATTCATACCCGCAATATGGGTAAGTCCATAGTCTTCAGTCATTCTTTTTATTTGTGATCCCAGTAGTGACCAGGTTCAGTAACTAGGTATATTACTTAGTGTACCAGTTTCTGGTGCTGTAATGATCCTTGGTGGTCAAGCTATTTTGTGATCCCCAAGTGATATTTCACCAAACATACTCTTCATTCCACCAATAATCTGTTTTGAAAAAAAATAAAATAAATAATCACCATTGTGTTTTGTAATGCAGTTATGGTGCATATGGATCAGAGTACATGTACCCACAGGTAATCAATACAAAACATATACCTTTCCGAAAAGGAATTCTTTCAGATCCCATGTTTACACTTGATTAATATGAACCTTCTTATTTGGGTTATATATGCTTCTGATGTACAGTTTTGCATCTCTAGAACATTCAGGCTGTTAAAACTCAAGAATAAAATTGTCAATGAAGATGAAAATAGTCATTGTTATCTTTTGGTATCTTAGTGGTTTTATGCCAACATGCAAAAGAGAAAATTTAAAATATAGTATTTACTAATTTTGTGATGTTTATCCTACATAGAAGTAACCAAAGTATTTTAGTAATTACAAAATCCAAAAATTTCCTTAGTTGTTTGGTAGTCTACCTCTTTTAATCGCTATAAGGAGAAACAATAGTAATGAGTAAAGGATATTGTAGAATTGCTCTAGCATGAAGTATTATCTTATGTGCCAATATATACTATTGCAAGACAACCCACCTGATATGGTGCCTAGATGTCAATACTACCTTCTTGGACAAGAGCTAAATGTATGCAAAGCACCAAAGAAGGAAAAAGAAAACCTACAAAATTTAAACTGAGGATTAACTAGAACATATCACTAGTAAGTCCATAAGTGCATCCCTTAATCCTTGTTTTCTCATGCAAAAAGCAGAATGTGTACAACCCGTACATGGGACAGCCATATGTACAAATCTACAGCGTACCAGGTGGAACTGCAAATAGTGGAATGTACCAATATGGGCAGATAAGCCCAACTGCTTCTGGTGGGCCCGGATATACTGCAATGCAGGGCTACACTGCTGTGCCAGGTCATCAGCTGGTGCAGTTCAGTGGGTTGAATGTCAATGGTGCCACTTCTACTCCACGGCCTCCAGTTCAAGCTCCCTTTTTAGTTGGTTAGTATCTCATTTTCCTTTCTAGTAGCACTGATAGTAACTTTTTTGTAGACTAAACTATTTTGGTATGTTCCATTCTACTAAGAAGTGATGTGCATAGGATAAGCATTTTGTATGCAACTTTGGTCTTATATATTGTTGGTTAATATGTTGGTCTGTGTGTGTTGTATAGTTATACTGTCAAGTAGGAATTCCAATTTGTGTATAATATGACTGTATTACTCTTGTAGGTAAGACCACCTGGGGATAAGGAACAAAGGTCCTTGTATCTTACTAGTTGGTACATATTCTGTATTGACCATATACTATTATACTGAACTTCTTTTTTTGTTGGAGATCTGTTTGTGGCTTTGAGAGTGCAATGCTGTTCCTGTTCCACAAATCTCGGCTATATAGATCTGAATCCCAAATATTAAGCCCAGAACTTTTTGTCTTTGAAAATGCTCTTGGAAGGTTACTTTTGATTTGAGGTCTTACTTCTGTGTTCATTTTGGGACTTGAAGTAGATCCTTATTACTAAAAGAAAAACATTGGCCTACAGTCATATTTTCTGAATCAGTTTTCTGTTTTAACCAACTATTTTTAATTTCTGAAACATTAGCAGCACCAGTTCCAAGTCCACACCCGCATCTGATAATCCCAGCTCACTCACCTCACCAGTTCGTGCAAAACGGCTCAGATCAAGCAGCAGGCTAATATAGGGTCACTCAAGCATATGATCGAATTGAGGTAGTACCAGAAAAGGAAAAAAGAGGGTTTATTTTGGGATTGGCAATTCCAACACAATTATTTACTGATGTCCTAAAATTTTCCCAATTTGTATAGGTATCCATTATAGATTGCAGCAGGACAAGAAGAGAAGTGGTGCCAATAATCTATATATCTTGGCAGCACACATATTCTGTCCTTGCGAAAACCATCAATCTTTGCATTCTACAGGTAATTTCTTGGAAAATTTATGGTCATCCTTTGGATAAATTTATATTTTTAAAGAATCATAAACGTGTAGTACATAAATTTTTTTTTGATTCTGAGAACACTTTATACATGCATGACAGGACATGCAAAACAATTTGCATGAATGGTTATACAAAGCATCAATGCGGTTTTCTTGTATACTGAATGTAACTCTACTTTCTGGTGAACTCCAGTATGGTAAATACCTTCATAGTCCTAGAATGCACTTATGCTGAATTGGTGTGATTAATTATGAGATCTTTTTCTAGCATTTCTAGCACATCAGTAGCTATAGAATCAGATTGCCATAAAAGTGAACACTATACAGTAAAGATAAAATGGTAATCTTGATTACTTAACATAATAAAACCTAATAAATTTAAATAAACCAGAACATACTGGAAATACTAGGCAAATACACAACTGGCTGAGCTAGTACTATTGTATTTGACAAGACCAAATGTATATGATTTGAAATTTAATCATTTTATTTGACTAAATTGTTTGTTGATTTACCAAACGGTACTAATCATATGTAGAGGTTAATGTGAGATTTATTAATAGGACTAAAATGAGAAATGAGAGATTCCGAAGGTCCACTTTGTAATTTACCCTCTCTTTATGCATGATTATATTATTACTAAAAAAACTTTAGGTTCAAATTGTAATTCATTCATGTTGATTATCAAGATTTAAGACTGCCGTATAAGGGAAGATATATTTCTGCAAGGCATAACTTATGAAAACTCCGAATTAATTATTTTATTTGTTTTTCAGGTTATCCGTGTTTATGGTTAGCACAGATACCTTAAAAGCATGTCATGCAGGGTTTGTTTGGCCCCAAAGGATGGAGCCGAACTTTGCAAAAAGCCAGCACGAGACCTTTGTGCTTCTCTTGTCTTTTTGGTTCTCTTTGTAAAATATTATTCCATGTTCAAATGCCCCCGCCTGGTGACATTGGTTGATTATCAGGCCAGGCATGCATTATGTTATTTGCATCCTACCGCCATAACGGGTGTGCCAGAATGGAGTCTCGCACACCCCGCATATATTTAGGTTCAGAGGTGTAGTTTCAAGAAAAAAAAAATCAATTTTTAACTGTGTTTTGCATCAACCCCATGTTGTTCTGAGTTTGGGTGTATTTTGGTGGGTTATTATTGTTAGTTGTACTGGTTTTTCGCTGGGTGTTGTTTCATTCATGGTCTGTCTAATAAGTTGCAAAGCTGACATGGTCACATCTTTGTTTTTTTTTATTTTTCCCTTTTTTGGGTATTTGAACCTTGTTTCAATATGGTTAACACATGTTTACTGACTGAATGTAATTTGAATCCATTTTAACGTTAGACTTGCATTAGAACATTTGATGGAATTATTTCCAGACTCTTTTAGCGCTCAGGTCCCTGGTATGATTTACAAGGTTTTTTTTTACGTTTGGTTATAAAGATGATATTTCTTTGGAAGGTCAAGTTATAAAGATAATTAAAAGGTGAAATTTCAGTATTCACCTATTTTTTTTTGTATTGTTTCAAGTGCAAATAGATAAAAAGAATATTGGTATAAGCCCAAAATACGGAATGACCTGATAATGATATTGGAGTGTGAAAAAGTTGTTCTAGTTTGATTTGTTACAAGTATAAGGCTTCTTCTAACATATTCGTATAGTTGATCGATTAACTAGAAGCACTTCTAATATTCTCTCTTTTTCAAAAGGAAAAATATATAAAATGTTTTAAGTCGATATCGCCTATGACACTCATTATTCAATGACACATGGGTCTCATTATAAGGTCCGACCGCGTGTGTCTCATAAGCATCATTGTTCATTACTATTAGGGAGTTGAAGATGTTCCTAACAACACAGGAAACTAATCTATTGGATAGAGAATCATGGTACCAGAATGGGCTCTCGCAACAACCTCATGGTTTCGTTCATCCTAAATGTTTAGACACTCTACTCTTCTTTCATTTGTATGTAATTATTAATTTTACCCATGAAGATCTTAGTACAATATCACCGTAACTATCACCGTAATCGAACTGAGTTCGAGAACCCGATGATATGGCTTTGCCTTTTTGCAATTTTGCAACAATGTTTAAGATGATATGGTCATTGTTGACATGAGACTCCCAGGAGTCCCAAGCTGAGATGCTGAGTTAGTCCATGTGGCAACAGCTCTAAATACAGAAAAACATACAGCTAATAACTGTGACCTGACACTGCAGAAACAACTGTATCTCTACAAACTGTAAAGCTTCAGTACCGATTCCATCCAAGATTATACTATACAGATATAGATGATGGATAACAATGGTAAGTTACAGTGATCATGCTGCGGTTTTTCAATGGAAACTTTTGAAAGTTTGTATAAACCAACTGATTTTAATTGTATGAAAACATAATAACCAGAATAAGAGGATTTATGAAAATATCAGTACCACCAGACACCACTCCCTTTTGGTAATTGAAAATTTTATATACTTGGGAACCAATTACGTAGCACGAAACCTTATTCACAAATTCCAATCTAAAATTAATTCAGATCAGAACAGGGGTAAAAACAACCATAGATTTTATTTGTTGGTCTGCAAATAATAAGGCTATAAAATTCTAAGAGGGAGGTCATCATAACCAACACGGCCCTTGTACTTGTCAAAAAGCTTCCCCATTGCGGCCAAAAATTGTGCATGCACTTCATTTATCTGTCATTACAAGGGAAAGTATTTCATTGATTTTGTAAAATAGCTCACAGATCCCAGTTATTAAAGTTTCTTTTCCAGCCAGTCTATGCGTACTAATTAAGAAGTATTACTAGATCTAGATGTGCATAAAAGAAGGGTCTCATAAACCATCAACTCGTCATGTTAAATTTCAACAATTTGTTTGGTATTTCTTTGTTGTGAAGTTTTGGTATTTCTTTGTTCCATCAATGCATTTAATGCTCATAATAATTATGGAAGACTGGTACTTACATGTTGTAAAAGAAATGATATGCTGAAACCCTAAAATATTAGGTATATCATAATGATTTACCTCATCATGGGTAGGTTGGGGATTTTGCTTGACTTTAATAGGAGTACCAACAACCACATGCATAGGCACTCGGTATGGAATGGGTGTCCTACAAATAAAAAGGAAAAAAACAAGCACAACAGTAATTATAATGAAGATTAAGATGATACGTCATCTAGATGAAAAAGGAATATTTGATCGGGGCGTAAGGTCTACCCCCATCTTCCCCAAAATACAAGCGGGGTGAACTTGATGGCTCTAGAAATCTTCACAAATATTTTCCCTTCAGGCCTCCACCACCTGTATACATGACTCTGCACCAATTACAAGGAGGTTTTTCTATTACATAGTGAATTATATGTTCAATAATGGACAATTGATAATAAATGGATATTATTTTAAATGTTAGGGATCATGGGTATCAATTCAATACTGTTGATAAGTTAATTTGGGTCCACAAGAGCTGTCTTATCATGCTGAGGCTCTTTACTTATTTGCATAAATTAAATTCTCCGTGAAGCAATGACTTCAACATAAACCTTTCAAGTTTACCTTGTTAACCAAACCTATATTGGGCCTCTTAAAAGTGGATCGGATACATTAAAAGCTAGCCATAAAGGCCAAATCAGATAGGATTCAGGTCATAATTTTGATGATATCTACCTGACAAACTTGATTCGACCTGACTGACTAAAAATCTCAACTAAAAATATATGTTGTGTTGACAGAAATCAAATGCTTATCATTTGGTACAGTAGCTGATTTGTCTCCTTTCCTTTTGAACTCATGTACTGGTTGCATTTTCAAAGGAAATCAGGGGCTTCGCCACTTTTTGTTTCTTATAACAAAAATCAATAAAAGAACGTCAACAAAAATCAACAGCTATAACACTTGTTTCTAAATGAAGAAACATTGGTACAAATGCCAATTTTTTTGAAAAAGAAACTGATATTAATAGCTTTTATTTCTTAGTGAAAAGACAAAGGTGCTCTTTACCTGACCGAAACAAAAAACTGGTACAAGTGGGCAGCCCATCTCAATTGCTACTTTTACAAATCCTTTTCTTGCTTTAAGGAAAGCAACCTGTTACATCAACATATCAATTCATCATCACTAATCACACTATAGCAGCTTATTGGTAGGATAATGTTATAACCAGCTTTTATTTGGTAATATTGCCTAACTTGGACTAAATTCAGGTAATATCCAGACTGGTACAAACGGCATGTAAAATCTGCTTAGTTAATCTTTCAATAAATGTTGATAGAATATCTTTCTTATAGTCGATCTTTCAATAAATGTCCAAGCAAAGGGAAAGCTTGCTATGTTGTATTACACACAAACACAGAAAGATGACTAAAATGCATAACCACATAACCTTATTAACTAACAGCTGGTACCTTTCATTGCAAAGATAACTACAGTTACATATTTTGCGATGCAAATAAAATCAAAATTAAAATACAATATTAAGTGTCCAACCAAAAATAATACTATTTAAGGACAAAAGGTTACAAGCAGAAAAAAAATCATACCAAACACAGTTAAACACAGGTGCAATTGACCTGCTTAAAATGAACGAATTGCATAGTACCAAAAAATAAGCTATCCAGAAAATCAACTAGTATATCTTGTCAACCCGTAATGGAACAGTTTTTTTTTTTTTAAAAAAAAAGGGGTACAGTTTGTTTTTGGAATAATCATCAACAACTATTTGAGAATTGCATCAAATGGAAGTGAACGATGAAATCATATGGTACAAACAGTATCAACCTGAGCTGAGCACTGGTACATACCTCAGAAGTGGAGTCCATATATAGCATCTCCTGGACACCACCTGGTATGACAGCACAACTATTTCCACGAGCTAGATTTGAATAAAAGCTCTTTCTAGAAGCAGGAACCAGACCCATCCATGTCCATATCTGCCTCAGAAATGGCGTCCAGAATACCTAAACCCATATAAAACTGGAGATGAATGTTTGAGTTACCAAAGACAAAGCTAACCTACAGTACTGAAGAATTGTCTACCCAGGATGTAAATATAAAGCCGGACATAATTGTTTGACCAAGTTGATGTGTTACACCACATACTTTCAATATATATTCCAGAAAATTTGATGCAAACACATATAAAAAGTAGTGAAAAAAATTGAAGGGATATTTTTACGATCATACATAGATATTATCAGTACACACCAGAAAAATGTTCTTTTTCCTGAGTTACTTAATCACAAATAAAAGGAGCATACTGAGGACCATAGCATATTTACATAATGACAAGAGATAGTACAATGCAAAAGCTTCTTGGTGGAAAACTTTTTAAGAAAACATTTTTAACTATTTGATTTTCCTATATAAAACAAATGCGAAACAAAAAAGAGAAATTAAATAAGAAAAGAGTAACTGGAACATTACAGCGGTGCTAGCAAGGGCCAAGATTCTACGCAGAGGCATAAAACCCGCATGATCAGATAGTACACAGATTCCAATTGGCAAAACTGAGTGTGGCTCAAAGCCAAACACTGCGAAATTCAACAACATGAGATTAGGTGCCAATTTATGAAATTGACATCTCAAAGTTTATAATAGATTTTGTTTAGGAAACTATGTTCAAGGAAGAAAAATGGAGCTATGTTTCTATCCATAATTTTTTGGAAAGTTTAATAGCAGTAAGTTCAGATTAATATTATTACTGGTAATTCCTGAGCCAGACACCATAAAAGTAACACTAGATTTCCTCCTTTTGTTAAATTAGACTCTCATCTTGAGAATCAAGGTATTTAGGCCTTGATTGAGGAATAAGCAAAATAGGAACAATGTGCAAGAATTAACTTTATCCCTATCTTCTCTTTCAGTGAGACCCAACACTAAAATTGTAATTATAAGTAAGAACAAAAGTGTCATTGGGTTAACTTTACTACTATCTATTCATTAAAAACAGAGGCCATTGCAATTTTCATTTTGAGTTAACTTTATCTGAACTTGTTACCAAAAAGAAATATAACACTCTTTTAAGTTAAAATCTCACCATAGGTTTGCTTTGGATCAAATGCGTTATAATCCTCCAAATGAAGCGTAATTGGGAAATAACCACACGCATATTTACAAATAAATCTGTAGAAACAAAGACAACAAATTACTAATCAAAACATAACTAAATGAAAGTCCCTACTATTGTCAGAAAGAGATTTATTTTCTCCTCACCTCGACAATTTCCTACCAAATTTACTCTTATCATCGATCGGAATCACCATGAAGAACAGCTGTACAGCAATAACCCTACACAATCGATCCAATCCAGGGGCACCGAATGCAATTAGCAACCAAAACCCCGGCCAGTACGAAATCGGAAATAAAAGAAGAAAGAAAAAGGGAAACACTAACATCAAAGCAATGCGAGACGGGAGAACGAAGAGCGCCAATAGCACAAGCACTACATTGATGTGGATTCCACCCAGCCAGATGGCGAGCGCCACCGTGGTCTTGAAACCGGAGTACTCCGTACCGGTGATGACCATCTCTTTCGGCTCCGTCACGGCGGCGCCGTTCACGGTCGCCTTCTCTCCGTTCGCCTCCGTCATGGCTGGGGAGGGGAGGAGACAACGCGCGCAAGAGAGAGAGAGAGAAGAGAGACTAGAAGACCAGAACTCTTCAAGTCCGGAAGCAGCGATGGAATCTCTGGTAACGATGCTTATATCTATTGCAAAAGAAGTGACACGTGGTGAGATCTGATGTCAAACAAGCAACGCGACACGAATCTTAACACTGACCGCTACAGTATTAACTATAATACCTGACGTACTAATTCTGTCCATTTTATTGTATGAAATGGGTGATCATTTCAGAGGAAACGGTCCCATGAATTAAGTATATTTATTTATTCATAACTTAAAAGACTTTCTTGGATCAAGAATTTGTTTAGTATTTTTTTTTTCTGAAAGTTTAATTGAAAAAATGTATATTTATTATAAAAAATAGTTGCGTTAAAAAAAGCAAGGCACCGATTTCTATGGTGTCATTTGACGATATTTTTATTTTTTTTTATCTTTGTTAAATCTTTTTCAAACTTTTTTAATCACTAATTGCAGATTAAAAACAGTAGCTTTTTTTTTTATTCGGAATCTTTATGTTTGGTTGAGGTATAAAATTATGAAGAAATAATTTTTTTTTATATTATATTATTATAAAATATTTTTATTTTGGTTGAACAAATAAAAAAAAGAAAAGAACATATATATATTTGTATTTGGTTGAACAAACAGAAAATATTCCTAATGAAAGCTCTTATTTCCAAAAAAATAATATATATTTATGTCATTACATTAAAATATATAAATAATAATAATAGTGTCAATCATAATAATTATTATAATAAAAATAAGGAATATAATAATTGTCCACCAAATTACATCCCCTCATCAAATCCCTCAATTTGACCAAAATTTCACATTCTTAAGAAGAAGAAAATATTAATACTTGGTTCACTTTCTGTAGCATGTTATTTGTCCGTCAGCATTAAGTATTAATACTGCATATATACAAGTCACTATATTAAGTAGTAAAAATCTTAATATTTAATACTAAAGAACATAAATTTAAGCAATGTAAAGTTAGTCTTAATACCTAATAACTAAAGTAATAATGGTTATTTGTTGATATGTTTTTAAACAATAGAAAATGCAATTTTTAGTGTTTTTGTAACATATTTCATATTTTTTTTGCTGTTAGTAGCATAATGCTAGTCAGCTAACACAAAGTATTAATGATGAATATATGCAAATCACTATATTAATTTTTAAAAGTCTTAATACTTAATATCAAAGATATAAATTTAAATAATATACAAATAGTCTTAATATCTAATTAAAAAATAATAATAGTAACTTGTTTATATGATTAATAGTGAAAAAAATATAATTTTCTGTTTTTTTAGCATGTTATATATCCGCCAGCACAAAATATTAATATCTAATATATTAAAGTCACTATACTGTAAGTTGAAAAGCTTAATACTAAATAACATAAATTTGAATAAATATATGATATCACATAATATTTGTTGGTATAAGTCATTATATCATAATATAAAAACATTAATATTTATAAAACAAGCACTTAGAAGCAATTTATAGCATGCTATTTAGATACAAAGTATTAACACTCTATGAATGGAGTTTTAATATCTAATTAAGAAAGTAAAAGCAATGACTTATTTATATACTATTCAAATATATGTTATTGATCCGTCAGTACAAAGTATTAATACTTAATATACTAGAATCATTATATTATAAGTTGAAAAACTTAATACTACATAACACATATTTGAACAAATACATGAAAAGAAAATATGCAAACTAGTTAGTAGCATGTTAATTATAAAATGCTTAGCTTGTACATGATATCCTTACTTGGATTTCACTCATAACTCATGCATTACAAAGTTATCTAATTTTGCATTAGTTAGCGTTTGTAAAAATTCTTCAATTGAGTCTAATTTTGCATTATCATTTCTTTGTTGATTTAATTAAAGAGTTGACAACTGATTGATCTTCAAATTTTAAGATATTACTAGAACCAAAAGTACTTAAAAGACAAAAAAGATTAAAATTATATTACCCAAAGGCAATTCAATTATTGTGCTATTAGAAGTAATTGTAACCACAAAAATAACAGCGTAAGATCACAAGTGTGTATATTAGAGAATCAAAATGCATCATAAATTAACATAATACATAATTAAATTGTAGAATCATTCAAAATATGGTTGTTATATATATTTGTGCTTTTTATTAAACTATTTGGTAATATTTCAAAATTATTAGAATTCGAAAATTGCGATTATTAATCAAATATAATAAAACATAAATCATTCGTTTTAAACTAATTATTTAATATAAACAAATAGCTTGTTTTTGAGTTGGGTATATCAAAGTAAATCAATAAACAAATTTGCACTCAACCATAACCTAATGATAAACAAACAAATATTTTTTTCAATTATAATTTATTTCGAATTTTGTTCTTAATATAATGCACATATGTATAATCCTTAAACATTTCTTATATTGTAGAGAAGGCTACAGATCAGTGATTTGGCACGAATAAAATGAAATTAGAAATTTTCATAATCAGATATATAGATGTTTGATTTTAATATTGTTCGGATAACTTCAATACTATTAGATTCACTTATAATCTCCGAGCATTGAACACTTGTCAGTCATTGATTTCCTCAAATATCTTAAGTAATGTTATATAGATTATAGTTAATAATTTGAATCAGAACTAACAAAATTATTTTTGTAAAAGGTTATACGAAATTCATTGATTTCTCATATATCAAGAAGGATATGAGAACGTGAATGAAATACAAAAATCTTCTCAAGCACTATTCAGTTCATGACTTTCAGTTTTTTTTTTTCCCTCATTGGATATATAAAGCATGTTCATCGTTTTCTTGTGAATGTAACAATAAGTTTGATGACTAAAAAACTAACAACTGAAGAGACGAAACAAATATGTTGTGAGCTTCACGCCAATAACAATTTCGGAGCAGTTATAACAATGTTCTAACTAATCATCGTACTAATATCCAATTAGGTGGGGAAAAGTTCTAAAAATAGAAAATTTCGGTATCTTATAAGATTTAATATAAAAAATTTATTAAGTAATTTAGATTTTTCGTTTGAGATCAATTTGATATATTTTTGAGTTAAAAGCATCGAGGGGCTCCGGATTCCGAGGAGAACCGTAGTTTTACTCTCTCTCTTTCTATATATATATATATGAGTAAAGCTAGTGTGAGCTTAAACTCACCAACACCTTTGGTGAGCTTAACTAAAAAAATCTATCAAATCGACTTAAATTTTCAAATCTAAGTTGTTCAATAAATTATTTATATCAAAATCTTGTAGAATACAAAAAATTTCTATTTTTAGAATTTTTTAACTATTTATTTCAGATTGTTTTTCAAAATGACCAATTCTAGTATATAAACATTCATTATTTTATTATTATTTTGAAATCATCTTAAAAAATCAGAAAAAAATAGTTAGAAAACTTCAAAAATGGAAAAATTTCGGTATCCTACAAAATTTTGATATGAATAATTTATTGAGCTACATGGATTAATTGTTTGGAACTATTTCAATAGCTTTTTAAGTTAAGCTCATCAAGAGTGTTGGTGAGCTTAAGCTCACGCTAGCTTTACTTTTTCTCTATATATGTGTGTGTGTGTGTGAGTATAGAGTGTTATTATAATACATATATACACATACACACATACATATACACATACATATACACATACATATACATATACATATACATATACATATACATATACATATACATATACATATACATATACATATACATATGTATACATATATATACATATGTATATATATGTATATAGTTTTGCTAATTGTTATCATTAGCGTTTCGGTCCAAGTGCTAATGATCTGAATTTTAAGTTTTTGTGTGTTCGAAATTCCAATTTAATTAGCTCAAATTATTCATATCAAAATCTTATATATCATTTTTAGAGGTTTTAAACTATTTTTTTTCCAAAAATGACCTTAATTGACATATAAATATTTTTTATTTTTATTTATTTTTGAACCAAATAAAACCATCTTTGAAAATTCAAAAAAAAGTTTAAAAATTCTAAAAATGATAAATTTTAGTATTCTATAAGTTTTTGATATAAAGAATCTATTATGCTACTTAAATCAAAATTTCGAATACGAAAACTTAAAATTGAATCGTTAGCGTTTTGACCAAAATGCTAATGATAGCACATTGGAAAAACTCTATATATATGGGAGGGATTAAGGTGCTTTGCAAAGTAAAGACCCCTCTTTACTTTGGACACACATCTAGAAAGCCAAAATTCAAAAAGTCAATACAAGTTGCTCACAATAATCTATATATCCGAAATAAATAATTAGAAAACCCTAAAAATAGAAAATTAGGAGCCCTGATGATCCCGTGCTCCTAGAAGTACCGTAGTTTTACTATATATATGTTAAAAATTGTGGCTTTGGCAATGCATAATTATTAATGTCTAAACGATTTTTTTTTATGAAAATATGATTACAAGTATTTATATATTGACATCAAAATTATTTAATAACCATGACAATTTATAAAGTCATAAATAAAAATAAAAAAATGTTATATGTAATTGCATATATTTAGATAGGGTGGACACTCTTTCAAATTTCTTTTTTCTTTAGTTTTCTTCTTGTACTCCTTTTTTTCATGTTTTTCCCTTTTAGGCTCCAAAGACTATTGTAAGCTTTTATACACTTAATTTGAATGCCTATGGGCGCTACTCAACACAAATTAGAAAATGACTTAGATATTATGATTATTTTTTGACTAATTCTGTTATGGATTGAAATTTATTTTGTAGATAAAGGGATCGACTCAAAATTAATGACCGTGATTTATCAAATACAATAATAACTGAAAATTTAAACCATAGCATGATCTTTTATTTTTGTAGCATCTAATTTCTAAAACCGGTTTCAATCTACTGATTTCTCACCTGCGTTTATGATTTCTTGATGCGCTTGTGATTTGGGCTTATGGTGAATTTATTCCATAAATTCAATTTTATTTGCCTAATTAATTTTACAAATGAACTCCATAAATTTAGTTCGAGTTGCCTTAATTCAATTTTTCATGTAAGTTTTTATTTTGCTAAGGATATTTTGTAAAGTTTTGTTAAAAATTGAGATAAATTTATTACAAGTTAGACTTGTAATTTAAAATTTTGGTGAAAATTTTGTTCCATAAAATCATCAATCTTGGTTGTCTACTACCTCATGTATTATGTGTTGTGTTTATCTCGAAAAACTTATAATGATACACATAAAAAGAAAAAAAATAATGAAAATATGTAAACTATCACTCTTATTTATAGGAAAAAAAAACAAAGGAATTAGAAGCAGAAGGTAGATAAATTGGCAGTAACAAATTGATAATCAGAGAACAACATTAATCATTACTGCATCAGTGCTCCTAACCTTGATCCAACAAAGATGTATCTTTCCATTTCCAAATTTCATAAATTGAATAAGGGGAAAATTCATATTTTGATCCTTAAATTAAAAAAAAATTAAGTTGATTCTTAAACTTTTATTTAAACTAATTTAGTCTCTGAATTTTTAAAAACAAATTAAATTAGTCCATTAACTTTCTAAAAAAAAAAATCAAACTACTCATTTTAACATATAAAGTGTTGATATGGATTATTTTATTTGCCATCTAAATTTACTGCTCACCAAATTTTTTTTAGAAAGAGAGAGAGAGAGAGAGAGAGAGTAAAGCTAGCGTGAGTTTAAACTCACCAAAACCGTTGGTAAGCTTAACTCAAAAATCTATTGAAACAGCTTCAAATGATAAATCCGATTTACTTAATAAATTCTTCATACCAAAATCTTGTAGGATGCTGATTTTTTCTATTTTTAGAGTTTTCTAACTATTTGTTTCAATTTTTTTTGAAAATGGTCTATTCATATATAAAAACATTTATTATTTTATTATTATTTTATAATCATTTTCAAAAATTTGGAAAATGCTGTGGCTCCGATTTGAGCCACAGCGGTCCGGTTCAGAATATGAACGAAGCCAACCGAACCGGTTTTTGATCCGGGTCTCTAAACCTCAGTCAGAATTCGGATGAGACGGATGATAAGAACTAAGAAGAAATAAGAACCAGATGAGAGCTTGGTTTGACAAGTAAACCAACCATACTCCAATTAACATAACTAATCCGATTGATTCCAGTGAGCCTTAGGATTTGATTCGTATAATTACATTTTTATTGACACAACAACTTTATATAAATTAAAACACGTTGGGTAAAATCCCACAGTTGTGTATGGTAGACCATGAAGGCGATAGGAAATGCAAACCCAACGGAGACGACCTCAACACTTCCAACAAACCCTAATTTTCAACAACCTCACAACCAGCATCCACCACCAACAACACAACTCATGGCGATTCCAAGAGACTGGCTCACCATGCAAATGCTCAACCCCAGTTTTGTAGAGAATGAGAGGATCACAGAGTTATCAGTGTTCATGCCACCATCCAAGGACCTGAAACCAACAAACCGTTTCCTGGAACGTGCAGCTTTTGTTTTTGCTGGCCAATACCGTAACACTCCAAATTTAACATACCGTATTGCAAATAGGCTAGCACAACAATTTAACAGGGACTCAATGGACTTCATCGTCGTCAACATTGAAGATACCTTCGGGGACCTAATGGTACTCTTCCCTAATGCAAATATCAAGGATCAAGCCATCTCGGTGGGAGTTTTTTTTATCTCGGTGCAGGAGTTGAAGTCCGACTTGTTGGTTACTCATCAGACCTGAGCATGGCGTATGAACCCACTGCTCACAGAACAAAACAGACATCACAGCCATAGTTTCCGGCTTTGGATATCCACTTAGGGTGGCGCCGTACTTTCGGAATGGCAATTACGAATTTCTTCGTGTACTCGTCGCATGCAAACACCCAAAGAACATTCCCAAAAACCTCATCATGTCAGTAGATCCAGATGGTACACTACTTCAGGTAGAGCTTGAGGGATGGCTACCGGTGGTCGGCGGTCAATCCCCACCGAATTTTGACAACAGACCCTTAGAAGATCCCAATCAAATGAAGAACAACGTCGTCAGCGCCAGCGTTACACAAACCATTATTACCATCACGAGGCCTCCAGTTCAAGCAGCCACTGGACACGAACAGTTCAAATTTGGAAACTAAAAACTCAACCGTTGTCCATATTGCATGCGAGAATCCAAAAAAGGGACATACGAATCTCTCAGCTGCAGAACCAATGCCACAAACCCAATCAAACCTCATGGAAAAAAGACGAAATAGTATGGCATTGATCCTATTTCCTAGACAAAATGACATCATAGTTATTGACTATCTGGGAATATCTTTCTGCAGCTTTTCTTTGCACTCCCCGAGGTTCGCAGTCATACATGTGCCTTTTCATGCAATCTCCACAATTCGATGTGGCACAAAGATAACGCAATCTCTCAACTGTCTCTTAATGAATGAGTCATCATCCGTTCAAGTTGAAATTTCTCATCATCAAAGCCTCGAAACCCCCCCTGAACCCACTTAGTTTCTAAACCTAAAAACTCTTCCTGAACCCATTGAAATCTCATTTTCACCTAATGGCCTAATAAACCCAAGCCCATACCTCAATAAACCCAATCAGCAAGACAACACTTAAGGACCAATATGACAACTCTGATGGATCTCCACCAGGCTTTCCAAGCCCAAGACTTCTTGCAAAGCAGGCTGACCTCTATGAAACAGCTACAGAGAAAGAAGGCCCATCGGATTTCAAAACCTGGCACAAACTACTTTCGCACATAAGCCGAGCGTAAAACTCCAAAACCGCAACCAACCCAGATGGAGTACCTTAAGTCATATGATCACCTAAGCACTTCGCAAGCAGAAGTGGTGGTGTCTACAGCTGGTATTGACATGAATGAAGGTTCCAAGTCAAGTGTGTCAGCAGTTCTGGCCGTTTAAAAGCTTGGTCCAATATCATGAAAAAATCATTCTAAAAAGAGGGGTCCGTCAAGGAGACCCACTGTCGCCATTACTGTTCATACTGGCAGTGGACTTTATTTCAAGATGGCTTCAAAAGTTAAGAGACACGGGTGCTTTAAGGATGCCAGTAAGAGATATGCAACCATGTTTACTGTACACAGACGATGCCCTTTTTTTCATCAAGCCAGAACTACAGCAGGTGCAAATATTGAAGATAGTCATGACGGTGTTTCAATCAATCTCATGTTAGAATTAATTTCTATTAATTACAAAATTATATGGACTTATATGTAATATAAATATATATTGAATAATAGACTGTCAAATATCTAATTAAACCCGTTATGAAGTGATCAAATTAAATATTATTTATCGGGTTTCAATATGTGTCATGAGAAGTGAGGCCTTTAATGTATAGAATACGTATTAATAACTTTATGATTTAGTGATGGTCTAAATTATATAAAGTTTGGTAATAATACAATTATGTTATTGATCCCTGGAGAATACAATTAATAGGCAGTTTTCTGATTTTGAAAGTAAACCCGTTAAGAGAGAAATTGGATCTGGTATGGATCCGTTAAGCCATAACCATTGGTTTGCCAACCTTTTGGTTATTGATACCCATTATATATGGATTAAGACCGTCCTCTCTTGATGATCGTCATAAAACAGAAACCAACATAAATCCTCTCTCTCAAATTCGGATTTTCTGAAAAGAGAAGAAAACTGCCGGGCCGATTCTCTTCATCTCTCCATCGGATAAGAGAAAGATCACTGCGAAAGCTTAAGGAATCCGGTGATCAACGGGGTTGTGTCTCTCCAGAAGACTGACAACATGGATTAAGATACTTTTAATTTAAATCAAGAGTTTATTAAAAAATCACGGGTAATAATCTAACATCTCAGGCCTCAAAACAAATCTGCATAAGTCTGAATTGATTTTCTCAGGCTTACCGGATCACCTAGCAGCACCATTGGTATCAGTCATGGCATGTAAGTAAGGCAAGTTTCCATTTACTTATTTGGGTCTCCCACTTTCTGACAAAAAGCTATCAAAAACAGCTTATCTCTCATTGATTCTAAAGATAAGCAATAGGTTAACATGATGGGCCGCCAGATTCTTATTAATAGTAGGGAGAGTAGTTCTTCTAAATGTTGTGCTATCAGCAATAGCGGTATATTTCATGTCGGTTTTCCAAATGCCTCAGTGGGTGATAGAAGAAATAGACAAGATACGAAGAAACTTTTTGTGGCAAGGGATAGAAATGGATAAAAGAAAAATCCATTTAGCTAATTGGGAATTGGTGTGTACGCCTAAGAAGCTAGGAGGGATGGAAATTATTGATCTCAAGAGTTTCAATGTCGCACTGTTGTCAAAATGGTACTGACATTGGATAAAGCAAGAAAACAGACCGTGGAAAATGATTTTTATTTCCATTCATGGCCCTACCACAAGTCAGTTGCCAATCTCCAAGTTTTTCAGCCAAAACCTCAAAGCCGTAATTCCATTTCTCAATTATTTCACAAGAAGGATAGTAGGAACATGCACAATAATATCATTTTGGAAGCATGATTGGGGGTTGGGGTTGCTGCAGCAGAGATATGAAGCGCTGTTATCATTCATTCTAGACCCTCACACCTCAGTCCCACCAGAACTAGTTAGATTTCTTCAGACGAGAATTATCAACAAGAGCGCAGCAACAACTTTCTCAGTTGATATAAGAAATAGCCAGCCAATCAGGCACTCTACTCAATCAGCAAGAGCAAGATGATGCAGTATGGAAAGGACATAGCTCTGACAATTTTTCAGTCAGCTTAGCATACTATGCACTAAAAAATGGATCAAGAGTAACCTCTCAAATTCATGTAATTTGGATTCTCAATGTTCCTCCAAGGATGAAAGTATTTGCATGACTAATGTTACTCAACAAGATACTAACCACAAATAACTTAATCAAAAGAGGATGGTCTGTATCTAGCATCTGTTATATGTGCAGAAGGGAAGGCGAAACGGAGCGACATCTATTCTGTCAAATGTGTTACAGCTAAAACACTCTACAGCATGGTGATCAACTGCTTCTCATTCTCAACAAATATTTTACAAGGAGACTCTACAAGCATGTTACTTGTTACTGGATATAAGCATAACAAAGGAAATCAAGAGTGTTTTACAAACCACAATGTTCGTAATATGGAGAAAACGATGTTCAAGAATCTTAAACGACAAAGCGAAATCCTTGCTGCAATTTCTGGAAGAAGTCAAAGCTCAAAAGCAAATTCTATGATGACATCAACTACCATCCAAAGTCTTTATTTCTCTTTTCTTTCAAAACTGTTTTCAATTATCTTCTTTTTTCTCCCCCCTGCAATTTTTAGTTTTTTGTTCTCAAATTTAAGGCTCACAACCCTGAGCTTAAGTTTTCTTTATTTTCTCCAGTTTTTTAACTCAATTAAGACCTATAACCAATTTGAACTTATAATTAATATATATAAATAAGGGCTTTGACTCTTATTTTTCCTCAAAAAAAAAAAAAACTATGACAGAAGCTTGGCTATTGGACTTTTATAAGTCGAAATGTTTGTTGATCAAATTTTTAAATATTATATTCAAAATATTGATCCAAATAGTTTAATAAAATTTTTATATAAAAAAACTCGGAGAATACCATTTTTATTATTTTTAGAATTTTTCTATCATTTTTAATGATTTTTTAAAATGATTCTAAAAATAATAAAAAAATATATACCATTACTTTTTATCCTAAAATAATTAAAAATAAAAATATTTTCATATTAAACAGGACAATCTTTCAAAAATTCTAAAACTTATAAAATGTTGATTTTTGTTGTTTCTTAGTTCTTTCTCTTTTTTTTGACACTTTCAATAATAATAAATTAATAATTTAGTGAAGGAAGCAAACCACGCCGACCAAGGCTGTTGTTGGCTGAAGGAATCAAAATGTGAATTCTTTCTATAAAATAAAATTTAGTTCTCCAGAGAGATCCATGCAGCGGATTTACTGAGAGAAGGATTGTGTTATTTGCTACATTAAATATTAACCCATATATGGATTAGTTACACATTGGATCTAAAGAGAGACACACATAATAGAATTTGGAATTGATACATGCATCTACAAATAACAGATGGGATGTTCGGATTGATGAAAGGAACTTTGATTCAGTCAAAAAAAAAGAAAAGAAAAAGAAAAAGAAGAAGAAGCTGATATATAGATATTATTATTGATACCGTCATCGATATGGATTTTGTTATTCAGATTAAATGGATATTACTTATATTAGCAATTTTATTATACAACTTATTTATATAATATTTTTTTATTATTCAATTTAAGTGAGTTATTATTCAGATTAGTGATATTTGAGTTAAATAATAACGTACGGTATAAAATAAATTACATAATGAGATCGTTAATATGAATAAAAACTAATTTTATATGAATAACAAATTCTGTATTGAGAACGATATATCGTATCTTTCAAACTTTTTCCAAAAAAATAATAATAAAAAAATTAGTAAAGGAACTTTGAAAATATGATTTCCACACAAACGGTTGTGGAATTAAGAAATGACGCTTATCTCATGAAACAAATCAAAAGTTTGTAACTAGTGAACCATAAAGAAGGAGTTAATATGTAATACCACATACCAGAGCCCAAAAGAACATCAAATTACATAAAACTATTTAATTAGAATTAGTTACTCAGTTTTTCATTCATTGAAATGTCTTATTATATCTAATGATTTTATTTTGATATTTTAATTTCAAATTTTTGTTATTAGCAAATTAAAAAATAAAAGCATGATGGAGACACAAAAACTAAAAGCATTTGAACCCTCCTCTTAAAATAAATATCATCACCTTTAGATCTACACTAAAATGAAGCCAAGAAAATTATAAGAGCTATGCAATTGATCTAATTGATTTACATTTAACCCTCTGAAAAAATTACTTTATTCCATTCATTGTATGATCTAGCTTAAATTAATTCAACAGAAAGTTACAATAATTAAAACTAATACCAGGCCCAAAAACAGCAATTAATTAAACTAATAGCAGCCTTCAAGGCCCCAAAAAAATGTAATTAATTGCCTCCTACCTAGAACAAGAGTAGGAGACAATTAATTACTAAATACTAATGGAGGCATGGTGGTGACTAATACAGATATGATCATGCTTTGTATTATACTGATATATAATGTCCCTAGATTGGTTCTCTCTCACATTCCAATTCAGCCAAAAAAAAATATTCCTATAATAATTGGTTATTACCTATTACAAATTTCTGACATACTTGGAAAAAAAAGATTAATTCTTCCAACGGGCCATTAAGATGACATTTTTTTTTTCAAACAGAAGAGATAGATGTGTTTTTTTAGATCAATATTGTTGGCCAAAGAAGCATAATTAACAAAAATAAATATGTACTATTAACAGATTAGTGATACCTTTATATTCAACAACCAAAGTTAATTCTCCTTGAACATTGAATTAGAAGTTAAAAATATAACAAATCTCCTCTAATATTCTAAATTTAGTTTCTTTTTTCTTTATATGAAAAATCGTAAGTTTGAAGTTTAACTAAAAAAATTATTTATAAATAATTAAATTTAAATGACAAATTATTTTCTTCAAAAGACTGTCTTTTCTATTTATGATCAGAAACTCAGCAAAAGTTGAATATTTAATGTGGAGTTGTTGGTACGGTTGCACCAATAGGTAATGGCCATAAATACAATTGCGTGCTTCACTGGATCACCTATGATTTGTGCATTTTTCTTGAAGATATTTTGTTACGGAAGTGACATTAATAAGATATAATTAGCGATAAGGTTAGAAAGAGATTAACATAGATTGAAGTTAAATTAACTTAACTGATTTCTACAGAAAATGTTTAGGTTGAATAAAATAATAATTATAAGATTGTAAAGCTAGTGTGAATAAAGAATAATTCAATTCAGCATTGATTAAATTCAAAGATAATTGCCCTGCAATATTGTTATGATGCAATCAGGTACATTGCAATATTAGGGTTTAGGGTTTTAGGATTTTAGGGTTTGGGGGTTATGTTTTAGTTGGTTAGGGTTTAGAGTTTTAGGATTTAGGCTTTAGGGTTTTAGATTTATGGTTATGGGTTTAGGATTTTAGGGTTTAGGGTTTAGAATTTTGGGGTTTAGGATTTAAGGTTTGTTTTCGTTTGGCAAATAAAAAAATAATATTAGAATAATATCATTTGAGTAATAAAAGTAGAATAATGATAGGATAATGATATTTAAAAGAGTAAAAATAAGAATACAATTTGGAAGAGTGAAATTATCATCTGATAAAAAGTTAGTTAGAATAGTAAAATGATAGATTTTATAAATCATCAAAAAATTAGAAAAGATCAAAAATACCCTCTAAAGTTATTTGTAGTTTATGTATTGCTCTTGATAAATTCAAATATTTTTTAAATTTACACATAAATATGAAATATGTTTTTTTTATCATAAAATTTTTTCTAACATCTTTTTTACTTTATTATTAATTTTATAAGTTTTGACAAATGAAAATATTTTTAAATATTTTTTCAATGAATAAGATAAAATTCAAGAAAATTATGACTAAACGTGTCAAAACGTGATAACCCTGATTGAAAGTGTAAATTTACAAAAAAAACATTTAATTTTGAGTTTAAAAAAATAATGAACTACACAATAAGAAAAATATAAAGAGTAGCTTTGATCAACATCCACTCTCCTAATCATTTTCTCTTTTCTTTCTTCTCCTATTTCAATTCCCCCTTGGAATATCGGAAGAGAGCTCTTCCCTCACTCTTCTCTTTTCCGCTTTGGCGTTTGGCACTTGTGAAAAGTTAGAATAGCACACTATTTCGAAATAGTGTGTGAAAAGAGTTTAGAGTTTATGATTTAGGATTTAGGATTTTTTAGAAGAATAGCTTGAATGTATGTTATATTTGTTGAATCTTATAAATATAACTTGAAATTTTAAATTATTTTCCCACAAATTATTTGTCAATTTACCAGTATGGCTCATGTACTGTAAATTCTTCATCAATCACTGTTATGAACTTGGATTAAATTCCTCCTTTTGTTTCCTGCCATGAAAATATCTTACTTTTATTCTTGAATTCTGAAAATGATGCAACACATCAACCAAAATAAATAACATTGAAATTTTAAGAGCAAACCTAATCAACAAAATTTGACAGGAATACAGTCCAACGTCTAAATCTTCCACAGCTATATATTACTCCTTATATAATATAATATTTCAAGTAATTAGAATTTACTTAATTCACATCATACATGGTGCTTAAGAGTGCATACTCAATGTTCAATTTCAAACAATTAGAAAAAATAAAAAGGTTCTTAAAATATAAAATTTAAATTTCAAGCATATTTTAATACAGCACATGTCTACGAATACAATACAATATTGTATGACAACCTAATTCCCAAAAAGAAAAATTATTTGCGGATTAAAATTTTGTGGCATATATTGAAAAGAAAAATATTCCTGGGTTGCAAAATTGGTGGCATCTATTAATTGTATATGAGTACATATAAATACAGTATATAGAAAATGGAAGGGATCTGTTCCATTAATCAATTCCTCTCATATGGACATGAGACATATATAACTATACAGCGGCTAATTAACTAATTAATTGAGTGGACTACTGGAACAAATATATGAAGCGTAAATTTGGACTACGGCTAAATGTTTGTCATCCGTACGCTGTGCAGCACTAAGCTGCACAGCAAAATATCAGATTTTGTTCTTTATATCATTGAAAGCGACATGCAGTGAGCCCATTGCTTTCTTGCTTATAAAATCTATACAAATTATGCTTACATTTTAAATTTTACATTCTTTATTTATATCTAATATTAAGTATAAATATTTTTTAAAAATATATATTTTAAAATTTAAATTAAAATTTATGTTGAATAGTTTTAAATACAAATAAAATGTGTAAGATCACTCCTCTAAAATCGTGCAATCTAAGTTAATCCCAACAACCTATATCTATTTGCATCACAGTTAATTTCTCTTTATAATGATACCATAACCTGGAAAGAAATTAACATACATAGAATAATACCATTTTATTTTCTCTGACTTTCATTGGCAAATCACTCGGACAAATCGACACTTATAAATTGAAGAGAACTCAAAAATATTCTTTCACATTTTACTGTTAATTAATTTGAGCAATTTTTAGTTATCAATCACCATGACCACTACTATTAAATCATTGTAGATAGTAGCTACGTTTAAGTCATTGAAACACTTCAAAGCTCCAACCGATTCGTACCAAAGCAGTTGTCTAGTTGACACATCTAACGTAGTTTTTGATCAGGTACAATGATTTAATTGCACTAATATTTAGCTGATCTGTTATTATGAGAGTAATGGTAGTTATGAAGCATCATATCATATCAAGGGTCCACATGAGCCGGCCCCTATTTTGTAAATCTTAGGTTTAGATGAGAATTGTGTAACTAATAATTAATGTGTTTCTGCTAATTCTTGTATCTAATATTTTTTTTTGATATAAGGGCTCCCGTTAACCCATGCATTTATTCATATTTAGATGTCTGTTGTGAGACTTGAACCTACATCTTTTTGTAGAGAGACGAGACCGATCATCATTGTATCTAAATTAATCTAATATATTTGTCAGGAATACTATTAAACCCACAAATAAAAAGGTTTTTTTATATTATTATATTATACTAAATATTGAATGAACTCTAGTCATATCTCTTGTTGATGTGTCCAGAAATATAAGCACTTTCCATTGATATTTTGGAGTGATTTTTTTTAATTTTGTGTATATGTAAGAAAAATATTTTTTTAGGACATAGTTCACTGCATAAAACACTATTTAATAAGGATGAGGATCCATTGATAATAATGATTTCATTTTATAATCTTAACAATCATCAAAAATTAATTTTCTTGAAATCTGACATTTAAACATGAATTTAACTATATGCATTTTTTTCATCACTAATACATTTGTGTAGAGAAATTTCGGTACAAGATTATTCGGCTTAAAAAAATAAATCTTATACATTTAAAAAATAAACCATGCATAACTTTTGCAGAAAAAAAATGGAATGATCAACTCTATAATAAACAAAATTTTGAGCGCAACTCTCAAATTAATAATAAATAGTTATTAGTTGTCATTGTTCTTCGATAAGTTCAAGGCGTAATTAAATTAATCAATGCGGACGTTATGTTGTGCAAAGCATGAAAAATGACCTGGCTTAATTAAGCCCATATATTGCTAATTAATTTGTTTAACTAATTCCCACCTACATATATGTCTGCATCAAAAGACTTCTTCTCTGTATTATATCATGGTACTATAACGTGGAAAGGGAAACGAATTTTTAGCTTTTTTTTTTTTTTTTTTGGGGGTGGGGGGGGGGGGGGGGTTATTTCAAAACCGTTAGTATGTAAACAGAGGTGAAGCATGTTGGCATAAAGTATTTGAACCGAGTAATTAATATAATTTCACATATACAATTTATACACACACACACACACACACACACACACATATACATACATACATACATACATACATACATACATACATACATATATATACATACATACATACATACATACATACATACATACATACATACATACATACATACATACATACATACATACATACATACATATATATATATATATATATATATATATATATATATATTCATTAATTACCAATTACTATTGCTAGATTCAAATTTCAATAGTGACCATATATATATATAACCAAAAGTTTGATTAGGTCAAGGACTTAATGGTATACCAATATTAGCTCGTAAATAAATACGAAAATAAAATGGTCACTAAAGAATTTTAAACGCTCCATATATTTGTTCCAGTAGTCCACTTAATTAATTAATTAATTAACCCCTGTATAGTTATATATGTCTCATGTCCATATGAGAGGAATTAATTAATGGAACAGATCCCTTCCATTTTCTATATACTGTATTTATATATACTCATATACAATTAATAGATGCCACCAATTTTGCAACCCAGGAATATTTTTCTATTCAATATATGCCACAAAATTTTAATCCGCAAATAATTTTTCTTTTTGGGAATTAGGTTGTCATACAATATTGTATTGTATTCGTAGACATGTGCTGTATTAAAATATGCTTGAAATTTAAATTTTATATTTTAAGAACCTTTTTATTTTTTTCTAATTGTTTGAAATTGAACATTGAGTATGCACTCTTAAGCACCATGTATGATGTGAATTAAGTAAATTCTAATTACTTGAAATATTATATTATATAAGAAGTAATATATAGCTGTGGAAGATTTAGACGTTGGACTGTATTCCTGTCAAATTTTGTTGATTAGGTTTGCTCTTAAAATTTCAATGTTATTTATTTTGGTTGATGTGTTGCATCATTTTCAGAATTCAAGAATAAAAGTAAGATATTTTCATGGTAGGAAACAAAAGGAGGAATTTAATCCAAGTTCATAACAGTGATTGATGAAGAATTTACAGTACATGAGCCTAGTATACTGGTAAATTGACAAATAATTTGTGGAAAAATAATTTAAAATTTCAAGTTATATTTATAAGATTCAACAAATATAACATACATTCAAGCTATTCTTCTAAAAAACCCTAAATCCTAAATCCTAAACTCTAAACTCTTTTCACACACTATTTCGAAATAGTGTGCTATTCTAACTTTTCACAAGTGCCAAACGCCAAAGCGGAAAAGAGAAGAGTGAGGGAAGAGTGAAATTGGGGCACTATAATGCAGCACTAAGTCTTAAAAAAAACCCCTATAATGCAGCACTAAGCTCTTAATGCATGCTAAGAGTAAATTGGGGCCAAACATGCATAGTACGGCTAATTAATTGTTTTGATGAGGCTAATACCTCTTAATGCATGCTAAGAGTAAATTTGGTAGCAAAGTGGCAAGGTGAATATTTTCCATTTGTTTATATAACTTAAATACTTTAATTTAGCAAAAACCTTATTATGAAATTTGACACCAAATGGTCATAGAAATAAATACACCATTAATTTTTTTTCTCTTTTTTTTATTAATTGTAGATTTATAAGCAAAAATGCATATGAATATTTTCCTATTACGGTTCATTTGGAGGATGAAAAAGCTTTTGATCCGGACGAAGCTTCTGGTAAGCTCTTAAACAAATCCTTTTACTCTGTTGGGTACTTGCTAGTATATATAAATTCAACAAATTTATATTTTTTTCTGTTTTTTTGTTAAGCTTCGAAACAAAAAATATTTTTGTTATAAATGCAAGTACGGATTGAACTGATAAAATAAAAGGCATGTGTCAAGAATTTAGAACTGAAGGTGCTTTGTATGGGTCCGGTGTGGGTACAAGTGTGCCATAGTTTTTAGATCTATGGCACGTGGAGTCCACTAAAATATAAATAAAAAAATATTCCATATTACTAAATCTGATTCGTTTAAATCGAATTAGACTATTTAAAATTTATGATAAACAAATATGTCATATATTTTAATGACAGCAAATGTGTCATAGATTGTAATGACATCGGATACGGACCCCCAGGACCGCAATGATGGGCACCATTTGATAATGTACACTAAATTCTCCCCACCCGATTAGTTTTCTTCTTTAAGATTTGTGTGCATTTAATTCTTCTCTAGCTGTAATTAATATATACTGCAATACTGCATACATCCTATTAAATGCACGGGGTCAGATTAGATCTGGACCATTAAAATTAAAATTAATGGTCTTAACCTGCAAGAGTATTTATGAATGGTTATGATTAAATATGATCACATGCCCCCCAATAGATGTCAGAATTATTTCTTGATTTCAATCACATGTGAAACTGTAGTATAGGATAAATACTTTTATGGGTACATATATAATGTATGCAATGTCAAAAAATTTCTTAGAGGTTGTAGGGATGTCATGACTTGAAATTGGAAGTCACAAAAGATTTAAGAAAATGTACAAATTAGAGAATAAACTCATATTGTGCAAAAAAATTTTTTTTGACAATCTGCGTTTCATGAAGCCCTTATATAATTTTTACTTGTTGAATTAAGAAAGAATTCATTAAATAAAGACTGTCACTGAGGACAAGTTTTGTAATTTCACAACTCGAATTTCTTCAAGTAATAAAGAATCTTGCATTGAGAATTGGTTTTCCGCTCACTACAACAGAAACAATTTCGTAAACGCTCATTACTAATTACTCAAGAAAATCATTAATACAAAAATTTTAGTGGTAATTTGAAATTTTTTATGAAACATTTAACAACAGTTGTTAGGAAACAACCGTTGCTAAATGGCGGTCCAGAAAATAAAAAAACGAAAGACTTTCAGCATTAGTTCTTACAAAAAATCGGTGCCAAATGTGTACCTTTCAAAAACAGTTGCTTACAAATAATCGTTGTTGTATCTTTTTTTTGTTTTTCTCTAACTTTCTGCAATGGTTATTAGTAAATAACCGGTGTCGAATGTACTTGATTTTGAATTATTGCCCCCTTAATCCCTTCTCTCTCTGCCAAGCCTTCTAAGTTCTAAACTCTTCTCTCCCAATTATACTCTTTCTCTCTCAAACCCTACCTCTGTCCCAGTCGAGCCGCGGCGCCCAGCAGCCCAACCGAGCTATTGTTTTCATCTCTCTCCCTGCCTCTCTCTCTCTCTCTCGTAAGGTTAGTATCCTATTTTTTTAAATAAATAGTTTAATTAGATGTTTTTAGTTTAATTATGTTTAGATTATTAATTAGATTAAGTAATTAGTTTATGTTAGATGTTGTTAGTTTAATTATGGTTAGATTGTTAGATTATGATGTGCAAGCTTTGCCTACAGTATGAACAATAATTACATTCGTATATACGTTTTATTTATTTCTTCAATCAAATTAACTAGAAATGTTGTTTTTCTTTTTACAGACTATGGAGCCCCCGTTGTACTCTTTAAGTGACATCGAGGAGGTACAAGCTATGGTTGTGAGATTTTTTACTTACACTATTTGATTTTGTACATTGAAATTATATTTTTTATTTATTAATTATGTGAATTTGAAATATGTGATTGTGTGAATATTATTTGTATGTTATTATTAGATTATATCATATATATAAATTAGGATTTTGTGATTGTGTTATATGATATATGCCTAATTTCGACTAGCAATTATCGACTTAGCATAGAAAAGCAACATGTCATAAAAAAAAATACATTTAACAACGGTTATTAAAAAGAAACAATGGCTATAAGATATTTTACCTTAAAAAAATTGGCAATGGTTATTTAACTAAGAACCGTTGCCAAAGGACCCTTTCCGCACCGGTTCTTTGTTAATAACTATTGCGGAATGTTACATTTGACAACAGTTGTTAACTAAGAATCAGTGCGGAAAGGATCCTTTGACAACTATTCTTAGTTAATAATCAGTGTTAAAAATTACTTTTAATAATGATTATTCAAACAACCGTTGTCAACTTTCAGTAACCCTTCAATTAGTAATAGTATCATAATTGATGCTGAACGCATTTTACAACCGTTGCGAAAGCTTTTTTTTTCTGATAATGGTTTCAATTCAAATAAGAAATGTCTTTCACTCTTATTTCTCATTCTAGAACTCATATCTAAAATTGTGCTCCTGAACTTGAAAAAAAAGATGAAAGATGGAATGAAGCTCTTATAATTTGGAGGTGAAAGAATCTTCAAAAAATGACTAGAAAATTATTTCCACTCACCTCCTCTTATCTCTTCTCATCTCTTTTAATTTAAACTGAGAAACAAAATAATAATCCTTCTTTTTCCCCTCTCTCTTCCCTCTCCTCCATCTACCTTCTCTACCCAACTCTAAAGCAACCTAAGAGCATGTCCGTTTGATCTCAAGTCATGGGAAATCAAGAGTTTTTCAACCCAAATGGGATTTCAATCCCACAGTCGTTCGGCGAGGTATTTTTGGGGCAATGGGAAATAGGAAAAGATCTCATCCAACAATTCTTTTGGGGGGTGTTCGATTGTAACCCAACTCCTGAGAAATAACGGGTTTTTAAGCTTTATTTGGTATTTAATTCCCAAATATGTTTGGCTGTCGAATGTGGGGAAAAAAAACCATTTGATCAAACTGAGTTTTATTTTCCCAGACAAAGATAGTGGGTTGTCTTTTCTACAATTGTTGTTTTTATTTTTTGTTCTTTTGTTTTGTAATTGAACCTCTTTATTCTTTTAAAAAATAAATAAAAGTAGGTTGTATGTGAACATCAGTTTTTTTTTTTAAAAAAATTATTCAAGATGTTGGTCAAGCAATTATGTAAGAAAATTTTACAATGGTAATATTTTGTTATCTTTCTTTGTTCAAAGATTTCTTTCTATGAAAACGTACATCTGAAAATGATAAAAATTCAAAAATTTCAGAATTAATCAGATCATTTAATTGTATGTTTGGCTAAATATATTCTATAATAATTATTAGCAAAAAAATAATATTAATATCATGTCTTTAAATAAAAAAATAAAACTTCCACAATAATTCTCATGATATAACCGAACAATTATATTTGTACATTTCCATAATCAAACGCATATGTTTTCATGGGTGTGAGTTCCCGTAAATTGATTGGTGGGTTCTCACATCCGTAAAATCTCATCTCAAAGAATCTCACGACAACCGAACACACCATCTCATTTTGATGGGGAAAAAACATTAGCTCCAACTCAATTTTTTTCCCACAAGAGAATGGTATCATGAGCACTCCCCTTATCTAATTAATTATTGATTACTAGGTATCGTTAGTCGTTAGATCATTATGAATGATATTTTTTGTTCTATTATTTTTTAACTGAATCTCTTTACTGTTTTAAAAATAAATAAAAATTGATGGTATATCAATATTTTTTTTTGAAAAAAATTATGCAAGATGTTGATCAAGGCATGGCTGAAGTTGTACAATTTTAATATTTTGTTATCTTTTTTCTGTAAAAAGATGCATTTAAGACTGATCAAAACTCAAACTCAAAATTCATCGTTAATTTTCAGCATTAATAAGAACATTAGCACTGACATAAAACTGTCAAAAAAGGAAAAAAAACAAAATTTCTCATATTTGTTTTCATAATACAACAACTGAACAATCAATTATGATCATTCCTATAATTATTCCCAAGCTACCCATGAGCGTGGGTTCCCATTGATTGCATTGCGCGATCCCATTCCCAATTGAATCTCATCCCGCATAATCCCGTAACAACCGAACTTGCTCTAAGTGTTAAAAATATTCTGTGTTTCTTGTGTTATGTGGAGAGAGAGAGAGAGAGAGAGAGAGAATTTTATTGATATATAATATGAATAAAGTTGGATAAAAGAATGCATCCTGACAAATTCAGAATTGCTTGGGACTATTTAGCCCATGAGTCATGACATATGTTCATGCGTCATTACTCATTAGCAACTTTGATATGCATGCATATATTTTCAATACCAAATATTGAATTACCCAACGCCTATAACCCATGGCTTTGCACCATTGTTAATCTCTTTCCAAGCTCTAAATCACTCATTTCATCTCCTATCAATCTAACTCGATTGACATTGTTCCAAATTAATCACACAAGATTAGTTTCTCCAACATTCTAAAATACATCACCAATCAACAAAACCTTTTACATTAATAATATTTAGGGTTTAGATATGAGCCTCGCACATTATATGCTCTTGCTGCATGGGTACTGACAGACAAGTCCGACTTGGCACCTCTGCCAAGGATCAAGTTCCTTGCTGCCAGCATTCTGAGTTTATAATTTTCTAAATAATACTCAGATTTTATTTCAGTTTTAGCTGTTTGGAACACATATACATGTATTACATAATTCTAGGTTAAAAGGTTGGCAATATGGGGTAGTTGGCATTACACCACAGTTGAATTACGCAAATTAATTAAGTGTTATCATTTATTAATGATAAAATGGTAGGCTTTAATTCGATCACAAAATAAAATATCATGTTAACAAGATTAGGAGAAAAGGTGCCCATTTTTTTTCATGACATATTTTTTAGGAATGTGCCCTTAGAATTTAAATACGGAAAATTGCTCAGAAGTAATGACTACTATTGTTTTAATATTGATTTGAATTAATAGGAAAAAACCCTTAATTGTGCATTTCTGTTTTATATTACTAATTATAATAATATACGTGTGCTTGTCCAGGCATTTAACATTCCATTTTTGAGACATATTTGGACATGGCTGGGACTTGTCCCTGTAACTAGAAAGAGTTTCGTTGAGCAACTCACGGCCGGAAACAGTTTCATCGTCTTTCCGGACGGCGTCCAAGAGAGGCTTTATATGGAACACGATTCAGAGGTTAATTTCTTTCATCTCTAGCTATTTTGCATTTTCCAGAAATTGAAAAACAAAGAGCAGTTACTCTGTAAATATTTATATTTATATTTTTTGTTTCATACTTCTTATTATTGCAAAATTATATATGCATTGAATATGCACACATGCATCTAAAGTATTGCTTAAACATGTTTCAAGTAACGAATTGAATGCTTGTGTCTACTGCTCAAAATAAACTGACACCTCTAGATAACACTTCTCAACACATGCATCATGTATTCCTGTTCCATGCATAATTTTATTCATGGAAAAGCCCATTAATTGGCAATAAATTTGTCATTATGAGGATAATCAGTATGAGGTCACAGGTTTTAAATTCAAAAATGAGAGATTTTTTTAAAATATTTTAAAGTTGAGTGATTTTGATCTTTATTTTTATTCCAAAAAAAATAATTTTGTTATACATTGAAAAAAAGAATGTTGTAGCTGGACAGATAGTAAATATTTCTTAACACTACGGTTCAATTTAATTTTATACAGTATTTTTATTATTCAACTTAAGTAATTTATAATTCATATTAGTGATATCTAAGTTGAATAATAAAGTACTTTAGAAAAATAAATTGCACAATAAAATTGTTAACATTAATAATAACTCATTTAATATAAATAACAAAATCGGTATCGATGACGGTATTAAAAATTGTATCTCCCAAATATTTTCCTAATAGAAATAGCATGTTTACAAGGCACTTTTGGTGTTGTAGGTTGCTTATCTCAAATCAAGGAAAGGATTTGTAAAATTAGCAAGTGAGATGGGCAGCCCAATTTGTGCCTGTTTTCTGTTTCGGTCAGGTATATTAAAAATTTCACATCTTATCATTCATTGAATGGGTATCGGTACACCAACAACAACCTACTATTTAAGATCCTGGTCCCTGCCAAAATTTTTATTTATTTTTTTCAAAGATGTAAAGTAAATTAATTTATAAAAATCAATTAATATTCACCAATCCGGATGACAATTGGTAGTTCTCAATTGTGCTCATGTTGATTTGTTTTGTTTTTAATTAATACATATCTCGAGAATCAGTATTTAGTCTAGTAATAAAAATAATACTCTTCGTGTAGAAAATTATAAGTTCGAAATATGAATGGAGAATTCTTTATAAATATTTAAATTTAAATGGCTTAACTCTCATTTTTGAGTCTCAAAAGAAATTAATACATCTCCCTTGCTTGTAATTTGTCATTTAATGAGAATTTGCAAACATAATAATTTGGGTCTTTGACAATGTTTTTCATCATTATAATTCAGTACTCATCTTTCAATAATGACATTAGTGAAATTTCAATTTGGGTCGTTGACAATGTTTTATCTTTATCTGCACAGAACCAAGCATACAACTGGTGGAAGCCTCAAGGAAAAATATTTCACAAAATCTATAAATTAATCAAGCAACCCATAGTTTTATCTTGGCAAAGATTCTGGTAATTAATTAATCTCACCTACTTGTTAAATTATTCTGAGAAAAAACTGACAGTTTAAATTTCATAAAGAGGACTGATATACAGATATTGTCATTGATATTATTTTCAGTACCGATTTTATTATTTAGATTAAATGAGTTATTATTTATGTTTGCAAAATTATTATGTAATTTATTTATATGGTACTCTTATTATTCAGAGTAGTGATATTTAAATTGAATAACAAAATAATATAGAAAATAAATTATATATCAAAATCATAAACATAAATAATAATTTATTTTATATAAATAATAAAATTAATATCGAAAATGATATCAATAATAATATCTCACAAATATTTTCCTTTTATAATACCCTATACTCTGCGTTTATTTATTTGTAAAAATGGTTAGGTCACCAATTCCATATCAGGTACCAATGCACATTGTGATTGGTAAACCAATTAAAGTAAAGAAAGAATACTCAGCCCACTCATGATGAGGTACATTATATTGTTATTTTCACATAAGTGAAATTATTCGTACCTCATTTTTTGTTCTAAATAAATAAATAATTTATATTTATAAGTATTTATAATTAATATAAAATATATTTTTTATTTTTTATTTCTCAGTGATATAAAAAAATTTAAGTTAAAAAAAACTTTGTTACACAAATAAAAAAAATTTGTAAAACTTTTAATTATAATAATATAAAATATAAATATTTTTGTAGTTATATATAAATATTTAAAAAATATATATAAATACATCTGAAATGTAGATAAAAAATGTGATTAAATGATACAATTATCACTCATCTTTCACATATATGGATATAATGAAACAACAATAAAATATAATTTCCAGACTAATCACATTTTTTTTTCCAAAGTTCTGTTGATATAATTATATGGCCATTTACAGTTCCTACAAAAAGAGATCATTTTGCTCCTTTTAAGTTTTGAATAATTCTACAATACATATGTATTAATTTTGATCTTTGGTCATGCATTGAAAAAACATCAATATTTTAAATTATTTGATGGATGGTAACACGGACATTTTATTGTACCGAATTTGACACATCCAATTGAAACAACGGATATATAAAAAATTAAACTTTTTATTAGATATATAACCATGAACTCTCAAATGGATATTGTTATTTATAGATTTACAAAAAAGAGTAATCACATGTGTCATGATCATTATGAAAAATTAATTGGCAATAAATATTTTGACATATATTTGAGTGAGGAGGGTTCAAAGTATTCCATTTTTGTTGTCTCCGCGTTTCAATATACTTTTAGTTGATATCAACAGTAATGTGGATAATTTTTGGATGTTAATTTTCTAACTTATAAATTTAATATAAAATGAAAGTAAAAAAAACAACAATTTGTTATGTGCATGGGAAAAAAATATATAGATCATATTCAATAGTTTTATTTTGATTTTTTTTAGATAATTTTATTTTAATATTTTATCTTTAAACAATTAGATATTAATAAGTAAAAAAATGAAGACGATAATGAATAAATATGAGTTTACATCTATCTCTATAAAAAGAAGTATAGGATGATTCAAATAAGTTCAAATAAGTTCACAAGCTTTTTAATAAAAGAATTGCAACATGTTCTGGCACATTAGATTCTAATCATATGTATCCAATAAACTGTTGCACATTTATTAATGTCAATATGTATTTTAGTCCTGACCCACAATGATTTTTAATTTCAATGATGATTTACATTGCATGTAAATGAAATGCATGCACAATTTGTAGCAGAAATGCAGGAACTATTTGAGAAAAACAAGGCTCAGTATGGCTCCAAATATCTTCATTTTAGGCTTCTCTAGAATTCTTTTTACTATTATCAATCAGAGATAAAAAATATTACATTGTAATTTCTCTGTTATTAATTAAGATGGGTTAAGTTTTATGCCAAACAGTCTATAAAATATGTATTTCCTTGTGCTTTTAATTAGGGTTTTTTTATGTTAATTGTAAAATTGTTCCCTGGAAAAAGAAGAATAAGAAAATGACAATATTGGAAACTTGAGGAATGTACAATTTCAATTTTATATAACTATCAATTGATTAAACTACTAATATATTAGCATAAAATTAGTCAAAACATGGGTAACTAAGAGTCTTACCTCTTTTTAAAATTGGACTGAAATTTTTTTTTATAAAAATTTAACATTAAATCACTTTAATCCTCATTTTTTTTATTTAAAAAAAAATCTTAACTCCTTAATTTGATAAGACATGAAACAGATCATAAATCAAACAAGGTACATGAAGCAAGTATATGTCAATGTCATGCACTATGTTTAGCTTCACATCACAATCCGCATGATTGTGTGAAGTTTAACTTATTATATTGAGAACTATGGCAATTTTTATATCAAAATATCATTAATTTTGTGTTATGATTTTTTACTGTTAATTCTGCCTTACTTTATTTATTACTATTTTTTGACAATGATTATGTATTGCTTTTAAAAAGAAATGAAAGTGAGTGATTTTTTGTCGCTTTAAAAAAAATTTGTGTTATGATGCAAAAGATTGCTATAGTTCTCAATATAAAATAATTCCGAATTTAGAATAAATATCATTCTTATATAGAAAAAATGGTAGTGGAAATTAATATGATGAAATATCAATCAATGTATATGACACCTAACCCAATTAAATATATAGTTTTATTTTCGATTATTTTTTATGTAAGAAAAATAATATTTAAAATTAAATAAAAAAAAAATTGGAATAGAAATCACAAATATAGGAGGGACGGATTTTGAAAATCCGTTCCCAAATGTACTTTTAATATTTCTTTATAAAAAATAATATTTTAATGTGGGACGGGGTCTGAAAGCCCGTCCATCAATAAAAAAAATATTTTTTTATTGATGGACTGGCTTTCAAAATCCGTTCATGAATAAAAAAATATTTTTTATTGATGGACGTGTTTTGAAAACCCGTCCATCAAAAAAAATATATTTTTTTAATTGATGGACGGGCTTTCAAACCTCGTCCATCAATAAAAAAATATTTTTTTTATGGACGAATTTTCAAAAAATAAAATATTAATTTTTATAAAAAAAATGTTAAAATCGTGTATCGAGCTTCAAACAGACATAACTTTTGATAGGAAAGTCCGTAGAAAACATTTAATATCAATTCGGAAAGCTCGTAAAATAATCTATCTGAATTGATATTAAACGTTTTCTATGGACTTTCCTATCAAAAGTTATGTCTGTTTGAAGCGCGATATGCGATTTTAATATTTTTTTATAAAAATTAATATTTTATTTTTTTGAAAATTCGTCCATAAAAAAAAATTTATTGATGGACGGGGTTTGAAAGCCTGTCCATCAATAAAAAAATATTTTTTTTGATTGACGGGCTTTCAAATCCCATCCATCAATAAAAAAATATTTATTTATTAATGGACAGATTTTCAAACCCCGTCCATCAATAAACAAATATTTTTTTATTGATGGACAGGTTTTCAAATACCGTCCCACATTAAAATATTATTTTTTATAAAGAAAGATTAAAAGTACATTTAGGGACGGATTTTCAAAATCTGTCCCTCCTATATTTGTGATTTCTCATCCTATTTTCTTATTTATTTAATTTTAAATATTATTTGTCTTACATAAAAAAATCGGGTTTTATTTTTGTTTTTAGTTTTTTTTATATAGTTTTAAATTCAATAAGTTTAATTTGAATGACAAGAAGTTGATTTTTTTTTCAAAATTTTAAAATAATCTTGGTTGGAAACTGATATTCCATTCATGTATTGTTTAAGATCTAATAGAAGAAAAAATAATTCTAATGAGAACTAATGTTAGAATCATCTTTTAACATTGCCGAAGAAAATGTATATAAAATTTTTCAGACAAAAAAAATTTTAGTTAGAAAGATAACTAGCATAAATATATACAAAATATGCAAAAAAAAAAGCTCTAAAACATGTTGGATTGGGTGTCAATTGTCATCGGCCTAATTTCTTTATGTATATTTCATATATAATACTTTTTTAATATCTAATTTATAGGAAATTAGTGAAAAAATTTTAATCGGATTGTCTATATTTTAAGGGAGGGATCCCTTAACAATTATTTAACTTAACAATTTTGACAATTAATTTTCAAATAATATCTAAAAAGATAGAAAAAAATTTATAAACATATTTGAATTTATAGATTGATTGTGTTTCAAGTTTCATGTAATTTAAGTATTATTTGATACTTCATTAAATATCATAAAAATTAGATGAAATTTTCAATAGTTCATATTTAATGATCTTTAATGAAATATAAATTTATACTTAAATTACATTAAATTTAAAACACAGTCAATATATAACTTTGAAACTATGCTTATAAATATTTTTCTATTTTTAAGAATTTTTAAAATTATGTTAAAATTATTAAAAAAATTATTAACAAAATTGTTAAAATAATAATTGTGAAAGATGCTCCCCCATATTTTAATATCAGAAAACAACGTCTGGATTAGTTTAATGTGACCTTGAAATTGTCGAAAGCACTGACACAAAAAAATATTTATATATTGAAAACCAGTGCAAATAAATCACTTCTCAGTATATTCTGTCCATGAAAACAAAGAGCATGATATCACCACTGGACTCCACAATACATATCAAAATTAATGAGACCAGGCCATATATACATATCACATCATATTATATTATATTATGTCACCGCTGTAACCCATAAAAAAGATTAAAAAGGGAAGAAATATTCAAACGTGCTTACCATACCATACAATTACACCCCATAAATATAGAACAGCATATAGTTTTTCCTCTTCATACCTCTCTCTCTCTCTCTCTCTCTCTCTCTATCTCTCTCTCTCAAGTCTCAACAATGGGGAATGGAGAGACAAAGGAGACATCCAAAGCAGCTGGCACAAAGCCACCTCTATTGAAGAGCATAGTAGCTCTCTTCCTATGGATGGGTATGATACAGTTCAACGTCGTGCTACTGGTAACGGCCTTCTTCCTCCCGCTCCGAATCGGTGCATCGTCAGTAAATTTTTACTCATTCTGATCACTGTTTCATCCTTTCCCTGCCTCTTGAGATGTGAATTTAGTGATTTGTTGATTGGTGCTTCTTCTCTGCTTAATTTGTTGTAGGATTGTTGGGTTTCTTGTTTTGATGAGGCTCATGCCTATCAATCCTAAGAGTAAATTTGGTAGCAAAGTAGCAAGGTGAGCTCTTTTTTTTTTTTCCTAAATTGCAAAGTAATTTCAAGATTTCTTTTTTGAGATAAAAGATGAGAAGATGAGGGTCAATTCACTCAAATTTAAATGTTTATAAAAAATCTTTCATTAGAATTTCGAACTTACAATTTTCCATATAGAAAATACTATATTTATCACTAGATTAAAAGCGAATTCTCATTTAATTTCAAGTTTTAATGTAGCAAAACCATATTATGAAAATTGACACCAGGTGGTCATTGAAATAATTACATCTTAATTTTTCTTTTTCTTTCTTTCATTTAATAATAGGTTTATATGCAAAAATGCATATGGATATTTTCCTATTAAGGTTCATTTGGAGGATGAAAAGGCATTTGATCCAGACCAAGCTTATGGTGAGCTGTTCAACAACCTTTTTTTTTTGGTTCTTTTTTAATAAATTTCAAAACAAAAAATATTTTGTTATAAATCTAAACTACAGACTGGACTGAATAGAAAAAAAGCATATGTCAGAAATTCAGAACGAAAGCTGATTTGTATTAATTAATGGGGTGGCAGTTCCTACAATGGGGTATTAAAGAATGAAAGAAAAATATCTCCAGTTTGGAGTGTTCAAACAGAACCCAATTAACATATATAATCCTTTTCTCTATTATACAATATATGGTTTTATTGAATTGAGGAAAATAGAATTGATTCCCAATATTTTGTGTTTGTGTGCTTTCTAAAATAAGGGATTATTCATTGGGTATTCTAGATAAATCTAAACCGTCATTTTTTTAGAATAATGATGTACAAAATTATATACGATAACTTTGTGTAATATATTTAACTAATAATAGTAATAATTTATATAAAATATTTTATAAGATTTTATTTAGTTAGTACTTTGTGACAAGATTGGTTTATGCAATATTTTATATAATTTTATCAAGTTAGGAATTTATATTCTTCTAAAGATAATAGCAAACAATAATTGTAATTAAGATTACAGTGATCTCATGACTTGAAAGTTACAATAAGAAATTTGTACATTGATTATTTGCATATAGTGTTCGGGTTTGAACCGCACACGATATTTGCCCTTGGAGCATGGGCACTGACAGACCGAGCCGGCTTGACGCCTCTGCCGAGGATCAAGTTCCTTGCTAGCAGCCTTGTGAGTTTATAAATTTCTGAATAATACCCTGATTTTATGTTATTTTTTCTGTTGGGAATACATATACATACGATATAATTCTAGGTTTGAAATTATACGATATAATTTCTGTTTTTATATAATATGCTGGTGCTTGTTTAGGCATTTAACATTCCGTTTTTGAGACATATTTGGACATGGCTGGGACTCGTCCCTGTAACTAGAAAGAGTTTCATTAAGCAACTCGCAGCCGGAAACAGCTGCATTGTCGTCCCGGGCGGTGTCCAAGAGATGCTTTATTTGGAGCACGATTCGGAGGTTAATTTCTCTCCTCTCTATTTTGCATCATCGAAAAAAAAAATGAAAAACAAAGAGCAGTTACTCTGCGAAGATCTCTCTTTTTTTTTTATCCTGCTTCATATTATGGAAAAGTTATGTTTGAAATGTGGAACACAAGCATTCAGAAATATTGCTTAAACATGTGCATTTAAGTAATAAATTGAATGTATAGTATTCCATACATAATTTTATTTTCCTAATAGAAATAGCATGTTTACAAGGCACTTTTGGTGTTGTAGGTTGCTTATCTCAAATCAAGGAAAGGATTTGTAAAATTAGCAATTGAGATGGGCAGCCCACTTGTCCCTGTTTTCTGTTTTGGTCAGGTATATTAAATTTCAAATCTTAATATCTTATTATTTATTAAGGAGCTGATACACAGATACGCATTAAATGGGTATAGATACACCGACAAAAATCTGAAATTTACAATGCTGGTCCCTGCTGAGAATTTCTTTTTTTTTTAATTTATTTTATCCAAGATCCAAAGTAAAGCTATGAATATCAATTAATATTCACCATTCCAGATGGCAATTGCTAGTTCTTGATTTATTCTCATGTTTATTGCTCTATTTCTTAATACATCTCCCTTGCTTGTAATTCTTCATTTAATGAGAATTTGCAAAGATAAGCATGCAGGTTTTTTTATCAGTATAATTCAATAATCATTTTTGAATAATATAATAAGTGAAATTTTAATTTGGATCTTTGACAATGTTATATCTTATATGCGTAGAGCCAAGCATATAAATGGATGAGGCCTCAAGGAAAAATATTCCACAAAATCTATAAAGTAATCAAGCAACCCATAGTTTTATCTTGGGGAAGATTTGGGTAATTAACTAATCTCACCTACTTGTCAAATTATTATTCTGTAAATATTGACATTTCATATTTTGTAATGTTATGTGTGTTTCTTTTGTAAAATGGTTAGGTCACCAATTCCATATCAGGTACCAATGCACATTGTGATTGGTAAACCAATTCAACTAAAGAAGAATGCTCAGCCTACTCATGATGAGGTACATTATATTGTTATTTTCATATTTATGGTTATGTTATGTTATAATGAAACAAAAATAAGATATAGTGTCCAGACTAACTAATCATATATTTTTTTTAAAGTTCAGTTTATATGCCTCTGGCCACTTTTAAGTTTCCTACAAAAAAATTAGTTCTGCTCTTTTTATTTTTCGAGTAATTCTGGTGTATATCAAATTTGGTTTTTTGTCATCTATAAAAAAATCATCAATATTTTTTAAAACATTTAGTGAACGATTAAATTATTTTAAAAAAATGGAGATTTATATAATTTTCACCTTTTATAAGATATATAACTGTGAAAGCTGAAATGAACAGTTATTTATAAATTTACAAGAAAAGATTATTGCACTTGTGTCATCATTATGACAATAAACATTCTAACATATATTAGAGATCACATCTGTCGCCGTAAAAACATACGGCGGAATACGTGCCACGTGCTTTCACGATCTCATACGATTAGAATCAGATGATTCAAATTAGATTATAAGGTTTTAAAAGGCTGCAGCATGATCGTGCACATTCGATTCTAATCAGATGGATCGAGTGAATGGTTGCACATCCGATGCCATCGCAACTACGGCAATTTGGTCCGGAACTAACATATATTTCATGCATTATCATCTCATGAATAATCTTTCAATCTTGATTTAATTGCACGGGCAGGTAAATGAAGTGCACGCGCAATTCGTAACCGCAATGCAAGAGCTATTCGAGAAACACAAGGCTCAGTATGGTTCCAAGGATCTTCAACTTAGGCTTCTCTAGATTTCTTTTATTATCAATCAGATAATAATGAAATTTCATTACTAGTTTGCCTCTGTAATTAAGATGGGTTAAGTTTTATTCCAAATAATTTATGCACCTTGCCCAAGTTTGTTTGATAACATATGTATTTAATTTCCTTGTGTTCTTTTTATTAGTTTTTATGTTGATTGCAAAATTGTTCACTGGAAAAAGAAGAGTAAGAAAATGAAAATATTTGAAACTTGAGAAATGCACAACTTCAATTTTCCCTTTTTTGGGGGAAGTAATAAATGAAGAAAAATAGTCACATACATGTTTCATGTCTTGGTATGGCAAAGAATGAATTGGACTGATATGGCATTAAATTGCATCAATGGGTTTAAAGGTAATATTTGACTTTTATACTATCAATTGATCAAACTAAGAAACATATTTGCATCAATTTGGTTAAAACAAGAAGGTAAAACAAATAATTGAATAGGAGTCTTTAACTTCTTAATTTCGATGGTTGTAGAATTATACGGGATGAAATTTTATAGACATGAAATCACATAATATGACTTCTGGAACTCAAAATGGTTCTAAACACAGTATAACTTTTAACAAAATATCCATGCTCGTAATAAATTTTTTTTTTCGTAATATATATTTTTTTTTGCACGATATAAACTTGTATAATTTGTTGTTTCACAAAATGTAAATTGTTTCAATAATTGGATGCTAATTGTAAATTTGTAATACTATATAATCAGTTTTTTTTTTGACTCTGTACATGGCTCACAGACAAATAATTAACATTAAAATTTGGGAAAAAAAATTTTGAGTCTGAAATAATGTTTATTGCCCCCCTTGAAAATGATCTTCATACAGTAATTTGGATGGAAAGAGTAATATAAATGGGAATTGAAAAAAAAAAGAAAAAGATCAACCGAATAGCAAATAGGATAAATTTTCCCATGGAGAGCTATTTTCCTTCCTTAAGATTAGCGCACAACTAGTATTTTCATTTTCATGAATTAAGATAAGGAAAATGTCACGGAGATATCATTATTGATACCGTCATCGATACGGGTTTATTTATATACATTAAATGAGTTATTATGCATGTTAATGATTTTATTATGTATAATATTTCTATCATTTAACTTAAATATCATTAATATGCATAATAACTCATTTAAGTTGCATTGCATAATGACAATACTATACAAAATAAATTTGCATAATAAAGCCATTAATATGCATTATAATTCATTTAAGTTGCATAATAATAATATTGTACAATGAGTTTGCATAATAAAATCATTAACATACATAATAACTCATTTAATGTGTATAATTAAATCCATATCGATGACAGTATCAATAAACATATTTGTGTATTAGCTCCTTTAAGATAAAATCTATTTAAAAATAAATAAATGTCGATACTAACATAAAAATTTATTTTTAAAAAAAATTAGAACCGAACAGGACCAAAAAGAAAAGTCTGTTGCAAGCTCATGTCACATGGAAAATAGAGGAAAATGGGCCAAGCAAAACCAAAAACAAATATAGAGATCAATCTAACGGCTATAAATTTAAGCTCATTACTGATCTAAGGGTTTCAAATTGTTCAGACCAGATAAACTATTTGTATTTTAATTTTTACCAATATTCTGTTAATATGATTAGGGATTTGGTAACCCACAAAACACATGGATGGACCACTAATCAGAAATCTAAATTCCTTGTTAATTTCGTAAATAAACGCAAGTCAAGACTTAATAATGATATGATAGGAAGGATCCGATGTCAATGATTTTGTATACTAAATCGTGCCAATGAAATTTAAAATTTAAATATTTTTTTTAAACTTCTAAAAAATAAGATTAATTGATGAGATATATTATATATTTCATATACTACATGTATACAAAATTTTACATTATTTTAACTTATTTGAGTATGGATCAAGAGCTAATAAAATCAACGGTTTAAATTTTAACGATTTAATCCCCTCTTTTTATGACTATCGAAATGAAGTTAAAATCTTACGATTGTTTATATATTTATTATTGAGATGATATAAGACACATCGAACAGTTTAAATTTATAACCTTAAGTATAAATAATAAAGTTGATATCATTTGACACCGATAATTATCGGCATTAGATCCCTTCTCAAACAATATTAAGGGACAAATGACATAATCCTGAAATATTACTTGAAATATTTCTATGCCCCCATAAAACTAGCTTGTAGCACATTTGTGTGACTCACGCACTATTTGTGGCTTCCATGTCTTATCGTATGAATATCATTGTCTCAATCCACATGAATCGTTATGATACATATCATATCACATTTGTATAAAGTTTCACATTTTCAATTGACATATTTAAAGATTTTCTCATTTTTCATATTATCTGTACTATAATTAAAATTTACTATACTATTCAATATCACTATTTCAAATATAAAATCACTTATATCCCTCTCTGATGTAAACAAGTATGATTTATGAACATGATTTTGATATTTTAAGATATTAGTGAAAATCAATATGGTTAGATACCGTTTAGTATATATTTTATTTGGATGGGTTAGGTTCAAAAAAGGTGTCAAGATAACAAGATAAGACACTAGTTTATTTTAGTTTCCAAAAACTTAATTTATTTTTTCACTTTTACTATATTTTAGAAAATATATATAACAACTTCAAAATTATGTAAATATATCTCATTCCAAATTTTGTTTATCTAATCATAAGTTATTTTCATGGCTCTGTCTAGGATTTTAAATCAACTAATACAATATAAACTACAAAAAAAATTACCTAAATGAATATTGTGATTATTGATTTAAATATTTTTAAATTTAAATACTATAACTTGTCAGAAAGTAAAAATATATAAGCTCAACATTAGAAAGAACAAGTAACACAAATAATATCAAGATATGAGCAACAATATAATATTAAAAAAACAAATATAAGAATCTGAGGACTATAGCAAAATTTACTAATTATTATGCACTAATTTTTTTTTAAAATGAATCAATAAAAAAAATACTTGATAAGTTACAACATTGTTACAAAAATGCTTAACTCAAGATGTTTTTTGGAAAAGAAGTCAACATTTGAAAGAAAATCATCACAATGCATTCAAGTGCAAGATTTTTACTAAACTTGCCAAAAATGAACATCATTGCACATTTCAAAATTCATGAGTAATTAATAAATAAAGATTTTTATTTATATACCATGAATCAAATAAAAACAAAATATGACAAAATATTAAAAAGTTATTACAACGCTTTGTCCAACAAACAAATCATCTTAAAATATTTTCGCCAATTTCTTTAATTAGAAAGATATCATGAACATGACCCAAGTTTCAAAGCTAGGTCGGTTTTGAATTTCTAATTAAACATTTTGCATATATAAAATGGGGGACATCTTAATTAGTATATATGAGTTTTGATGGTGGAGATGGTTTGTATTTGTTTGACATTACCTGGCAACATTTTGCGAGCCAATCTTACAAAATTATCTATAACTCAACATAATGAAAGACAAGTTGTGAAATAATATTTTTCTAACGTTACATATATCCAAAAAAAGGTTTTGATTTGAATAGTTTTATGAACCTTCATCGACTTTCCCTATATAAGTTTTTTGTTTCTACAACTATAGTAACGGATCATTTTTTTAAAAGTCCATTTGCTTAAAACATTAGGACCAATATACGAAAGCAGCAGCTTCAAAACTCCCAAATAGAACATAAAAAATCAAGCAATTTGTAACTTTTCAGTAATTTTAAGGCTTGTGAAAAAAAAAACCCAAAAAAGAATTGGAAAAGGTTGTGAGCTCTGGTAAAAAGACTGCAACTTGATCCATACAGAAGCCTCTATAAGTGCATCTGTATCTGGTGAGCAGGAGCACCTTAGAATATCAAATTAAAGGAATCAGAGTAAACGAGAGATGAAAAATGATATATTATCCTCATTGATAAATTAATAGCTCTGCAAGACATGACAAACTCTAAAAGTCATGAAAATCAAGAAATGCATCCCACTCTAATTATCATCCTATCCTCCAAAATCAGTCACCTTTTACTATTACCGGCTCATTTTTGGAATTCGATGAAGTTCATATAACGGAACCGTTCATATATTTCAAAACTACAGAGAATGAAGGATACAGCTTGTATCCCTGTTTAAATCAGAGCCTCCCATGGAAGCTCCATCTCAATGGAATACCAAACAAAATTTTTTTATAATAATTGGAACTAATAACTGTTTTAGTCTGCCTAACAAGATAGATAATGAACTGATAACGATAACAAGCACCAAGAGATCATGTTCTCATAATTTGTATCACTTGGAGATAAAAGACTTCATGTTCTTAAGCCAGCCAAGGTACTCACGCTCTTCCTTGTTCATCATGTACTCGGTGAGGAAATTATACAGGGAGTGTCTGATGCCTCTCACCTCTAGGTACCTTCGTAGCGATTCTTGTAATCCTTCGTCCAGGTCCCTATAAAATTTAAAAGTGCAGAAAAATCGTCCGTTTATTATTACCACCATCGTTCTGCTATTTGTATTCTTCTAATTAAGTTCCACATATAAACCAGAAACTTACTATGAGCTGAAACAAGCTGGTACCCCACAAATAACGTGCCAAACCCAGTATATACCACAAGGTACATCTTTCAAAAGGTATAATTAAATATATCTTTTAAAAGCTACAAAATCAATGAAATAATAAAATGTCCTTTGAACCTGGTATGTACCACACTCTGTTTAGCTTCTTGACTATTTCTTTCCAAACCAGGGCCCTCTTTTCTCTCCAATGAAAAACTTGTTTGACATTTTAAAAAAACAAGTACCTACCATCTGAAAATATTTTATGAAACAAAAAAAAGAGAGGAGACTTACGCAAACTCAGGGCCCTGATAGGCATTCTCATCCACACCTTGATCTGACTTTCTTATCATCAGGCTGTCAATCGCATACCCCTCCTCATTAAAATTGCAAATGAACTCCAAGAACGGCCCCTCTCCTTTCTCCACAGTGACCACCACTGACAAGCTTGGCCTCCCCCCTTCTCCCTCCTCATCTTCTTCTTCTTCTTCATCCGCCTCGTCTTCTTCCTCATCATCCTCATAGTCCTCAGGAGACTCCTCAAAGTCAGCAAAGACAGTAGCCTTTATTGTTTCTCCGCTAAACTCACGCTTGAGGATTATGGACTGGTCGCCAGGGTTATCGATAATCTCGAATGGGAACTTCTCTGGCACATCAGCTTTCTATAAGCAATAGGAAAGAATAAGAGTGTCATAAAATTGTTCTACGTAGCAGGCGAAGAGTGTCATAAAAAATTATAAGAAGATAATATCAGCTGTTATGCTTTTGGTTATTTCTTGGCTATCCAACAGAATAAATCAGACCATGATAAGTATAGATATGTACCAGCAATTCAGGCTGCTATTTGTTGAGAATGAATTAAGAAGACAAGAAAGCATAGAAATATCTTAATTTCATACTCAATGTCCTAAATTTTCCATTCCTCAAGCTGTTTCTTCAAGGAAAGTGTCATTTTATTTTTACATACCAGTAACAAATCCCTAATTTTCTTACTTCATACTTGATGTTCTAAATTAGCAATCCCTCAAGCTGTTGCTTCAAGTAAAGTATCATTTTATTTTTACATATCAGATTATCAGTAACAAATCCCTAATTTTCTTATTTCATACTTGATGTTCTAAATTAGCAACCCCTTAAGCTGCTGCTGTCAGAATCATTCTTAGCATATAACAAATCTCTAATCCATCTCAAAGTGGCATGCATATGTGCACACTGAAGCTAACTTAATAGAACAAATTAATATGAAATCCAATTGCAGAAACTTGTATGCACTCTTCTTGATCTTCGGCTACTAATATATCTAATCTAATTTAGTGTTTTTTCCCCATGCTCTCATAGGCAGCACAATTTCACAATATGCTTCTAAACTTGAATTGCATTCTAGTTCTTAATAAATAATTTGTCAGGGAAACAAATTGCTATGTCCCACTAAAATAAGTTAACAAATGCTGCTAATTTAATATTTAAGATAAATAGCATCCCAAACGATGAAGCGAGCAAGACAAATACTGCATCAGGTATACACAAACCAGAAAGAGAAATGCAAGAAAGTCTGACATACAATCTCCTTGTAGTAGTCGGATTGCTCCATCGACTCGATCTCTGAATTAATTACACTCTTCAGGTTCTCGTCAGCAGCTGTGACTTTAGAGGAGGCGAAGCGACCTCCTTTGGTCGAAACCGCGACAGAGGCCTTGTTAGACTGCTTGACGGCTCTAGGGACAACGACGTAAGCGCGAGAGGAAGAGTTGAGGACGGGAGCACGAGAGCGCAAAAGAGGAGCAACGACCGCTCGGCGGAGAAGCGAGGTGGCAATGGAGGTGGCAGCCATGGAAGTTACTGTGTGGATGGAGAGGTTAGGGTTTTGAGAGGGGTTTGGGTTTGAGGGAGAGTGAGAATGCGAACTTTAACGAAGGAGATGGAAGGATAAGGGGCTGCTGAGAAAGTTTTATTTTTCTCCAGTGTTAATCAACTGGAGAACTCCAGGAGATGTAATGTGAGTTCAACTGAGAACGTACGGTTCGGATGGTGCAACAGATGTACCAGGGAGAGTCGGTAGCGCGATGTGAGCCGTCCGATATAAAGAGGATGGTCGATCTGATTATCAGCATGTGCTTGGGGAAGGGTCTGGACCGGGTTTCGATTGTCCGATTATCAGCATTTGATGGGGAAGGATCTGAGATCCAGCCAGCAATGTGAATCCAGCGATGTGGCTATTGGGTTTGTGGGTCCACTGGGGCTATCATGACTTCGTATATCGTTTGTATGATTGTTGTTAAAGAGCCTGGATGAGTCCTGTATTTGTATAGATAGTCTTGTTAATTTACGTTAAAGAAATAGTGTCCGAGAGAATTAGCGAAGATATATAAAAGGAGATTTAAGAAAAGCGGAAGGAGATGACCTTAGTTTTGATGTGAAAATATATAATTGATTTCGTAGTCCAATGCCTACAAGTATGGTGCCGGAGGATAAGTATGTAACGACATGATGGTAACCTTTTTGTTATTATTAAAGAAAAGGCAAAGTCAGCTTGCTTGCATAACCAATCTCATATGTCAAGGAAGCCCAATCTCTCGTCACAAAAAATGACAAGAAGAGAAATTAAAGAGTTCCCTACATGATAACACTACATAAAATTAGAAAAGAAATCTTTAAAAAGCATGTTCAAATATTATTCAACTCCAAAATTTTGTCCCTTCAAAGCTGAAGAACAGCACTAAATTACTATCTCAATCAGACAAAACACAGCACGCTTGCGCACTTATGTTTATACTGAGCGCAAAAGAATAGAGAACAAAAAAAAAAGGAAAAAAGAAGAGGTGGTGGATATATAGATAAATTAGAAGGGACGCTGGCCACCGAAAGACGAAGATTGCATAATGGTGAGAGTATCAGTGACAGATGACATGGCACTTAATGCAGCTTTTAGAACATCCTGAGAGCATCCCGGCTTCACTATATTTTTCACCTGTTACAAGAATTTACATCAGCGACCAAAAAAATTTAGATTTGTTTCTATTTTGTTATCTAATGAGTCCTATAAACAATAAAGCAGCAAATTAAAGAGATGCAATTTCTAACGTTTTGCCTTAAATTGTAGAACATAGAAAATGAATATCGACAAAAATAATAAAAAAGGGAAAAGAGGATAACTAAATAGAGATGAATTTAAAACTGACCTTGTCAAGGTACTCTTGTAAGAGTTTGATCCTTCCCATGTAGTCTCTGTCTTCGACACTTAAAGAGATGACTTTTGAGTCTGCACCTGGCCCATCAAACTGCAGGGGACCAGGATTCCTGTATATGTCCTCCAACAAGCAGCTAGTTGCATTTTGCCTCAACAACCTATTAATAAACCGCCAATCATATACTAAGCACTACTTATATCAAGAAAATTAAAAGTTAATTGTGCTATGTCGATAATTAGAAGAGATCAACTGTGGATCTGAAACATACCCAACAAGTACATTGCTCACATTCTGTATTTCAAGTTTCCTGTTCTTTAAATTTCCAGTCTACATATTAGTATAGAAGTGAAACTAATCCTGTCAGATTCATAATCATTAACACTCCATTTTTTGAAGAACCTTATTACAACTAAAGCCGCCTTGTAGTAATTAAAAGATTAAAAATTCAGAAGAACATTACAAGTGCACAAAAGAATATCTCATATTACATTTAGCATGGACCAAAAAGGAGACAGACAAAAAATGATCTTGTACTAATCAGGTCCAGCAGTGGCCATAGTTTAGATATGGGGAATGATTTTCATTTGGTGAGAATTTTCAATTGAACTGAGGTGCATTTTAGTAACAGTATGGAAATAATTGGTAGAACAATATGGGGAATGATTTTCATTCAGCAAGAACAATGCATTTTAGAAATAAAAAAAAACAGACCTAATAAAACAATTGGTTGGTACTTCCTAGTGACAAGAAAAAGGAAGTATAATAAAAGATACCACCCAAAACCTGAAGAACATAACAATCTAAAAGAAAGAATATATAAAGAACTTGAGACATACTCATATGCTCTCCCTTTCAGGTCAATAGTTGCAGGATGCACAGCTGGCTTTCCAATCTGTCTGGATGAAGGCCCGCGAGTCTTGACTGTCATCATTGCCTAAGGCAGATAGATGAATGAAACTCAATATGAAATGCTATAGACAAGTATTTAAAGAACAAAGATGAAAACAAAAAAAAGGAAGATAGTTCTTACTGTGATAGGAGCAGCCCCACATTTCCATTTATTCACTGGGCTTTTGAGATTTGTTATGGTAGCCATGTACCCATTAAGACCAGCTGCCAGCACATGATAAGACACATGTCCAAGAACCTAATCCAATGATGCACATAGGACATGTCAAATTATAATTTAAGATCAAAACAGATGTATTTGGTGCCAATTTATACAAGCATGGGGCCATATTAGAGTAGCAGTACACTATACATTGAGGGAGCAGAGAGCATAATATATAATATTTTGTGGTCCAAAGATGAAAGATGAAAGATAAAAGAATGAAGGGACAGTACATAAATAAACACATACATATGCATAATCACAGTCGAACTTAGAGGGAAGAGAGCCTCTGGCCTGGTAACCAAAGAAATGGCATATCGCATTGAACTTCTTTCCCTTGTATATGCCTGCCTTCTACAATTATCACAAAATAAATATCACACATGATCAATACTCTTGATTGTTTACACAGAAAGTTACAAAAAGGTTATTAAATAAATGTATTAAGAAAACTAACCAAGCGTCTATTGATCTCTGATTCAACCAATTGGGCAAGAAGCTTCTCTGTCTCAATCTAAAAAGAAATAGATGTACATTCATTTCCTTTCTTCACAAATTTTGCATTGCCAAAATAACTTCACCATGAAATGTACAGAGATTAATTACCTGAGAAAGTTGTGCTGAGTCATCTGATTCTGGGTGGAGTAGCAGCTGAATAGCAGTAAAAGAATGTCTCAGGTCAAAATGTACATCACATTATGCAAGAAGAAATAGCTGTTCGATACTTTCAGAGAGAGAGAAAGAGAGGGTGAACCTGTTTCCTGATAAATGAAGGGAGGAATTCAAACAGAGCAGTAGCCCAAGGTGAAAGCTGAGACGAGATATTCTCAACTGACACTCCTTTCAGATGAAGACCATGTATTTCCTTTCCAAAAGAATAGAAAGAAAAATTATTTTCATTATTCCAAGTTGTGCATACTATTATAACAGAGAAAGTTTGGAACTTATAAGCAATGTACCTGGATAAGGGCGTACAATTCTGGTATGCTCTCAACAAGTCCCTCTGGTATAAGGATCACACCATGATTCTTACCTGCAGAAAAAAACATTACCATATATTAGATCACTTAAAAGCTTTGAAAACGATTTGCAAATTAGAACACCCCAAGTTGCCAAATTTGCAAATAGCATCCATCATGTTGGAGGTTATTTACAGTTATTTCTTTTATAAAGAGTATGAAGGTATAAGTAAAGGCTTATTTGACTACTAATAATCTGAGGATTCTATACAAATTGTACAGCGTGAATATTATCCTCAAATATTGCAATCTAACCAATTTGGATAATTTTTAGAAACAAATCTAACCAATATCAGCCCGCGCCTGAACTGCATCACATATCTGCTGTGATAGGTCAAAAATAGTGAGCTTCGATGCAGCCACCTCCTCTCCTAAGATAACCTGAAAAACAATCAAAAGACTTCCAACTAAACTCTCCTTGAAAAGTTTGATTGGGATCCCTCGTAGACTAGATTTTGGATCCATATTTACCAGATCTAGTACCATAACTCAGATGCGTAGTAATTCTAATACTGCTAACGGTTACCATGTCTTGTCTCATCAGGCTTTCACTTGTAGCTAATCAACGCAACACAAGGCCCAAATATAAGTTACATTGGAGAAATATTGTTGATTGACTCAATGAAGCCTTGAATATAATTTGGGTGTAATAAAGCAAAATGCCACAATGATAATTATTAATGCTTCAAGCATAAAAGAATATAACAGATGCTTTGGAAATTTTGATTTTTCAAGCTGGTTTCATTCAAGCATCATACTATTCAGACCCAGCTAATATCAAATGCTTTTTAGTGAACCCAAAATTAGTGAAAAGTAGCACACTGACCATATTTGGGTGTGATTGGAGAGCACACTCAAGTGCCACATGAGATGCCTTGCGTCCCATCAGCCGAATGAAGTAGTAATACTAAACAAGAACAAACAAATAATAATATGAATAAAATTCTTGAAAAGAAAAGACCAAAAGAGCAAAAGAGAAGTTAGTGCAAGTGCATTACCTTCTCTGCAGAGAGAGCATCAGTGCAGACATTGCTAATTAACTGAGCATTAACCTGTTTAAACAAAATAATTCAAAATTAACTATCTTCTAAAGCCTCAAAAATAAAGGAAAGTAATTACAGACATTATACGTGGTGGAAAAAGCAAACCTGTTTAAAAGACTAACTCAGAACAATATATCTTTAAAGCCTCAAACATAAACGAAAACCACAGACATTACACAATGGTGGAAAAAATGAACCTGGAGTAATATCTTAACTTCATTTAGTGTTTATTATACCCAACTTGAAATCAAAAGATATTGGACTCTGGGTCTAGAGTAAATTTTATAGTCAGAAACCAAAGCTGCCATAGGTAAACGAGGAACAAAAGCTGTACCTTGCAGATTGTATCGAAACCAACATTCGTCTCGACAAATTGGTTCTTAAGATCTCCATTCAAGGTAACAGGCACACCTACCACCTGACCCAAAAAAAATTTTAAAATTAGAAAATAGAATATGAAAAAACAAAATGTTAGTAGCATGTTATAGCAAATTCCGGAATCTCGACAAGACGAGGGAGATATAAAGGCAATGTTGACACTAAGAAAAAAAGGAATTGCACAAGTAATGACAAAAAAAATTGTACCTTGGTAGAACATTTCTGCTCTGCAAATGTCTCAGCAAGCTGTGCAGCATCAGTGTTTGATGTAACACCTAAAAGATTCAGTTTAAAATATATTGAGAAATGAATTTAGAAACTATATGTTTGTCTCCTCATTTACAAATGTCTCCATAGCTACCAAATATCATGTATATCCAACAGATGTCTCTTCAAATTCCCTTACCCTTCCTTTCATTGAGAGAGAGCAAGTGAAGGAGAGTTTGTCAATTTTCCAAAGAAAATAAAAGAAGCAGGGCAAATCAAACATGCACTGAAGGGCTTAGAAAAAAGATATATCCTACATTTCTATATCCGATAGAACAGGAAATTTTTCATTCTCTATGGTAAGCGATGAAACTTGAGATTTTGAAAGGGTGCAAACAGTCTTTCCAGTTTAGCTTCATCAAACATGATTAAAAATTTTACAAGAGAGTATACCTCCAATAATCACAAGGCCATCTAGTTTTAGTGCCTGACAAGAAGCCATAGCAGCATTGACTTGCTCACTTGTTCTGATCTGATCCTTTGTACGACCAAGCAAATCATATCCACCTTCAAGATAAAAAAAGAAAGATATATTTAACCCTCTCAAGTCTCACTATCAAAGTAGCCCGAAGAAAATGACAAAAAAACTACTAGAATCAAGATCTTTAAGGCACCTTGATTTTTGTATGAAGAAAGAATATCATCTGTAATTTCCAGGGTTTTCTGTGCAAAAAGACCATCAGTGCCACCTGTCTCATTACAGAAAACCATCAATAGGTGACATTTACAATTTCAGAAAACATAAGTCCTGCAAATGCTTCAGTAGAAAAATGCACAAATATATGCTTATTTTGCTATTGCTTATAATTACTTCTTTGCTGTGAGGATAAACAGTAAGGACAAGCACTTCAGACATAATTCAAAGTAAATGGAAAAGGCAGGGTTACATAAGATATTTTCCATTTTTTCATCCATAGACATGATAATACCTACATTTTGAAGGTATGCGTAATCATTTCTAGCTCTGCCGCACAGTTAGTAAATTTTGGTGGGTTTACTGGATACACATTGAATTGATCGTAATTAAAAAGGAATAGTACACAATAAAGATAAATAGAATGGAGGCATAAATTAACTGGTATATACATACCAACAAAACCAAGCAATACACTCTTGCGGTTATGTGCTTTAATGGCGTCATAAAGCCCCCAAACTACATTATGACCTCCTGGTGACTGCCTCCCACAAAATACCACACCAACCCTACAATAAACAATGTAACTTAAGCACATGCTCCCAACGCATGCTAACATCTGATATTATGCATCATATAAAACAGTGACTGAAGCAGCTTAACTAATTTCTCTATTCACTTATATTAAAATTATTCTGGAGTTATTTCTACTGCATTCAGGCTTAAAAGTTTCAAAGCTTTTGTTATTTTCTAGTGCCCACATCATATCGTACAGTGTTACTTACAGCAATTATATATCACATTTCAAAAAATATTCTTTGGCATCAGGTGTCATGGCCCCCATAACAAGTTGTGACAAATGTTTTTTTTTTAATATAAGGGCTCCCGTTAACCCCGGCATTTATTCCTGTTGAAATGCTCCTTACAGGACTTGAACCTGCGTCTCTCCATAGAGAGGCGAAACCTATCACCACTATGCTAGGCCTGCAATTCGTTGTGACAAATGGTTGTACCTGTTATGGCTATGTCATGTGATAGATCATGAAATCAAGACAAGCCAGAACTTGAAGTATTTCTAACTAGAAATTCGAACTCTTACTTCTCTATGTACAAGTTGGAAATAGATTATTATACCTGATGACAGGGTGCTCTGAAATGATTTGAGCAACAGGAACTTTGGCAGTTGCTCTGAGAAAGTGGGCCAGGGGCTGGCTGTAGGTGTGAGGGAAAGCATGGCTTATCACGTGGGCCCCAGCTGGGTCTGATGCCGTTGTTGTATCCCCATATTCTACTCTCACTGTAGTGCCCTGGTACAGGATAAGGATAACAGTAAAGCAAATGTAGAATTTTTGTTTGGAAAAGTGATGGAAAATAGTGAAGTTTCACCTTTCAGAACTAGAGAGCTATAATAGCTAATCCAGATGAGAGAGTAGGATACTTTTTCTTACTTCATCAGAAAATCGACAGGGAAAAGAGAACATACAGAATGTTTGAAAATCTCTATAGGACAGAATTTTTTTTTAATAAAAATGTAGTTCACAAAGTTTAAAGACATCAACAATCGAGATTACAAGTAATAGATAGGAAAGCAGAACAAAAACAATGCTAGGACACAATTCAAGAACTAGTGAGGTTCAATATGCGAAAAAATGGAGATTGAAGAGGGGGCAAAAAAAGGAGCTAAACCCAACAGCACATACTATAGTTGCATGGGATCTCGGCTTTAAGACATAGAGAAGCCTCAAATTGTTATGAATGAATAGTGTTGAATACTTAAATTGCTGTGTATCAGGTACAACCATTACAAACAAATAAAAATACTAAAATAAAATAAAAGGCTGCCAAGCCATTCTTTTGATCAATTCCTCTTACAATAATATCACAACATGCTAATAATAGTTACGTCCCTCTCAAATAAAACTCTGCTCGAACTATTATGATTTTCTCATAAGCATGGTCTAATTTATAGTATCATTGACTAAAAACAGGTAGGATACTTCAAAGGGGGAAAAAAATAGAATGAAACGGACTTATTTTATAGATAAAATAAAACTATGACTCAGGTTTCATAAAATTTGAAATGATGATCTAGAAAGTCAAATGACAAATCTACATTTCACAGCAATATCAAGTCAACTCAATACAATTGGACGAAAATATAATAATAGTAAGAGAAGAAACAAAGATGTTAGTTGGTGCCAATGATTAGCAAGGAATTGGAGCACTAATCTATAATACTACTAGTTTTGACTTACTAAATTAAATATTTTCTAGCCATCTCAAGCTTAAAAATATTTCTACAAAATAAAACAAATTTTCTTAAGTCGTTGTCATAAGCCAACCAAAACAAAGAATACATTCTTTTTTCCAAGAGAAAAGGAACCAAATGTACGCTTTTCTAGTCAGACAACTTTTTTTTATATAAGGGCTCCCGTTAACGCCGACATTTATTCCTTTTCAAATACTTTTTGCGGAAACCTGAACCTGCATCTTTCCGCAAAGAAACAAGGCCTGTCACCACTGTGCTAGAAATGCGGTTCCTTCTGGTCAGACAACTAATGGCATAGTTTTATAAATCACGAGAGATCTAATAAAGCCCCTGCATCAAGCTCACTCTTTCGGCTCGAATCACAACCAAATCCTATCTCTCGCACTTTCATATCATATCTGTTCAATTCCGACCTTAAAATCTAATTTGAGCCTCAAAAACCCCGCTCTAACTCCAAGAACCAACATACATTGTCGATCTACTGTTCAAACACTCAAAGTACAACAGATCAACCAGCTCAGAACAGCAGATCTCAGATAACACCGAGCAAATTTCACCAAAAAAGAAACCGAAAGCTACAAAAAGAGCGAAAGAGATGAACCTGAAGACAAGGAGGCAGCTCAGGCTGGTACAATGCTCGTTCCTTCTGGAGAGGAGATAACTCGCGAGCAATCCCATAGTCAGAATCCATCTCTTCTTCTACAATTTCTCAATGCAATCTTTTCTCTTTCTCTAACAAATGGTAGGAATAATGTCGGCTTTAATTGTACTCTCTACCTCACTCTCACTGTCTCACACCAAACCCTTTTTTGGTTGTTAAATTTGCAGAAAAACCCCCGACAAGGAAATATGTAAAATAACCCCTTTCTTTTCCTTTTTTAGGAGAACACTCCTAACACTCGATTTGCGCAATTGCGCTCACTTGTTACTGACACTGTGTTTGCGTAAAAGACCCTCTACTTTTAATTAATTGTGATTACATCCCTGACGATTTGGTTGCGAAGTTATAGGAAGGTGTCCGTGTCAGTGTCATTCAAAAAATAAATAAAAAAAAGTATACGCATCAACTATGAATCACAGCCGTCGGTTCGTGAACAAAGGGAGGCGATTTGATGAGGACGCATAATTAAGTCTATGCGGGGCTTCTTGATCATTTGGCAGGATGTCAACAACATATACATATATATATGCATTCTGTTTGAGGTAGCTAAAGCAAGCACCTAACCTTCCTCTTAAAAATAAGGTCACATATATCTCTGATGACAGTTAGAAAGTTTATAAAACTATGCTTAAAAATAAGGTCACAATATATGCATGTTTTAGCAGCCAATTAAAAATTGTGAATCCAATGTAAACGTTGTGATTTTTGGATAAAACTTCATAACTACTTTCAAAACCTGTATTTTTCTATTTCACTTCTTTTCTTATTTTTTTCTTACTACATGTCACAAATTTCAACATTATTTTTTGCAGGACTTGAACATACATCTCTTCGTAAAAAAGTGAGACTTATCACCACTATACCATACAGTAAGAAAAATAAATAAATATCGGAGTTAATGGGAGCTTTTATATCAAAAAAAAATAATTATGAGGGTAAAATTGAACAATTTTATGTTATATCCATTTTAGAAAAAAGTATTTTAAAAGAGAGATTAGTCTTATATCTCAAATTCTGTACATTTTATTTGCATCTAATATTTAATATAAATATCTTATTTCAAATATATACTTTAAAATTTAAATTCTGTATCCCAAATTTTGCACTCCTTAGTTTCAAATACTTAAAATGCAAAACAAGTGCAATTTTATCTACACCAACTTCATGCCTTGCTTTTATTTATCTTAACCAATTTTCTAATTATTTCACGAGAACGCAACGTGAAAAATTGTTTTCTTATTCTTTTAAGTATCGTATATATTTCATAAATAATTAATTTAACGGTCTATAAAATTATTAAAATTATTGTACTTCATAAATAATTGAAAAGGTTGTGATAGCTTTTTGGAAAGCGATGCATAACACAAAACACCAGTTGCTTCAATTATAAAAAAAATATAAAAGGTTGTTGAACTCTAGCTTGGCATTTTGAATCCTTAATTCACAAACAAACTAAAAAAAATAATGCTAAAGAGTATTGGAAATTAGATATTTTATTTTAATATCAAGAATATTAAATTTTTTAAACAGAAATTTTAAACAAGAATCTTTTTTTTTAATGCATGGAAACAAATCTAATACAAAGTTTTGTACAAAGTACATGTAACAATATTAACCTAGCTAGTAATTTAAACTGATTTTCCACAATTTATCATGATAAAAATAATAAATCTTGCCGGAATGCAGTTTTGCACAAAACCGATAAGAACTATTTATTCAGCATATTAGCTGCCATTTCACTAAAATATAAATAAAAAATGTATGTCCAAATAACACGGTGTGTATTCCCTGACCTACTCGTGAGTCCTTATATAATGGCTTTTGCCTAATTTCAGTTTTTAATTTTGAAATAACATCATTAAAGATGATAATACTAGAGACATGAATCTTCATCCTGGACTTAATTATCAAATAATTTTATAACAGTTTAAATTGTTTCTTAGATGCTCAAAATCCTTGTTTCCTCCTCTGGGTAGCTAATAGAAGCATTCTGAAATTAGATATATGTTTTCATTAAAATCATAAGAAGTATTAATTATTTATATTTATTATGAACAAATTTGAATAAAAATACATTCTAATATCTAAAAAAAAGGGAGAAAAAAAGGATCCTCACTCACCTATCTTAAAAATGGGATAATATTTTAGAAGCAAAATTGAACAAGTTGCTTAAATGCATTACACAATTATCTTCTTAATTTTTTTCAAAGAAATGCCCAAGGAATCCAACAAGAATGTCAATTGTTAAGTAAAATATGTATAACATATTAGTTTGATTTTCTCAAATATCCTAAAAATAACAATACAACTGTACTGAATACAAAGTTTTAGACTTTTTAGGTTTTCTAAGGTTTTAAGAAAATTCTCCTGAATTTTACTGTTATAATTGTAAATGAACAAACTTCTCAGTATCAACACAACTTCTGCAAAATTAATATATATAGATGTCAAGCAAACAAAGTTTGGTGATATGTTATATGGTTAGAACTTAGATAAAACATGTTTTTGAGGTTAGTTCATGCTCTGCAGATGATGTGCACCAATCACATTGTTGTTTCAGTTTACTATTGCTCATAACATTGTTGTTTTAATTGCATGCTGTTTTTGCAATAGGTACTGGTAATAATATCACCCAATAACAAACAAAGAAGAGAGAGAGAGATCTTATTACTGTATCTCCTTCATTCCAAATAACAGCATGAATTTCTACAATAGATAATACAGCTTATTGTGCAATAGGTATTGTTATAGTATAAATTGTAGAGAGCTAAATTTAGCATTGAAAATGCATGTCATAACATATCTCACAGAATCTAACCTACCAGTACATGATGGGTCCTGTGGACTTATCTCGACCGTTGGTCGATGTACGATGGAGAACTCGAAGTAATATTAGCCGTCGGATTCGTCTAATCAGAGTCTGTTTTCTTTTTCCCTCTAAAGTTCCTGTTATGCATTTCATGTAATCATCATGTGGCATCGGTCTCTCCGAATTTTTTTTTTGAGATAAAAATAAAAGTTTAAGTTATTCAATTTTAAATGTTCATAAAAAATCCCCTGTTTAGATTTCGAACTTGATTTTTTCGAGTTGAAACGTGAAATTTTGAAATGGGCTGAAAAAAATGAATTACCAATGAACTTTAAATGTTGTAATTCTCTATATGCATGAATCTTTAATTAATTATTGAACGTCATAGATCGCAAGTCAGATGACGATCTACGGTCCAGAATAAAAGCGAGCCAACAAACATTATATATCTAATAATGCCTACACAGTCCATTTTTTCTTAAAAAAAAAGAAAATTGATATTTTTATAAACACAGATAAATCACTGTATATATGGAAAAAGATGGAAGTAAGAACATTTTCATTCATTAAGTATCAAAACTAAAATTTAAACTTCTTTTGTTTTAAAAGAATTATCCTCTTCTGTTAATTAAAATCATGTCACTATAACTTCCTTTTGAAAATATAATTTCAACAAAAAAAAAGTTTATCTAACTTCCTCTTGAGGTCATATCTACAAGAGCAATCGAACTATATATATGATTTTGATATACCATATGGTGATTCGGACAGTCTGATTGAATTATTAATACAAGTGTTGAAATAGTCTTCCCAAATTAAAAGATTAAGTGATCTATAAAGGAATTGAAGTAGCATAATTATTTGGAATAATTGTGCACATGAAATTGTACTGCAGGATTGAGATGGCATTTCAGTATATTGTAATGGAAAATATTTGGGAGATATTAAAATTGACCGATATTATTATTTTTGATAATATTTTTATTATTCAACTCAAATAACACTAATATGAATAATAACTCACTTAAATTGAGTAACAAACGTACTTATAAATAAGTTGCATAATAAAATCATTAGTATGAATAATAACTCATTTATTCTTAAAAATAAAGCCGGTATCGATTATGGTATAGATTTTGATATATGTATATTAGCTTCCTATTGTAATATTGGATATTGCAATTAAGATGAGAGATTAAGGTCTTTTGGGCCAGATAATTTGAGAGTTAATAGAGGAAATCGAAAGTTTCATTCATGGTTAATTTCGAATCAAAATATGCTGAGGAGGGAATCCAATTAAGGAGTTCATTGAATGCTTAATTATCAAAAAACTATGCATTGAATTCTTTTAATTAATCTTGTGCTTTAATGTAAAGGATAAGATTATAATTAAATAATTATTTTAGCTGGGAGGGCTTTTTAAATACCCCTCATAGATCCGCAATTTAATCTAGATCATTTTACGCCTATCTTTTCCTCACATCACTCTCTCTCTCTCTCTCCTCACTTAGCCGATCGAGAACCGAGCAAGAAATGTGGCCTCGGCTGGCCCCTTCTTTCTCCTCCCCTTGTGCGACCTCTTTCCTCTCTTCTTTCTCACATAGTAGAGCGATAATGAGGCATCTCAATTGATCAATTCTCTAGGTTGAATTGGAGCACTTGGTGAAGAAATTGGAAAGAGATTGCACTAAGTAGTTATGGCAAACAAACAAGCGATCTAGTTCGATCTCTTGGTGTACGATCAAAGAGGCTTGATTGATTTGAAGTCTAGGATTAGATCTGATCCAATCTATCACTAAACCCTGCTGAATCAACTTAGAAGTTGATTCATAAAATATAATCTTCTGTTCTGTGCAATCTTGTGTGTTGAATGCTTCGATTTTGTTAGATCCTTCTCACCTTTTGCTTTGAAATTTTTGAAATTTTCCCAAGGCATGGGCAAGTAAAACAAACTTTCAAATATTTCAATAAATGAAGTGTATTATGCCAATTTCATTTCCTCAAATATCCCAAAATGTAATAGTACAATTTGTAATGAATGTAAAGTTTATGTTTTGTATGTTTTTTCAAAGAAATGATCCGAGTTTTTTCTTATAATGATTATAAAAGAGCAAACAGAGTTTCTCTCTATCAATATTACTTTTCTTGAAAAATACAAATGCACAAAACACAAAGCTTAGCAAAAAGTTATATAGTTATGAAATTATATTTTGGAGGTTAATTCATGCCTTCATGGTGAACTTACCAATAACTTCAGCACTGCTCACAACATTTTTATCTGATATTCCAAAGTCCAAACACACAAATACAATTTCTCTTGCCGTGCCACTTGTTTTTTTTTTCCCTTTGTAAATATAATATTATGTCTATATAGCATAGGGAAAAAAAATCTATTTTTAAGCTAACATATCTAAATAATTATAAAATGGGGTAATCTTCTAGCAAAGCCTCTACACAAAAGCAAAATCAAGTCAATTTGCATCTTCTCACTCAAGAAGACTAATTTTGTTCATGTTATGTGATGGGATGTCATTCTGCTGACAACTATGCAAGAACTGGCAAGTAGCAAGCAAACTGCCGTTTATAAACTAATCGCAAAAACCAAAAGTTCAAGCACATTTAGAAACCAAATCCAAAAGCCCAAGTCAATCCATATTGCAAATTTCTATCTTAACTGATTTTAAATTTTAATTTTAAAAGCCCCCAAAAGAAAACCTCTGGTGCTTCAGCAGAAATGTAGCAAAATGGAAAGAATGAACAGCCTTCAATAAAGAACTAACAAGTATTTAAAATTCTACCTTAAAATTAATAGGATCAAAATCATCCAACAAGCAAAAGAATAAAAATAGCATAAAACGGTCTCAACCCACAAACTCAAGTACACAACAACCAAACTTTAAAACACACTAATAGAACCCTAAGCACGCAACCCACTACACAATCCACCTCATTCATCACGCTTCTCCTCGGTCCCGGTCTTCTCTTCTCTCTCTCTATTCCACATCTCAATCTTAGCTCTCCTCTCCTCACTGCTCTCTCGCACCGGGCTCCTCTCTCTCCTCTGCCCACCTCTCTCTCGGTCTCTGTCTCTGTCTCCATCTCCCCTCTCCCTCTCTCTGTACCTGTCCCTGTCCCTCTCTCTATCCCTCTCTCTGCCCTCTCTCCTGCGGTATGGTCCCGGGCTCCTGCTCCTCCCTCTACTCCTGCCTCCCCTATGCAGTCTCCTCCTCATCTCTCTCCCAATCTGCTTTACATGCATGAAATTACAGTACCCACCCCTGTTACAACTGTTCTCCTCAAACTGCCGACAAGTGGCCTCCCGAAAATCAGTCACCGGTGAAAAATCAACAATTATCGGGCGGCCTGAGTAAAACCTCCCTTGTAAGGCCCGCAACGCAGCTGCCGCCTGCTCCTCTTCTCTGAACTGCACATACACATTCCCGATCATATGATCTGCGAGGTTATCACACACATTCAAACTCTCAATCTCTCCAAATTTGGAGAGTTCTTCATAGATGTCTTCATAGAAGTCTTCGAAGTGCTCCTGCATCTTTTTGGGATCAATCGGGTTGCCTTGGGCATCAATGCCAGGGGTGATCATGTCGGGGCGCTGGTACATGTTGGAGAGGAGAAGAGTGGGTGAAATGGTGGGGCGGTTATGCAGCCGCGAGCATCTGTCCCCATGACGGCATGCGCCAATCTTGAAGTAGAATGGGCAGTTGACCCTGTCCTTTTCTGTACCGAAAATTGAAGCCAAATGCTCCGCCATGGTTTGCTAGACCTGAAAGGAAACCAAATATACAATTGAAAAAATGATGTTGATATTTCTATGTTAACTACAGTTGTAACACTTTGAAATTGAGATATGTGAATGGTATTGCGAATTAATTTTTGTAGCACAAAGAAACCCTTTTCCATTATCAATTAAGAGTACTATCTGTTCAAGGGCTTGCGTCACTACAACTTAGAAGTTAGAAATTATGTGCCCCTTATAAGAAAAAAACAAGATTATATTCACAACCATTCACATAACTCAAAATCCATTTTTCATAAGGGTAATGCACTTTACATGGTTGCCATAGAATAATATATTCAACAATCAGAAAGACAAAAGTAGCAAAGTGCATCCATCCGTCTTAAAATTAGATGAACGCTTATAAAAAAGGTAATGCAAACCAGATTGGAAAATTAGCTTCTTGGGATCAAGAAATAAATTGAAACCTAGGTATTTACCCATTGGCCATTGCAAGAGGTTAAATGGTGCAATTGAATCGATCAAATTCTAATCTTGAGTTCCTTTTTAAACCTAATCTGCACATAGTCTAAAACCATTAAAACCAGCTCAAGAAAAAAAAAAGAATCCAGATATCATGAACAGGGGTTAATTACAAAAGCGCCACTCAATTTTCAGTATTATACTTTTGAATTCAAAATTTGCATACAAGAGCTCACCAAATCAAAATTTCGAATGATCTGGGGATCAAATTTACATTTCCCTCTCACATACAACAAAAATATGACTGTAATATTGGTTTCCAAATTTTGTTGGACAACAGCTCTATCTGATGTACTGACAAAATCAATCGGTTGTTTAGCTATAAACAGTTGCAAATACTGGTAGTCATGTTCTCGAAAACTCTGAAAACATGAGTGGCTCTTTTATAAAAATACCCTAAAATTGGACTTTCTCTGGGATTTCTCCAGCCGCATTTGAGTCAGATCTCTTAATTTGAGTGTCTCTTTTAACCTAATCTGCACACTTCTTAAAAAACCGTTAAAACCTGATCCAATCCAAATCTAAAATAAATGCACAAAAGAAATTCTTTGAAGGTTCAAGCACATCCTGCACTGAAAAGAAGATAAATATACCCTGGCAAATCAAATAAATCAATCCAAACCCGAGATAATAGCGAGCCGAAAGGGACTTTAAAGGTTTCCACGGATTAGGGTTTTGTGCAGATCTTGGATCGATCCCTAGCTACGACACGGAATTAAAAACAGATGGATTTAGATCAAGCAAGTAAAAACAATCAGAAATTTACATCAAATTAAGATCAATCGAAGAATTAGGGTTTGAGGAGACCAAACCTTTTCGCTCTCCGCCGACTTCGAGATTTTGGCGACGAATGCTCAAATTTGGGAAATTTCTCCGAAATAAGTAGTCGATCAATTACATATTTAATTTGGCTGCACTCGGTCTATTTTTTAGCGTCGAATATACGCCAACTGGACTGTGGGTCCCAATTTTTGGGGAAATAAGAAGCGTTTGTTTGTTATTCTTTAACCGACTTTCTGCGCTCGGTCTATTTTCGGCTCTACCAAAAATGTGGGCCCCATTTTTCAGTGACGGGATGGACCTTGCGGACTGATTATGGATAGCGCTTCCAAATTCCAATTCACAAGCTCAAGTTGATACTTGATACAAAATATAATTAACAAAACTTACTCCGTTTGTTAAGTGGAGTACAAATTATTTAAATATTTTAAGAAAAATTAATATATGAAATGAAAGTGATTTAAATAAAATAAATTAAAATATTTATAGAGATAAAGTAAAATTAAATCACTAAATTTCATAATTTTTAATATTTTTTACTCTTAGTATTTCATCTATTTATTTCACTGCTATCAAACACTTACTCCGTTTTAATTTTACTTCACTTGTCAAATGAGGATTGGTGTCATATCAAATTTCCCTAGATTTGATCTTCAAAATTGAAGTTCAATACTCAATCGTACTAAATAAAAGAAATTATTCTTACATATTAAGTTTTGCACCTCTTATTGCGCTCAATGTTAAATATAAATATTTTTCAAAAATATATATTTCAGCATTTAAGTTTTACACTCCAAATTTTACACCCCATAATTTCAAATACTTGAAGTGTAAATAAAAGATGCAGTTATCACTCCTCTACTAAATAAATATATAAATGTTAATCCCCAGGAAAGATTATTGTTCATCTAATGTAGTAAGGAATAATGTTTCGAGAAAATTATTATTTATGTACAGCAGTGAAAAATAGTGTTCCAAGAGAGATTATTGTTCACATTTTATATATAATTTGCTGATAATCATATTTCGTATGTAATAAAAAAATAATGACAAATTTTTCACAGCGCAACGGAAGTTGCTCCAATTAGTATATATCATATTTAAGGGCGATTTGAAAAAAAAAAGGAGAAAATCTAACTTGCGATTGTGTGTCAAATCTCTTAAATTTCATTTGAAATCGAGATAAATTGAAAATAAATTAAAAATAAAATTATCTTTTATAAAAAAAATAATAATTTTATCTTTCATTTATCCCCATCCGAACTTAGTAATTTACAGTAGAGTTTCTCTTGCACATCATCTGTGTACAACTTCTATTATAGAGTCAATGTATATTAACTAAGGTTGAATGACTATGAAAAAAAAAAAGACTAGGAAAAAAGTATGAGAAAAATAAAAACTACATCCTTTTCTTGTTTTGTATCATATTTTCTTCTGATACTTGTGTGTGATTTTTCACCATGCTGTAACATCATATATCTTTGATAAAAAAGGTTTCAATTTGACCTCATTTCTAATTGAAAAATCATCAAAGTTCAGACATAACCTGCTTGATATGTTAATTTATTGTTTATATGTGGCTTTGGAACTAAATTGATGAGTTATGATTTGTATTTCACCTTAAATTATATCAAAATATATTTAAAAAGGTTTTAAACATATTTATACATATTTTTAATCAATTTGGCCATATTTCATATTTAAATATCGTCAAAATTCACATATTAGTTGTTGGATATGATTACTTATTATTTATATATATTTTTGAAACTAAATTGATTAGTTATGATCTATATTTCACCTCAAAGTATATTAAAATACATTAAGAATGCTTTTAAACATATTTATATTTTTTCTATTTTATCAATTTTAAAACTAATTTCAAAACGTGTTCTCAAAATTATCAAAATATTGACGGTCAAAGAATATCACATAGGTTGACCAAATAAGTTCAAAATTCCTTGAGCACAATAAAATGAGAAAAATATAAAAGGGCCTCTCCTCGGAAATAAAATTATAAGGAATTGATTTTACAAAATCATTGGATAGTTCAATTTGAAAAAATTTAGGTTCGTCGTTCATCCAATATATCTCATTTTATTACCCAAAAAACAGAGGATATAAAAAGCTAGCAGAGAATTAATTATCAGAAACTTGATCAGTGGAACATTTTTTTTTTTTTGATATAAGAGCTCCTATTAACTCCAACATTTATTTCTTTTTGAATATATTCTAATTCATCTCAATAACATGTGTATAGAAAAATTATTAAATTTTAATTTTGTTTCGATAGTCATCAAGAGAGTGAATTAAATCACAAAATTTGATATGTTGATTTTTGTTAGTGCTTAATGCATATCAAAATAAAATTAAAATGATATAATTTTTTGTATACCATGATATATATAAAATGTCTAATTAATTAGTTTTATTATTTAAGAATTTAATAACTAATTATTTGAAATTTAATTTTATAATTATTGATGTGACATCAATGATCATAAATATTAAAACCCTTCACATAAAATATTAATTTTAGTGCTTTATTATTTTCATAATGACTTTTGGTTCCTCTTAATGTCACCTTCTAATTCCATTATTGACGAACTATTTGGTTGTATGATCGATTTGCGCCTCAATAAAACTAATAAACTAAAAAAGAATGTAAGGCGGATTCAGAATGTCAAGTAAATTTAAATACATTAAATAATTAGATATATAATTAATTTAATTTTTCAATTAAATATAAACACAATGAATATTTTTATTATAATTTTATAAGTCTAAAAAAAATACTATATTAATAATCCCTTTTTTAAAATATAAACTCTAACACTAACTTGAGCTTAAACAATTTTGATGGAATCTAGTACAAATGAATATTAGTCTGAACCGATGTCAAAAATAGAATCATTCGGACCGATTTTCTTAATTTATAAGAGAAGTCATATTTGATATGGAACGTCTGATTTGAAATGGACAACTCAGATTATTCAGTACTCTCAAATTGAATTGTGTGCGTTGGAGAAGATCCGGAATCCCCATAAAAGTTGTTACTTAAACCCCCCCCCCCTCTCTTCTCGTCTCAAATTGAATTTCCTCTATTTCCTTCGTCTCCAAGTTGTTTCCAACTTGATCTTGAATCTTTCTTGATACTCCCAAATCTTCCGAAAATGAAATCTCACAAGAAAGATCGTTAATCCGATACGACAATAATGTCGGAGAATCTTGTTGATTCTGCGCACAACGGCTATTTCCGATCGCTAATCCCTCTTTCCTAATCCTAACACCCGTACCTATAAATATCATCTCAGCGAGAGAGAGAGAGAGAGAGAGAGAGAGAGAGAGAGAGTTCAGAGAAGAAACAAGATCTTGAGGGTATCATGCATCAGTTCAAGAGAGTTCGGAGAAGAAACAAGAACTGGAGAGAGGTACGACTTCCTTTAAATCTTGTTATCTTAGAGTAGGTTTCTACTGATTTCTGAGAGGGACTTTGTTAATTTCTTAGCTTGCCAGATAAATACTGTGTAAAATTCTCGTTTTTGGTTAGATCTACGAAATGGTACAGAGTACATCTGACAAAATTTTGCAATGAATTTAAATCAATTTAATTGAAGTAGAAATTTACATCCAAATGTTTAACTGATCTATAAATTTATTGAATGTAGATTGATATGCAAATAAAAACAAGTTGCATAGCATGGGTTGTGTTAAACTTTCTCAATTCAGAGTGCTTGAACTGCTTTGAGAAAGATTCCATGTCAACAATCAGGGCAAAATTTTCCATGTTATGTTTGGAAATGACCCCCAAATTGGTTAGTACTAGTTCCAAGGTAAAGGTAAGTATCAAATTTTGGGATGAACCATTAATATTTAATTAAATCTAGGTTCTAATTTGTATGTGTGTTTATCGCCGATTTGACTGGTGTTGCTTCAATCAACTCCAATACTGATGTTGGTTCAATGTTCTTTGTATGAAACCAAAACTTGATCATTTTTCATTCTCCTTCAAATCTTTTTGGATCTTTAATTGTCTTGCATCATAAACAGGTAGGATAAGATACTAAATACTAAACAATTACTTTTATTTCATTCAGTTTTCAATGTTTCTAAGTAATTAGCTTTGAATTTATTCTTATAGAAAGTGTACTTCCTTTTCTTCGCTCAAGCGGCCCACACAGAACTGCATGCCTTGACTTGTCAAGTGAGGTGGCTAAGAGGTGCTGATCAGAATGCGATTCAGTTAATATTTGCCAGATAAGTTCTTCTTCAACAATTATTTTCTTTTCAACAAGATAACTTGCTCAATTTAAGCATATGTGCTTCTGTGCATGTATCACATAACTTCCATATAAATTAGCATTATTTGTTAGTAATGTTGAGTTAATTTCAGATTCAACTAAAATTGGCGTGACACTGGTATTATAACTATGTGATCGGGAAGTATTGGAGATGGCGACTACAAAAAACAGTGAAGAATTTTGTGATTCAGACATCTTTTGTAAGATGAGTTCTTCTTTAACAATTCCTTTCTTCCTTTTTTTTCTAGTAATAACTTGCTCAATTGAAGCATTGGAGCTTCTGTGCATCTACAGGGTAACTTGAATGTAAACCTTGCATAATTTGTTCGTAGTGACGAGTCGTCTCATTTCAGTTTCAACTAAAAGAGGCGCAGCACTGGCTTGAGAAGTTGACCATTGGGAAGCAGGGGAGATTTGGACTACAAAAATCTGTAATGAAATTTGTCTTCCTTTTTCTTTTCCTAGTTCTTGTTGGCTTAATTGTCAGCATAAAAAATTCCGAATTGAATACCCGTTGGATGCCCCGGATAATCGTAACATAAAAGACATTCACTAAAAAGGGAAAAAGATGGCGCGTAGCGGGCTACTACTACTAGAGAGATAACAAGTTCACTGCCATTCATTAAGAGAATGGAGCACGGTAGGCCCTATACCTTTCTATTAGACTCAGAGTTGAGTTTACAGGCTAAGGTTCGAAGAGCTTACTGGGACTAAGATCCGTGACTCGCTGCATTCAAAAAGCCCACTTAACTACAAAATTAATACAAACTGAATTAGACTAGCAGATTACAGTTGCAATTGCATGCACTGACATATGTACTTTTTTGTTTCCATGTTTGCTCATAGAGCCATCCCATCTGTTGGTACATCAGAACTACAAATAGACATACACCAACAATAATTCTCAAATATTTTTACAAGGGTCAGTAGATTAAGCCCTAATTAGACACTACTTTTGATTTTATAGTTGTTTTCTTAAACTGACAATTCATCCCATAACCTGAATGAACTCGTGTCCGGCCATAACTAAGCATGTTGTAGGCAGTAAATCTTTTATTATTGCTGGCTTGTTCTTTCTTGTGTTCTTTTCTGTTGTTAATCATCTTTTGAGCTGACAACAGCCAGCTAACCAGAACAAAAGGAGTGCACCTTGAGGTTATTCGGTCATGAAGAGTAGGCTCATGCATTCACCGTCTCAGGGAGGCCCACTTACTGATTTCCTCAAGTTGGCTGTTGAGCAGCAATGTGATGCAACAAGATCCAAATGTGTTTGGATTCACAAGATATGTTTTTTTTATTAAAATTTATTGTCTTCTTGCGAGGTAATTGGGCCAATTGAAGCACAAGTGCTTGTTGTGCATACCTAATAGGTACTGTGTATTACTTTGCACTATTCAGTTGGATTATAAATTATCTAATTTTAGCTCAAATATTTGAATCCAAATTGACAAGATGTAATTTTGTCCTGAGCTATGTGGGCTGCATAGTCCATTATTGTGGCGCATGCGGTAATTTAGGAAGCAGGGGAGATTTGGACTATGAAAATCAGTAATGAAATTTGTCTTGCTTTTTCTATTCCTAGTTCTTGCTTTCTCAACTCATGGTATCAGAAATTCCAAATTGAATAATAAGCCCGCTTAACAAAAAAATAATACAAAGCAAATGAGACTAGCAGGCTATGGATGCAATTGCATGCACTAACATAGTTTTTTTTTTTTGTTTCCATGTTTGCTCTTAGAGTGATCCCATCTGGTGATACATTAGAACTACAAAATAAACATACACCAACAAAAAATCTCAAGAGTATCTTAGAAGGGTCAGTAGATTAAGCCCAAATTAAAACTACATTTGATTTTATAACTGTTTTCTTAAACCGGCAATTCACCCATAACCCAAATGAACTGATGTCCGGCCATAACTAAGCATGCTTGTAGGCAGTAAAGTCTTTTATTATTGCTAGCTTGTTCTTTCTTTGAGCTGGCAAATGCCAGCCAACCAGAATAGAAGGAGTGTGCCTTGAAGTAATTCGGTTGTGGATAGTGGGCTTATGTATTCACCGTCTCAACGAGGCCCACATATCGATTTCCTCAAGTTGGCTGTCGAGCAGCAATTTGATGCAACATGATCCAAATGCGATTGGAGTCCATCATTACAAGATAAGTTTTTCTTATGTAAAATTTATTTTCTTCTTGTGAGAAAACTTGGCCAATTGAAGCACGAGTGCTTGTTTTGACACCTAATAGATACCGTGTGTTTCTTTGCATTATTCACTTGGGAGTATAAATTATCTAATTTTAGCTCAAATATTTGAATCCAAATTGAATGACAGGTTGTAATTTTGTCCTGAGTGAACTACGGGGGCTTGATTGTCCATTATTGTGGTGCATGCGGTAATTTATATCTAATTTTGTTTTCATTTGTTTGCATTGCTGATTCAGCACATCTAGTGTTCATTTGTAACTCACAAATAAACAAAAAGCAAAGATCACCCTTCAAAGCTATTGCAGGAACGAGTACTTGTGAGCCCTATTAACCATGCCTTTTGTTTTTAAGCTTCTTCCCCATTCTTTTATTCCTTGAATAGAACAAACAACCACAAGCAACTGTTGGCAACCAACATTTTTGTTGTCTGTGCAATGCTTTTTTATCTTTTTCTTTTGTTTTCTTTATACATATTAAGTTGACAGGGCTGTGTGGGAACAAGTCAAGGGTACGCATGTCGAGGTTATTTGGGCCTTGGAGTGGGCAAGTCAATGGGTAGGTTATGTCGAGCAGAAATTCAGGTGGCGATTTTCTAAAACTTATTCTGGTTGGGGCTAGTTGGCTGAAACTAGATTCAGCTGGATCAAAATTCTGAAATATAGCCTAATCAAAGGGTAATTTTCGACTCAGCTGACCATTAATCGTACAAGATGGTTTCTTCTGGTTTCAATTGGTTTGGCCGCAAGTAACTTCATTTAAGCTTCTGTTTCAATAATTAAGCCTCAATCCAACCTAATTTTGTGTTAATTGTTCTTCAACCAAATCTATTGCTTAAACGGAGACAAAATTTGTTCTGGCAACCAAAGAAGTAAAGAACTTTGAATATCATTAATGGCATCTACCTTTATAAGATATCATTGATAAGAATTTTTTTCTTAAACAAGGAATAAACTCTTATTGGTGTTATCAATGAGTATCTTGACATGATGTTTCATGTACTTCCACCCGATTTTTTTTTTACCAATTCTCTTTTCCTCTTGAATTGCACAGTTTGAATCCTTAACCTCAAAAGTAAGGTGTACTTGGATGAAATATTTGCCTTGTTATTTTATTGTTCGAGATCTTTATTTCTTGGCTGGGTACAAGAAGACTATACATGGTTAAGCAAACATCAAGAAGATATAGAAGCTTGTTACGAGTGATGAACCCCACTTCGTGCAACTTGCTGGTGCTTTCAAATTGAATGAGGGCTTCTTCAGTCAAAAGTCCACTATTGCAATTCTGGTTTGATCTTTTAATAATCTTGCAACTTATACAGCTGGAGTAAAATACTTAAATACTAAATACTTTCATTTTTCAATTTTATTGAGTTCTCTTTCTTATTCTTGTACTTACAGAAAGTGTTCTTCTATTTTCAGATGGACCACTGAGTGTCTTGATTGGTCAAGTGAGGTGGCTAAGAGAGGTACTGATCCGAATATGGTTCAGTTAATATTTGCCAGATAAGTTCTTCCTGAGCAATTCCTTTATTTTTAACAAGATAACGTGCTCTGTTTAAGCATAGACGCTTCTGTGCATGTATAACGTAACTTCCATATAAACTAGTATTATTCATTAGTAATGTGAGGTTACTTGAGCTTCAACCGAGATAGGCCTGACACTGGAATGGCAACTATGTGAATGGGAAGCAGCGGAGATGGCAGCTACAACAGATAGTGATGAAGTTTGTGATTCAGACTTCTTTTGCAAGATGAGTCCTTCTTTAACCATTCCTTTCTTCCTTTCTTTGTGGTTCTATAACTTGCTCAATTGAAGCATTTTTGCCTCTGTATGCATGTACAGGGTAACTTGAATGTAGACCTTGCATAATCTGTCTGTAGTGACGCCTTGTCTCATTTCAGTTTCAACTAAAACTGGGGTGAAATTGACTTGAGAAGTTGACTATTGGGAAGCAGGGGAGATTTGGACTATGAAAATCAGTAATGAAATTTGTCTTCCTTGTTCTATCCCTAGTTCTTGCTGGCTCCACTGCCGATATTGGAAATTCCGAATTGAATAACAAGCCCACTTAACAAAAAATTAATACAAAGCAAACAAGATTAGCAGACTACGGTTGCAATTGCATGCACTAACATAGGTATTTTTTTGTTTCCAATGTTCTCTTAGAGTGATCCCATCTGGTGATACATTAGAACTGCAAAATAAACATACACCAACAACACATCTCAAGAGTATCTTAGAAGGGTCAGTAGATTAAGCCCACATTAAAACTACATTTGATTTTATAACTGTTTTCTTAAACCGGCAATTCACTCATAACCCGAATGAACTGATGTCCGGCCATAACTAAGCATGCTTGTAGGCGGTAAAGTCTTTTATTATTGCTATCTTGTTCTTTGTTGTGTTCATTCCAGTTTTTAATCATCTTTTGAGCTGACAAATGCCAGCCAACCAGAACACAAGGGGTGCACCTCAAAGTAATTCTGCCATGGAGTGTGGGCTCATGCATTCACCGTCTCAAGGAGGCCCCGCTTATCGATTTCCTCAAGTTGGCTGTCGAGCAGCAATTTGATGCAACATGATCTAAATGCGATTGGAGTCTATCATTACAAGATAAGTTTTTCTCTAAAATTTATTTTCTTCTTGTGAGAAAACTTGGCCAATTGACGCATGAGTGCTTGTTATGCACACCGAATAGAATACTATGTGTCACTTTGCATTATTCACTTAAGTATAAATTATCTAATTTTAGCTCAAATATTTGAATCCAAATTGAATGACAGTTTGTTATTTTGTCCTGAGTGAGCTATGGGGGCTGGATAGTCCATTATTGCAGTGCATGCGGTAATTTATATCTAATTTTTGTTTTCATTTGTTTGCATTGCTGATTCAGCACATCCATTGTTCACTTGGAACTCACAAATAAACAAAAAGCAAGGATCACCCTGTAAAGCTATTGCCGGAAGGAGTACTTGTGAGCCCTATTAACCGTGCCTTCGGATTTTAAGTTTCTTCGCCGGCCATTCTTACATTCCCTGAATAAAACAAACAACCGCAAACAACTGTTGGCAACCGACATTTTTGTTGTCAGTGCAATGCTCTTTTATCTGTTCTTTCTTCTTCTTTATACATATTGAGTTGACTCAGCTGTGTGGGAACAAGTCAGGGTATGCATGTCGAGCTTATTTGTGCCTTGGAGTGGGCACGTCATTGGGTAGGTTATGTCGAGCAGAAATTCAGATGGTGATTTTCTAAAACTTATTCTGGTTGGGGCTAGTCGGCTGAAACTAGATGCAGCTGGATCAAAATTCTTTAATTTTGCCTAATCAAAGGGTAATTTTCGACTCAGCTGGCCATTAACCGTACAAGATGGTTTCTTCTGGTTTCAATTGGTTTGGCCACAAGTAACTACGTTTAAGCTTCTGTTTCAATAATTAAGCCTCAATTCAACCTAATTTTGTGTTAATTGTTCTTCCGCCAAATCTAGTGCTTAAACCAAGACAAATTTGTTCTGGCAACCAAAGAAGTAAAGAACTTGGAATATCAGTAACGGTATGTACCTTTATAAGATATCATTGATAAGAACTTTTTTTCTTAAACAAGGAATAAACTCTTACTGGTTGTTATCAACGGGTATCGTGACATGAAGTTTCATGTCCTTGGACCCAATTTTTTGTCTCAATTCTCTTTTCCTCTTGAATTGTACAGTTTGAATTCTCAACCTCAAAAGTAAGGTGTACTTAGATGTAATATTTACCTTTTTGTTTTATTGTTCGAGATCTTTATTTGTTGGCTGGGTACAAGAAAACTGTACATGGTAAACAAACATCAAGAAGATATAGAAGCTGGTTACAAGTGATGAACCCCACTTCCTGCAACTTGCTGGTGCTTTCAAATTGAATTAGGGCTTCTTCAGTCAAAAGTTCGCCATTGCAATTCTGGTTTGATCTTTCAATAATCTTGTAACTTACACAACTAGAGTAAAATACTTATCTTCTTCCTTTCATTTTCCAATTTTATTGAGTTCTCTTTCTTATTTTTGTACTTACAGAAAGTGTTCTTCTATTATCAGATGGCCCACTGAATGTTTTGACTGGTCACATGAGGTGGCTAAGAGAGGTACTGATCCGAATTTGGTTCAGTTAATATTTGCCAGATAAGTTCTTCCTGAACAATTCCTTTATTTTTAACAAGATAACTTGCTCTGTTTAAGCATACGCGCTTCTGTGCATGTACCACATAACTTCCCTATAAACGTGCATTATTCATTAGTAATGCCAGGTTACTTAATTTCAGCTTCAACCAAAATAGGCCTGACACTTGCATGACAACTATGCGAATGGGAAATAGCGGAGATGGCAACTACAACCGACAGTGATGAAGTTTGTGATTCAGACAACTTTTGCAAGATGAGTCCTTCTTTAACCATTGCTTTCTTCATGTACAAGGTAACTTGAATGTAGACCTTGCATAATCTGTCTTTAGTGATGCCTTGTCTCATTTCAGTTTCAACTAAACTGGGGTGACACTAGCTTGAGAAGTTGACCATTGGGAAGCAGGGGAGATTGGAACTATGAAAATCAGTAATGAAATTTGTCTTGCCTTTTCTATTCCTAGTTCTTGCCGGTTCAGCTATCGGTATCAGAAATTCCGAATTGAATAACAAGCCCGCTTAACAAAAAATTAATACAAATCAAATTAGACTAGAAGACTAGGGATGCAATTGCATGAACTAACATAGGTACTTTTTTGTTTCCATGTCTGCTTTTAGAGTGATCCCATCTGGTGATACATTAAAACTGCAAAATAAACATACACCAACAAAAAATCTCAAGAGTATCTTAGAAGGTTCAGTAGATTGAAGTCCAAATTAAAATTTAATTTGATTTTATAACTGTTTTCTTAAACCGACAATTCACCCATAACCCGAATGAACTGGTGTCCGGCCATAATTAAGCATGCTTGTAGGCATAAAGTCTTTTATTATTTCTAGTTTGTTCTTTGTTGTGTTCTTTCTAGTTTTTAATCGTCTTTTGAGCTGACAAATGCCAGCCAACCAGAACAAAAGGAGTGCGTCTCAAAGTAATTCGGTCATGGAGAGTGGGCTCATGCATTCACCATCTCAAGGAGGCCCACTTATTGATTTCCTCAAGTTGGCTGTCAAGCAGCAATTTGATGCAACACGATCCAAATGCGATTGGAGTCCACATTACAAGGGAGTTTTTCCTCTAAAATGCATTTTCTTCTTGTGAGAAAAGTTGGCCAATTGAAGCATGAGTGGTTGTTATGCACCCCTAATAGATACAGTGTGTTACTTTGCATTATTCACTTGGAGTATAAATTATCCAATTTTAGCTCAAATATTTGAATCCAAATTGAATGACAGGTTGTAATTTTGTTCCGAGTGAGCCATGGGCGCTGGATAGTCCATTATTGTGGAGCATGAGGTAATTTATGTGTAATTTTTGTTTTCATTTATTTTCATTGCTGATTTAGCACCTCCAGTGTTCATTTGGAACTCACAAATAAAGAAAAAGCAAAAATCACCCTATAAAGCTATTGCCAGAATTAGTACTTGTGAGCCCTATTAACTGTGCCTTTGGTTTTTAAGTTTCTTCCCCAGCCATTCTTACATTCCCTGAATAAAACAAACAACCGCAAACAACTGTTGTTAACCAACATTTTTGTTGTCAGTGCAATGCTCTGTTATCTTTTTCTTTCTTCTTCTTTATACATATTGAGTTGACAGGGCTGTGTTGGAACAAATCAGGGCGTGCATGTTGAGTTTATTTGGGCCTTGGAGTGGTCAATGAGTAGGTTATGTCGAGCAGAAATTCAAATGGCGGTTTTCTAAAACTTATTCTGGTTGGGGCTAGTCGGCTGAAGCTAGATGCAGCTGGATCAAAATTCTGTAATTTTGCCTAATCAAAGGTAATTTTCGCCTCAGCTGGCCATTAACCGTGCAAGATGGTTTCTACTGATTTGATTAATGATAATATCAGCATTGACATCTACCTTTCTATTTTTGGCAGTAATGATAGGGTTTTTTTTTTAAATAAGGAATAAAATCTTATTTGGTGTTGTCAATGGGTAAGGCATGCGACTTAGAAGTTTCAAGTCCTTCCACCCTACTTTTGTTGTCTGATTCTCTTACCCTCTTGAATTGTACATTTTGAATGTCCAACCTGAAAAGTATGATGTACTTGGATGTAATATTCACCTTGGTGTTTTATTGTTTGAAATCTTATTTTGTTGGCTGTGGGTGCAAGAAGACTGTACTTGGCGAAATCAAGAAGATAGAGAAGCTGGTTACATGTGATGACTACACTTTTTTGCAACTTGCTGTTGCTTTCAAATTGACCTAGGGCTGCTTCAGTCAAGTCCACTACTGTCATTCTGGTTTGATCTTCTAATAATCTTGTAAATAGGATAAAATACTTAAACACTACTACTTACTCTTATTCATTTCATTTTTCAATATTTGCTAAGTTCTCTGTCTTATTTTTGTTTCTCACTGAAAGTGTTCTTGCATTATCAGATGGCTCACACACAACTACATCTTTGGCTTGTAAGTGAGGTGGCTAAGAGAGGAGCTGATCCGTATGTGATTTAGTTAATTTTGCCAGATAAGCTCTTCTTGAACAATTACTTTCTTTTTGACAGGATAACTTGCTCAATTGGAGCATACACACTTCCATATTACTTAGCATTATTTGTTAGTAATGACGAGTTACTGAATTTTAGTTTCAACCAAAAATGGCACGACATTGGCATGCAACTATGCAATTCGAAGTAAGTGGAGATTGCAACTACAGAAAATAGTGTTGAAATTAGTGATTCAGATATCTTTCGCAAGATGAGTTCTTCTTTAACCATTCCTTTCTTCCTTTCCTTCTAGTAACATAACTTGTGCAGTTGAAGCATTATCACTTCTATGCATGTGCTGGGAAACTTCGATGTTAACCTTGCATAATTTCTCTGTAATGACTAGTTGTCTTATTTCAGTTTCAACTAAAAGTGGCACGACATTGGCTTGAGAAAATCAATAATGGAATTTGTCTTCCTTTTTCTTTCCCATGTTCTTGTTGGTTGAACTGTCCGTATTGGAAATTCCGAATTGAATGACAAGCCTATTTAACCACTAGCATATGAAGATTGCAATTGCATGCATTCATATAGGTTATTTTTCGTTTCCAATTTACTCTCGGAGCCATCACATCTGATAGTACATTAGAACTGCAAATAATCTAGGGATAGTAGATTAAGCCCTAATATGTTGGAGCCATCACATATATGAACCAAAAATCTCAAAAGTTCTTACTAGGGATAGTAGATTAAGCCCTAATTAAACTCTATTTTTGTTTTCATAACTGTTTTCTTAAATTGACAATTCACCCATAACTCGAATGAACTGTTGTCTAGCCAAATTGAATGGCAGGCTGTAATTTCTTCTTGAGTGAACCATGGGGGCCATCAGGAGAGTCCATTATTGCTATGCATACGGTAATTTATACTTAAAAGAAATTACCGGTACAAATACTTGTGAGCCTGATTAACAGCAATTAACTGCAAACCATGCTGCACTGAGTGTAATATCAGGAGCAATTTTTTTTGTTGTCTATTCCTTGTTCTTATATCTTTTTTCCTCCTCTTCTGATATATATGTTGATTTGATAGGACTGAGTGAGAACAAATGCAGTGTGCACAAACCTTATTTGAGCCTTTGAGTAGGCACATACTTGCGTTATTACAAGCAGACTCAATGGCGATTTTCTTCAACATTTATGCTTGATTTTTTGGCAGCAAGTAGATGTATGTGGACCCTAATTCTTTAATTTTGTCTAATCCAAGCGTAATTTTTGTCTCAACTGACCTTGAACAGTATAACAAGGTTTCAGTTTCAATTGGTTTGCTTGCAATTTACTCCATTAAATCTCCGTTCGAGTAATTGAGTCTCAATGCAACCTTACTAGAGCCACTTGTTCTTCAATTGTGTATGAAGCTTCAATCAACTCGAAATTGGTTTTGGCAACCATTGAACTTTGAATACCAGCAATACATATTCATTTCTATTTGTGGTTCCTTATAAAAATAATTTTTTGATATTTCAAAACAACCCAGAAACTCTCATGTGGTGTCTCCAAATAGTAAAGCAATGGGTTCAATCCCTGCATTGTGAAGGTATGAAAACTCTCTCTATTATTAGTTGTCTTTAACCTTCTTCATTATCAGCTAATCCTTAATTTCATGATGAGGCCCTAATTAGTTTCTTTTGTCTTGTTAAAGACTTTGTGAATAAGGTCAGAATTTGCATTGAGTTGTGCAACTGAACTCAGTACTTTCAATTGTTTTCATCAGGTTATTTGTACAAGCTAGTCAAACATATAGGAAATTGAAGTTGTTGGTCTGGATTTGCTTTGCTTCTTGTGTTGACGAAGGAAAAAATATGTAATTTTATGCATGAGGATTACACAGGTATGCTATGCATGGTCCTGGTTGTTCTATTGTTTAGCGGTTTAGACTACAGGAAACAGTGATTGTGGAAATTGACAGCAAATTTTTTGTCAAATTTACCCAAATTTATTCCTCAATGTTAGATCTACCAGGACTCATGTTACTTAAATTTCCTATATTAATGGTTTACTCATGTTAGATCTACCAGGGTATTCTTCTGACCATTTACAATGTAGAGACACCACTTGATAGGATGGCACCAAACGTATACACTTGAGTACCAAGACCTTGCAGAACAGTGGGGTCAATTGCTCCTCGCACAACATGTGCTGAGAAAAGGCGGGTGTTTTGCGCAATATTTGATAATGCAGGTGTTTTTTTAATGGCTCACATGATTCACCTTATCAACTGTCTTCCGCTGGCGCCTAGTTGTAGTGCTTGGCTGAGCTTGACTACCCACTATTATAATTCACTGGTACTTTTTTTTTTTGGAAATAGTGATTTGACCACCTGTTTCATTACAAAACTAAAAAATTGGTACCACAATCCCCTGGTACTAGTAGGGGTAATGTTTACAAAATAGCCTTACTCCTAATAGACTTACACACTAATGTACCAGTATCTACTATAAAGAAAAGTAGAACGGAAAGTATCTACTATAAAGAAAAGTAGAACTGAGAGCCGTTCGATAATTGATCAGTGATCGAGATCTGGTCGGAAGAGGTTTCTCTCTGCAGCACTGAATGAAAAAAAAATAAAGTGGTAACTTTATTCCTCTCAACCCTTGAACTGGCGCCTCCAAATTCACTCTCTCTCTCTCTTTCATGCCACCTTGCCCTTTCTCATCTTCGCTAACACTGCACTCCCTCCGAATTGAAGCCTTCTCTCAACTTTCTTCTGTACCAATGTCGATGGAGACAGGGATGGAGTTTTGGAGAGAAGCAATTCATTACCAATGCGCATCTGTACCCTAACACATCTCTGCCACCGTTAAGACTGCACATCTGATCTTAGAGAAGTTATTTTCCTTTCCCCACCTTTAAATTTGTGCTTTATATCTAATTTCTTTTGTAGTACGTATTGAGTGGATTGAAGAATAGAAGTGAAATGAAGGAAACTGATTTCTTCTGATTCCTATTTTATTCTCATGTGGGAAGGGAAAATAAAATTTTGTTGATAGTTAAATGATGCCCTTTTCTCACGTCTCTTCGTATACTCAGTCTATTTCCTTCTCGGTAAATCATCCGTGCAGGATCCATCATATATCTGATATCTCACATCAACTACCAAAGGTAATTAGATTTATTGCTCTCTATATGTATTAGTTTTTATTATAACTTTCAAATTATTTAATTAATTCTCGCTATTTGACTTTTGGTATTCCAATCTTTAATTATTCTTGATTTGGTTATTGCAGGCAATTAGTTAATTTATATTGTTGATGTGGTGGCATCTGCATAGGGTTATTAGATTCAGTCGCAGGTTTTATAAATTCTATTTTCGTTAATTATCTATTGATTCTATTCTTTAATTAACCAAAATTTAGGGAACAATAAATACATGCAATTAAATTCTCTATGATGCTTGGACTCCAAATAGAATTTATTAGATCACGATGTCTTCATTGATTTAGATTTCATTCAGAACCAAAACACAACCCTTACTGGCATTTATGCCAGTTATGTTTGGAATATAAACAATCGATGTTTTTGGATATCAAAATGGATGGACCAATATCCATATTTAAATACATCTTAAAATTATCAACAAGTCTCCATATTAGTGTCTCCATGCGATTAATAAGCTGGGGTATTTTGATAATTGGAGCTTTCTTATGGACAATTAGTGGAGAGAAACTGCTTCATTTCAAGACAAAATCAAGATGTGTGGTCAAATTAAAGGTGGTACGAATTTAAAAACATTCTTTTCTGGCATGTGCCAATAAATATACTAATTAGTTTTCTGGTGTTTTTTCTGCCTACTGTTATCTCATTATTTATAGGTTTTGATTTGCAATATACAGCAAAGAATGAAGTACTGTGCATAGCAATGCCAAAATAGAAGGCCAAGAATGTTGAAAAGTGTACCAGAATCTACATATATTTTTTTTAATTCTCAGCATGATTTCAATAAGCAAAGCAATCGATTGATAAATGGAGTAATTTTTCCTACATTATAAACTGATACATCGAACAAGGTTGGTTGCTCATTGCTTGCATGTTCTGTATAATGTTTGCAAGAGCTGCTGATATTTATATTTTTACTGATCATTAGTTACCCCATTTTGCTATCAAGCCATGACATCGATATGGAACTGTGAGGGCTTGGAACAATATGCGCTAAATTGCGTAGCCAGCCAGTTGTTGTTGCAGGGCTTAAACCATAATTGAGGGATTAGGATTTTAAGGTTTTACCTAAAAGGCTAGAACCATCAATTTATTAATTCTCTCCTATCTTTTTCTTAATGGTTCTTATTTTACTGTAAACACTCATCAGTATATGTTGGTTTCGCTTATTAGAAATTTTGGTACCCATGTTACTTTCTTAGGCCTGGAAACGGATTGGATAAAATCCGTTCGAATTCGCTCGGAATCTGCATCTGAAGCGGATACGGATAATTTTTCCAGATAATTTCGCAAATACGGATTCGGATATTTTTTAAATATGATGAAAAGATCTGAATTTGGAAACGGATAAATTTTATAAGGTAGAAACAGAGCGGATATCCGAACTATCCGGAATCCATTTCCCATCCTCGTTAGACCTAAACCCAGACCCTAAAACTTTCCCTTCTTCCATCTCTCTCTCTCTCTCTCTCTAGCGGTCCCCAAGCGATTAGGTGGTGGCGCGGTGATGGGAGCTAGAGAAGGAAATCGGTGCTAGGCGGAGAGGAGTGGAGGGAGGTGGTGCATTGTTCGACTGGAGGAGAGGCGACACGGAGGAGAGAGAGAGAAGGCAGAGGGGCGAAGTGATGAAGGCGGGGTGAGAGCAAGGAAGGGTGAGCATGACAGAGGCGGAGGCCGTCGTGATGGCGAGGTGGGGTGAGGGCAGAGGATTTACAGGTTTAGTGGGAGCTTGTTGTATTTGTGCTTGATATTTTATATGATATATTTTTGTATGTATTATACAGTTTTCAGTTATAAAGTTTTCAGATATTCAGTTTTTCAGTTTGCATTCTGAATTTGTGATTGATCTCAAAATTATTATAAGGTGACCAAATTGAATATAAGCATGTGGATCACATTACATATAATCTTTCAAACTACACATCCCCTTCATGATTCATGTCATTCAGTTATGTTTACACAGTGATTTATTTTGGTTTGGTTTTGCTTTATGAAACGAATATTACTTAAGTCCTTATGAATATAATTGATGGATGAAATTGGTTGATAACACAAAAGGCTATGACAGCACAGTTAGAATACTCAATTCGGTTTTATCAATATATATTATTTGGATATACATATAGCCCAAGTGGGAGATTGTTGGAATTAATTTCTATTAATTACAAAATTATATGGGCTTATATATAATATAAATATATATTGAATAATAGACTGTCAAATATCTAATTAAAGCTGTTATGAAGTTATCAAATTAAGTATTATTTATCGGGTTTCAATATGTGTCATGAGAAATGAGATTTTTAATGTGTAGATTACATATTAATAAATTTATGATTTAGTGATGATCTAAATTATATAAAGTTTATTAATAATACAATTATGTTATTGGTCATTGGAGCATACAACTAATAGGTAGTTTTCTGATTTTGAAAGTAAACCCGTTAAAAGAGAAATTGGATCTGGTATGGATCCGCTAAAGCATAACCAGTGGTTTGCCAACCTTTCGATTATTGACACCCATTATATAGGGATCAAGAACCGTCATCTCTCAATAATCGTGATAAGGCAGAAACCAACAGAAATCCTCTTTTTGAAATTCAAAAAAAACCGCCGGACTAATTCTCTTCATCTCTCCATTCATCTCTCCATTGAAAGATATAGGCGAAAGGAAAAAAGCCATGGCACTACTTTCTTTTTAGAAGCAGCAGGCCTAATAACTCATTTTGTAGCCCCATCATATGAAAATGAGAATGAAAGATATAAACGTCCTCACGCAAAACGGATCACGCAAAACGGATTACTTTAGGCTCAATCCTACGGGTTCAAGAGTATGAAAAAATATCAGTACCCGGCACCCGCTTCTCTTCTCTTTTGAGGACCGGAGGGAAGCCAGTATACTATTCCAGGATCATTCGTACGAGTCAAGGGAATGGACCCTTGACTGCGAAGGCTTAAGGGATCCGGTGATCAACGTGGTTGTGTCTCTTCAGAAAACCGACAATATGGATCAAGGTTATTTAATTTAAATTAAAAGTTCACTAGAGGATTACGGATACTGTTCTAACAGTGTTTGATAGATGTATTAGAACCCGGAATTCACTGGTACTTTTTAAAATTAACTTGTTTTGTTGTCAACGCATTGCTTTTATATCTTTCTTTTTTTTTTCATCTTTCTATATGCATGTTCAATTGGCAGGACGAATTAAGACATTGGTATCTTCCTTACAACAGAATCAATGCAATCTACCATCCTATTTTATGTCAATAAAAATCCATTTGAATTTTGAACTTACGACTTCTTACATGAAGAATATTTTTTTTATCACTAAATCAGATGTAATTCTCATATAAAAAGAATTGTATGATATTGTACATAATTCATATTAACAAAAATGCACATAATTAACATTTAACATAAATGTTATCCTTAATTAATTACACCAATTAAATCTATATGGAGCTGAAAAAATAAATCGTACATAAACAAGGCTATCATTAATTTCCAATAAATATAACTTATTTTACAAAAGTATTAATCCTATACAAATTAATACGTATTCGTGCAAATTTCATACAAATATAAAAAAAAATGCACAAGCTTTCATGCTTAATCTACTTTTGATTCACACCATCAACGAATTAACTTGACACCCCATGAAAAGTTATTAATGTAAAAAAAAGTGATGTGTCACAAAAAGAAATGTTATTTGATTCTTTCTCCTTAATGATATATATTGTGTAGCAATTTCCATGAAGCTTAATAATGATTGGGCCATATGGATCAAACAATTAACCTTAATGGTTCTTTGATGCCTTATTATATATAAAATATTTCAAATTGAACTAAAATTCTATTAAAATGATGAAAGATACATTTGCAACTCTTTATTTCAATAGATTTGTAGCAATTTTAAAAAAATAATTCGAATTATCTACCATAAAGATATAAAATATGAAAATGGGTATCCAATATATATGTTCTCCTAGTATTAATTTCACAGGAAAACTGACAATGCAGTGTTCAGTAGATATCTGCAACAATGCGGTACGCTCTCTCGCTCGGATGGACAGAGTCCCAGAAAGCATATTTGTCGACATCAAGGCACGGGGAACTCGGGCTGTTACACAGAATTGAAACCTCGAGCAGTCCGGTCCCACAACATCTGGTTTCAACATTCTCAAAGCCTGAAAGCATGCATATGCATATACATATATTATTTATGTAATTGATCAAGCTCATGAGATCAATCCATTAACTAATTAATTAAAAAAATTTGTAGTCCTGCATTGTCACCGTAAGCAGATGGATTAGAAATGACGTCGATGCTGAGATCAAATACATTGCCGAGCACGAGTGTTGATCCAGGTAATTCTGAATTGAGTGTAGCCACCAGCTGTCCTTGTTTCACAGTAAAATCAATCGCTGCGTCGTTGATCTCCTCTCTGCACTGCCCAAGTGCAGCAACGTTTACTGTCCTTTCCAAGGGGACGCAACTGATCGGCGGAAGACTAACAATGCCGATTGTTGTGGGCTCCCAACTCGTAAAGCTCACGCATGAAGTTGTCGGCTATTGATATCAGGAAATCTTCTTACTCTGAGACTGTGAATTGGGAAGAGCGGATCGGCAGTACAAAATAGTTCTCTATGAAGTCGTTCGTCCCTAAGCTGATTGCGCGCAATGCTTCTCTTATGGTTTCTCCGGCCTTCGCTTCTCCTTGGTACTCTTTGAGCATCCCTTGGTATTGCTTGTACTACTCAAGTTGCGCCCTTATCAGTATCACATTCTACAAAACCAGACCAATTTAATTAGAATATGTGCTTAATTATTGTTCTGGATTAATTAAATTATTGAGCAAGAGAATCAGTCTTAAATATAGTGGTAAAAATAATGCTTTTTATATGGAAAGTCATAAGTTCGAAACTCGAATAGGAGATTTTTTATAGATATTTAAATTTGAATAGTTTGACCTATTAAAAAATTTTAATAAATTTAAACAAAACTTTCTATGTTGTATTTGTTTTAAGATTTTAGTGATATTAATTTTAAATTAATAAAAATAATAATAAAAATAATTATCTTGGTGCATTAAGAAGGATTTAAAGGCTGGCCACCTTTAACTCCATTAATCACCGTATTAACATAACAAAATAATTACTTTGATGTTTTCTTGACCGGGTCAGCAATGGGAAATATACACTGTAGAGATCTTATTTTACTCGCTAGGTTAAATAGAGGATTTAATTTACTTGGTTAGTCATAAAGTTCAGTTCCGTTACTCTTCTAATAATATCATTATTAAATTTCTGAACCGTTGCCTGTATCATCTGTGTGTGTGTGTGTGTGTACCAAGTTATCTAGTTCTTGCGTTGAGAATATAGAAGAAAACCAAGAAAATGAAAAAGATTAACACAACTATTTACCTGGAAAAGGAAAAGAGAATTATGTAAAATTCTTGAAAGATGTACAAAATTTATATTCTAATTTTCTTAAGCTATTGTTGCAATTAAATTCGGATTTGTTTTTTATGCGGGGTGTATCGCATCAAAGGAGACGGGGGTCGAAATATCTTAAGAGAAGATTGCCGCGAATTTATTACATCATGTGAGGCGAATACTTCCCTAACAGTAATACTCGTGTTCTCACAAGTATGCTTTGATTTTCTACAATGGATATAAATAAAAAGTGAACGTTTGCATGAAGAAAATGCAACTGACAAAATATTCTCTAAATCACTGTTTGAAAGTTCTCAACTCTATTTAAGTTATTTATTTAGGCTTAATTTTTCTAAGATGACTCTTATTTTTATCTCAAAAAAAATTAAATTATTAAGCAAAATCCAACCAGCTCAGAAATTGTACACACACACACATCTATAGTCAGATACCTAAAGATTAAATAATGTTCATAGAACTTACAAATATGTCAGCAGTAACATTATCCCAGCCAGTGAAGGCGGAGGCGAAGCAGACACCGGAGGCAAAATCCTCAATTGTGTAACCGGGATCCAGAAAAGCTGGGATGATTGACGTAAGCCCGAATGCCTCCGATATAAAGTCGGTTGGGAGACGTCCGTTACAGAAGTGGCCAGTCGGTTGGCCGCCATAGAAATCTTGGCCGTACAGCCGAAAATTACTCTTACCTATAGTTTTTATGAAATCATTATTGCCAGAATCAACTGTGGAGTCTCCAAACACAGTCACGGCGGAGACATCAGCTCCGGTAATTTTTGTGGAGTACCAGAAAACTAAAATTAAAATAAATAAGAGAACACTGTGCTTGTGCATGTGTTGGTACTGGTACACAAATGACATTTTGATCAAGTGCAGAGGCATGAAACAAAGCAACTGAGACTGTTGCCACATAGTACCAGTTGGCAGCATGTGGAGATGTTATCTAAAAATATCATGTTCTATTCACAGTTATTGTTGAGATATATTGTATGTTTCTAGAGTTTAGATAATTATAGAGAATTCTAGAGGGTTATTTGTAAGAAGTGTTGTAAGGCTTATAAGAGTCCAAAACCATTAATCAAAAAATTAGGTTACTGTTCACCCGTTACTGTTCACGCGTTACAATATGGTATCAGAGCCTTCTATCACCCTTCGCGCTGCCGCCGTCGCCAGGCTAGGTTAGCCACAACCCCCCCTTCCCGTCGCCGTCGCCGTCGCCAGGCCGCCAGCGACTCTGCCCCTGCCCTTGATTGCGCACTGCCAGCGCTGTCTCCGCCTCCGCTGTCGCCAGCGCCGCCTCCGCCTCCGTCGTCGCCAGGTCGCCAGCGACTCCGCCCCCGTCCTTGATCGCGCACTGCCAGCACAACCTCCGCCCCGTAGCAGTCTCCGCCCTGTTCTTGTCAGACGCCGCCTTGGCAACCACGGCTCCGCCTCCAACCGAACCGGCGCAGACGTGGCGGATCCGATCGCCGCGAGATCGGAGAGGGGGAGCAGAGAGAGGAGGGTTTAGAGGAGAGCGCCAAGAGACGATTGGATCGTGCGCATGCCTAGGAGAGGGGCTTGTGTTTGATTAGGGAGAAACAGAGACCAGTTTGGAGAAAGAGGAGGTGAAAGAGGTGGCAGCTGCCATGGAAGAAAAGGAGGAAGGTAAGAATCCAATGGAGGGGGTGATGGCGAAGCTGAGCGCCACTGAGCTCCAGATGTTGATGCGAGCATTCAGTATGGCTGCGAGCGAGAGCACACCTAGACCCGTGCAGAGGATAGACCTTCCACTGCTTGACAGGAAGCTTGATGGACCAGCTTCGTACTTGAGCTGGTCGCGTCGAGTGAGGTACACTCTGGAGGGTAAGGATCTGGAGGGGTATTTGATCGGGGACAAAAGGGAGCCAGCTGAGGGATCTCCAGAGAGGGCAGAGTGGAAGTTCACTCACATGACGATATATATGTGGCTTCTGAATTCATTGACTTCCTCTATCGCATCCACAGTAGATGGCATAGATTGGGTCAAGGATGTCTGGGAAAAGTTGAAGAGAACTTACGATGGAGTGGGAAATAATTTGAGAGTGTTCCAGATTGAGAGAGAGATAGAAGCAGTAGTGCAAGGAGATAGATCGATTTAGGAGTATGCCACAGATCTGGAGCGACTGTGGGCAGATTATGATCATTTCTCGCCAGCCGCATGCTGCAAAGATCCTGAGTGCAAGAGAGGGGCGCGCGATACACAGAGGAGGACTATGCACTTCATGAGGGGATTGAACCCGGCATTTGAGCCGAGGTGTGCAGTATTGCTAGCTCAGCCGAAGATTCCCTCCATTGAGGAGACGATCTCGGCTATGGAACAGGAGGAGAGCAGGATTAGGCTCCAGTCTAGTGTAGCAGGACTTCCAGGGGTAAAGTCGGCACTTGCAGTCTCCAAGCTAAGTAACACAGGGTACAGGAGCGAGACTCGGGAGTGTTACAACTGCGGCGAGGTAGGCCACCTGAAGTAGTTTTGCACTAAGCCACCGAAGGAGAGGAACTTGGGTGGAAGAGGCTAGTCTGGAGGTCGTGGTCGAGGCAGAGGTGGTCGGAGGGGTGGCAGAGGAGGCTACCAGGCACATCTGATGGTAGCAGAAGGAGAGAGTGAGGAGACCGTGATATTTACTGAGGAGGATCACAAGTTCCTGGAGATGTTGAAGAGGAAGCAGAAAGCAGCGAGTGAGGGGAAGTGTGTGCTAGATGATGCGTCCACCTCAACTTCAACAAAGGGTAACATTGCTTCCTTTGCTCACTCAGCCACAGGTACTTGTGATACACTCGCTCTTGCATCTATATCTACCTCCAGATCACCAGATTGGATAGTGGACTCCGGTGCGTCCCGACATGTGACTGGTGCTGCTAGGGAGTTTTCGTCTTATACTCACCTAGCAGTCCCAGAGAGCATCCAGACAGCCGATGGTACGGCTCGACCAGTAATTGGTAAGGGTACCGTGCAATGTACCAACACCTTGACTTTGTCCAATGTTTTGCATGCTCCTTCCTTTCCTGTGAACCTTTTATCCATAAGTGCCATTATATCACAACTAAAATGTGTCGTTTTATTTGATATTCCAAAGGTGATCTTCCAGGAGAAGGAGACTGGCAAGAGGCTTGGGACTGGCACATGGCATAGTGGCTTATGGTACCTGGATAGAGAGAGTGTGGACTCGGCTCTTTCATCCTTTCTAGAGGGTATAGGGGATGTTGGGAGACGTGTGGAGGACTTACTGCTACTTCATCATAGGCGTTTAGGTCATCCCTCTTTTTCGTTATTGAGTAGGTTGTATCCGCCTTTGTTTGAAAAGGCTAATAAAGAAAAACTGGTATGTGATGCGTGTGAGTTGGGGAAACACACTAGGAGCTCGTATTCTAGTTCTGGGAGTAGGAGTTCTCTTGCTTTTGACTTAGTGCATTCTGATGTATGGGGACCTTGTCCCACAATTGCTGTGAACGGATATAAATATTTTGTTTCTTTCATTGATTGTTTTTCTCGTGTGACTTGGCTTTATCTGATGAAGAATAAAAGTGATGTGTTTGCTTGCTTCAAAGACTTCCATAAAGGGATTCAGACTCAATACGGTGCAGTTGTGAAGGTATTAAGGTCAGACAATGGGACAGAGTACACCAATAGGGCGTTTGGGGAGTACCTGTCATCCCAGGGAATACAACATCAAACCACCTGTCCATACACACCAGAGCAGAATGGGGTGGCTGAACGAAAGAACAGACATCTCCTTGAGGTTACCCGGAGTATGATGATGTCAATGAATGTACCAAAATGCTTGTGGGGGCAAGCGGTCCTGACAGCGACCTTCTTGATTAATAGGATGCCCTCGCGGGTATTGGATTGGAAGTCTCCGATCGAAATGCTGAAAGGTAAGAATGAAGATGTCTTGCCTCTCAAAACATTTGGTTGTGTGTGCTTCGTACAGGACAACAGACCAAATGTGGGAAAACTGGATCCAAAGGCTGTGAAGTGTGTGTTTGTTGGGTATTCGGCTACCCAGAAGGGGTATGTTTGCTGGAGTCCGAGTGAGAGGAGATTATTTGTTAGTATGGATGTCACGTTTCGAGAGCTTGAGCCATACTACTTAACTCAGGTTGCATCGCCCTTTGGTGACTCGCTCGATACAGGAGGTATGAGGCGAGAGGGGGAGGATGATAGTAGCAGTGAGAGGAGGATGATACCAGATGATAGTAGCAGTGAGAGGAGGATGGTGAGTGTGGGGGATATTCCCTGTCCACTTGTGGAGTCGGCCGAGGTGCCTGACCAGGGGAGGACCGAACCAGAGAATGGTGGGACTCAGGCTCAGGGGGAGCTAAAGGTGTACACGAGAAGAAGAAAGCAGGGTGAGGAAGCAGTGCCTACAGTGCCACTTGTGCCAAGTCCTTTGTCACTGCCTCCTCTGACTCCTGAGACACCTACACCATCTACCTTCGATCCCGAATACACAGGTGATATGATTCCTCTCTCTCCTCCTCCTACGCCCTTACCGATAAGGAGGACTTCTCGCAGTTGTGCAGGAGTCCCCCCTGATCGGTATGGCTTTCCACATGATATTGCCCAGTTTGTCTCTTACTCTCACATATCACCTGTACATGGAGCATTCATTGCATCTTTGGACATTGTCTCTATCCCTAAGTGTTGGCAGGTTGCTAAGGATGATCCGAAGTGGAAAGCTGCCATGCTAGAGGAACTTGAGGCTCTGGACAAGAACAAAACCTGGGAGCTCGTGTCACTGCCACCAGGCAAGAAGGCAGTTGGTTGCAAGTGGGTCTTCACGGTGAAGCAAAACCCGGAGGGTCGGGTGGAGCGCTACAAAGCCCGTTTGGTAGCAAAGGGATACAGTCAGACTTATGGCATTGACTATGATGAGACCTTTGCACCCGTGGCAAAGATGAGCACGGTACGAACATTGATTTCCTTAGCAGCGAATGGGGGTTGGAAGTTACACCAGCTTGATGTGAAGAATGCCTTTCTCCACGGTGACTTGTTGGAGGAGGTGTACATGGAGGTACCACCAGGTTTTGGCACGAAACAAACAGTTGGTAAGGTGTGCAGGCTCAAGAAGTCGCTCTACGGGCTGAAGCAGTCCCCTCGAGCCTGGTTTGACAGGTTTAGAAAAGCTATGGTAGGCATGGGGTATCGGCAAACCAATGCAGACCATACGGTGTTCTTTAGGCGACATGGAGCTCACATTACAGTGCTCGCTGTTTATGTGGATGACATGATTATTTCGGGAAATGATGAGGGTGAAATTGCGTTGCTGAAAAAGAAATTGGGAAAGGAGTTCGAGGTGAAGGACTTGGGACAATTGAGGTACTTCTTTGGGATTGAGATAGCTCGTGGTGCAGAGGGAATTGTCTTATCCCAGAGGAAGTATGTGCTAGATTTACTTACGGAGACAGGTATGATGGGGTGCAGACCCGCAGTTGCTCCCATTGACCAGAAGTTCAAGCTGAGTGCTGAGGCAGGAGAGCCAGTTGATAGAGAAAGGTACCAGAGGTTGGTTGGTCGCTTGATTTATTTGAGCCACACTCGTCCTGACATATCCTTTGCTGTGAGTGTGGTGAGTCGCTATATGCATGATCCCAGAGAGGGTCACATGGATGCTGTGTACCAGATTCTGAGGTATTTGAAGAATGCACCAGGAAAGGGGTTGATCTTCAGGAAGAATGGACATTTGAACATTGAGGGTTATTGTGATTCAGACTGGGCTAGTTGCTCGGATGACAGGAAGTCCACATCTGGATATTGCATGTTTATAGGGGGCAATCTGGTCTCCTGGAAGAGCAAGAAACAGACTGTGGTTGCGAGATCCACAGCCGAGGCAGAGTACAGGGCCATGGCCTTAGGCGTGGCAGAGATGTTGTGGTTGAGAGCTCTGTTGGTGGAGCTCAACATAGATCAAAGGGCCCAAATGAAGTTGTGGTGCGATAACAAGTCTGCTATTAGTATTGCCAACAACCCTGTGCAGCATGACAGAACCAAGCATATCGAGATTGATAGGTTCTTCATCAAGGAGAAGTTGAACAGTGGACTCTTGGAGTTAGGTCACGTTTCAACTAGAGATCAAGCAGCAGATTGTCTGACGAAAGGACTGAACTCGTTGGACTTAGCTAGAGGGTGTGACAAGATGGGCTTAGTGGATATCTTTTGCCCATCTTGAGGGGGAGTGTTGAGATATATTGTATGTTTCTAGGGTTTAGATAATTATAGAGAATTCTAGGGGGTTATTTGTAAGAAGTGTTGTAAGGCTTATAAGAGCCCAAAACCATTAATCAAAAAATTAGGTTACTGTTCACGGGTACTGTTCACCCGTTACTGTTCACGCGTTACAATAGTTATGTTGCATTTTTTTTTTTTGATTAAAACAGTTATGTTGCATTAAATATTAAAAATTTCCATTTTCATGCTTCAAAGTTCAAATTGCACTTTTTTTATAACAATATGTGATCTTCAGGATACTGTGGGGCCAGTTACAAAGATCCAGCTGGAATAGAGACAGAAAGGGGTATAGCATTTAAAATTTAAAATTACTGGATCTAGTACAGAAATGAGCCGAGCAATTTTGTGTAATTTATCCAAAATTATGAGGTTTAATCTAGTGTACACAGTTAACTGGGCCAATCTCGTACCAAGCATTTACATGATCCAATTTACATCAACTTTTGGAAATTTATTTGCAGCTAAAATGTGCCTCTAACAGATTGGTCCTTCCAATCTAATTTTTAAGTTGTTTAGAAAGGTTTTGTGGTTTTTGTTCTTTCTTAATTTTTAGAAAAGGAACATAAATAAAGAAAAGTTTGTTTCTTATAGTGCAAATAATATATCAAACTATTAATTTTTTTACAAACTAATAAAATTAAGTTTATTAATTTAATGAATAATTCAGGTATAAATCCAATATTATTTCGTAAAATTTATTGATAATTCTGATACTAATACAGATATTATCTCTTAAAATTCATCAACAATATTTTATCCATTGATTCATTCAGAGAGTTAAAAGAATAATATAGTATAATTTTTTTTCTGTGAAGAAAGTGAGGGAAACCTGCCTGTTTCACTGAAACATAATAGTGTTGTTACAGAAAGCGGTACCAAACATCCGGTACTTGTATAAAAAAAGAACCTGCAAACCTTAAATTTTTACAACAAAAACTAATAAGCCTAAAAAACATCATAACAACAAATGAAAGATCAGTTCTTCAGATAAAGCATACAGCACAAAAAAACAATCTAAAAGGGATCAGAGCACAGCAATCATTGTTGTCATAGTTGTTACCAGTTCTTCCTTTGCCAGAATATCCATTCCATCCTCCTCTGCCTCTCTACGTAGCGGAAGGTCCTTCACTTCCTACGGTAAGATCAAGTTTAATTTGAAAAGGCTTGATTCAATTCTGAATTTGCATCAAAAGCTAGCAAGATTTATAATTTGAATCCCTAAAGATTGTAGTGAACAGACTCTAACATTCTAAAAAACAACACTTATTTTTTTCTAACCATAAGATCCAGCATACTGCACTTCTTACCAGTTCAACCAAAGTTTAATTCTTAAGTGACACACATGAATCAATCAACTATAAATCATCCAAACAAGTGTCATAAAGTTAAACTGATTAAATTTTTTACAATCCAAATCCAAATAGCATGAGCAACTCAACATTCAATAAATATTAACCTTTCATAAATTAGCTTTTTACCAATGAATGAAAATGGCAGCAAAAATGGAATCAATGGCAGAGAGCAACTCATAATTGAAACGTTCCTCATGCAAAGATCCACAAGGATGAAAAGTTGAAAATATATATCAAAAGAATTAATTTCGGACCAATTGACACGTTCCTTAAATTCCAAGCAATCCCTACTCTACACCTATGTAATTACTATAAGAGAAAAAAAAAAAAGAACAGTAAAATATATATTTTTTTGTGATATTTTTTTTTTCCAACGCGTCATGTGCTTCCTCTGATTTTGATCATTTCACAAGCCTTTTTGTCAGTCATCATGAATTCCATTTAAAACGGAGGAATGTATGCATCAACAGATCTTAAGTATAAAATAGAGGAAACTTTCTTATGTGACCCTGTAAAATAAAAAATCATGCATGGCTCTGTGAAATAGAGAACGCCAAAATCAATATTGTGTCTTTGTTGTTGCCAAAAAGAACTCAATGTTGTTTTTCCCCCTTTTACACCAAATTAATTAATACAGCATGCATTTCAATATATATATAAGACACCATCTTCTAACCATCTCTCTCGGAGCGATTTCATTTTAGGGTTATGTACATCAAGTCGTAATTTTCTTACGCAATACTGTACTGCATAACCAATAAATAAATAGATTATAAGAGGATTTTTTTGATATTTACTTTATATAAATCTTAATGCGATTAGATGGATAATACGCTACGATGTACGGGATACGAATCCCGAAATCCGTGTACATCTGGGTTTCGATCTGCCTCCTACATGTTAAAATAATTGGGAATTTGGGATCATCTAATCGAAATGATTCGCTATATATATTGACTCCCTTAATTACCTTGATGCAGAAATCAATAATGAGAAGTGCCCATCCTATTCCTATGATTTGTATAGGAATAATGTTCATTAATTATGCTTCTCTTGTGTCAGGCACTCAGGCTATTATTTTATTATTATTATTAGTAAAGTCATCTTAAAAAAATAAAAAAAAATAGTTAGAAAATTTTAAAAATAAAAATTTTGATATTCTATAAAATTTTAATATGAAGAATTTATTGAACAACTTGGATTTGATAGTTTTTTTAATTAGAAGTACTAAGGAACTATGTGCTCTTAAGAAAACGTTAGTTTTACTCTATTGAGCTTTACTCTATTAATATTCTTGATATTTTATTTTATTTCTTTTGTTGTGTAACGTTTTGATCTCAGGTTTGTTTGGTCACAAATTTATTAAGATGGTGTGTCATTATATATACATATATGTATATGTATATATGCAAGTAAAAATTAATGACACACCATCTTAATAAATACATAATGGCATAGGATGCAATGCATGGTACCCTTATTATGATTATCAGATATTGTTGATTACAACAATAGTAGGGAAAAGTAGTGCTTTAAAGTTCCTCTCAAGATTTGAATATGGGTGAATTTGTAAATATATAAACTTTGATGGCGAAATTAGATACATCCCCATCAAATTTACTGTAATTAGATATTTCTCCATTAAATTACTCAAATTAGATATTTACCCATAATTAATTTAACAAGTCTTTTTGATATTTGCCCATGTATTTGATTTGAAATAAATTCCATTGATTAAATTCAGATGTTAGACCATTTTACCCTTTATTTAAAACAAACAATGCATGAATTACATGTTATGTTTTGTTTCCTTCTCTCAGCTCCGTTTGCACACTCTTCTCACATCTCTAACATTACTCTTAACCAATACTCAAGAGAAAAAATGAGTTGCTCCATTCTATTTTCTCTCATTTTTCTACAAGGAATAATGAGCTAATCTCTCATGTCCTTCTGGGCTTCTACGGAAATGAAGAAAATATTGCTTAACCATATACTATGTTTCAATCCAAATTTATATTCTTCATGCTTGATCGAGTTTTAAACTTCTAATTGTTAAGTTGAACTTACTTGGTCTAACTACGTTCAACTTTGGACACAGTTATATATATATACATAATAGTTTTCCTTAAATACTGGTATGGTTGCTATGATGTGGTTATCAAAATTTAAGTGCGCATTATTTTTGAGTTTTGATTAAGTTAAATTTGAATTGCACGTTTCATGTGCGTCTATTTTTTATGATATGATAAACTTCTTCCATATTTGTGCTAAAACTAAGAAGATATTTATCAAATAATTATTCAATTTACTCTTCATATTAACTACTATAATAATTAAATATGGCACCTAAAGAAAACCTTTAAATATTTGAGCTCAATTTTCCTTTTCTGAGCTTTAGAAAACTTTTACTGTTTTACACATTATTTACAAAACATATTCTGATCTAGTTGTTCATTAATTATTTAAATTAATGATTGTTTTCACTTGACTATGACTAAGAGAAGTATTGGGATATGATGTGGGAGATAGAAGTAATAAAGCTAAGAGAAGAAGAAAAAAATGAACAGGAGATTTATGTCTTGTTTTATTTAAGTTATATATTTCTTTTCACTTTTAACTGAAGGGTAAAATGGTCTATTGTTAAAAAAAATCTGAATTTGATCATTGGGATTTAGTTCAATGCAAATCTATAGGTAAACATCAAAGGTAATCATTGATTAATGGGTAAATATTTAATTTACATTATTTGATGGAGAAATATCTAAATAACATAAATTTGATGAGTATGTATTCAATTTCACCTACTTTGATAGTGAGAATTCAGGACCTAAAAAACTGATATTTCATGTATGAACCTACTGTCGGTTTTGTGATTCAAATTCCAATTTTACAACCCATTTTCATTTTAATTATAGGGAGTTGGTACATAAATATGATTGTTAATACTGTCGTTGATACGAGTTTTATTATATACGTTAAATGAGTTATTATATATGTTAATGACTTTATTATGTAAACTCATTTTATACAGTATTATAATTATTTAACTTAAATGAGTTATTATATATATTAATGATATTTAAGTTAAATAATAGAAATACTGTATAACATAAAGTCATTAGCATACATAATAATTCATTTAACATTCATAAATCTTATATCGACGAAGATATTTATAATGTAGCTCCATAACATTTTTCTTTATTGAAATTAAGTGCACAGGTGAATTTCAAAAAAAAAAAAACAAAAACAAAAACAAAAAGAAAAGAAATTGAGCCCCTTGCAACGATAGCTGCAAATTAAATATTAGATGTATATGTTCTCTGTGTCTGAACCAAATCGCACCGTGCTAGTTATTTCATTTATCCTCGGAAAATATATACAAATTTAACTTCTATTTCAAACTTCTCATCTTGACAATGATAAATAATAATTTGTGATATTCTGAAGTCCAATCTTTAAAACATTAATTATACTATATTTGTATGGAGGAGGTTTTCAATTAATTTTATAAGTTTTTTGGTGTCACAACATGTAACAAATTCACTTTTTAATTCATATTTAAAATTTGATATTCAAATTTCAAAACCAAAATGTTGATCTAGTATTAAATGAATATATTAAAATTAATCAATCGTAGGTAATTAGATTCATTCATTTTATAACTACTTAATCTAATATTAAATAAACTCTAAAAATCATAAAATTTTACATACATATATCTACCATGAAAATTAATAAGATCAATTATTTGGATTCATAATTTCAATGGTAAATTTTGAAATATAAATTAAAAAATAAGTTTGTGATATTTTGTGGCTCAAAAATCTCGTGGCATTTGAAACCCTTCTCATTTGTATGATTCACAATCATTAAGAGAATATCAAATGACATTAAAAATCACATAAAATTTGAGACGCATCAATACATAAGTCTTTCAACATATTAATGAATATTTTTGAATCTTTTTAAAACTTAATACAAAAACATTATATTATCAAGATTTCCATTATGATTGGATCCTAATCCTTAAAATATTAGGCTATATATTAGTTTCCTCAAAAAATAATATCAGTCTATTAGACACTAAGCCTTTCAGTAGATCATGATTCAAACCTTATGATTACAAAAAGTGTGGTTAGTTTTAAAACTACAGAAAACTTTCACTTTTCAAAAGTCTCTGACACTTTTCAACAGGGGAATAATTAAGTAACACCGGTCTCTATCCTCTATAATTATTTTAGCAAAAAAATAATCACTATCCATTATGATGGATATTGAACTGAGAAATTATTGTTATTCCCTACTTTTTTGCACTCCACTTCTGTACCCCGTGATGCAATATAAATAATGAGTGTTATAGGCTATAAAAATATGGTTTGATATGTGTTACGGGCCGTAACACTGCGATATATTATGTTTATTCCGTACATAAATAAATTTGAATGTAAGTATAAATATTTTTATCTTATGTATAAATATATTTCAATAATAATACAAAAACATTACAGTGTTAGTATAAATATATTTGAATGTTAGTATAAATATTTTTATCTCGTGTATATATATAAAGAATGGGGAGCGTGAATCTTGAAAATTTTGAACATTTCATCTCCAATCTACAGAATTTTGAGAATCTGCACCCAGAATTTTATAGGGATACAAGATTCAACTGTAAAATTGATATACAATTATCACACCTCACCTGCCATAAAATTGATGACATGTTGATTCTGAAGGATATCGGTGTCCGAAAATTAATTGGACCTCTAATTTAATAATTTGTGATCAATTCAACTAGAAATTATAAATGTTAATTTTAAGGTTATATATTTTAAGTAATGTTAATAATTTTGAAGATAGTTTCAGGGAACTGTGCTTAAATGTTAATGGAAAAATGAAAAATAAATGGTGACCTCATCAAGATCTCACCATATATAAGCATCAACACTTCACAATATATATATATATATATAAGGTAGAAAGCATGCAACAATGTGAGGTACTAGTTAGGTATTATGGAGTTCATAATTTGGGGAAGAGATGGTCACAGAAACAAACGATTAGACAAACCTTCTTTGATTGTGGATTTGTGGGGCTTAATTTGTTCGCAAAACAACTTACACACACATATATATAGATTGTATATATTAAAGCGAAAAAGAAGTGCAATGCAAGCTATCCTCTCTGTCTCTGTCAACTATACAAATCCTCTTGCCACCTTTGCTTACCTGGCAACATTATTGCAGAAAGCATGTGACACTTTATATACTTGCCAGGTCTCTAGGTGTCTCCTTGCTGGGTTTATTACAATATGAGACAAAATTGACATATATAGAACCTCAAAAGAGTCTATAGTATACTTCCATGGATATCTCAATATTGTTTTTGGTTCTCTTACTTATATGTACTGCAATTGTGTTTCCTTCATGTTGTGACTCTGCACTCGCGCCTCAAGCTCAGTCGCATGCCACGGTGCCTTCCAAAATTAATACGACAAACCGTGCTGATGTTATTATCCGAGAGCAAAACACCGGTGGTGGTGGAGGTGGAGGTGGGATCAATGGCGGTGGAGGCGGTGGTGGCAGTGGGAATTCTTGGAGTTACGGGTGGGGATGGGGCTGGGGCAGTAATGGTGGAGGGGGGGGAGGGGGTGGAGGCAATGGCGGTGGCGGCGGTGGAGGGGGAGGTGGAAATGGAGGTGGAGGTGGAGGTGGCAGTGGCAGTGGTAATTGGGGTGGCGGGGGAGGTAACAGAAACAGTGGCGGCAGTGGTGGTGGAGGAAATTACAACAATATATGTTGGTGGCAATGTGCTGGAAATGGTGGCGGTAGTGGTGGCGGCGGCAGTGGCAGAGGCAGTATTGGTGGTGGCAGCGGGGGTGGTAGTAATGGTGGCGGTGGCTGGGGAAATGGAGGTGGAGGTGGAGGCGGATCATGGGGTCGACAAAATGGAAGAGGAGGAAGAGCACACAGGCACAGACGACCAAGCTACAGCTCGAGTAATTATCGGGTCGGCGAGTACGCGATGTGCACCGCACAAGGACGGTGCCAAGGGACGAGGCTGCTCTGTCCAATGCACTGCGAGGGACCTTGCTTTTACGATTGCGATAGCAACTGTCGAGCACATTGCAGATTCTGAAACGGAATTTTCACTTAAGAGACTTGAGAGGTTCATAGCCTCTTGTAAGCCAGTGATTTTTAATTAGTACTGTTTGCTGGTGTGATCATAGAGGGTGAAACTTTTCGGTGATTTATATATAGAAGGATAAATATTCAATGCCTTTATAGAATGATTTGGTTGATATTTGGATGATTTGATTGGTAGGTTCAAATATCAGTTTGAGTGGTGTTTCTCTGATAGTCAGTTGGCATTTGAGCTTTGCGGGCTTTTCTTTTCTTGAAACAAATGTTAGTTGTTTTGGAAACTAAACTTGTTTCATTCTGTCAACAATTGACGTGGCTACTGCTGAGGCTGAAACAGCAGTCGCTTCTTTAAAGGATTGTGGTCGATCTTTTAAAAACTCAAATGTGACATTGGAATGCAGAATACTTCTTAAAAATAAATTATATACATTCAAAAGATGATCCTCTTTATAATATGATTGAAGTGTGCTTTTTGTGAGTTCTTATTTGAAGTGTTTTTCTTCCGACATGGGCCGAAATGTTATCTTTCTTCCGCCAGGTACAATACAAACTACTATTATTTTCTAACTTCCAATTTTTTTCCTCCTTTCGATCTACATGTGTGAACACGCGCACGCAAACTCATCCTATAGCATAAATGATTGAACCCATTTATGCTATGAAGCAGTCCCAGTGGTGAACTTCTGGTTCAGGTCAACCGTACGAAAGACTCCTGATTTCGGTACTATTCTAGGCCTACCAACACCAGGCATCCTTGTTTATTTCAAAATCTATGTTATTATCTTTTTGCTGCACCACAAAATCACTTCTTGAAGCCAGTTGAAACTGAAAGGAGAATTTCAAAAGCTGCAGATTTGACTAGACTCCAGACTATTACCACAACAAAGTAGAGCACAAACCTTGATAAGGTAGAACCGTGCCAAGCTTAACAATTATACAAACAGGTTGATTTCGGTTAAAATAACACCACAATATAAATCGAATGGATCAAAATGCAAAAGTAAATTCTGAAAAAGAAAGGAAAAGAAACTAAATTATTCACATTGCATCAACTGCACAAGCTATCATATTCATCCTGAGCAATCGCAAACTACACAGGTAAACAAACTTTACAGAATTTAAACAGATCCTACCAAACACGACTAATACACACCACCTACATTATGGCTTATTAGACAGCACTACTATATTTAACATAACATTAGTACGCAAATCAAGAAGCTACACTTAAATGTTACACGCCGCATCTACATATATTGTTGGGTCTTCAACCCTACTTCTGATCAGTCTCCTAATACATCCTTCTGGAATTTGTTTGCAGCTATATTAGATAATGAGAGAATTCTCAAAACTATTCAAATTCTTTTTTCCATCAACACAACTTTTGTGGTAGCAATCAATTTGCGAACTTTTAGGGTATTCTTGCATGTACCACCCCCCCCCCCAAAAAAAAAAAAAATGTTTTTAACAGTCTTAGCTCCTTTTCATGACATAGTACAGCATACTTATCAATCTAGCTAAGGGGAAAAAAATATAAAATAATATTTGCACACATTGGGTGTTGCAGATAGATCCTTTAACTGATTAACTGTTATGTATGCAGGTGTTTCTGGAATGCATCCAATTTTCATGGTACATCCAATTCTTTCAATACATGTTTTTTTGAGAAATATCATTTTAAATTAAAAAAAAACTAAAATTGTAGATGGGTTCCTAATTATTTAGATAAGGCGTGTATCAAATTTGAGTCAATTTAGAATTTGATTAATCATTCATCATAAAGCCATTAAAATTCTATTGTTAATTTTTTTAATTATTTGATGGAAGAATGAACGTTTTTCAAATCGACCCAAATTTGGTACTACCCATCCAAGTAATTAAGAACATCTACAATTTGAAATTTTTAATTTGAGTGATATTTCTCAAAAATATGTACCATAAGAATTGAATGTAACATTAAAGTCAAATGCCCGTTAGAAATATCCAATGTATAAACAGAACACAAATTTTGACTTTGGCTTTACTACTGCTATCTCCTATATAATATAGTAACCAGTACGAATTTGCTAGGGACCATAATATCAGAAAGGAGAGGAGATGGACCTTATCTCTGAAAATTGGGGCTAATATAGAACTAAGTTACATCTCAGAATTCTCAAATGGGACCCGCACAAAAAGCTGGCCATGAAGAGTAACCACAGCTGAAGTCTGATGGGGATCGATCCTGGAAGGCAAGCTTATCACCTGAAATTTCACGCCAAATTACAAATCTATAAAATAACAAAGCATTGGTTAAAACTAAAACTAAGCATAAATCATGGATTACAACCTCAAGTTGTCGAACAGATAAGCTTCCATATTAACCAGTTCAGCAACATAGCAGCTTTTAGTTTGACAATATTTTACTCCTTTATTCATCTTCCTCTGTTGTATAGTTTCTTTTTCTGTTCTTTATGATGGTCTTTAGTATAATTTAGGTGAAGTTCAATGCTACTTGGATTAAGTTAAAGAATCATAAAACTCTATTCAGGTTTAATTGCATCACATAGGATAAATTAAGATGAGACTTAAGTGGGTTACGTTAGGTCAGCTACAAAGATTAAGGCTTACACAATAACAACAGGGAAGTTCTAAACCTACTAATGTGCCACCAGAACATGTTATTTCACATTGATATAAGGATCTGTAAATTGAAGAACAAGAGTCCTATTTTATCAAAAAAAAATGAAACTCATGTTCCAAAGAAAATCTAAACTACCTAAGCCAGGGAATTTTGTTTCAATTTAACACATTACATTTAATCAGGGCAGGCTGCTATGAAGTATGTCCAAAATGCTAAGATGCTTTTCTTTGTTTGAAGTTAAAACCAAGTTGTTTTGTAAAAACAACTATGATATGAACAGACTTGCCTTCTTAAAGGGAGTAACACCCCATGGGTTATCTGGTTGTTCTGGTTCACCTGATATGACCAAACGGCCGGCTGGATCAGACTGCACATGCACCTGATTTACACATAACCCACAAACTGAAGAATCAAAATCTGATATCCCACCCTCAAAGCATCATGTAACAACGATAATAAAGCATTTAAGCAGTGCTTTCGTATTTCTTTCCTAATGTTATTGGATTGCAACTGTAGAGGTCAAACTGCATTGGGTTAACTTGAGCTTCACTGCAATAAACAGCCAATGGACAAAATTTGGCTTCCACCCAAGTCAATATATTGTTACAAATTAAAGCTCACTCGAAATAGTTGGACAAGGCTTTCAACAAGAAATTTGGTTCTTAAAGAAGAACAATGTAAAAAGACAAAGCAAGCAACCGAGGGTCAAGCTGAACTACAAAAATTGCATGGACATACAAGTAGAAAACTGGCTTTATTAGTTGAAAGGCCTTACCTCTTCACGAAGAAGACCAGGAACTAAAGCATAAACTTCATAGCAATCCTTCTGTGAAAAGATTTTTTTTTTGGAATCGAACATAATATAAACAACTTAACAAGTTAGAATTATAAGAGGATATCAGCGTAGCATCTTGGTAAGTTATAATTATATGGACTTACAGTTTGGCGCACATTGACCTTGACCCAGTCAGCAGGAGCCCCCACATCAATAACCATTGAGCCCAACCTACATTTAATTATAAATTATAAATACCATCATCTTTTTTCTGGAAAAGATGTGTTTAGCTACAAGAAAGAAAACAGTACTCAATTTCTACGTCATAGGGTCAGGCTTGCTACAGTTAAATTACTGGCATGTTTTAGTCGGCATCAATCAGTGAGAACCAGAACTAGATCCATTGGTGAATTCTGTGTACAGTAATTTCCAATAGATTTTCTTCCTTACAAATATAATAAGTATTGGGTTCTAGAATGCAAAGAACATAAATAGAAAATTAAAAAGGACAGGAAAGATCTTAACTCTGATTTCACAATTTTTGTGCGGGCAGCAGCCTTGAAAGCCCTCTCTAAGCTTGATGCCTTTCTCTTTTTATCACTTTTACTGTTACTCCCTAAGCCTACACAGATTTTAAACAACAACACAAAAGTAACAATTCATCAGCGACAAAAAAGTAATACATGAAATAAAGGAATGAACGACGATTAGAAAAATTAAACTTACCCATAATTTTCACTTGCTTATCCTTCCTTCCAACAGAAAGCTGACTTTTATCCTGAGAAACCAACATTTTCCGACATAAAGTTAGGCCTGAGTTGACCCATCGAATGCACAATTAAGACTCGACCTAGTTTTCTTCAATTATTGTAAATGAGCCTCAATAACTACATTTGTAGAATCCAAAATTGGCTCAATTTACAGTCAACTGTGCGATGAACCACAAGACAAGCCAACAAGGTGCAATTACCAGATACAATAGCAAACATTAAAACCAGTAAAACCAAAGAAGAAAAAAAAATATAAAAAGCAAACCTTGATAATGGGATCACCAACCTCACCATTACCAAGAAGGCGTTGAGAATGCCAACCGTCCATTGCACGCTGAGCTGCATCTCTCCTGACCCTGTTTGATCCAGGTGTCTGGCCCATAACCTAGGGAAAAGATAAAAAAGAAAATGAAACAAAATCATATGTGTTATGTCAACAAATCAGTTGCTCCATAAAAGCTTAAGCATCAAATAGATGGTGGCTAATGACCTTATGGTTGGGCATCTGCAAATTACACCCGATATTTTACTATACTTAAGTAACAGCCAACATTTCTCGTACTCGTAAAAAACACCTGCATTTTTGGCAGGTGAAGATAATCCCAGTTGTCTTGCAAATAACAAATAGGCAATGATGTTTCCTTGTCCTGTTCACTTCTTTGCTCATTTTTCAGTTGAAAAAGAAAAGACTTTTTTCTTCAGAAAAAAAAGAAGAGAGAGAGTCGAGTTACTATACTGTTCATTTCAGTAACTCCCCTTATAAAACAGAATGAAATTCACCTGGTAATTTTTTGGGGCTTATAAAATGGACCTGAATACCATTGGAGATAATATAAAATAGTTTGCTCAGATTAAATGATGCTATCTACAAATTTAAGACCCAGAGGAAGTTACTTGGTGAAATTTCTTAATATTATAACAAGCTAGCAACTAGACAACTAATCCTGCATAAAAAGAGTACCCAACAAGTTCATATTGTATTACCAGACGATTGTCTGGAGTTGGTTCTGGGATAGAAGACTCTGGTATCTGGAGCTCACCGGTACGGATTTTGTGTTTTTCGTACTCAAGCAGAGCCTGAATATGTACAAAGAGGCAAGAAATAATGATTAGCCCAATGAACATGGTGAAATTGAAAATTTACATATCACCAAATTTTACATATAACAAAATAAGGGTCTTAATTCTCCCAAGCTCCTTTGATTGAAATATTGCCTTATGTATATAGCAAATCAGAAGTGTCTAGTGGACTTCTAGATTCAACAAATTTCAGTTTTATGGTTACAGAGATGTTTATGGTAACAATAGGCCAACATCGAGAGCAAAACAGCCAATCCATGCAAAAGAAGTTTTAATTGCATAACATGCCAACAATGGTGATAACCTAAAAATTTAACAATAATGAGTCTACTGACTAATCGAGAGGTCTTCAATATTATGCATTACCTTCTCATAGAAAATGCGAAATGACCAAGATACCGTGGTACATGTCCTGCAGCAGAATAATATTCACATCATCAAAACATTCAGATTAAGGACATAAGGATAAATATAAATTCATTACAAAGACTTTTGGATGAGGTTTCTAAGATTCAAAAAAATGTTTGCATGTGTCTATTGAGAATCCACATTAAGCACCACAAGAAATTTTGAACGGTGACAGCACAAGCTGGCACCTTCCTCACCAACATTTAAGAAACAAAATGCACAGGTACTTGATATATTTACATGCAATGATAGACATGCTTTAGTTTCTTTTCATTTGTTTCTAAAAGAATTGACATATGCCTGACTGCTTGGTTGCTCTTTGAAACTATGACTTCATCAAAAAGCAAAACAAAGGCCTAAAACAGTAAGGGGAATGTAACAATGGTAGTAAGTAGCATCATGAACCAACTCGTACTAAATCCTACTAAATATGGAATCATCAAAAATGGATGCCAAACATGTAGATAAAAGGGAAGTAACTATTGCAATTGGATAAATTTTCTATTTCATAATGCCACAGAATCTGAAAGAGAGAGGTATATTAATCAACTTCTGTTACACAAAACATTTTTCAACATGGCCCAAGAACATTAAACATTGCAACACCCAGCTACAATAAATGCAATCTCTCCTTGAAAAACCTAAAAAATTCTGAAGTGCTTCAAAAGGGCACCTGTGGTTGTCATAATATGCCATTCCAAAGAACATTTGCAAGTTTTCAGGTTTGCGAAGGTCAAATGTGAAATTCATTGTTATTAATGGATGCAAGACAACTATCTGTTCCCAAAAAGAAAATCGGTGCTTACTTTGGAGGCCTGAAAGACTCGCCAACCTGGCGCCATAATTTACATGATGTCACCTGTAAAAGGATTGGTATTAGAACCATAGTCAAAACTTCTGCAAAATCAATATTGTATAATATAGATAAATCATTTATTGGAATTTAAATCAAGGAAGAAAACTGTATTTGTTTGGCTTTAGTTGATCTGAAATATATTTGAGCATTCAACCAACATCAGAGAAAAATAAGATGCATTACATCCAAGGAAATGGATTAAGGGTATCAACTTAATCATAGTCAAGCCTGGAAAAGTTTTGTCAATTTGATTTTCAGTAATTTGCCAGAGTTCTCTCTTTAGTTAGGACAAATAGAATAATTCAACTGGCCAGATTAAACAAATCATAGGTTCAAATAAATAATCAAATAATGACCTCAGTGACAATCTTATTATCGCACCAATAGCAAATAAGGGATTATGTTACTGATGCAAACAGGTAATTTTCAAAAGTGATGTTGCTTCCCACAATCATCTCTGTATAAAAATGATTAAATTTCTACTCTACTGATGGACCTTAACAGAACTCTACCAAGTTTCAGACTGTCAGAGCATTTCATTAGGAAAAACCTTGAGCATCCACCTATTCCGCCATTTTATTTGTCAACAATAGTTGTCTATTAGTTAATTGACAGCATATAACTGTTAACAACAAATATGTTATTTTAATATATAACAGTAACAATTACAAAGTTTGAGTTGACAGATAAACAAATATTATTGACAGATAAGGGGGATCAAAAATGGTAGACAGAAAATGTGAACTATGGGATGTAATATTTTCATTACTGACTTCAACAGGTGGGATTGATGAACAAAAAAGAGCATTAAAAATTATGATAGTAAAATACATACCGTCTCATAACCTCCCAATTTGATAACTTGCCTCCATAACCTGTTACATCAAAACTCTTATGAACAAAAAATAAATATATATATATAGCAACAGACTAACATAAAACTGTGCAAGAACTGCAATGGGATAAAGTTTGGTATAACCATCAAAACATAAGAAATATAACCCTGTTGCTACAAATTATTAAAAATACTGCATTGGACAGCCATTCTTTGCATAAAAACATCCAACTGCCTCTCCAGTACCATTTTTTTTTTAAATTGACAAAGGAAGCTCTTAGGTTACTTCAACAGTAATTTCAGGATTTTAGTAGGTGAAAATTTTACTGTGAAGAGAACAAAGATGATGTGCTGATTCAAAAACCATAGGGATAACTACCAGTAGAGGAGTGCTATCAAGCATGCTGAACAGTACCAGTACATACCAGTCTGATCTTCGTTTGTTTTTTATTTTCTTAGCTAGTACAACATTTGCTTGATTTTTTGGTGTTAAGCTTGGAACGAACCTAGACTGAGGCATGGAAATCCCTATAATCAATGTTTCTAACTTCAAATCAATACTTACTTGAGGCAATTCAACCCCTTTCCATAAAACTTTGGAGGCTTATACTCCAAGTTGTGCTCTATATGGAACCTTTCCAGTTCTTGCATAAAAGCAGCCTGTTCATCCTCATCACCCGAATCCTCACCGTCCAGAAACAAATCTGAACCGGAACCAGAAACTGGATTTGGATCCTCAAGGGGCACAATTGGCCCCTCCAATTTCACCTCTCTGTCTTCTTTAACTTCCTCACTGCTTTCTCCCTCTCTGTCGTCCTCCATGCCATCACTACCGTTCTCCATTTTTGTGCCCCCCGCAAGCTCTCCATCACTGGCTTTGTCTTTTTCTGTACCAGTATTTTGGATCGATACCACGTCCAGGAAGTCCCCTGCTAGAGGACGCGTTGCGGCAGGACTTGCTGTAAGTTTCTCTGCTGGTAACTGACAGATCTCGTTGTTCGTCTCCTCGCCTTGAGAAAGGTCATGCTCATCAGTCCCACTCATGGCGACAAAATGTCGGATGGAATGAGGAAAACCTAGTTTTACGAACGAAAACCTCGCCTTCTTGCAGGGCTTAAAGGATGAACCAGCTCAGAACCGCGCAGTTGTGACAAAACCCTAGATTTTCAGTGAGGAGGAGGAGGGAAAGGAACTTAGCTTCGACGAGACTAGGCAAATGCCGCATTTGAGTTGGAAGCAGGAGCGAAACCCTAGTTTCTCAGCGGAGAAGAGGAGCAGCGGAGTGAGCTCTGTGGAGAGAAACGGAGGTGTGAGTAGTTAGGGTTTGGCCAAGTCTCGACAGGGCTGGCTGAGAGATTTGGTTTTGCGTCTTTTGTCACGTTTTTTTGCATCAGGCGTGGGTTATTTTTTGGGAGGGAAGGGAAGGGAAGGGAAGGAAAAAGGGGGCAAAGATATCGAAAGGACTGCCTCGGTTTGCGAGCAGTTCCGTGTACTCTCCTGTAACGGGAACTCTCTTCGGTTCGTTCTGTTTATTTAACTCCAGTATTTGACAAACTGGACCTGTTCGGTTACCGGGCGGGTCGGATTGTATTTGGGTCCGGTAAAGTTAAATTCAGATTACTTTTAGATTCAAATAAGTATTCAAATAAGTATTGGATTCGGATTATTTTGGATTGAATCAGTTTTAAATAATAAATTTAAATTGTTGAATAATTTTTTTATATTAAAATATTGTATAATATTAAAAGTTTCTATTTTTAAAGTTTTTTAACTATTTATTTCATATTTTTTAAAATGGTCTATTTTTTTATATACAAAATTTCATTATTTTATCATTATTATTAGAGTCATTTTAAAACAATCCAAAAAAATAGAAAATTATGGTATCATACAAGACTTTGATATGAAGAATTTATTAAATAACTTGAATTTTTTATTTGAAATCGATTTAATAAGTTTTTTAGTTAAGAAAATTGAGAAGTCTGTACTCCTAAGAACACTCTAATTTTACTTAAATTATAAATGGATAATGCCATAGGTGCCCACCAAACTTTTAATTTGGACAAACACCCCTCCAAACTACTTAACTTATGACAAATGACCCCCCAACAGATTATTATTATCCAATACTTCATTTTAAATTATAAAAAGATCAAAGTACCCTTGTATATATATAGAATAATATTTGAAATATTTCATGTTTTATAAATTTTTAAAATACCCTTATATACATATATTTAAAATATTTTATTTTATATATTTTTATAATATAAGCACTCAATTAAATATTTACATACATGATATGGTTGTTATTTCATTTTTATTTTGGTTTATATGCTATATTTATGTTCATAAGAATTATATGATTACATAAATAATTAAAATTTATAAAATATTTATGTTTTAATTTTTAAAAAATCATTCATCACTATAAGTACGAAATGTTTAGAGTAACAATTACGGTTCCTTCTAGAAAAATATTAAAACTTGCACAAAGTACATTCAATATTGTTCTTATTTGATCATCACAAAACAAAAAAGCAAATATCACGATAATTTGTAATCGTAAAAAACCCTAAACCTTAGATCCTAAAACCTAAACTCTATAATTTCAGATGAGCTAAATTAGATAGATAGTTATACGAAACATTTTATGAAAAAATTCTATTAGAAAACATTTCGGACGTATTTTAATGATTCTGTTTTTAATCTATTTTAAACCGTGATCATAAAATTATCAAAACTCACAAAAATACTTAAAATTATGTCTTGTACATGTTTACATATTTATTTGAGCATAATTAAATAGATATTGTTGAAATATTAGTTCGAAAATTTCAAAATTTCTATTTAAATTTGTATTCTATTATTTCCATTTATTTATCATTTAAAATAATATACTTTGAATCAATTCATAATACTTAAAATAATATACTTTGAAATTCTCCATTTTTCTAACCTCTGCCCCGCTCCTCTCTCTTTTATTTATATTAGCCCTTTGGTTAGTGAGCTAACGACTTAATTAATTCGGTTCTTATTCTAAATTCTATTTACTTTCTCTCTGTTCTATTTCCAAGAGAAAAAAAATAGGAAAGGTTATATCATGCATTTATTAATTTTCCATATTCCATTAAATCAATAATTCATTTGCTAGATATTATGGAGTAATCGCCGGTGCTTCTGTAGTCATGCTCTAAGAAGTGATAATCCCGGATAATCTTAACTGCAGTTTTTATCTGAACAGTATAGACGGAATATGCTTAAGGACAATGTTTCGCGATCCAGGTAACTCAATTCTAATTTGATTTATTTTGTTTTCATTTGATTATTCTTCGAATTTCTGAAAAAATATTCCAACAGATATCACACATTTTATGCAAAGAATTGTACTAGAAGCCCGTTTAAACACATTTTAGTGATTATATTCATATTTTTAATCAATTTAGGCCTCATTTGTGATCATAAAATCACCAAAACTCACAGAAATACATAAAATGATGCCTTTTACGTGTTTACATATATATTTTAACTAAATTAGATAGATATGTCGCATTTCATGCATAAAATTATATTGGGAAGCATTTTAAACACATTTTAATAATTCTGTTCATCTTTTTAATCAATTTATGCATCATTATGATCATAAAATCAACAAAACTCACAAAAATACATAAAATTATATTTTATACATTCTTACATATTTATTTGAGCGAAATGAAATAAATATGACACATTTTCGAATTATACTATAAAGCATTTTGAATGCATTTTAATGATTTTGTACATGCTTTTAATCAGTTTATATCTAATTTATAAGTATAAAATCATCAAAACTCATAGAAATACTCAAAATTATGTCTTTTACGTGTTTACAAAGATACATCACATTTTATGCATAAAATACTATTAGAAAGCATTTTGAACACACTTTATTATGTTTTTAATCAATTTATATTTAATTTATGATCATAAAATCATCAAAACTCACCAAAATACTTAAAATTTTTGTCTTTTATATGTTTGCATATTTATTTGAACATAATTAGATAGATATGATGCATTTTATACATAAAATTGTACTAGAAAGCAATTTAAATGCATTTTGAGAATTATGTTCATATTTTTAATCAATTTATGTCATTTGTGATCATAAAATCACCAAAACAAATCACCAAAACTCACACAAATACATAAAGTTTTGTCCTGTACGTGTTTTCATGTTTATTTGAACTAAATTAGACAGATATGACATATTTTATGCATAAAATTCAATTAGAAAGCATTTTTAAACACAATTTAATGAATCAATGCATGTTTTTAATTAATTTAAGTCCCATTTGTGCTCATTAAATCACAAAAACTCACAGAACTACTACAAATTATGTCTTGTACATGTTTACGTATTTATATGTGCCAAATTAAATAGATACAATACATTTTGATAATAAAATTCTACAAGAAAATATTTTAAACGCATTTTAATAAATCTGTGCATGTTGTCAAACAACCTCATTTGTGGTCATAAAAACACCAAAAATTGTCAAAAAAAACTTCAAATTATGGCTTACACATGTTTATATATGCAAAATTAAATAGATACAACACAGTTTGAGAATAAAACTATACTAGAATGCAATTTAAATGTTTATAATGGATATGTGCATGTTTTCATTCAATTTAAACCTCATTTGTGCTCATAACAACACCAAAACTCTCAAAACAACTTCAGATTATGTTTATATGTGCTTACATGTTTATATGTACAAAATTAAATAGATACAATACGTTTGAGCATAACACTCTACTATAATGCAATTTTAACACATATTAGTGAATCCGTGCATGTTTTTCAAATTAATTTCAACCTCATTTGTGCTCATAAAAACACATTCCAAAATACTTCAAATTATGTATTATACGTGTTTGCAGTTTTATAAGTGCAAAATTAAATAGAAAGGACACGTTTTGAGAATTAAAACTCAACTAGAATGCAATTTAAATGCATTTTAAGCAATTTAAACACATGTTTATACACGTTTTTAATCAATTTGGCCTCATTTTTCATTGAAAATCATCAAAATTCACATAAGCTGCTAAATATGTTTATTTGTTGTTTATATGTGTTTTCGGAGCTATATTCATGAATTATGACATATATTTCACCCCAAATTGCATTAAAATGCATTTAAAATGATTCTGAACATGCTTCTACACGTTTTTAATCAATTTGGCCTCATTTCTCATTGAAATATCATCAAATTCAAACATAAGCTGCTGAATATGTTTATTTATTTTTTATACGTATTTTTGGAGCTACATTCACGAATTATGACATATATTTCACCTCAAATTGCATTAATTTGCATTTAAAATGATTCTGAACATGTTTATACACGTTTTTAATTAATTTAGCCTCATTTCTCATTAAAATATCATCAAAATTCACACATAACCTGCTAAATATGTTTATTTGTTGTTCATATGAGTTTTTGGAGCTAATTCATGAATTATGACGTATATTTCACCTCAAATTACATTTAAATGATTCTGAACATGTTTACACACGTTTTTTTTTTTTATCAATTTGGCCTAATTTCTCAATGAAATATCATCAAATTCAAACATAAGTTGTTGAATATATTTATTTATTATTTATATATATTTTTGGAGCTAAATTGATTAGTTATGATCTGTATTTCAGCTTAAATTGCCATAAAATGCATTTAAAATGCTTATGGACATGTTCATAAACGTTTGTATTCAATTTGGCCTCATTTCTTATTGAAATATCATCAAAATTCAAACATAAGCAGCAGGATACAGTTATTTATTGTTTATATTTATGTTTGAGCTCAATTGATTAGTTATGACCTATATTTCAAACATAACCAGTAGGATACATTTAAAACGCTTTTAGACATGTCTATACATATTTTTAATTAATTTGGCTGCCTTATTTCTGGTTGAAATATCATCAAAATTCAATCAAAGTTTCTAGATATGTTGATTTCTTATTTATATGTGTTTTTTTGGAGCTAAATTGATTAGTTATGACCTGCTCAAATTCCATTAAAATGCATTTAAAATGCTTTGGACATGTTTATACACATTTTTAATCAGTTTGGTCTCATTTCTGATTGAAAAATCATCAAAGTTCAATCAAAAACTTTTGGATATGTTTATTTATTATTTATATGTGTTTTGGAAGCCAAGTTAATCAGTTATGACCTATATTTCACCTCAAATTCCATGAAAATGCATTTGAAACGCTTTTGGACATTTTTATAAACGTTTTTAATCAATGTGGCATAATTTCTGATTGAAATATCTAAAAATTCATCAAAAGATTCTTGATATATATATTTATTAGTTATGATCTCTATTTTGAGCTCAAATTGCATTGAAATACATTTAAAAAGCTTTTGGACATGTTTAGAAACGTTAGTAGTTAATTTTCAGGTTTACTTATTTAAAGTAAAATATATGAAAAAGTAAAATATATGAGTATTATTTTTTCAATTAAAACAAGTTTTTTTAGAAACTCTATTGCAGACTTTTCAATTTTGCCTCATTTCTTATTGAAATATCAGAAAAATTCAAACATATGCTATTGGATATTTTCGTTTAGAGTTTTTATTTTGTGAGTTAAATTTATTAGTTATGTATATTTCACCCCAAAGTGCATTGAAAGACATTTTGAAACGCTTTTAAACATGTTTATACAAGTTTTTTATCAATTTGACATCATTTCTGGTGGAAATATCAACAAAATTCAACCAAAAGGTTCTGGATATATTTATTTATATGTATTTTTGGAGATAAATTGATTAGTTATAACGTATATTTCAACTCAAATTGTATTGAACTCATGTAAAACGCTTTTAGACATATTTACACATGTTTCTTACAAATTTGGACTCACTTTTTGAGTAAAATATCATCAAAATTCAATCAAAAGCTTCTAGAGGTGTTTATTTGTTGTTTATTTGTGTTTCCTGGGCTAAATTGATTAGTTATGACCCATATTTCAGCTCAAATCACATTAAAAATGCATTTAAAATGCTTTGGGACATTTGTTTATACATGTTTTTATTCAATTTGGCCGCATTTTGGATTGAAATATCATCAAATTCAAATATAAATTGCTAAATATGTTTATTTATTGTTTATAAATATTTTTTGAACTAAATTGATTAGTTATGATCTGTATTTCAGCTCAAATTGCATTAAATTGCATTTAAAACATTTTTAGACATGTTTATAAACGTTTTTATTCAATTTGATCTCATTTCTTATAGAAGCATTAGAAAAATTCAAATATAAGCTGCTGGATATGTTAATTTATGTTTATATATGTATTCCGAGCTCAATAGATTCGTTATGATCTATATTTTACCTCAAATTCTTAATGTGTTTGGACTTGTATTTATACATGTTTTTATTCAAGTTGGCCTCATTTCTGAATGAAATATCATCAAATTCAAACATAAGTTGCTAAATATGTTTATTTATTATTTATATATGTTTTTAGTGCTAAATTGATTGCTTATGATCTATATTTCAGCTCAAATTGCATTAAAATGCATTTAAAACACTTTTGGACATGTTTACGATTTGGCCTCATTTGTTATTGAAATATCACAAAAATTCAAACAAAACCTGCTGGATATTTAAGTTTATTGTTTATATATGTTTTTGGAGCTCAATTGATTAGTTATGACTTATATTTCACCTCAAATTCCATTAAAATGCATTTAAAACACTTCTGAACATGTTTAGACAAGTTTTTAATCAATTTGGCCTTATTTCTGATTTAAAGTATCATCAAAATTCAATCAAAAGCTTCTGGATATGTTTATTTATTGTTTATATGTGTTTTTGGTTCAAAATTAATTAATTATGACCTATATTTCAGCTCAAATCACATTAAAATGCATGTAAAACGGTTTTCAACATGTTTGTACATTTTTGTAATCAATTTGGCCTCATTTCTTATGGAAATATCATCAAATTCAAACATGAGTTGCTGAATATGTTTATTTATTGTTTATATATGTTTTTGGTGCTAAATTGATTACTTATAATCTATATTTCAGCTCAAATTGCAATAAAATACATTTCAAACACTTTTGGACATTCTTATACTCATTTTTAATCAATTCGGTCTCATTTCTTTCTATCATCAAAATTCAAACATGAGTTGCTGGATATGTTTGTTTATTGTTAATATATGTTTTGATGCTCAATTCATTAGTTATGACATATATTTCTCATCAATTGGATTAAAATGCATTTAAAATGCTTTTGGATATGTTTATATACGTTTTTAATCAATTCAGCATGATTTCTGATTGAAATATCATCAAAATTCAAACACAAGCTGGTGGATATATTTTTTATTGTTTATATATGTTTTTGGAGTTAACTAATTAGTTACCACATTTCAGTTCAAATTCCATTAAAATACATTTAAAATTGATTTTGGACTTGTCTATACATTTTTTTAATCATTTTGGACTAATTTCTGATTGAAATATCATTATAATTCAATCAAAAGCATACATATGTTTATTTGTTGTTTATATGTGTTTTTTGGGCTAAATTGATATGTTATGACTATGATTCAGCTCAAATCGCATTAAAAATGCATTGAAAAAGCTTTTGAAGATATTTATACACGTTTTTAATCAATTTGTCCTCATTTCTGATTCAAATATCACAAAAATTCAATCAAAAGCTTCTGGATATGTTTATTTATTGTTTATATGTGTTTTTGGGGCAAAATTAATTAGTTATAATGTATATTTACCATAAATTGCATTAAAATTCTGTTTAAACGCGTTTCGACATGTGTTTATACGCATTTTTAACCAATTTGGTGTCATTTTTGATGAAATATCATCAAAATTAAAACATATGCTGCCGGGTATGTTTATTTATTGTTTATATATATTTTTGGAGCTAAATTGATTTATTATGACATATATTTCATCTCAAATTCCACTAAAATGCATTTAAAACGCTTTTGGACATGCTTATACTTGTTTTTAATCAATTCGGGCTCATTTCTATTTGAAACTTCATCAAATTGAAATATAAGTTGCTGAATATGTTTATTTATTGTTTATATATTTTTGGAGCTAAATTGATTAGTTATGATCTATGTTTTAACTCAAATTGCATTAAAATGCATTTAAAGCGCTTTGTGGACATGTTTATAAAAGTTTTTATTCAATTTGGTCTCCCTTTTTATTGAAATATGATGAAAATTCAAACATAAACTGTTGGATATGTTTTTCGAGCTCAATTGATTAGTTCTGACGTATATTTCACCTCAAAGTCCATTAAAATGAATTTAAAATGCTTTTCGGCACGTTTTTAATCAATTTGGACTAATTTCTGCTTGAAATATCATCAGAATTCAAATAGAAGCTTCTGCATATATTTATTTATTGTTTATTTGAGTTTTTGGAGCTAAATTTATTAGTTATTGCCTATATTTCACCCAAATTGCATTGAAATGCATTTAAAATACTTTTAGACATGTTTATACACGTTTTTAATCAGTTAGGACTCATTTCTGATTGAAATATCATCAAAATTCAATTAAAAGCTTACGTATATGTTTATTTGTTGTTTATTTTTTTTGGGCTAATTGATATGATATGACCTATATTTCGGCTGAAATCGCATTAAAAATGCATTTAAAACACTTTTGAACATGTTTGTATATATTTTTATTCAATTTGGCCTCATTTCTGATTAAAATATCATCAAACTTCAATCAAAAGCTTCTGGATATGTTTATTTATTGTTTATATGTGTTTTTGGGGAAAAATTAATTAATTATAACCTATATTTCTGCACAAAATGCATTTAAAACGCTTTTGGACTTGTTTATACATGTTTTTAATCAATTTGGCCTCATTTCTTATGGACATATCATCAAATTCAAACATAAGCTGTGGAATATGTTTATTTATTGTTTATATATGTTTTTTGAGCTAACTTGATCAGTTATGATCTATATTTCTTTTCAAATTACATTGACATGCATTTAAAATGCTTTTGGACTTATTTATACAGATTTTTATCAATTTGGGGTCATTTTTTATTGAAATATATTCAAAATTTAAACATAAGCTGCAGGATATGTTTATTTAGTGTTTATATTTGTTATTCAAGCTCAATTGATTAGTTATGACCTATATTTCAACTCAAATACCATCAAAATGCATTTAAAACACTTTTGGACATGTTTATTTGTATTTTTAATCAATTTGGCCTCATTTCTGATTGACATATCATCAAAATTGAATCAAAAGCTTCCAGATATGTTTATTTATTATTTATATGTGTTTTTGGAGCTAAATTGATTAGTTATGACCTATATTTGTGCTCAAATCGCATTAAAATACATTTAAAACGCTTTTCGACACAGTTATACACGTTCTTAATCAATTTGGCCTCATGATTGAAATATCTAAAATTCAAACATAAATTGCTGGATATTTTTATTTATTATTTATATATATTTTTCGAGCTCAATTGATTACTTCTGACCTATATTTCGGCACAAATCGGTTTAGAAATGCATTTAAAACGCTTTTAGACTTGTTTATATTCGTTTTTACTCAATTTGGCCTCATTTCTTGTTAAAATATCATCAAAATTCTAACTTAAATTACTGAATATTAGTATTCATTGTTTACATATATTTTTGGAGCTAAATTGATTAGTTTTGTCCCATATTTCACCTCAAATTCCATTAAAATGCCTTTAAAACTCTTTTGAATATTATTTATACACGTTTTTAATCAATTTGGCCTCATTTTCGATTGAAATATCATCAAAATTAAATCAAAAGCTTGTAGATATATTTGTTTGTTGTCAATATGTATTTCTGAAGCTAAATTAATTTGTTAAGACCTATATTTCACCGAAATTGCATTAAAATGCACTTAAAACGCTTTTGGACATGTGTATACATGTTTTCAATTAATTTGGCGTCATTTCTGATTGAAATATCAGCAAAATTCAAGCATATTCTGCTGAATATGTTTATTTATTGCTTATATATGTTTTTGGAGCTAAATTGAACTGTTATTGTCTGTATTTCAGCTCAAATTGCATTAAAATGGATCTAAAACGCTTTTGGACATGTTTATAAACGTTTTTTTACACAATTTAGCCTCATTTCTTATTGAAATATCACGAAAATTCAAACATAAGCTGCTGGCTGTTTTTGTTTATTGTTTATATATGTTTTTTGATCTCAATTGATCAGTTATGACCTAATATTTCACCCCAAATTTTTTAAATTGCATTAAAAAGCTTTTGGACATGTTTATAAACGTTTTTATACAATTTGGTCTTATTTCTTATTGAAATATCACAAAAATTCAAATATAAGCTGCTGGATATTTTTGTTTATATATGTTTTTTGAGCTCAATTGATTAACACTTTTGATCATGTTTAGACAAGTTTTTAATCCATTTGGCCTCATTTCTGATTGAAATATCATCAAAATTCAATCAAAAGCTTATGGATATGTTTATGTATTGTTTATATGTATTTTTAGAGCAAAATTAATTATTAATGACCTACATGTCAGCTAAAATCGCATTAAACTTCATGTAAAATGCTTTTCGACTTGTTTATATACATTTTTAATCAATTTTGCCTCAATTCATATTGAAATATCATCAAATTCAAACATAAGTTGCTTAATATGTTGATTTATTGTTTATATATATTTTGGAGCGAAACTGATTAGTTATGATCTGTTTCAGCTCAAATTGTATTAAAATGCATTTAAAATGCTCCGGTACTTGTTTATACAGATTTTTATTCAATTTGGCCTCATTTCTTATTGAAATATCATCAGAATTCAAAAATGAGTTGCTGGATATGTTTGTTTTCGGGTCTTCAGTTGATTAGTTATGACCTATATTTCTTCTCAAATTACATTAAAATGCATTTAAACGGCTTTTGGACATGCTTGTATACATTTTTAATCAATTTGGCATGATTTCTGATTGAAATATCATCAAAATTCAAATACAGCTGCGGGGTATATTTTTTCATTGTTTATATATGTTTTTTGAGTTAATTGATTAGTTATGACATTTTAGTTCAAATTCCATTAAAATACATTTAAAATCGCTCTTGGACATATTTATACATATTTTTAATCAATTTGGACTAATTTCTGATTGAAATATCATCAAAATTCAATCAAAAGCTTATGTATATGTTTATTTGTTGTTTATATATGTGTTTTGGGCTAAATTAATATGTTATGACCTATATTTCAGCTGAAATCGCATTAAAATGCATTTAAACCACTTTTGGGCATATTTATAAACGTTTTTATATAATTTGGTCTTATTTCTTATTGAAATATCACAAAAATTCAAAAATAAGCTGTTGGATATTTTTGTTTATTGTTTTATATATAATTTTAAAGCTCAATTGATTAGTTATGACCTATATTTCACCTCAAATTCCATTAAAATGCATTTAAAACACTTTTGAACATGTTCAAAATTTTTTTAATCAATTTGGCCTCATTTTTTTATTGAAATATATTGAAAATTCAAACATAAGCTGCTGAATATATTTATTTATAGTGTATATATGTTCTTCGAGCTCAATTGATTAGTTCTGACCTATATTTCATCTCAAATTCCATTAAAATGAATTTAAAATGCTTTTGAAGATGTCAATGCACGTTTTTAATCAATTTGGACTAATTTCTGCTGGAAATATCACCAAAATTCAAACAAAAGCTTCTGGATATATTTATTTATTGTTTATGTGTGTTTTTGAAACTAAATTTGTTAGTTATGGCCTATATTTCACCCCAAATTGCATTGAATTGCATTTAAAATGCTTTTAGACATGTTTATACTTATTTTTAATCATTGAAATATCATCAAAATTCAATCAAAAGCTTACGTATATGTTTATTTATTGTTTATTTTTTTTGGGATAAATTGATATGATATGACCTATTTCAGCTCAAATCGCATTAAAACACTTTTGAACATATTTGTATACATTTTTAATCAATTTGGCCTCATTTCTGATTGAAATATCATCAAACTTCAATCAAAAGCTTCTGGATATATTTATTTAATGTTTATATATATATATATTTGAGGCAAAATTAATTAATTATGACCTATGTTTCTGCTCGAATCGCATTAAAATGCATGTAAAACGCTTTTGGACTTGTTTACTGATATTTTTTTTAATCAATTTGACCTCATTTCTTATTAAAATATCATCAAATTCAAACACAAGTTGCTGAATATATTTATTTATTGTTTATATATATTTTTGGAGCTAAATTGATTAGTTATGATCTATATTTCTGTTCAAATTGCATTAACATGCATTTAAAATGCTTTTGGACTCGTTTATACAGATTTTTATTCAATTTGGCCTCATTTCTTATTGAAATATCATCTAAATTCAAACATAAGTTGCTGGATATATTTGTTTGTTGTTAATATATATTTTTGATGCTCAATTGATTAGTTAGGACCTATATTTTACCTCAAATTCCATCAAAATGTATATAAAACACTTTTTGACATGTTTATATACGTTTTTAATCAATTTGGCATCATTTCTGATTAAAATATCGTGAAAATTCAAACATAAGCTGCGGGATCCGTTTATTTATTGTATATATATATATATTTGGAGCTAAATTGATTAGTTGTGGTCTATGTTTCACCTCAAATTGCATCAAAATATTTTTAAAACTTTTGACCATATTTATACACGTTTTTAATCATTTTGACCTCATTTTTTATTGAGATATCATCAAAATTCACACATAAACTACTGAATATGTTTATTTATTATTTGTATGTGTTTTTGAAGATAAGTTGATTAGTTATTACTTATATTTCACTGCAAATTACAATAGAATGCATTTAAAATGCTTTGAACGTGTTTATACCACATTTTATATTAATTTGGCCTTTTTCTGATTGAAATATCATCAAAATTCAATCAAAGCTTGTGGATATGTTTATTTATTATTTATATGTGTTTTTGGAGCTAAATTGATTAGTTATGACGTATATTTCATCTTAAATTACATTAAAATATGTTTAAAATGCTTTTGAACATGTTTACACACGTTTTTATTCAATTTGGTCTCATTTTGTTTGAAATATCATCAAAATTCAATAAAAAGATTTCCGAATAATGTTTATAGGTGTTTTTAGAGCTAAGTTGATTAATTATCATTCGTGCTTATAAATCCTTCAAAATTATGTATTAGTGTTAACATGTACATATATGCTAAATAAAATAGATACAATACGTTTTTAGTATAGTATTCCACTCGAAAGCATATTAAATGCATTTAATGAATTTTACCTCATTTGTGCTCATGAAATCACCAAAACTCATAGGAAATACCTCTAATTATGTCTTATACGTGTTTGCAGGTTTATACGTGCAAAATGAAATAAATACCACACGTTTTGGGCTTAAAACTCTACTAAAATGAAATTTAAACGCATTTCTGTGCATGTTTTAATCAATTTAAGCGTCATTTGTACTCATAAGAACATCAAAACTCTAAAAATACGTCATATTATGTCTTATATATGTTTACATGTTTTTATATGCAAAATTAAATAGATACATCAAGTTTTGTGCATAAAACTCCACTAGAATGCAATTTAACACATTTAAATGAATATGTGAATGGTTTTAAGCAATTTATGCCTCATTGTGTTCATAAAATCACTAAAACTCATAAAAATACTTTAAATTATGTCTTCTTCATGTTTGTATGTATGTACAAAATTAGATAGATACAATACATTTTGAGCGTAAAATTCTATCAGAAAATATTTTAAATGCATTTTAATGATACTGTGCATGTTTTCAACCAATTTATTCTCTTTTGTGGCCATAATTGCACCAAAACTCTAAAAAATACTTCAGATTATATCTTTATACATGCTATTTATATATACAAAACTAGATAGATACAACATGTTTTGCGCATACAATTCTACTAGAAATTATTTTAGTGAATTTGTTTATGTTTTTAATTAATTTAAGCTAATTCGTGCCCATAAAAATATCAAAACTCACAAATATACTTTAAATTTGTGCGGCCCTTTTTCGTGGCCCATACGCGAGGCATCGGCGTCCTTGCTTACGAGGGAAGAAGGTGCAGGTACATCCCTGCGCGTGTTTGTGCGCTCAAGGACTTATTATTTAGGTGATTGTGGGAACTTTTATTTTCCGACGGGCGCAAGCCCTCGCCGTTAATTACCCCGGCTCTCGCCTCGGGAACCTCTGATTAATGGGCTAAACTAATTAAAATATATGGATCAGATTTGTGGCTTTATCTCTTCCTACCTCTTTTTTTTATAATATATCTTTAAAACAATCAAAAGATATAACTTTTGATAATAAGACTAAAGACGTATAATCTAAAGTCAGAGAAACGTATAATTTCTCATAAATCAGAGATCGAGGACGTATAATCCTATTGATCTCACGGAGTTCGAATATGAAGCGCACTGCCAACTCGACACTCAAGGAACCAGAGATGTTTAATCTCTACGTAGGTTCATGTCAAAGACAAGGGCGTATCGTCTTAAACAGTCTATTGACCTTCCAGATTCCGAATCTGAAGCGTTATGCCAATTCGAAACCTAGGAAAATTGGAAAATCAGGAACGTATAATATTTTATCGATTTCCAAAATGAGGTACATTAAACCTAAAGCGCATTGCCAATTTAACATTCTCGAAACATGATTTGATATGATTTGATATGTTGGTATGTTTTATCAAGTTTTGGACTTATCTGCATATTTAGCATATTTGGCCAAAGATCTGGACATATTTGCATATTTGTCATATTTTGTCAAGAGTTTGGACATATTTGTATATTAGGCATATTTGGTCAAAGATTTAGACATATTTGCATATTTGACATGTTTGCTCAAAAGTTTGGGAATATTTGTATATTTGACATGTTTAGTCAGAAGTTTGGGCATATTTGCATATTTGACATGTTTGGTCAAAAGTTTGGCATATTTGCATATTTAACATGTTTGGTCAAATACTTGGGCATACATATATTTTTGACACATTTGATCAAGTGTTTAGGTTGATTTGCATATTTTACATGTTTGGTCAAAGATTTAGACATATTTACATTTTTGACATATTTGGTCAAATATTTGGGTATATTTGCATATTTGACATGTTTGGTCGAATATTTGGACATATTTGTATTTTTGACATATTTGGTCAGATATTTGGGCATATTTGCATATTTGACATGTTTGGTCAAACATTTTGGATTTATTTGTATATTTGACATGTTTCGTCAAATATTTGGATATATTAACATATTTAAATATTTTGATTTGTTTTATAACATAATTTGATTATCTTTGAATATTTTGATTTGTTTTATCAAAATATAATATTTATTTAGTCATTTTTAATATTTTGACTTATTTTATCAAAATGTGACATGATTTGATCATTTTTGAATATTTCGATTTGTTTTATCAAAATATAACATAATTTGATTATTTTGAAAATTTTAATTTGTTTTATCAAGATATAACATAATTCAATCATTTTTGAATATTTTGATTTGTTTTATCAAAATATAACATAATTCAATCATTTTTGAATGTTTTGATTTTTTTTTTCAAAATATAACATAATTCAACCATTTTTGAATATTTTGATTTGTTTTATCAAAATATAACATAATTCAATCATTTTCAAATATTTTGATTTGTTTTATCAAGATATAACATAATTTAATTATTTTTGAATATTTTGATTTGCTTTATCATAATTCAATCATTTTTGAATATTTTGATTTGTTTTATCAAAATATAACATAATTCAATCATTTTCAAATATTTTGATTTGTTTCATCAAAATATAATATAAATTTATCATCTTGAATATTTTTAATTTGTTTTAAAAAAACATGACATAATTCAATTATTTTGGATATTTTTAATTTATTTTATCAAAACATGACATAATCTAATTATTTTGAATATTTTGATAACATAATTTGATTATTTTGAATATTTTAATTTGCTTTATCAAAATATGATACAATTTGATCATTTTTGATTTGTTTTATAACATATAACATAATCTGGTTATTTTGAATATTTTTGAGTTGTTTTATCAAAACATAACATAATTTGATTATTTTTAATATTTTTATTTATTTCATCAAAATATAACATAATTTAATTACTTTGAATATTTTGATTTGTTCTTTCAAAAACAGAGTTCAATTATCTTGAGTATTTCTATATGACATAATTTCCATTTATTTAAAATAATCTATTTGATATTTTGAATTTGTTTTATACATATATCATATGTCTTGAATATTCTTTTATTTATAATAAAAAGAAAATAAAAATCAAAATTGGCATTTTATGGCCTTAAAAATATTCATAAATGAAATCATGATTTTTGATATATTTTTCGTAATTTTTAGGCTTGAGAAATAATTTTTATTTGGTGTTTAAAGTTTAATTTCAAAACAGATTAATATGGGCCGTTGGATTTGGGCTTATGTATTAAGATCTAAACTTTAGTTCAGTTTTTAAAGAATTTTTTAAACTAGGCCGTTGGATCTCTAGCGCGCATCAAGCCTCCACTAGGCTGTTTGAATTTCATCAAGATTCGCACTTTGAGATGCATTAATATTCGGGCTCCTTCTCTCCGACACTGATCAAGGCCCTGCCGGCGTCGGATCTTCGATCGGAGGGCATGGTTGGCATCGCCGGAGCGTGGGGAGTCCATCAGTGGTGGTCTCGGCGGCGGCTTGGATCGTCGGAGATGGGGGTAGCCACTTGGTTTCGGTTGGGATATTGGCTGAGATGAAATTTTGAGGAATTTGAGCTGATTTTTGACAAATTAATTCAATTTCTTTGTCATATGGCATCGTCAGAACATGATTAGCAAGTTCTTGAAATATAATTTGGGTTTAATTCATCAATTTTGCAACTTTGGCCATTTGGTACCAAACTAGTTTCGAGGACTTTGGTCCCAAATGGTATTTCATGGCTTTTCGTTACAATTTTCTTCCAATTAACCATTTAGACAGTGTCGTTTAGTATGTTTGAACATGTTTGAATGATCAATTTCATCAATTCAGATGTGCATTGTCCTTTATACACATTTGCAATTTTCAATTTGGTTTTTCTTTTGATTTTATCACATTCTTCAAAAATTGCATGTTGGAGTATCTTTATTTGGGTCAATTACATGTTTTAGAAAGGTTTTATATTAGTTTAGCAAATGAATTTCACTTATACACAAGTTAATTTCACTTTTGCACTTTTCTGGTATTGACTCAGAGTTAACTCAATTTCAATTTTGACAGACCCAATTTCAAAAATTCACAGAAAATCACAGAAAATCCCAAAAATGGTAAAATTTGGTGAGTAAGTGCATTAAGACTTATTCTAGATGCCCATGAAATTTCAAGCTAATTGAGTGAACAGAAAGCATGTTTTTTGGATATTTACCAGTCTGGACAGAAATGCCCTTTCAGATCTGTGAAAAATCAAATTTGGCTTAACCTATGTGTTAAAGCATGGTTTAATTATTTAAAACTCTTTAAAACATCACATGAGGTGTTATAAGGGTGAATTTATCAAGAAAATTTGCATTTTGGACTCAAAAAGAGAATGGACTTCTCAGTTTGACCAAAAGTTGACCTTTCTAGGTTTTTGACAGATGAGATTGGAAAATTCATAACAATTCACAGAAATGTTTGCTGTTTAAAAGTTGCCAGAAAAATACACAAATTAAATTGCATGAAATCAATGATATAATTGCATGTGATTTTTATACCAAAAATTTGAAGTTATGAAATTATATCCAATTTCATAATTTACTATATGTGAAAATTATTTCTTGAAATTAAAGAAACAATTTCATGAAATAACCATGACAAATATTAAATCATGAAATTATTTTCAATCTCATGATTTATCAAATCTCAAAATTATTTCTTGAAATTAAAAAATAATTTCATGAAATAATTATGCTAAACACCCTTTCAAAAAAATATATATACACATGTGTGCAAAAAAAATCTATGCACAAAACCCTAATTGTATGAAATCAAGAAACAATTTCATATAATTAAACATGCCAAATCCAAAAATCATGAATTTCATTCATGAAAAATGCCCCAAATATTATCCCTTGGAATTAAAAAAAAATTATTCTTTGGAATAATCATGCCAAAATATTAATTGTATAAGATTAATATGCCTAATCATATACAATTAAAGATTTAAGTGAAATTAATGCCTAATTTCACACCCAAAAATACCAAAAATATTACCCAAAATAACATAATCATGGAATATATTTTCTGTGATTTTTCAGTAATTTTTCATGGATTTTTGCATGAAGAATAAAATAAAATGAAAAAAAAAGAATAAAGAAAATACCAAAAATCAGAACTGGAGATAATTCTGGGTGCAATTTGGGGGATGTGCAACACTCTGGGTGCAATCTGGGGAGCTCAAGCGCGACTTCTGCCCTTGGGACCCGCCTGTCATACACACAAAGTGTTAAAGGCGCTTTGCGTGGACCCAGTACACATGCACCATACCACTGACGATACGTTTTGGTGCACAAGGACCAAGCCCACAGCCCAACCCTCAGTTTTTCGCTGGGGTTGTGTCTCATTAAACCTGACGACTGGGCCCCTCTCCTTTAGTCTCACTGCCAAGGGGGCCCAGCGCCCAGAGTTATTTTGGCCAGCGAAAAGAAAAGAAGGGAAAGAGAGGTGAGCGCGGTGCACGCGCTCCCTCCCTCTGACAAGCCCGAAACCAAAGCACGGTTCACGTGCACCCAACCCAAGCGAGAGAAACCTTTTGAATTTCTCTCTCTCTCCCTCCTTTCTTCCTCCTCGAGCTCCAGAGCTCAGTGGAGCTTCGAAAATGGAGTCTAGGTGTACAACGCGAGTTGGCTTAAACCATTTTAGGGACTTAATCTACACCTTAAGGGGAATTCAATGCCACAAACAGCATTGAAAATAGTAAAGTAAATAAGGAGAAAATCGAAGGAGAAAGTACCTCGACCTTGAAGGTGACAGGGCAATTGGGAGCTCGAGAGGCCAAGCCAACACCTGGGGGAGCTCCGAGATGCTTCCACGACGCTGCCTGAAGTGTCAATTTGGAGTGAAAAGCACTCAATTGATAGGTGCACCACTTAGCACTCAAGTCTGATCTGGGGGTGGTCAATTGGCACAACTCAGCACTCAAGCAGCCAAATTGACACGTTGGGCACACTCAGTGGCACTTTGGTGACATGTCAAGCGCCAGCAAGGCCAAGGAATATTCGGGATATGCTCACACCCGAAAGGCATGACACACTGACCCAAGGAAGAAGACAAAGCCAACGGCTCCTTCTCTCTCCCCATGCCTGTGTCAGGGACACATGTAGGCACCTCAATGGAGAGCTCTGAGCGCCAGTTAGCTGGAGGAATCTTCCAAGGACAAGCCTCAGGCCAGCACAGGCCTGGCTGGCTCAATCCTGGCCACTTGATCAAACCAAGGGCTGAGATGATGCCAGCTCAGCCCTGAGGCTTAAACCATGCCCTCTGGGCTATAAATAGACCCCCAGTGAAGAAGAAAAAGAAGAGAGAGAGCAACATAGCTGAAACTCTGCCAAAATCAAAACTCCACCCAATTTCCACAAAAAGAAAGCTTAGCTGAGAAGAGATCAAGCTCTGAATAGCTAGGTAAGGGATAGAAGAGCCAAGCCTTGAGCTTGGCTCAGTCCCAATTGAGCTCAAGGAGCCAGTCTCACCTTGCTGGGTGAGATGGCTAGCCTCTGGCTGGGGAGGTGCACATGTGCCTCCCTCCTTCCAGAGCTCAATTGGTGGCTGAGCTTGAGTCTCAGGAGCTCACATGGTGAGTTCACCATGGATTTTGGCAGCATACTCCAACCAATTGGCACATGCCAATCTGGTTTCATGGGGATGGGCACATGCTCATCCCCTCTCTCTCTCAAGCCCTGTGCACATGTGCAGTGGCTGTGTAAAGCTCAATAATGGCTTTATACAAGCTGTTATGCTGTCAAAATTCCATGGAGAAACAAAATCCCATGTTTTATATGAGTATTGTATTTCAATTTGTTATAATATATGATTTTTTGGTGCAAATTGGTTTTATTTCTTTCTTTAGTTCCTTCTTTTATGTTCTTTGATGTGCTTGATGGCTCAGAACCATAATTGAGCAATGAAAAGCAATGAGCATCAGTACTGGCTTGAGTCCAGTGAATTCCAGTTTCTGTCCAGCTGAGAGATCAATCCATATCTCTCAGTCTGGCTGTTAATTTCTTATGAAATTTCACAGTCATGTAGATTGGGTTTATAATGGCTTACCACATAAATTTTATAATTTTTGGAATTTTCTGTGAATTGATATGAATTTTACAATCTCATCTGTCAAAAACTCCAAAAAAGTCAACTTTGGGTCAAACTGAGAAGTTCATTCTTCTTTTGATTCAAAAATCCAAAATTTCTTGATTAATTCACCTTTATGACACCTCATGTGATGTTTTAAAGGGTTTAGAATAATTAAACCAGGCTTTAATCCATAGGTTAAGCCAAATTTGATTTTTAACATATCTGAAAGGGCATTTCTGTCCATTCTGGTGAAAATACAGAAAACATGCTTTCTGATTATTCAATTAGCTTGAAATTTCATAGGCATACAAAATAAGTCTTAATGCATTCATTCACCAAATTTTACCATTTTTGGTATTTTCTGTGATTTTCTATGAATTTTTGAAGTTGAATCTGTAAAAATCAGAATTGAGTTAATTCCGGAATAAATATCAGAGAAGGAAAAAATGAAATTAACTTACATACAAAAGAAATTCACATGCAAATCTAGTATAAAACATTTCCAAAACATACAATTGACCCAAATAAACATACTTAAACATGCAATTTGAGAGGAGTGTACAGAAATCAAAGGAAAACCAAATTGGAAATAAAACCAGAAATGACTCAATGTGCATAAAGGACAATGCACATCTAAATTGATGAAATTGATCATCCAAACATGTTCAAACATACTAAACGACACTGTCTGGAGGGTTAATTGGAAGAAAATTGCACAGAAAAGCCATGAAATACCATTTGGTACCAATGCCCTGAAACCAGTTTGGTACCAAATGGCCAAAGTTGCAAAATTAATGGATTAAACTCAAATTAAGCCTCAAAATCTTGATAAACATGTTCTGACGATGCTATATGACAAAGGAATCGAGTCAATTTGTCAAAAATCAGCTCAAATCCCTCAAAATCTCATCTCAGCCAACTTCCCAACCGAAACCAGGTGGTTACCCCCATTTCCGGCGATCCAGGCCGCCGCCGCCGCCGAGACCACCGCCGATGGACTCCCCACGCTCCGGCGATGCTAGCCATGCCTCCTGATCGGAGATCCGACGCCGGCAGGGCCTCGATCAGTGTCGGGGAGGATGAGCACGAATATTGATGCATCTCAAAGTGCGAATCTTGATGAAATTCAAACAGCCCAGAGAAGGCTTGATGCGCGCCAGAGATCCAACGGCCCAGTTTAAAAGATGCTTTAAAAACTGAACTTAAGTTCAGATCTTGATGCATGGGCCCAAATCTGACGGCCCATATTAATCTGTTTTGAAAATAAACTTTAAACACCAAATAAAAATGATTTCTCAAGCCCATAAATTATGAAAAATATATCAAAAATCATGATTTCATTTATGAATATTTTTAAGACTATAAAATGTCAATTTTGATTTTATTTTATTTTCTTTTTTATATCATAAATAAAAGAAAATTCAAGATATATGATATATGTATAAAATAAATTCAAAATACCAAATAGGATATTTAAAAATAAGTGAAAATTATGATAAAACAAATCAGCAATTTTCAAAATAATCAAATTATGCATATTTTGATAAAACAAATCAAAATATTCAAGGATAATTAAAATATGTCATAAACAAATCAAAAATATTTTAAATAATCAAATCATGCTATATTTTGATAAAACAAATCAAAAATATTCAAAAAATGATTGAATTATGTTATATCTTGATAAAATAAATTAAAATATTCAAAAATGATTAAATATGTTATATTTTGATAAAACAAATCAAAATATTCAAAAATAATCAAATTATGTCATGTTTTGATAAAACAAATCAAAATATCAAAAAAAAATGGTTAAATATGTTATGTTTTGATAAAACAAATCAAAATATTAAAAAATGATTAAACATGTTACATTTTAATAAAACAAATAAAAATATTCAAAAATGACTAAATATGTTATATTTCGATAAAAACAAATCAAAATATTCAAAATAATCAAATAATGTCATATTTTGATAAAACAAGTTAAAAATATTCTAAAATAATTAAACCATATCATATTTTGATAAAACAAATCAAAATATTCAAACTGACCAAATTATGTTATATTTTGATAAAACAAATCAAAATATTCAAAATAATTAAATTACATTATATTTTGATAAAACAAATTGAAATATTCAAAATAATCAAATTATGCCACATTTTGATAAAATAAATAAAAAATATTCAAAAATGATTGAATCATGTCATAAAACAAATCAAAATGTTCAAAATAATTAAACTTTGTTATATTTTGATAAAACAAATCAAAATATTTAAATATGTCAAATATGTCCAAATATTTGACCAAACATGTCAAATATGCAAATATACCCAAATATTCGACTAAATATGTCAGGAATACAAATATGTCTAAATATTTGACCAAACATGTCAAATATGCAAATATACCAAATATTTGACCAAATATGTCAAAAACACAAATATACCCAAACATTTGACCAAACATGTCAAATATGCAAATATACCCAAATATTTGACCAAATATGTCAAAAATACAAATATGTCCAAATATTTGACCAAACATGTCAAACATGCAAATATACCCAAATATTTGACTAAATATGTCAAAAACACAAATATGCCCCAATCTTTGACCAAACATGTCAAATATGCAAATATACCCAAATATTTAACTAAATATGTCAACAATACAAATATGTCCAAATATTTGACCAAACATGTCAAATATGCAAATAAACCCAAACATTCGACCAAACATGTCAAAACATACAAATATGCCCAAATTTCTGACCAAACATGTCAAATATGCAAATATGTCCAAATCTCTGGTCAAATATGCCAAATATGCAAATATGTCTAAATCTCTGGTCAAATATGCCAAATATGCAAATATGTCCAAATCTCTGGTCAAATATACCAAATATGCAGATAAGTCCAAAACTTGGTAAAAACATACCAACATACCAAATCATATCAAATCATGTTTCGGGAACATTAAACTGGCAGTGCGCTTCAGGTTTAATGTACCCCATTTTGGAAATCGAATAAAGAATTATATGTTCCCGATTCTCCAATTTTCCCAGGTTTCGAATTGGCATAGCGCTTCAGATTCGGGATCTGGAAGGTCAATAGACTGTTTAGGACCATACGTCCTTGTCTTTGACGTGAACCTTTCCAGAGATCAAACATCTCTGGTTCTTTGAGTATCGAGTTGGCAGTGCGCTTCATATTCGAACTCCATGAGATCAATAGGATTATACGTCCTCGATCCCCGATTTATGAGAAATTATACGTTTCTCTGACTTTAGATCATACGTCTTTAGTCTTATTATCCAAAGTTATACCTTTGGGTTATTTTAAACACGTATTATAATAAATTGAAAGGAAGAAATAAAGCCACAAATCTGATCCATATATTTTGATTAGTTTAGCCCATTAATCAGAGGTTCCCGAGGCGAGAGCCGGGGTAATTAACGGCGGGGGCTTGCGCCCGTCGGAAAATAAAAGTTCCCACAATCACCTAAAATAATAAGTCCTTGAGCGCACAAACACTCGCAGGGATGTACCTGCACCTTCTTCCCCCGTGAGCGAGGACGCCGATGCCTCGCGCGTGGGCCGCGAAAAAGGGCCGCACAGGTTCTGGCACGCCCGGTGGGACGTATCTTTCTCCTCTCATCTCTTGGGCTAAACTAATTAAATATATGGATCAAATAAAAAAAAATATATATATATTTTGCATGAAATATGGCTAATTGATTTGTGGAGTCTATATTTTTCAGGAAATGATGTCTGGCGTTAATTCTCCGTTTGCGATCGCCGTCCCCGTCTCTCTCAACGAGGCGGGCCACATGGTGTTCTCGTTTGGGGACTTTCCCCAAATGATCGTTCTTCCTCCTACTTCACCATCACCGACACCAACTCTGGTCAAGGATGAGGACCATGAAGTCTCCTTCAGGATCACCCAGAAGGGGATTGACAACAAAATCATGGCGCTCCCTCCAAAACCTCAGCGCCCCAGGAGACAACGCTTAGTGAACAAAGTCTCCCCGACCCTTCCGACACCGGTGGCCCCAAAGGTCACCAAGAAACGGGCTCTCCAAGCCTACCAGGATGAATTGGTGGCTGAGCCAAATCTTCCCATCTCCAACCCCTTCACATCCTTAAGGATTGTGAAAAGGAACTCTCCAACCGCTCGCATCCGGAGCGTTTGGGAGGTTCCACAACCGAAACCTCACCTAAACCAAAACTTCTCGACCGAGTCGGGGAGACCCTCAGGCCTCAAACAGGCCAACCTAGGTAAGTCTCTATACGAGACTCACCAAGCTATTAAGGCGCGTAAACAACAGCGCCGGAACAAACCTCAATCTCCTGCCTCTCAAATCCAGGGGAGACAGGTCCACTTCCCCCGGGAATCGGGGAACCGCCCATATGAACGGGCACCAGGGACCAAACAAACATGGATCCCAAAATCTCGTTTGACCCAAACAAGTCAGACACCATCCACCTATATAAAGGTGGCTAAGCCCAAAACACGGGCTACGGTCAAAACCACCGCTCTCTCAAAAAATATTGAGGGTGAAAACGTGTTTAATAGGCTGGGGTCAAAGATAAAACCCCAAGCCTCAAGCACGACCGTGTTTGACAGGCTAGGGCCAAAACTAGACCCTAAGCCATTAAAGTCAAGCAAAGGACTGGTTATCACTGTTCCTGATCAGGCCCGAAAGAAGAGGCGGGTCTCTCGTCCGACACCCTACGCTGATGACGAAGAAGAACACTTCACGGTCTATACTGTGGGGGCGTATGACGAAAGCTCCTTTGACGATCAAGAAGAACGTCACGCCACATATATGGCTGATGATGAAGAAGTGGGCCCATCCAATGACCCACCGCCTGGTCGAGACGTCGAGAACGCTCATGCGGCCAGGACCAGAGCCAGGACCAAAAGAGGGCAAAAAGGGGCCCTCCAACTGACGACGAATCAGCCCACAATGAGGCAGAAATGGAAGACACTGGTGGCTCCGCGAATGATTTCGTCGCCCAATTAAAACGACAACTGTCTATACGAGAACGAGAAATGGAGGAGTATAGACAGAAAAATGAGCAAGAAATGGGAGAACTCAGAAAGCAAAATCAAGAGGCTTTAAGCCTGATCAAGTCCTTAAGTGACTTTCTGACTAAAAAGGGGATCACAAATGAGAGGATGGAAGATGAAGGACCCTCCAAACATGCGGGACCTCAACCCTCACAACATCCAAGCTTCAGAGACCCCGACGGTCACAAAGAAGACCTCCCATGTGGAGGAGAGAGCTCTCGAGTCAATATTGCTCGAGGCTCCAACACTCGCACATATACTAATGAGAATCAAGGATTGACTAAAAAGGAGATCCAAGAGATAATTAGTCAACAACTGCAAATGGCGGGCGCAGGATTTACCGTCTCACCCTTGAAACGAACGGGGAGGCCGTATCCAGCCGATTACGACGCTATACCTTACCCAAAGGGGTATATAGTCCCGAAGTTTAAGTCCTTCTCGGGAGAGGGTGTAAAAGACACAAACCCAGATCAACACTTGGCCCATTTCATGGCCTCGTGTGGGAATACAGGGAGCAATGATGCCTTGTTGCTGCGTCAATTCCCGCAAAGTCTAACAGGTCCCGCCTTCGAATGGTACTACTCATTAGAAAATGGGAGTATCAAAACGTGGGATGACATGACTGATGCATTCAGGGCAAAGTTCGCGATCATGACTGACAAAATCAGCATTGCGGACTTGGCCAATACCAGGCCCCAGAAGAATGAGAAAGTTCTGGAATACATTAGTCGCTGGCGAAACCTCAGCATCAGGTGTGATCGCCCGATAACCCAAAGGGAGGCGGTCGAACTAATACTCAGGAACGTTGACAACTGGATGACACCGTTCTTAGGGATAGCCAAGATTACGACATATCAGGATTTGATAAACTGTGTGTCCAGGCTTGAAAATGCACCTCCAAATTCATGGCCCAACTACTCGGGTCAGAGATTCCAAAGAGGAGGGAAAGCCGAGGCCAAGGTAGCCAGTACAAGCAAGTCCGGCGGCAAAAACGCGGCCGCTAATGTCAACACTGTAAACAATGGTGGCTCGTCAAATAAAAATGACGGCGGCAGCAGTGCAAAACCCGTATATGGAAGCGGGCAGCCTCTTAAAAGTCTGGAGGAATTAAAGAGCAAGCCTTATTCATTTAAAAGGGATAAAGTCGCAAGACTTTTTAAAGATGCCTTGAAGGATGGGCTCCAATTACCTAAATGTAAACGGCCCGCCGACATGGAGAAATCCAATGACCCGAACTACTGTCCATATCACAGAGTGCTTGGGCACCCCATAGAAGATTGTTGGGTGTTCAAAGACTGGATAGAAAGGAGGTACAAGAATGGCGAGATAACTCTGGCTGATAGTATCCTCCAAACGCCAGCCCCGCATGAGCAGGTGAACGCGGTCTCTCATATAGAGATCAATATTGAGGATTCTTCGACCGAACCTTGGAGTATCCATCTGTCCCGGAAAGCAAAGAAACTCCTCAAATCCATTCAGAAAGAACCAGGTATTTTGTGGAAGAATGATGTAACTCCCATTATCCCTGAACCACCAAGAAAATCGGTGGCCTTCTACAAGAAAGCGAACAAAAATGACAGCCGCAAACGGGACAAGAAGCCAGTAAAGCCAAAGGAGTATCCGGAAAAGTCAGAACTCCAGAAGTACATTGATGCGCTCGAAGAATACGAACAAGGTCAACCGATACCGGCCATGCTTCGAGACTTCATTCCTAAACGAATTCTCAACAAATTAATGGGTATAGTCGATGAAGACGAAACCACAGATGAAGGAGATGAGTTCTGGGATGAAGAATGCTGTGTCATCACCCACGTAGAAACTCATGAGGTGAGTGAGTCAGAAGACTCTGATACTCTCCCTTGTCGGGAGGAGCTTTATCTCAACGAGCTTCTCGGGCAAGTTCATCATTTTATGAATGGTAGCAAAAAGACAACCAGCATAGACTCAAAGTCGACAATTCGGAAATTCAAACCCGAAGGCATAAAAGGGCTAGTGGAAGACATGTCCTGTCGAATGAGAAAAGAATGCGAGAAGGGACCTGAAATGAATGGGTTCCTTAGAGTTGGATTTACCCGAGACGAGGGAAACTCATCTTCGGGGCGCCCGAAAGAGGACATGGTGATCATAGTTTCTCATGGGCATCAATCCAGAAATGAGGCATTTCGGCCAGGTCAAGCCCGAAGGAAACCTCCCAATGTCTTTTTAGTAAACATAGAAGACAAAGAAATGCTGGAAAGCATAGCATGGCAAGATTGCGGCCACGAAGAAAGGCTGACGATCGAAACCACAAGTGAGGAAAGAGGTGGCGAGTCTCAGGCCGTTTCTACTCAAGCCAGGAATATCTCCGTTGTGAACCCAAGGAGAGGGTCAATAAATCCTGAGTCAAGGAAAGAGGGTAGGCCCGTCGACGGCCGAAAACGCTCTTTTAAAATAGAGAACAGGGAGGAAGGGCAATCAAATCCTCACAAATACACCCGTTCCGCGCCTAACCAAAAAGAATGGTGCCATGCAATACATCATAATAGCGATTCTGAAGAAGACGCACACTTTCCCGGGAGTCTATTTTATCCCGAAGAAGGTAATGAGGCCACTACCTCTGAAAAGGAAAAGACAGAATGTCAGGTCGTTCTGCGTTCGGGCACCTACATCCCTGAACGTCAACCTCCAAAGGAGTCTGACCGAAATGTCGCGAAGACCAAAAGTACAAGCAAAGAACCAGAAAATGGCCTACCCACCCGTGAAAAGTCAAAACTCACGGTAGGAGATTACAATGTGCTGGCGCATCTCCGTAAGATCCCAGCCTTGCTTAGTGTCTTTGATGCATTGATGATGTCGAAGGATATGCGCGACATATTAATATACGCGCTCCAAAATCCTGAGCAATTCCAGGCCTACTTTGCTGAAAAGCAATCACATGAGACGGCATATGTCAATATCCGTTCAACGGGTATCCACTTTACTGATGAAGACCTGTTGACTGGCACCGCCGATCACAACCGGCCGTTGTATGTAACTGGCGACTGTGAGGGGCAAAGATTGAATCGCATTTTGGTCGACTCGGGGTCATCAATAAACATTATGCCCTTGAGGATCCTGAAAACCTTAATGCTGGACACCAAACCATTGTCGAATGAGAAGGTGACCATTCATGGGTTCAATCAACATTCACAGAAAGCCATGGGTGCGGTGACCCTAACACTCCAATTCGGGGGCCTGATAACCTTGACCAAATTTTATGTCATTGACGCCGATACGTCATACAAGGCCTTACTCGGTCGCCCTTGGCTGCATGAAAACCGGGTGGTACCATCAACTCTTCACCAATGCATGAAATACATGAAAGACGGAAGGCAAAAAAGGATAAATGGGGACATCAAGCCATTCGGGGTCCATGAAATTGGCCTTAGCGACGCCCGTTATTTCTTAACGCAGGAGGAGAAGGATCAGCATAAAGCGCTGATGGAGTCTCTAAGCTCCGTCTTACAAGGAAATGGCTCGGAAATGCAAACAAGCCAAACCAAATCCACGCCTGATCTGGTGTCATCTCATGAGAAAAAGGCACCAACTTTGAGTAATAAACCCGTTTACGGGTTATCCTCTGATGAAGAGGAAGACAAGAAGGAACGAGTGTATGGTATCACCCCCTTATTTGGCGCCTCTTCTGATGAAGAAGATGAGAAGATCTCGATGCGCAGGGTTATCCCACTATACGGGGCCTCAACAGATGATGAGTCAGAAGAGGAAGCTCCTACAGATGAAGAGGCATATGAATCGGAGAGTGGATCAGAAGAAGAAATTCTGTTTCACGTTAAACCGACGTACAACTTCGAAACTGACGAGAGCCATGAATCGTCTTTAAGGGTTGAAAAGGTACCCGAAAAACATTACAAGGACCTTTCTCCCAAGGAAGTGAACCAAATCCAGAAGTTGCGGACGTTTGTCGTTCCTTCAAAGGTCGAACGCTTGCCAGGGAAGACGGTCACTCATAGACCAATTAGATTCTACAAAATCGATGCAATCAATCCTGGTGATAATGCCCTGATCCACGAGTGGAGTGGCTTATTGTCAGAAGACTCCGATGACGGGGAAGTCAATATCGAGGCGTCCCGGTATTTCGGGAAGAATCAGGGCCAACTGATGGAAAAGGCCCGGTGTTCTCAAACCATATCAAAATCCAAGATGTATTACTTTGAAAGACTATGGAATGGCTCAACTAATACGGTCAGGGGCCTTGATGACAAGATCAAATACACCCGCGGTTTGGGATACAACTCTGAGTCAGAAGAAGACGGGGATCCCGACGAACGGTGTCGAAGTTTCTTCAAGAACCACAGAGTTACCTGTTATATGGTATCTGAGGAGCCAGAAGAAGAAGACTTCATCCTGGTGGCTAAAAACGCACCAAAGGAGTTGGAGGACGGCGCGCCAAACACCATTGACGAGTTGGTGGAAGTTAACCTCGGGACAGATGAAGACCCCAGGCCAACCTTCATAAGCGCATCCCTTCCCCAAGAGAAGCAGGAACCTTTGAGGGCCTTTCTCCAAGAATATATTGATTGTTTCGCATGGAGCTATGAAGAAATGCCAGGACTGGATCCCAAAGTTGCAGTCCACAAACTCAAAATTGACCCAAGTATAAAGCCGGTCAAACAAGCACCGCGACGAATGAGAATAGAACTTGAAGAAAAGGTCGTGGTCGAAACCAAGAAGCTTATCGATGCAGGCTTTGTGCGGGAAGAAGAAACTCCCGATTGGGTGGCTAGCATCGTTCCTGTAAAGAAGAAGAACGGGCAAATACGTATATGTGTCGACTTTCGCGACCTGAATAAAGCTTGCCCTAAAGATGACTTTCCTTTACCGGTGACGGAAATCATCATCGACCATACCTCGTCCTATGAGGTATTCTCTTTTATGGATGGGTACGCGGGGTATAACCAAATCAAAATGGATGAAGAAGACCAGAAGCATACGGCCTTCCGCACTCCGATGGGTATTTATTGTTACAAGGTTATGCCTTTTGGCCTCAAAAATGCCGGGGCCACATACCAGCGAGCCATGACGAAAATATTCGACGACCTAATTCATAAGATTGTCGAATGCTACGTGGACGATTTGGTCGTAAAGGCGACGTCCTATGACGAGCATCTCATAAATCTCAAGGTCGTGTTTGACCGTCTGAGGCAACATGCGCTGAAGCTAAACCCGTTAAAGTGCGCCTTTATGGTTTCGTCGGGGAAATTTCTTGGGTTTGTTATTCGACACCGGGGAATAGAAATAGACCCGGGTAAAATCAAGGCAATACAAGAATTGCCGCCACCCAGGAACCTTAAGGAGCTTCACTCGCTTCAAGGCCGCTTGGCATACATTAGGCGATTCATAGCCAATCTATCGGGTAGGATACAACCTTTCACCCGATTGACCAAGAAGGATGTCCCGTTTAAATGGGACGAAGCCTGCCAACAAGCCCTAAATGACATCAAGGGCTACCTCCTCAAACCACCAGTGCTAGCAGCTCCAATACCAGGAAAAGAGCTGATATTGTACACGACGGCCTTGGATGGATCTCTCGGGGCCTTGTTAGCACAAGAAAATGAACAAGGGAAAGAAAACGCCCTCTATTATTTGAGCCGCATGCTGGTAGGGGCGGAATACGCCTATACACCGATTGAAAAGCATTGCCTGGCATTGGTGTTCGCTGTGAAGAAGTTGCGACACTACATGATAGCCCACAAGGTCATCCTCATCTCAAAGATTGACCCCTTAAAATATCTCATGACGAGACCCATGCTTACAGGCAGGTTGGCAAGATGGGCCATAATCCTGACCGAGTTTGATATAACTTTCGCGCCACAAAAGGCCATAAAGGGGCAAGCGATGGCTGATTTCCTAGCGGCCCATCCAATACCCGACGACTCTCCTTTGGCATGCGAATTTCCAGATGAAGAAGTCTTTCATACCAAAGATGAAACCCTAAGTTGGGAAATGTACTTTGATGGGGCATCATCAATACGGCCCACCGCAGGCCCAAACATCCCGCAAATACGGGCCGGGATAGGTTTAGTCTTCGTGACACTAGAAGGAGGAATCATGCGTCATGCCTTGGCATTGACCGAGCCTTGTACAAATAATGAGGCCGAATATGAAGCGCTCATAGCCGGGTTAGAGCTTGCGCTGAATATGGGGATTAGAAAACTCCATGTGTTTGGTGACTACCAATTGATAATAAATCAAATCACCGGAGCATACAAGGTACTAAAACCGGAGTTGATAAAGTATCACGCTAGGGTTTTGGAATTAATAGATGAAATTCCCGAAATCCTATTCAAGAAAATCTCGAGAGCCACAAACGGCAAAGCTGATGCGCTCGCTCGGGTGGCTAAAGAATTAGACGAGCCTAGCGACGAAAATGTGCAAATTGTTGTCAAAAATCGACGACCCCTGTCCTCATGCTTCACGGGGACCAAAGATAAAATCCAGGTGGCTATGGCCGAAGAAATGGAAAGTGACCTGGAAGATGTCATGGTGACTCAGCCGAATGACGATTGGCGCCAACCTTTCGTTGAATACTTCAAATACGGGGTTCTCCCGAATGAGAAATCAGCGCGAGAGCAACTCAAGAAGAGAGCGCTTCGCTACGCCTACGTTAATGACACCTTATACAGGCGATCATACGACCAAATGTGGCTTCGCTGTGTGTCAAACTCAGAAGTCCACCAAATCATGAAGGAAGTTCATTCGGGTTTATGCGGAGCACATCAGCCGGGACCCAAAATGCGACTTAAGATAAAGCGCATGGGCTATTATTGGCCCACCATGGCACGCGATTGTATCGAGCATGCCAAGAAGTGTCACATGTGCCAAATACATGGCACGTTCATACATCAACACCCAAACCCGTTACACCCGACTGTGTCATCTTGGCCGTTTGATGCATGGGGTACTGATGTAGTCGGGCCCATTGACCCGCCTTCCTCTAAGGGTCATAAGTTTATCTTGGCTGCGACCGATTACTTCACCAAGTGGGCCGAGGCAGTCCCGCTTAGGGAAGTGAAGGCAATCGATGTCGTGAATTTCTTCAAAAACCATATCTTATACCGATTTGGGACCCCGAGGAGAATCATTTCTGATAACGGGGCCGCGTTCAAAAGTACTAAAGTATACGCACTTGCGGAAAAGTTCAAGATTGATTGGAAATATTCTTCCATATACAATCCCAGAGCAAATGGTTTAGCAGAGGCCTTTAATAAGACCTTGATAAAAATCATGAAAAGGACGTTGAAAGGAAATCAGCGCGACTGGCATGAAAGGCTATAAGAAGCGCTTTGGGCATATCGAACCACATGTCGAACCCCCACTCAAGCGACACCATATTCCCTGGTGTTTGGTGTCGAAGCTGTCCTGCCGCTTGAGGTGGAACTCCCGTCCTTAAGGGTGGCGCTCCAGAACGAAATGTCGTTAGATGAGCAGAAGCACCTCAGGCTCGACGAACTCGACGCTATGGATGAAAGGCGAATCATAGCCCAACAAAACTTGGAAATATACCAAGCGAAGATGGCACGGGCCTACGACAAAATGGCCCGCTCAAGAACTTTTCGTCAAGGGGAATTAGTACTCGTTCTCCGAAGGCCCATAATTGGCCGGCATGTCGGCCCAAAGTTTTCACCTAATTGGGAAGGCCCATATGTGGTTGAGAAGGTGTTTGACGGAGGGGCATACCAACTCATAGATCATAAAGGCGAAAGACCATTACCTCCTATAAACGGGCGGTATCTTAAGAAATACCATGCATAATACACCAAGAAGAAAGGTGGCTAAACCCATACACCAAGAAGAAAGGTAGCTAAACCCATACACCAAGAAGAAAGGTGGCCAAACTCAAACACCAAGAAGAAAGGTGGCTAAACTCATACGCCCAAAAGAAAGGTGGCTTAAAGTCCCGGGATAAAAGGTACTTATCCATGTCCCGCCGGGTGCAAATCGGCCTTGTCGCCTTGAGCCGTTAATCAAGGGGCGTGGATGGTGTCCACTGAAGAAATACCACAAACAAAGTTGTCCCATCGGGCATAAATCGGCCTTGTCGCCTTGAGCCGTTAATCAAGGGACGTGGATGGTGTCCACTGAAGAAATACCATAAACCAAAATGTCCCCTCCGGGCATAAATCGGCCTTGTCGCCTTGAGCCGTTAATCAAGGAACACATGTGGTGGCTAATACAAAAGCTACCAAAACCTCTGACAGGCCAAAAAGAAAGGTTTTGTCCACATCGCCGGATGAAGTCGGCGCCCGAACTTTGGAGCCACTAAAGCGGGGAAATGGTTTTGGTATTTGTGCCTCCAATACAATTACCACTGTGTTTGTCCATTTGATACAGAATAAATATGAAAATGGACAGCGTTAAACAAATCATTGCTGAATAAAACATTGCCTTATTAATTAATAGTAAGACAGAGTATTGAAGGCATAAATAAAAAGCCCTATAATGAATGAAACCTTCTTATCCTTATGATAAGCTTGGATAATTTATCAGGGCAAAATCCCCCTCCAAATACATAAATAAGTATGCGTGGAGAATGAGTGAAATGTGAGGATTCCACACTTAATAATGAGTGGAGAGAATAGAAAGGATCCACATTAAAAAATGGTTTTGCCAATTTGTACCGTAAACAATTGACACTGGTATGTTCATCTGACCAGTCATAAAGAGATGAACAGGCTTTTTATCTTGTGCCTAACAAAATAACAAAATACCAAAATACCGATAATAATATAAATCTTCCCAAAATATATACTCAATCCATACATCATACAAAATACGATAACAAACCTAAGCTCCTCAAAATAAATAACTAAAACCATGTCCAAAACAAACAAAATGCCAAAAATACAAACAAATCCCACCCTAAAGGCTAGGATAGCGACTACGCAGCTGGGCCAAGAACCCGTCGATCCGGGTAAACAAAGAACAGGCGGCGGTAAAGTGACGCTCCTCGTCAGCCACTAGGTCGTCTACGCTAGCTCGGGCGGCCTCATAATCATATGAGTAGTCACGAAGAGTAGAGAAGGCGGTGTCTACCAAACCCTCCATGCCCTTGATCTCACTCTTGAGTGACTGGGTCTGATCAGCTAGGTGGCTAGAAGCCCTGTAATCAGCCCCAGAAGCTAGCATACCTGCACTGAAAGCCAGGTGACATGTAAGCTGATCCTGGAGACCCCTGAGGCGGTGACGAAGTGAGAATAACTCCGACTCGGCACGAGACACCGATGTCGCGAGAGTCGAGAGAGTCTTTCGTCTCTCCCCGAAAGCCCAGGCCAAACGCTCGCGGGTTATACAAGACAAATGCTCTTGACAGGGGACGATCAAGTCGTCAATCACCCCCTGGAAATCAGGAGAGTTCCCGGAAACAGGGACCAAATCCAAAACACGAAGGTCCAATGAACGGTGGGCTCGAGTAGAGTTGCTAAGGGAACATAGCTTCTCCAACAGATGCCGCATCTCCGATACAGAAGGACCTACAAACCAAACCAATGTCATCACATGCAATATAAACATGAGATCCAAAGTGAGGGGATATAAGAGCACGTACCATCGGGAGAAATGTCACCCGAGAGTCTCTCCTCCTCAGGGTCCGCCTCGAAGCCTTCTTCGGGAACGACGTTGAATCCTGCATCGAGCTCAACCTCTAGCTCTGCCTCAATCTCTTCGTCAGGCTCCTCTTCAATATTGTCGTCGTATCTGACATCAGACCTATCGCCGAACTCTGTGCCGGTCGCCTCGGCAATGACAAAATCTTCAAGGTCTGAATTAAAGACAAGAATAAGATCCCCGAAGGGAGAAATGAAGAGAGTAAGGTATTGTGAGATGGTGAAATGACAATGGAATTATACCTGAGTCACTAATCATGATAGGCTCCTGAAGGACAGCCAAATCTTCCGCTTCCCTTAACGGAGAAACTCTTGCAGGTGAAGCAAATTCTCCGCCGAGAGCTGGTGCTAATGGACTCTCAGCGTCCCCTTTTGTTTCAAAGAAGAGTGAAATAAGCAAGGGAAATTATGTGAAGGATATTTAGTAGAATATTCTGAAAGGAAAAAATCATACCTACGACCGCCTCGTCCCCCAAGACGGTGGGTGAGTTTTCCTGGGCCTCCGTTGTAGAAAGGTCAGCGCTCTCAAAGCCTGGAAACAAATCAAGGAGAATATAAGGGAAGAATGATCATTTCCCTAAATGTAAAGGACCTTACAAATATAAGTACCTGGCAAACCCGCTCGAAAAATGAAGAGCTCCTCCAAGACGGAGTCAGGTGCCTCTCTGTCGGTCGACCCTCCTGCAATTTCTCCGACATCAGTATATCATAAAGAAGTCACATAAGAAACTTCAAGGATACAAATACAGTAAACAAAAGAGGCCATAAATAATAATCACCTGTCTGAGAAGCGATAGGAGAATCTAATAGCACCTTGCTGTCGAAGCCTTGAAAATCAAGTAAGGCGCGAGAAGAGGAAGAGGAAGGAGATCTCCGCCGCTTCTTTTCATTTTTCTTTTTGTCCGGCAGTGGACAAGTCACACGTGCCATATCGGCAGGGAGTATCGCCTGATATGCAGAGATAGTGTGAGTATACCACCTATGATACATGGCGGTAAAAATCACCTCCGAGCGTGAAGCCCGAGGCATGGTAAACTGGGAACCCGTACCCACACGAAGTATGGAAGACCAACATCTACTCAAACCCTCCAGGTCTGCAGAAAGCGACTCGGGACGGGAAAGCAACTCGGGAATGCCCTGGTCATATCCAAACTGATGGGCACAACGGTGAGGAGAGTATGGCTCCAAGATAATATGCTCACCGATGCGTAGAGGTAAAAAGCCACACCGAATGCTAATGAGGTGCTCAGTGGCTGCCGAATCCTCTAAAATCCCCTGAACCAACCTAGACCGTGGAATGTCCACAACAAGTCTATCTGAACCTCTGGGCATCCTACGCGAAAAAGCGCGTACCTCAGATCTCTGGAGTGCCCCTCGCGAACGGAAGAAACGATAGCGAGCATCTTTGGGAGAAAGGGATGATGCCGAAGCACAAGCTATGTCGGACAAATAGGGTAGTATAACCCGTATCTCCTGAGAAAGGACAGGGGTATAAAGACCCATCCAGTGTGCATGAAGCCAACCACTGATGAAATGAAAGGGAATGACCTCCCCACTGAAAGAAGGATCGCGAGAGGAAACTAACCCGCGAAGAGATCGATAAATGTTGGCCAACGCCGGGATAGCCAGGGAAACCCTATGTCCCCGAGCCAAGATGTTAGCCACAACAAATGAAGAAGGCCTAATCCTACCAACTGGAGAACTGGGCAAGACGAAATAGCACAGCCACCATGATAGAAAGGCAGTCAATAATGTTTCCTCGTCCACAATCCTGGTAGTAATGGACCCCAAGCCTGGTTTGGACCCCCTATGCACGATACCAGTCGATAATCCTACTCCCAAAGGATCGCAAGGATCGGCAAAAGAGGTACGAGGATGTGTCGGGGCATCGGCAAAGTAAGAAACCCACTGGCCCAAGGATACACCCTCTCGGTCCCCTAAAATCTCATGATAAATCTTATATACCTGACGAAGAGACGTCGGGTACATCGGAGTCCCGTCTGGCCTCAGGCTGAGGAGATCCACTCCACTGAGGCAATGCTCATCATACGGAAGGCCATAGATCGGCAACCCTGATAACTGGGAGAGGTCCCATAGGCTCAAAGTCATCTCACGATCCTCCGTGAATAAGGTGTTCGTGACATAGCTCCAACGCTCAGCAAATGCCCGGAACAAGGATATGTCCTGGGCATATCCAAAAAGCGAGAGGTACACCGCCTCATAAATCCCCGCTTGCTTGAGCATGCTTTCCTCTGTAAGCAAGGTGAACTGAACCCACTCTACTTGTCGGGGGCGCCTTTCCAAAACCCCGCGGAGCACGCGCTTGTCGTCCCAAGGACACGCCCGATATGATGTCATCTCTGTGCCCAGAAGGTGCAAAGGAGGTGGGCTGGTCGTCCCGACACTTGGGCTCAACACCCTCACTGTACACGGAATATACTCCCTCATGACAAGGTTGTTCCCCATCATGTTGTATGTGCCAGTGTGATCAGGGCCTCGGGGTGTCCAATCTGCTGGGTCTTTCATGAGAGATGGAAAATGACCCGGCAAATATAAAGGCATAGGACCCTGAAAGGAAGCCATAATATCCTGCGAAAAACACAAAATAAAAGATGATGAGCCTATGAAATAATATGAATCTTTGCAAAAGGAAAAGAGAAAAATCCGGCAGCATCTGCCCTGTACCGGGGGCAATCCTGATTTTTCAAGGGAGCAACGAGGCATGTGCCCAGTGCTTTAATAAGAGAAAGGACATGTGCCCAATCTCATTTTTTTTCAAAAAACAAAATAACCAGCCAATAAAACGAGAGACAGGGAGGCACATGTGCACCAATCCCTAACTTGAAGAACAGGGACACACCCTTGTTTCCTCAAGGCCCTTAAAAAAGAAAGGAAAAACATTGGCACCAGAACAGGCCTCTCGGCCAGCAAGGCCTCATGACCAGTTCTGGTGGGTGGCTCTTTGTTTGCTGTTTAAAAGTTGCCAGAAAAATACACAAATTAAATTGCATGAAATTAATGATATAATTTCATGTGATTTTTATACCAAAGATTTGAAATTATGAAATTATGTTCAATTTCATAAAATTATTTCTTGAAATTAAAAAAAAAATAATTTCATGAAATAATCATACCAAACCCCCTTCAAAAAATATATACACATGTGTGCAAAAAAAATCTATGCACAAAACCCTAATTATATGAAATCAAGAAACAATTTCATATAATTAAATATGCCAAATCCAAAAATCATGAATTTCATTCATGAAAAATGCCCCAAATATTATCCCTTGGAATTAAAAAATGATTCTTTGGGATAATCATGCCAAAATATTAATTGTATAAGATTAATATGCCTAATCATATACAATTAATGATTTAAGTGAAATTAATGCCTAATTTCACACCCAAAAATACCAAAAATATTACCCAAAATAACAGAATCATGGAATATATTTTCTGTGATTTTTCAGTAATTTTTCATGGATTTTTGCATGAAGAATAAAATAAAATGAAAAAAAAAGAATAAAGAAAATACCAAAAATCAGAACTGGAGATAATTCTGGGTGCAATTTGGGGGATGTGCAACACTCTGGGTGCAATCTGGGGAGCTCAAGCGCGACTTCTGCCCTTGGGACCCGCCTGTCATACACACAAAGTGTTAAAGGCGCTTTGCGTGGACCCAGTACACATGCACCATACCACTGACAATACGTTTTGGTGCACAAGGACCAAGCCCACAGCCCAACCCTCAGTTTTTCGCTGGGGCTGTGTCTCATTAAACCTGACGACTGGGCCCCTCTCCTTTAGTCTCACTGCCAAGGGGGCCCAGCGCCCAGAGTTATTTTGGCCAGCGAAAAGAAAAGAAGGGAAAGAGAGGTGAGCGCGGTGCACGCGCTCCCTCCCTCTGACAAGCCCGAAACCAAAGCACGGTTCACGTGCACCCAACCCAAGCGAGAGAAACCTTTTGAATTTCTCTCTCTCTCCCTCCTTTCTTCCTCCTCGAGCTCCAGAGCTCAGTGGAGCTTCGAAAATGGAGTCTAGGTGTACAACGCGAGTTGGCTTAAACCATTTTAGGGACTTAATCTACACCTTAAGGGGAATTCAATGCCACAAACAGCATTGAAAATAGTAAAGTAAATAAGGAGAAAATCGAAGGAGAAAGTACCTCGACCTTGAAGGTGACAGGGCAATTGGGAGCTCGAGAGGCCAAGCCAACACCTGGAGGAGCTCCGAGATGCTTCCACGACGCTGCCTGAAGTGTCAATTTGGAGTGAAAAGCACTCAATTGATAGGTGCACCACTTAGCACTCAAGTCTGATCTGGGGGTGGTCAATTGGCACAACTCAGCACTCAAGCAGCCAAATTGACACGTTGGGCACACTCAGTGGCACTTTGGTGACATGTCAAGCGCCAGCAAGGCCAAGGAATATTCGGGATATGCTCACACCCGAAAGGCATGACACACTGACCCAAGGAAGAAGACAAAGCCAACGGCTCCTTCTCTCTCCCCATGCCTGTGTCAGGGACACATGTAGGCACCTCAATGGAGAGCTCTGAGCGCCAGTTAGCTGGAGGAATCTTCCAAGGACAAGCCTCAGGCCAGCACAGGCCTGGCTGGCTCAATCCTGGCCACTTGATCAAACCAAGGGCTGAGATGATGCCAGCTCAGCCCTGAGGCTTAAACCATGCCCTCTGGGCTATAAATAGACCCCCAGTGAAGAAGAAAAAGAAGAGAGAGAGCAACATAGCTGAAACTCTGCCAAAATCAAAACTCCACCCAATTTCCACAAAAAGAAAGCTTAGCTGAGAAGAGATCAAGCTCTGAATAGCTAGGTAAGGGATAGAAGAGCCAAGCCTTGAGCTTGGCTCAGTCCCAATTGAGCTCAAGGAGCCAGTCTCACCTTGCTGGGTGAGATGGCTAGCCTCTGGCTGGGGAGGTGCACATGTGCCTCCCTCCTTCCAGAGCTCAATTGGTGGCTGAGCTTGAGTCTCAGGAGCTCACATGGTGAGTTCACCATGGATTTTGGCAGCATACTCCAACCAATTGGCACATGCCAATCTGGTTTCATGGGGATGGGCACATGCTCATCCCCTCTCTCTCTCAAGCCCTGTGCACATGTGCAGTGGCTGTGTAAAGCTCAATAATGGCTTTATACAAGCTGTTATGCTGTCAAAATTCCATGGAGAAACAAAATCCCATGTTTTATATGAGTATTGTATTTCAATTTGTTATAATATATGATTTTTTGGTGCAAATTGGTTTTATTTCTTTCTTTAGTTCCTTCTTTTATGTTCTTTGATGTGCTTGATGGCTCAGAACCATAATTGAGCAATGAAAAGCAATGAGCATCAGTACTGGCTTGAGTCCAGTGAATTCCAGTTTCTGTCCAGCTGAGAGATCAATCCATATCTCTCAGTCTGGCTGTTAATTTCTTATGAAATTTCACAGTCATGTAGATTGGGTTTATAATGGCTTACCACATAAATTTTATAATTTTTGGAATTTTCTGTGAATTGATATGAATTTTACAATCTCATCTGTCAAAAACTCCAAAAAAGTCAACTTTGGGTCAAACTGAGAAGTTCATTCTTCTTTTGATTCAAAAATCCAAAATTTCTTGATTAATTCACCTTTATGACACCTCATGTGATGTTTTAAAGGGTTTAGAATAATTAAACCAGGCTTTAATCCATAGGTTAAGCCAAATTTGATTTTTAACATATCTGAAAGGGCATTTCTGTCCATTCTGGTGAAAATACAGAAAACATGCTTTCTGATTATTCAATTAGCTTGAAATTTCATAGGCATACAAAATAAGTCTTAATGCATTCATTCACCAAATTTTACCATTTTTGGTATTTTCTGTGATTTTCTATGAATTTTTGAAGTTGAATCTGTAAAAATCAGAATTGAGTTAATTCCGGAATAAATATCAGAGAAGGAAAAAATGAAATTAACTTACATACAAAAGAAATTCACATGCAAATCTAGTATAAAACATTTCCAAAACATACAATTGACCCAAATAAACATACTTAAACATGCAATTTGAGAGGAGTGTACAGAAATCAAAGGAAAACCAAATTGGAAATAAAACCAGAAATGACTCAATGTGCATAAAGGACAATGCACATCTAAATTGATGAAATTGATCATCCAAACATGTTCAAACATACTAAACGACACTGTCTGGAGGGTTAATTGGAAGAAAATTGCACAGAAAAGCCATGAAATACCATTTGGTACCAATGCCCTGAAACCAGTTTGGTACCAAATGGCCAAAGTTGCAAAATTAATGGATTAAACTCAAATTAAGCCTCAAAATCTTGATAAACATGTTCTGACGATGCTATATGACAAAGGAATCGAGTCAATTTGTCAAAAATCAGCTCAAATCCCTCAAAATCTCATCTCAGCCAACTTCCCAACCGAAACCAGGTGGTTACCCCCATTTCCGGCGATCCAGGCCGCCGCCGCCGCCGAGACCACCGCCGATGGACTCCCCACGCTCCGGCGATGCTAGCCATGCCTCCTGATCGGAGATCCGACGCCGGCAGGGCCTCGATCAGTGTCGGGGAGGATGAGCACGAATATTGATGCATCTCAAAGTGCGAATCTTGATGAAATTCAAACAGCCCAGAGAAGGCTTGATGCGCGCCAGAGATCCAACGGCCCAGTTTAAAAGATTCTTTAAAAACTGAACTTAAGTTCAGATCTTGATGCATGGGCCCAAATCTGACGGCCCATATTAATCTGTTTTGAAAATAAACTTTAAACACCAAATAAAAATGATTTCTCAAGCCCATAAATTATGAAAAATATATCAAAAATCATGATTTCATTTATGAATATTTTTAAGACTATAAAATGTCAATTTTGATTTTATTTTATTTTCTTTTTTATATCATAAATAAAAGAAAATTCAAGATATATGATATATGTATAAAATAAATTCAAAATACCAAATAGGATATTTAAAAATAAGTGAAAATTATGATAAAACAAATCAGCAATTTTCAAAATAATCAAATTATGCATATTTTGATAAAACAAATCAAAATATTCAAGGATAATTAAAATATGTCATAAACAAATCAAAAATATTTTAAATAATCAAATCATGCTATATTTTGATAAAACAAATCAAAAATATTCAAAAAATGATTGAATTATGTTATATCTTGATAAAATAAATTAAAATATTCAAAAATGATTAAATATGTTATATTTTGATAAAACAAATCAAAATATTCAAAAATAATCAAATTATGTCATGTTTTGATAAAACAAATCAAAATATCAAAAAAAAATGGTTAAATATGTTATGTTTTGATAAAACAAATCAAAATATTAAAAAATGATTAAACATGTTACATTTTAATAAAACAAATAAAAATATTCAAAAATGACTAAATATGTTATATTTCGATAAAAACAAATCAAAATATTCAAAATAATCAAATAATGTCATATTTTGATAAAACAAGTTAAAAATATTCTAAAATAATTAAACCATATCATATTTTGATAAAACAAATCAAAATATTCAAACTGACCAAATTATGTTATATTTTGATAAAACAAATCAAAATATTCAAAATAATTAAATTACATTATATTTTGATAAAACAAATTGAAATATTCAAAATAATCAAATTATGCCACATTTTGATAAAATAAATAAAAAATATTCAAAAATGATTGAATCATGTCATAAAACAAATCAAAATGTTCAAAATAATTAAACTTTGTTATATTTTGATAAAACAAATCAAAATATTTAAATATGTCAAATATGTCCAAATATTTGACCAAACATGTCAAATATGCAAATATACCCAAATATTCGACTAAATATGTCAAGAATACAAATATGTCTAAATATTTGACCAAACATGTCAAATATGCAAATATACCAAATATTTGACCAAATATGTCAAAAACACAAATATACCCAAACATTTGACCAAACATGTCAAATATGCAAATATACCCAAATATTTGACCAAATATGTCAAAAATACAAATATGTCCAAATATTTGACCAAACATGTCAAACATGCAAATATACCCAAATATTTGACTAAATATGTCAAAAACACAAATATGCCCCAATCTTTGACCAAACATGTCAAATATGCAAATATACCCAAATATTTAACTAAATATGTCAACAATACAAATATGTCCAAATATTTGACCAAACATGTCAAATATGCAAATAAACCCAAACATTCGACCAAACATGTCAAAACATACAAATATGCCCAAATTTCTGACCAAACATGTCAAATATGCAAATATGTCCAAATCTCTGGTCAAATATGCCAAATATGCAAATATGTCTAAATCTCTGGTCAAATATGCCAAATATGCAAATATGTCCAAATCTCTGGTCAAATATACCAAATATGCAGATAAGTCCAAAACTTGGTAAAAACATACCAACATACCAAATCATATCAAATCATGTTTCGGGAACATTAAACTGGCAGTGCGCTTCAGGTTTAATGTACCCCATTTTGGAAATCGAATAAAGAATTATATGTTCCCGATTCTCCAATTTTCCCAGGTTTCGAATTGGCATAGCGCTTCAGATTCGGGATCTGGAAGGTCAATAGACTGTTTAGGACCATACGTCCTTGTCTTTGACGTGAACCTTTCCAGAGATCAAACATCTCTGGTTCTTTGAGTATCGAGTTGGCAGTGCGCTTCATATTCGAACTCCATGAGATCAATAGGATTATACGTCCTCGATCCCCGATTTATGAGAAATTATACGTTTCTCTGACTTTAGATCATACGTCTTTAGTCTTATTATCCAAAGTTATACCTTTGGGTTATTTTAAACACGTATTATAATAAATTGAAAGGAAGAAATAAAGCCACAAATCTGATCCATATATTTTGATTAGTTTAGCCCATTAATCAGAGGTTCCCGAGGCGAGAGCCGGGGTAATTAACGGCGGGGGCTTGCGCCCGTCGGAAAATAAAAGTTCCCACAATCACCTAAAATAATAAGTCCTTGAGCGCACAAACACGCGCAGGGATGTACCTGCACCTTCTTCCCCCGTGAGCGAGGACGCCGATGCCTCGCGCGTGGGCCGCGAAAAAGGGCCGCACAGGTTCTGGCACGCCCGGTGGGACGTATCTTTCTCCTCTCATCTCTTGGGCTAAACTAATTAAATATATGGATCAAATAAAAAAAATATATATATATATTTTGCATGAAATATGGCTAATTGATTTGTGGAGTCTATATTTTTCAGGAAATGATGTCTGGCGTTAATTCTCCGTTTGCGATCGCCGTCCCCGTCTCTCTCTCCAGGACTATGCACATGGACACGTGTAGGCACCTCAATGTTTGCTGTTTAAAAGTTGCCAAAAAAATACACAAATTAAATTGCATGAAATTAATGATATAATTTCATGTGATTTTTATACCAAAGATTTGAAATTATGAAATTATGTTCAATTTCATAAAGTTATTTCTTGAAATTAAAGAAACAATTTCATGAAATAGCCATGACAAATATTAAATCATGAAATTATTTTCAATCTCATGATTTATCAAATCTCAAAATTATTTCTTGAAATTAAAAAATAATTTCATGAAATAATTATGCCAAACACCCTTTCAAAAAAATATATATACACATGTGTGCAAAAAAAATCTATGCACAAAACCCTAATTGTATGAAATCAAGAAACAATTTCATATAATTAAACATGCCAAATCCAAAAATCATGAATTTCATTCATGAAAAATGCCCCAAATATTATCCCTTGGAATTAAAAAAAAATTATTCTTTGGAATAATCATGCCAAAATATTAATTGTATAAGATTAATATGCCTAATCATATACAATTAATGATTTAAGTGAAATTAATGCCTAATTTCACACCCAAAAATACCAAAAATATTACCCAAAATAACAGAATCATGGAATATATTTTCTGTGATTTTTCAGTAATTTTTCATGAATTTTTGCATGAAGAATAAAATAAAATAAAAAAAATATAAAGAAAATACCAAAAATCAGAACTGGAGATAGTTCTGGGTGCAATTTGGGGGATGTGCAACACTCTGGGTAGAATCTGGGGAGCTCAAACACGACCTCTACCTTTAGGACCTGCTTGTCATACACACAAAATGTTAAAGGTGATTTGCGTGGACCCAGTACACATGCACCATACCACTGACGATATGTTTCGGTGCACAAGGACCAAGCCCACAGCCGAACCCTCAGTTTTTCGCTGGGGCTGTGTCTCATTAAACCTGACGACTGGGCCCCTCTCCTTCAGTCTCACTGCCAAGGGGGCCCAGCGCCCAGAGTTATTTTGGCCAGCGAAAAGAAAAGAAGGGAAAGAAAGGTGAGCGCGGTGCAAGCGCTCCCTCCCTCTAACAAGCCCGAAACGAAAGCACGGTTCACGTGCACCCAACCCAAGCGAGAGAAACCTTTTGAATTTCTCTCTCTCTCCCTCCTTTCTTCCTCCTCGAGCTCCAGAGCTCAGTGGAGCTTCGAAAATGGAGTCTAGGTGTACAACGCGAGTTGGCTTAAACCATTTTAGGGACTTAAACTACACCTTAAGGGGAATTCAATGCCACAAATAGCATTGAAAATAGTAAAGTAAACAAGGAGAAAATCGAAGGAGAAAGTACCTCGACCTTGAAGGTGACAGGGCAATTGGGAGCTCGAGAGGCCAAGCCAACACCTGGGGGAGCTCCGAGATGCTTCCACGATGCTGCCTGAAGTGTCAATTTGGAGTGAAAAACACTCAATTGACAGGTGCACCACTTGGCACTCAAGTCTGATCTGGGGGTGGTCAATTGGCACAACTCAGCACTCAAGCAGCCAAATTGACACGTTGGGCACACTCAGTGACACCTAGGTGACATGTCAAGCGCCAGCAAGGCCAAGGAATATTCGGGATATGCTCACACCCGAAAGGCCAAGGAATATTCGGAATATTGAAGCGCCAGCAACGCGAGTTGGGTTTATAATAACTTACCACATAAATTTTATAATTTTTGGAATTTTCTGTGAATTGATATGAATTTTACAATCTCATCTGTCAAAAACTCCAAAAAAGTCAACTTTGGGTCAAACTGAGAAGTTCATTCTTCTTTTGATTCAAAAATCCAGAATTTCTTGATTAATTCACGGGTTTAGAATAATTAAACCAGGCTTTAATCCATAGGTTATGCCAAATTTGATTTTTAACATATCTGAAAGGGCATTTCTGTCCATTCTGGTGAAAATACAAAAAACATGCTTTCTGATTATTCAATTAGCTTGAAATTTCATAGGCATACAAAATAAGCCTTAATGCAGTCACTCACCAAGTTTTTACCATTTTTGGTATTTTCTGTGATTTTCTATGAATTTTTGAAGTTGGATCTGTAAAAATCAGAATTGAGTTAATTCTGGAATAAATATCAGAAAAGGAAAAAATGAAATTAACTTACATACAAACGAAATTCACATGCAAATCTAGTATAAAACGTTTTCAAAACATACAATTGACCCAAATAAACATACTTAAACATGTAATTTGAGAAGAATGTACAGAAATCAAAAGAAAACCAAATTGGAAATAAAACCAGAAATGAACCAATGTGCATAAAGGACAATGCACATCTAAATTGATGAAATTGATCATCCAAACATGTTCAAACATGCTAAACGACACTGTCTGGAGGGTTAATTGGAAGAAAATTGCAAGGAAAAGCCATGAAATACCATTTGGTACCAATGCCCCGAAACCAGTTTGGTACCGAATGGCCAAAACTGCAAAATTGATGGATTAAACTCAAATTAAATCTCAAAAACTTGTTAAACATGCTCTGGCGATGCCATATGACAAAGAAATCGAGTTAATTTATTAAAAATCAGCTCAAATTCCTCAAAATTTCATCTCAGCCAACTTCTCAACCGAAACCAAATGGTTACCCCCATCGCCGGCGATCCAGGCCGCCGCCGCCGCTGAGACCACCACCGATGGACTCCCCACGCTCCGGCGATGCCAGCCATGTCTCCTGATCGGAGATCCGACGCCGGCAGGGCCTTGATCAGTGTCAAGGAGGATGAAGCATGAATATTGATTCATCTCAAAGTGCGAATCTTGATGAAATTCAAACAGCCCAGAGAAGGCTTGATGCGCGCCAGAGATCCAACGGCCCAGTTTAAAAGATTCTTTAAAAACTGAACTTAAGTTCAGATCTTGATGCATGGGCCCGAATCTGACGGCCCATATTAATCTGTTTTGAAAATAAACTTTAAACACCAAATAAAAATGATTTCTCAAGCCCAAAAATTATGAAAAATATATCAAAAATCATGATTTCATTTATGAATATTTTTAAGACTATAAAATGTCAATTTTGATTTTATTTTCCTTTTTTTTTATTTTTTTTATTATTATAAATAAAAGAAAATTCAAAATATATGATATATGCACAAAATAAATTCAAAATACCAAATAGGGTATTTAAAAATAAGTGAAAATTATGATAAAAGAAATCAACAATTTTCAAAATAATCAAATTATGTATATTTTGATAAAACAAATCAAAATATTCAAGGATAATTAAAATATGTCATAAACAAATCAAAAATATTTTAAATAATCAAATCATGCTATATTTTGATAAAACAAATCAAGATATTCAATATAATCAAATTATGATAAAACAAATCAAAATATTCAAAAAATAATTAAATTATGCCATGTTATGATAAAAGAAATCAAAACATTAGAAATAATCAAATTATATTATATTTTGATAAAACAAATCAAAATATTCAAAAATGATTAAATATGTTAAACTTTGATGAAATAAATCAAAACATTAAAAAATAATCAAATTATATTATATTTTGATCAAAATATTCAAAAATGATTAAATATGATTATACTTTAATAAAGCAAATCAAAATATTCAAAATAATCAAATTATGATAAAACAAATAAAAAATGATTAAATATGTTAAACTTTGATGAAATAAATCAAAACATTAATCAAATTATGTTATATTTTGATAAAACAAATCAAAATATTCAAAAATGATTAAAATATGTTATATGTTGACAAAACAAATCAAAAATATTTAAATATGTCAAATATGTCCAAAATTTTACCAAAACATGTCAAATATGCAAATATACCCAAATATTTGACCAAATATGTCAAAAATACAATTATGTCCAAATATTTGACCAAACATGTCAAATATGCAAATATACCCAAATATTTGACCAAATATGTCAAAAATACAATTATGCCCAAATATTTGACCCAATATGTCAAATATGCAAATATACCCAAATATTTGACCAAATATGTCAAAAATACAATTATGTCCAAATATTTGACCCAACATGTCAAATATGCAAATATACCCAAATATTTGACCAAATATGTCAAAAATACAATTATGTCCAAATATTTGACCAAACATGTCAAATACGCAAATATACCTAAATATTTGACCAAATATATCAAAAATACAATTATGTCCAAATATTTGACCAAACATGTCAAATATGCAAATATACCCAAATATTTGACCAAATATGTTAAAAAATACAAATATGTCTCAATCTTTGACCAAATATGTCAAATATGCAAATATACCCAAATATTTGACCAAATATGTCAAAAATACAAATATGTCCAAATATTTGACCAAATATGTCAAACATGCAAATAAACCCAAACATTTGACCAAACATGTCAAATATGCAAATATGACCAAACATTTGACCAAACATGTCAAACATGCAAATACACCCAAATTTTCTGGCCAAACATGCCAAATATACAAATATGTCCAAACTCTTGATAAAATATGTCAAATATGCAAATATGTCCAAATCTCTGGTCAAATATGCCAAATATGCAGATAAGTCCAAAACTTGGTAAAAACATACCAACATATCAAATCATATCAAATCATGTTTCGAGAACATTAAACTGGCAGTGCGCTTCAGGTTTAATGTACCTCATTTTGGAAATCGATAAAGAATTATATGTTCCCGATTCTCCAATTCTCCTAAGTTTCGAATTGGCATAGCGCTTCAGATTCGGGATTTGGAAGGTCAATAGACTGTTTAGGACTATACGTCCTTGTCTTTGACATGAACCTTTCTAGAGATCAAACATCTCTGGTTCCTTGAGTATCGAGTTGGCAGTGCGCTTCATATTCGAACCCCGTGAGATCAATAAAATTATACGTCCTCGATCTCCGATTTATGAGAAATTATACGTTTCTCTGACTTTAGATCATACGTTTTTAGTCTTATTACCCAAAGTTATACCTTTGGGTTATTTCAAGCATGTATTATAATAAATTGGAAGGAAGAAATAAAGCCACAAATCTGATCCATATATTTTGATTAGTTTAGCCCATTAATCAGAGGTTCTCGAGGCGAGAGCCAGGGTAATTAACGGCGGGGGCTTGCGCCCGTCGGAAAATAAAAGTTCCCACAATCACCTAAATAATAAGTCCTTGAGCGCACAAACACGCGCAGGAATGTACCTGCACCTTCTTCCCCCGTGAGCGAGGACGCCGATGCCTCGCGCGTGGGCCGCGAAAAAGGGCTGCACACTCAATGGAGAGCTCTGAGCGCCAGTTAGCTGGAGGAATCTTCCAAGGACAGGCCATAGGCCAGCACAGGCCTGGCTGGCTCAATTCTGGCCATTTGATCAAACCAAAGGCTGGGATGATGCCAGCTCAGCCCTGAGGCTTAAACCATGCCCTCTGGGCTATAAATAGACCCCCAGTGAAGAAGAAAGGGAGAGAGAGAGTAACATAGCTGAAACTCTGCCAAAATCAAAACTCCACCCAATTTCCACAAAAGGAAAGCTTAGCTGAGAAGAAATCAAGTCTTGAATAACCAGGTAAGGGACATAGGAGTCAAGCCTTGAGCTTGGCTCAGTCCCAATTGAGCTCAAGGAGCCAGTCTCACCTTGCTGGGTGAGATGGCTAGCCCCATGGCTGGGGAGGTGCACATATGCCTCTCTCCTTCCAGAGCTCAATTGGTGACTGAGCATGAGTCTCAGGAGCTCAAATGATGAGTTCACCATGGAATTTGACAGTATACTTCAATCAATTGGCACATGCCAATCTGGTTTTATGGGGATGGGCACATATTCATCCCCTTTCTCTCTCAAGCCCTGTGCACATGTGCAGTGGCTATATAAAGCTCATTAATGGCTTTATACAAGCTGTTATGCTGTCAAAATTCCATGGAGAAATAAAATTTCATGTTTTCTATGTGTATTGTATTTCAATTTATTATAATACATGATGTTTTGGTGCAAATTTGCTTTATTTTCCTTCTTTAGTTTCTTCTTTCATGTTCTCTGATGTGCTTGATAGCTCAAAATCATAATTGAGTAATGAAAAGGCAATATGCATCAATGCTGGTTTAAGTCCAGTATATGCCAGCTTCTGTCCAGCTGAGAGATCAATCCATATATCTCAGTCTGGTTGTTAATTTTTCATGAAATTCACAGTCAGGTATATTGGGTTTGTATCAACTTACAACCCAATTTTTACAATTTTTGGAATTTTCTGTGAATTGTTATGAATTTACAATCTCATCTGTCAAAAACTCCAAAAATGTCAACTATTGGTCAAACTGAGAACTGCATTCTCTTTTTGATTTCAAAATCCAAATTTTCTTGATCAATTCACCTTTATGACACCTCATGTGATGTTTTAATGGGTTTAGAATAATTAAACCAGGCTTTAACAGATCTGAAAAGGCATTTTTGTCCAAACTGGTAAATATTCAAAAATATTCTTTCTGTTCACTTAATTAGCTTGAAATTTCATGGGCATCTAGAATAAGGTTTAATGTATTCACTCACCAAATTTTTACCATTTATGGTATTTTCTGTGATTTTCTGTGAATTTCTGAAATTGGATCTGCAAGAAACCAGAATTGAGTCAATTCTGGGACAGTACCAGATATTGCAAAAATGAAATTAACTTGTGTACAAATGAAATTCATGTGTTGAACTAGTATAAAACCTTTCTAAAACATGTAACTGATATAAAAGAATACATTCCAGCATGCAATTTGAGAAGAATGTGATGAAATAAAAAGAAACCAAATTAAAAATAAAAGTCAGAAATGACTCAATGTGCATAAAGGACAATGCACATCTAAATTGATAAAATTGATCATCCAAACATGTTCAAACATCCTAAACAACACTGTTTGGAAGGTTAATTGGAAGAAAATTGCAAAGGAAAGCCATGAAATACCATTTGCTACCAAAGCTCCGAAACCAGTTTGGTACTGAATGGCCAAAGCTGCAAAATTTATGGATTAAACCCAAATTAAACCTCAAAAACTGGTTAAACACGCTATGGCGATGCCATATGACAAAGAAATCAAGTTAATTTGTCAAAAATCAGCTCAAATTCCTCAAAATTTCATCCCAGCCAACTTTTCAAACGAAACCAAGTGGCTACCCCAATCTCCGACGATCCAGGCCGCCGCCGAGACCGCCACTGATGGACTTCCCACGCTCCGACGATGCCAGACATGCCTTCTGATCGGAGATCCGACGCCGGCAGGGCCTCGATCAGTGACGGGGAGGATGAGCACGAATATTGATGCATCTCAAAGTGCGAATATTGATGAAATTCAAACAGCCCAGAGAAGGCTTGATGCGCGCCAGAGATCCAACGGCCCAGTTTAAAAGATGATTTAAAAACTGAACTTAAGTTCAGATCTTGATGCATGGACCCAAATCTGACGGCCCATATTAATCTGTTTTGAAAATAAACTTTAAACACCAAATAAAAATGATTTCTTAAGCCCAAAAATTATGAAAAATATATCAAAAATCATGATTTCATTTATAAATATTTCTAAGACTATAAAATGTCAGTTTTGATTTTATTTTTTTATTTTCTCTTTTTTTTATATTATAAATAAAAGAAAATTCAAGATATATGATTCAAAATACCAAATAGGATATTTAAAATAATCAACAATTTTCAAAATAATCAAGTTATGTGTATTTTGATAAAACAAATCAAAATATTCAAGGATAATTAAAATATGTCATAAATAAATCAAAAATATTTTAAATAATCAAATTATGTTATATCTTGATAAAACAAATCAAAATATTCAAAATATTAAAAAAAATAATTAAAAATATGTTATGTTTTGAAAAAACAAATCAAAATATTCAAAAAAAAATAATTAAATATGTATACTTTGATAAAACAAATCAAAATATTCAAAAATAATCAAATAATGTTATATTTTGATAAAAACAAATAAAAAATATTTAAAAATAATCAAATCATGTCATATTTTGGTAAAAGAAATAAAAAAATGTTTAAAATAATCTAATAATGTTATATTTTGATAAAATAAATAAAAGCATTCAAAATAATCAAATAATGTTATGTTTTGATAAAACAAATCAAAATATTCAAAATAATCAAATAATGTCATATTTTGATAAAACAAGTTAAAATATTCTAAAATAATTAAATTTTGATAAAACAAATCAAAATATTCAAAATGACCAAATTATGTTATATTTTGATAAAACAAATCAAAATATTCTAAATAATCAAATTACATTATATTTTAATAAAACAAATTGAAATATTCAAAATAATCAAATTATGTCACATTTTGATAGAATAAATAAAAAAAACATTCAAAATGACTGAATCATGTCATAAAACAAATCAAAATGTTCAAAATGATTAAACTTTGTTATATCTTGATAAAACAAATCAAAATATTTAAATATGCAAATATATCCAAACTTTTGACCAAACATGTCAAATATACAAATAAATCCAAATATTTGACCAAATATGTCAAAAATACAAACATGCCCAAATATTTGACCAAACATGTCAAATATGCAAATATACCCAAACTTTTGACCAAACATGTCAAATATGCAAATAAATCCAAATATTTCATCAAATATGCCAAATATGCAAATATATCCAAATCTTTGACCAAACATGTCAAATATGCAAATCAACCCAAACATTTGATCAAATATGTCAAAAAATATAAATATGTCCAAACCTTTGACCAAACATGTCAAATATGCAAACATGCCCAAACTTCTGACCAAACATGTCAAATATGCAAATATGCCCAAACTTTTGACCAAACATGTCAAATATGCAAATATGTCCAAATCTCTGGTCAAATATGCCAAATATGCAGATAAGTCCAAAACTTGGTAAAAACATACCAACATACCAAATCATATCAAATCATGTTTCGGGAATATTAAACTGGCAGTGCGCTTCAGGTTTAATGTACCCCATTTTGGAAATCGAATAAAAGTTCCCACAATCACCTAAATAATAAGTCCTTGAGCGCACAAACACGCGCAGGGATGTACCTGCACCTTCTTCCCCCGTGAGCGAGGACGCCGATGCCTTGCGCGTGGGCCGCGAAAAAGGGCCGCACAAGAAAATTCCGAAAATTGTAAAATTTGGGTTGTAAGTTGGTATAACCTATTCTACATGACTGTGAAATTTCATGAAAAATTAATAACCAGATTGAGAGATATGGATTGATCTCTCAGCTGGACAGAAACTGACATATACTGGATTCAAACCAGTATTGATGTTTATTGCTTTTTCATTGCTGAATTGTGACCTTGAGCCATCAAGCACATCAGAGAAACATGAGAGAAGAAACCAAGGGAAAAAACAAAGCCAATTTGAACCAAAACATCATATATTATAACAAATTGAAATACAATATACATAGAAAACATAGAGCCTTGGTTTCTCCATGGAATTTTGACAGCATGACAACTTGTATAAAGCCATTAATGAGCTTTGTATGGCCACTGCACATGTGCACAGGGCTTGAGAGAGAAAGGGGATGAACATGTGCCCATCACCATGAAACCAGATTGGCATGTGTCAATTGGTTGGAGTATACTGTCAAATTCCATGTTGAATTCACCAATTGAGCTCTGGAAGGAGGGAGTCACATGTGCACCTCCCCAGCCATGGGGTTAGCCATCTCACCCAGCAAGGTGAGGCTGGCTCCTTGAGCTTAATTGAGACTGAGCCAAGCTCAGGGCTTGGCTCCTCTATCCCTTACCTAGCTATTCAAAACTTGATCTCTTCTCAGCTAAGCTTTCTTTTTGTGGAATTTGGGTGGAGTTTTGATTTTGGCAGAGTTTCAGCTATGTTGCTCACTTCTTTTCTTCTTCTTCTTCACTGGGGGTCTATTTATAGCCTAGAGGGCATGGTTTGAGCCTGAGGGTTGAGCTGGCATCATCCCAGCCCGTGGTTTGATCAAATGGCCAGATTTGAGCCAGCCAGGCCTGTGCTGGCCTGTGGCTTGTCTTTGGAAGATTCCTCCAACTAACTGGCGCTCAGACCTCTCCATTGAGGTGCCTACACGTGTCCATGATGCAGGCCTGGGGAGAGAGAAGGAAGCCGTTGGCTTTGTCTTCTTCTTGGGCCAGTGTGTCACACCTTTCGGGTGGGAGCATATCCCGAATATTCTTTAGCCTTGTTGGCACTTGACATGTCACCAAAGTGTCACTGAGCATGTCCAATGTGTCAATTTGGTTGCTTGAGTGCTGAGTTGTGTCAATTGACCATATCCAGATCAGACCCAGGTGCCAAGTGATGCACCTATCAATTGGGCGCTTTTTACCCCAAATTGGCACTTCAGCGGCGTCGTGAAGGTGTCTCGGAGCTTCCCCAGGTGTTGGCTTGGCCTCTCGAGCTCCCAATTGCCCAGTCACCTTCAAGGTCGAGGTACTTTCTCCTTCGATTTTCTCCTTGTTTACTTTACTATTTTCAATGCTGTTTGTGGCATTGAACTCTCCTTAGGGTGTAGATTAAGTCCTTAAAATGGTTTAAGCCAACTCGAGCTGTACACCCAAACTCCATTTTCGAAGTTTCGCTGAGCTCTGGAGCTCGAGGAGGAAGAAAGGAGGGAGAGAGAGAGAAATTCAAAGGGTTTCCCTCGCTTGGGTTGGGTGCATATGAACTGTGCTTTGGTTTGAGGCCTGTCAGAGGGAGGGAGCATTTGCACCGCGCTCATTTCTCTTTTCCTTCTTTTCTTTCGCTGGCTGAAGCGTCGCCTAGGCGCTGGGACCCATTGGCAGCGAGCCAAAGGAGAGGGGCCCAGTCGTCATGTTTAATGAGACACAGCCCCAGCGAAAAACTAGGGGCTGGGCTGTGGGCTCGGTCTTTGTACACCAAAATGTATTGTCAGTGGTATGGTGCATGTGTACTAGGTCCATTCAAAGCACCCTTAACACTTTGTGTGTATGACAGGTGGATCCCAAGGGTAGAGGTTGTGTTTCAGCTTCCCAGATTGTACCCAGAGTGTTGCACATCCCCCAAATTGCATCCAGAACTATCTCCAGTTTTAATTTTGGTATTTTCTTTATTCCCTTTCGCATTTTATTTTATTTTTCATGTAAAAATCCATGAAAAAATTACTGAAAAATCACAGAAAATATATTCTATGATTCTGTTATTTTAGGTAATATTTTTGGTATTTTTGGGAGTGAAATTAGACATTAATTTCACTTAAATTATTAATTATATATGATTAAACATATTAATCTTATACAATTAATGTTTTGGCATGATTATTCCAAAGAATCAATTTTTTTTAATTCCAAGGGATAATATTTGGGGCATTTTTCATAATTTTTTGAATTGGCATGTTTAATTATATGAAATTGTTTCTTGATTACATATAATTAGAGTTTTGTGCATAGTTTTTTTTTGCACACATGTATATATTTTTTTTTGAGGGGGTGTTTGGCATAATTATTTCATGAAATTATTTTTAATTTCAAGAAATAATTTTGAGGTTTAATAAATCATGAGATTGAACATAATTTTATGATTTAATATTTGACATGGTTATTTCATGAAATTATTTCTTTAATATATAGTGAATTATGAAATTGGGCATAATTTCATAGTTTCAAATCTTGGGTATGAAAATCACATTAAATTATATCATTAATTTCATGCAATTTAATTTGTGTATTTTTCTGACAACTTTTAAACAGCAAACAAAATTATGTCTTTATACATGTTTACATATTTATATGTGCAAAATTAAATAGATACAACATGTTTTAAGCATAAAATTCTACTAGAAACAATTTTAAACACATTTTAATAAATCTGCATGTTTTTTAATCAATTTAAGTCTCATTTACAATAATAAAATCATGAAAACTTACATAAATATTTAAAATTATGTCTTATACATGTCTATATTTTTATTTGAGCTTAATTAAAGAGATAAAATGTGTTTTATGTATAAAATTCATCTATAAAGTATTTTAAATGCATTTTAGTGATTTTTTTATGTTTTTAAACAATTTACGTCTCATTTGCGATCATAAAATCGTCAAAACTCACAAAAATACTCAAAATTATTCTTATAGATGTTTACATATTTGTCTAAGCTAAATTAAATAAAATAGATATGATGAATTCTATACATAAAATTCCATTAGCAACCACCTTGCATCGTCTCTCCGCTCTCTACATGATGCCTCTACCATCGTGTAGAAGAGAGCGGAGAGACGATGCAAGGTGGTTGCTAATGGAATTTTATGTATAGAATTCATCATATCTATTTTATTTAATTTAGCTTAGACAAATATGTAAACATCTATAAGAATATTTTTGAGTATTTTTGAGTATTTTATGTATAGAATGAGCTCATGTTCGGAGTGGGCAGATGATTAAGATCCGAACAAAAAAAGGCTAAAGGAGGATTTTTAATTTATATTAAGAAATATGTATTCAGAAGAATTAAGTAATTAAGAAAACTAAAAAAAATTTAAAAATGCTAAAAAAAATTAAAGAAGAAATTGCCGAACGGCACCCGTGTGATTTATCTATTTGATTTTTGCAGATAAAAAACGTCAACAATCATCTTTTCTATAATCCCATCTAGCCAGTAATACATGGTTAAAGGCCCAAAAGCCCAAAAGAGTGGAATCGAGAGACAACTCACGGGCCCACCAATTAACACGAATGACAATTTTTTTTTAACAAAATGTCAAAATCCAATCGTCCCTCCGGTCTTCTTCTTCCTTTCCAGATTCCGCAAACGGAGAAAGAGAATCCATCGTCTCTCTTCTCATCCTACGAAGCACAGCACGTCTCCAGTCCTTGCATTCAATGGAGGACTACCCGGAGGAGCTCCGAACGCCTCCAGTGTCGCTGGTCTGTCTCGCCGGTTGCCCCGAGCTCCACCACCCTATCTCCGCCTTCCTCCACTCCGAGCAACCTCCGATCAACACTCTCGCGTTACCTGATTTCTCTAAAGTCTCTGTATTGGCGCGAAAGAAGAACAGGGATCCACTGTCTCAGCCCACTCCCGCCTCGCCATCTGGCATCCTGAAGCGCGATTGGTTGCTTAAGCACCGCACGCGGGTCCCAGCAGTGGTGGCTGCGCTATTTCGTGCAGATCAGATCTCAGGCGATCCTGCACAGTGGCTTCAAGCGTGTACAGATCTGGAGAACTTGAAGTCAGTGCTGATTTGTTTCATCACCTAATTTTATTATGTTTAGTTGACTTGATTGAATTGGTGTGCATCTCTGAAACTTGATGCTTCAGGCCAGAACATCATAGAAAGCCTTAGTGAAGCCACTGTGCTCTGATTAAACCCTAAAAGAAAATCACAACAAAACAATATGAACTGTAACTGGTGCCATGTTCAACAATGAACTCTAGAACTGGGACATTTCTTTACCTTCTTTGATGCATTTTGTTCTAATGTGATGCTTGGTTCAAACAGATCAGTGGTTCATGGAAGGAGTACACGATTAGTTGTTGTTCTAGTGCAAACACAAACAGCTGGTGAGTTCTTACTAATCATTTAACCATTTTCAGATGTTGATTTACATGTAAGACCTGATAATGGTACAGGAATAGGCAAGGTTAATTCTATCCCAAATGATGTACTTCTAGCATAATGCATGCAGAAGTGATGTTTGCAGACAACATATCATGCAAATGTTATAATGCGTAAAAAGCATTGGTATCAAAGTAGTCTGAAATAGTTACCATATGGAAAGATGGTAACATGATGGATTGGACGGAAATGCCTTTGTTAGGCAGAAGTTATTTTGTAAAGATGATCATGATAAACTCTACCAAAGTTTTTGTAGTTATTACAAAATTATTTATTTTTGTAAGTTTCAGTGGGGTAAACTAACCCCAGATTCCTGTAAGTCTATTTTGCCTCAACCAACTTTTATCATACAAATTAGGTCTAAAAAATCTATTGATGTTTAATTCGAGTGATCTTGTGATCTTGCATCATCTGTTTTCGTTATTTTACCACGGATTCTTAGGAAAATAAAGCTTAGCAGAGACAGAGACAAAATCATCAGAATTTAGTGAAATCTGAAAATGTATCTGTGTTACAACACAAAGATTATGTTCAAGTTCAAGTTTATTAAATTTCAATAAAGCTCAATGTTAATCGAGAGTATCAGAAATTTATGTTACCTTTGCTATATGTATTAAGTGCATTTTTAATTCTTTATGTGTACAATTTTCTCTTGTTAGAGGAGCCCAGTGAGGATCTGATGATTGCTTTGAGGAAACGAGCTGAGATTGACCCGAAACATCTTGTCACGTTTGTTCAAAATGATGCCTCTGACTTGAGACAATCTCTCAACAAGTAAGTAATTCATTCTTAGGGTTTTTGTTTTACTTGAGCTGTTCATCATATGAGGATAGCTGGTGTTGGCTAAAATATGGTCCAATTATAACTTTACTGTAAGTCTACTGTACCTGTTACACACAAGGTCACAAATTTGTATGTCTATTTATGTTAACTTAACCTTGTAATATAAAAGAGAAGGATGGTGCAGTAGCCTGAGAATTTAGAAGTTTGGTTATTTATGTATTTGTTAAATTTTTTTATGTTTACATAAGCATCATGTCCTGTTCTGATCTATGCTAAGTTATTTAGACTTGCAAGTCTTTTTGCGGAGCTTTGTTTGGCATACTATAAGGAAGAGGGTCGTAGAATAAGAAGCATCATTGAAAAGAAAAGCTCTCCTTTTCCTGAATTGAATATTCGCTATTGCTTCAAGGTAACTCTCTGTCTGCCCTTCAGTCTCTCTGTCTGTTTGTATCGGCCATGTCTGTAGCTACTTGGGCTATAGCTGCACATATGTTGCCCTAGGGGTCTGCTTTCTTTTTATTAGATTATTGGTAATGTTGTTCATGTGATCTTGTTAATTAATTTTAACATCATTTGCAATTGTTTTCTAGATTGCCATCTATGCTGAGTTTAGGAGGGATTGGACTGAAGCACTGAAATTCTATGAGGAAGCATACCGTGTTTTACGGGAAGTGAGTTCCAATCCTCCATCTTTATATTAGAATAATTGTCACTGTAGTATTTTGATTTGTGGGAATTAGGCAATACTAAAGGTGTTGAGTAATAAAAATAGATTTACAGTGAATTTCTTGTACGGGATCAAGCATTTCGGAAATTGATACTTTTTGGTACTTGTTCAAAAACTATTTCAATTATTATACCGGTTTTGTATAATTCTGGTTCAGCAAGATCTGGTTTCAACCCATTGTTCTGTGGATTTTTTTTTTTTGGCAAATTCAATGTTGTTTAAAAACTATCTGGGTCCTACTAAACAGCATAGAAAAACAGGCGTGTCAATGTACACTTGTGAATGAAACTGTAAAAGAACGAACATTAAGAGGCTTTGAAACAATTTGATTCCTATAGATAACTCATATGACAACTAGTTCATTTGATGCTGCAATACTTCAATATTTCTAATCTTTATGCTTTGCTGGTCTAATGTAAACTTATATTCTTTCATAAATCAAGCAATAAAATTGTTGTCAAAATTATGAAAATAAATTGACAGCCATATAAGCATTATTTGATTGCATTACTATTTGTATGGCCCTGATGCTTGCTTGCTTGAATCATACATGACATCCTTCTTTCTAACACTTCCCTTCTTCTATTTCCATGTCTTGCTCCTTTATAGATGACAAATACCTCAAATCGATTACCTCCTATACAACGCTTGGTCGAAATAAAAACTACAGCCGAGCAGCTTCACTTTAAAATTTCAACCCTTTTGCTCCATGGCAGTAAAATTATGGAGGCGGTGGCACGGTTTCTCAAACACATAAAAACCTACAGAAGACTGGTGGGCCCGTCTGAAGTGGATTTCATGCACTGGGATTGGTTTAGCCGGCAGTACCTAGTTTTTGCTGAGTTATTAGAGACAACAGCTGCGGGCCCACCAAGTTCACTCTCTCCTCGGTTTGGAACTGCTGAGAGCCCCTTCTCTGAGTGGGAGTTTCAACCAGCTTATTATTATCAGGTTGGTCCCTCCCTCTCTCCTCCTCTGTTGATGTGGTCTGCCATCAACAACATAGTTGAAGGGCAGAAAGGTCATTATGCATGATAAATATTAAAGATCTTAAGTTAGATTCTACTAGAGTCAAACACTACAAATGTGTGGTTTCACCTTTAAAGGGGTAGAATGTAAAACTGGATCTTAGAAATAAGGGGGTTGAAAATGCATTCAATTCCCATCTAGTCGGTAGTTGTTATTCTTCTTCCTTTCTTTTTATTACTTGTTATATGGCAGTTAGCAGCCAATTATTTGAGAGAAAAGAGATGCTGTTTGGAACGGTCATCCTTATCCAAGATGGATCTCCTGACTAAGATAACGGAGGCTCCTGATTCCGTAATGCCATCAATTTATATAGGCCAATCGGCACGTCTAGTTGAGGAAGGCGATACTGTCACAGTTCTACCGTTAGTAATCTCTCTTTGTCAATTTTTATTGTTCAAGTTGCTCAGTTGACCATATGTTTTGTTTATATGGCTCTTTATGTTGATGGTGACATGATATTATATTATAGTATGCATCTTTATAGTTTTGAGTCATTATACGGACAAATCTTTATGCTCTCTCGAATCTGACTCAGGGAAAACCTTCCGTTGCCTAATATAAACACATGGATGGAGCTGGGCACACCAGGGCAATGGGTGTTGTATAAAATCCATTGCATCTGTGGATTTGTTTTCCTTTGTAAAAAAAAAAGGACCTGGATTATAAGCTGTCCAAGCACCATTTTAGTGGCATATGTAATTAGAAGAACACAAACCCTAACAAAAAAAATATTAACCGATAAAATTGAAGTGATAAGCTACTCTTGTGTCCAATATTGTACATACTGGTTCCAGTCTTCTACCTGTCGGGTTTCTTCTGGTGCTTATAGTCATAGCACTTTCTAAGTGTTGTTTTTTCTTTCAGGCTTATTAGGCTAAGCTGGGTAATTTGAGGCTCAATCATTTGTAACAGCACTACTGAGGATTAATTGGTGTAAAATTAGGTTTGTTTGCAAGGTTAAATTGCAAATTATGTGGGTACAAATTGTCCAACTGGGGATTAATTATTGCTCAAGCCTAGGAAACAGATTTCTGATGTGTTATTACTGTTATGCAGTCTCTCTGATGCAGAATACATGGCATATGCGCTGGCTGAGGCAGAACGGTTCCAGGACTGTTATGAAATTATAGCTCTTTACAAAAGGGCCCAAGAATCCTTCTCCTCCCATGGGTCCCAACGGATGGCATGCCTCTGTACCCTTGGCATGGCCCGCGAGTACCACGCCTCTGATGACTTCACAAACTCCAAGCAACTCTTTGACACTGTTGCTGCACTATACCGCCGTGAGGGGTGGATGCTACTTCTCTGGGATGTTTTGGGATACCTGAGAGATTGTGCCAGAAGATTAGGGTTGAAAAAAGAGTATACTGCATATTCCCTCGAGATGACTGCATTGCCAGCTTTCTCGACTGGTTCTGAGAAAACTATCGAATATGGGCCTGCAGGGCCGGCTACTTTGGTGAGGAGAGAAGAGATACAAAGGGAAGTACTGAATTTTGCGGTAGAGACAGAAGGGGAACCTGAACCTGTTGGCTTGGATGTTGACCCGGTAAGCCCATTAAGATCTGTGCTTCTTGTTGCTGTAGCCTTTCATGAGCAATCAGTCAAGCCTGGTTTTGCTGCCTTGGTGACCGTGTCACTCCTCTCGGAACTTCCCTTGCCATTTAAGGTTGACTCACTGGAAGTGGAGTTCAACCAACCTGCCTGCAATTTTACCATGTCAGAACCGCTTGAGTTGTCGGCCAATAAATGGCTACGGCTAACACGTGAGGTTAGATCAGGTAGAGCAAGGCAACCTTTATTTTTTAGATTTTCTAAGTTTTCTTGTTTCTTTGGGTTAGTTAAGTGCAGCTTATACATGTATTGTGGAATACCTTGTTTTGATCTCTTTCTTGCAAAGTTAAAATTATATTTATTTTCTCCTTTTAAAATTACCTTATGCAGGACAGAGCGGTAAGCTTGAATGCTTGTCAGTAAATGCTAAAATCAATAACAATCTCATGATCCGTTGTCGGGCAGAAAGTCCAGCTTTAATGGAGGAACTTGCTATGTGGAAGTATGAGAATCAGCCTGAGACCTACCCGACCCTTGACCCGGCACTCTCCTTATCAGGCCAGAAATCCATACAGGTAGAGGAACCCAACCCATTAGTAGACGTCACCCTCAACTCCACTGGCCCTGCCTTAGTAGGAGAGGTTTTCCGAATCCCTGTGCATGTTGTCTCTACTGGCCATGTGATACGTGCTGGTGAATTAAAAATTAATTTAGTAGATGCCCGAGGTGGTGGCATGTTAATGAGCCCGAGAGAAACGGATGAATCTGATGCGCATCATGTGGAGCTACTTAGCATTTCAGGTCTACCTGAAGAGAAGGAAGGCGATCCAAAAGCTGAGCTACTAGAAGAAACCGAAAGGGATAATATAAGAAAAATTCAATACTCATTTGGGGTTGTGTCAGTACCAGTTCTGAAAGAAGGTGAGTCGTGGTCTTGTGACCTGGAGATAAAGTGGCAGAGACCCAAATCAGTTATGTTGTATGTCTCGCTCGGATACATTCCGGGAGATGTCGATCAACGAGTTAATGTGCACCGAAGCTTACAAATTGAAGGCAAGGTACCATTTTTGATTAACCACCATTTTATGATGCCTTTTAGGCGTGAGCCCCTTCTGATTTCTAACATCAGGTCCTTGATCTCTCCTGGTGAAGAGCAAAAAGTTTCATTAGCATTAAAAGAAAATAACCTTGTAATTGTCAGTGCAAAAAATTGTACTGAGGTGCCATTAAACCTGGTCTCGATGAAAATTGTACCGGAGGGTGGTACTGACTCAAGTGATAAGTTATTTGTGGTACAAGAGATAAGTGGGATTTCTGATAAGAACAATATTCGGTTTGTTCCTGGTGAGGAGTTCAGAGGAGTATTTTCTGTAACCCCGCTGATAGCTAACCCTAACCTTTCTCTAGGTGTGGTTTGTCTTGAGTGGATGAGAGAGAGCCAAAACCAAGACCATTCCCAACCTGTGTCAACCAAACACAGCTTACCTCGTCTCTGTGTTGAAGAGCCGCCACTTGTAGCAGCAATTGAATGCCCCCCATTTGCAATTGTCGGAGCCCCTTTCTCTCTTTACATAAAGGTAAAAAACACCACGAGTTTGTTACAAGAGATAAAATATTCACTTGGTGATTCGCAAAACTTCGTGTTTTGTGGGGCCCATGTCCACTCAGCTTCTATTTTGCCGGGGAAGGAGCATGTACTTAGTTACAAGTTTGTGGCGCTCACTTCTGGTACACAACAATTACCCAGAATTACAATCACATCTGTCAGATACTTGGCTCAGTTGACCCCCTCGGTTGCCGCCGGTACAATTTTTGTGTATCCATCCGAGCCCAAGTTCAGTTTGGAGAAGAATGAATCGCAGCTTCTTGTTTGAGAAGAAAATTAGTTTTAGTTTGTATAGCTTTTGTGTGCTGCAGAGGTCGAATAATTTTATGGCAGTGGTTTTTTTTTTTCTTTTTGTTTCTCCTTGCTGTCTTCCGATGTTGAAGAGGATTTTGGTGTGAAATATTTAGCTGAGGAACTACATTGGGTGCTTCTAGTGATTCTCTCCAGCGAAGAGAATGAAAGAAGAGAATAGATGAGCTTTTACATTTTTTAGTTTTGTAATATCAGCTTTTAATTTATCAGACTTCTGTCATTTGTAACAAGAAATAGTTTAACTAATTTGCTTCTTTTCTAATAAACTAGGTACGTTGTTCATGCACGTAGCCGTGTACTTAATTTAAACTGAGGAAGAAAAAAGCTTGGACGATAGAGTTTGATTATTATGGCCTTGTACCTCACGAGCGAGATAAAAAAGAAAGTTTAATCATGTCATATTATAAAGAAATGTTGAAATTTTGCAAAGAAAAATTGACCAACAATTTTAATAAAGTTTTAGAAGCCTAATTGGTCATTTTGTAAACTGAAATATATTTTGTATTATTATCAAATCATAATTAGAAACCTAACATGCTGTTCAAGCTAATTATTACTTCCTAGTTATGAAATCAAGTAAACGGGACACTGATTTCTGACCTAAACAAAATCTTTACAACTTTGCAGTGTTTATAAGAGTTTCAATGTCACAAGTTTTTGAGAAAATTTTGAACTTCCCCATTGAAGAAAGCAAATAATGGAATAAGGAAATTTGACTAAACTTTTTGTTATTAATTTTCCGACTACTATCCTGCTAAGCCAATGGTGAACTGCACATTTTATCCAAAGCTTTCGCCAATTAGATCAAACTTGAACTTTTCAACCAAAATATTCTTATGCGTCCTATACTAAAATGCATCTCTTACATCAGGACCCTTCTCTATTTAGGAAAACAAGAACTAAAATAATCCTTTGGCGATTGCCAAAAAGTTTCATCTCTTGTGGGGCCCACATCTGCTCATCTTCTGTTTTGCTAGAAAAAGAGCACGTAACTTTTCACGAGTCCGCTCCAGTGATATTTCGGTCAGCACTAGACTCAGTTGACTACTACAGTTTTCATTTCAACTCAATTACTCAAAAGGGGTTGAGCTACATTTACTGATAGCCAACTTCTATTTTTGTTATGCTAGTTGTCTTTCAGATTCGTCTGGATTATAATGCTGGCAAATCAGTTTTTACCAGTTAGATTCGATTTGTTATATATGTTACTAATACTATAAACTAGCATCGAAGCACGGTTCTTTAGTATCTTTCCTTACTTGTATAGAAGAATTTTTCTCCTTATTCTTTTATTGGGGTCGTGCTCTCAATTTCACCTTACGATATTTTCTTTAATTGTTTAAAAGAAGATACTCAACTCAACTCAACAGAGACATGGAAAATCCAAATACTCAATATGATTCTTGGCTCATTATATTTCAGAAAGGTAGAACTGCGCTGTAATTTCAGTTCTGTTGCTCTTGCCAAATCTTGTGGTTTGATATAAGAATAAACTCATTTAACCTCCTGACAAAGTAATGACAAACTGAGCTCAACATACACATATTTTTTTTCTTAAAGCACAATATTTCTTTAGAACTATTTCATAATAAGATGGATACACTGATTTGGCATTTTTAACAAAAGCTGAGAAATGAAAGGCATCATGCTATTATATAATGCCATCCAGTAAACAAGTAATGTAACTATAAAGCATTATCTAGTTGTCGAGGGAGAGGCGTTCAAGCTCTTGCTTGCAAAGTATGATATTAACCCATACATGGTATATATGATATTAACCCTTAATATATACTCCCAGCGCCCTGAGTTTGGTATAATCTGCCCATCCGTGCAATCCAGTAAATCCAGTATCTGATTCAAATTTGAACCTAACAAATGATGAACTTGATATATGCTTAATCCCAAAAGAACCGCAGATGCCTTCGCCGTTACTGAATTCAAGGAAACAAACGTGATTGTATCCTCTTTCATCTGCAGAAAAAAAACCCCTTATCCTGGTGATCGGTTCTGTAATCTGTAACATGAAATACAATAATGATTAACATTTTTACTATAGACCCAAAATTAAAATATTTTTTAAACTTTTTTTGTACAATTAACAGGTGCTTTCATTATAATATCCACTGAAGTGCTTTTGTTTTTCCTTTAATTTTTGGAGTAAAGAGGTTGAATCAGATCAGGTAAAATATATTACGATTTTTTATATTTAAAGAATTAGTTGACAGTGACTTAACTGGTAAAAGAAATCCAAAAGAAGAAATACAAGAAAAAGAGAGAGATTCAAAACATAAAACCATGCATGTTATGATTTTAAAACATAAACTACCACATGATAACAGCTGTATGACTTGGCCTCAAAATCGCCTCCGTGTCAGAGCTCGTACTCTGGTTCCATCTTCATCCCTATAAACAGCTTGGATGGAACTTATGACATCATCAGTGCAACCTATTATGATTTTCTCAATTTTCTGATGACCACCATCATCCCATTGGTAGCCACAGTCACTATAACACCCCAACTTGATTTGCATATCCTTTTCCTGCATTTATTTGATCTGTATAGTCAGAGCTAGCACAGGGTTGAAACTTGAAACAAATTAATCGCAATAAGAGAACAAGATTACCATTTTTCTGCTTAAGCCGCAACTCCTTTTTTTGTTATTCCTTTTTTCTTTGAATATTTCTAATATACATCTAACTTTTAACATACATTTAATTTCTATGTATATTCTATGGCTTAGAATTAGATATGAAAGATTTAAATTTTTCCTTTTTTATGCCGAAAAGGATAATTAATTCAGTTTATCTTATGAAAAGAAGGAAAGAAATATTCTGCATTTATTATACAAATTTGATGCTGTACAAAATCTCTGGCGAATATGATTATTTGAGATGCAGTTCATACAGACTTCTGCAATATGGATGAATTTTGTATTGTATTGATTCATTTAAACTGATGTTTTAGGAAAATTTTCCTGTCAAAATCCTTCCCACTCCATCTCTCTCTTGTCTCTTCAATATTGAAAAACTTCACACATCTCTACCTCTCTTCTTTCTTCAATTTAGAATCACAAGCTAGCAATCTTGTCTTTTTTGTGCTTGTTTAGAGAGACGTACTCAAAAGCAAAGAAATTACTTTTAAATTTACTTCAATCTTTATTAAAGTTCAACTGTAAATGATCATCAAATAGAAGACAACTATTCTATCTCGTTGCTGTTGAATAATTAGAATTAAATTTAAAATTCAATTCGAACTAGTGAAATGTTGGGGAAAGAAAGAGTATCTTTTCTTCTTCAAGTTAAGAGAGCTTGAATAAGAGGCTCTGTTAATTATTGTTACTGATAAGGGAGAGATAAAAAGAGGAGAAGAGAATGAAAATATGCAAATGGTGGGGGAGTGAAAGGTCAAAACAAAGGAAAAAAATTGGAATAAATAAATGGGATTGTTCTTTTCTTCTTTTGGTTAGAGGAGGAAAGGAACGGGAGATGATGAATGAAGGATTAATGGAACAAGGTAGATGAATCGGTGGAAATGATTTTTATTTGTCTAATTTGTAATAAAAAAATTTATCTCTTACATATATAAATAAGATGAGGGTGAAATGCCTTCATTTTTCATGCCTCTATTCTGTCTCCAAATCTCAACCACAAGGTAAACAATCTGATCAATGGATGAGATTATTGTTATTTTTGAAATAGTGCACTATTTTTTGAAAAATTAATGCTACTATTCTTAAATTGTCATATGCACACTTGTTATGTCATTCTTTAAATTTAATGTAGGTTACTCTAACCTAAAGAGAAATATCAAAACATAATATGGATAAACCGGTAAATATTTGGTAATTTGAATTAATAAGCTGGATGGAGAGTCATTTATAAATATATAAAGTTTGATGATTTCATTGATTTTATTAGCAAAGAGAAAAAAGAGTTGGAATGATTTGAATTCTCTCTTTATCACAAAAAAAAACGAAAAATCTGAATTAAGAAGTTTGATAAATATGTACCATTTTTTGTTCTTTAATTAAATGAACTAATGAGAGAATTTTGAACTTTGAAATTCTGATTATAATAACAAAGTTGATAAAAATGTTTCTATGTAGCAGGAAAATGTTTCTATCTACCATTTTTTTCATGGCATCAGCCATGAGGATTGAAAGTGGTGGAGCCCCCTCCACTTATTTACTGAGACCTCATCATTATAGATATTGTTGTGTCGCTACATTGTTGACCAAATTATTGATTCAATGCTACAAAACAAAGCTGATGTGCTTACCACATAATACATATCCATTGGTATCAATTCTTGATTTGATTGTTGGATTTTGGAACCAATCTCATTTGTGGTAAGTAAATGAATCGGCTACAATAATGAAATTTTTGTTCCGATATGAATTGATGCTAACAAGCTGACCAGTTTAATTTTTTTTTTCCAATTTTGTGAATTTTTTCATGAATTTTCAAAATTATTTACATATTTCTTCTAGGATTAGGAAAAATTCTTGTCATTTGAATGTGAACTTCAAACCTCAACAATCTAAGGCATAGTACTTCTAACTGTTAAGCCAAATTATTTATTTTTCTAAAATGAAACATTAATTGTATTTGTTATATTTCTAAATTTAATTAAATCAAGTCAAGATTCTGGATTAGCGTCAATTTTGGATCGTCAAGTCTAATTTAAAAAAATAAAAAAATTATATATGTTGATCTTATTCGATCTATTGACATCCCTATGCATATTTAATCTTGGAGTATTGTTGAGTTTGCTAAAATAACTTGATAAATAAAAAGTATTCAAACAGTTAGAAAAAAATATAAGAAAATTTGAGAGGAGAAAGCTACTGTGCGTAACCATTCAAACAAAATAATGGGTTATTTGGTGATGCAATTTTTTTTCGATGAGAATTTTGCACTTTTAACCGGTGTTGTAAAAGGACAGTTTTTGTTTGGAGGATGGATATAACTATGCCAACCACTAGTTGTTATACAATCAGTTAATCAAATTATTTGGAACAATTTTTGGTAAGAACTTTTGTGAATAATTTAGCTAACTTATTATTATACTAGTATTATGCATGTACTTTGCTACGGGTGACTTTTCAAATATAGAAATATTATTAAGATACTATAAAGTTGTTTTGTCAAAAAATAAATTAGTACCATCTAATTTCGTTTAACAAATAAAATTACTCACAAAATTGCAAGATTATACAAGAAAAAGATAGAGAAATTAAGAACTAAAATGTATTAAATAAAAATTATATAATAATCCAAGTAATAATTGCTTCCTTGGGCACCCTAAAATAATGTTAAGATTGCATCATATCTTTTCTTTTTTGTTACATACTACTTCATTCTTTATTTATTTCTCTCTTAGTATTTTTTTTATTTCGTTTTATTTACTGCATACCTTTTTTTTTTACTTAATTACTTTTGTTTTGCTCAAATGCTCATATTTTGCTAGAGCAATAATTTTGAAAAACATATCTTTGATCAAGTAGAGATTCTTCTTCGCATATTAGACAAGTTGTAAGAGCTATCTTTCTCTTCTTAGGTTTTATATGTACTTATGTATCTAAAAATAAATATAAAAACATGCTTACTTTTTATTTAGCAGAATATTACTTCGTAGGTTTTATATTGTTTAATGTCTTTCCATATAATATTTATAACTTTATAATTATAATCATATCGATTATCAATCAATTAAAAAAATTCCTTAAATGAAATTACAACAAATAAAAATAAAGCAAGATAGGATCCGATCAATAGTTCAAATTAGGAAAGTAAATCTACGGCAAAGGCTTGTGTAAGAAACTGTGTTGATGAGCGAAATTAGATAAGTAAATCTGAACTGTTCTAGAATCAGGACAACGCAATCAATGGTTGAAATTAACTCTGAAAATTGATCAATTAATCTAAACAGTTGCATGATCAAGACAACACACTGAATAAAAGTAGAGATAGAGATAGAGATGTATACAATTACTCGTAATAAAATTTAATCTGTTTAGAATAGAAAATATGTATAAAAAATCTTCCCATGAGATGAAGTGAGGGATGTGACTCTACGTGAATGAGCAGTTGAGTTTTTGACTAACCGCAAGGCATCTACGTGAATGAGCAGTTGAGTTTTTGACTAACCGCAAGGCAAGAAAAGGGAAAACTCTCTTTGCTATGCTCATTAGGTGCTTTGGCATACGCAAGCCCAGAAACCAAAAAACTAAAAAAAGCAAGCCTTTGCTTGCAAAGAATCAAGTAGGCTTTGGCGGCTGAGATATGTAAAGTAGTAGTAGTTTTCTATACAAAGAGTGTGCTTTGAGCAGACGGACATGTAGGTTGCTAGGAAGGAGGTAAGCATTTTTCTTTCTGATGTCAAGAAGAAAGAAGAGGGAAAACTCCTAAACAACTTGATGTTTATTGTCAGCAAGCAAAGAGATTGCCTAGGGCGAAAGCAAATAATAAAGAGAATAAGAAAATAAGTGTTTCAAGCTATAAACCGCAAGTCTAACATATTAGTAATATGTCTCGTCTCTCTACAAAGATACGTAGGTTCAATTATTACAGAAAGCATTTGAAAAAAATAAATATTAGAGTTAACCGAAGCTCTTATATTAAAAAAAAGTGTTTTGAGCCTAAGTAAAAATAGAATTAAGTATTGCATTAACCTATGTACTTAAGTGAACTAGCGAAGAAAGGCAAATGTTCAAGCCCAAGCAGTTTCAAAGTAAAAATCGATCTCTGCATTCAATTTTTCATCTTTATATTATATTTCTGCTTGTTTCAAGCCCAAGCAGTTTCTGTAAGGATCGAAAGTGTACCTTATTTGTTTTCAATTCTGCTTAGCTTTCATCAGCGTGGTTTTTCCTGAGGGCAAACTTATATTCTCTATACTCCCCTCCCTTGAACATTATTCTATTTAATGCAAGAGTAAGGATAGACGTCTTATTCTTCAGTGTTGAGTTAGAATGACTGTAGACCCTAAGCTACAAAACAGTGGTGGAGCGCAACTATATATCCATAGAAATATTGAGACTAAATACGCGAGTAAAGAGGGCAAATTTGGCAGACTGAAAATTGGCGAGAAAAATATTAGTGTGTGGGTATACAGTTGAATGCGTAAGCTCACGATTTTGACACCATCACTAGCCACACTTTTGTCTAAATAGTGCTGATTAGAATAGAATACATACATGGATATATTCGAAACGGTAAGTGCACGGAAAAACTTGATGTGTCAGCCCCCATACATTTACTTTGCAATAGGTATTTTTGTGGATGCTGTTACTATGGTAAGCGCACATAACTAGTTTAATGTGTCAGAGTACCATGCTTCTGACCCCTTTTTTACCCTCATTTGTAATGCATATTCTAGTAGTGCAAAGCGGGTGTTTCTGTAACAGCGGATTATCTTCCTCTCAAGGCAAGCGTGCTTCCTCATGTCTAAATTGCAAATGGAGAGTTCTAGTTGAAAGGCGGTTGGTTAGTGTTGATTGGGGTTTGGATCTGGTGTAGCAAGGAAATAGCATTTCTGCCTCTCTACCCCTCCTCCCCTGTTGGCAAAAAGCTTTCTATTGATGTCAACAACAGTAGCTTGCAAGACCAATTGATGTAGCTTCATGATCTAGTTTTGATATTCCCAATTCAATTGGCGCGAGAACAAAATAAATTTCATTTTTTGCCGGCGCCAAAACATTATTCAATTTTTCATATGCGAAAACTTAAAATTTGAATTGTTAGGATTTCGGCCGAAATGTTAATGATAACACATTAGCAAGATTCTATATAAGCTAACGTGTTCTTAGAAGCACGGATTCCCTTAGTGTCCTAACTCAAAAATCTATCAAATCGATTTCAAATAAAAAATCCAAATTTCTTAAAAAATTCTCGATATCAAAATCTTGTAGAATACTACGAATAGTTAGAAATCCTAAAAATAGAAAATTTCGCTATCCTACAAGATTTTCATATGAAGAATTTATGGAGTGACTTGAATTTTTCGTTTGAAGTCATTTTGATAGGTATTTGAGTTAAAAACACAGAAAGGCTTTGGATCTATAGAAGCACACTAACTCTACTATATATATATATATATATAAATCAACCCATTAATAAATCACGCATAATCCAATACATTCGATGCCTTTTATGACAATAATAAAAAAATACACATATTTAGTAAATATAAGATGTGAACGGCACTTAGCAATGTGCATCATACCTATCTAGATGACATAGATGATTTGTACCATACACTATCACAATCCTTAAGCAACATTTGCCTTATGTTAATTCATTGTCGCATGATATCCCAAATGAATTCAAGATAAATCTTGTGTCATCCTTACAAATTCATCATACTTTTGATTTCCGAAATGATATTAATAATAATGATTAACACTTAATCATATCTGCATAGTCACTAAATCATTTCATCAAGTGACCAATATATATCATCACTCACATAACAATATATATGATGGACACTAGTATTCTCGATCAATACATTCTGTCCGCACAAGAAATAATTAATGAGATAGAATTTGTATGACTACCAGTTATGATCAACGTTGGATAGTACCGACAAGAACATATTCTTCATGTAGGAAATATACTATCTCATACTTTAGAATTAAGACACGCATGAAACATTAATGACACTAACACAATTATCATGTCTGATATTAGGGTCAAGTCATACCATATTCTTCAACATATATTTGTGTGATTAAGCTGATAACAATTATCACATGACTTGTAAAACATAACGATCACATTAATTCATACACTAACTTATACTATCCAATTAGTATTCCTCTCTAATTGATAAGCTAAGGACATTGTAGAATAATCTTTATGTTCTATTATTAAGTTATATTTTAGGTCTTCAATCCAAAATGTCAATAAATAAAGATAATCCCAAAAAAACAAAATGAACATATATATCACATATATAAATCATTTAAATTATATGAACTAAATATATTTGACTTCTAGATCACTACACTAACAATCTACCACTCGAGTTAAAGCCAATCCCTATACATCTCTATGCATAAACTTTAATTTAGAGCAGCCTAAATACATCTCTATGGTACAAACTCATAATCAATGATTAATTAACCTAAACCTATTGGATGAGGTGTGAATCTCATGCTTGGCCTGAGACAAAGGCTTCTTTAGCGGGTAAGTTGTATTACTGTCCGTATCAACCTTGCATACCTTTGCATTCCTTTGCCTGCGCAATAGCTTCACTGATGTTACAATAGAGCTTCACCGCATTTGACATGCTGGGAACCACGCCAAGCTCTTCTGCGAACTTCTTGATCCAACAAGCTTCTTTCATCGCTTTCGAAGCAGCTATGTATTCGGCCTCAATGGTCGAATCCATTGTGATTTCTTGTTTGAAACTCTTCCAACTCACAACATGACTATTTAGCATGAACACAAATTTCGATTGCGATTTCAAGTTATCATGGTTGATTTGGAAATTAGTGTTGCTGTAACCCCTTACAGCGAGCTCAGAATCCCCACCATATACAAGGAACATTTTCTTAGTTCTTCTCAAATACTTAAAAATATTCTTGGCTGCTATTCAATATTCCATATCTGGATTTTCTTGATGCCTACTTGTCAAACTCAACGCGTATGACACATTAAGCCGCGTGCAAATCATGGTATTCATGATTGATCCAATCATTGATGCATATAGAATCTTTCTCATGCTCTCAATCTCAGCCGTCGTCAATGGACGCTATTTTTTGCTTAGATATTTGTCATGCGACATGGGTTAGAAGCCTTTCTTAGAATCCTACATGCTAAACCTCTTTAGCACCTTGTCAATGTAAGCACTTTGACATAATCTGATAAGTCCTCTTGACCTATCCTTACAGATCCTAATGCCTAACACATGGGCCACATCGTCCAAGTTTTTCATTGTGAACACCTTCATCAATGATGGCTTAACAAATTTCAAAGTTTGAATGTCATTTCCAATCAACATTATGTCATCCACACATAACACGAGCAATACAATTGTGCTCCCAATAAATCTTTTATTTACACAGGGTTTCTACTCATATTTGACAAAATGAAACACTTTGATCTCTTTGTCAAATCGTTTATTCCAACTTCTAGATGCTTGCTTCAATTCTTAAATGAATATCTAAAGCTTGCATACCTTATTAGCATTCTTGAGATCAACAAAACCTTCAGGCTATGTCATGGTTACATCCTCTTCTAAATCTTTATTTAGAAATACGATTTTGACATCCATTTTTCATATTTTATAATAATAAAGTGCGGTAATTGCTAATAAAATCCGAATCGACTTAAACATTGTCATAGGGAAAAAGGTCTCATCATAACCAACTCCTTATATCTGCCTAAAATCTTTCGCAACCAGCTATGCTTTGTAAATCATTAAGTTACCATCCACATCCGTTTTTCTTTTGAAAACTCATTTGTTCTCAATTGATTTTACCCCTTCGGGAGGGTTAACCAAGTTCCAAACTTAATTGTCAAAATGGATTGTATCTCGAATTTCATGGCTCCAAACCATTCCTTTGAGTTGGATCTTGTCTCACATCCGTGCAAGTTAGACGCCCTGTGATAGCTTTGTCTAAAGTTTAATTTAGAGAATGATGTTTATCCAATAAAAATCGAGTTAAGTTTGTCATCCCATGACATTGTGCAAGTATCATATGCTTAGTCTAGCTCACTTTTCTTTTGGTGTGATCCAACGGGATTTATGATTATTTGGCAATAGAGTCAAAACTATTCCAACCAATAAGATGTGAGCGGTATCTAATAATATAGATCATACATACCTAGATGATATAGATAATATGTACCATACGCTATCATCACTCACATAATGACATATATGATAGACACCGGTATTCTGGATCAATACGTTTAATCCGCACAAGAAATAATTACTGAGATAGAATATGTAGTCAATGTAAGCCCTTTGACTTAATCTGATAAGTCCTCAATGTTGGATAATACCAATAAGTACATATTTCTCATGTAGGAAATATAGTATCTCATAATTTAAAATTAAGATCCATATGAAACATCAATGACACTAACACAATTATGATGTCTCATCCTGGTATCAAGTCTAATACCATGTTCTCTAATATATATTTGTGCGATTAAGCTAATAACAATTATTACATGACTTTTGAAACATAATGATCACATTAATACATACACTAATTTATACTGTTCAATTAATGTTCCTCTCTAATTGAGAAGTTGGGGACATTTTAGAATAATTTTTATGTTCTATTATTAAGTTTTATATTTTAGATTCTCAACTCAAAATATCAATAAATAAAAATAACTCAAGGAACAAAATAAATATATATATCACATATATAAATCATTTGGATTATATGAACTAAATATATTTGGTTTTGAGATCACTATATTGACAGTGCTTTGTTGCTTACCAACACATAATACATATCCAGCGCTATCAATTATTGATTTGATATGTTGAAAGTTAGAACCGAAGTAATTCTGAACGATAAGTAAATGAATCAGTTACAATTATGAAATTTTTGTTTTGATACTCTCACAAGCTGACCCGTCTAATTGTTTTTTCAATTTTGTGAATTTTGGGATGAATTTTCGAAATTATTTAAATATGCCTTCTTGGATTAGGAAAACTTCTTGTCTTTAGAACGTGAATTTCAAACCTCAAGAATCTAAGGCATAGTACTTCTGAACTACTTCTAACTGTTAAGCCAAATTACAAATACGAGCTTTATTAAACATGTTAAATGAATTATTATGCATGTTAATGATTTTATTATGTAAACTTATTTTATACAATATTATCATTATTTAACTTAAATGTATTATTATATATATTAGTGATATTTAAGTTGAATAATAGAAGTACCGCACAAGATAAAGTAATTAACATATATAATAACTCATTTAACATGTATAATAAAACTCGTATCGACGATGGTATTAATAATAATATCTTCATAACATTTTTCAATAATAAAATTATGTTGATCTTATTCGATCTATTGGCATCCCTATACATATTTAAATCTTAGAATATTGTTGAGTTTGCTAAAATAACTTGATAAATATATATTGTTGAGCAGACATTATAAAAACTATTCAAAACAGTTAGAAAAAAATCAAAGAAAATTTGAGAGGAGAAGGCGATTAGCCTGCGTAACCATTCAAATAAAATAATACACCAAGCTAGTTTAGAGAGTATCATGAACTTCATTATTAGTTTATTATTATTATTAAATTACCATAACTACTGCCACACCATTACCATTATTAATTTTTTTACCTTTACCATTACAAATGTTATCATTTTTATTATCTTTTAGAAGGATTCAAGTATGATGTAGCAGAAGAGTTGACATAAACTCCCAAAGCACAGACTTGAATTTCAGTCGCTTTCCCATGAAATCCTGTAAACCCAGAATTTGTCTCAAATGTAAAGGAATCACCCACTTCCGTCCCAAACGAACCATAGCTCTCCTTGCTACCACTAAATTCAAGATAAGTAATGCCATAGCAACCTTCAATTGTAGAGTAACCATAGGTTCCCACAATTTGGGTTATCAGATTTTTTATCGTAATCTGCAATTAAAAAGCTTATGAATGAATTAATAATATTGGAAGTTCTTCCTCAAAAAAAAAAATATATGGACCATTACAAATTGCATAAAGCAACCTATATTTGATATTACATCAAAGATTATTAAATATAAATCGTTACAACTTATATAAATTTGAATGATCTTTGATGTCTATCAAATGAAATTTGAAGTACAAACAATTTATACGTTTAATAATATGAATATAATTCAAGATTTTTTACAAATTTATTTGAAATTTCATTCTCCAAGATTGTTTAAAAAAATATTATCAAGTGATATGTCCCTATACATAAAATACATAAAAGATGTTTCATATTGCCGAAACGAGCAGGGGCTTCGATTCTAGTAAAATTCCTAAAAAAAGTAAACATCTTAAATAAAAGCAAAAACAAAAAGTGATGTAATCACAATTAAAATTACCACTTTGAGTGAGCTGTAGGATTTGCCTCCATGCTCTAGACCCAGCACTTTGGTTTCATTTGGTTCGCTATAAACAACTTGTATGAAACTTATCAGGGAGGCTCTGGTACCTAATATGATTTTCTCTATTTTCTGATGTCCACCATCATCCCATTCTATACCCAAATTGTTGTATCCTATTGCGTTCAGCTTGACATGGATCTCCTTTTGCTGTGTAATTAATTATATCAGTAATTAAGGTCAGGTGTATAATTAAATTTGAAATTCAATTGAACTAGCAAAATGTTGAGAGAAGAAAGAGTACCATTTCTTCTTCAAGTTATGAGAACTTGAATAGGTGGCTTTTTAGTTGTTGTTACAAATAAGGAGAGATAAAAAGAGGAGAAGAGCATGAGAATATGTAAATGGCAGGGGAGTGGAAGGACAAAACAAAGGAAAAAGATTGGAATAAATAAAGAGGAAAGATTTAATATCTATGATCATTGATGTCACATCAATGATCATGAAATTAAATTTTAAACAAACATATGTTAAACTCTTAAATAATAAAACTAATTAATTGAATATTTTGTATATATATATATATCATACTAATATAAGTACACAAAAAATTATAATATTTCAACTTTATTTTAATATACATCAGCACTAAAAAAATGATAGAAAAATTTGTGATTTAATTCACTTGATCATCATCGAAACAAAGTTAAAAATCAATAATTATTTATATGTATGTTATTGAAATGAATTAAAATATATCTAGCGATATATATATTAATTAAAATATAAATGATAAAGTAGACATCATGGGTACCAATGATGATGTTATTGGGTCCCTCATAAATAAATAGTGTTATTCTTTTCTTCTTTTAGTTGGAGGAAGAAAGGAATGGGAAAGGAGGAATGAAGGATGAATGGAACAAGGCAGATGATTCGGATGGAAATAATTTTTATTTGGTCTAATTTATCAAAAAATTAACTAGTACCTATATAAATATAAATATTATATCTAGTACGACATGGATATAGTGATATAATATTTTCCAAAGTCTAAGATATGATATTCGTAGATCTATAATTTGTTTAGAACTTTTTAGATTTTGAATAAACTTTTTGCTTGATTGAAATTTCAGGTATGCTATAATGTTTTAACCGGAGGAATGGGAACATTTACCTATTGAAGAAAACCTGATGTATTAGCCATGACGAGCAGAACAACTAGTGCAAAGCTGATACACTATATATTCTGCAAAAAAGTTCTTGAATACTCGTAATTCAATAATGAAAGGCTCATTGCTCATACAAAATTGTATTTGTATATGTTCATAACAAAAGACACAACCAAGATAATTGTTAGCTTGCTAGGTGTATTTGTACATAATATGAGTACAAAAAACTGTTGTTGTCATTTTTCTTGCTAGGTGATGGGTTCTGATGCGGAAGGAACCTCTGGTGAATTCTTTGATTATTTTAAGATATAAACTAATTTTTTTAGACATTGGTTCAACTGTTTGACATATTGTGTGTTTATTTATAAATTTCAGATGGATCTAAATTAATTTAGCTAAAAGGTTGCTTGATTCTTTCTTTTTGCTCTGGATATGTTCATTGATTCCTTACTAAACTAATGTGTCCTATGCATGATATCTGTTCAGTTTGATACATAATCACCCATTTATAGTTTTGGTCACATTTTATATTTTGATACTTATCTTTTATAAATCGTATTTCGTTTACTTGTAGAGAGCATGTTATTGAGGCTAGGAGGAAGAATAGCAATCGAAATCAAAAGTTTCATGATTGTTTGGTCTTGCAATAAGCCAGACAAAGAGGTCTTACTAAATTGCAACACGCACTCCCGATCTTTACCCACACCACAAATGTCTCTTCCTATAGAGATTAGATATAACAACAATTGGGTGTCAGATTCCTTAGGAATCCGATTAATAACTAAACAGTATAATCTAATTTTGTATAAATTGATCGGAATAAACGATGAGGAAAATACAATAAGAGATAAAGTTACGAGTCTTTCCATAACAAAAGAAAACAAAATACATCTCAGATCCAGTTCTATATGCGCTATCCTCACTACTCTCTCCATTATTTTTGTAATTGGAGCCTCCATTTAGTTCTAATTGTAATCAAACCCCAACCATTAATAATAGACAAACCCTACCAGCCCAAACTGAATTAACGGATCATTCGCGAGGGTCGCACTGGCAGCCTCTTCTTTCTCATTTAGAATTCTCATTTCGTTCTCTTCCTTCTCACACTCAATAATACCTGATATCGGCGGCAGCCGCAATGGCATCACATCCACCATAACTTGGTGGGCTTGCTTTATTCCCTTTTTCTTGTAGATATGGAGTATTCAAGGATGTTGTAGCAGAAGAGTTGACATAAACTCCCAAAGCACAGACTCGAATTTCAGTTGCATTCCCGTGAAATCCTGTAAAACCAGAATCTGCCGACTCAAATGTAAAGGAATCACCCACTTTCTTCCCAAACGAACCATAGCTGCCTGTGCTACCACTAAATTCAAGGTAAGTAATGCCATAGCCATCTTCAATTGTAGAATAACCATAGGTTCCCACAATTTGGGTAATCGGATTTTTTATTGTAATCTGTAATTAAAAAGCTTATGAATGAATTAATAATATTGGAAGTTCTTCTTTGAAAAAAATATATGGACCATTACAAATTACATAAAACAAATATATTTGATATTACATAAAAAATTATTAAATATGGACCGCTACAAATTATGTAAATTTTAATAATTTTTGTGGACTATCAAATTAAATTTAAAACACAAACAATTTATACGTTTAAGAGTATATCTATAAGATTTCTTTTATTTTTAAGATTTTTTTCAAATTTATTTGAAAACTCATTATCAAGATTAACAAAATAAATATTATCAAGTGATCCGTCCCCATACATAATATAAATAAAAAATGTTTCATCTTAAAATTGCTGAAATGAGAGGGAGCTTTGCTCCTAGTTTAAAAATCCTAAAAGAAGTAAACATCTTAAATAAAAGCAAAAACAAAAAGTGATGTAATCACAATTAAAATTACCACTTTGAGTGAGCTCCAGGAATTGCCTCCGTGCTCTAGACCCAGCACTTTGGTTCCATCTGGATCGCCATAGACAACTCGTATAGAACTTATCACGGAGCCTCTGCTACCTAATATAATTTTCTCAATTTTCTGATGTCCACCATCGTCCCATTCTTTACCCAAACTATTGTCTCCTATTGCGTTCAACTTGACATGGATCTCCTTTTGCTATGTAATTAGAGCAGTAAGGTTAGGTATATAATTAAATTTGAAATTCAATTGAACTAGTGAAATATTGGGGAAAGAAAGAGTACCATTTTTTCTTCAAGTTATGAGAGCTTGAATAGGGGGCTCTTTTAGTTGTTCTTACCCGTAAAAGAGATATAACAAGAGGAGAAGAGAATGAGAATATATAAGTGGCAGGAGAATGAAAGGACAGAACAAAGGAAAAAAGTTAGAATAAATAAAAAAGTTAGAATAAAGGAACAAGAGAGGAGAAGGATGAATGGAACAAGGTAAATGATTCCGATGAATGATTTTTATTTGATCTAATTTGTAATAAAAAATTAACTCTTATGAATACAAATAAGTGCAGAGTTCAAATGCCTCCGTTCAGCCTCCAAATATCAACCACACCTCAAACAATATGATCAATGGACTACATCATTGTTATTTTTTAAATAGTGCACTATTATTTGAAAGATTCTCAGTTGCGCACATACTATGTCATCCTTTAAATTTAATATAGGTTACTCTAACCTTAACCTAAAGAGGAATATCAAAGATAATATAAGATGGATAGATAGGTAAATATTTGGTAAGTTGAATGGAGAGTCATTTATGAATATATAAAGTTGAATGATTTCATTGATTTGTATTAGCAAAGAGAAAAAGAAATTGAATGATTTCAATTCTCTTTTTATTTCAAAAAAATAATCTCAATAAAGAAGTTTTGTTAAATATATACAATTATTTTCTTTAATTAAATGAACTAATGAGAGAATTTTTTTACTTTCAAATTCTGATTATAATAACAAAGTTGATAAAAATGTTTCCAGAGAATATTTTCGTGGCATCAGCCATGAGGATTGAGAATAAATCAAGCTAGTTTAGAGAGTATTATGGACTTAATTATTACTATTATGACCTTAATTACCGCCATAAAACCATTACCATTATTGATTTTTCTTTTACCTTTATCATTACAAATGTCATCATTTTTTTTTATATTTTGCCCAATGTTGGTTGGAGAATAAACTCCTTATTTCTCACTTATGAGCCAAACATGAATAACTAATAAAATATATAGAGGAAAAATGAGGAGTTATGGCTCTATAACTTAAGAAGTCTAAGGAGAGTCCTTAAATTATTTCTCAAGTTATATCTCAATGAGAGTCACAATTCATATTAATAACGACGATGATGATTATCATATTATTATTATTATTATTATTATTATTATTATTATTATTATTATTATTATTATTATTATTATTATTATTATTATTATTATTATTATTATTATTATTATTATCGTACTTACTGTTTTTTATAAATATTATGATGGTTACTAATATTATTATTAATAATATCATAGTTATTTTTATTTTTCATTATAGTCATAGTAATTGTGGTTATTGACGATATTATCATATTTTATTATTTTTTATACAATTATATAATTATAAATATTAATATTTTTAAGTAAATAATATCATATTTTATTATATTATCTAATTATTAATAGTCATGATTATTTTTATTTTTCATTACCATAATAATGGCCTTGCAATATCTAAGCTGCAAGAGAAGAGTTTTGTGTAGCTATTTTACTCCCTTTGCAATAGAAAGCTGCAAGAGGGGCGCTTGATGTAGCAAGGAAATAGCATTTCTCTCACGCTCTCCCCTCTGTTGCTGGCAAAAAGCTTTTTATTGATATCAGCAACAGTATCTTGCAAGACCAATTGATGTAGCTTCAATTGGCGCCAGAAAGAAATAAATTTCATTTTTTGCCAGCGCCAAAAAAAAATTCAATTTTTCATAAGAGCAAAAGGATTAGGCATGCTATATAATCGGTACCACACTCTCTCTCCTCTCTCATTTTGCTTTATTTTTTTGTTTCTTTGTGGAAACTTTTAATTCAATTTTACTTGATTTTTCCAGAAATTTTACTGTCGTATCTTCTGTGAAACAAACTCTGTGGAGAACCGTGCAGCAAATTGAATACAATACATTATTGGTTAACAGCAATCATGCGGGGTTTCGTGAGGGAGCTTCTTCCACAAACAATCTTATACATGCCGCAGATTGAAATTATGGCCGCTTTTAATGTTTAAATTAATAAATTTTTGAGTTGTAAAAAGTTACAATTTGTTATTGATATTCATGACACAATTTGTAACAACTAACAAATAAATTTTACGCATGCAATTTTTTGTGTAAAATTATTTAAAATAGTTCTTTTATAATTGTTGAATAATCCCATATTGTAAAAATAATATTCGTTGTAATGTACTCTTGGCATGCTGAGATACAACATGGATTGAAATTAATTTAAAATTTTTGTTGTGCATGTTTCCGCTCTTTTTTGAAGGTTCTTAAATTTATAACTTTTATTAATTATCGTTTGGTATTAAGCTAATGGTTTATAAAAGGATAAAAATGTTGCATTCATATGTCACGTCTCCGATTTTGAAATAGACAAACAAAATATGATTAAATTAAAATATCACCTTGTCTAGCCAATATGCAGAAACACATAATATATTAAACAAACTGAATGAAACAAACAAAAAAATAACATAATGGAGACTCGAACCCTAGTCCTAACACTATTAAAATCTGAGTTATTTTCAAGAGTAGTTAAAGTTATTTGCATAATAATATAAAGGTGCATGGAAATAAAGTTCTCATAGTCTCTCTAATGCTTAGTCAAAAAAAAATGCAAGGAGTGGAATTTGTATTCAAGACCTCTTACAAGTCTAAAGACTTATCATGAAATCAACAATCACATAATCTACAACCCATTTGATGTCTAAATTGAGCATTCATATTTATATCAAATATAGTCACGAATTTAAGTAATTTTAACTGAAAAATTCATGAAAATTAGAAAATAAATGTAAAAAATTTATAAAAAATTAAATAAAGATCAACAAGTTGTGTCATATACAACCATATAACTTTTGTTTTGTTTCACGATCATTTGAGGATTCATGAAGACCTTTTAGTTTATGATCCTTCATTGCTGCGAAAAAATATTTAATGTGATGGGTGATCAAATAAATTTAAAATTTGATGAGATTAGATTATTAGACAATTGGTGTAGTGTTTTTTTCATTTTCAATGGTTTAGATCAGTCGCTCGCTAATTTTAATGAATTAAGAAGCACTTTAGCTAACAAATTGCGTTCATATTTCCTATGCTAATATCATTATTACACGTCAAAGTGCTTTTAGAACGCCATATATATTTCCTAAAAATCAAATTTTGTCAAATTTAAAATTTTTTTGATCCTTTATTGGTTGAAATCTTCTTTCAACAATAAAGGGTTATGAATTCAATTCTTTTATTGATATAATCTATAAATTTAAACATCCGATTAAACTATGTTAAAACAACAAACTAGCTATGAAGTATGTGCAGATATAAAACTAAATCATTTTATGAAAATTTCACCATTCATTATTTTAATTTTCATTTTATACCGTTCTAATAAAAAATTAATGACAGATCTTGTAAAAATCATAAAATTCGGATCCTCTTGTATCAAGTTGTATACATTGCATACATACAATACAAGATGTGTAAAGTGTTTTTTAATATTATAATATGATGGATGAGATTTTCATCTTATCGCAAAGTTCATGTATCCAATCATAAAATTTTTTCAAAATTTTATTTGGCTCCCTCCTTTCCCCCCAAAAAAATTAAACAAAATACCTCCAAATCCAGAGTTTTCACCCCAAAATAAAAACAAAAAATCTGGCCAGCCGTCTCTCCTCTTCTAACCCCTTCTCTATCTTGCCGTCCCCACCCCCTTCCATTGTGAGCGTTGGTGAGCGGCGATCTGAGGCAACTTCTGTTCCTGCGGTGCACGGCAGAGCTCTTCACCTCTATTTTCTCTCGTCGCGTGCCCGATCCAATGATCTAGTCACGTGGCAGAGCCAAGGAAGCAGCGGTCGAGACAGTCCCTCCATCTTCTCGATGTTGATTGGGTAGGTTTTAGTACTTAAAATTAACCCCTCTTTATTTCTCTTTATGAATTGTATATTACTTTCAAATGGATTGACATCTCAAAAGTGCTGAGGTACTAGGATGAAAAAATATGAGAAAAATCGCTTTTATAGATATGAATTTATTAGCCTTTGCTTTGTTAACCCCCTTTTTACATATTAAGAAGCACTTCAGTAAAATTCATTAAAGGTTTTGTATCTTTATTTCTATCTTTACTCTTATTAAACGCGTAGTTGTTCTGATCCGCTGATTGATCAATTTTTAAAATTAATTTCAATTATTGATTGTGATGTTCTAATTCCAAGACGGTTGAGATTTACTCATTTAATTTTGCTCATCAATGCAGATTCTTATACAAATCTTTGCCATAAATGTCTGTCTCCCTAATTATAATTCGGATCAATTCTTGACCATTTATAATTTATAGTATTTTGTACTTTCTTTTCATATTAGTATTTTGTATTGACATGGAGAGACATTTATGAAATACAATATAAGATTAATCTACATTCATACAAAAGCTATTAATTGCATTTAGAGAGATATTAATTATTCCATGAAAAAGAAAAGGATACGGAAAATTTAAAAAAATTAGGACAACTATGCCATAACAAATTAATTTGAATGCTAGACCTTTCGAAACCAAAATCTCTCTCTTCATTAAGCAAATGACTATTCATGGCAGGAGTTCAATCTTCATTAAGGATATGATTTTATGATGATCGAAATTAGTGAACAAGATAGCATGAGTTCAAATATTAAGGTAAGTGTATGAAATATCAAGTTTTATTTGTTAGTTCATAGATATATTTCAGATTTGATCATTTCCTAATTAATGGATCTTGATGCAAAACAAAAATAATTTGAATATTGATAGATTCAAATATTTGTTCAAATATATTTGTAATATATGGTTAAGGACTATTCATAAATGAATTAGATCGATATATGATCTTTAAGTTATTTGAGTTATTTATTGTATTGTATAACATTTATTACTTGGTTATTGGAGTTTTTTTTTATGTGGTTTTCATAAAATGTGCATAGTAATGTTCTCATGAGACTGTTGTTTGCTTGGTTATACTAAGGTCGTCTCTTAATGGAAATTGGAACACGTACTTTTCGATTATAGTTCATCTTTTATGTAATTCGATCCCCATTTTGGTAGATTTTTCCTTAAAAGTGAGATTATTTTATTTATTTGAGATGGTCTAGTCCATTACTTAATTTACTTTTTTATTTATAATCCGGGTAAAATCTAATCTACTTTATTTTCATTTATGGACATTATTGAGTAATTACTTTTTTTATTGATCTCTTTTTTCTAAACAAAAAATATATCATATGTACGAAAATTTAATATGTCCATTCTTACATGATATGACCCTGTTGCAATGCATGGACATGATATTAGTGAAATGTTAAGAGGTCTTGTGCATATTACAGCAAATTTGAGTAAAAAATGTGGCTACTTTTCAGAGTTGCTGTGCTTTCTTTCACCGAGTCCTAATCTGTTTTTGTGCACCTGTATTGGTACAAAAAGGATTAGGGAAAAGATTCTAAAGGAAAGATAGATTGGGATTGTTAGCTCAACTAGAAGTAGTTTTCTCATCCTTTAATGTCGCAGTATAATTAAACCTTGAAAGCACAACAATTTTTAAAGGTTTCCGACTTTCTTTCTTATTCTCTTTTATTTTTTACTCATTAGCTCTCTTATTATTTAGGAAATGAAAATGCAACTTTGATTTAAATTGCATATTCCTCTTCCTCATAGATACTAGCCAAGGATGTTCTGATGTTTAACTATATCTCTCTTCAAGGTGGATCTTCGTAATGCCATCAATTTATATAGGTCAATCGGCACGTCTATTTGAGGAAGGCGATACTGTCACAGTTCTACCATTAGTAATCTCACTCTGTCAATTTTTATTGTTCTTTCTATTTTGGGGTATGATTTATTCCTGAAAATTTAATGGATTGCGCAAGTTGGTTACTTGACCATATTTTTGAGTTATCATACAGACAGATCTTTATGCTTTCTCAAATCTGACTCAGAAAGAGCTTCCTGCTGCCTAAATAGACGGAGCTGGGCACACCAGGGCAGTGGGTTGTAAGTTGTCCAAGCACCATTTTAGTGGTACATGTAATAAGAAGAACACAAACCCAAACAAAAAAAATATATATTAACTAATAAAATTGAAGTTATAAGCTACTCTTGTGTCCAATATTGTACATACTGGTTCGAGTCTTCTACCTGTCAGGTTTCTTCGGCTGCTTAACCGGCATAGCACTTTCTATGTGTTGTTTTTTCTTTCGGGCTTATTAAGCTAAGCTGGGTAACTTGAGGCTCAATCATTCGTAACAGCACTACTGAGGTATAATTGGTGTAAAATTAGGTTTGTTTGCAAGGTTAAATTGCAAATTATTTGGGTACAAATTGTGCTATTGGGGCTTAATTATTGCTCGAGCCAAGGGAACTGATTTCTGATGTGTTATTACTGTTTATGCAGTCTCTCCGATGAAGAATACATGGCATACGTGCTGCCTGAGGCAGAACGGTTCCAAGACTGCTATGAAATTATAGCTCTTTACAAAAGGGCCCAAGAATCCTTCTCCTCCCATGGGTCCCGACGTATGGCATGCCTCAATAACCTTTGGCATGGCTCGTGAGTACCATGCCTCTGATGACTTCACAAACTCCAAGCAAATCTTTGACACTGTTGCTGCGCTATACCGCCATGAGGGGCGGATGCTATTGCTCTGGGATGTTTTCGGATACCTGAGAGATTGTGCCAAAAGAGTAGGGTTGAAATAAGAGTATACTGCATATTCCCTCGAAGACTGCATTGCCGGCCTGCTGGACTGGTTCTGAGAAAACTATTGAATATGGACCCGCTGGCTACTTCCGTGAGGAGAGAGGAGATACAAGGGAAAGTACTAAATTTTGAACCTGTTGGCTTGGAAGTTGACCCGATAAATCCATTGGGGTCATTTGGCAAAACACATTGAAGATTAATTTTAATCCACACTAAGTAGCTTATGTTCGATAGTCTTAATCTGCATACGAAAGCTAAGAAAACTTAATCCAAAGAGGGGGCTTCCTTGAAGAGTGGACAGAGGATTAAAATTCGGACGAAAAGAATCTAAAGGAGAGGTTCTTAATCCGCATTAAGGAACACGTGTTCAAAATAATTAATCAACTAAGAAAGTTAAAGGGGGTTTAAGAAGGGGATGCCGAACGGCACCATTATGATATGTGCTTCTTGTTGCTGTAGCCTTTCAAGAGCAATCAGTCAAGCCTGTTTTTGATGCCTTCATGACCGTGTCACTCCTCTCGCAACTTCCCTTGCCATTTAAGGTTGAGTTGTCGGCCAATAAATGGCTATGGCTAACACGTGAGGTTAGATCAGGTAGAGCATGGCAACCTTTATTGTTTAGATTTTCTAAGTTTTTTTGTTTCTTTGGGTTAGTTAAGTGCAGCTTATAAATGTATTGGTGGAATACCTTGTTTTGATCTCTTTCTTGCAAAGTTTAAATTATATTTATTTTTTCCTTTAAAATTACCTTATGCAGGATAGAGCAGTAAGCTTGAATGCTTGTCAGTAAAAGCTGAAATCAATAACAATCTCATGATTTGTTGTAGGTCAGAAAGTCCAGCTTTAATGGAGGAACTTGCTATGTGGATATATGAGAATCAGCCTGAGACTACCCGACGCTTGACCCCGCACTCTCCTCTGTTGGATTGATGGAAGAACAAACAGTTGCAAAAAGACTCAATTTTATTCTCTACAAACAACAACTTGATTGATTACAAACTTAAATATAAATGTTCAGAATTTAAAGCCTTACAATATCTAAATTTGGAACCCATTAATCATACTTCAACCACTAGTCACTACCTGATTAATTATGAAAATAACTTATTCCACTACCTCTAATACATGCTTAAAAACAGAATTCTAAATATAGAAATCTAATTTTGCATCACATTTTCAACACTCCCCCTTGATGCAAAATTGTCTACACCAAACTTCTTCCTCATTTTCTCAAACTTACCCAGCGACAGTGCCTTCGTCAGTACATCGGCTTTTTGATTTTCTGAATCAATAAATATTAGTTCGACGATCTTCTCTGCAACTACTCACTTTTCTTTCTGTCTCCACTAGGTAAAACATCTGGATGGCAAAAAAAAAAAAGGTCTTTCATACTTGTTTCACTTTGAAAACGGACTTTATTAGGTAAATCGATGGGTATCACTTTTGCCCATAGGTTGGCAATGATGTATTCCTTGCCTAATAGATCTCTGATGAAATGTAGGCGAATGTCGATGTGATTTGATCTTCCATGAAATGCAGAATTCTTCGACATTGCTATGGTTTCAGAAAGCTTCACTAGCTGTCACGTTTTGTTCTTCTCAATTGCTTCTATCTCTTCTTGCATTGCCTTACATCACTCCTCTTTTTCTGCTGCCTCTTCATAGCTTGTCGGATCTGCAACAAGAAGAACTTGTGTGGTTTCGTACAGCTCTTGTATGGATCTGAATTTTCGTGCTGGACTGCCGGGTGTATTTTCTATACTTTGCATCAACGGAACTGCTGGTTGCTGCTTGCTCATGTGCAACAGGTACCTCTTCATCTTCTTCTATTATTTCTTCAAGTTGTGGTTGATATAACATCTTCCCATTGCCATCTTGCTTCTTCATCAAACAACACATTTCTACTCACCAAAACCTTGCCACCTTCTGGACTGTACAACCGGTACCCCTTGGATTGAGTACAATACCCGATAAAAATACACTTTTCAAATTTTCCATCAAGTTTGGTTCTCTTTTGTGGATTAATAAAAGCATAGGCTATACAACCAAATACTCTTAAATGACTTACACCCAGTTTTTTATTGAACCATGCCTCGAATGGAGTTTTATTCATCACGGCTTTTGTTGCTAAATGTTCAAAACATACACCGCAGTTGCAACTGCTTCAGCCCAGAATTTATTTGGTAAGTTCTTGCATTTGAGCATGCTTCTGCCCATCTCAACAACTGTTCTATTTTTCCTCTCTGCCACCCCGTTTTGTTCGGGTGTGTAAGGTGCTGTTAACTCGCGGTGTATCTCTTCTTCTTCACAGAAATTAATGAAATCTTTTGAAATCAACTCGCCACCTTGGTCTGTTCTTAACACCTTAATCTTCTTCTCAGTTTGTTTCTCCACAAAAGCTTTAAAAACCTTGAACCTGCCAAATGAATCTCCTTTGCTTTGCAAGAAATACACCCAACTCATTCTACTATTATCATCTTTGAAAAGAAGAAAGTATTTGCTACCTCCAAGAGATTCAGTTTGCATTGGACCGCACAAATCAGCAAGAATTATTTTCAGCACCTGCGCTGCTCTCTTAGCTTGGCCTTTAGGGAATGGGAACTTGGCTTGTTTACCAAATATACACCCTTCACAGATACCGATTTCATTGATTTCCGGTAGGCCATAAACCATTTCTTTTCAGTTCAATAATTTCAATCCATTGATGTTCAAATTACCATATCTATGATCCCATATCTCAGATTGGTTCAACACTTTTGCAACCATTGCCCTTTCTTTTACACTTGAAACCTTTAAAGGAAATAACTTATTAGCTGCCATATTCATCTCTACCGGTATTTGATTTTTAGATTTTATTACACAAGTTTTTCCTTGAAAAACAATTGTGTAACCGCAATCCATCAATTGTCCTATGCTCAGCAGATTTTGAGACAGATTCGGGATGTAATACACATTATGCAAGAATTTCATACCGTTTTCCTTGGTGTGCACTGAGACCGTGCCCTTGCCTTCTACTTGAATTAGCTTGTCATTACCAAGTTTAACTTTCAGATTGCATTTTTCATCCAAATCTACAAACAATTCCTTGAATCCCGACATGTGATTTTAGCACCCACTATTGAGAAACCAGATGGTTCTTGCATCGACTTCATCAACTGCGCTGCTGGCCATGAAAAGAGTTGGTTGCGCATCTTTCTCTTCCGAATAATTTGCTTGACTTTCTTCTCTTTGTTTCTTATAGCAATCTGTTCGGTAGTGCCCGTACTTGTTGTAATAATAACACTGAACATCCGTCCTGAAATTGTTGTTTGAATTTGCTTGATTGTTTCTGCCTCGGCCTCTACCTCTTCTGCTGGTATTAGCCTTTCCTCTGTTGGAATTGTATCCACCTCGACTGGAACTGTTTCTTCTTCTACCTCGGCCTCTTGGGTTGCCATTAGATCTCTCTCTTGATGACTCTCCCTGCATGTAAAATGCTTTGTCGTCGCCTTTATCCTCTGATCTGGACAGCCTAGCTTCATGAGTCTGCAGCAACCCCATCAATTCATCAAATATGTAGGTTGCGAGGTCCTTTGATTCCTCAATTGCTGTCACCACGTGATCAAATTTAGGGGTTAGACTTCTCAGCACTTTTGTCACTACTGTCTTTTTTTCCATGATTTCTCCAAATGCTCTGATTTGATTGACCACCTCTTGTACTCTTGACAAGAATATCTGCACAGACTCTTCCTTCTTCATCTACAAAGTTTCAAAGTCCCTGCGTAGGCCTTGAAGTTTGATTGTTGTGACACGAGTGCTCTCATGAAATGCTGTTTTCAGGGTTGTCCATGCCTCCATTGCGCTGGTGGCTGCTGAAATTTTTGAGAAGACCGTGTCATGTAGTGCTTATTGAATGAAACATAACGCCCTTGCATCCTTTTTCTAAGTTTCCTGCTGATTAGGATCTGGATTTGGTATACCTTTTTCAACCAAATCCCATAGGCCATGAGACTTGAACAAAGTTATCATCTTGATGCTCCAAAAGGCATAGTTTTCTCCTTTGAACAGCGATATTGCTGGTTGTGTAACGTTCGTTGTGCTGCTGTCGGTTTCAGCCATCTCTTCTCCCAATTAGATCACCTCTGCTCTGATACCAATTTGTTGGATTGATGGAAGAACAAACAGTTGTAAAAAGACTCAATTCTATTCTCTGCAAACAACAACTTGATTGATTACAAACTTGAATATAAATGTTCAGAATTTAAAGCCTTACAAAACTAAATTTGGAACCCACTAATCCTACTACAACCACTAATCACTACCCGACTAATTATGAAAATAACTTATCTCATTACCTCCAATACATGCTTAAAAACAGAATTCTAAATATAGAAATCTAATTTTGCATCACATTTTCAACATCCTCATCAGGCCGATATCCATACAGGTAGAGGAACCCAACCCACTAGTAGACCTCACCCTCAATTCCACTGGCCCTGCCTTAGTAGGAGAGGTTTTCTGAATCCCGCTGCATGTTGTCTCTAGTGGCCATGTGATACGTGATGGTGAATTAAAAATTAATTTAGTAGATGCCCGAGGTGGTGGCATGTTAATGAGTCCGAAAGGAACAGATAAATCTGATGCGCACCATGTGGAGCTATTTAGCATTTCAGGTCTACCTGAAGAGAAGAAAGGCGTGATATAATTTATTTCAAGCATAATAATATCGCAATTCATAAATCCTAGATTTACCATCATCATCTAGTGAACTTTTAATCTTTAATTCTGAATTACCTTAATCCATAGTCATGATCTTTCAGAGAAACACAAAATCTCTCAGATCTCCAAGCAATCCCTCTCAAGTCTGATGGAGACTGATGGAGAGAGCAAAAGAGGCGGCAGTGACAACCCTCTTATGCATAAGGAGAGACATTTGATTCTCAAGTTCTTGACCCAAAGCACTTCTCTTTCTTCCTTCTCGATATTTTTTCTTTTTTGGAGTGTATATCTTGTTCTCTAGAGAGAGACAAATCCGAAATTCTATTGAGAGAGGGAGGGTAAGAGATGCCAATAGTGGGAAAAACTGACTCTGAATTTCAAGAGGTTATCTATATTGGATCATTAACGGATTTAAATTCATAACTTACCTATAATTGGGTATTCCTTTATTTACAGAACATTGTCATATTTAATTGTGTTATCCGGGGATCAATAGCATAATTATATTATTACTAAGAGGATGTGTAGTTTGAAAAATTACATGCAATATGATCCACATGTCTATTTTCAATTTGGTTACCTTATAATAATTTTGAGATCAATCATAAATTCAGAGTGCAAACTAAAACTAAATATCTGAAAACTTTATTACTAAAAGCTGCATGATTCATAAAAAATATATCATATAAAACATCAAGCACAAATACAATCTTCTACTAAACCTGTAAATCTTCTACTATACCAATACCCATATGAGCGACATGCTCATGAAACTGCTTTGATACTAAACCTTTAGTTAGTGGATATTAACCATGGAAGCTATTCCAATATGCTCGATACTGATTTGACCACTCTAAACTTTTTCCTTCATAGCAAGAAATTTTATGTCGATGTGCTTTGACTTCAATGAGCTTCTGTTATTATTTGAATAAAGTGCCGTCGAATTATCATCACAATATAATTTTAGTGATAACTGAATAGTATCCACTATGTGCAATGAACTCTGCTGCTATGGTGGATAGAGCAATAAGCATCTCTTTTGCACTTCTCTAAGAGATAGCTCCATCGGCCAACATAAAAAATATAATTGGATGTAGACTTCATGCTATCTTGACAGCCCGCAAAATCGGAATCAGTATACCCAATGATCTCAAGCTTGCCTGATCTCCGATAGGTGAGCATATGATTCTTCGTTCTTTGTAAGTATTGTAGTACCTTTTCGCTGCTATCTAGTGATCAAGTCCAGGATTACTCAAATATTGACCTACCATACCCGTAATGTACACAATATTCGGACGCGTACAAACCTGAGCATACATCAAACTCCCAACTATCGAAGAATATGGAATTTGCTGCATTTATAACTTTTGAATTTCTGCTTTTGGGCATTGTTTGAGATCAAATTTATCTTCTTTTACAACGAGGGTATTACCTGATTTACAATGTTTCATGCCATATCGTTTAAGAACTTTATCGATATATGCTTGTTGTGAAAGATCCAAAATACCCTTAGTGCGATTTCTATGTATTTTTAGACCTAACACATATGATGCTTCTTCAAGATCTTTCATTTCAAAATTCTTGAAAAGAATTTCTTAGTATCATGCAACGTATTTATCTATACCAAGAACATTAATTTTCCCCCACTAAACTTGTGATATATACATTTATCCATCAAATTAGCCTCAAAGTCAAATGAAATAATCACTTAATGAAATTTAAAATACTACTGTCGAGACACTTGTTTGACCTCATAAATAAATTTCTTTAATTTGCAAACTATTTTTTGGGTCATCCGACTCAAAATATAGTAGTTGCACCATATATATTGTTTCATCAATGCCACCATTGAGAAACGTTGTATTTACATCCATTTGATGTAACTCAAGATCATAATGTGTCATAAAAACCATAATAACTCTAAAAGAATATTTTATCGACACGGATGAGAAAGTTTCTATAAAGTCAATGCATTCTTTTTGTATAAAGCCCTTAGCAACAAGTTGTGTTTTGTATTTTTCAACACTACCTTTTGAATTTCATTTAGTTTTAAATATCCATTTGCAACCAACAGGTTTTATACCTTCAGGTAATGAGATGATATCCCAAACTTTGTTATCATACATTGATTTAATTTTATCATCTTCCATCATGCCAATTTCAAATTCATTTTCTTAAAGATATACAATATCATTATTAGATGTTGCACTTCTTCTCTCTCTTGTGGATGGCCTTAAAGGCATTTGTTCTTAAAATTGTTGAGGTGGTATAGAGATATAGGTTCCTCTTCAACATCAATATTGTCTTATATCGGATTCTCTTCCATCTTTGAAGGTTCATTCATTGTAGGACCTTAACCAATGAATCTCTAGATATTTTTATTACAATTGGTACTGTTATTTAAGCCCTTTGTATAGGAGAATCATATTTTTTTTCAAAAACAATTTGATTTGTATTTCCCATTGAACCATGACATCCTCAAAGAACTTAATTGTGTTTGTCTTGAAAATTATTCTATTAGTGGAATCATAAAATTCATACCCCCGAGACCTATTCACATATCTGACAAAATAACAGCTAATTGTCCTTTCGTCCAGCTTTTTCTTTTATGGCCTATAAGGCTGAGTTTCAGCCGGACAACTCCAGATTCTAAAATGCTAGATACTAGGCTTCCGCCTAGTCCACAACTTATATTGAGTTTTGTTTGCTAGCTTAGTCGGTACCCGATTCAATATATATGTTGTTGTCTTAAGTGTCTCTCCCCAGAGATTCAATAGAAGCAAGGTATGAGAAATCATACTCCGAACTATCTCCATTAATGTTCAATTGCGCGTTTCAGCTACACTGTTCATTGCGGGCGAACCCAGCATTGTATAATGTGACACAATTCTATTTTCCTCTAGAAATTTAGCAAAATGCCCTAAACGTTGTTCTTCTGAGCCGTCATATCGACCGTAATATTCACCACCATGATTTGATCTGACGCTTTTAATCATTTTGTTGAGTTATAACTCAACTTCAATCTTGAAGGATTCAAATGTGTCCAAAGCTTGAGCTTTTTTTTAATTAAAAATATCTAGAATAATCGTCAATAAAACTAATAAAATATATATAAATATTCCTAGTAGCTGTATGGAATGGCCCATATATATTCGTATGTATCAGCTTAAGGACGTCATAAGATTAGCTGTATATTTATGCATGCCGTAGAATTTTACTTTGAACAAGACGTGTAATTCTCTGTTGAGAAATATGACATAAACGCTTATGCCAAAGTGTAGCTGAATCCTGATTTGTTAATTTTTGTGTAATGTTTCGAGTTTCATTGTTCGAGATCTCATTATAAGAAGTAATGGTATCTAAAGCATAAAAATTATCCAAAACAGATAGAAAATTAGAAGCAACCAATTTGGAGTTTTGATACAAACCAAACTTTCTATCTCCAAATGAACAAGCAAAACCTAATTTGTCCAATGTAGAAATAAAAATTAAGTTCCGCCTAAAAGATGGTACAACAAAAGTATCAAACAAATCAAGATACAAATTAGTTTTCAAAAATAATCTAAAATGTCTTATAGCTTTAACTTCCGCCTTGTTACCATCGCTCACATAGATATATCTTTCACCATCACTTGGCTTCTGGTAACTTCAGCAACCCTGTATAGACATAAATATGTGAGTATTGCACCTAAAGCTATGCACCATGTGTTTATTGAACTGGAAAAAAAATTAATACCTTTCTTAGCACGCCATGCGTGATAGTTGGTACAATTCTTCTTCACATGCCCTTCAGATCCACAAAAAATAGCCATTTTTCTTTTCCTTATTTGGTTCTGATCCGGTAACGGGCTTTTTGTCCTTAAAGGGCTTCTCCTGTGAATTTGTAGTTGCAGCATCTGAATCGGTCTTACGTTTCTGTTTCCCTTTTCTCTTAAATGTAGAAACAATTTTTGCGTTTTCGCTTTTGTCCAACTTCAATTTCTCTTCTTCCTGAACATAGTGCGAGATGAGTTCATTAACTATCCATGATTTCTCCTGATAGTTGTAACTCACCTTGAACTGTCTAAATGAGGCAGGAAGAGAGTTAAGGGCCAAATAGACTAGCATATCATCTGATATATCCAGCTTATGTCCCTTCAGTTTTGAAGCGATATGCAACATTTCAAGAATGTGCTCTTGCCATTATAATTTATTGTGCGAAGTTTGTTTAATTGAATATCTATTTCAGTTTTCTTATTCCTAACAAACCTATGCTCAAGTTCCTTAAAATAATCTTTAGCAAGAGGAGAATCAGAAACCGGTCTCCTAAAACTTTCAAGAATGGTCTTTTGCATAATTCGGAGACACAAACAATTTGACCTCATCCACCGCGCATGTGCATTTTGTTCGTTTTCATAACTATTTTCATTAGGCACACATCGTTTGGCCTCCTGCAATTGAGTGCCTCCCATTTGCAATTGTTGGAGCCCCTTTCTCTCTTTACATAAAGGTAAAAAATACTACGAGTTTGTTACAAGAGAGAAAGTATTCACTTGGTGATTTGCAAAACTTCGTCTTTGGTGGGGCCCATGTCCACTCAGCTTCTATTTTGCCGGGGAAGGAGCATGTACTTAGTTACAAGTTTGTGGCGCTCACTTCTGGTACACGACAATTACCCAGAATTACAATCACGTCTGTCAGATACTTGGCTCAGTTGACCACTTCGGTTGCTGCTGCTAAAATTTTTGTGTATCAATCCGAGCCCAAATTCAGTTGGAGAAGAATGAATCGCAGCTTCTTGTTTGAGAAGAACATTAGTTTTAGTTTGTATAGCTTTTTTGTGCTGCAGAGGTCGAATAATGTTATGGCAGTGGTTTTTGTTTTGTTTCTCCCTTCTGTCTCCCGATGTTGAAGTGGATTTTGCTGTGAAGTATTTTGCTGAGGAACTAGGTAGGTTGTTCATGCAGGTAGCCGTGTACTTAATATAAATTGAGGAAGAAAAAAGCTTGGACGATAGAGTTTGATTATTATGGCCCCTACATTGTAGCTCACGAGCGAGATAAAAAAAATTTTGAATCATGTCATTTTAAAAAGAAACGTCGAAATTTTTCCAAGGAAAATTGACCAGCAATTTTAATGAAGTTTTAGAAGCCTAAATAGTCATTTTGCAAACTGAAATATATTTTGTATTATAATCCAGTCACAATTAGAATCTCAGCAGGCTGTTCAAACCAATTATTACTTCCTAGTCATGAAATCAAGTAGACAAGAATTGATTTCTGACCTTAACAAATCTTTTACAACCAGTGTTCTTTTAATAGGAGTTCCAATGTTATAAGAGAATTTTTAACTTCGCAGTTGGAGGCAAATAATGGAATAAGAAAATTTGACTAAATTTATTGTTATTACTTTTCCGACTACTATCCTGTTAAGCCCATGGTGAACTGCACAGTTTATCCAAAGCTTCCCACAATTAGATCGAACTTAACTTTTCAACCAAAATATTCTTATGCATCTCTCACATCAACCAAAATATAGCCGACTTCTATTTTTGTTATGCTAGTTGTCTTTCAGATTCTTCTGGATTCTAATGCTGGCAAATCAGTTTTTAACCAGCTAGATTTGATTTGTTATATATGTTACTAATACAATAACTAGCATCGAAGCACGGTTCTGTAGTATCTTTCCTTATTTGTATAGAAGCATTTTTCTCCTTATTTTTATAGTGGGGTCGTGCTGTCAATTTCACCTTACGAAATTATCTTTAATTGTTTAAAAGAAGATATGAAGGGACATGTTATTAGAAATAATTTGCAAGATCATTGGGCAAATTAATAGCTTTTATGTAGTATTTGATAGTTGGTACAAGAATTAACAGAACATCAGAACTATTGATAATATAAGTGCATGAATCCTCAACTCAGCAGAGACATAGAAAATCAAAATACTCAATACGATTCTTGGCTCATTGTATTTCCGAAAGGTTGAACTACTGTTATTTCAGTTCCGTTGCTCTTGCCAAATCTTGTGGTTTGATATAACAATAAACTCATTTAACCTCCTGACAAAGTAATGACAAACTGAGCTCAACATACATATATTTTTTCTTCTTAAAGCACAATATTTCTTTAGAACTATTTCATAATAAGGATACACTGATTTGACATTTTTAAAACAAAAGCTGAGAAATAAAAAGCATCATGCTATGATATAATGCCATCCAGTAAACAAGTAACAATAAAGCATTATCTAGTAGTTGAGGGAGAGGGGTTCAAGCTCTTGTTAGCAGAAGTATGATATTAACCCATATATTTGTATATATCATATTTAACCCTTAATATATACTCCCAATGCCTTGATTTTGGAACATTCTTCCCTTCCGTGCAACCCAGTAAATCCAGTGTCCGATTCAAATGTGAACCGAACAAATGATGAACTTAACATATGCTTAATCCCAAAAGAGCCACAGATGCCTTCATCGTTACTGAATTCAGGAAACTAAGAGCATAGTTTCCGTACTTATCTGCCGAAGAAAAACCCCTTATCCTGGTGATCGGTTTTGTAATCTGTAACTGAAATAAAACAATTATTAACATTTTTACTGTAGACCCAAAATTAAAATACTTACTTTTAAACTTTTTTTGGTATACTTGATAGGAGCTTTCATTATAATATCCAGTGAGGTGCTTTTGTTTTTCCTTTAGTTTTGGAGTAAAGAGGTCGTAACAGATCAAGTAAAATATACTACATATTTTTATATTTAGGTCGGATCAGATCAAATAAAATATACAACGATTCTTTATATTTACAGAATTAGTTGACAGTGACTTAACTGGTAAAAGAAACCCCAAAGAAGAAATACAAGAAAGAGAGATTCAAAAAATAAAATCATGCATTTTATGATTTTAAAACAGAAAACTACCACATGATAAGAGCTGTATGACTTGGCCTCAAAATCACCTCCGTGCTTCGGAGCTAGTACTCTGGTTCCATCTTCATCCCTATAAACAGCTTGGATGGAACGTATGACATCATCAATGCAACCTATTATGATTTTCTCAATCTTCTGATGAGCACCATCATCCCACTGGGAGCCGCTGTCACTGTGACACTCCAACTTGATTTGCATATCCTTTTCCTGCATTTATTTGATCTGTATAGTCAGAGCTAGCACAAGGTTGAAACTTGGAAGAAATTGTTGGATTGATGGAAGAACAAACGGTTGCAAAAAGACTCAATTATATTCTCTGCAAACAACAACTTATTGATTACAAACTTGAATATAGATTTTCAGAATTTAAAGTCTTACAATAGCTAAATTTGAAACCCACTAATCCTACTATAACCACTAGTCACAATCCGACTAATTATGGAAACAATTTACTCCACTACCTCCAATACATGCTTAAAAATAACAACAAAATTATAAATATAGAAATCTAATTTTGCATCACATTTTCAATAGTAATTAAGCACAATAAGAGAACAAGGTTACCATTTTTCTGCTTAAGCCACAACTTTTTTTGTTTTTCCTTTTTTCTTTGAATATTTCTTATACATATCCAACTATTAACATACATTTGATTTTGATGTACATTCTATGGCTTAGAATTAGATATTTGAGATTTAAAAAAATTTCTTTTTTTTATGCTGAAATAGGTAATATACATCCCGTTTATCTTATGAAAAGAAGGAAAGAAATATTATGCATTTATTATACAGATTTGATGCTATACAATATCTCTCACGGATATGATTATTTGAGATGCAATTCATACGAACATCTGCAATGTGGATGAATTTTGTATTGTATTGATTCATTTAAACTCATGTTTTAGGAAATTTTGCCTATCAAAATCCTTCCATCTCTCTCTTGTCTCTTCAATATTGAGAAACTTCACACATCTCTACCTTTCTTCTCTCTTTAATTTAGAACCGCAGCTAGCAATCTTCTCTTTTTTGTGCTTGTTTAGAAAGACATACTCAAAAGCAAAGAAATTACTTTTTAAATTTACTTCAATCTTGATTAAAGTTTAACTGTAAATGATCATCAAATAGAAGACAAAATTATTATATCTCGTTGATGTCGAATGATTAGAATTAAATTTGAAATTCAATCAAACTAGTGAAATGTTAGGGAAAGAAAGAGTACCATTTCTTCTTTAAGTTGTGAGAGCTTGAATAGAGGGCTCGTTTAGGTTGTTGTTACTGATAAGGGAGAGATAAAAAGAAGAGTAGAGAATGAGAATATTTAAATGGTAGGGGAATGAAAGGACAAAAATAAAGGAAAAATGTTGGAATAAGTAAATGGGGTTGTTCTTTTCTTCTTTTTGTTAGAGGAAGAAAGGAACGGGAGCGGAGGAATGAAGGATAAATGGAACAAGGCAGATGATTTGGATGGAAATGATTTTTATTTGATATTTGTAACAAAAAAAATTAACTCTTATGAATATAAATAAGATGAGGGTTGAAAAGCCTCTATTTTTCATTCCTCTATTCTGTCTCTAAATCTCAACCACAAGTTAAACAATCTGATCAATGGATCAAATTATTGTTATTTTTCAATGAGAATTTTACACTTTTAACCAGTCTTCTAAAAGGACAATTTTTGTTTGGAGGACGGATATAACTATGCCAACTACTAGTTGTTATACAATCGGTTAATCAAATTATTTGGAACAATTTTTGTTAAGAATTTTTGTGAATAATTTAACGAACTTATTATTATACTATTATGCGTGTACTTTGCTACGGGTGACTTTTCAAATATAGAAATATTTTTAAGATACTATAAAGTTGTTTTGATAAGAAATAAATTACCATCTAATTTCGTTTAACAAATAAAATTACTCACAAAATTGAAAGATTATACAAGAAGACCATAGAGAAATTAAGAACTTTATATCATCATCCAAGTAACAATTGCTTCCTTGGGCACCCTAAAATAATGTTAAGATTATATCATATTTTTTTTCTCTTTTGTTACATACTAATTCATTTTTTATTTCTTTCTTTCTTAGTATTTTTTTTTGTTTTATTTACTGTATTACCTTTTATTATTTAATTACTTTTCTTTTGCTCAAATACTCATATTTTGCTATAGCAATAATTTTGAAAAAAAATATCTTTGATCAAGTAGAGATTTTTCTTCACACATTTAAGCAAGTTGTAAGAGATATCTTTCTCTTCTTAGGTTTTATATGTACTTATGTACTTAAAAATAAATATAAGAACATGCTTACTTTTTATTTGGCAGACCTTAATTTCATCTTTATTATATTTAATGAGTTCATTAAATATCAAATAATATTGTTTAATGTCTTTCCATATAATATTTATAACTTTATAATTATAATCATATTAATTATCAATTAATTAAAAAAATTCTTTAAATGACATTACAACAAATGAAAATACAGCAAGATAGGATCCAATCAATAGTTCAAATTAGGAAAGTACAAATCTATGCAAAGGCTTGTGTAAGAAACTATGTTGATGAGCAAAATTAGATAAGTAAATCTCAACTATTCTAGGATCAGGATAACGCAATCAATAGTTGAAATTAACTCTGAAAATTGATCAATTAATCTGAACGGTTGTATGATCAAGACAACTACACGCTGAATAAAAGTAAAGATAAAGATAGAGATGTGTACAATTACTCGTAATAAAATTTAACCTGTTTAGAATAGAAAATCTCTATAAAAAATCTTCCCATGAGATGAAGTGAGAGATGTGACTCCACGTGAACTAGCAGTTGACTTTTTGACTAACCGCAAGGCATCCAGGAAAAGGGAAAGCTCCCTTTGCTATGCTCATTAGGTGCTTTGGCATACGCAAGCCCAGAAACCAAAAAACTAAAAAAAGCAAGCCTTTGCTTGCAGAGAATCAAGTAGGCTTTGGCAGCCGAGATATGCAAAGTAGTAGTAGTTTTCTATACAAAGAGTGTGCTTTGAGCAGACGGATATGTAGGTTGCTAGGAAGGAAGGTAAGCACTTGTCTTTCTGATGTCAAGAAGAAAGAAGAGGGAAAACTCCTAAAAAACTTCTTGATGTTTATTGTCAGCAAGCAAAGAGATTGCCTAGTGTGAAAGCAAATAATAAAGAGAATAAGAAAATAAGTGTTTCAAGCCTATGAACTACAGGCCTCACACAGTAATAATAGGCCTCGTCTCTCTACGGAGAGACGTAAATTCAATTCCTACAGAAAGCATTTGAAAAGAAATATATATCGGGGTTATCGAAAGCCTTTATATTAAAAAAAAAGTGTTTTGAGCCAAAGCAAAAGATAGAATTAAGTATTGCCATAACCTATGTGTTGAAAATGTGATGTAAAATTAGATTTCTATATTTAGAATTCTGTTTTTAAGAATTCTGTTTTTAAAACTATGTCTTTTGGAGCATCAAGATGATGACTTTGTTCAAGTCTCACGGCCTATGGAATTTGGTTGAAAAAGGCATACCAAATCCAGATCCTAATCAGCAGGAAACTCAGAAAAAAGATGAAAGGGCGTTATGTTTCATTCAACAAGCAGTACATGACACCATCTTCCCAAAGATTTCAGCAGCCACCGGCGCAATGGAGGCATGGACAACTCTGAAAACAGCATTTCATGGGAGCACTCGTGTCACAACAATCAAACTTCAAGGCCTACGTAGGGACTTTGAAACTTTGCAGATAAAGAAGGAAGAATCTGTGCAGATTTTCCTGTCACGAGTACAAGAGGTGGTCAATCAAATCAGAGCATTTGGAGACACCATGGAAGAAAAGACAGTAGTGGCAAAAGTGCTGAGAAGTCTAACCTCTAAATTTGATCACGTGATGGCAGCAATTGAGGAATCAAAGGACCTCGCAACCTACACCTTTGATGAATTGATGGGGTCGCTGCAGACCCATGAAGCTAGGCTATACAGATCAGAGGATAAAGGCGATGACAAAGCGTTTTACATGCAGGGGGAGTCATCAAGAGGGAGATTTAATGGCAACCTCAGAGGCCAAGGTAAAGGAAGAAACAGTTTCAGTCGAGGTAGATACAATTCCAGCAGAGGAAGGGCTAATACCAGCAGAGGAGGTATAGGTCGAGGCAGAAACAATTAAGCAGATTCAAACAACAATTTCAGGACGGATGTTCAGTGTTATTATTACAACAAGTACGGGCACTACCGAGCAGATTGCTATAAGAAACAAAGAGAAGAAAGTCAAGCAAATTATTCGGAAGAGAAAGATGCGCAACCAACTCTTTTCATGGCCAGCAGTGCAGTTGATGAAGTCGATGCAAGAACCATCTAGTTTCTCGATAGCGGGTGCTCAAATCACATGTCGGGATTCAAGGAATTGTTTGTAGATTTGGATGAACAATGCAAGCTGAAAGTTAAACTTGGTGATGACAAGGTAATTCAAGTAGAAGGCAAGGGCACGGTCTCAGTGCACACTAAAGAAAACGGTATGAAATTCTTGCATAATGTGTATTACATCCCGAATCTGTCTCAAAATCTGCTGAGCATAGGGCAATTGATGGCTTGCGGTTACACAATTATTTTTTAAGGGAAAACTTGTGTAATAAAATCTAAAAATCAAATACTGATAGAGGTGAACATGACAGCCAATAAATTGTTTCCTTTAGAGGTTTCAAGTGTAAAAGAAATGGCAATGGTTGCAAAAGAGTTGAACCAATCTGAGATATGGCATCATAGATATGGTCATTTGAACATCAATGGATTGAAATTATTGAACCGAAAAGAAATGGTTTATGGCCTACGGGAAATCAATGAAATCGGTATCTGTGAAGGGTGTATATTTGGTAAAAAAAGCCAAGTATCTGTGAAGGGTGTATATTAAGGTGTTAAGAACAGACCGAGGTGGCGAGTTTCTTTCAAAAGATTTCATTAATTTCTGTGAAGAAGAAGGGATACACTACGAGTTAACAACACCTTACACACCCGGACAAAACGGGGTGGCAAAGAGGAAAAATAGAACAGTTGTTGAGATGGGCAGAAGCATGCTCAAATGCAAGAACTTACCGAATAAATTCTGGGCTGAAGTAGTTGCAACTGCGGTGTATGTTTTGAACATTTCACCAACAAAAGCCGTGATGAATAAGACTCCATTCGAGGCATGGTTCAACAGAAAACCGGGTGTAAGTCATTTCAGAGTATTTGGTTGTATAGCCTATGCTTTTATTAATCCATAAAAGAGAACCAAACTTGATGGAAAATCTGAAAAGTGTATTTTTATCGGGTATTGTACTCAATCCAAGGGGTACCGATTGTACAATCCAGAAAGTGGCAAGGTTTTGTTGAGTAGAAATGTATTGTTTGATGAAGAAGCAAGATGGCAGTAGGAAGATATTTTATATTAACCACAACTTGAAGAAATAATAGAAGAAGATGAAGAGGTACCTGCTACACATGAGCAACCAGCAGTTCCGTTGGCGCAAGTATAGAAAATACACCCGGCAGTCCAGCACGAAAATTCAGATCCATACAAGAGCTGTACAAAACCACACAAGTTTTTTTTGTTGTAGATCCGACAACCTATGAAGAGGCAATAGAAAAAGAGGAGTGGTGTAAGGCGATGCAAGAAGAGATACAAGCAATTGAGAAGAACAAAACGTGGCAGCTAGTGAAGCTTCCTGAAGTTGGAGTGATATCTAGGTACATGCACAACCCGACAAAGCATCATTTTGAGGCAGCAAAAAGGGTACTGAAGTACATTTCAGAAGATAGGAGAAGTACTTCGGGCTATGTCTTCTCACTAGGATCAAGTGCAATAAGTTGGAGCTCGAAGAAACAAACAACAGTGGCGTTGTCATCCTCAGAAGCTGAATACAGTGCAATCAATTCGGCAGCATGTCAAGTGGTATGGCTTAGATGAATTCTAGAAGATGTTGGACACGTGCAGCAGTCAACGATGATTTATTGTGACAATCAATCAGCCATAGCAATGTCGAAGAATCCTGTATTTCACGGAAGATCAAAGCACATCGACATTCGCCTACATTTCATCAGAGATCTAGTTGCAGAGAAGATCGTCGAACTGAAATTTATTGGTTCAAAAAATCAGAAAGCCGGTGTACTGACGAAGGCATTATCGCTGGGCAGGTTTGAGAACATGAGGAAGAAGTTTGGTGTGGTCAATTTTGCATCAAGGGGGAGTGTTGAAAATGTGATGCAAAATTAGATTTCTATATTTAGAATTCTGTTTTTAAGCATGTATTGGAGGTAGTGGGGTAAGTTGTTTCCATAATTAGTTGGGTAATGACTAGTGATTGTAATAGGATTAGTGAGTTCCAAATTTAGCTATTGTAAGGTTTTAAATTCTAAACATTCATATTCAAGTTTGTAATCAATTAAGTTATTGTTTACAGAAAATAGAATTGAGTATTTGTAACTGTTTATTCTTCCTTCAATCCGACACTATGTACTTAAGTGAACTGGCGAAGAAAGGCGAATGTTCAAGCCCAAGCAGTTTCAAAGTAAAAATCGATCTCTGCATTTAATCTTTCATCTTTATATTATATTTCTGCTTGTTTCAAGCCCAAGCGTGGTTTTGCCTGGGGGCAGCCTTATATTCTATATACTCCCCTCCCTTGAAGATTATTCTATTTAATGCAAGAGCAAGGATAGACGTCTTTTTCTTCGGTGTTGGGTTAGAATGGCTGTAGACCCTAAGCTAGAAAAAAGTGGTGGAGCGCTGGACCAGAATAAATCGGATTATTAAAGCTATCTCTGTCCCTGAGAAGTTCTCCCTTCTTCTTTTTCCGGCAGGGACGAATAGATTCCCAACTGGGCACATACTTTATCATCAAAAGTGTGACGAAGAGTGCGACTTAATAAGAACTTCCTTCAGCGATCGCTGTCGATGAAGACCTCGTCCCTTACCAGTCCTCGCTTCCCTAAGCTTGCCCTTTATTTTATACGAATGTGACAGTTGAATGAAAAATGTATTTGAAGTAGTGAAATGCACCAACAGAATTGGAAAAAGAAAAGCGTACTACATACAGTCAGTAAACTTAGAGCTATAGCCCGCCCCATTCCGCACTTTCACTAGGTCGATAAAAAGATGGTGATTTTGGTGATGGTCAAAATAAAGCGACCACTTTTTTACTAGAAATAGGACTTCCAATTCTGACCAGGGTTTATTTTCAGTAGACTTCGTGCAGAAAAAGAATAAGCCCCTTCTCTTGTGCATTCACGGATAGAACCTACACTACTAGAATTTTAGGTATTTATGTGTGTATTTAATGACAGTTGCTAGGGTGTGGAAGCACCCGTGTTTATGAAATTTTTTTGCCATACCTCTAACCTAAAAAAGTCAGTAACCCAACAAATTAATTAACCATTATATTGCCGTCGTTCACACACACAAAAAGGCCCTTTACAATGCACGCAAGTAAATGAGCCCAAAAAAAGTTCAGTTTCTTTGTGTATTTTATTTGTCCACGCATATATGTCCTCGCTATGCATGCAAATGAGGGTCGACGGGATTCAAAATTTTAAGGCCCTTTATATTCGTCAATATTTTGACGCAACAACTTTTTAATCATGCGGCGAGACTATATGGTAAATATCTTAGTTAGACTGGTATCAATAACAATAACAATTATCACATTAAAATTAACAACACCAATCACAACATTGGTAAATACTTAAGATGAAATCAATGATTGCTCATTTGGGGAGAAAACAACTTTGATGGGGGCATCTTTTCTGATTATAGGTTCTCCTGATATTAATGTGAAATAACTTAGATAGAAAAGGGTTCAAAGATAGAGGAGTCTATGTATAATTTTGGGTATAATTTTGGTGTATTTTGTTGATGAATCTGGATATATTTTAGTGCATTATGATGTGGGATAGAGCATGTCCCGGCTTATTTATGTTTGACTTTGTATGAATACTATTTTAATAGTTTATGATGCTCGTCATCTTTTAATTGCTAAGTATTGTGTATTTCATAAAAAAAAAAGAATACATAATAACACGGTACTAGCTTGGTACTTGAGAGGGAAATTATTGGTACAGCAAGATCAGAATGAGAATATAAGTGATGCCAGAATATCAAGATATAGCACTATATCTATCAATACACCAATATAATAAAAGCAACAAACATTAATGCTAAAAAAATAATATTACACTTGTAAATATATAAGCACGAAATAGATTACACACACAAATCATCACTCACCCAACTATATATCCACACAAATACTAAGGCTAAATACGTGGGTAAAAAGGGCAAATTTGGCAAACTGAAAATTGGCGTGAAGAATATTAGATGTATGGGTATACGGTTGAGTGCGTAAGCTCACGATTTTGACACCATCACTAGCCACACTTTTGTCTAAATAGTGCTGATTATGATAGAATACATACATGGATATATTCGAAATGTGAAGTGCACAGAAAAAACTTGATGCGTCATCCCCCACACATTTACTTTCCAATAGGTATTTTTGTGGATGCTGTTACTATGGTAAGCACACATAACTAGCTTAATGTGTCAGAGCACCCACGCTGCTGACCCCCTTTTTACCCTTATTTGTAATGGATATTCTAGTAGTGCAAAGCGGGTCTTTCTGTAACAACGGACTCTCTTCCTCTCAAGGCAAGCGTGCTTCTTCATGTCTTTATTGAAAATGGAGAGTTCTAGTTGAAAGGCGGTTGGTTAGTGTTGATTGGAGTTTGGGTCTGGTGTAGCAAGGAAATAGCATTTCTGTCTCTCTCCCCCTCCTCCGCTGTTGGCAAAAAGCTTTTTATTGATGTCAACAACAGTAGCTAAAATAATTAAAATATAAATATTTAAATATTCCCAATATATAGTTATAATTACTAATTAAATTAAAATATATCAAATTTTCAATAGATACTAACAGCACGATCAAATAAAACAACACGACGCATTGCATCTAGTATATATATCAATCCTCTTGCCTAATTGTTCGGCCCATATTCTTTTTTTTTTTATTCTTTTTGTAGGTAATAGGAAGCCTGCCGTTTGGTCCATATGCATTGGACCATATTGCTTAGGCAGTTAGGCCTTTAGCTCAGGAGATATATAGGGAACTACACAAATTATAGGTACAATTGAAAGGGTTCTTCAATGTTTGTGTGTGACTCTGCTACTGGGTCTGTAGAAATGTCAAGAAACAAGATGTGGTTTCAAAAATAAGTGCTTGCTTGTCAATTTTGCCAGAGCGCTATCTATATTGTATCTGAAACATGTTTCAGCTAATTTAATTAATCGTTTCCCTATCAGTGGGTTTGGATTCCCATCAAGAATGGAAGCTCGACCTTTGCCAGGTTTCAAGTCCACTGTTGGAACTGGCAAGGCATATATATTAGGATCACTGCCAAATGTTCTCGGAACCGGCACTTTCACAATGTAATCAGGATCACATCGTTGATCTATGAACATTTGACAGTGTATTTGTAAAATAGTTTAAAAATATATATATAAAACTAGAAAATTTCACCAAGTACAGAAAGGTAACTTCCTAACTGAGAAGTTAGTCTAGCAACTGGATCATGCCAACTGCTTATAGGTTCTCAATGCAACTGAACTCGTACAAACAAGTGTATGAGTTGAGCCAAACAGTAAACTTCAGATTCAATGCCAATCTGACCTAGTTTCTTTACGGTCGAATCATGTATCGTGATATCTTTTCCATGAGTAAACAACGCAGATGGTCGTAGACTAATACGATAGTAATGAGAAGGCGGCACCAATCTTGTGCTTTCTAAGAGTAACGTCATTGTTGATACTCTCGTTCGTCGTCCATAAATCCAAGAATTTACTTGTAGTTCCGTCGTGGTTTAGCTGACGATAAAGTTTGCTAACTGTTGGCAACCATAGGTTTTCTTCTAACTCTCTTCTGAGCTCTTCTCCGGTTTCATTTGGAGCTATATTCGTTTCTATCTTGAAGAATTTGAATTTTTCTTCCCCAAAAATCAAAGTAGCAGATGTTGTCACTTTCATCATTATTTAACCATACCCAACAACCAGGTCCACTCATGTTGACAACACTATATGCCCAACCTTAAATATCATACAATTTCTAAAAGTTAGATCGAAGGCCAAGATTTTGAACTTTTCATCGATGGGTCGAACCCTGAAGTGTAGTTAAGCGACTCACATTATTTAGGAGGATACGGGATACCGACACTCTTTCCGGAGATGGGATTGAAAAGCAATAGATCGTCCCACATCCGATCTATGAAAATCACTCCATTGCATGATCCGAAGAATCTATATGAATCTGTGTGCCTGATTCGAGCTATGACTTTCCCTAACCTCACATCAACCAAGGTAAATGCATCCGAACGTTTATCACGGATGAGAATATGATGGTAACTGAGCGTATGTTCACGTTCGAGGTAGGTTTTCACGAAATGTGGGCATGTAATAACTGATTGCCATGCTTTGCAAACTCCTTTGCAAACATTAATGGAGCTCCGAGGGAGTCGTAGCAAGATCTCAAAAACCGGGTCTATATCTACCCAATTCCTTCTTGATCCTTTCATCGACTTTCTGTTACTCCTATAGAATAAAAAAAACTAGCAACACAACAATAGAAGTTTTTTTTTTTGATATAAGGGCTCCCGTTAACACCCCCTTTATTCCTTTTCAAATGTTGCGAGACTTGAATCCACGTCTCTTCGTAGAGAAGCGAGAACTATCACCACTGTGGTGGTCCTGTGGTTCAACTATACAAGTTAATACTGCTTAAATATACAACATTACAGAGAAGATGGATACTATTTATATATATATAACAACAAATAAACAAGCTGCATTAGTTTCATGATTAAGATGCCAAACCATTTGTCATACATCTCAGAACCAAAGTTTGAGAGCGAGAATTTTCAGAACTAAGCCTCTAAATGGGAGTCATGCATCATATCAAACATTGATACTAATATAATATAGTCCCATGGAATCATTAGATTTTAAATATGGGAGTTATTAATGGAACGATTTTTATATTGTTTGAGATTTAAATATATATTTTTCTAAAAAAATACAAATATAATACTAAAATACATATAAATATATAATTAGGATTATTTTTTAAATAAAAAATGAGAGACATTCAGAGGCAGATGCAGAATTTCAAAATATAGAGATCAACCATAAAAAAAACTTTTACTTTTAGAAGAATATGGGGATCAAATATAGAACAATTTATAAAAAAAATATAGGGGTCAATTTAAAATACTTATATCATTTTTGCTTTAAAATATAAATAAATATGCATAAAATAACAAAAATTTTGGGAAAAATGGGGGTCAATTGACTCCCATTTAATGAATGTACATCCAGCATTGGAGACATCGATCCATTTGACATTTCCTATTGGAAAATATTTGAGAGATATCACCATTGATACCGTTATAGATATCGACTTTATTATTCATATAAAATAAGTTATTATTTATGTTAACGATTTTATTATGTAATTTATTTTATATAGTCTTTTATTATTCAACTCAAATACCACTAATCTGAATAATAACTCAGTTAAGTTGAATGATAAAATTATTATATAAATAAGTTGTATGATAAAGTCTCTAACATGAATAATAACTCATTTAATATGAATAACAAAGTCAGTATCAAGAACTGTATGATGGTATCTATATTTTATTTTTCTTTATTTTTTATTTTTTTTATTTTTGAGCCAAATAAAGCCATTTTTAAAAATTCGAAAAAAATAGTTAAAAAAACTCTAAAAATGGTAAATTTTGGTATTCTACAAGATTTTAATATGAACCACATTAGGCAAACACTATATATATATATAATATTTTGTTAATGTATTATCGTTAGTGTTTCGACCGAAACGCTAACGATCTAAATTTTAATGACCGTGTGATAATGTCTGTATATTAGCTCCCTTTGCTATTACCAGATCTGCCCATGTGCCGCATATATATGCAATTCGCTCCTCTCTCGCTTTCTCTCTACATGCAGGTGAACATATATACTCGTTAATTTTAGTACGCAATATATATTGTCCATTACAATTTTCAATTTAATTGGCAATTACTTTTAGTTGTTTAATTTCATTGATAGGATGTCAAAGTTTTCTTATAAACACGCACACATGGGTATTTTTGTAATTTGGGAATTAGAGTATGAATGCAGATGCAATATTACCACAATAAAAAAAGTGTTAATTGTATATATAAGTGCTATAACAACTATGGTTCTATTTATATCTAGGAGCGGAGTTGTTAATTTTATATAATCTTAGGGCGAGAGAATATATTAGAGTACTATAATTTCGCTCAAAAAAGTTCTTACAAATTCATACTTTTTAGTATCTCATTTTTTGTTTCCCCCTCAAAATTTCGCTCAATAAACTTCCTACAAAGTACAAACCGATCAGATGCATTAATTTTCCATCCTTGCAATAGCAATTTTCCATCCTTACAAACCGATCAGATGCTTTAAATATTAGAATACAAAAACCAAAAGCAAAAGAAAATATAATCTTTATAAGATATGCAAATTAGCGATGAACAGAAAAAAATTAATAAGAAAATCTAAGAATAAGTTGTTTCTTAAAAAATCTTTTTTAAAAAAATATAAATGTTCACATAAAATTCACATAATAGACATTTCGTCTGCTACATCAAAAATAAATAACTAAAAAGTGGTTTGTTTTATTAACCTGAGGTTGGCAGAAGCGATGTCTTTTGTGACTTCTCTTCTGCCCAAAACCATTTTGACTTGCAAGGGACTGAAACATTTGGGAAATTTTGCTTTATATATTGTAAAAATGTTTGAAAGGAAAGAACTAATTATAAGAAGGATAGTACAAATTTAGAAGATGCACATTAGGTTGGAATAGCCATGACATGAGTGCTTGTTCTATTTCTAGGACTGTCCTTGTATAATGCTTGTAACTCCGTTTCTTTTTTTCTTTCTTCTTTTTTTTTGGGCCTTTTTCTTCAGTTCTTTTTTATTATTTTTTTTATATAAGGGCTCATGTTATTTCCGACATTTCTTTTTTAAATATTTTTTACGAGATTTGAACATACGTTTCTCTATAGAGAGACGAGCCATATTATTACTGTGTTAAACCTACGATCCTTTGGTTATGCTTTTAGTGTAATATTTTCCCTCTATCATTATATTTTACCTTTCATATTCACTAGCAATTTCTTCTAAAATAATGTTAAGATCCAAACAATAGTTCAAATTAGGAAAGTACAAATCTACGCAAAGGCTTGTATAAGAAACTATGTTGATGAGCAAAATTAGATAAGTAAATCTCAACTGTTTTAGGATCAGGATAATGCAATCAATAGTTGAAATTAACTCTGAAAATTGATCAATTAATCTGAACGGTTGTATGATCAAGACAACTACACGCTGAATAAAAGTAGAGATAGAGATAGAGATGTGTACAATTACTTGTAATAAAATTTAACCTGTTTAGAATAGAAAATCTGTATAAAAAATCTTCCCATGAGATGAAGTGAGAGATGCGACTCTACGTGAACTAGCAGTTGAGTTTTTGACTAACCGCAAGGCATCCAGGAAAAGGGAAAGCTCCCTTTGCTATGCTCATTAGGTGCTTTGGCATACGCAGGCCCATTAACCAAAAAACTAAAAAAAGCAGGCGTTTGCTTGCAGAGAATCAAGTAGGCTTTGGCGGCTGAGATATGCAAAGTAGTAGTAGTTTTCTATACAAAGAGTGTGCTTTGAGCAGACGGATATGTAGGTTGCTAGGAAGGAAGGTAAGCACTTGTCTTTCTGATGTCAAGAAGAAAGAAGAGGGAAAACTCCTAAAAAACTTCTTGATGTTTATTGTCAGCAAGCAAAGAGATTGCCTAGTGCGAAAGAAAATAATAAAGAGAATAAGAAAATAAGTGTTTCAAGCCTATGAACTACAGGCCTAACACAGTAGTAATAGACCTCGTCTCTCTACGGAGAGACATAAATTCAATTCTTACAGAAAGCATTTGAAAAGAAATATATATCGGGGTTATCGAAAGCCTTTATATTAAAAAAAAGTGTTTTGAGCCAAAGCAAAAGATAGAATTAAGTATTGCCATAACCTATGTACTTAAGTGAACTGGCGAAGAAAGGCGAATGTTCAAGCCCAAGCAGTTTCAAAGTAAAAATCGATCTCTGCATTCAATCTTTCATCTTTATATTATATTTCTGCTTGTTTCAAGCCCAAGCGTGGTTTTGCCTTATGTCCCTTCAGTTTTGAAGTGGTATGCATCATTTTAAGAATGTGCTCCCGGACATTGCTCTTTTTACTTTATTGTGCGGAGTTTGTTTAATTGAATACCTATTTCAGCCTTCTCATTCCTAACAAACCTCTGCTCAAGTTCCTTAAAATAATTTTTAGCAAGAGTGGAATCAGAAACCGGTCCCCTAAAACTTTCAAGAATGTCTTTTGCATAACCCGGAGACACAAGCAATTTGACCTCATTCACCGCACATGTGCATTTTGGTCATTTTTAGAACTATTTTCATTAGGCACACATGGTTTGGCCTATTATAACGCTATGTACAGGTCAAGGCACCTAAGGATAATCTCTAGATTATTTTTTCAATCCTTGTAATTAGAACCCGTCAGCATCAGAATGTTATTGATGCCGACTGTAAGATCAGTAATTTTCGCTGAAAAATATTTGCAAAAAAACGAATTAAAAAAATCTGAATTATAAATAAAAATCAAAATAAGGCATATTCCATTAACTAAGTATTCTCGAACAATAAGTGCTCTTTGGAGTCAATCATTATTCTAAGATAAATAGGTATATTAATAGAATATAACAGTCCATCTGATATCAACTAGTCAACCTTCCTTCGGGCTTATTAACTAACTATATCCAATACTTAATGACCTTACCTATTCATTATCACAAGTATACACATATAATATTTGATCATTATCTTTCGTTTGGGCTAATCCAATAACCAAACATCATATGTATATCTTCTGTGTATAGATTGGCAAATGATTAACGCAAGTACGAGAGCTTACTTTGGTAAGATGATACATTTATCAATTATTTTGCAAGATATATCTTAATCTGAAGCCTTCATAATGATTTAATATTATCCGAACAAAAAATATATCAAAATTTGTCTTAACCAATTTAATCATGACGGGATCATGAAATGAAGAAAATAATACAAAATAATAAATAATATGAGCCCAAATCATAAGTGAGATAGTATGACCTAAAATATGATAGTCTTCATTGTAAGAATGTACTTGATAATAGCCTTCACCCTTCCTTCATGTAATCTTCTTTATTCTAGCCAAAATTACTACTCTAATAGTAATTAATGAAAATTACATTAAAGTCCTAAGGATAATGGCTCGTAGACCGCAAAATAATATACATAAGCGACATGCAAGTCACTTTTGTTTTGTTTCTCCCTTCTGTCTCCCGATGTTGAAGTGGATTTTGCTGTGAACTATTTTGCTGAGGAACTACATTGGGTGCTTTAAGTGATTCTCTTCAGCCAAGAAATGGAAGGAATAAAATAGATGAGCTTTACATTTTTAATTTTTGTAATATCAGATTTTAATTTATCAGACTTCTGTCATCTGTAACATTTTTTAAAAAAAATAGTTTAACTCATTTGTTCTTTCCTAGTAAACTAGGTACGTTGTTCATGCAGGTAGCCGTGTACTTAATATAAATTGAGGAAGAAAAAAGCTTGGATGATAGAGTTTGATTATTATGGCCCCTACATTGTAGCTCACGAGCGAGATAAAAAAAAATTTTGAATCATGTCATTTTAAAAAGAAACGTCGAGATTTTTCCAAGGAAAATTGACCAGCAATTTTAATGAAGTTTTAGAAGCCTAAATAGTCATTTTGCAAACTGAAATATATTTTGTATTATAATCAAGTCATAATTAGAATCTTAGCATGCTGTTCAAACCAATTATTACTTCCTAGTCATGAAATCAAGGAGACAAGACATTGATTTCTGACCTTAACAAATCCTTTACAACCAGTGTTGTTTTAATAGGAGTTCCAATGTTATAAGAGAATTTTTAACTTCGCAGTTGAAGGAGGCAAATAATGGAATAAGAAAATTTGACTAAATTTATTGTTATTACTTTTCCGACTACTATCCTGTTAAGTGAACTGGCGAAGAAAGGCGAATGTTCAAGCCCAAGCAGTTTCAAAGTAAAAATCGATCTTTGCATTCAATCTTTCATCTTTATATTATATTTCTGCTTGTTTCAAGCCCAAGCGTGGTTTTGCCTGGGGGCAGCCTTATATTCTCTATACTCCCCTCCCTTGAAGTTTATTCTATATAATGCAAGAGTAAGGATAGACGTCTTTTTCTTTGGTGTTGAGTTAGAATGGCTGTAGACCCTAAGCTAGAAAAAAGTGGTGGAGCGCTGGACCAGAATAAATCGGATTATTAAAGCTATCTCTGTCCCTGAGAAGTTCTCCCTTCTTCTTTTTCCGGCAGGGACGAATAGATTCCCAACTGGGCACATACTTTATCATCAAAAGTATGACGAAGAGTGCGACTTAATAAGAACTTCCTTCAGCGATCGCTGTCGATGAAGGCCTCGTCCCTTACCCGTCCTCGCATCCCTAAGCTTGCCCTTTATTTTATATGAATGTGACAGTTGAATGAAAAACGTACTAGAAGTAGTGAAATGCACCAACAGAATTGGAAAAGAAAAACGTACTACATACAGTCAGTAAACTTAGAGCTATAGCCCGCCCCATTCCGCACTTTCGCTAGGTCGATAAAAAGATGATGATTTTGGTGATGGTCAAAATAAAGCAACCACTTTTTTACTAGAAATAGGACTTCCAATTCTGACCAAGGTTTATTTTCAGTAGACTTCGTGCAGAAAAAGAATAAGCCCCTTCTCTTGTGCATTCACGGATAGAACCTACACTACTAGAATTTTAGGTATTTATGTGTGTATTTAATGACAGTTGCTTGGGTGTGGAAGCACCCATGTTTATGAAATTTTTTTGCCATACCTCTAACCTAAAAAAGTCCGTAACCCGACAAATTAATTAACCATGATATTGCCGTTGTTCACACACACAAAAAGGCCCTTTACAATGCACGCGAGTAAATGAGCCCAAAAAAAGTTCAGTTTCTTTGTGTATTTTATTTGTCCACGCATATATGTCCTCACTATGCATGCAAATGAGGGTCGACGGGATTCAAAATTTTAAGGCCCTTTATATTCGTCAATATTTTGACGCAACAACTTTTTAATCATGCGGTGAGACTATATGGTAAATATCTTAGTTTGACTGGCATCAATAACAATAACAATTATCACATTAAAATTAACAACACCAATCACAACATTGGTAAATACTTAAGATGAAATCAATGATTGCTCATTTGGGGAGAAAACAACTTTGATGGGGGCATCTTTTCTGATTATAGGTTCTCCTGATATTAATGTGAAATAACTTAGATAGAAAAGGGTTCAAAGATAGAGGAGTCTATGTATAATTTTTGGGTATAATTTTGGTGTATTTTGTTGATGAATCTTGATATATTTTAGTGCATTATGATGTGGGATAGAGCATGTCCCGACTTATTTATGTTTGACTTTGTATGTATACTATTTTAATAGTTTATGATGCTCGTCATCTTTTAATTGCTAAGTTTTTTCTGTTCTCGCAGTAGAAGATTTTCCTGCCATGTACTTTGCTAAGCCTTCCTCTTTTCTCCAATCTGATCTCTTATATATAGTTCAGCTCCTTTCTAAGACTATCTCTTATCTTTCTTTAAAGATATATCTATTTGCTATGGAAGAAGAGGAAACTGTCAAAAATAAAAAAAAATATAATTGGCTAACCTAACAGAGAAGACAGATCGTAAAGAAGAAGAAGAGGTGTCAAAAAGAATTTCTCAGCAGCAGAATTTTTAATCAACTTTCATGCTGTAACTAAATACAATTATAAATGCTCATTATATAGCCTCACATATTGAAAACTACCTATCTAAATTTAGAACTTTTGACTCCCTAAATTATCCAGCAGCTCTGTTATTTTTAGTTACTGTTACAAATAAAATGATAAGTATAATCCTCACTAACATTAAATAACTACCCACTTACATTTCTGCTGCAACAAAACTAATTATAACAGAAACTAATATTACACGTCTAAAACACATCCTAATCTAATTTTGAATTAACCTTCAACAGGTTGTGTTTCAACAGAAACAAGCATACTTTATAGCAAACATAAGCACACTTTACTGCCCATAAGTTTTCGGGAATTCAGTGCATTGATTTTGGATTCTTTAGATTTTTTTTTTAAAGGTAACTCTAAGACACTGATTTTTGAGCTGGACCTAAAAAGAAGCAATGCAAACACACATGCAGGTTTGTGCCATCGACATCAATATGAGTTTTGAAAGTATTCGAGTATTAATGGGTATGTATATTTTGCATAAACTTGATGCTTATATTGGTTGTTCATTCGAACTCTTATTGGGTTCAATTTTGAGACTCAAATTGCAATAAGAATGACTTGTGTATTTCTTAAAACATTGAAGTTTGAAGTATCTTTCTACTTGTCTGTATGTCATCTCCGTTGCTTGTAACCTTCGTAGCATTGGTCCTGGTTGATACTGCTTCCTTTCTTGCATACAAGTATTGGTTTAACGCACTGCTTTAATGGATCTGTTAAAACTTTGTTTCGGATCTTGATGTTTCCTAAAAAGTTCAGTTGTTACATCTCTCTCTTGTCATTGGACCAGTTGGTGCCAGTACCTTCCTGCTTGCTGGTACAAATCAGGATGCTGTTTTGATCTTTTCTATAAATTTGTGAAACAAAAGGATTGCCGTGAAAAAATTGCACAATATACCTTGTCAGAGGGATCAAACATTTAAACCGGAAAGTTAAAAATGAAATTTGAAGTCAGACTTCTCTTTTGGAGAAAAGAGAAACGCTTAGTGTGAGAGAGTACATGACGGGAAAATCTTATATAGAGAGAAAAGTAAACAAACGACAAGGAAAAAAGGGGTAGCAGCATGGAAGGACATTTTTGTCATTTCTCTTGCAATCCAGAATTAATTATGAGTTTTTTACAAGATAATCATGGTTAATTCTATATGGTTAACTCGATCGGCAAATAAAAAATCATTTAAATGAGTTTAGTGGCAAATTAGAAATATATAGGATTAGAAGGAGAAATAAGAAATAAAAAAAGAGTTTAAGGTATAGAAAATTCTAAGTCTTATTTAAAATAGTTCCTTTATAAGTGTTGAATGATCCTATATTGTAAAAATAATATTCTTTGTAATATACTATCGGTATGCTTCGAATGAGATACAACTTGGATTCCAAATTAATTTAAAATTTTTATTATGCAGGTTTCCGCGCGCTCTTTTTGAAGGTTCTTATATTTATAATTTCTATTAATTATCGTTTGGTATTAAGCTAATGGTTTATAAACTGATAAAATATGTCGCATTCATATATCATTTCTCCAATATTGCAATATACAAACAAAATACGATTAAATTAAAAAATCACCTTGTCTAGTTAATATGAAGAAACCTATATATAACATACTAAACAAGTTGAAAGAAAGGAAAAAAATAATAATACATAATGGGGACTCGAATCCAAGTACTAACACTATTAGAATCTGAGTTATTTCCAAGAGTAGTTAAGTTATTTACATAATAATATAAGGGTGTATGGAAATAAAGTCCTCATAATCTCTCTAATGCTTAGTCCAATAAATAAAATGTAAGGACTGAAATTTTAACCCAAAACCTCTGACGGTTCTAAAGATTTATCATGAAACCAACAACCACATGATCTACAACCCATTTGATGTCTAAATGGAGCATTCATATTTATATAAAATATAGTCATGAATTTAAAGTAATTTTAACTGCAAAATTCTTGAAAATTAGAAAAAGAATGTAAATAGAATTATAAAAATTCAAATAAAGATCAACAAGACCATGTAACTTTTGTTCCGTCTCATGATCATTTGAGGATTCATCAAGACCGTTTAGTTTACCGCCCTTTATTGTTGCAAAAAATATTTATTGTGCCGGATGGTCAAATAAATTCAAAATTTGATGAGATTTGATTATTAGATAATTTGTGTAGTGGTTTTTATTTCTAACAGTTTGGATCAGTCGCTCGCTAATTTTTATGTATTAAGAAACATTTTAGCCAACAAATTGAGTTCATGTTTCATATGCTAATATTATAACTATATGTCAAAATACTTTTCGATGCATCTGAAATGACAAGTGACTGATTCAAACTATTCAATTTTAAGAACACCATATAGATTGCCTAAAAATCAAATTTTGTCAAATTTTAAATTTTTTTGATCCTTCATCGATTGAAATCTGTTTTTACAACAATAAAGGGTTATGAATTCAAGTCTATGATTTATGTAATTTATAAATTTAAACATCTGATCAAATTATCTCAAAACAATGATCTAGCTATGAAGTATGTGCAGATATAAAACTAAATCATTTTATGAAAATTTCACCGTTCATTATTTTAATTTTCATTTTATACCGTTCTTTTAAAAAATGAATGATAGAACTTGTAACAATCATAAAATCTGTATCCCCTCCTATCAAGTTGTATGCATACTATACGAGATGTGTAAAATAAAATGTGTTTTGATAATATAATCTGATGGATGAGATTTCCATCTTAGCCTAAGGTTGATGTATCTAATCTTAGAGCCGTTTCGATAGATTTTTGAATTAAGCTCACCAAATCTTTGGTGAACTTAAGCTCACTTTAGTTTTACTCTAAAAATGGTAAAAAACTTGAAAACAGTAGTTAAAAAATAAAGCCAAATATTGAGTAACTTAGATTTATCTTGACCTTAATTGACATACAAATATTTTTTATTTTTTTATTTTGAGCCAAATAAAGCCATCTTTGAAAATTCGAAAAAAATAGTTAAAAAACTCTAAAATTGGTAGATTTTGGTATTCTACAAGTTTTTGATATGAAGAATTTATTCAGTTACTTAAATCGAAATTTCAAATACGAAAACTTAAAATTTGAACCTTAGCATTTCGGCCGAAATGTTAATGATAGCACATTAGCAATATTATATATATATATGGCTTGACTATAGTGCATCCATAAGCATTTTGGCGAAACACTTACCAGTCAAATTTTAAAATTTCGTCTCCGAAATGGCGATTCAAATAGCTCAATAAATTCTTCATATCAAAATCTCGTAGAATACTAAAATTTACCATTTTTAGAATTTATTTACTATTTTTAATGATTTTTTTAAAAATAACCCTTTTTGACCTTCAAATATTGGTATTTTCTTTTATTTTTAGAGTCATTTCAAAAAATTATTAAAAATAGTTTAAAAACTCTAAAAATGTTAGGTTTTGATATTCTACAAGATTATGATATGAAGAATTTATTGTGCTATTTGGATCGATGTTTCGGATATGAAATTTTGAAATTCGACCCATAAGCATTTCGGACCGAAATGTTTAGGGAAGCACATTAGGCAAACACTATATATATAGTGTTTTGCTAATGTGTTATCGTTAGCATTTTGACCAAAAAGCTAACGATCCAAATTTTAAGTTTTCGTGGTTGAAATTTTGATTTAAGTAGCTCAATAAATTCTTCATATCAGAATCTTATAGAATACCAAAATTTATCATATTTAGAATTTTTTAACTATTTTTTTGGAATTTTCAAATATAGCTTTATTTGGCTCAAAAATAAAAAAAACTAAAAATATTTGTATGCCAATTAAAGCCATCTTTGAAAATTCCAAAAAAAAATTAAAAATTTTTAAAAATGATAAATTTTGGTATTCTACGAGAATTTGATATGAAGAATTTATTGAACTGCTTAAATCGAAATTTTGAATCTAAAAACTTAAAATTTGAATCGTTAGCGTTTTGACCGAAAACGCTAACGATAGCACATTAGCAAAACTCTATATATATATATATATATATATATATATATATATATATTCTACAACAACATGGTTATTTTATGATTTATTATAGATATATGAAATATATAAGCATGCCCTATAGCCCATTTTTTTATGTTGCTAATTTTTTTTCTACTTTATTTGTTAATGTTAATTGTCTATATGTCAATCGAAACTTCATAACTATTACCAATTATCTAATAAATGAAATGATTTATTTGTATAGATTGATTTATGTATACTGTGTAATATGTTTATTGTTGATAATTATATACTGTCAATTGATATATAGACAATTATTATTCACAGATAAAAAAGAAGGAAAAAAAAATGAACTAAAAAAGAAGTGGATACCCAAAATTTTCTACAAAATATTATGTTAAATCGGCTGGTGTGTATTTCAGATGTGCCACATGTGAATTTGTGTCAGATACTATATGAGTGCAAATGTTTTTAGTAACGTAGTCCAGAACCAAATGAGTTAGTCAATATATGTATGAATATTCACAATAACTATATTTATCCCTTCTAAAAAAAATATATATTGATGACAGCATAGTTCATAAGATAATATAACAAAGCCCAACACAATTATAAAGCACCAGAATTTATAATTCAAGTTAGAATTTGTGATGATTATTGGTTCCCAATATGGTGTTCAAGATATAGCATCATTGTTTTCTTTTGATTATGTCTTTTTATTTTTCTCTATTAAAAATATATAGTTATAAAATAATTAAAATATAAATACTTAAATATTCCCAATATATAGTTATAATTACTAATTAAACTAAAATATATCAAAATTTCAATATATACTCACAACACGATCAAATAAAATCATGCCAAAACAACGCGACGCATTGCATCTAGTATATATCAATCCTCTTGCCTAATTGTTCGGCCCATATGCATTGGACCATATTGCTTAGGCAGTTAGGCCTTTAGCTCAGGAGATATATAGGGAACTACACAAATTATAGGTACAATTGAAAGGGTTCTTCAATGTTTGTGTGTGACTCTGCTACTGGGTCTGTAGAAATGTCAAGAAACAAGATGTGGTTTCAAAAATAAGTGCTTGCTTGTCAATTTTGCCAGAGCGCTATCTATATTGTATCTGAAACATGTTTCAGCTAATTTAATTAATCGTTTCCCTATCAGTGGGTTTGGATTCCCATCAAGAATGGAAGCTCGACCTTTGCCGGGTTTCAAGTCCACTGTTGGAACTGGCAAGGCATATATATTAGGATCACTGCCAAATGTTCTCGGAACCGGCACTTTCACAATGTAATCAGGATCACATTGTTAATCTATGAACATTTGACAGTGTATTTGTAAAATAATTTAAAAATATATATATATAACTAGAAAATTTCACCAAGTACAGAAAGGTAACTTCCTAACTGAGAAGTTAGTCTAGCAACTGGATCATGCCAACTGCTTATAGGTTCTCAATGCAACTAAACTCGTACAAACAAGTGTATGAGTTAAGCCAAACAGTAAACTTCAGATTCAATGCCAATCTGACCTAGTTTCTTTACGGTCGAATCATGTATCGTGATATCTTTTCCATGAGTAAACAACGCAGATGGTCGTAGTCTAATACAATAGTAATGAGAAGGCGGCACCAATCTTGTGCTTTCTAAGAGTAACGTCATTGTTGATACTCTCGTTCATCATCCATAAATCCAAGAATTTACTTGTAGTTCCATCGTGGTTTAGCTGACAATAAAGTTTGCTAACTGTTGGCAACCACAGGTTTTCTTCTAACTCTCTTCTGAGCTCTTCTCCGGTTTCATTTGGAGTTATATTCGTTTCTATCTTGAAGAATTTGAATTTTTCTTCCCCAAAAATCAAAGTAGCAGATCGATGTTGTCACTTTCACCATTATTTAACCATACCCAACATACAATCCACTCATGTTGACAACATGGTAATAAGACGTATTACAACTAATATCGGATACCGTGTGCCACAAGCTATCCCCAACCTTAAATATCATAGATTGAAGGCCAAGATTTTGAACTTTTTCATCGATGGGTCGAACCCTGAAGTGTAGTTAAGCGACTCACATTATTTAGGAGGATACCGGATACCGACACTCTTTCCGGAGAAGCGATTGAAAAGCAATAGACTGTCCCACATCCGATCTATGAAAATCACTCCGTTGCATGATCCGAAGAATCTATATTAATTTGTGTGCCTGATTCGAGCTATGACTTTCCATGACCTCACATCAACCAAGGTAAATGCATCCGAACGTTTATCACGGATGAGAATATGAGGGTAACCGAGCGTATGTTCACGTTCGAGGTAGGTTTTCACAAAATGTGGGCATGTAATAACTGATTGTCATGCTTTGCAAACTCCTTTGCAAACATTAATGGAGCTCCGAGGGAGTCGTAGCAAGATCTCAAAAACCGGGTCTATATCTACCCAATTCCTTCTTGATCCTTTCATTGACTTTCTGTTACTCCTATAGAATAAAAAAAATTAGCAACACAACAATATATACAAGTTTTTTTTCTTTTATATAAGGGCTCCCGTTAACCCCGGCATTTATTTCTTTTCAAATATCTCTTGCTGGACTTGAACCTGCGTCTTTTCATAGAGATGCGAGAACTATCAATACTGTGGTGAGCCTGCGGTTCAACTATACAAGTTAATATTGCTTAAATATACAACATTACAGAAAAGATGGATACTATTTATATATATAAAACAACAAATAAACAAGCTGCATTGGTTTCATGATTAAGATGCCAAACCATTTGCCATACATCAAAATTTGAGAGCGAGAATTTTCAGAATTAAGCCTCTAAATGGGAGTCATGCATCATATCAAACATTGATACTAATATAATATAGTCGCATGGAATCATTAGATTTTAAATATGGGAGTTATTAATGGAACGATTTTTATATTGTTTGGGATTTAAATATATATTTTTCTAAAAAAATACAAATATAATACTAAAGTACTACATATAAATATATAATTAGGATTATTTTTAAATAAAAAATGAGAGACATTCAGAGGCAGATGCAGAATTTCAAAATATAGAGATCAACCATAAAAAAAAAACTTTTACTTTTAGAAGAATATGGGGATCAAATATAGAACAATTTATGAAAAAATATAGGGGTCAATTTAAAATACTTATATCATTTTTTCTTTAAAATATAAATAAATATGCATGAAATAACAAAAAATTTGGGAAAAAACGGGGGTCAATTGACCCCCATTTAATGAATGTACATCCGCCATTGGAGACATCGATCCATTTGACATTTCCTATTAGAAAATATTTGGGAAATATCATCATTGATACCGTTACATATATCAACTTTATTGTTCATATAAAATAAGTTATTATTTATGTTAACGATTTTATTATGTAATTTATTTTATATAGTGTTTTATTATTCAACTCAAATATAACTAATACGAATAATAACTAACTCAAGTTGAATGATAAAATTATTATTTAAATAAATTGCATGATAAAATCTCTAACACGAATAATAACTCATTTAATATGAATAACAAAGTCAGTATCATGTATGACAATATATGTATATTAGCTCCCTTTGCTATTACCAGATCTGCCCATGTAGCCACATATATATGCAATTCGCTCCTCTCTCACTTTCTCTCTACATGCAGGTGGACATATATACTCGTTAATTTCAGTACGCGATATATATTGTCCATTGCAATTTTCAATTTAATTGGCAATTAGTTTTAGTTGTTTAATTTCATTGATAGGATGTCAAAGTTTTCTTATAAACACGCACACATGGGTATTTTTGTAATTTGGGAATTAGAGTATGAATGCAGATGCAATATTACCACAATAAAAAAAGTGTTAATTATATATATAAGTGCTATAACAACTATGGTTCTATTTATATCTAGGAGCGGAGTTGTTAATTTTATATAATCTTAGGGGGAGAGAATATATTAGAGTACTATAATTTCGCTAAAAAAAGTTCTTACAAATTCATACTTTTTAGTTTCTCATTTTTTGTTTCCCCCTCAAAATTTCGCTCAATAAACTTCCTACAAAGTACAAACCGATCAGATGCATTAATTTTCCATCCTTGCAATAGCAATTTTCCATCCTTACAAACCGATCAGATGCTTTAAATATTAGAATACAAAAACCAAAAGCAAAAGAAAATATAATCTTTATAAGATATGCAAATTAGCGATGAACAGAAAAAAATTAATAAGAAAATCTAAGAATAAGTTGTTTCTTAAAAAATCTTTTTTAAAAAAATATAAATGTTCACATAAAATTCACATAATAGACATTTCGTCTGCTACATCAAAAATAAATAACTAAAAAGTGGTTTGTTTTATTAACCTGAGGTTGGCAGAAGCGATGTCTTTTGTGACTTCTCTTCTGCCCAAAACCATTTTGACTTGCAAGGGACTGAAACATTTGGGAAATTTTGCTTTATATATTGTAAAAATGTTTGAAAGGAAAGAACTAATTATAAGAAGGATAGTACAAATTTAGAAGATGCACATTAGGTTGGAATAGCCATGACATGAGTGCTTGTTCTATTTCTAGGACTGTCCTTGTATAATGCTTGTAACTCCGTTTCTTTTTTTCTTTCTTCTTTTTTTTTGGGCCTTTTTCTTCAGTTCTTTTTTATTATTTTTTTTATATAAAGGCTCATGTTATTTCCGACATTTCTTTTTTAAATATTTTTTACGAGATTTGAACATACGTTTCTCTATAGAGAGACGAGCCATATTATTACTGTGTTAAACCTACGATCCTTTGGTTATGCCTTTAGTGTAATATTTTCCCCCTATCATTATATTTTACCTTTCATATTCACTAGCAATTTCTTCTTAATTATCATTGTTATTTTCTCGAAAACACATTTTCCTTAGTTTCTCTCTTGTGATTCATTCTTGTAATTATCATTGTGCAGTTTCCGACTCAACATGCAAAGAGATCTAAAATAATGAAGTGATCACAAGTTCAAAATTACTCATGCTAACTAAGCTATACAATTAATTAACCAGAAACTCAAGAAAAAAAAATTTACTTTTAGATTCCAAGTGTAATTAATTTTTAAAAAATAATAATAAAATAATGAGAACGAGAAAGGAAATCCAAAAGAAGGGGCATTGCATGTAAGCCCCCCAAAAAATGGTGTATGCTCATCGGTTGCATAATCGGCGAGGATTTACGCACTTTCCTTTTTACCGCTTGAAGTTGACGAATTCAAATATTTTCTGGCAGAGCTATTGACATGTACTCCTAGAGCAACGAGACAAATGCCATTGGATCGTCCGTGGAAACCAGCAAACCCTCTCAGATCCTTGTAGGTGAATGGAGAACCCGATTTCACACCGAAAGAACATATCTTGCCGTTGTTTGTGCTGAGTTCCAGATATGTGATGCCTGTTCTGTCGAAGTATCCATCTATTCGAGTGATCGGAGTTTCGGGTGGAGGATGAACCTACAGAAAATTCGATCACAAATTAAGTTGTTGTTACTGGCATGGTTTTTTCACCAGCAGAAATACCACCTATGGATTTTGGATATTATTTTTCATTAGTTGAACCAACAGTTCAATGTTAATTTAAGTGTTAATTGAGGTTGTAATTGATTATAGAGATAAAAATAAAAACTCTCTCTCTCTTTTTTTTCCTTTTTCTGACTGCAGTTAATAGAGTAATTTGCCTCAAGAGCTATAAATTGCAAAATGTAACATGAAGTTGTCAGTTGTGAGACATAGAGTCAAATATTTCATGTACAATATATACGAAGTTCCCCCCCCAAAAAAATGAAATTAATCATACACAGCAATAAAAGGAAAAACAAACAACAGATTTAGACAAAAAAAATATATATATAATTGATAATTAATTACCACTTCAAAAGTGTAGGAATATGGTCCACGCCGCGGTGCTATAACAACGTTGTTACTGAAATCTTTATAAACAGTTTGGATCGAACCAATGTACCGGCTCGAGTAACTCACAAATATCCTCTCTATTCTTCGATGATAACCATCGTCCCAATCTGTACCACCGGTACCTCCATAAGGACCGACCCGTATGTGTATTTCTTTTCCCTATATTTTCATCCACAATTTCAATTTATAACCATCAGTTACTTCTTGAGAAAAATTTGTACTGCTAAATTGTAAAATGGAGTGCCATACTATGTTTTATCAAACATATGAGAAAGTATAAAAGGAGCAAAAAGGTACCTTCCCAAAGATGGCACTATATATGGTCAAAAACACAATCAAATTAAATCATTTTTTTGAGATAAAAATAAGAGTATAAGCTATCCAACTTTAAATATCCATAAAAATATTCATAAATGACTCTTCATTCGGATTTTGAACCTAGATCTTTCAAATAAAAAATATTACCTTTGTCATTAGATCAAAAATTAGTTCTCAAAATCAAAATAAGCCATAATGAGATAGAAACAACATACCCCAAAGAAGAACATATTTGAGATCTAGCAATAACACATGGACAATGTTAGCATCTTCAAATCCATGCAGATGTCTTCAAATTAAGCTAGAATCTCTCCTCCTAGAGATCTCTATGATGAAATCAAATCAAAGATACCTTCTCAATTAAAATCTTCGACAATTTCTTGATCTTTTTTCAGAAAATTCTTGCAATAACGAGGTGGAGTCTTCTTAATTTCCAGCGCATTAATTCTTCTAGGAACTTCTTGCTTCTTCCTTTTGACAACTTCCAATTTTTATTTATATTTTTTATTTGTATATTTTAGTAAAACAAATTAATATGATCCCTCCAGCATGTATGTGAGGAACGCACGTTCAACCCACTAATTAAATTTCAGGGGCTTAATTATTGAACTAATTGGCCTGGGCTTAATTTCAAAAAAGGGTAGCTTAATTAAGCAAATTCAAACTTGGGCCGGATTCTTTTTTCATAAATTCGACCCGATAAAGAGTTGGGCCTTTTGCTTCAATAAAAAGCCCATTAAGTAGCACCCTGTGTGAGCGTCTCAATCAGGTTTAATTTGAACAATTGGTTTTAGGTTTTGTTAATAGGAAAATATTACGGAGATATTATTATTGGTACCTTCGTTTTTATTGACATTATTAGATACTTTAAACGAGTTGTTATTTATGTTAATTATTTTATTTTGCACGGTATTTCTATTATTCAATTTAAATATCATTAATATGTATAATAACTCATTCAAGTTGAATAATAATAATACTGTACAAAATAAATTTGCATAATAAAATCATTAACATACATAATAACTCATTTAACATGTATAATAAATCTCGTATCAACAATGGTATCAACAATTGTATCTATGTATCAGCTCTCTTTACAAAAAAGAGGGGATCCCTTGATAACTATTATCTTGAAAATCTAGACAACCAATTTTTAAATAATTTTTAAATAATTTTTAAAAATACTCAAAAATAAAAAAAGTTGACAAACATATTTTTTTAACTTATAGATTGATTGTGTTTCAAATTTCATACAATTTAAGGGTTATTTGTTATTTCATCAAAGACCGTTAAATATGAACCATTGTAAATATTATGTAATTCTGATAGTCTATGAAATAATACTTAAATTATATAAAGTTTAAAACACAATTAATCTATAAGTTAAAAAATATGTTTGTCAAATTTTTTTTCTATTTTTCAGAACTTTTTCGAATTATTTGAAAATCTGTTATCAAAATTGTCAAAGGATCTCCACCCTTACAGAAATCAGCAATTATTTTTTATGTCCATTTTTTGGTACAGAATTACCAAATTGATCTTTGAAGAATCTTGTATTATCTTCTGTTGTTATTTGTCAGGAATGATCAGGTCATACATCTTTAAACTCAAACTTACCTCACTAATTAATCATGCATGTATAATAATTATTTTATAATAATCAAAAAATGTTTTGACCATGTCAGCAGCTCAAGCCCCCCCCCCCCCCCCCCCCCCTCCCGGCTAAATATTATATAATTAAATGTAAACATATTGGTCCCATTATTTTTAAAAGAATTTAAACTACTTATTAAATAAAACTTATAAAATGCTGCGTTAATCAATCTCGTCATAAAGCTAAATATTATATAATTAAATGTAAACATAAAAAAGTATCATATATATATGATTTTGTATATAACGATTATCCTCATTCTGCAAGCTATCAAAATATTTTTCTTATCCATACTCTCATAATCTTATTAGATGAGATAACCAAAAACATTTTTTTATCCCATCTATTATTATACGTACGATATAGGTCAGATAAATCAAACGGTTTTCATTTACACCCTCATGTCCCATCTATTTACTAAGAAATTATATCCTCTTGAATTAATGAAAAAAAATGCTAGGTTGTACACATTAATTTTAAGTTTATATCCTCTGTTGCACTACACATATTACTCATCTGATCACATCAAGATTCGTGCAAAGAAAATCTCAAAAGAAAACCCTTATAATCCATCTATTTGTACATCGTACTGCGCAGCAGAAGATCAACACTCATTTTGTTTCCAATTGCCAAAAATAAGCACAAATTAAAATAAAAAAGAAATTGCAACGTACAATTTCGACACATTCTAGGTAACATACAAAGAACGTCATGCTCATGCAGCGTAATGAACCGTCAAATCATTCAAAAGAAATAATTTTAATAGCATTTAATGAAATTTTAAGAACACTAGATATGCTCATGAAAATTCTCATTTAGCTTAATTTCATGGATGTAATTGACAACTGCAAAGCATGAAGTGGAGACCAAAATTAAAGAAAAATTTAAAATTCTACAAGGCAAGAAGTGCAGGGGAGCAACAGCAGCAACATCTTAGAACCAACCATTCAAACCTACAAGTTTGCCAAAGCAATGAGATTAAAAAAATCAAACCATGTTATGTACAAATAAACATCTTGTCATAATTTTTTTTAAAATAAGAGCTCCCGTTAGTTCCGAAATTTATTTATTTTTAAATATTTTTTACATAATTTAACTTGCATTTATTCGTATAGAGACGAAACTTATCACCATTGTATTAAACCCGCTACATGCACAATTACTATTAAAGGAAAAAATTGAGCCATGTTATGTATATAACATTACTCAGTAATTTTATCAAAGATGGGCTAATAACTGTTTTATTGGTTGAGATTTCATATTAATTATAGTGGAAATTTATTTTTTGGAGAAAGTATTTATCTGTGGAAAACATCTATATTTCATCCTTGTCATGTCCAATCAATGGTCCATCCATTTATATGCTAATTACAATTATCTATATGTTAAATCAGAATATATAATTATTAACATTTTTATTTATCATTTTTGTATACAATTAAATTTCATTGCATACAGAACTGTATTTTTAAAATAAAATAAAAATTAAAGTAGAAAATACCAGACTCTGAGCTGCCACCATCTCCCTTGAGGGCATGAGTCTTGCACAATCATATCTAGTGAGAAAGGAGGGGGCTGCTTACGATTTCCCGGAACTCGAACCCGCAAAAGAGGCGACGTTTCGGGAGACGAGAAAGGCGGTGACTGCGACGGAGACGGAGAGAACGGGTACCTAGTGTTACCGGGCCCCACACTGACGGGCAGCGGAGATGGTGGCGTCGGTGGGGACGAGCACGGCGAGGTTGGCCTTGACCTCATTTTAGATATATATATATATATATATATATATATATATATATATATATATATAGAGAGAGAGAGAGAGAGAGAGAGAGAGAGAGAGGAGATGCTTGAAATGTACATGAAAATCTAGTTATCTCCAGTACATAAAGGGCTAAAGAAGTGCTAACTAGTAGTCAACATTGTATATGTTGTACATGTGCTTCCAAACTGCCTTTCAAGGTCTCTCATATGATGATGTTCAATTAGTATGAAAATTAGATAATTGCATTGAGTAAAGATAGTGTGTTCTTAAGAGCACTGGATTTGTTAGTACTTTTTTAAATCAAAATTCATCAAATTGATTTTAAACGATAAATTTAAGCTGCTTAATAAATTTTTCATATCAAAATCTTATAAGATATCAAACTTTTTTATTTTTTGAATTTTCTAACTATTTTTTTCAGATTTTTGAAAATGATTCTAAAATAATAATAAATAACGAATGTTTACATATGGAATAAACAATTTTGAAATTTTTGAAAAAAAAATTATAAAATTATAAAAATAAAAAAACTTTTTTATCCTACAAAATTTTGATATAAATAATTTATTAAACAATTTGAATTTTTTATTTAAAATCAATTCAATAAACTTTAAGTTAAAAATACTAACAAATCCGATGTTTTTAAAAATACGTTAGTTTTACTCAACAGTATACCTAAAGTGATAGTAAAACTTACTCAAAAATTTGTTGATGAGTTTAATAAACTGGGCCATGGAATTCAACCAGCCATTAGGCCTGTAAATACTGCCCATACCAACCCGTTATTTTTTGTTTATTGGATCGGATCTAAAGTGGGTCTAATAAGGTTGGTTGGTTAATTAGTCAATCTGTTGTCAATGCGCATTAATTGTGTCGACTTATAGTGCAATTGATCGACCAAAATTGATGAAAAGAAAATTTCTGCTAACCAAGTAAAGTAACCAAATTGGGTACACATCAGTACAAGGGTTAGAGGGTTAACGGGTTTCTTCTAAGACGGGTACTCGGGTCGGGTTAGAGGGTTGTTTGTTTGCTTATCGGTTATTTTTGTGTCGCTGATTCACGTCTGTTGTCATACTTTTTTCTATAACACATTGATGTCATAGTTTTTTAGTTTATAATATTTGAGGTTAAATAAAATATAAATAAAAAATTATTTATAATTAAATCTGAATCGTTTAAATAAAATAATATTTTTTTCTGTTATTGAAAACTATAATACTAGATCATCCAGCTTGAATTGCTGATGATGTGATGTGATGAGATGTTCTTCAAATTTAATTTGAAAAGGAAATTTCATTAAAGGAACCTTTAAAGCCAATGGCATCATCAGTAGCAGAATTCTTAAACCATTTTAATAAAGTGTTACTATTTCATTGTGCTTTGATTTGACATTTGTGACATAAGTTAGTTTATCAAATCTTTTACATGAAAGTCAATATTTTAATTTGGCAAATTACTGATGTTTAGAAGATTCTTTTTGGATCATGGAACTGTTTTTCATATAATTTTGAGAATTGTCTTTTATTTCTTTCACATGAACGTTGTTTGATTTGGTAAATTAACCTCTGATGCCAAATTAATTATGTGGCTGGAACAATTTTCTTTCAATTAAATCAATGTTTAGGCCTAATTGGATGCAAATTTATGTGTTGCACATTTTTCTTTCAATTAAATAAATGGGCTTTTTTTTTTGCATGGGCCATTTTTACAAATTCAGAGATAAATTACTGCCCTGATGAAAAATTGAAATTGGTGAAATATTTTCCAAAAAAAAAATTAATATTGAATAGGAATCTGACAAGTGTCCAAATTGAGCAACAGTGGTTTCTGTGTAATGGTTTACTTTAGCGTAAAAAATTCAAATTTGAATAATTGATTGGTATGTACTTATTTCTAAATTAACCTTTTGAGTTTTGAGTGTGTGGATGGAATCTTTCACCAAGTATATGTCCATCTTAAAAAAAAAATTTTGGTGCTTTATAATAATAATAATAAGAAGAACAAGGAGAAGAAAATTTATTTTTATACTTTAAATTTTACGTCTCTTATCTGCATCTCAATATTTAATATAAATATTTTTTAAAAATAAGTATTTTAAATTTAAGTTAAAATCTATGTTGAATAGTTTAAAATATTTATTGTCCAAGTAAGAGATATGAATAAAGGATACATTTATGATGATGATGATGATGATATTGTTCTTTCAATTGACTCTTTACACCAAGTTAGGTTTACTAATTTTTTTATAGAAAAATGATTTCGCTCGTCTAAAATGCGCTCGTATTTAACATAAACTTAGTATTTTGCGGGTGACAAATATTTTTTCATGGATGATTTCTTGATGAAATTGTTGTAGATGATAGTTATAATTTATTTTTCTTATATTGATATTTCTTTACTTTTTTTATGTTCAAATGTGGTTTTTGATGTGCTAACGGACTACGAGTGCGAGCGATTTTAAGTAATAATAGTCTTCGAAATATCAATTTATAGTTCATATTTTTTGTTATTTTATGTAAAAAAAATTATTGGTTATTTTCTACTTTGTGTTTTATAATAAGACATTTGAAAAAAATTACAAAAAGAGGCAAATAATTATTCATAAATATAAATAGTTGTTGATATTAGGCTTATAATTGTGTTGCACAAACATATTTTTTTTGCATAAAATAAAAACATATTGTAGTAATAATTTGGTATAATTGTGTTGCAAACCATTCACATTACAAGATTGCCATTTATATTTGTGTACTATTTTTTTGCCTTAATTTTTTTCTATTTTTTTATTTCTCATTGACATGCCAAGATAATTAATTACCACAACCATACAATTTGAAATGAAGACAAATCAAATCTACTTAAAAAAATATATTTTTATCTAAAAATTATTATTCTAGAGAGAGAGAGACAAGGAATCAGACACTACAAAAAGGGATATTTAGTGCTTGGTCGCCTAACACTTTAATAAAAAATAATAATAATAATGCTTCCAAAAACTTTTGAGATAGGAAATAAAAAAAAAGAATAATACAAGTGAAAAAATACAAAAAAGTATCTAAAAATTATACAAAAGGATAATGCTTCCACTTAACCAACCAGAAAACAGCTTGGCCTCCACTAAGGTAAACAATACAATTTCAAGTGTGCCCTTGCAAAATTTTTAAATAGAAACAAGCCCCTCTTCAAATTAAAAAATATATATATTTTAGTAATTTTTCAAAATATTTGGAAATTATGCATGGAATTCCAAATTTTGAGAAGTTTTTTTTATCATCCCATTATAGCATATTTTTCTGATATTTAGAGCTGCTCATACATATTATTGTTCCTTTTAAATGCCTCTATCTAATAAAAAATGAGAAATAGATATAAAATAGTTACAATTAATTATATCCTTCTTTTTTAATTTTGGGGAAGTTTGTGATGTCTTTGCAATGATGTTCCCTATCAAAGACGGTGTGGTGTTTAATTAATTTTGGGACTTTGCAGGGGTATATATAAAATTTATCCACCGTTAGATTTTTACAGTTGTAAAGCTACAAATTACCAACCAAATTAATTACTTAATTAATTAATCAAATATGAAAGCTATAATAAATCCAATTGAGACTTTAAGCGTTTAGCTCTCTCCTCCCAATAATTGACTCGGAAGAAGTTTCAATTTATTGTGGCACATTTTCTGTAATCAACTGTGTAGCGAGTGCCGTCTCAAGGTGTATACTTGGAAGGCACAATTGCATTTCCATATGCCTTGCATTTTAGCATTTATGTTATTTCAAGTGAAGTATAATAGCCAGATTTTTTTTTAATTTTCTCTATGATGATTTAGATTGTATTTACAAAATTATGTTGCATTTTAGTAAAATTTAACTTTTTTGTAAATAATGTATGAAAATTTATTCCATACACTAATTTTTTTGTTGAATGGATTTTGTTCATTTGATGAAATGGTTATGTTATATTATTCAGTTTTTCTAAATCAAATTATAAAGATTAAAAAAAGTAATTTTGTTATCATTTAGGCTTATTAGTGAATAACATTCTCACTAAAATTATGAACTAGTTTCAAAAAACAAAGCAAACATTTAATATTGATCGTTATTTGATTGCGTGATCAAAATTAATTACCGAACTTTTTCTCGTAAAATGAGGTATACCGAAACAATGCTCATAAAATATAACGATGACAATTAAACATATATGTTTCTATTTGTATCGTACTATAAAAATATTTTTTTTATCTATGCTCATATGCATCGAAGAATACCTTTCCTATAACATAAATAATAATAAATATATACTACATATTATAGTTTACCCTTTATTAATTTCTTTTAGGGGTTTGTTTGGCACCCCCAATTCCATAATGGAATAACACAAACATTATTATTCTAACTCAAAACTCATGCCAAACACCAAATAACAAAATCGAATAGCGAACAGAAGAGGCTTTTCTGCTATTCAGACCCATTGGTCGAATAGCGGAATAATATCCAATTTTAGTGTGCAGAATAGCGAAAAATTCTTTATTCATTCATTATTCCAACTAATATTTTGCCAAACGATATTTCACTCTTTTAAATAGTGAAATTATAACGCTATTCTTTGACACTCTTCGAATTACGCTCTTCTACCATTATTCTACTTTTACTATTCTAATTACATTATTCTAATGCTATTCTTCGATTTGTCAAATGGACCCCTAAGCGTAGTAACGTCAATATAGTTTAATATTTAATGTTTGATTTTGGTAGAACTTAGCAACACAATTAGCTACACTGATAACAGCAATAAAAGATCTCAAGTTTCCTCTCTCCTTTGCTCAGTCGTCCTTTTCTGCTACCACACTTGTAATTATTAAAAGATTCTCCTTTTGAAAAACAAAACGATTTATTGGGCTTTTTCTTAGGAAAGTGTGGTCCATTTGAAAAAAAAATATAATAAAATACAATTTGTGTACTTATCTCGATAAGTTAATTAATTTGGATTATCCCAAATCTACGCTCAATTACAGCTGACATTTCTCATCTACTAACATGCTTTTTCCAACTTTTTTTCTGACAGAAAGGTGTGTAATGTATTTTTTTTTATTCCAGAAAAAATAATTAGATTAGCAAGATGGGACATAAAGTTCAAAGTCTTACAAGAAAATGTTGATGCAATGCACCTAAAATCAATTTTATGTTGGATTGAGGACATCAGAATTTCCCCTAAAAATTTTGGTATGTTGGGTTGTTATATTTTTATTTTTAAAAAAAATTTCAATATGATTATTTATTAGTTGGATTATTTTCCCCCCTTTTTAATGATATTTTTATCTGAATGCTGAGAATAAAATGACTGCACAAAGTACAACAAATGCTGTCGGGATTTACAAATACAGTAAAATACCAGGACCATTTTGTAAAAATGAAGCGATTAATAAAAAGTGGACTAGATATTAATTAAAAGAAATTTTAGGGGTTTTGTAGATGAGATTTGATTTGTTGGCACATTTGATTTTGTATCACGCCCGAAAAGTCTGACTGAGGAGTACCTCCAAAGTAAGGTCTCTTACCACTCAAAAGTTTCTCTGTGGCAGTTTCCTATATTACCTTTCGTGTAACAACCTTCTGCACCCCCCTAATCGATTAAAATTCCTATTTATTCCTTCTTTTCATAGTTAATTACCTATCAATTCAATTTCAATTTCTCACACAAAAGCATGATTGGGACCCCTAGATAGAGAGAGGGAACATATAATTCTGGCAAGAGACATACCACTGTGCACAGAAAATCTGGATTCTCTTATCACATCATAAATAGACACTTTGGAGTTGGGGGGGAGACATTACTCGTGATGTAATTATAATTTACATTGTACTCTTCTTAATTCTTCCGCAGGTCTGGAGATCTCCAGTGCTTGTACGCTTCTGCAATAGTACAAAAAGTTAAATGGAGAGAACTGAGATGTAATTGAACTGGAGAAGAAGAAACAGGAAATACCTCATTTGCTGTGTCTGCTTCTCTGCTTTGTTTTTGTTTTTCGCAATATCTCCGCTCGTGAGGAGCCTACGTATCATATAATTTCTATTTTTTGTATCTTTTGTAATGCTGCTGTGTAGTTTTTCGTGTAGCGGATCAGATAAGGTAACTAATATGTCAGGTTTTTGTCGTTTGTGAGTTGTTTTGCAATTGAAGAGAGTATTTTTTTTTGTAATGACCCTATTTTTAAACGAATAATATAAATATGTGAGTTTTTTTTTAGAAAAAAAAAGTAGTTCTAGCGTACATAATTTTATGTAATTTCATTTAATATTGTGAAAATTGTTATCATACTAGAAAATTAAAATTGTAAATATGTTCATTAGTTTGATAGTAAGTGTATAAATTTTACACGGATCTAATGATCGTATATTTTACTATCAACTAATTTTAAAATTTTAATGATATAATTTTAATGATTTTTTGATCGGTTCAATAATTAAAATTTTAAAAAATTCAAATTTGATACATGTTACATCTAAATAATTAATAACATATCTATATTTTTTTCCTTATGAAATTTTAACGATATTTTACAAGTTAAAATGAATATATTATAAAAGTTCGATGTACATCAGATTTATCCATTAAAAATTTGGGAAGCCTATGCCTAAATTTTCTTACACACATCTTTAGTAGTTTTTACTAAATTTATGTCTTCAAAATTACAAATAATTGAAATAAAATATTATGTACAATACAAAGAAGAACTTGTGCATGTAATATTCAACATGAATAGATATTTAAAGCAATTCTAAATGCATGTATTTAGGTTTACCTCTTCATCTCGTACTTAAAAAAATTTGAATTTTTTGAACGTATTTGTTTAGTCAAAACTACAATGCTTAAAATTTTATGCATAGTTTTATCAAATTTTTAAAAATTGAAAATTTGCCATTATTGATTTAAAAAATATGAAATGGACAGAAAATATCTTCAAAGTAAGAGAAGTGCATAATGATTCACAAAGCTTTGATGTACTTTATTTTAAACATTGCATATTATGTGCAAGATGATAAAATATAATGCACAAGAACTAATATTCATGAATTTAAATATTGGAAAACAAATACTTATGAACAATTTAATATTCATCGTATAATATTGAAAAAAAAATGCATAGATATAACTTTCTATTGTTCAAAATAAATTCGATCAGGATTAATCGAGTCATGATCTAACTTGTTTCAAGTTATTTCAAACTAGAGAGTGCAAAATTTAAACTCGACACCGTAAGTCATCAAGTTGGTAGCTTTATGTATCAGATCAATAATTGACATCCCTATATATCAAATATTAAAAAAATGTGCACAATATGCTTTTCATGTAAAAAGAAAAGAAAAACAAATCCAAGTAAACTCCAAATTCGGACCTAGTGATAATGCATAAATACGCCAAGAATAAAAAAACAGTTACTTTTCAAAAAAAATATGAGTTACTTTTCAAAAAAAATATGAGTTACTTTTCAATTTTACACAACAAATACACGAATAATTGAGGGTCCAGATTGATTAAATAGTTAAATTTTGTCGGTAGATGTATGCACCGATTTTTTTATTTAAGAAAAGACATATTTAAAATTAAATACATAAGAATATGAGATGAAAATTTTCAAATATAGAAAGGACCGATTTTGAAAATCCGTCCCATAATAAAATATTTTTTATTAAAAAATTCGAAAATCGTATTATCTTTTTTTAAAAGTTCGATTTCGAAAAATCGGCTCCTACTTTTAAAAAACAGTTTCATTTATCCCAGTTATATTTTTATTTTTTTGTCCAGAAAAAAATTTAAAATTGTACACAATATTAAATTTCAGTTATATAAACTTTCAAAAAATCAACAATATATGATTTAACATGAAATTAAAAAAAATTCAATAACAGTGAAAATTAAAAATAAAAAAATTAATTTTAGACGATATATAAAAAAAACTCCTGAAATTTCGAGAATTTTTCATACATTATCTGCAATTATTTTTTTACTTCCAATTTTTACTATCATTTGTAAGATATGCAGAAATTATTAAAATTATTAAATTTTAAAAATAAATATTTTTAATAAAAAATAATAATAGATAACATATAAGGTACATACATAAGTTATTGAATTTACTTTTTTAATTCCATGTTGGATTATATATTTTAACTTGTGTTCAGTTTTTTTTAAAAATTTTATATAACTGAAATTTAATATTGTGTACAATTTTGAATTTTTTTCTCAACAAAAAATAAAAATATAACCGAGGTGAATGAGTATGTTCTTTAAAATTGGGGGCAGATTTTTCGAAATCAAATTTTTAAAAATATAACAAGATTTTAAAACTTTTTAATAAAAAAAATATTTTATTATGGGACGAATTTTCAAAATTCATCCCACAGTAAAATATTAGGGTTTAGGTTGGGATGAATTTTCAAATTTCATCCCACCTATATTTAAAAATTTTCATCTCATTTTCTTATGTATTTAATTTTGAATGTTACTTCTCCTAAATAAAAAAAAATCGGCATTCATACATGCAAATATACAATGAATGAATTAGATTTGCATTTATCCAATTAATTAAATACTACATGGAATTATATAAGGCAAAAATGATGCGAATATTAACAAGTGCAAGATCTCCAAAATCTCCAATTTCTTTATATATATGAATTCCTTTTTTTTAACATTTTACTACTTTCTTTGCTAATCTTTTTTTTAAAATAAGGATTACTGTTAGCTTCAGTATTTATTTTTTTCATATATCTTTTGTCAAATTTGAACATGTATCTCTCTTCAAAGAGACAAAATTTATCAATACTATGTTAAGTCTGTGGTTCTTCCTCGCTAAATTTACCAGACAATTTGGTCTCTGAGTTCAACACGAAACTACTCTATGTACCTGCTTTATTTCCATCGACACCAATATTTTTATAATTTAATCTCTAGTCCTCTGCTTTTTATATGTTAACTTCAAAGTTAACATGAACTAATACAATGGTGATATGTTTTATCTCTTTATGAAAGAACATAGGTATGTTAAAATTCTGCAAAAAATATTTGAAAATAAATAAATACGAGTTTTTATTTAAAAAAAAACTTAAGGTTAATTAATATATATGAAACATTTGTTCTTGACAATAACAACTTAATTACCTGACATTAATTAAAATATCAATATCCAAGGATAACAATAAGCAAGTGATATTCAAACAAAATTATGCCGTAAATATCCACAAAAGGGTTGTACGTTAAAATTCCTCTATTGTAAATTAATAAGCTAAAAAAGTACCTTCCATTTTTGTTACTCCTATTAAATAACAAAAATTGGAGGTACTTTTTTATCAACAAAAAATTATGTTGTTCATAAAATATTTACTAGATATAACAAAAAACACCTTAATTTAAAATTGTGGTCTGACCATAATTTTAAATTAAAGTGCCTTTTGTTATATCTAGTAAATATTTTATGAACAACATAATTTTTTGTTGATTTTGTTGTATTATAGATTGTTGTGTTGTACTTTTTTTTTACTGGATCAACATTATTTTAGACCACAATTTTAAATTAATGTGCTTTTTGTTATATCTAGTAAATATTTTATGAACAACATAATTTTTTGTTGATTTTATTGTATTATAGATTGTTGTGTTGTACTTCAAGTGAACTTACTACTTCCTACTTGCCAGAAAAGAAAAAAAAGTACGACACAACAATCTATAATACAATAAAATCAACAAAAAATTATGTTGTTCATAAAATATTTACTAGATATAATAAAAAATATCTTAATTTAAAATTGTGGTATGAATTAGGTCCATTAGCTAGATATTATCTACAATTTATAAGCAAGTGATATATATATATATATATATATATATATATATAAATATATATATGTCACGTGCTAATTAACAGTACATCTACTCAACTCAACAGTCAACACTCCACCAGACAGTGTCAAAAGGAAATAAATAATATCAAGCGATAAAGCAACTACTGGAGATCTCCATTTTTAATAAAATGGAGAGGAATGGCATATCCTTATTAATTTAATATGAGTCTGAATTTCTTGGCAGGGTTTCAAATTTATTGGCTTTTGACCAAACGAAGATACTTGTTGACTGTTTTTTTTGGTTTTTTGTTTTTATTGTTATTAAAGTATTTTCACATGGCTTTGATGTACCTTTAAGAAAGCAACAAGGACCTAAAATTTGAAATAAATGGCTCTAGATTCTAGCACATAGAGCATGTATTATTGTTTGGATTATTTTTTTACCACAGCCACTTATTTTTTACTGAGTTCTAATTTTTTATTGTATAATATAATATATAAATGAATAAATTATAAAAAAAATTTAAAATTTATTTTATACGAATCTTTATATAATTAAATAAATAAAATATTATACTATATAACATAACGCAACAACAGAGTATATAAATTACTTTTTACTGCCTCAAATTTGAGAATAGTAATTCAGCTTTACAACTAGACTATACTTTTTCAAATAATTGTGCAAATTGTTGATTTGACGGTTAGATATCTGCCTTTCTAAACTTTTATTTCATAGAGGCTTGAGATTTTTGTTTAATTAATAATTATATAATTTGGAATTACTTTTTAATAAAATTAAATTGGAAAAAAAATATGATAAAATATCGTCTCATTTTTTTTTATCTTGACATTTTAAAATATTGAGAAAAAAATTAAAATTATTCCAAAACTCAAATATTTCAATCCTCTTGAGACCTTGAGCCGTATAATTCAAATAGAATTTACATCTCATTGTCATTGATGTTCTTTTTTTAAATATCTAAAAATGTTCAAAAATGTTAGGCTCAAACTAATATAATGTGATATCATAGTTGCCAAATAACTCAATGTTTAAATAATGTTAATGTTTATTTTTGAATTCAAGAATAGTTTTTCTCCAATTGTATTTTAGAAACTAAAAAGAAGTCAAAGTATGTAAAATTATAAATTGAGATGAGTAGTACAATAATTGGCCAAGCGGTCAGTGTCATTTGAGTCCATATCCTCTAAAGTGGACAGCTACTTTAGAAGATCAAAGAGACATAAATTACATGCGATTACTGTAGCAGACAACATTAAGATTCATATAGAAGGCTTTTTAGGGGTGAGGATTTGCCCACCGTAAGTGAAATACTTCACCGGATGCCAATTCCAATATCATTTCCACATTTTGTAAGATTTAAACATGTTCTTATGAAAAAACAACGGTATTACTGTCCATATGATATATTGTGTCAAAAATAATAAAATTCTCTATAACCCTTCAAGGTAAATAATATATACCAAAATTTAATCTTATGATCTATATTATAAAAAAATAAAATTCAGTAGCATATCTTAAAAAAATAAAATAAAATACGGATCGAGCTCCTAACTTGTACTAAAATTTAATAGCATATTAATTGAGCCATTAAAAATACGACCCATTTAATTTCCTTTTGCCTCTCCTTGCACAAGTTAAAAGAAAACAAAAAAAAAATACAAAACTACATTTTTAATTCCAATAATAAAACAAAACCATGTATGTCCTGACAAATGCATAAAATTATTTTAGTTGAAAGGACATTTTCTATGAGGCAAAGAAGAAAAACAAAACAAAAAAAAAGAAAATTAGTAGAAAACACATGGGGTGTTTTTTCTAGGAAATTTCATGTGAAAGCATTTTGCGCCTGCTTTACCTGTCCCTTTTATACTACCACCTCTTTTTTTTTTAATAAAGCCCCTCTTTTATGGAAAAATGAGAAAAATTGGAAAAAATTAAGGCCCCAAGATTGTAAATTTATACCAAATGGCAATGGAGATTGGAGTGTGAGAGAGAGAGTGTGCTTGGATTTTCTCCCCAATTTTGTCTCTTTGCGTATTTATTAATTTTCCTTCCTTGGCTTTCTCATTGCCCTTCCTTCCCTTTCTTTCGCGTTTAGGGTTTTCTTTTCTCCCTTTTTTCTTTTTCTACAAAATTTCCTTCCCTCTCCTCTTTTTATTTTTCCCCCAAAAAAATTACCAGCGAAATTCGGAGAAAGAAAAAAAAAAGTTGGGTTTTTTATTTTCAGAAAATACTGTGATGAACCTGCGCTGTTTCCCCAGTATCCTTGCTCAATTTTGAGTGTTACTAGTCTCTTTTATTTTATCATCACTATTATTAAGGTAGGTTTTTACTATTTTCTTCCTTTCTTTTTTGGGTTTTTTTTTCTTTTTTTTTTCTTCTGGTTCTTCTTGCTGCCCACTTTAGAGAAAATTCCTCTTTCAAATCAAGCATCTATCTCTTGCTTCAATTTCCTCTCTCCCTTTATGCAATTCAGCTGAGAAAATTTTCAAATTTTACAGGTGGTGTCAAGCTTAGTTTCTCCTCCTCCTCCCAAGTGTACTTGTTTCAAGAGAAGAAGGAGACAAAAGATCTCACTTTCGCTCTGAACTCTGAACCCTCTCTCTCTCTCTCGCGAAATCACGCCAAATTACACCAGAAAGTTGGCATCTTTGTTGCATCTCTCCTTTCATGGTGCAGTAATCTGAGATAGATTTTCGCTCTCTCTTTCTCTGTGTCTCTCTCTGTGCGTGTGTGTACCGATTCGTACCGAACGCGACCCACCATGTCAGGTACAGAATCTTTCACCATAGGCATGCACCAGCACCACCAAAAGAGCCCTGTTCAGACGCAACCATCCATTCCTTCCATGCGCCTGGCCTATGCACCGGACGGTACCGCCATTTACAAACCCGTTACACCAACGGCCGCACCGCCCCCGCCTCATCCCATCTCCACCTCTGCTCCTCCTCCCCCAACATCTTCCCCGCTATTCCAACCTTCTCCCACTGCCACTGGGCCCCACAGTACAGCAACCATTCCCAACAATGACCCGTCGCAAGCGGTATTCAATGCTAACACCGGCAGCGGCAGCGGCAGCGGCACTGAGCCGGTGAAGAAGAGGAGAGGGAGGCCGAGGAAGTATGGGCCCGATGGGAGCATGGCGCTCTCACTGGTGCCGGTCGGTGCCGCATCGGCTGGAGGTGGGCACACTCCTCCGGGCTTTGCAAGCTCGACGGGTGGTGCACCGGGTTCGGGGGATGTGGGGAAGAAGACTAAGGGAGGAAGGCCGCCGGGTTCGAGTAACAAAAAGGTGCAAATGGCAGCTCTAGGTAAGGTTTTATACTCATTCTCCTCCTTTTTCATTTATCAAGAAATGAAACAAAAGACCCAAATTTAAATGTGATATTAATTAATGTGTGGTATGGGATATTCTGACTGTATCAATTTAGGTTGTATTTTACTTTATTATTGTAGTTTTTTAATTTGATTCATAAAATGGGGTATATTGTATAGGATCGGCATTGCGATTAATCATTCTCGCACTATAATTTTTATATTTTTTTTTGTGAATTTGGGGTTGGGGGGGGGGGGGGGGGCTACAAATGGGAGGATTTTGTTCTGTGAAAGGCAATAAGTTGTTTTGTTTGGATGCTAAAATGTGACTGTCCTGTACAATTTTCACTTTTATTATTTATTGTGATGAATTTCCAGTTTACTATGGTAATTTTGGAGGATCTTTTTTTGTTATTACAGTGCATTAGAAGGCTTCATTTATTAGCTCAAAAAAAGAAGGCTAATTTATTTTTTTCTACTTTTTTTTTGAGTTAAATGAGTTAAATTCTGACAGAAAAGTACGGTGCAGGGTCAGCTGGTATTGGATTTACACCACATGTTATTACTGTCAAAGCTGGAGAGGTAGTTTTCAAATTTGATGTCTTCATTTGTTTTCATTAATACTTTAATAGTGGATCGTTATAAGTTGATGACTTAATACTATCGGTATAAATTTTATTGAGTATATCTTCTATTTTTAGGATGTATCAGCAAAGATAATGGCATTTTCACAAAATGGTCCACGTGCAATTTGCATTCTCTCGGCGAATGGTGCAATTTCAAATGTCACTCTTCGCCAGGCAGCCACTTCTGGTGGAACTGTTACTTATGAGGTTGCTGCATTATATTCACAATATTATCGAAACTTCTTTTAGCAAGAATTTGTTAATTCATATTGGTTCCCAACATTCCCTTCTTTATCAGTTGTTATCTAAACAGTTTAGGCGTTTTTTACTTCAATATATATATTTTTTTGGGGCATGTTTTACGTTGCATGAGGGGAAAAGTGGTGCAAAAATAAAAATTGCAAAATTGTGGTTAACTTTTACAATTTTTGCGGTAATTGTCACATAATAACCAGACCAATTTTTGATCTTTTAGCTATTGCTCGTAATAGATTGTTCTGTATGTATCTAAATACATGTAAACTATATAAATGCAGGGTCGATTTGAAATATTGTCGCTGTCAGGGTCATTTCTCCTATCAGAAACTGGAGGCCAGCGTAGCCGGACGGGCGGCCTCAGTGTGTCTCTTGCGGGTCCTGATGGCAGAGTCTTAGGTGGTGGTGTGGCCGGTTTGTTGACCGCTGCTTCTCCTGTTCAGGTCTTTTTTTTATCTGCTTTACATTGACTTGCATGTGAGCCCTTGTAAATCTGAAAGCCTCAAAACAACCAGATTATACCTGAAAAGCGATGAAAGTCCCCTCTGTAACTCCTTGAAGGCGTAAGATCTGATGTGGTCTTTTTTCCTGATTTTCTTTGAAGATAATTACACTTTGCTAACCTTTTTTCTCAAATGAAAAATATGTCTATGCAAGTTGGTAAATAAAGATAATTTTTCTTGGGCATATTATTAGAAAATGGAGATCTTGAGCGGTTTAAGGGATGTTTGCTTCTTGTTAAGGTTCCATGTACATGTGGTAAAAATTTGAATAGTTAGGGATTTAAGGGGGCATTATCATCTTTTGAAACATCTAAAATTATTGATGTTAAATATCATCCTTGTACTTGCTTAAATTGTGTTGTTTAAGAAATATCATTTTTGAACATGCGAAACGGGACTAAATCATTATTTCGGCTTTGAACATAATAATCTAGAATAATCTTTCTTGTTTTCTAATTATTTTTGAAACATTGTGTTGTCTTTCTTCCTTTTGGTCGTCTAAACTTGACCAAATTTTTCTTGGATTTTTGTGTGCTTTTTTTGAATAATTTTCTTTTGGTTTACTTCTACATTATATATGCAGGTGCTGTCTTTTTTTTGAATATTTCCTATGATTTATTGCCACACCATAATACTACTATTATATTTTCCTAAAAATTAAATTTTTGTTGTTCTTTGCAGTCAACCAAAGATTGAAAACAAGTATGTACGAAAGGGAAACTATCAAATATTTTGGTTTTGTGTGTGACTTGGACACTCTCTTGTCCCCAAAACGACTAAATAATTGATTGGTTTTTTGTTTCTTTTATAAATAATTGATTGGTTTTTTGTTTCTTTTATAAATAATTGACTTGTTTTTTGTTTCTTTTATGTCTTCGTGTTTATATTTCCTTTACATTCTTTCTCTACGCCTTTGAAATTGGCACGAGGACCCATTTTAGTTCTCATGTTTCGGAATAATATGCCTACAGAAATACACCAATTGAAAACGGGAAAAGAAGTCAATTCTCATCTTTCTTTAATTTGCAATATAATAGTTTAGACACCAAATAGAAAAAAGAGAAAAAAAGTTCTGAGATTAAGGAGTCCGAAAATTAGGACCCCATATCATGAAATTTCAAAATATAAAAACTTTATTGTGGTATTCAATTTTGAAAAATTTGAGGTGTACTCGGGGACCTAAAGTCTAATAAAATATTTGGTATTCAGGTTGTGGTCGGGAGCTTCATAGCTGATGGGAAGAAAGAGAAAAAGACAGTAATACACCCGGATCCTTTATCAGCTCCCAGTAAACTGGGACCGATGCCTGTTATGACGGCTGGAGGCAGCAGTTCTCCTTCAAGAGGAACCCTTAGTGAGTCTTCTGGTGGGCCCTCTAGCCCGCCTAACCAATCTGCCGGTCCGTTTAGTAACAATAACCAGCATGGCTTTTCTAACTTCCCTTGGAAATGAAAATAGAATATAATTTTTAGAACGTTATCGGCTGTAGGAGAAAGTCTTTTGGCAGTATGGTAGTATTATGTTTTTTTTTTCCTTTCTTTTTTTGTTGTTTAATTCTGTTTTTATGTGATTTATGTGTTGGGGAACTTTTAGGTTGTCCTCTTTTTTTTAGTGTTGTAGCTGTTGTAGAATTTAGGTTTAGTTGTGCTTATTATCTAATATATCTATAATCTATGAGGTGTTGTATTGGAATGTGCTATGTAACATGTGTTGTATTTCTCAGATGTTTATGTAGCTAATGTTGCCTAGCTTTTAGCCCTATTTTTGGGATAAATTGATTTTACTACTATTGAAGGGAACACAAAGCTTAGTAGAAATAAATAAAGGAAAATGTTTGGGAGATTTCATTGTTGATACCGTCTATCGACTTCATTATTTATATAAAATAAGTTATTATTCATATTAACGATTTTGTTATGTAATTTATTTTATATAGAATTTTGTTATTCAATTTAAATATTGTTAATTTGAATAATAATTCGTTTGAGTTGAATAATAGAAGTATTAGATAAATAATAATAATTCGTTTGAGTTGAATAATAAAAGTATTAGATAAATAAGTTGTATGATAAAGTCGTTAATATGAAAAATAATTCATTTAATATGAATAATAAAATCGGTATTGATGACAGTATTTGTTTATCAACTCCCATAAATAAATTTCAAAATGAGATGGCAATGTTTTAACAGTGCAATTTACATAATCTACACTCTAGGACTAAGGTAATTTTGGTGACTTGAACTTTGTTTATTTTCTTTGGTGTACTCTGATAATATATCACTGTTTTGATGCCTTTCAAATGTATCATCTTGATGGTTATTAGTTACCATCTGATATATTTATATCTAAAAAAATGGATGGTCTATACAGGTTGCTGTCCTTTAATTTGGGTCCTACAAAATTCATTTTGTAATGTCTTCTGTTATTTTCATGATTATATCTCTCTTAATTTTTTTCCTCATCATTTCATGTAAATGATACCATGATAGATGTAGAAAAATAGGAGATGTCTGCATTTAAATTTGCTAATTGGTTTAATATCACTATCAATATATTATATTTCAGTGTTTGGTTTTAAAAAACATTTGGAAGGGTGCTATGCTATGAATTGATTGAAAGTGTATTAATGATAGGCTCATCCTTGTGTAAATACATTAAAAGTAACAAACTTGCCACAATTTTATTTGAGGTAGTTTTAAATACAATGTGGATGCTAAACCTCTTAATCTTAATTTCCTTTCTTGATGTTTTGATGCAAATTGTGCCAATGTGAATATATATAGTTCAGTGAAGTATTTTTCCTCGTTTTTTATTTATTGCTTTTAAATATTGCCAAACAAAAAAAAAATACACTATTTAGTGGCTCTCTGCCTTTTGAAATTTGGAGGTAAATTGTCTCACAAATTGATTGAAAACAAAAATTACCTTCTAGCGTTAGGTGTTAATGTTTCATAACTACATAATTTTCATCATTTTAATCTAATCAATATCAATATGCACCACAAATTCTGCAAATATTCTAAATGATTTTTCACAGTTTGAGTGATACTTCATTTATTATAATTATGATTTGATAAAATAAAAGATAGATTAAATGCAGATAGTTTAATTGATTTTCTTTTGATATATATTAATTAATTGTGTCTTTTCATTTTTGTTTCTCTCCAGAAAAAGAAATATAATTGTGATATTTCTAACATTTGAATTTACTTTGGACTGTCAATTTTTTCACTGTTATGTCTAATTTAATGAAATTCTATATAATATGAAAATAAATATGGCTCAATTATAAAAATAGTAGTTATTTCTCTTAATTTTGGATAAGATCTACTATAATACAATATACACAATTGAAAATTACATAATTTTCTTCAAAAACTTTTTGCCATGTACTTATAAAAGAAATACATTGGGCCAGTGAATACATTTTTCATTTTTTTTTTCTGAACTTCACACTTGCCTTGATTTAGATGTACTTACTGGTTCTACATTAATCAAAATTTGGAAACCATTTCTTGCAAGTTTAACCAATGATCACAAAGTTGGTAATGTAATTTAAGTTCAGATTATAGAAATTTGGTCCAGAATATAGTTGCACTCAATGCTTTCAACTCCATTAGCAAGAAAACAAGCTGGCTTGATTTTGTGTTCAACCTCACAGCTTGCACCTAAAATGGAGCATTCTTCCAACTAATAGTATATAATTTGAACTATCAGTTGTCTAAATAAAGAAAAAAACGTTTTCTTTTCAATCCATACAGAATAAAAAAAAACTTGGTACCTTTAAACTAAAATTAAGTAACCAATATTTCTGATCATAATCTCCACATTGGATCAAGAACTGCCACTCAAGAAATCTTTTTTTTTTTTGTAGTCCAGCACACCCAAGCAATATACATTGCTTTTAATTTTTTGGTTTATATATGATTAGCCTCTGTACCTTCTTGGGGAATACTTATTATTTTTTTTTCTATTTACTGATATCATTGTGTTTCCTTTCACTTAAAGGAGGAGAAACAAGAAATATAACACATATAGTCAAAAGGCACAAATTAGTTCAAAGCATCTTACTAGTTCAGACATTGAATGTAAATATCTAATCCCTCCTTCAAGCAATAATTAAATAAGTAAAACTGAGTACTTGTAACAAAAATTTCATCCATAAAACCAAACTTTAAGTCTTGGAAGCTTGTGCTTAAAGCCCCAGAACCAACATATGTATATTTCTTGCAAGCAAATATCAAACATCTCCCTATATAAACATGACTCCAGTACCTTATATTATATCATACTAGATAAAGTATATTCACATAGCACAATGAATTTCAAATTCACTATACTGTGTTTCATTTGCAGCATAACTACTGCTGTTGCTGCTGTGAAACATTTATCTGATAATACTTCGGCAGATGTTTTCGAAAACTGGATGACCAAGCACGGCAAACAGTACCAAAATATAGAGGAGAAACAGAGTCGATTTGAGATATTTAAAGAAAATTTGAAGCACATCGAAGAGACAAACAAGCAGAGAAAAAGCTACTGGCTCGGCTTGAATATATTCGCCGACATGCATCATGAGGAGTTCAAGAGCAAGTACCTTGGTTTAAAGCAAACTTTTGCTAGGAAAAGAGAGGCAGCATTAGAGGATTCGAATTACGAGAATGCTAGCTATCTGCCGAAGTTTGTTGATTGGAGGAGGAAGGGAGCTGTTACGCCGGTCAAAAACCAGGGAACATGCGGTATATTATTTGACACTTATCAGTATTCTTTTTACCATCCTTCCGGTAAGTTAGAAAACAACCTCGTGACCGAGTACTTGTCAATATAAAATGTGATTCAAAGAAAGAAGCATCAATTACTAACTGAAGGCCAGATATATATATTTTTTTTGTTTTGGAATTTACCAATATTATAGTGAATTTTCATAAAGTAAGATGTGTACTGCTAACCCATTGCCACAGAAGTCTTTGGAAAGCCACACACAAATAACACACAGAGATATTCAAAATTTGGAAGTTAAACCCCAGAAATGTGGGATATATCCCTTAATTAAATCCCCAACATTGAGAAGATAAAAAGAAGGGCAATTAGAACCTTCTTTTTATTAAGAACATGGTACAAAAAGAGGCTACGTCAGCTCCTACAGCTTCCAAATACCTTAGCAAAATAAAATAATATAAAATAAAATTGTATATGTGAAGGGAGTTGCTGGGCGTTCTCTACTGTGGCGGCAGTGGAAGGGATAAACCAGATAGTGACGGGAAATCTAACGTCCCTCTCAGAGCAGCAACTGATAGATTGCGACACCGCAATTAACAGCGGCTGCAGCGGAGGTCTCATGGATTATGCCTTCTCCTTTATCATAGCAAATGGTGGGTTGCAGAGGGAGCAAGACTATCCCTACCTCATGGAGGAAGGTGTTTGCGAACAAACCGAAGTATCTCTCTCTCTCTCTCTCACACACACACACACACGCACACACACTGAGACAAGGTCTGAATTTGCATTAAGACCAGAACCTTGAACAGATCTAGATGCAGAATATAGGCTTAGATTCATTCTGGTACCTGACAGGATACCGACTTTTGACAGAAACCTCAATATTTAACTTCCATGCTGCCAATTAGGTCACTAATAGTAATAGCCAAGGTTTATATATATCTAGATTACACTGGCCAAGACTAGATTGGTTAGACCGACGGTGTATTTACAGACTATAATTAATGACTTCTCTCGTATGGTTTCAGAAGCACCCAAAAGTAGTTACAATTACTGGCTACCAAGATGTGCCTGTGAATAGCGAATATAGTCTACTGAAGGCTATAGCCCGTCAACCGGTTAGCGTGGCCATAGAGGCGTCAGGTCTGGATTTCCAGTTCTACAAGGGAGTAAGTATTTCTCACCTTTTATTATTTTTTTTTCATTATTATGAAAAACCAACTTGTTGAAAAATTACATATGGGCACTCATTAGTAGATATTGAAGTTCAAAGAAAAGGAATACCTACTATAACTTTTATCTAGAGTATGTTAGAATCACTCATTCTATAGGCACTTGTAACAATGGATTGGGTTCAATTAAGGATGGTCATTACTTTCAACATGGTAAAATGATTTTCTCTGATTTCACAAGGGCAAAAGAGAACAATTGAGTCTAATAACTTTCATGCAGGGAATTTTTGACAGTTCATGCGGGACTGACTTAGACCATGGAGTGACGGCAATTGGCTACGGATCATACAATGGTCAGGATTACATCTTGGTGAAGAACTCATGGGGTACCAGTTGGGGAGAGAAAGGGTACATTAGGATGAAAAGGGGAACAGGAAAGCCAGAAGGGCTATGTGGCATGTACAAAATGGCATCTTATCCTATCAAACAGAAAAGCACTAGCTGACTCTAGCTTTTCAACCACTATTTGTTAATTTGTTTATGTTATGCAAGTAACAATCAAAAAATTAATAAAAAGATTCATTTCATGCAAGCGTGTTATAGTATAGAAATCATTTCACCAAATGTAAGTAGGTATCTAGGATCTAATTGGTGAAAGCATCATTTAAAAGCCCAAAAGAACATATTACTTGATGGTTCTTTGCAGTATAGTAAAAATGTAGCAGTTGAGGCTGTTTCTTGCAATCTTTTAGATGGATATGGCAGAGTTATCAATATACTTGCTCAATGAGAGATATCCTATGAACGCCTATAAAACTTGCGGTATTTAACAAAGAAAATGGAATATTCTTAAATTTTTGTAGAACTTGGGGTCTTTCTCATTTTGCAAGTACATACAAGACATTTCCCAGAACATGGCTCTTTTATGAGAACTGTCAGTTTATTTGCAAATCTGCCAGTAAAACTGTGACATATCTGCATGTAGCAAACTCTTTAAGTATCATTGCCTAGAAGCATCCTCTCTCTAGAGTTGAACAAGAACAACATTTTTTAAAAAGAATTGTTTGGGGAAAAAGGAGACCGATGTGGCAGTAGGAGCAGTTCAAACCTCATTGAACTTGAATACACAATCATAAAGCCTTCCTCCAAGAAACTGAGCAACTTCTGGATGCTTCACCTACAGTAAGAGAAAAAAATCAACATTTATTAAAGTGACATAAACAATATAATAGATAACAGCGCATCTGGTGATATAATATATTGAACAGCAAGTGGATTGATACTGTTCTGAACCTAAATCTACCGATGTGTAGTGGCTACTTTCAAGCACCACTATTGATTTGCTACAGGTTGAAATTAATTTTAGTTGAAATGAACCTTCATACCAAATTATGGACAAGAAAAAAAAATGATATATTAGAAGTACAAGTAATCCATGACTGGAACAACATATAAAAAACATATATCAATCAATTAAAAAAAAAGTAAAAAAGAATGGTACCATCCCAATCTTGATTGAATCACACTTAAATCTTGCATACAAGTTCGTCTCTATTGCTCTACCCTACACTCAACATAGAAAATAGCAAATCAATACTACAAAATAGCATTTGTCAGTATTTATTAGAACTGAAAATACTACAGAAACATGAAAGAGGATATCTTACCATTCCTTCAAGTACAACAAGATCAGCATCACTTGCCATGAAGGCTAGCTCTGGTGAAACACTAGTTAAATCTATTACCTGAGACAAACAATTTAAGAAAAAAATAAATAGAGTCATACTAAAATAAAGATAGTAAATAATATTATGTTATCATGGGATTAAAGATACTAACTGGTAAATCATTTCCTGAATTGGCAACAGTAAGCCCGGTGGCATCCACACCTACCAGCTGGCCATTTTCATCTTTCAACTGTGCAATAACACAAAAGTATGTTTAAGATTCTTTCATGGTCTTGAAATTAATAATGGTTAAATCATGCTAAAAGAAAAAGTAGGACATAGACTCAGTAGGTTGAGGCAGCTTGGATTTTATAACCTTGGAGATAATCTCAATCAACTCGGGATACGTGACATCATTTATAGAAGGCAAGTCATTGGCAGCTAAAATGACCTATATCAAAATAGCACAAAGGAAAAAAAGAAAGGTTAAACCCTTATGGGGTGACATGGAAATAAAAACTCATTTTTGAAAAAAATAAAATAGTTGGCTAACGACCACACCTTCTGCAAAGCAATAAGCCAATATCTAGGAACAAAATCTGGGCAGATAAACCAATACCACAAACTACATATAAAAAAGGTATACTGAGTCTTTAATTATTGTTTCTACAAAGAAACAAGTTGGTCTCATATATTTGTGTTTTAACTATGAGACATATAATACAGGCTTATACTGGGTATTCTGGTGCTTTCAAGGGCATACATTGGAGGTTCCCTTTAACTTTGGTGTAGATAATGGACTACTTTTAGAAGAGAAAGAAACCTGGGTTCCATGGCGCAACAACTCCCTAGCAAAGGGAAGTATTCCCAAAATTACATCAGCACCTGAGTTATCCACAAATATAACAGCCTACAAGAAACCACAAAACATGTTGTATTACAAAAGAAGATTAGTTCAAGAAACACAAGAGAACCAACTGGAATAGAAACATGTTCATCAATGGACCCAGCTGGTTGTGTCATCAGATCCACACATTCGATTAAACTTCAACTATCCAGCATTAACCTCTTTTTTTTTTTTAATCTAAACACCAACAAATCAATTTGGATTTGAGGGGGGAGTGTTCAACCTTTTTCCATGTCTTTTTGGTCCATGTACTTTTGAAGGCATCCAGATCATCAATGACCCAAGGTCTAGGTACAAGATTCTGACAACTGGCTAGAAAAGACATCCCATCTTTTGCAAACATCTCAGCGAGCTTCACAACATTAAAAAAAAAGAGTTAATTTAGATAAACAAAAGAATTTAGCTTTGATATTAAAAATTGTGAAGACTAGTGAGAAGTAAAGTTACACACAAATGGTCCATAAAGTTTAAAAGCTCATTTTTGTCCCTACAGCTTTCAGTTTGTACAAAATTGATCCCACATACTAGTTGCAAAAAGTAAATGATAAATCCATATCATCATAGAATCAACATTCTGATTTAATGATGTGGACTCTGCAGATGACATTTCCATTTTCAAGGACATAAGATGATGTCACTGTCAAAGTCAGCACTCATAACATTAAATAAAGCTGACATGGGCAGTGATGCAATCATCCACGTGGTCCATCATTAGGTGTTGATGACATAAGCATTATTGTCAGAATCCTTGTCATCATACAAACACATTATCCATCCATTTACATTTTAACCATATGAATAATTTGGTAACATACTAATTTGCAAACATCAAGGACCAATATAGTATAGTGATTCTCCAAGGACCATTCTGTGATTCACTCCTTTTGAAGTATATTAATTAACATTTTAACATCAAGAAATATTTAGATACCCATTTTTGGCCCCACACTAATGAGTTTGTGCCAATGTGTAATGAATCTAAGAACCAGTACAAGTTAGGCACTCGCCATATCTCAATCCTTTTCTTTTTAGTGCACGTGGACATGTTTGAAATTCAGGTTTTAACAGGGCCAAATGGTCAATAATTAGTTGGAACAAAAACATCAAAAACAAAGTCTTGCACCTGAAGCATTAACCCCAACTCAAGTTCAACTATATCCAAACTGTACCTGTGCAGAGCCGAGATCGAATATGTTGCCAGCTAAAATACCCCTGACCAAATTTTCAGCTCGTTTTGTGTCATCCTCTATGGCATCATTGAGCTTCACGACTCCCTCAAACAGTGTCATTGCCTTTGCATTCTCCTCATCCTAGACCAAAGAAATAAAAAGAGAAAAAAATAATCAACTAATCTAACCAAATAGAAGTACCTAAATGAAATTGTCTAGAGGAAGTATTGTGATCACAACAAGTTGAGCGGAAATAATTTACAAATTTAGTGTATAAATAGTTTTTTTTAAAAATTCCATTATTAAGGCATAACTTAATGATACAGATCTTAGTTTGAACTTGGTACCGATACAACCTCATTAATAAAGTTGGTTGCGACTATTGGACTATGTGAAATAGAGAAAAATGTATGCTTAGACACAAAATAGAAACTTGTACCTTAACTCTCTTGAAAATATCAACAAAACCCAACTCTCTGAGTACCAGCTCCCGAAGCCTACAGAGAAGCTTAACATCCATTTAAAGCATTAGGCTTGATATTCTATATCTAATTTGGTTTAGACTAGACAAACGGATTTAAAAGGAATCTTACTATGCAATCAGGAGGCCCGCCATTGCTCTCTGGGTTTTTCTTAATCTCCTCTAGAATTGCTGTGTATCTTTATCACAAGTACAATGAGAAGAAAATTATACACAGCTCAATAGGAGATCCATCAGGTAACAGTATAAGTTTAGCAACTATATTAAAAGACAGAACTAAATACAAGTATAAGAAACGACACGGTATAGTACATTATTATCACTTATTTTCAATTAAAGAGGAAAGTGCACTCCGAAATTTTTCACCAAAAAGAGAGAAGCCATTACCTCTGTGCAAATTTCTCAGCTCTCGCCGGCGCATCAGGAACAGTGGGATCACTCTCAGCTCGTTTCCTGGATCAAATTGAACACATTCAAATCAATCATCCAAATCAAACAACACCAGCTACGAAAAAAAGCACACACAAATTCCACGTTAACAGAGTGTAAGATTTGGAGAGGAGACTAGAGCACCTGAAGGAGGGAACGGAGTTGAGAAAGAGATCGATCCACTGGATCTCAACGGGTGTCGCCTTTCGCGGGTTATCGGATTCGAATCGATAAGGGATCGTACACGCCCGATAATTCGTCTCGATCGGGGTCTGGAGAAGCGGAAAAGGCACCGCCGGAGAGGAGCTCTCCATTGTTACTCTCACGCGCCTTCTCTTTCTCTCCGATTGTGAAATTGACCTAAGCCGCGTCTCCGATCTCGTCTAGGTGTGTCGAGTTCGCCGGTACCGAGGCGAGGTCCAAGTGGCGGTACTGGAGGCGCCGATTATCCAGAGAAGGAGAGAAGAGGTAGCTCTTTTGATTGGCGAGATCTTCCTTGGCGGAACTATATATAATTCCGTGTAGCGAGTACCAACGCTGTGAACTGGTATTGTCATTGCTGGGTGTGCGACATGTCAGTGAATTGTCACATAGTTAGAATATTGTATGATCCACATAATCAAAGTATATTTGAGGAGAGAAATATAAATGGGCCGATTGAGAGAAGCAGAGCGGCCCATTGTATGTTAAGATGGGTCCAATTACTTTTTTAAGTGATGAAAATACTGAAAAGGTCTCTCTCTCTCTGTATTTCTTCTCAGGAATTAAGGCTTCAAATTAGAACTTTTTGAAAGCCATTTAGCAGATAATTACTTGAGCTATTATTTTTTTTTTTTCATAATGATTGAACTATTGCCAACTCTGGAAGATTGTATCAAAGTTTGAGAAAGTAATGAAACAAGTTATCTAGCAAACAGATTAGGGATATAATATAATGTATGCCATGTGTTCACATGTATCTTTGCAGATGTCAGATAATATATACACACACACACATATTATAATAGAAGAATGTTTCTAACATAAATAATTTTTTTTGATATATTCAACTCTTATCATATATATTATTTAGAAATATTATTCAAATTAAAAAAAATTAAAAAATTAAAATTATAAATATGTTTCTAATTATATAAAAAAAATGTGTATCAAATTTAAGTTAATTTAAAAATTAATTGGTCATTCATCATAATAGTATATATGCAAGTTATTGTTGAATGCGACTAATTTCTAACTTGTGTGTTATGACTTGTCTTACTATTTTTTTTCCTACATGCGTGGAATTTAAGACTAAGATTTTTTATGCAAGTAATTCGGGAGCAAACAAGTGAGATAATTGTGATTCAGAAAATGCTTAAAATTGACTCTCAAAATTCAACTAATTCTACTTCTAAAACCTAATTAAAAAACTACTCGAGCTAGCTAGAAACAACTGAAACACAATTTGTGCTTTGAAAAAGAATCAAGAGAAGCATCTTTCCAACTATTTGCTTAATTTGTATCTACTATGCAATCATTGTGTTCTAAACCATACAAATCAATATCAGCAGTCTGATCAAACTAGTTATCAATATCAACTATTTGCTTAATTTCATAATGTGTATTTTTATTCAAAGAGAAGAGAAGCCAACGTTCAGCAAAATATTTTTGTTTGGTCATACCCTTTAAATATACACACATAATTTTTTCAAATGTGTATTGGGAATCATACAAAATAACAATGCTACAGCAAATTAGCACAAAGATTTTATCATGAGATGCTTGTAAATTATTTCTACCAGTACACATTATGAGATTAACAAACCCCCGGCCCAAACGATTAAATATGAAAAAAAGAAAAAAAAGAAACTATATTAAAGACACAATAACTTAACATATTGTTCCAAACAACAACAAGATAATTAATAGCCATGCATGTGAGTTTCTCTTATCGCGGTCGGTAATAGGAATAGATAGTGTAAAATGTCTGACCAAAAGTTAACAGTATCAACACAGCAGCAGCCAAAACAGACATAATAGCGCAGGGACTTCTTATGTAATTTGTCTTGAAGTCGAGATACCAGTTGTTACGCCGCATGTTCCACGGGTTCTTATAATACCGGTTAACACGATCAGACTGGTCACGTAGATCGGGACTGTAGAAATCAAACACAACATCCTGGCATAGTCGACTGAAGAAGTTAACCACGTCATTGTCATCAGTGAGCCAATGCTCAATTATCCCTTTGTCATGCAAGCATCTGCACAGTTTGAGTGTTGATTACAACTCAAAAGAAAAATTTAAAGATTCAACTTATCTATAATTTCTTTTTTGACCTTTAGTCTCTTGTAATTTTCTCTTGGTTCGCCTATTTTCTCCTTTGTTAATGACATGTAAATTACTTTAGTGGAGATCCATGTTTTCTGTAATTTATCTGCTTCTTTATTTTTTGATGGATTAATGTTTGTTTTATAGCTGGGCAAGGCAAAACCAGATGCGTTATGAACTCAATTTACTAATAAATTTTAAGTCACCTTTATTTCTGATGCAGCTAGTGATCAATTTGGATTCAATTTACTATTCTTAATCCTTCTATAAGATCAAATTTAAAATATACCTGACATCTTTGTTTGTTCTGATCAAATTATTCATGAAGATCACATAAGTTGTGACATATCTCGTTGCGTTGGCATGACACTGCTCAAAAGCAATCAAGTTAAGAAACAAAGCTTTTGTCCCTTCATGTATCAAGACCCTCGGGATCTCCAAAATTCCATTGTCGCTGAAGCTAATATCCCAGAAGCAGTCAGATTGCTTCCTCGCAAACCTTATTCCTGCCTTCTGCAGTCTCGATGCGCGTTGTATTAACATTGGCTCCCCTTATTCGCTCTGACACGCTTATGATCATTACTGCTACTGGTCATGTTCGTCGTGTTAGTTGGTGGAGCTTGTTCTTGTTTTTGGTTGATTTTATCAAGACTGAGCCGAAAGGCATCCAAAGGATGCAGTCCGACATAAGAAAGTGGGTCGAAGACTATATCAGATTTGACGGAGATTGCATCATGGTCATATGTTGGCATTAACGGGTGGAAGAATGTGATGGCCAACAGAGAGACCATGGCTTGATGATAGAAGTCGGTCTAAGATGAACAAGGGAATCTGATTTTCCAGCATTATCATGTCACGCTGCATGGCGTGCATTATGCTGCGTGTAGCGAAGATGGGATCATGATGGGAGTAACCGAGCTGAAAGAAAATTTTTTCCTCGATAGAACCCATGAATAGCTCCAGTACAAAAATGCCATCAAGCACCTGGAATTAATTGTATTACATGGTAGATTTAGCCCATGAATAGCAGTTGTACAAAATTGATTGAGGTTCCAGTTACAGACAATGGAAGTATAAACAAAAGGTATATGTAACAGTACCAGGCAATGCACAAATTCATATCTAGACATTTCTATCTCTCCCTCATAACTTGACCGCGCCCAGTTCTCCAGTGGCCAAATTTCAGCAATGTACCGCTTCATATCATGACCGGTACGCTTGCACACCTGGTGCATAGCACGCCACTTGTGCGTCTCCATGTCTGCCAGCTCTTTCTTCCCATGGTGGTAGGGCCCAATTGATACCATTTGCGGCACATACAACTTCTCATCTACTTCACGCATTATTTTCGGCACACGGTAAATTGAAAATTTCGCCCATGGTTTTTTCTTCTGTAAATTCTCGGCTTGCTTTATTATCTCTTGTGTGGAAAAAGCTGAGCTTCCCGGCTGTTGTACAGAAATTGGAAGGGATTGAGAAATTTTATCTGGAATTTGCCCAGCTGGTACAATCTCAGATTGAACTACAGTCACTTCTTTTGGTTCTTGATTCAGTTTTGGATCTCGGCTTGGGTCTTGACGGTATATTTGGTTGGTTCGGACAAGGGACTGTTCTAAGGACGGGATGGGGAGGTTCGGGATAAGGGTTGAAGGGCCTGATTTGTAGATGATGCTATTATAAGCAGTTTCTCTTAGTAGTGTTAGGGTTACCATGTACCCACTTAGCACCTTTTTGGTGAAATTGGATTGGCCGGGAACGCGTGAGATTGGGTGTGCAGAGAGATCGGGGTTTGAAGGGCTAGATTCATCGGTTCTCTCAGTCCTTCTTTCTTGAGTTTTTCTTAATTTTAGGGTTGTCAGATAACAACTCATGAACTCCTTGTTATGGACTTCCTTCGTTATTGTTGCTATGGAGGATTGATTCTTCAAGATTTCACTGCTATGCAGCGTTGGTACTTCCATTGTTGCTATGTAGGTGGTGTGTACAAAAGATGTTTCTCAGGTGCAATGCTGGAGTGCAAGTATATATAGGAGTATAGGATTATGATTTATATTTTTGGAAAAAATATATTTTGCCTCTAATTAAATGTCTTATTCATATTCCAACTACCATTGACAAATAGGGTTTCTTAAAAAATATCAGCGCATAGATTCCGCACACAATAATAATAGATGAAGTAGGAGGCATTGCTGTAGGCACTACAACACTATCCATATTTTTGGGAAAACCCACAAGGAAGAATATTGTAATCCTTCATAAACCCATGGCACTCTTCTTCCTACAAATAGAACATACAGATTGATTTTGTTTAACAAAAAAAATTGTTTGCAGCCTTGCAGTCTTATACAAGTAATCACTTCCATTCTTTTATATAATCCTTTTCTATGGTCTAATTAATTAATAAATGATATATATATATACTATACAAACATAACAAACGTGCATAAGACACCATCAATGAGAGCGTTTTCATCCCACTTCTAAAAGATTTGTACAACATTTGCAATTTGTAATTTCAATTGTAGGGATGTGAAGTACTTAATAAATTAACAATTTTGTTAAGTTAAAAGTTGTGTGAAAATGTCACACTAGCTTTTGCAAAATTTTGAAGATAATATAAGCATCTCCTCACAACTACAAATATTATTTTCTTTACTAATTCTAAAAATTAATTATTTCTGTCACCTCAGTTGAATTTGAATTGCAGGTATGAAAACATTTTAAAATTAATATAAAAAATATTAAATTGCTGATGTGTCAAATAAAATTTAATTTTTATTATTGCAGGATGAAAATTCTCTAATATATATATATATAATAACACATTTATTTGCTGATCAATTAATGATTAGTTGGTTACAAATAAAAAAATGCATAATACATGAGAAGAAGTAAATGCTTATTTTGATGGAACAATTAAGAGGAGGCACCTAACTATGATGCCAATTCCACCTGGTCCATTCCAAATTAGATATGTATAATAATGTACAGAGTTGTATTAAGTACAACTTTAGCGCATATCGGTCATGTTAATGGATTACTTTTTATTTATTTTTAATGTATGAAAAAGACGATGTAAATAATTCAATACAATCTTTAATAAAAAAAATATAGTACAATATTAATTTTTATCATATTTAGAATTTTTTGGCTTTTTCTAAGGAATTTTAAAAAAAGTGCTATTTGACATACCAGTATTGGTACTTTTAAATGGGAGCTGATACATAGATACGATTGTTGATACCGTTGTCAATACGAGCTTTATTATACATATTATTATTATGTATGTTAATGATTTTATTATATAAACTCATTTTGTACAATACTATTATTATTCAACTTAAATGAGTTATTATGCATATTAGTGATATTTAAATTGAATAATGAAAGTACTGTATAAAATAAAATTGTTAACATGTATAATAACTCATTTAATATATATAATAAAGTCTGTATCAATGATAATATCAATAATAATATCTCCATGACATTTTCCCTTTTAAATTATTTTAAGATCATTTTTACTCTCAATCTTTTTGCGATGATTGAGCACACTTTGTCTTTTTGGATGATTGAAGAAATCGTCTAATTATACTTTCTTTATTTAATATTTTTCTCCTTAACTAGTCTTTCACAATGTCTCTGTAATTAATATTAAAAGAAAAGTGGGTGCACTGTATTTTTTTTGTAAATTATATAAGCTTCTCCATCCTCAAAATTACAAAAAATATTCTCTTAACTAATTCTGAAAATTAATTATTTTTGCCATGTCAGTTAAATTAAAATTACAGAGATGAAAACATTCTAAACTAATATGAAAAAAATTTCTGATCTGATAAATAAATTTAGCTTTTATTATTGCAAGGAAAAAAAGTGCTCTAATATACTAATCCAATTCTAGTACTTGTTGATCATTGATTACAAATAAATAAGAGAAATGCATAACAATGAGAAGAAATTAATGCTTATTTTGGTGGCACAATTAATAGGAGGCACCTAATCATCATGTCGGTTCCATTTCAAAATAGATATATACAAGATCTCTTCTTTTCGATGGTAAATATTGTTGACGTTAGTGCACTTCTTATATATACATATTTTTTCTCTCTTTTCATTAAAGCATGAAAAACAAAATGTAGGTACAGACATGAGAAAATTTCATGCAAAATAACAAATACCATAGTAGTGGTGGTAGGAGCAACAACAATAGTAGTAGCATATGTTGTTGTATTTGAACATAACTCACCATATCATTGTTTCTATTAGTATATGAAGTTAATACAAAATTGCCAACCCCTTTCGACTTCAAGACGACATAAAAAAAAAATTTTGGTGTCAACTGGCAGTCATAAATAAGATGGATTAATGACTATATATTATAGTTTTAGTGAAAATGCTCCTTGCTACCATTTCAGGCTGTAACTGGTATCAACCAAAATCACCTTATTTAAGCAATGACTAAAATCATCAACATATATATCAGCTGAAACCTTCGTCTAAGAAACCCAAAATAAACATTAAGATAAGTAAAAACATCTAGTTTAGATTCCACATATCTCAATCTCTTCAACTGCTCTATTGCTGAAGCATCCGGAGATATGGTTACTTCTATCTCGACATTATATTGGTGAAACTCAACTCAACGTTACTATTGAAGATACTTCAATCTCATATTCCTTCGTACTTGTAATGCCTATTCAAAATCAACAGTTCAAATAATGAGTGTAGCTCAGAACACAAAACTTTTAGATTGCACTCTCGACATTTGTCAAGAAATAGACACAGCCACTATTCAGCAAATGGTAGCAAAAAAAATTTAGACAGTTCAGAAATCAAGGTATTGTAGATTTATCAATACTGAAAATTAAAGTACTATAAATAGGGAAAAAAAATGGAATTTAGGACTAATTTCTGTTAAAAAATAAAAAAATGTTGGAAAGTAACTTGATAAGTTTCAAGACGCATATTTATATGAGATGGTGGTTTTATTTTGCACCAACATAGAAATAAAAGAGAGATGAAGTTCTTGTAAGTCCCCAAAATCACAAAAAGAATGCTACTTTTTAATTTTTCTGAGAAAGAACTAATGATAGAATAAAGAATTACGGACCAATTAATAAGAGATGATAATGGAAAGGGCTAAGAAGTTACAATAGAAGAAAACATAGTGGCTGTAATTTCAAAACTAAATATGATAAAACTGTAAATATGTCAAAAAAAGAACTGTCTTAGTTCAAGCACACAATAACATTATTTCAAGATAAATCAAATAGATTGAAATTTTCTATCTTTCAACATGATTCTCTCATGCTACTTCCATAAAGTACAACTTAGAATAATGAAATGATGCATAACTGTAGTTCAATATTGATGAATATAATGTGGTTAATTTTGAGAAATTGAATGGCAGGTTTTCTTGAATGTTGAACTTTGACATTTTATAATACTCTGTTCTCTATTTAATTCTCAGCTATTAATTGAAAGGACCAAAAATTACTATGTTACATGAAACAAATTCTTTTTTTTTAATCATAAGAATACTAAAAAAATGACATAAATGCACATCTACAACAAGAGATAAATGGAAGAGGGAAGACAGGAGATGAAGAAAGGCTATTAGAAAAACAAACAACAAATTATGAAAGGAAATAATATTTTCAATTTGAGCCATCTGAGATTGCTTCAAAGTATAAAAATAAAAGAAACTATCTGAGTATGATACTAACCTCCCCTAGTTTGCAATCTCTGCCCTTGTGTTGTTCTAGGAAACTTTAAATTCTAGATCAATAAAGATCCAGAATAAAGATTGGTATATTCTTAGAAATTTTTTTGTTGTTATAGTAACTACTTGCTCCCTACAGTAAATTTAAATGTTATGTTACAATAATTTTTTTTTAATGAGTTGTGCTACAATAGTAATTGTTACATTTGTAAAGTTGGCCAGAACCATCATGCTTCAATCAAACAAAGAAAAATAAATAAATAAATAAATAAATAATATTTTGCATTTAAATTTTTCAGATCAATATATATTTTTTTTAAGTTTTAGTTTCATGTTAGCTTTAGTCCATAAGATCTATAATACATATTAAATGCTTTACATAACTTCTTGTTGTAAAAAGGTACCTTCTAGTGCTTAAAAAAAGGTTTAAAATACAATAACCATATGATGATATGATAAACTTTCTGAATAAGAACTGATATAGAAAATGAGATTATGCAGTGATAAAATTACCAGGCCTATCAAGGCTAAGATTGCTCAGTCAGAAAACCTTTTTTACTTCAATCGTCAAATTGTTAAACACCTCCAGATGGCCGGTGCTTGTTTGCACATGGTATTAATTAGAAAAATAAGTTACAAAAGATATGAAAATTCTGGTATGAGAAAGGGTTTAAATTACTATAGCTTGGTGATTCCTTCAGAGGTAAATTAAGATTATTTAGTTTTGTAAAATCTTAGTGTGTTTTATCCGAGATGCTTATCCCCTTATCAGATCTTAACACATGAATCATGTGCTATTTTTATGCGAAATAGAGAATTGAGCCTTGAACAAAAGATAAGCTAGAATTTACCTCTTGTTTTGCTAATTAGTGGAGGTCCTCTTCCTTCACATGCTTCATTTCTCTTCAATATGCACGAAATGCAATAGCAAGGAGAGAACTTAGTCACTTAGTTTAATTTAAGAAAGAACCTAAAAAAGATGAACACGTTGATCTATCTGATTTTTTTTAATTCTTCTAATTCTTCCTATGCATCTATTATTGTCTCTCTTATTATCTACTTTTTACAGAATGACATGAAAAATCATCATTAATGACAAAACAAAGACAGCAAGACGAAACACAGCAAGTTAGGTAGCAAGGAGCAAATCACCATGCGGAGTCCGAGGAGCCCGGAGGGACGCCGTAGCCGGTAGGGAAAAAAAGACAATAGTCAGCTGCGCCTGTCTATGGAGAGAGGCAACGGTGCACGACAGCAATCGTTGAATTGAAATTATAAGGATAAAAACATTCTAAAATTATTATGAATTCTTTTTAATATGATATGTATATGTATGGAGTTGCATTAATTTACTAACTTTAACATGTTGGTTATGTTAATGGATTAAATTTTTATGTTTAATGTTTGAAACGTCAATGTAAATAATTTAATCTAATCTTTATATCAAAAATCTAGTAGAATACTAATTTTATCATATTTAGAATCTTTTTTACTGTTTTGAAGGAATTTTTTTAAATGCACTATATAATATACACACTATAGTTATTATTAAATTATTTTACGATAATCTTTATTTCCATCTTTTTGCAATGATTGTACACAATTTATCTTTTTGTGATGATTGATGAAATCATCTGACTATACTTTCTCCTTCTAAAACTTTAATTTCTAATGTCTAAAATATCGATTAATCTTTAGATAAAAAAATATACTAAAATACTAAATTTTTATCATATTTAGCATCTTCTGACTGCTTTTTAGGATTTTTGAAAACATATACTACTTGACGTACAAATATTTATATTTTTAAATTACTTTAAGATCATTTTTATTTAAAATATTTTCTAGATGATTGAACACACTTCGTCTTTTTGCGATGATTGATGAAATCTTCAAACTAACTATACTTTCTCCTTCTAATATTTTTTTCTTAACCATTTTTTGAAGATGTCTTAGTAATTGATTTTAAAAGACTCAAGGGTATACCCCCCCCCCCCCCCCCCCAAGCAACCCCAAACACACACACACACACAGACGACAAGCACATTACTAATTTTGTAATATTAGAATATTAATTCAACACATATATGGTGTCAGCAATGACGATATACCAATTGGATAGCCGTTCGGAGGATTGACCAAGTCAAACGCGGTAAAGAGAAGACGGATTTATATCCTCTGTTGTGCTGCATCATATAGCACAGCGTGTTATCTTTTTTATTGCGTCAAAATTCATATAAAGAAAATCTAAAAAAAAAGACTCTTATAATTCACTCATTCATACGTTATGCAACGCAGTGCTACATAACAGAATATTAGAGCATCTTCCTCCCATTTACAAATAGACTTGTTAATTTCTATGTAGCCATTACAATTGCAATTTCAGATATGAGAAACACTTACTAATTTAGCAAAATTGATAAATTATAAAATCTTTCTAAAATGTCACGTCACCATTTACAATTCATCTGCAAACATTTCTATCCTTGAAATTACTTAAAATTATTTTTTTCACCACTTAAAAATTACCACATTAACAAATTAGTAATTGTAAGGATAAAAATACTCTAAAATTAAATTGTTAAATTGATGATGTAGTAATTAGCAATTGTATAGATGAAGATACTCTTAGGACCCAAATAAGACGAGCTACTTGATGTCGGGCCGGGCCGGGGCGTGAAGTGCAGACGTCGATAGGAAGAGAGGTTACACTGACGTGCGGGGCCCGGATCGTCAGGATTATTCACTGAAGGGTGGGCCCTGCCAGTCAGAGAAGGGACGAAGGGGGACTGAGACTGAGATAACCAACTAAACGATAGAAATGTTATAAAATTGCATTTGGGAGATTAAGAGGAAATGCCTTGAATTGTAAGGATGTTGTTGAATTGAGCGAATACAAGAATTATTTTATCCCTTTTCAATATTTCAACCTTATTTCTTGCTCAAAATTAGCAAGATTGAATCAAATTGTCCAAGAATTGCACTGTCATTTAACTTTTACATGACATGTGGACACGTCAAAGCTAATTGTTTTTGTTTTTTTTTTTGCATTCTTCTTTTGTAGATTTTTGAAAATTTAATTCTTCAGCTAGTGCATCACTCACATATACTAAAATATTCGTAGAATATAATCTTTTGTAGATTTTTGAAAATTTAATTCTTCAGCTAGTGCATCACTCTAGAGTATGTAAAGAGTGCTCAAACCTTTTATTTATAGTAGGCACGAATAGTATATAAAAGAATACTAACATGAATAATATCTGTAAGTGAAATATTTTTAGAAATTTTATTAGTAGAAATATTTTGAACCATCATGTTTTTAGTATTAACATCATTATTTTTTGAAAGTAAGATACGGGTAGTTTAGTATAACATCACTATTTTTTGAAAGAGAACTGATACACAGATACGGTTATTAATATTATTATCGATACATGTTTTATTATATACGTTAAATGAATTATTATGTATGTTAATAATTTTATTATGTAAACTCATTTTGTATAGTACTGTCATTATTCAATTTATGTGAGTTATTATGCATATTAGTAGTATTTAAGTTGAATAATAGAAGTATTGTACAAAATAAAATCTTTAACATATATAATAACTCATTTGACATGTATAATAAAGTTCATATCGATGACTATATCAATAACAATATCTCTATAATATTTTTTTTTCAAAAAAAAAAGAACTTAAAACAGAAAATAACTTATTTAACGTGTATAATAAAAGTTGTATCGATGACAGTACAATAACAATATCTCCATAATATTTTCTTTTTTTTCTAAAAAAAAAAAGCGAAAGTGAGTAGATCTAAAAAAATAAAAGAACTTAAAACAAAAAAAAATAAAAGGTCCCACCGAGATTTGAACTCGGGTTACTGGATTCAGAGTCCAATGTCCTAACCACTAGACCATGGGACCATTTGTGTTAAATTCTAGAAAAGAATTTATAAACACTCTTTACATACTCTTTACATAGATTCAATTATTCCTCTCTCATCAGAGCTGTGTTATGATACTTTGTTATGTATCCAGTGCTTAATGATTGTATCTATGTATTTTTTTCTTCTTCTAAGAGTAGTGATCTCTTGACAACTAAAAGTTTGACAATTTTGACAACAGATTTTTAAATAATTTCGAAAAAAATCGAAGAAAATTTATATAAACATGTTCTTCAATTTTTAGATTGATTTTATTTCAAATTTTATTCAATTTAAATATCATTTGATATTCCATATTGTCTTTTACATTAGTATTATGATATGTGAAATGTATTTCAAGGAACAACATAAATTTGACAGGATTTTTTGTACCAATCAAAACTTATCTTTTGGATTTATTGTTTTAAAAAGCCTAAGGATGATATTTCATAAGAGAAATTATCTTTGTACCTCATTTTTTTTACATTCTTTATCAGTATACTAAAAATATTTATACTAAACATATATTTTATTTATATTTGAATTTATAAGTGTTTATCATTTTTTTTCTAAATGATTATAGAAAAAATGAAGTTAAAAATTTTATTGTACAAGTATAAATACAACTTGCATAACTTTGAATCCTAATAATGCAATATATAAATATTTTTATTATTAGATATAAATAATTTCTGAAATAAGTATAAATCTATCTACGGCCCAAATAAGAGATACAGTTAAGGGGTGCAATTATCACTCATCGTTTGATAATAGTATTGTTCTTATTTTTTTAAATTAAAACAAGAAATAAATTGAAATATGGAGGTACTAATCCACTGTAATTATGTCTTCCCTACAGAATTTAAAATGATGCCAACTAATGCCTTCATCATCCTACATGCATATTTATATTCTTTTATTTTTTATTTAAATAGGGATTTGGGGACATTTAGGAACTTATTTTCTCCAAAGATAACACAAAGTTTTGTGTGTATAAACCATATTAAATGACGTAATTATGCCATGATTGGTGTGAGTTGAATTCACCAAAGACCAAATATTTCTTTCTTATTTATTCCCTTTGAATGATAACAATTACAGGGGAGATTGATTATTGTCAAATAACATGCACAAAGATAGAATAAATTAGATTAAGGTATTTTGCAAAGTAAAAATGGATTTTTTTTAATTTATATCTCGAAAACGAAGTTCAAATCATCAATCTAAGTCATCCAACATAATCGACATATTGAAATCTCATGAAAAATCAAATTTTATTATTTTTGAAGTTTTCTTACTATTTTTTCGGATTTTATAAAAATGATCCAATTTGAGGAACAAATAATATTATTTTGTTATTATTTTAGAACCCTCTTTCTAAAATCTCAAAAATAATAAAATTTGATACTTCACAAAATTTCAATATATTAATTGAGTTAAACAACTCGAATAGACTTTTCGAAATTGGATATTCAAAATATGAATCGGTCTTCACTTTGCATTTGCAAACCACCTTAATCTAATTCTATCCGAATAGAATTTTCTAAATGAATTTAACTTGGATGTGCAAAAGTTCTCTCTTGGATGTCAAAATTGCACACTCAATTGACAGAGACAATGAATTTTAGAACTTTTGAGCCAGGATCCAGCTCAAAAATTTCCACAATCTAACATCGTCAGGACCTTATTCCATCCTTCCATCACAGACCCAAAATTTTACAGATGCTAACACACACAAAGAAATCATTGAAAAAGGATGAAGAACACCACATGCTCCACATCGTCCCCCATAATTTCCGAATCCTCTCCAATCGTATGCGCTCGTTCTTAGAAGCAAATGTATATTGACCGTAAGATTGAAATTTGACGGTTCATTTTGCGCCTGGTTCATTAGCCCAGATTAGAACCATGTCTATCCAAATATTCCTTTCTTTCGCAAGAATTAGTAAAGATTCAAAACCCCTCTTAAAAACCTTCTGTCTCTCTGTCTCTCTGTCTCTCTCCTTCTTCTTCTCTCTCTCTCTCTCTCTCTCTCTCTCTCTCTCTCTCTCTCTCTCTCATAGTCTTACTCGCCATGGCTTGTATACCTTTAGGTGATGACGACAAGTCACATCGCACATTAACTCTCTGGCGCGCTCGCACCTTAAAACCTATCTTTACGCATGAACAACTGGAGCCTATCATGGCCTCCATTGGTTTCTTCCCTATCGTACAACCGGGCACGCAATCGGCAACGAAAGAGAATACTGATGATGTTAATGTCGAACAGGGAGAGAATTTGGAGGAAGGAAGTGTAGCATTAGCTGCCAGTATGAACCCGGTAAGAGCGGCATTCGCTGATCGGGAGATGCTGGTAAGAAAAGCATTAGCTGGTATGGATCAGCCAGAAAGAGTAGTAGCATTATTAGTTGGTGCCGACCAGGTAGTAGTGCAATGGAGGGAGTATGAATTTAGGAACATGAATGTGACAATAATGAGTTTGGGTTTCGAGTTTGAGTCGAGGCCTAGGCCGAGGTTACCATATCCGCGAGTGGATGGATTGCATTTGATGTCGTACCTCACCTTCTTGGCAGCTATCGAGTCTTATGTCAACCCCTATATCGTCATGAACCTCTTTATTATCCGGTACTGCATGCTAGCTGGTATTGTTTGAGCAATTTGGAACATATTCTTCGTATATTCAATCTAGTGTTTAATTGCAAAGATTAATTGTGCACTGTCAGTTTGCTGTAGTTAAGGATATAGTAAAACCATATTTTAGAATTTAGATACACATTTGCAGTACATGTAATTATTTTTTTTCCTTTTTTTTTTCCTAATTTGTGATGAGGAAGAAGAGTGTTTATATTAATTTTTCAAGGGAAAATTTAGGAAAGAAATTTTCTTGACACTTTTGAAAATATATATTGCAAGGAGAGGTTGAATCAATATTGCTGAACAAGAACAACCTAGTTTATATATATTTGGAAAATAATGATACTTTCGTGGTTTCATTAGACTAAGTTTTCCCCTAATATATATGTCGTGTTTGACAATATGTCAATATCAACACTGAAATATAATATCTAGAATTTTCAAATCACATTGTTTGACGATTGTTACTAAAACAAATAAAAGTTAATTTCTGCTGTGAATTAAATGATTTTTTTGAATGAATTATTATTTAATTTATTTTCCTCTTATTTTTTATTCCAGACCAACCTCGATGAACTCAATAGACAGAGGCCGGGGAAGCATATACAAACCGATAACGAATTTTGAAGTCAATGTGGAGATCGAGGATGAGGTGATCTACTACTACCGACGGGATACCATCGAGAGAGCCTCCGAGGAAAAGTATAGCCAATTAAAGGCATCGGTTGGTGACATCAGCAACAATGAATCATCCAAGATGTATGTGAGGAAGGACGGGCAGAGGGAAATCGAGGAGGACGACTTGTCGGATTTTGTATGCTTGATTGATGATGACGAAGCTTTGCATGGAGATATATGGGACAGATGGTGATCTGGCTGGTGTGAGTGGTGATTCGACATGACCAGGAGAATATATGGTGATATGTGTGTTGCAGTTTCTCTTTTGTTTTTTTGAGTGATCTGATGTGAGGTCGCAATGGATAGGATTGCGGTGTAACGGTTGCGGGAAGTAACCGCATGGTCGTACGTGAAAGTGAAGCATATAGATAGAAAATTCAGATAGAGAGACTACTAGCTAGAACATCATTTTTACTTCTTTTTTTTTGCTTTTCCATATGTTGGTTTATGTAGTTTGTAGGTTTGGATATTATCATATGATGAAAGAGGGAGAGTTTTAGGTACATATAATGAAGGTAACAGAGATAAATTGTTTTCATTTCATTCTATATTATTTCTGAGGTATCTAGCTAGCAAATTAATTTGTTGGGTTTATCTTATTATCTATGAAGGTGTCCGTATAAAAAACATATAAATGTTTTGAAAATAGGCACTGTATAATGGATATTAATTGATGCTTGCACTTGCTGTTTCTGTAAGCTTGCCAAATGGTTTATTTGCTTTGGTGTCTGGTTCACAAATTTGTTTTACATCATTTTGATTTATGGAAAAGTGAAAACACAGGACCTGGATACAATAATTATATATATGGTAATTTGTTAAAATTAATAAGGATGCATTTGTTTTCCAGATCACACATCACATTCACATACCAGAATCAAATAAAATAAATCGGCTCACACCAAGAAAGTTTGATTTGGTTCTCTCAAATTGTACCTATGACATTGGACCAAACCAGGCGATCACTACCGTTCGTTTCAGATCGGACTGTTGATATAAACCCGACCGGATAAATTTCCGTTCTGCGCACCGTTGGATCTAAAATTTACGATCTATATTTGCCTTCTTCAAGGGGGTCAATGAAATAGGTACTACTAGGCAGGAGATGAACCCAATACATGGGACCTCTCTGCCTGTTGTTTCGCTGATGTCACACGGAGGAAGATCAAAATAACAAGGGAACGGGGGGCGTTCCAAGGCCTATCGGACCATATTTTTGTCCTGTGGAAAAAATCACCGTTGGATCATAAAATCTGTTAATCCGCACGATATTAAAGCGTGGAGCGGAACTTTTGTGCGAATCTTGATGTCATCTAACGGATTTTTTGTCCATCGGACAAAATTTGATCCAATGGGCATTGAAACTAAAGAAGGGAGCTACAAGCCTACAACACTTGCCAATGCGCACAGCACCTTCAGTGTCCAACTGCCCAATCGAGAGAGAAAGAGAGATATAGAGAGAGAAAGAGAGAGATGAGGGGGGTAGAAGGGAGGAGGTACGTGGTGACAGGAGGAATGGGGTACGTCGGAGCGACGCTGTGCCTCGAGCTCGTACGCCGTGGGGCTGCCGAGGTGCGATCCCTCGACCTCCGTCGATCCTCGCCGTGGGCCCCACTTCTCCTCGACGCTGGCGTCAGATGTATTCATGGTATGATGCGCATTGTCTTGTATTGCCCTCTCGCTTCTCTTATTTAGAGCGTGTTTGTTTTCAATTCCTTGATCTGGAATTGAATTGATCGGCATCGGTTCGTATCTAATTAAACATTGTGCTTGAATTATTTCCTCTGAGAACATTGCGTGGTTCGCAAAAGTTACACACACACACTGGAGACAGATTTCACTAAAATGTGCAGAAGAAATTGGGAATCTGTTGTTAGCTCATGTGCTTAGTGGCAGTATCTGTCTAGTTCTCTAATTTGGACCCTTTCTGGTACAACATGTATTGCTTTTAATATCTGTAATCTCCGCTTGAATATTCCAAAAGAAAACAAGCTAAATTGGGATCACCTGCTTGTATGAAATCTGTTTTCACTGAATTGAGAAATTCCTAGGTACTGAATACAGACCTCACTGTTTCTATATTTTCAATATTGGACAGGAGATGTGATCCGCAAGGACAATGTCAAGAGAGCCTTTAATGGCGTTGACTGTGTATTCCACCTTGCTTCATTTGGCATGTCAGGGAAGGAAATGGTACAGACAAGGCAGGTTGAAGAGGTTAATATAAAAGGCACGTGCAATATACTGGATGCATGCCATGAGTCAGATGTTAAGATGCTTGTCTATGTTAGCACATATAACGTGGTTTTTGGCAATCAAGATATTGTAAATGGGGATGAGTCCATGGATTATTTTCCAATTGATGCTCACGTTGACCCATATGGCCGTACCAAGTCTGTTGCTGAGCAGCTGGTACTGAAGAGCAATGGCAGACTGTCCAAGTAAGTGTTATATCTGTCTTATTTCTTATTCACCTTTCAGCATTTGTATGGTAATTTATGATGCTTTGGTCTTTTTGTTAGTATGGTGGCAAAATCATTGTTGGTACCAATTCTGTACCATTTGTTGTGGTTTTATAAGTTCTATTAACAGCCTAGCATAAGAAAAAATGCAGATAAACAACCTATTTGGGCTCTACAGTCTAGAGATTCATTATTATTACAATCTTTTTGTTCTGACTAGTCCAATAATAAACAAATTGTACAATCATTAAGCAAACAAAATCTTTGATCTTTGATATTGAATAACCACCTACTTTATATGAACAAAAAATATTCTTATATATTTTAAAATTCATTTTAACTGTTCGAGTCCTGAGCCCTCAATTGTCGTTACATAAAACCTATGTCTTCAGGAATTTGCCCCATTTAGCCCTGTAGAGAGACAGGACAAAAAAAAAGGATGAGATGAGAAAATGGAACAGAATTCACAGAAGAAGTCCTATAAGATGAGAAATTCATTCTTATGGGCACAAGTTGGGGTTAAATGTGAATAGGAATTATCTTCAAACTGTTAAACTGAGTCCAATGTGGTCTTTTTTTTTAAAGAAAAAATTAATCTAACAAAGTTAAATTGTGCTGGTCTTAATTTTTCTTTCAAAATATTGATCCTTGATATATTTTTAATTTCTTTTGGAAAAAAAAAATTCTTTGAAGGAGTGAAAAGGAGTCATGCCTCTACACATGTGCAATTCGACCAGGAGCAATATATGGCCCAGGTGAGGAGAGGCATCTTCCAAGAATACTCTCTCTTGCTAAAGCAGGTCTCTTGCTCTTTAAAATCGGGGATTCAAGTATCAAGACAGACTGGGTCTATGTGGACAACCTAGTGCATGCAATAATATTGGCGAGTGTCGGGCTCTCAGGTGATGTGCCCAGTAAGGAGGGCAAGCCCATAGCTGCTGGTGAGGCGTATTTCATTTCTGATGGTAATGATATTGGTTTCTTCATTTATTTTAAAATATTATTCAGTTTTGAAATATGAGATTTGAAAACACAATGTATGATTTGAAATAACGTCCCAAATGGTGCTCTTCAGTTATTACAAAACACTAGCACATTTATGTATGGCTTGGTTGCTTCAAGTCTTGTGTTAGGTTTCAGGTCATCATACTGAGTTCAGTTAATGTTCTTAAGTATGGGTTGGGTCATTGTTATCGGGTATTAGGTGAGGTATAGGGTGAGAGAGAAGCTTCGGTGAGTGGTTTGTGGTATCCGGCCTGAGGTAGACCTGTATATTGTGGTTTGTAATGTTAACAGCTCCCTTTCTGTCTTTTATTTGTTTGAGTCAGGTAAAGGTACTAGCTTACAAAGCCCTTGAGAAATTATGTTTTACCATATAGTTCTTCGAAGAGTAGAAGGGCTTAGGTTAGGTTGTTATCAGAGTCGAACTCTCTCAAATCACATCTAGGTCAATTTCTGGTAAGGTTATCTTTGCTGTTGGTACTGTCTGTCTGGACTAGCAGGTGAGATCTTGGGTCAGGTCTGGTTGACAGTTCAGATTATAGTGGGTTATTGTTTAGATCAAACCATGCTGGTTGTGACTGTATTATTTGAGGTCTAGTTGTGGTTACTTCATATTGGGTTTCAGGTTTGAATCAAGTCATATCTGATTCAGGTCAGACAATTTTGGGTTATGCTGATTTCTCTGTCTTGGGTTTGGTCAATTGAGGCGGTTTATGAATTTGTGGTACACAATGCTTAACAAACCTTAAGCTTATTTTGGCAAAAAGTTTTGTCCTGCTTGTTTTATTTATGAGATGCATCTTTTTTGCAGGTTTGCCTGTTAATACATTTGAATTTCTTGTCCATCCTCTGCTTGAAAGTTTGAATTATCATGTCCCCAATATTACATTGGGGGTCCCGCTTTTGCTGGTTATTTCACGCATTTTCTCGTTTGTTTACACCACCATTTTATCACCATTCATCCATCTACGATGCATCCCTCAACCTCTGCTTCTTCCAGCTGAAGTATACAAGGTCAAGTTTACTGATTTACATATGAACTGTGCATTCTTGTTCTGATGGAATTAGGATTCTGTCATGCTGTAAAAATGTAACAATTTCATTTATTTTTACTGTTCCCTGCCCCTTTTGATTTGCAAATTTGAACTAATGAAGTCTGTTGTATGGAGACATGCCTCTTATTGTGCTTGTCCTCTTAGAACCAGTTTCAACCAATTAATTCGGCTTTCAAATTTTTTTTAAAATTATTTGTTGGGCTAAATCTGAAGCACCACCAATACCATACAGGTGTACATGGACCGGTCAGACCCAGCTTGTGTGAGTACTATGTGCTGATACACTTTGGCTAATAATTAAGAAATAAAACAGTCATGAATATTTATTCTATGTTTGTTTTTCCTGTTTATTATCTCTGAACAGGTTGGTATCACGCACCATTTCTCCATCAAGAAAGCAAGAGAAGAACTAGGCTACACACCTCTAGTTTCTCCTCAAGACGGCCTAGCTGCCACAATCTCATACTGGCAAGACCGAAAGAGGAGAGAACTAGATGGGCCCAACATTTTTGTGTGGATCGCCATAATTTTTGGCATGCTCTCTCTCTTTGCAGCGGCATTTTTTCCTCCGGTGGGGCCTGTGAAACCAATCCAAGCACTCGGCCTGTTCATTTTTCAGTCGGTGCTGGCCTTGAAAATTCTGTTTGTAGTGGCAGTGGGGTTGCATTTGGGAGAAGGTGCATATGCATGGTTTCTTGCGAGAAAGGTGGACCCGAGAAACGCCGGTGGGTGGTTCTGGCAAACAGTTATGCTCGGTTTCCCCTCTCTTAGGCTTTTGCTTAAGAGGGCTAGGAATTCCTTTGTTTCATGATAGTTATTTTTTTATTTATTTATTGTTTTTACAGTGAGGGGACGCTGTTATTGATTTGATATTGATTTTGATAATGGTATCAGCTCTGAGATTTCAGTTAATTATCTTCAAAATCTAAAAGAAGATAATTAAAAAGGAAAATGTTATGGAGATACCATTATTGACATTATCGTCAATACGGGTTTTATTACATACGTTAAATGAGTTATTATGCATATTAATGATATTGTTTTGTACAGTAATTTCATTATTTAACTTAAATACTATTAATATATATAATAACTCATTTAAGTTAAATAATGACAATATTGTACAAAATGAGTTTATATAATAAAGTCATTAGCATAGCATGCATAATAATTCATTTAATGTGTATAATAAAATCCGTATTGACAATAATATCAGCAACCGTATATATATATCAACTCCCAATTAAAAAATAGAAAGGCAAAATTGTAAAAACCTAATTATTGGCCAAGACTTCCAAGGAAAATTGTAAAAACCAAATTGTACCATTGTGGAGACCAAATACAGTTCTTGCAACTGCTTATTCATGGAGTACAAAGATTGTACAGTAATATTATTTGATGATTGGTGAAAAAAGAATCGTAAATTTAAGAAAGGGAGATGATATACGGATATCATCGATGTTGAATTTATTATTTATATTAAGCGGATTATTATTCACATTAATGATTTTTATTATATAATTTATTTGTACAATATTTTTATTATTAACTTTAAGTAAATATTATTCAGATTAGTAGTGGTATTTGAATTGAATAAAAGAATATTATACAAAATAAATTGCATAATAAAATCGTTAATATAAACGATCATTTATTTTATATAAATAATGAAATCAGTATCGATTATGATATTAATAATATTATCTCCAAACATTTTCCTTTAAGAAAAATTAAGGTTGAACCAATCCCTTATGTAAATCAACCTAGGAACAGGCAAATTAAAGTTTTATGGTTGAACCAATCTCCTCTAGATTTGTCAAGTCAAGCTTTAAATTTGCATCTCCTTTTTTTTATTGGTTATTTCCGAGTTAATTTTCTTGCCAAGATTGATCTATCCAAAAATTCTCATACTCCTACAGAACTTCTAGAAAAAAAAATACTTTTCTTACCATTGACTGTTACTTTTCTTGCCATTGCCATTGACTTCTATTTTGACTGTTACCAGGCTCATGACAGCCCAGTAGAAAAATATGTATTAAGTAGAAAATTTTGCCTTTTCCCCAAAACGCTTTCCTTCTTTACTTTTCTTGACACAATTTTGCAACTTATTGGACTTTATTTTGTGGAAAATATTTCGGTGATATCGTAATTAATATCGATTTTATTATTATTCAAATTAAATTAATTATTTATTCATATTAATTATTTTATTATACAATTTATTTTTTTATAGTATTTTTATTATTCAACTTAAATATCATTAATACGAATAATAACTCATTTAAGTCAAATAATAAAAATATTATACAAATAAATTATACAATAAAATCGTTAATATAAATAATAATTCAATTAATCTGAAAAAAAAATCGAAATAAATAATTACAATATATATACATCATCTCCCTTATAATTATTATTATTTTTTTTTTAAAAAACGATTCTGAGAAAAACACCTACACTACCAGAGCAAATAGTTGCACATGATATTAATTGCACAGGTTAGCACATAAATTGGCAGTGGCACTTGTACTTAAAATAAAAAAACCAAGGTGATAATAAATAAAAAACCAAGGTGATAAATACTATACACTTCCCTTCCAATCTTCCATTTTTTTGGATGGAAGCTCTTCCTTCCAACTCTGACAATGATTTGATTTCTTTATTCATAAAAAAGGAAATGAAAACAATTAGTTAGCGGAATTGATTCCTCCCATGTTACTACAAGATGGTGCTATTAATTAATTGTTAAATAAATTAAATTGGAAGTGGAAGTTTCTTCACTGTTTGATGCATACAGAGACACACTAAAGAAATTATTGGTTCTCTTGTTCCAACTATGTAATGAGTCAATCACATATAATTTATTTTTTTTGATATATCGAATGTCGGTATTTATTTTTTTTCAAATGTCTTTTATGAAATTTGAACTCATATTTTTTCGTAAAAAGACGAGATCTATTACCACTGTATTAGATTTGCAGTTCCTATCACATAATTTATTGAGACTACAAATTATTTATAAATAATTTGAATACCATTTCAGGAATTATTCAGATTTCGTCTCAAATGAAGAAATGAGAGTTTAATTCGATTATTCATGTATCTTTCATTTTATATATGAAAACAAATCTAGTTAATATTAATTGTTTGTCTTTGAAAAAACTTTCCAACTTCAAAATGTTTTTAGCACTTTCACAAAAATCATTGAACTTTGTAGTGTTTTCTAACTTTACAGAGTAAAGAAGAGAGAAATATAAACCGTTCTAAGGTAGTGATTAATAAGTAAATATTATCTTATGCGGAGTCAAATTCCTCTTATTACATTAGGAAATATATTATTAGAAACTTATTACTATGATATAAATTTATCTAAATCAACATTATTTAAAAAATAAATGTTCAATTAATCTTATTTAAGATTCGGCCTCATTAATTAAAAAATATGATAATAAAAGAAGTTAATTTAATTATATACAAATGGGAAAAAGTAAATCAAATGAAAAAGATAAAAAAAAACTTAAAATGGCACAATATTAAATTTATTTTTCAAAATTTGATAAATAAATTTCAATGATACTCGGATGTATACATTTTTCAACATTTTTCATGAAATTTAGAAAAATTTGTCTTCTTTTAAAACTATTTATATTATAAAAATGAATAAACTATTTTTAATTTATATCTGTTTTATATCTTATATCTGAATCACAAATATTAAACATCATCAAATTATTTCCGAACCCATGGTGACCCGCCTCAATAAAAGGTGTTCTCATATCCGGCACAGAGAATCTAACATCTCAGGTTGGAGAAGAGAGAGATCCCCACGACAGTCTGTGATGGATCCTCTAATTAATGAACCCGGAGTACATTTAATGCAGGAACCTTACCTCCACCGACTCACTCGGTAGAATGAAGTGTTCGATTGAGTCAGAAAGCGGGGTCCATTCGTCAGTGATTTATCTGACAGCTGAGAACACGTTTTCAACTGCACCGTGAGTTTATGCACAAATTATACCAGGCTGTTGGAAGATTCGGAGAAGAGAATTATTCACATATGCCCTTACAAAATGTTATATTTAGATATTATGTATGTTCAGTAAAATGCCACTGATTATTTGTTCTGCATTTGTGCTTAAATTTTAGCTTCTTAATTTTATATAGAAGCAGTCTAATACCCATCAAATTGATATGATATTTTTGAAAAGTAAAATATTTTTAGATGGAAAATTTAGCCATTAATAATATTAAAAAAACTAATCAGTAGTAATCAGGTAAAGTTAATAGAAATAGGTTTAGTCATTGACATTTTGGGCTCTAAATCTTGTAAAAAAGAACTAAAAAGTTTGCTAATTTTTATGTGCATTACATTATTAGAAGAAGAGCAAGATCAACAATATTGTTTTTTATTTTCATTTTAGAGTATGGAATATTATTACGAAAGAGAGACATGGTAGTTCGATCATACCAACTAATATTACCTCGGTGTTCTATATAAGCAATCATATTTGTATTGGATTCATATGTGAAATCAATATTCTCATGAATCTCATACAATATGCATTAGAGACATATCTTATATTTTTAAATAACTTGATTCCTAAAAGTGGTAACAAATGTTTTCATTTAGCCGAAACATTTGTCGGCTTATATAACTTTCATAAATCATCGGTTTTTAGTATGTTATGTACTTATATTTTGCAAAATAATAATGCCAACTAACCATATATGTTTTGTTCTTTCATATCAGTTAAAAAGAATGAGAATATTATATTTTAATATTTTAAAGTAAAATATATATCAAGCTTATAGCATTAAAAAAGATATAAAAAATATAATATGTATTTTAAAATTTTCATATCATTAAATCATTGTTTCACTTTGCAATGGGTATCTTAACAATCTTAAACGTGATTTTCTTTAAATCAACATTTAATAAGATTGAAAATCAAAAAGTAAAATTATAGATACATTATTGGACATATACATATTTTAAAAAATAAATTTTATATGATTTAAATATCATTTGATAATGATTCAATGATCTTTAATTTTGAAAAGCTAAAACTTAACGTAATACATACACTAAATGTAATAACTTTTTATTGGCATGATATATCATATAGATCATGTCTATAATGTTAGATTTTAAATTTAGATTTTACATTTTAAATTGTGCATATTAACAACATAAATAATTGTAATTAAATCCTCCTTGTCTAAGAAAAATGGATGTGGTGAATAAAATCTTTCACTTTGTCAAAAAAAAAAAAATAATAAAACATTCCTCATTTATAAGTTATAACTAACTATACGCCCGAAATTATTATTATTAATTATATAGGGGTCATCATATAAAACTCCCGATTGAGTGATGTCATGCTGACATCAGGACACGTCATCTCCTTATTACTTTTGTTTCTTTCGCGCCTTCTACAGTTGTTCCATTCAGTCATTGATCGCTCTCTTTCTTTCTAGATCTTCTTCTCTCTCTCTCATACAAAGAAAACGAAAAATTCAAACGAAATCGAAACCCTCCCTCCTTCACCTTCTCTGTTCTCTCTCCAATGGCGACGATCATAGAGACGATCCAGAAGCGAAACTTCTTCCCCACAAGACCTCTCAAAGATGACCTCCCCACCTTCCATGCCCCTCTCCGCTCCTCCTCCTCCTCCTCCTCCTCCGCCTTCTCCATTACCCCCGTCGGCGTCGCCACGTCGGATCACCTGATCGGGCTCCGCAAGCGTCTCTCCTCCTTCTCAGACAAGATCCATCCTCTCTCCACTTCCTCCTTTGTCAGATCCAGATCTGTGCCTTCCTTCAACTCTTTTTCAATTAATCCCGTCTTACAGTGGTGGAGTTGGGGCATTGGTTGGATCTTGTCGAGGAAGCCTCCTATCATGTCAGATCTCGAGATGAACGAAGAGGAGGTGGCTGTTTTAGGGACGCATAACAAAGGGAGCTTGAGGCATATGCTGTATCGAGTTCAATCCGGGTTTAGGAGGCTTGTGATGGGATCTGGTACTCTCCCTGTGAGCCAGAAGGTTAGATCAGATTCCTTTAGTTACAATGGTAAGCAATTTGCTGGAAAATGAGATGCTGGAAGTCAAATCGATCTGGAGTTCTATAGCATGTGGAGACTCAAGGGAAGAGAGGAGAGAGAGAGATCAGAGGGTAAATGTTGGAATTCAAATCACATTTAATTTATTTATTATTTGTTCTTTTAAGTCCTTTTTTTCTTATTTTGTGTGACTAGTGCATGGTTTAATTGTTCTTTTGGTTGGCCAAATTAAATGCGTATGTAAATGTATTCTTTGTATTGGTAGAAAAATTGTAGATTTTTCAGCTTTTTTTTAAATTTTTTTGCATGGGTTTGATCTATTGGGAAGAAGATAAGTAATGTAATTTGAGATCTTGAAAAAGTTATATCTATAGAAGCAATAATTAAGGTTCAACTATTAATTGATTCTATGTTCAACTTTTTTGTTTTTTTTCAATCAATCTTTGTCATCTCCCTCCTTTCTACTAAATTCATGTTTCTTAATCTTGAATTGACCAATTTGTAGACAATTAATTTGGTTTTTTTTATTAATTGATGATTTATATCATAAGAGAAATAGACCAAAGGTATTAGGTGATATGGTGATTTCAACTGTTGGAATATCAATTTTGAGTGAATATAACAATATTGGCTAGCTAATTGTATTAGATTTGGTACCTCATGTAATTTAATTTTTCTATATAGTACCATTTGTGACTGTGCTTTACACGCTTTTAAATAATATAGACATATTATTTACACGGATCCGAATATGTTGCTGTTATAAATTTTAAAATAATCTAATTTAATTTAAATGGTTTAAATTTAAATAATATAATTTTTTTATTTATATTTTAATGAATTTTATATATTATAAATTTAAATATGAATTCTATTTACATAAAAAAAATGACACTATGATAGTAAATATGAATTTATTTACACAACAAAACCGCGTGGCAAAAAAGTAGCAAAAACCACATGGCAAAAAGGACAATTTAGTGAGTTGTCAATTTGCTGTGACCAACTAATTTATGGGTCCACACACAGAACACCTCCATGTGTTTGTTTGTTCTCTTAATTGTTGTTGCTTGTTTAGGTGCAGCTTAAATATTCTCTTATGATAGGTATAATAATAAAAAGAAATTATTTTTATATTGAAAATTTGCATCTTTTTATCTGTATTTAATGTTTATTATAGATATTTTTTAAATTTTAAATAAAGAGTATAATTATCACTCTTATAATAATAATAATTCAAATCAAACAAAGAGCAATGTTAAGTGGAAGAGGTTACCAATGTGAACTAACAACATGTGCAAACAAAAAAGTTGTTGTTGTTTCCATGAGAGAGGAGGACGAAAATGCTTTAAAGTTTAAACCCGTTTAGATGGGATGTAATGTAAATCACTAGGACTAAATAATTATATTTATTGGGCCTACTATTGTATCCAGAAAATATTGAGGCCTATTTTGCATTTTTTTTCTTGGGTCATTCTCCCTCTAGAGTAAAACCAAAGCCTGCTATCAAACTGTTTCCTTTTCTTTTTTCTCTATATAAATGGCACTATCAGCATAAAACCAAAGTTTTGCATCTCTCTTAGAATTTGTTTGTGTTAGCCTCTCTATCTCTCTCTCTATCTTATCTTGGAATGTTGGTCAAGCATAATCAAAATTAATAGACTAAAATATTATTTTTAATATAATTAAATGTCTCAAATTTTCTTAGAAAGAGCTGACTATAATATAATTACATTACAGTAAAATATCTTAAATTCTTAATATAAATAATTAGTTTTCAAAATTTTGAGGGAGGAGACTGCAGTCTCTTCCGGTCTCCACTAAGTTCTACCTTTGCGTGAGTGACTCACGTACACACCGTAGCATATCCGATATCATACAAAAAAATAGTTCAAATATTTTCCTTTTTAAATGGAATGCATATCATATATTGTCCTTATATGTTTACAAGAAAAGGAGGAGTTTCTTTTTCTTTTCTCCCCAAATTGACAACTCGCACAAATCTCATAGCAATTAGTACCGTTTGATGAAATATATCATGTCCTTTTCTTAATGAAAGAAAAAGTTTGAATGAGTTTGGATTTTTTATGAGGTGTATTGCAAGTGTTTTAAAATGAAAAAAAAGATGAATCCTGTGCTGGACAAAATTTGGATGATTTTTTTTTGTGAACAATAGTTAGAATCTCTCAAGAAGATTATGTTCATTTTACTGCTAATAGCTTTTAAATAAAGGGTGGAAATCCATTAATAATAATTAACGTGATAATCTTGACAATGATTTTATAAATAAATTCAAAAAAATATTAAAAATAAAAAAAATTATAGACATAATTTAAACTTAGATATCAATTATGTTTTAAATTTCAAATAATTTAAGAATTATTTGATATTTAAAAAATCATTAAATATGAACCGTTGGAAATTTTCATACAATCTTAATGATCTTTGATGAAATATTAAATGATATTTAAAATATATAAAATCAGAAATACAATCAATCTATAAGTTTAAAAATATATATCTGTAAATATTTCCCTATTTTTATAACTTCTTATCAAATTTATTTTAAAAAATAATTGTGAAGATTGTTCACAATGATAAGCGGATCTCTACCCTTAAATAAAAAAATAAAAATTGGCACGGTCCATAAAATCTTTGGCCCACAATTATGCTTTCCGACCCAATTCAATTAATTAATTCAAGATCAATCCTCTTCGCCGAGTCTTCTTCTCCTCTCCGTTCATGACAGGTGGCGACAGGTTTGGTCTCCTCCTCAGCTCCATTGCCACACCGATCTCCCGACGATGGCGTGGAAGCTCCTGATTACGCCACGTCAGCACCTACGGAGGATCAGGATCGACCTCAACCCGAGAACCCCTCGCCATCTACTGGTAACTGATACTGTGTTCTTTACGGTCCATTCTATGCTATACTTGTTGCTTATTTTTCAAATGTTCTGAGTTTTAGTCTCTGGTTATGGATTTATGTTGGATGTTGAAATGAAAGGGTTAAGAGTTGAGTAGGTTCCCTGTTTTCATTGTTTTTATAAATCTATAGCTGTGCTGATTGTATAGTGTGTTGTGATGAACTTATTCCCAATATCATGAATCCAGTTTGTATGGTATCAGTTCACTCTTAGGTTAGATTTAGAGAATCATCTGTTCTAATTCGGGCCGAGCATTAGCAAATGGTAGAGAATCATCTGTTCTAATTCGGGCCGAGCATTAGCAAATGGTAGAGAATCATCTGTTCTAATTCGGGACAAGCATTAGCAAATGGTAGAGAATTATCTGTTCTGATTCGGGCCAAGCATTAGCAAACGGGCACTTGTTTAATTACAAAGTCTAACTTGGACTAAATTTTATAATTTGGTTTTTGAATGAAAATTATCCTTATTTCTCTAACCTATCCTTAATTTCGATATGGTAGGTTCCTTGGAGTATTTATGTATTCCATTTTACTATTCCACATCGAGTAACTTAAATCCTGTCATATAGTAAGCGACTAGAGAATTGAAATATTTTTCATAGTACTACTGTAAAATATTTGTTTTAATTAATATTTTGAAATCCTCGTCAAGTTGTTCTGATCCTAGCTCTCTATCAGGTCATTGAAATCTAAACAACTAGTACAAACTTTTTCATTCTTCTTGTACTTCCGTTGAGAACAACTAATACAGAAAGGAATGTTATATTCAACTCCGAACCTAGTACAAAATCTTTCGTTCTTCTTTTCTATTCAGTAGACACTATGCGCTCAATAGATATTCGATTCCAAATATTGCTTTTCTTGTTTGCATAATATGCATGAGATTTGCTGCAGTTAACTTTAGGCCAAAAAGGAGAACATAAAAAAAGAAAAATAATGCTTTCCTAGTTACTAAGTTACATTCAGATATAATTGAAAAAGATGCACATGGCTGTAATAGTTTGCATTAGGTGCAAAGATGCCTCAACAATTGTCTATGGTATCTTATGTTCATAGTGAGGAGGGAGTGCTTTCAGGACTAGATTGCTATTTTACAACAGTGAACAAGCTTTAAGGTTTTGAGAGGTTAAAAAAATGTAAATAAGAAATTTCATTGTGGACATGGTGAATATTCTGTAGCAACACGACACGTACAAATCCATATAAGAGAGTTGGATTGAGTTGATTCCGGTTTGAGGTGTTCAGTCAACACTTAATCAATTAGTAAATCTTAACCAAAACAAGTGGGTAAATTGGCGTTTTTCATTCACTGAACCTAGCAATAATGCGCCATTCAAATTCAGAAACAATTTGTAATTTATATTCTACAATTATTATTTTCCTCATGTATCAAATCATCGACACCTAGGAAGACAACTAACCTTAGGGTTAGGGTGGGGATGAAGACAAAACGGAAACATAGTCGATAATAGTTAAATTATATTCATATCTGCATCTCAGTGTGTGGATACAAATACAAATACGTATATCAGTGCTTTGAAAAACATACGTGTTTGGTGGACGGAGGGGGTGCTGCTGATTTTCACGGGCAATTTGATGTTTATATTAATATATATACAATTTTAATAATTCAAGTGAAAAAAAAATATTTTACCAGCTTGAGAATAGAATATATACCGGGTACCAGCTTTTTTTTATTTAAGAATGCAGAAAGAAAAAAAAAGTAGACATCTCATTCAGATTTCAATTTCTTAGCAGGACATAGACGTCTATAATATACTAAAATTATCTTGACAAATTGTGTAGTTTGCTTATTCAGCTCGCCTTTTTTCATCTGAATTCCAATTTTCATGATCTTCTACTCTATACAAACCAGACATCACAAGATTTCACTTGATATTTATTTTTTCTCATTTGGAAATTTCTCTTAAATTAAATGATACCTACAAGTTCAAAATTCATCATTTGGTTAGAAAGAACAAAAATACAAAATAACCGGTCTTCACAGTATACTCCTTAGAAGTAGTTACAGTGCGGAAAAATCCAATTAACTTCAAAAAATTATAGAAAACTCTCTAGACATTCAATTAAGAAACAAATAATACTTCAAAATTTATCTTTCATTTAGAGAGAACAAAAAATAACAAAATAGCTGCTCTTCACCATTTACTTTTATGAATTAATTACAGTGTAAAAATTCAGCCAAATTTAAAAGATTATAAATATATCTTTGGATGTCCAAATGAAAAAAAAAATAATATCAAACGAAACCTTATGGAATTTAGTATCTATAGAGCCTAAGATCATCAAAATTAGGGAGAGACTTTAGAATACCAGAAAATTAGAGCAAAGACATTGCAGACAGTAGCATTTTAAACAGATGACTCTAGAATACTGGAAAATATGGGAGAAACACCCAAACAAGTGGTAAAGTTACAAGTTGAATCTGTAGTATATGATTTTGAGGATTTTTCAATAAGTTTCTGAAAGTCAGACTGATTATTGGTTGAGTATTTGTTGATGAGTTTAGTAATATAAGATTATGCAAGTAACTATTCTATCAGATTAATAGACATGCTGGAATAATATGGCCCAAGATTATGCTCATTTTGAAAAACTAAAATAGGTGAGGCTATATAGTTGCCTTAATATAATTATTTGTTAATATGAATAATATTATTAAAAAAATCTAAAATCTTTTTTTAATATATGATGACATTGGAGGATATTTTAATATAGAGAAAGACAGTTCAACAAATTCAATTTTATTCATCATGAAGACAAAAAACTAGGGAAAATAATATGGTAAAAGGTTACTGAACGATAAGAACCACTACAATAACCATAAATAGCTTAAAAGACTATACTAACGCAAAATGTAAGAAAAGATTTAAACATTGATTTTGCCAAAAAATGTTATAATTACTAATTAGTAAACAACAAAGAGAAGAAGATAAAATATTATTGAACGATAATGAACACTACGATAACCATAATAGCTTAAAAGATTATACCAACATAAGAGGTAAGAAAAGATATACACATTGATTTCGTCAAAATATTTATAATTAGTAAAAAAGAATGTCAATTGGACTTAATGTATAGATGCTCTGCCTAATTGAAAAATTAGAAAAAAAAATCTCCTGAAAACATCTACTAAGTGGTAGAAAGACATTTTAAATCATTTGGTTCTTCTGATTCAATTTTTTTTCTAGGAATGCCCCATGTTCTGCCCCCTTTTTGCCCTTAGCACTGTCAAACTAGGGTTTCTAGCTTTTTTATGGGTTGTCAATTCTTATTTTGACAGCATACCAAAAATTGATTTTTCTTTTGGGCACTGCGGCGCTGTCTTTGGCATTGTATCAATACTTCTTTTTTCCATGTTATATTGGCCCCTATTGGTAAACATTCAATTGAGGGACCGCAGCAAGGTTATTAGAATGTGATCCATGTCTATATGTTAATATTTACAGTATATAATATATGTTACTACAAACAAATATAGTTGAATCCAAAGAATCATACTTTGCTGTCTTACCCATCATGACAACGGGTTCAATGAACATGATATTTTTTTGAAAAAAAAATGACATCCGATAGCCGCACATTTTATTAGAATTTATTATTTCAATGAATATAATTAGGATTAGTTTAATTACCATTAAATGCTACCAACCGAAAAGCATGACGGATTTCAGAAGCGAACACCACGGTTGTATCCTCTATTACCATTTGGTCAAAATGTTGAGGAATTCTTTTGAGGAAATGCACTCCCCCATATTGTGCACTTGCCACTTTTGCACCTGGCGTTGGAGCCTAAAACTTTATTTTATTTCACCTATATATAGGCCATTGTATCCCTCTCAATTTTTTACCATTGCCTTGGTGAAATCTCTAATTCTTACATTCCAGCAATTTCTAGCTTTTCTCCTTTCCAGAAAGTAAGAATGCCTTTCTCCAACTCCTTTCCAGCATCCCACACTACAGAAAAAATTACTCCCGTTTTACCCAATAATTTTAGCCATTCATTGTCGCAAGGGGGCTACTTTTCTGCTCGAATGACGAATCATTCCAGGCCAGCATTATCTCCTTGGGCTGTAATTCCATCAGGTTATTCCCAAGTCGTAAATGCTGAAAGAAGGTCTGGAATCAGTTTTTCTGCCTTGTCAAATTTGTCCTTCACAACTTGGGAACAGGAAGTGGTTTACTCTCGTTTTGCTATGCGTAAAAATAATAACATGATTCCTGTACAACCACCTGCTTCTAGGGCTAATGAACCAAACCTACAAATTTCCAGGGCTTTCATGCCTTCAGGTTATTCCCAGATTCAAACTGATAGCATGGCTGCAGTCAGTCGAGCTGCCCTGTACAATTTCTCTGAACATTTTACATCCCATGCTCCTGAAATGGTTGCCTCTCCATTTCGTGCCAGTGGCCATAACAATATTGGGTTACAAGACCCTCGGGCTTCTACAGATAATGTTCCGATAGCTGCTCAGCGGCAATATAGGGCTAATAATCTCATCACAGCCCAACAAGCATTTAGGGCTAATAACATGATTCCATCACAACTTCCTAGGGCCTCTTGCGCTTTGATACAGTCTGGTCGTTCCCAAGTCTCAAATGCTGAAAGAATTGGTCAGACCAACGGTGCCCTGGTGTACAATTTCTCCAGCTCTTTTTCACGCCAAAGCAGTGAAATGGTTACCTCATCTTTTGTTTCTAACAACATTATTCCATCTCAAGCACCAGTCTCATGGGTTGATCTGGTAAGAGCACCACCTTCTTCCACTTCACTAAGACTGAGGAATTTCACAACTGGAACTGCCAGCAATAACGTTGACTTGTCGGTTCGTTCCTTGTCAAACCCACTCTCTTCTAGTGTCTTGCCGGTCCATGGCTGCTCTGGCCTCAGTCAAAATACAATTGATTCACTGCCACATACATATGATTGCGGTGAGTGTTCAGCTAGTTTCCTCAGCCCCCAAGCACTTGGGGGCCACAGGAGTTGGCATTCAAAACTAAAAAGAATGCGGGAAAAGACTGTCATCATTGGTGAATCGAGTGGCAAGAAGAAGTGTAAGACGAAGCATTCCTAAAGACTTCTTAAGAATCATTGCAGTCGGTCAGGGTTAGAGGGTTATTGATTTTCAATTTAGAGTTTTCAATTTAAGTCGTGTGTCGTTTATCTTTTACTTTATTGTATTTTTGCTTTTCATTTGAAGTCTTGTCCTATGTGTCATGTCTGTTGTGTTCTAGTTTGAGTTCTTATATGGTCAATGTTTTTGTGTTATCAAGTATTTGCTTTTATGAATGAACTGAATCATCTATCTGGTTGAAAATGATTGCAAGAGAAGTTAAAACTGAGCCAATTAACACAGATTGTGTCATGAAAACGAGCACATGTCATAACTTTGGTTGTCTAAACTAACTCATCTGAGGACAGCAACATGAGTGTGCACCAATTACAGATTTGAATAAATTGGAAGTATCTGAAGGATTTAAAAATAAATTTGACCCAACTGTGCAGCCTCGAATAGTTTGTATGAAACAATTCTGTAGGTAGTTATTGGTACTTTTTTGTGAAATTCATGTATCAAATATTTATTCTGGATGCTCATGCACTATCAAAATTTTACTTTTGAAATAGGTTTTTGAAAATTGAATTGTCCAAGAAGATGCAATTTTCTAAATCTGTGATAAGGCAACTTAAAATTCTGTACCAGTAGATAATGCCGATAATTTCTTCATAGTTGCAGGATAACTTGAGACACGGGGTGGTATAAAGCTTTGGGGAAATTCATAACAAAGCGAGCTTGTGGCACATGCTGTATCAAGTTCAATCTGGGTTTATAATGCTCGTAACAGCTTCTGGTAATCTACCGCTGTGCCCGAATGTCAGATCAGATTTTTCTTTTTTTTTCTTTTGTTTTTTTAAGTTGCAATGTGATGGAATTTGCTGGAAAATGAGATGTTTGGACTGAAATCTGGGGTTCTGTAGCATTTTGAGTCTGAGGGCAGAAACGGTATCTGTTGAGTGCTAATCTTCTACTGTACAGCAATGCGTTGCACGACGTACAAACGGATATATTATAGGTTTTTTTTAGAGAAATGTTTTGCATGAATCTTGACACGATCGGATAAATAACATGTTGTGCTGCACAACCCAACACAGCAGAGAATATGAACTCATATATGTTATAATTAAAATCTCATGTAATTTATTTTTGGGAGATTATATATCGACATCAAAATCAATATGGATTTTGTTATTCAATGAGTTATTATTTATATTAATAATTTTATTATACAACTGATGAAATTAATTTTTATTAATTACAACATATATGGGCTAATATGTAATATAAATATATATTGAATAATAAATTATCAAATATCTAATTAGACCTATTATGAAGTGATCAAATTAAGTATTATTTATTATGTTCAATATGTGTAATGCGAAGTGAGGCCTTTAATATGTAGAATGTGTATTAATAACTTTATGATTTAGTGATGATTTAAATTATATAAAGTTTGATAATAATATAATTATACTATTAATCCCTGGAGAACATAATTAATAGGCAATTTTTTTATTATGAAAGTAAACCCGATAAGAGAGAAATTGAATTTGGTATGAATCCGTTAAAACATAATCGTTGGTTTGTTAACTTTTCAGTTGTTGACGTCCATTATATATTTGGAGATAGAGTTTTCATCAAAAGTGCCCCACTCTTTCTCTCCATTTTCTACAAAAGAAACAAATAAATAATTTCTCTCTATTTTCGGGTTTTGAAAAGAGAAGAAAACTGTCTGTACCAATTCTCTCCATCTCTCCATCGGATAAGAAAAAAATTATCGCGAAAACTTAAGGAATCTAGTAATCAACGTGTTTGTGTCTCTCTGGAAAATCGACAATATGAATCAAGATAATTTTAATTTAAATTAGGGATTCATTAGAGGATCATGGTTAATTTCTATCAACTTCTTTGTACAATATTTTTATTATTCAACTTAAAGTGAGTTATTATTCATATTAGTGGTATTTAAGTTGAATAATAAAAATAATGTCAAAAATAAATTGCATAAATAAAGTAATTAATATGAATAATAAAGTCGGTATCGATTTTGATATATATTTTGGTATTTCCCAAACATTTTCCTTTATTTTTTGTTTTTTTTTTCCAGGATTCTTAATGTTTTGTGAGTTAGTGCGTAGTTTGTTCCTTTGATTCTCTAAGTAAAATGAGTATGTCAATTTTTCTCTTTGTATTAGTAGAAGAAATTGTAGATTTTTCATTTTTTTTAGATACTTTTTGCATGATTTTTATCTATAGTAATAATAAATATGACATTTAGATCTTGAAAAATCATCTATGGATGCAATAATGTTAAAAATATCCATGCTTAGTCTCAGCTAGTAATTCTATGTTCAACTATTTCCTTTCATTCAATCTTTGTCATCTACATCTATAATCTTCATGCTTCTTTCTAATTGTGTTGTTTGTTTGTTATTTCTTTAGAAAATTATGATCTTTACACAACATAAAATGACACATGTTATGTGATCATGTATAGATATGTGGTAATGTTACAGTTTGTGACGAAATAAAATATCACGAAAAAATCATTATTTTCTGAAAAAAAAGTATTTCAGAATTTTTTAAACAGATTACAAATTTATATACATTTTGCCGCATAATCCCAAAAATATATTTGATTTTTGGGCTCAACAAAAAGGTCATGTAAATCTTTTTTATGAAGTAAAATATGACAAAAAGTTTTTCAAAACTTTTATCTTTAAAATTTGTACATTTTAAAATTTTTATGACATGTTTTGAGAAATTGTTGTTACAATTGTTAGTTTATCTAAAACAATAATATTTAGTTGTTAGAAGATTCTCATCTTGTGATAAATCACTTTTCAACTTAAAATTTTGAAAATTATCCTCTCTAGTTTTTAATTTTTGACAGTTAGTCATCAACTATTAGATTCAGATAATATTGTTAAGTTTATAATGATAAATGACCATAATAACATTAAATTTATATAATTTTATTATTAATAATTTTATGTTTTTTTAAAGATAAAATGGCAAAATGAATAGTCTATTATTTAAAAAAAATAGAGAAATTAATATACATGATATGTATAACTAACTAGATTCTATATTAGATTTAATACATTCTTCATGAAATATATATTTTGTATATTTTATTGTAGATTAATTGAAGTAAAGAAAAATTTTAAATAAATATTTTTTGTACTTTGAAATTGAGAAAGTATAGCTTCAAAATTAATGAAATAACTCAAATTAATGGTTAAATATAAGCATATTGCTAGTCATTTATCATGATAAATTTAAAATTTGAGAGGTAATTATCACAATAAAAAATTGAAGAATGATTATCATTTATCACCCTTGAAATTTAGGAGGATTCTATTTCAATGGAGAAAAAAAAGAAAAAGAAAAATATTTGAGAGATATCATTATTGATACCGACTTTCTCATTCATATAAAATGAATTATTATTCATATTAACAATTTTATTATATAATTTATTTTATATAATGTTTTATTATTCAACTTAAATACCACTAATTTGAATAATAATTCATTTAAGTTAAATAATAAAAATACTACATTACATAATATAATAAAATCGTTAAAACGAATAATAACTCATTTAATCCATAACTCATTTAATCCGAATAATAAAATCGCTATCAGTATCAATTATATCAGCTCTGAAAGAAAAAAGAACTATCCAGGGTTTTTGACCTTTTCTTAGCTTCTTCTCTCAGTCGGAAACCCTTATCTCGCGACTGAGAGAGAGAGAGAGAGAGAGAGATGGCGAGAGGAGGGAAAGAGCAGCGAGAGGGGAACGCTCTAAAGACGGCGCTAGTGGTGACTGGTGGCTTGGTGCTGGTGTGGATGACAGTGGAGACGGCGTTCGGCTCCTTGCTCTCTCGCCTCCGCGGCGCCATCGCCAGATCTGATCCCCACACTGACCCCGACGATGACGTGGACGCTCCTGATCCCGCCACATCAGCTCCTCCGGAGGAGGATGATAAGGATGAACCTGAATCTGAGAACCCCTCGCCATCTACTGGTACCTGATATGATGTTCCTTTGTGTGCATCTCCATCCAGGTTATACTTGTCGACTTGTCGTATAATTTCAATGTTTTCTGTTTAGTTCGAATGTTGAATAAAGGGATTGAGTAGGTTTCCTTGTATGATTGTATGATGACAACCTTTAGTTGTGCTGATTGCATAGTGTGCTGTGCTCAGCTTATTCCTAAATATCCAATTTCTATGCCATCAAGTATCAATTCGCTTGTTTAATTAGAAAAATGAACATATGGGCACTTGTTTAATTAAAAAAAAGAAAAAAAATTATATTCTTCGACTAAGTTAAAATTTGGTTTGTAGGTGAGAACCATCCTCAATTATCTAACCTATTCTCGAAAAAAATCTAACCTGGACTAATTACAACAGTTTACTAGAACAGTTGTAATTTTTCAGTACAAATTTCAGAGTTGTTTTGTTCAAGCATAACCTGCTTTCTTGAACTGTACATCAAGCCATGTTACCGATAAAAAAAATGAAAGCATGCTTGTTGCTTTATGATGCTGTGCCATATAGGCCATAGTTCATGTCAATGCGGATCTGCAACTGCAATGGACTAATTTCTTAGGTTTTTATTAACCCCTCAAAATCGTCTGAAAGAGGAATGCCGGAGAGATGGCACAGAAATACAAGTGAAAAGGAAATTCACTGACATGGAGTACTGAAAGCATGATTCTGAGAAATACTGTTTGTTTATGACGAAGTGTCTACCGTAAATGACTTTCAACTTTTTCATATCAAAATGACTTGAGAACTATACCGAGTAAAAAAGCTGATCCGCATATATGCCAGCATGTACAGTTAAAGGGGTAAATCTTGGACCTGATTGTGAAGAAATGAAAAATATCTTGCTGACAATGAGGCCCAATTCGCTATCTTTGGGAACTGTTGTTGGTGCTATGTCAGAATGGCGGATAAGATATTTATTGGTTTGTTTGAGATTTCTACTTTTCCCTGCTCTCTTTTTATGGGTTTGTTTTGGTGCTGAACAGGATGCTGGTACAAGGGGTAGCAGGGGCTTTTCTGTGTTGTCGTGCCATTTAATGATGTTTTGTATGATCTGAGGGTCTCTTATGGTATGGAACTGATGGTAATAGATATCACTGTTTTAAAAAAAAATGATGTAGAATTCATCATATTAAAACCTTGGGATTGAACATGAATGCTGGTACAATGTTAAATCCCAAAATGGTCACGTTTTGTAGGATTTAAACATGTTACATATATATGATGGCTTTATGCATCTTGCATTGTTTCATTTATAACAGGATTGATTAGAAGGATGAAAAAAAAATATAATTGACGTACAAATTACATATTATTTTGATGCTGTTAACACCAAATTTCAGTAAATTTTGGAGATCTTTGGGCACAAAAATTTATCAAAAGCAGCTTCTATAAGATGTCCTGGACCTATGCTATCTTTCTTTTCTCTGTTCTTTTTGTTTTTTTTTCTTGTTTGTTTTTTTTTTTAAAAAAAAGAGCTTCCGTGGAGGTACATCGAGTTAAAAAACAGCTCCATATTGCATCAAATTTGTGTTCAGAAAATATCAGATTCCCCCCCTTGGAAATCAAAGATAATTTTATGAGCTATATGTAATACCCATATAAAGGCACAAACTTATGCTATTTGATGACCAATAGGGTTTGGAAAAAAAAAGAGACCGTTGCGACATGGCTCTCAAGTGCGGAATCGGAGGAGGTCTAATGATCATTGGATCACTTTTTATATTCAATGGGTAAAATAATCATCCGATGACATCAAAAAAATAATCATCCGATGACATCAAAGTTTGTGTTGAAGTTTTTCTCAGGTGTTTTAATAATCATATGAAGTATCAGATTTAACGATATGATGTTTAGATGTCTATCAAACTAAATTCAATTCGATAGAGATCAATCTCCTCTCATGTCCTTTCCTGAAGTGCACTATAAAAAAATGTCGAGTTGCACCATAAAAATTTCGACACGTATTGACATAATATAGCACGTGCAAAAGAACAAATTGGCAAGTGTCAAGTGCACAAGAAGGTATGACACATGCTAGCTACTATACTTAATTTGTTTTCAATTGGAAAAAAAAAACATTGGGAAATAATCAAGAAAAATGAAAATATTGGAAAAAAAATCGAGTTATTTAGGGCTAAAATCTGTTTTTTTTTTACTTTTATCGCATCTTTTTCAATTTTCTTTCAATAATTTGAAGAAAAAATCGGAAAAAAATACTTCAATATTAAAAAAATCATACAAATTATTTACAGTTATTATTCTATGTACATATTTTTTAGGCTTTTTTTTTTAATTTTATTCATTTTTTTGGTGTTACCACCCACAATAATATGGAATGACACATGTTGGCATGTCAACATGGAAAATGTGTGTCCTTAGACATGTGACAAATTCTGAATTAGAAAATAACTTTGTGAGGTCTAAAATTTGTACTTTGAGAATAGTTTGTTTTCTTATAATGCATACAAATATGTCAAATTTATGTAGTTTTAACAATGAAAATAAATTCCGCGAATAATATGGAAAAATAAAAAAAATCTGATTACTTCAACATTTCATTTAGAAAAGTGTTAAAAGTGAATAGTTCATGAATTATTAGCAAAATATGTTATTACCATACTTGCCTCTCTTCAAAACTGGTATGTGACACGTCTGAGCCTGTGCTTGCTAATGTGACATGTATGCAAAATAAATTGTGCTTGACATAGACATGACATGACAAATTTCTCAAACCCTATTGACTAAAAATTAAATTCCATTGATGTGTCTAGTAAATAAAAAAAAATTTAGCTAATAAATTTTCTGTCAGTACTGTTGATGCACTTAGTGCTTGTCAAAGTTACATTTATTCCTTTGGGGAAAATTAATGCTAATTGGGTAAAACCTTTGACCTAAGCATTTACATAAATGCTCACCTTTAGAGAAGAAATTAAACATAATTAATTAAATTACAATTTTGAATTTGGAATATTTCATACACATACAATGAATCAAACTTTTAGGGATATTTGGTTATAAATGACATGCATTTTTTAGACATTAAACATAATTAAATTCAAATATTGATATGCATTTTTTAGATATGGTCATAAATGATATGCATTTTTTAGAAATTAAACACCTCATGATGATACAATGCATTCAAATTTTCTAGTGAGATTTGGTTATAAATGACATGCTTTTTTTTAGAAATTAAACATAATTAATTTCCAATTTTGAATTGGGCATCTCCCAAGTGAATACAATGTATCAAAATCTTCTAGTGAGATATGGTCATAAATGATATGCATTTTTTTAGAAATTAAACATAATTAAATTCAAATTTTGAATTGAGCATCCCCCATGATAATACAATGCATCCAAATTTTCTAGTGATATTTGGTTATAAATGACATGCTTTTTTTTTTAGAAATTAAATATAATTAAATTCCAATTTTGAATTGGGCATCTCCCAAGTGAATACAATGCATCCAGATCTTTCCAATGAGCTATAAATGAAATGCATTTTTTATGAATTAAAAAAAATTAAATTCACATTTTGAATTTGGCATCTCTCAAGTGAATACAATGCATCCAAATCTTTCCAATGAGACTTATAAATGAATTGCATTTTTTTAATGAATTAAACATAATTAAATTCAAACTTTGAATTTTGCATTTCTCAAGTGAATACAATGCATCAAAATCTTTCAAGTGAGATTTGGTTATAAATGACACTTCTAAAAATTAAAAATAATTAAATTAAAATTTTGAATTTTGGCATCTTCCAAGTGAATAAGATGCACCAAAATCATTCAAGTGAGATTAGGTTATAAATGACATGAAATATGTGTACATGAACAACTACTACCCAGTCAATTTTTATCAGGATTGTAACAAAATATATGCATGCATCATGTTTCTTCCGGATTTTTTTTTATTTAAGAAATTAATGTTTAAAATTAAATAAATAAGAAAATCGGATGAGAAATCACAAATATAGAAGGAACGGATTTCCAAAATCCGTCCCCAAACGTATTTTTAACATTTTTTTAAAAAAATAATATTTTAATGTGAGATGAAATTTTAAAATTCGTCCCCAATAAAATATTAATTTTTATAAAAATTGTTAAAAACGCGTATCGAGTTTCAAATATGCATAACTTTTAATAGAAAAGTCCATAGAAAACAGATTTTGAAAATCTCCGGTTGAGGGACAAATTTTGAAAATCCGTCCCTAAAAAAAAATTTTTTTATTGAAGGACGGATTTTGAAAATCCGTCCCCCAATAAAATATTAATTTTTATAAAAATTGTTAAAAACGCGTATCGAGTTTCAAATATGCATAACTTTTAATAGAAAAGTCCATAGAAAATATTTAATATCAATTCGGATAGATCGTTTTATGAGCTTTCTGAATTGATATTAAACGTTTTCTACGGACTTTCCTATCAAAAGTTATGCATTTTGAAGCTCGATATGCGATTTTAGCAATTTTTATAAAAAATAATATTTTATTGGGGGGTGGATTTTGAAAGTCCGCCCCTCAATAAAAAAATATATTTTATTGAGAGGCGGATTTTGAAACCCCGTCTCTCAATAAAATATATTTTTTTATTGAGGGACGGATTTTCAAAATCCGTCCCCCAATAAAATATTAATTTTTATAAAAAATGTTAAAATCGCGTATCGAGTTTCAAATAGACATAACTTTTGAAAGAAAGTCCGTAAAAAATGTTTAATACCAATTCGAAAATTTTGTAAAACAATCTATCCGAATTGATATTAAACGTTTTCTACGGACTTTTCTATTAAAAGTTATGCATATTTAAAGCTCGATACGCGATTTTAATAATTTTTATAAAAATTAATATTTTATGAGGGACGGATTTTGAAAATCCGTCCCTCAATAAAATAATATATTTTATAACAATTAAAATTATTTTTGAAAATCCGTCCGTGCTATTTTTATAATTTTTCATCCAATTTTCTTATTTATTTTATTTTTAATATTATAATTCTTAAATAAAAAAAATCGGTGTTTCTTCTGTCCATTTATACTTATGATATTCATGAAATTTTATACCTATGATATTCATGAAATGCAATTTTACCAAGAAACTCAGTTTTGACAACTTGTATGCACCCAAAACAAAAAAAAAAAGAAATTATATACTTATGATTTTTCATGAAACACAATTTTACATGAGAAAATTACAAAATCTATATATGACAAAATCAGACAAAAAAGAAATATTTTATAAAAGTCATTTCTTTTGATCATTTTAATAAATATCATATAACCAGAAACATATCTCTTTTTCTTGTTAAGAATGTACAGATTCTGAAAAATAGAGAAAATACGAACAATAAACTCCCCTTTATATATTGCACAAACATCATCAAATTTTTAGGTCCAAACTTGAACAATAGAACAAGATTTATGAAGATAGATATAAAATATATAAAATCATGAACTTATTTTATTCAAGAAAATAAGTGGAACATTCTGAACAAAAATTCCCAATTTAAAATTTATAGAAGAAGATAAGCATATTTAAAACTGAGTAATACCCAATATCTGCTGGGACTTCTCTGAAGTTCTTATTTTTTATTTTTAATCAATAGTATATGTTTCTTTTTTTCAGCCTTCAGGAGGTTTAGATTCATTGATTTCTTAGAAGCTCTAACACTAATAGCCACTGAACTATTAGGTTATTGACAGCTTCTATAGATTTATTTACCTTTAGTGAGTCGAAATGTGAGAAGCCAAGAAAAATTTACTGTGTTAACAATATAGTTCGTGTTGCGGTAAAAACACGAACAACTATTTTTGAGGTTATGAACACAAAAACATGGAAACAGAAGATGCTGGATAGCCATAAGAAAGACAAATCCACTGAGAAACGGTCTTCTTTTGTGCTTCTACACAGAGGCCACACCTTACTTTCGAGTTCAGAGTTTTGACGGATTGTTTTTCTGCGGCAGTTACTTATGCTGAATGCATAGAGAGTCGTATTTGGGTTGTCAGACTACTCAATCTTGGTTGTTATACTGTTATCTGTATAGTTTCAGTCATAATGATCTCAGTTAAAAAATTTAACATACAGTCAGAGAAGAATCAGAGAGAGAAGATGAAATTCAGCTTTAGGAGTTACTGGTTTCCTCCACTTTACTTTGCATACGTTTTTGTTGCCGTTTTGCACCGTCTTCAACACCAAAAACCCTAATTTTTTTTCTTTTATATATGAAAATGCAAATTTTCTTCTTCCAATTTCATATAGTATCCTATAATATACCCTTTTGTGTTTTGTCAGCAAGTATGGATCCAAAATATTTTACCAGTGAAAATGGTTCTGGCGTTGCTCCTCAAAACCTCTCCATTTTGCAGGAAAACGAAATATTGTTCTCTCAAAATCCGGCACATAACACAAATTTACTGAATTCAAATCCTCCTATCATGCATGCTGATCATCAAAAGGGGCAAAAAAATTGGCTCCTCGCTAATCTGCAGAAGAATCCTTCTTGGCCAGCACCATCTTTCACAGCTTTGTTATCAATGGATTATTCGCTAGTTCTTGGTGCAGAACTTGCTGCTGAAAGAAACCCGACAGATTTATTCCAGTTCTTGACCCCAATAGAAGCTCCAGAAATGCCCGAGATACAATCTTCTTTGACCATAAACACAAATAACTTGCCTCCGTTGCAACCGCCTGATTTCCGTGCAAGTCCAGTAACAACTCAACCAATTCCTCAGGCACCTACTAACCGTCATGTTTCTCTCGTTCATGGCTCACTGGATTCAACACTGCAGGGTACCAGTATTGATCTGACACACACCACAGAAGCCAGCCTCCATCATGTCACATTAGATCCATCACGACGTGTATACCCATGCACAGTGTGTGGAGCGACATTCTACAATGCGCAAGCTTTAGGAGGTCACATGAGCTACCACTCTAAAGAAAAGAGGAAGAAACAACTGAAATGAAGGGGTTCTTTTGCTTAACAATCAGAAATATGTCACAATAGGTCTGATTATTGTGGTACAATTTCAATTTCTATTTGTGAAGTTCTGCATCCATTTGGCATCTTTTATCTTCTTCTTTTTTCTGATGGAAGTCTTTAGTTTCTGATCTATTCTAATTTTGTTGGTTTTGTTTTCTATTTAGTGTAATATGTTCGATCATGTATTAGGTGAATTTGTTTAAGGTTCTAAGCATTTTCCTTATGCATGTCAATCAATCTGCTTGAGTAAAACTTAATTTGCAAAAATTTTGAGCCACTGAATGATGAATATACCTTATAGAATTGTTCTGTGGGGATGTGAGCTTGAGATGGAAAATAAATTTGTTGGGAAGAACATTTTGCCAATTAACAGACACAATTCAAATTGGAGAGCTTAGAAAAACTGGAGAACCAGACTGTCTGTTCTGGCTGAGATCATAAATTTATGGCCAAGTATTCAGACGGTTTCCGTTAGCATTTTTCAGAAAACTGAATTTAGCTTCTAAAATTACTGCCGAAGTTTCAAAAAAGAACCGTTAGCATTTTCAAAATCTGGCTGGAACTTCAAACTCCGGCCTATCCTTGTTTCAATTGATCTGAACTACATGCAAAGTTTTGCATAACAGAACCTGATATAGAAAATCAATTCTTTCAGCCCAATTATTTAAAGGCCGTATTTGACGCCAGTCGGTGAAACATGATGACAAGCACAGTAAACATTTTCCTTTCTGAGAACTAAGATGAAAACATTTCTTTTAAAAGCTTGGGACCGAGGCTTTAATAGCAAAAGGTCTACATGGAAGAAAATTTCGAAGCCTAAAACTTGCTCGAATGAGATTATCTACTTTGCCCATTATTTGGATTAGATCTGAAACAGGCTGATAACAACGGCCCGAACATATATCAAGGACGCGCCTGATTTAGGGCGGTAGTTTTGATATGGACCACTGACAAAATCAGGTAACCTAGAAAAATTAACAAGCGCACTAATATAAATGCATAAGCATAAAAATCAGACAGACAATGGTTGAATTAATGCTTTCAATTCAGTGCCAGTATAATGAAATCAGCTACCAGCACACGCAACACAACCAGTAGGTAGCATTGAACAAATTAATCGTACCAGATCTAGCATTTTCTTTAAGTTATATCAGCCAGTTCCAGTCCATTCAAGTAAGTTTGCTCTAATCAATAGTATACAATAGATAATTTTGATGACTGTAGCTAATATATTAATCAAACATATAATTAGGAAAGAAGAACAACATATAGAAGAGCAATATGTTTCTTTCAAAATGGAAAATGACCGAGGTAATGAATTGTTACTTTGAAAAAGGAATAGCATTACGTTTTCTTGCTTTATAAAGTCACGGCTGAAAAGCTGGGTCTCCAGATTTATTGAAACTAAATATTCTTAAAGCATACTGTCGTCCATAATTACATAAACCTAAATTTAGTTATATTTAAATTTTAGTTAACAAAATATGAAGGATAAGCATTATAATCATGCATCAATAATCTGTGTATTTGCATACTGGTACAGGACAACAAAAAGTTTACTTACTGATGATTAATCTAAGCTAGCTATCAATATATGCATATATTGTAAGTTCAAATCTTTTTCTCGAACTTTCTGACTGAAAAGTAACGTCTCATCGGATATAATGGATTTTGAAAACCCCATTAAAATGGGGTGTTTAATAGACTTGTAACCGTGCGACTCACTAGAATATCGGCATAAAACGGTAACTTTCGCTGACTTTAATTTTGTGACGTAAAGCAGTAAACTCCAATTGACTTCAATTTTGCAGTCTTATTGGTTTTCAAGACGATACCAGCACTGCAGGTCCATCAATAAATATTCTTGGTCAACTAGTGTCAAGATAACACGTAAGAACAGTGAATCGAATTTTTGCAATTTTTATAATTCAGTCACTATATAAAGTTATGTTTATGTGTGCTCAAATTGACGTGTATGTTGACTATTCGACTGTGCGTATATATGTAGGGATGCCGGCTGCGCCGTGTTTTGTTACTGTGAGATTGAGAGGGGAGGTAAATCTGGTAAATGGCAAAATTGAAACTTCTATATGAGTTGTCTGATTAAAATTAAATATATAAGTCAAAATAATTAGTTGAAATTTAAAAATTATGCATCTATGTTATGCATGGAAGAGTGTCAGTCTGTATTTTTTAAAATTTTATCAGACAGCCCTGAGTCAATCAATGATTTATTATTTTATTTCTCTCTTGACTTCTGCTGTTGAGAACATTTCTTCTGTCTACAACTTGTATTATTTGCAATTCTATGTGCATATAATTAGAATGACTTGTCAGGAGCATCCAAAAAGATGCCAAGATAACAAATCTTACAATACATGGCATGAATAAGACAACAAAATATATAATGGCAAGGCACCATATGAAACTAAAATTTAGGCAAGTATAATTTATAATTATAGTTCTAGACTTTAGAACATACAGATGGTGATGGATCATGCCTTTTTGCGAAGATACGCATATAGTGTTTCGCTCCGGCAAGAGACATTTAAACATAATGGATGTCTAAATTAACAAAGTCTTTATTAAACAAAAAATTATATATATATATATATATATTAATAAATTAAAAGTGTGAAAAATCAACAATTTTCTTCAGTTGTAATAAATTGAAGAACTGTTTTTCTTTTATTTTCTCCATCAATTTTGTACCAACAAATGTGTATACAAAGGAAATGTTGGATATATTAAAAGCTAATCCTTGCAAATTCTAGAATATAGTAAGATAGATAGATAGGTGTGAACAAAATTAATTTGTTTCACCAGCAAACCCCCTTCCTAATCTAACAATACATACACACATGCGCACACTCTCACTCATCACTAAAGTTAATTTGTACAGCTGCCTTACCGTTTTTCTGGTCATGAGATAAGTGCTATCCAGGCCAAAAAGACTTAAAGCAATTAAAGCATTGATTTAATCTTTAATTACTACTGGTAAACAGCCATTTTACAGGACACATGACCAAGCAAGATAACACGTGTCATCACATATTCATGGGTAAACAACCGTTTCAAACTGGTAATATCTCTTTTTTTTCTTTCATGCACCTTTCTTTTACTCACAGTTATGGAAAAGTTTTGACCCTTCCAAACAAACCCCAAGCTCTGGCTTATCTTTCTCTTGGTTATATATTTTTCTTCTTTTGTCATGGCCAGGGCACTCACGCAATCGAACCAACATTACTCTGTCTATTCCCATTTTACCCCCGCTCTATTCGCACTATAAAAGGCCATTGAACCTTCGCTAAGCCCCAGCCTCCAGTGCATTCCATGTTTTTTGTGTCTCATTTATTTGTCAGATATGAATCCCTTTGTTGTTCAAAACTTCTGCTCCAACAAAGGATATCAGTTCCGTAATAAACCTCCCATGACATATCCGCAGCTTGTGCAGAATGGCTATTTCTCATCAGTCAGTAGAAACAACATGCTAAGGTACCCATATCATGCCATCAGTTACTATAGTGTTCTACCACAGAATCCTAAACCACTACCTGCAAACCATCTGCAGTTTGGTCCCGGTAGCCGACTACTATATCCTGTAGCTTCATATGGTGGTTTAAATCAAATTAACCAAAATTCTCCATACCCGAGAAGTGTTCTCAACGGAAGGGTGAGGGCATTGGCTGAGCATCCTCATCAAACCCAATTGGTTATAGCAAAGAATGAGCCAACAAGGAAAATGCATCCCTCTTTAACTCAAACAAAATCCCTAGGGAAGAACTTTACCAAATCGCCACTTGGGTCTGATACCAACCATGCAAGATTATTAGATGTGTTTAATAAGAACTTTAATTTATCGAGGCCTACAATGCCTGACGTGCATGACCAAAAGAGAAAGCAAATAGCTCCTGATGAGGAGGTGATGACTGTGCAAAATAGTTGCTCTCTCCTAAATGGCCAAGGTAACAAAAGAATGAAACCTACACTTGGGGCTCAGAATGATACCAACAGATGTGTGAACAACCAAAATGTCATGAAGAAAAATGAGGATCAAACGAGATCTAGGTTTGTGATTCAAGAGGATGAAAATGGTTGGCTAAGGGTTTGCTCTGAACCTTTGTCAGAGAGCAATAACCTTAGAGAAGAGAGTATCAGCAAAACTCATCTAGGAGGGAATAACACCAAGGCAAGTTTGGTCGACAAAGACAACGAGCTGACCGACTTGGACTTGACCCTGCACTTATAGAAGAAATCAATAATTAAATCAATTTTGAGTTGTTTTACCTAATAATTTTAATTATTGTTGTTGTTTGTTGTTTGTTATTGTTTCTTTTAGTTCTCTTTAGTATTTCATATCTTCTTTTTATCTAGTATCTTGTATTAGTAGGGTTTGTTTATCAGAGAAATATTTTAATGTGTTTTCTCATGTTTTAATTAGCAGTTTGTGTTTGCAATTTGCTAGAAATGCTATTCTAAAGGTGTTATATTTTGTTCCAATCGCTATACTAGAACTGTGTTCAGTAAATATGAATACTATTCCATGTTTATATTTACCAACCAAAGACAAAATTAAGAGCTTACGTATTAAAAGCGATTTGGGATTACAAGACAATTTGTTTCTCTATCCTTCTGTATAATCTTGCAATTAATTATTCTGTATCTAACTAATTTCTAGTATATCATTACCAAGATTATCACACAATATGAATTATAATACCAAAAATAATAATTTGTTTAATTTTAACAATAGGAATGGAGTAAAAGAGAAACAATTCTTGATGAACATAACTATGTACTCTCAGAACTGCAAGCCTAGCTAGCACAGTGGTGATATGTATCACATCTTTACGGAGAAATATAAGTTCAAGTCCCGCAAGAGACATTTAAAAAAGAATGAATGCCGGAGTTAAAATATCAAAGAAAAATAACTTCGTACTCTCATTTTTTTTTGAAGTACTGAATTGGAGATGTAGAAATATCATAGTTTACTGAATTAGAGATGTAGAAATATGCATGTAGAAAGTAGGTTTTTGGGGTGCAACTTGGGGTTACTTTATTTCACTGTTTTTGTACTTTTGTAATTTTAATTTTGTTTATGATTTTAATAGTAAAAATGTATGAAGGGAACAGGCGATATGTATACTTGGGAGGTTGTAACGACTTAAATTCGGGAAAACCCAACTTTTCTACCATTTCAATTATAAGATAGGCATTAGTATGCATGCAAGAATCTTAGACTGTGAAATACGATACATATTAACGTATACATATTAACATATACAGAGGTTTGAGCCTTTGAGGAAAAACACCAGTATCCACAATAGTATAGATCAGAAGAAGAAAAAATAATCTGAATGCATCATAAGTTGTATAGCAAATATCAAAGGAGAAGAGACTACCATATCAAGGAGGAACGGGAAAACAAAAATCAGCAATTCCATTTAACAGCATTGTCAATTTGTCCTTGTGGTTGTGGATAATGCTTGTATATACATCAATCCAGATTGTGTGTACCAGTTTAATGAAATCGACCACCGGCACACACAGCACAGCTAGTAAGGTAGTATTGAACAATCAATTGTACTAGATCCAGCATCTTCTTTATGAAAACAAACTATTTTTAAATTAGACATGTATTGTACTCACGGCATTAATTTTAGATCTCGCTAAATTATTCCTGAATTATGAATTTGTCAGTATGCATGCAAGAATCACAATAAAATGCTCTTGTGATTTGTGAAGTGAGGACTCTGTTTTCAAACTATGTGTTGATATCAAACTTTGCCGTTTGAAATAAACCGAGTTCATCAATATCATAATCTTGGACTCTTGGTGAATGCCCTTTGACAAAAAAATGCAGCAACCTTTTTCTTCACTTGTTTCTTTTGTTCATCAATATCATAAACTTTGCTGCAAATGATGAACAAAAGAAACAAGTGAAGAAAAAGGTTGCTGCATTTTTTTTTGTCAAAGGTCATTCAATAAAAAAAAAACTTTTATCAGATTGCTTGAAAGTACTTTCATGTACTTTCTAAGGTTCCTAAATCTGAAGAAAAATGTCAAAATAACGGGGTTAAGTATCTTAAGTCGAATTGCTATCGCACAGCATTCACCAATTCAGGTATCTAGATTCAGTAGATGTTCCAATTTTTAAAACTAGAGATGAAAGGTTTCTCTTTCTTTTTTTTTTAAAAAAAAATTATTGGAACCAAGGCTAATATATGGAAATAGTCATTGATGATAGAAATTTGGAAGCCCAAAACTTGCGCCAATGGAAATATCTAATCAGCTCAGTTATTTGGACTTGATCGGAAATGGGCTGAGCAGGAGTGGTCCGAACATATTTCCGACGACAAGGCCTGGTTTTCGAGGGAGGTATTGATACACATCACCAACTCCAGTTTTGTTGAGAAACCTAGAAAATTAACGCACTAATCTAGGTGCGCAAGTGTAAATCTGATAGAAGATGATTGAACTAATGCTTTCACTTAATTTATGGTGAGAATTTATATGTCTCAATTTTGGTGCTTTATTATGTTTTAGGCTTTAAAAAGTTGACAGTTCATGATCTAAAAGCTTATCTATACATATCAATTTTTTTTTCTGAAAAGGTAACTATATCAAAATTAAACCATTCAATATGATCTGTATATTTTTGTAATGTACACCTAAAATATGATACTTGATATATCTTATTTTGACCAATATAGATAATATTTAGATGTCTCTCATGATTACAGAGTCTTCATTCTCACTAAGATGAGATCTTTCATCTGAAGATCGATCGAGACATCTTTCCGCTTTTAAACTCACGTAGCAGTCCTGACGTGTCCAGCTCTGATGAGATCGAAGATCATTCATTTGAATCGTATTTTGGTTTTGCCAGTGCCATAATATCTATAGAATATGGGAGGCCCATTCTACCGCATGCCTCGCCGAGGTAAGTCATTGAAATGGACTGATGAAGCTCCGTAGGACTACCGTTGGATCAGAGAAACTAGGAGAAAGAGTATGTAGGATTATCCTTTGTCGGATCGAGATGATGCATGTATGAAATTTTCTAAAGTTTTCTGTTTCATCTATTACGAAAATCTTTTTTTGTGGCACGCATACGTACCTCCGAGGGAAACATTCTGATTTTTAAATTGGCACGTTACACACTTTCTTCTGGATACTCAAAAATTCATCTCATGTATGTTCTCATTTGATCTTGGCAGCACTTGGATGAAGGAAAAGAGTTTGTTATTTATGCATCTGTGCTCGCTTCCATTTTTGCCTCTAATTAACCGGGCGTCTGGGATAGGTGACTACCTATGCTATATCAGTGGACCTGTATACAGATATTATTATATACCTGTTATCAATATAGATATTATTATAAATATTAAATAAATTATTATATATATTAATGATTTTATTATATATGCAAACTAATTTTATATAATACTATCATTATTCAACTTAAATGAGTTATTATGTATATATTAATGATATTTAAGTTAAATAATAAAAGTACTGTATAAAATAAAATTGTTAATATGTATAATAACCTATTTTATGTATATAATAAAATTTGTATCGACTATGGTATCAATAATGATATCTCCATAATATTTTCCTATATACTTAGCAAGTTAGTTATATCAAATGGGAGATGGTTATCTAGGCAAACATTTTGCTAACATATATTTTTGATATAATATCCTAATATATATCCCTCCGTTTGACAAGTGAAGTAAAAGTAAAACGAAATAAGTGTTAAATCACTTTAAAGTATTGATGTTTGATAGTAATGAAGTAAATAAATGAAATAGTGGAAGTAAAAAATGTTAAAAATTATGAAATTTGGTGATTTAATTTTACTCTCTCTCTATAGATACTTTAACTTATTTCACTTTAAAACACCTCTATTTAGTATATTAAAGCGTCTTAATGCACTTAAATTATTTTTACTCCAGAGGATATGATTTTATTCAAGTGAAAAGCTTTATTATTTCAAAAATAAATTGTCTTAACGCTAAATTATATTGATAATTATTTTATTGCCATGACCAGTAAAGTATGCATTGAAAGTACCTCGCTCTGCATGATGAATTAATCTTGAAATAGAACATACTAACTTTTCTAGCTAGTAGGAAAATATAGTGTGCTAATCTTTGATCTAATAATTCTATGAATTATGAGTCTTCAAAAAAAAAAATCTTTAGAATTCAATTTTTTTCAAAAACAGTACTTTATTTATATTTTAATATTTGTTACACTAAAAGTACATTGGAGGTTTTTTTTTTGTAGTGAAAATATTCTTATACAAATTATTTATAATACAATCCAAATTTCTATTACTTTTTGGTAATTAGCAGTCGAGTTTTACTATAAAAATAGATTAATTTAACTGCTTGAGCATTTTTACGTATTTCTCGCAAATATAAGCAACAAGATATATTGGACTCCAAAGGAAGCATGAACCCAAACCCTAATAGCTAATAATCGGTATTAAATTATTTGCATTTGTCCAAATAACTAAAAATTTCTTTCTCTAATATATGAAAGAAATATGCATATAGATATTGACAGGCTATATCTATAAAAGTCACTCCGTCAAAATTTCATTATGTACACAATTTAGATGTTCAAAAAATGACATGTTTTGCTATAATAACCACATTTGTTAGTTTCATTCATATAAAATAAGTAATTTTATTTACAACTTGTAATGTTCATCAATCTTCATTCACATACAAAATATGTCACAAATTTTTACAACATCTACTATTATTTCTTAATCAATAATTTATAAGATATAAATTGATTTTTAGTTTCAAAGTAAGTATTAATAAATTGCACTTAAAAAAATAAAATAAATTCAAGTTAACAAAAATTTTATTGATAGACTCTAGTTTACTAAACTAACAACTAATTAAAAAATTGAAAATAGAGGTACAAAAAAATAACAATATAAGTTTACAACTCATTAATAATGTTGTAAACTAGAAAGTTATGTTTAAGAACTAAGCAAATTAGACTTGTTTAATCTCTGATAAGACCAACGCTCTTCTCAACTCCTCCAAAAATTAATCTATATAAAAAAATATCACAATATAATGAACTTGAATAATAAGTACACAACACAGAAAACTTGGCTTTAGTAGCAATCTACATGAAAAATTATAGCAAAAACTCACTTATTTCTTGAAAAAAAACACTAAACATGCAAACAAAAGAAAAAAACAAAATAATGTTTGTAGGTTTCAAAGAACATATATCCAACTAAGTATTGCAATAATTAGATTACCTCATGATGTAGATATGTCAATTTTCTCCAATATCATATTCTAGATCATACGCTTATTTTTTAAAACTATTTGAGAGAGAACAAATTATTTTTAAATAAAATACCAGTTACTGATATATATCACTAGTTGTAAGCAAATCATACAATTATAATGAGTTGTAGTAGGGGGGCCCCTCCCAAAAAAATAAAATAAAATGCTATATCATGCAAAAATATATATCTTACACAATTAATGCATGCAAAAGAACATATTATTTCGATGAACCCAACTAATGTACGACATCTCAATCCCAACCTTCAACTAAAGTGATTGCAAGGCTTGGATTATCGGATCCTTTTTGAGATTATTTTGTCATGATGGTATATATTAGATGCCAACACGATTCGATGCTGAAAAAGAAAAAAAGGAGAAGTTAATCTTATAGGAATGCAATGATATATGGACAGTTAATCTCCTATTTTTTCATGGCAAAAAGAAGAAACTATAAGCAAACAATGCATCAATAATAATATAACAATTAACAAACAATGAAAATAGAAAGATGCAAGGATTTTTTTTTCCCTACTTATGAAAAAAAAAATCTCGTCATGATCGAACGGTCTACCTACTGACATCTGATCGAATTGAAAATTTCCCATATATATATATATGCCTTTTTCAAAAAAAAGAAAGAAAGAAAGAAATGGAAAAGTTTGGTTTGTTTAGTGCGATTACATTTGGTTGAAAAGGCCTTTGTTTTCCTTTCGAGCAAATTGATCGGACGGGTTCGTTTTGTATTAATGGAGTCGATATTATCTTCCATATTAATTTTATTATTCAAATTAAATAAATTATTATTTACATTAATAATTTTATTATATAACTTATTTATACAGTTTTTTTGTTATTTAATTTAAGTGAGTTATTATTTAGATTATATAGTGATATTTGAATTTAATAATAAAAATACTATCGAAAATAAGTTGCATAATAAAAACATTAATATAAATAATAATTCATTTTATATGAATAATAAAATTAGTATCAATGACGGTATAAATGGTTCTGATCAAGATATCGCCATGTAATGACAGCATATATATATATACATATATATACATATATGGACACTCACAATAGGATGGTATGTTGTCATTGGAACGTCACAATACGTATGTCTATTACGTGACATATCTCATCACATGACGTGTTCTTTTAACTAAAATTGACACGTCAGCTATGGCACGTCATGTGATCACGTTAAGACACACATCGATAATTTCAAATATTTTTTAATTTTTAATATAATACGAAACATATTTTTTATCATAAAAAAAATTTCTAATTTTTTTCTTCGTTTTTTCACAAATTTAAATACCTTTTAATATTTTTTTCATTAAAAAAGATAATATTCGAGGAAAAACATGACTATATGTGATGTGGTATATATGTATCACGTCACGTTACGTATTGACACGTCAAGATATAACACAGCGTGTTTGAACATGATATATCATATATGTATCATGTCATAGACATAATGTGTCTTTAATTTATAATTTTTTATATGTCACATTATGTCACGTAGTAAAAAAATTTTGGTCACATCATGACACGTTACATGACTAAGACACTTTATATTTTTTCACGAACATCATGATACGTTATGTTTTTTATTCACTGGTAGTGGGATATTGTTTTCATTTTTTTTAATAGTAAAGCAGCAAAGAAAAAGCTGTGAATTCTTGCGAATTGGCCCGGCCGGCCTATCCTAGAGCCCAAGGATATTATAGAAGTTGTTATTATTAGTTTTGTTATATATATTTGATTAACAATTTTTCAAGTTATTTTAATGCCTGGTGAAAGCTTTTTCTTTTGATTATTCTCTACAGTTTAATCAGTTCAGCATTGATTAAATATAACTAGTGTGAACATATTTAATAAGAAAAGGGATCCTTGACAATAATTATTGAAATATTAATTAAAAACTACTTGTCATAGATAGTGAATATTTAGGATATTTCTACTCTTTGTTAATTTTTAGGTTGCTCAAGATCAGTGGTATCAGACCCTGTTTTAATTAATTGTTTTCAAGAATTACTCAATGCCAATATATTATACTTTGTTGAAGCAAAAGAAAAACAATCCGACTCAAAACAGAAAAGGATACGTATATGTAATAGGAGACGATTAGAAATAAAAAAAAAACTGAGAAAAAGAACTAAGTACAATCATACTAAAATTGATCCAGACACAATTTAATGTTAAATTGTTAACTTATGTTTATGCTAATTAATACATATGAAGTTTCAAATCAAATTGTAGCAATTTAATAAAAGGCATTAGTTACATCCACTATATCACTTGTTCTTATTGTAAAGTTTTAGATTGATCAGTAGCAATTGTTTATTGTTCTTAAATTACATCCACTATATATCACTTGTTCTTTTTCCTTTTTGTCTCATCCAGATAGCCACAAAATGCAATTAATTAAAACCATTAGCCACAAAATGGAAGTAAATGAGACCGCTGACTTTGAGTACACAACTGAAGTGAAATAAAATAAATGTAGGTTTTGTTAGTTTTTACTTCAACGAAAAAAGAAGAAGAAAGATTTAGTTGTTTTAATGATTCATTAAATGCAAATTTGGGATAAGAAATAATGGAATATATAGTGCTTGGAATATTTGTACGCAGTCTGGTACCAAACCCTAATCACCCCCCCCCCCCCCTTTACCGGGTTATAATTATTAGGTACCTTAATAAAAGCTATCTGATTCAAGAATTAGACAATGATGTGAGGGCAGTGAGAAATCATAAAATTACCATTAGTCTAGCTAATTATTTTCTGAGTTAATTAATGGCAAATCGGTATTACATATCGACATCATCATGTCTTTACAATGCCTGTACCAAATTGAAAATTTGTGCATATATATAAAGACTATATGAAAGAAATTTTCTGAGGTATCTCTCAAATTGAAGAAATGCGTATACCGCACCCGAAGGATGATGTTGAAATCATATGTAATATTATCATCTTTGGTCAGTGTATCGACTAAGTTTCATCAAGATAATATATATGTGTACTTGATTAGATAACAAGAGATATACTGGTTGTAAAAGAACAAAGGATAAGAGGAATTAAGGATATATTTCATCAGAGAGCTAGATGTCCTTATCATAATTTTCATGAATCCTGATCTAATATTAAAATGTTCAAACTGATGAGCAGTAATTCTAAGGAATTTAAGTATTTTCATATTATAACTAGATTTAATTTGCCAAAATAGCAAGTATTTAATGTCATTGACTTCACTCTGCCAAAATAAAATAAAACAACTAATTAATTTTGACTTGTTTTGAGCACTGGCATGATACTTCCGACACATTGCTCCCTCGTTTCACCCACTGTCACTGTGCCTGGGACCCCCGCGGTCATACTTTGAAGGTGGGGCCTTGATCTGTCAGTGAGAGTGGGGTCAAGGGGCATTCACTTTCAAGGGTACCCTATATTTTCTGATTTCAATTAATTTTGCTTAATTTAATGATCATTCAATGCAAAACATGACATATAAGAAATTATTCAGTATATCTTTTAAAACTTTCTGGTGCCAGACACGCCAGTCCAACTTCTCAAAGCAACATTTGCCTCCAAACCCTAATTTCTGTCAACTTCAATCCATCATGGATCAAAATCCTTCCAATGGAAATAACACCAGCCCAGCCTATATTCCACCGTCATATGTGTCGCCGATGTATGAAGCGATTTTACCTTTCTATGAACCCGTAAACACTAATTACCCTCCAGTTCCACTGGAAATAGGCCATTGGAATGCTACTCCTATTAGTGTTAACTGGAATAATCCTGCTTATGTACTGGAGACAACTGACCAAGCTCCTACGGCGCCCAATCATCCACCCAATTACCTCGTGAGTTATTTTGTATTGGATACCAGTGCTAATATCAATCGTACCACTTTCATAGCAAATTCTGAGCAAATTCCGGACCTGAAAAACAAGAACCCAACATGCAAGCTTTTCAATGCGAGAAATGTGCCTCAAAGTTCTATTCCAAATATGCATTCGGGGGCATATGAGTGCTCACTCCAAACAAGCAAAAAAATCAGAGAAGATGTCGCAAACAATACTGGCGACAGTCGACAAAGCAAAGCACGCTGCAAGTATCTCTGGCATGAATGAAAGTAATAATGCCTCCGTATCTTCCACCTCGAAAAAGAGGAGTAGAAAGAAAGGAAAGAATGTAGTTTGTGATGAACCCAAGGCCAAGAAACAGGTGTAGTATATATAGTGGCAGTGTGTTTCTTTGTTAACGTCTCGCTTTCTTACTTCTTTTTTTTTCATTTTAAGAGGGAGGTTTCCTTCTTTTCCTTCTATTTTCTATCTTCTTTAGTCTTCTTTTTAATTTCCTTTTAGTATCTATCTTATGCTCTAACTATGTATAGTTTGGAATAAGTTTGATATATTTGCATATTTGCATCATAGACAAGAGCTCTTTTTCCCTTTTTTTTATTAAATAAAAGGGTTTAGACCCCTCTTTAAATAAATGGAGATGATATAGTTCTCCCGATATTGTCCTTTTATTTCACTCACTATCATTGATGTAGGAGCTCCAGACGGATAGCTTTAAGGGGGATCGTTTTGTCAGTGATAGAGGAGCAAATCCTGTCATAGGGGCAAGATATATTTTTCCTTAAACAAATATATCCATCAGGAAATGCAGGAAAGTCAAGGTTCTTGTCAAATCTAAATTAAATTAATAAATGTGATCTTTTCTTGTGATTTCTCTTTAGTCTTGAATGTACAAATTTGTATTTATGCATTTTATGCATCCTTCATCTGCTTCAGAGTAATTTCAGCATATTAACAAAGAAACATTTACATCATTTTGTTCAGGTGGCAGATTTTGTATGACAATTAAGAAGTCATCATTCCAAATTAATCATGTTATAAATTTTGAGTTCCCCATTTTCACAAGGAAATTAGTTAAATTGCATCCACTCAAATTAAAATTGGTAGATACCAAGGCCTCCATGAGGAGGCCCGGTTCACAACTTTAAACAACTTAGGTCAAAGTTTGATGCTCTACATCCAAGTTATCAGATCTAATTTGGGCTTAATATTTCCATTTTAGACCTATAATTTGGTTAACTAGTAATGAGACATGTTAGCAACATAGATGACACATGTTGCATACATTAGAGGATGATTAGCATCAGTTAGTTAGAGGAGTTTGTTATAGAGTTTGGTAGAGAGATTAGTTATGTATCACACTAATCCCAGCCTAAATAAAGGCAACAACTGTACATGTAATAGTTGATGAAATACAATTATTCTATCACCCCCTCATTCTCTCTTTAATACTGTTTACATGGTATCAGAGCCAATTTGGCTAACCCCCTTCTGATCCCATCTTTTTCTCTTTTTTCCTTTTTCTTTCTTTCTTCTCAGTTTTCTAGCAACAGCGCTTAAGGAGCAAAAAGTAAAGTAAAATAAAAAATCATACCATAATTCATTTAATTTATGTAGAGGTTGGGTTCATATCTCCTCAACTATCCTATTTCTTTTTTCATTAATTTAGTCACCTTCTCTGCTAATGATTAAATTATTTTTGTTGGGTTATAAAAAAAAATGTGTGTTCAGTTGTTTTATGAGGCCCTTCATGAATGTGTGAGATCCCTAATTCAGTGAGTGAAATCAATTAAAAGAGGGATCATTTGACAATAATTATTTTGACAATCTTGATAATAATTTTTTTAATTCAAAAAATTTTTTTTGATAAAAGTACGAAAAGATACTGATTTTTATTCCTTTTCGAAAGCAAAGTACAAGATAGAGGAGAGGTATAAGAGAACTATACCTTAAAATATTTATAGATTGATTGTATTTCAAATTTTATTCAATTTAAGTGTTATTTCATGACACTTAAGTTATATAAATTTGAAACATAAACAAACATAAGTTCAAAAATATATCTATAATTTTTTTCTATTTTTAAGATTTTTCCAAATTTATTTGAAATTCCATTGTCAAATGTTCCCTCCTCGATAAATTATTATATTGTGGGTTTCTATGTCAAAATTATTATGTCTACTTTTTTTTTCATTTTGCATCTATTTGATAGTCTCCATCTAAATTTAGAACTTGAACTCTTTCTCCAAATATGATTCCCTTTCCGAGAATGAAACTAGGAAAAACATCCTAATAATTCATAATTCATAATAAATAAATTAATAATTCCTAATATATAAAAGAGATTAAACCTCAAAGTTTTCTAAATATGTCACATCATCTATGTTCTCTATCATTGATTTTATTTCTCTCAATTATTTTGATTTTTGTATTCTTCAATATGATAATGCTAATCATATTATTTCTTTATTGAATAACTATATTTTTTTCAAAACGAAACCCAATGAACAACCTAGTAGTAATAACTATAACAAGAATAGTAATAATAAGAAAATTAAAAGTAGATGCAGAAGAACAAGCAATAAAATTTTCTTTTCATGTCGCAACATTAAAAAAGTTTTAATCTTTTGAAAGATCTTGGAGTGGAAGTGAAGAATTTCAATGTATTTTATGAATATATTAGAAAAATAATTATAATACATGGCGAATTTCAGAACCCTTTTCAACACTTCCAATAATGCTCTCTTGCTTCTATAGTGAAGCAAGGTTTTCTTTTCATTAGTTATCATATTAAATGACACGTCATGCTACCAAAAGTACTAACTGTAGACAGTTACATTGTACATTTTGTTTTTTTTAGAAGTAGAATGTACATTTTTTTCAAAGTTATAGGAAATATAGTTGGATTATGTGCAACACCTACAAACCAAACAGCTTGCCACGCTGGTTGGTCTAAATTCTGGATGTAACATTTATTAACATTAATTTCATATTGGAAGAAATTTGAACAAAAATATCTGAACAATGAAAATTACTATTCAAGCATTTAAGTAATTATTCTCAAAGGTCAATTTTGAATGTATAATTATTAGGTTCACCATTCACAAAACCTAACACACAAGTTCAATTTCATGTAAAATTGATGATTTGCAACTAGATCAAAAATCTCCAGCCTCCATCAGAATTAATCAAATCAAAAACCATGATTAATATTTGAAAGCTCATTGCACCAACCTCCATGAAAGAAAGTCTTTGCATGGTTGGCTGGCCCCTTGAATAATAATAGTAATAATAATGTAATATGATCTGGACTAAGGTTGTTAGTGCACCTTTTTCTACACACACACACACACATTCATCTCATTGGTTAATTGGAGATTCATTGATTCAATAATAAATATATTCAGCAATCAGCCGGCCAAAGATCTTTCATGTATTTTTGTCATTGAAGCACCAATTTTGTAAGACTGAATTAAAGAGATTTTGGATTTTTGTCACCTTTAAGATGTGGACAGAGAGGTGCACCAAATTCTTTTATTTTCTTTTATTTTGTTTATTTCATTTTTTAAGAACTATTATGGCTTTTATCTTAAGGGGGATTGGGTGGAGTTTATATCCTTTGAAACAGACAATTATTTCATTATATATAGTTGGTAGAAAAAAATTACGTGAGCACTATAACTGTTATTATAGTAGGCAATATCAAAATTCGTGCAAAAAACTTTTTAGTGGGGAGGGGGGATTTTTGTCCGTTTTAGATGAAGTACTTCAACAGATACGAACTCGATTGGGTAGACTGTAGGAACATTATTCGTGATCCTCTAGTGAACTCTAAATTAACATAAAATTACCTTGATTCATGTTGTCGGTCTTCTGAAGAGACATAACCCTGTTGATCACCGGATTTCTTAAGCCTTCGCGGTGATCCTTCTCTTCTCCGATGGAGAGACGAAGAGAATCGGCCCGGCGGTTTTCTTCTCTTTTCAGAAAAATCCGAATTTGTTTTGGAGAGAGAAAGTCTGTTGGTTAATGTCTTATGACGATAATGGAAAAAAGACGGTTCTTGATCCCTTTATAATGGGTGTCAATAACCGAAAGGTTGACAAACCACTGGTTATACCTTAGCGGAGATCCAATTTCTCTCTTAACGGGTTTACTTTCAAAATTAGAAAACTGCCTATTAGTTGTATTCTCCAGGGACCAATAACATAATTGTATTATTACTAAACTTTATATAATTTAGACCATCACTAAATCATAAAGTTATTAATACGTATTCTACACATTAAGGGCCCCACTTCTCATGACACATATTGAAACCCGATAAATAATATTTAATTTGATCACTTCATAACGGGTCTAATTAGATATTTAACAGTCTATTATTCAATATATATTTATATTACATATAAGCCTATATAATTTTATAATTAATAGAAATTAATTCCAACATAGACTGGTATAGCTGATAATAATTTCCTCAATGAAATATTTATTTGATTTTTAACCAGTATTGTTTCACTAATGATAGACTCATAATTTATATTTTTGGTGTGGTCATTATATTAGTATTATACTATTATGATTGTTTTCCGGATAATCTTTGTTAAGGGGGTCATTATACTAGTACATTTTTTTAGTGTGGTCATTATTAAAAAAAGAAATAATTATTGAAAAAAATTAAATTTTAACAATTAGATAACATCTATTAAAAAATCTTGCTTTCGCTAATTTTGAGACAAATAAATATCTTTTTATTCTTTTCAGAAACACCAAAGATCAATATAATGAAAAATAACATAATAACTCCCAAAAAGTATATGCAGACAAAAGTAGAGAAGTTCATTTGAAATGTTTCTTTACACTTTAGAGTTTACACATATCAAAACACATTAATTGTATTTTAAACAAGGATAACATGAAACTATACAAGCAAGATTGAACAGGTGAGAACTTGGACAATTTGATACGGAAGGAATTTGAAAACGTGATCCTTTCTATGTATTTATAATTATTTATAACTTACATGGAAAAATAAATTCCGTCTTTATTGGCTCATACTAAGAAATTTTATTGCTTCATCAACAGTATCTTATTTAAGTGTTATTTTGTTTTTGTAGCACATGTCTTGCATGTATTGTAATCTTTTGTCTTTCATAGCACAATCCTTTGGAGTCATGTTAGATTTAATTTAATTTTTTTTAAATAAGGGTCTCATTTATTCCAACATATATTTTTTTTCAATACCTTTTGTGAGATTTTAACCTGCGTCTCTCAGTAGAGAAACGATATCTATTACCACAATGTACTAAATTTGTGATTCTAAATTTTTAGTTTTAGTTTTATCTTTTATCAAACATTTTTTAAATTATTTAAAAAGATAAAGGCCTAACATTTTTTTCATTTTTTTATTTGATATTAGAAATTCAATTTTGAAATATAAATTGAAAAAAAAAAGATAAACAATTCTATTTTAGAGTCAATTTCAACCAAAAAATATTTTATACAGATCCGAAACATAATTAGAAGACTCCTTATGATATATTTAAAATTGTGAAATTTAACTCCATCATATATATAAAAGAAAAAAGAAAAATATTTTATACCAAAAGAATTTAAATCCAAATTCACAAACCAACAAAAAGGGGCAGTTGTCAATTGCAATCTATAGCAAAACGGTCCGATTAATTGTCTTAATTAAAAAAAAATTCACATAAAAAAGATGGGGTCACATTTGAACCGGAGAAAATTGTTGATTGGATGGCATCCGCTATGATAGGTACAGAATTGACAGGAATTGATAAAAAAAACAGGACCTCATGAAATTAAAGGAATTGAAATCCCATCTATCTATGATGTTACATGTGCAAAGTTGATTGAGAACCGCTGCTTTACATGCTCGCTTCCTTTTTTTGTGGGGCCCATATATCAGTCCCTTTCGTCCTTTTCTTTTTTTTTTGTTTTTTAATTGTGGTCTATGAGGCTACCGGCCCATAAAAATATATATGAAAATATATAAGATGGGATTCAATTTGAGGGGGGGGGGGGGAGTGGTGAAATTTGTAGAAAGAAAAATAAACATAGAAAAAAATTTCATTGTAACACAAAGATATTTTTCAGGTTTTAATTATGGAAGTGGCTTAAACATAAGAAGATGGATTTTATGTTATTAGAAATAATTTTCTTTAATAAAAATTATTGGTTGATAATCAGCAACTAAACACAATACAATAGCTTATTGTTGATAATTTATTTATATAAGAATTCCTGTTAAGCTGATATTTATTTATTTTCAAATTATTTTTGCGGCTCACATTAGAGACACAAATAGGTGGTGAGCACATTGCACACATGTAATGCACTGCAGCTAGGCTTGCTACCTTAAAATGGAAATTTGTTAAACTGGTAAAGAGTTCATATTCTCTGCTATGATGTACGGTGCAATGCAACATATTATATGTCTGATCGTATTAAAATTCGTACAAAACAAATCTCAAAAGACACCTCTATAAATTATAATCCATCTGTTTGTATATCATGCAACGCAATATTGCATAACAGAAAATCAACGCCTAATTGCTAGGACCCAAAGTGAAAGCAACAAGCCAGATTTTGTTCTGATCTTAAGCCCAGATAGGCATATCTTGAAATTTATTTTATTGTTTTTATTTTCTGAAAGTACAGATCTAACTGTTATTGAAACCAGTTGCATTAGACCAACATACTTGCCCCAGATATCCTAGTAAGATTTCATTTCATATTTTTGACATATTTTAAGCAAATGAATTTATGGTCCTACTAATTCTAGCTGAAACTCAATATAGAAACAATATTGCAACATCATAAACCAAGCATCAAATCTGAGAAAGGTCTTATTTCTGTGTTATTTTTAAATATTTTTCCCTCAATATAGTTCTTCTTATTATTATTATTCCTTCCAATACTTGCTACCAGGTAAGGTTGAAAGGATACAGCTCAGAGCTGACACGCTTGCTACCACACCAAACAACCACATAACAGGAACCACAACCAAAGAAAATTAAAAAAAAAAACAAAGAAAAAAAAACTAAACATGGTAAATAGGAGACAAGCGTACCCCACCGGTACCAATAGCATTGTCCTCTTCCAGTTTTAGAGAGAGAGAGAGAGAGAGAACCCAAGACTCCAGCCATGACTAAATACCAGTCCAACAGCTAATTACTCTATACCAAATACCAGTCCAAAACATTTCTGTCATGCCTCAGGGGTTGTTTTCAGCAAATTGCTACCGTCAACCTCAGAACTTGTTATTGTACCAGAATACACCCCTTGTCTTACCGCCTTCACCACCATTCTCCTGTTCAACATAGACACACTCCTTGACCTCACGAAACATGGCCTCAAAAACCGGAGTACCATCAAACTTGTAGTACTCTCCCAAAATGGGCTTGATTACTCTTGTGGCTTCCATGGCATGGTAATGCGGCATGGTCGAGAACAAATGGTGTGCAACATGTGTGTCAGTGATGTTATGGAACACCTTGTTTAGGAATCCGTAGTCCCGGTCCACAGTGGCAAGCGCACCGCGCAGCCAGTCCCACTCGGATGAATCGTAGTGAGGCAAAGCCGGGTGGGTGTGTTGCAAGTATGTGATCAAAACTAACCAACCATTAACAATCAGGAGCGGCACACCATACACCTGGACCATCCACCAGAAACCAAACAAGGCAGAAAGGCGGTAGAGAGCATACGCAACCGTGACTACGCCAACATCAGAGATGAAAATCTGGGCCCGCTCACGGTCAGAGTAGATCGGGCTGTTCGGGTCATAGTGGCATGCAAATCGGGGGTACGGACGACCCGATACATTGAATGCCAGGTATAATGGCCACCCGAGGGTCAGCTGGATAACCAATGTAGCAAGCCGGCCAACTGGGTTGTTAGATAGATATTTAGAGTACCATGGCAGGACAGATTTCTTCTTGGGGACGAAAACCTCATCGCGCTCAAGGGAACCGGTGTTGGAATGATGACGACGGTGGCTGTATTTCCAAGAGAAGTACGGCACGAGAAGAGCTGAGTGGAGCACCAGCCCGACGACATCATCGAGGAGCGAGTAGTCCGAGAAGGCATGATGGCCACACTCATGCGCGATGACCCAAACACCAGTGAGCACGCATCCCTGCGCAGCCCAGTAGAGCGGCCACGCGGCATAATGGAACGGGGCTGGAATTGTCGGGATCCATTTGAGAGCGAGGTAGAGAAAGACAGAGGAAATGAGGAGGTCGTGCACCACATAGGAGAAGGAACGGAGGATGGAACGGTTGAAGCAGTGGGGCGGGATGGCTCTCTTGATCTGGCCAAGGGTGAATGGCGGTGGCTCGGTCGGTGACTTCTTAAATTGGTTCAGATCGGAGCGAGCCCCGGCTGCAGCCCAATCAGCCTTCTCCTGGGCTGCACGTTCAGTTTCTGTCATGCGTCCACCGGCACCCATCTTTAGATCTCTGCAATGGCAAAGGAGGAAATAAAAGTGTTTAAATAATTTGGGTTTGTGGAGATCTTTGAAAAATTCACCCACCTGAGGGTATTTGGTGGTGGTTCAATGGGGGTTTAGAAAGGAAAAAATATCTTCAAATGCTGTTATTTTATTTAAAGCAATTTGGCATGAGCCTCAGAGATTCCCCTGCCGAGGCATGAGATGTCTTTAACCAATTAGGGAGTTGCTTCATGCCAATTTAAGACTATTGAATAGATTTCTCAGATTTAAACCAACTACATTTAGAAAAATTTAGGCTACTTGATGCACCATATCAACAATTTGGCAGAAACCAGGTAAAAAAAATAGAATAAGGTTCTCTGATTTAACACTAAAAAACACTAACAAACATTTGTCCTCGCTGGCCAGATTAATTCACATTAATTTTCTAATCTCAAGTTGAGCTTATCAACATAATTTAAGCATGCTTTGCACGCAAATGAGTTGAAAAAAATGTGAACTTTGACCTAACTGTACATATATTGACTAGAAAGATTATTAATTATTAATTCCACCTGCAGCCATTAATAAGTTCTCTCCCTCTGCAAAGATACTGACTGATTCAACCTATAATTTTGTTAATTTCCACAATTAACCTCATTAGTCTTAAACAAGTCAATTATATAGGTTCATAAAAAAAAGAGAATAATTGCATTAATTGCTGCAGTAATCCCTTCCATAAGAAACAAATTTGATATTTATTTCACACAATAAATCATGATTATTGTCAACAGTAATCCTATCTTTATTCAAAGTGGGGCGCATAATATTTACATAGGAAAATAATTAAATGATAACTATGCAAGATTTGGTCAATAGAAGTGCTTGCTAGATTCAGATTGGGGTCCATTGAATTCAAAAGTATGGACCATTTAAGCAATTTAGACATTTTTAATATTAAAAAGTTCAATTCATTAAATATGTGAACCATCGATATAACAACATGTGGGGTATTACAAGTCGGCTCTGAATATTAATTAAACATAAATTTTCTATGATAAATTTGAAACATCTAGGTAATTTCCCATTACATTTCTGGTCAATATAGCAGCAACCTATAGCAAATCAGACTAGGATTTTATATGACAAATACAATTAGGTAAAGTTACTGGAGCTTGCTTCTAATATATATATATATATATATATTTTTTTAATTATTATAAAAAGATGAGTAATAACTGTACCCCTTATCTGCACTCCAGATATATTTATATTTTTTTCTGAAAATATTTATATCTAATAATAAAAATATTTATATTATACTATTAAGATTAAAAATTATGTAAGTTATATTTTTACTTAAGCAACAAAAAATTTTCTATAATCATTTAAGAAAGAAAAATAAATAAATATTTTCTATACTAATTATAAACACTTATGAATTTAAATATAAATAAATTATGTACAAGTATTTTTAAAAAGTGAGGTAAAAAATAATTTCTCTTACAAAAAAGGAATAGTGAAAGGAGCAGTGACCCGTGACCCACTAGATACAAAACTTAAATTGCATCTGAGTCAACATTTTGGCTGGTTGTCACATACAAATAAATTATGAACTGAATGCTCTGACAAGGCGCCAGCTAAGCCCTAAAATATTGGAATTATAACAGAAAATATTCGGAAAAAAGTGTCACTGCCATTGATGCCATTGATGCTAGATGCTAGATGCTAGATGCTAGATGCTAGAAAGCATCATTAAAAGGTAAGAATACTAAATCTCAGCCGTTAGATCCCGAATCACATGCCCGTTTGAAGTAGAAAAATAACAAAAAAGCTTTTCTACTATTCACACTTTTCACGGGACAAAAAGAAAAAAGGGGAGATAACACAAATTATTCACATTTTTTCCGGTTTCAACTTAACGGCGTCTCTTCCAAATTTCCAATCGTCACCAAATTTGTCTCGTTTTCGAACGCTCTTGGATTGTCTTCAACCAATCGTGACCGTTAATTTCACGAGTATGAGGAGATGTGACGGTAGCTGATGTGGAAAGGTGATTTTCAAAATATCAATTTTTTGAAAGGGAGATGTATCTGTTAGTTAGTGCGATTCATTAGAGAGGGAGAGAGACAGCCATTTCTCCTTTCTCAAGAGGGTAAGAGGTTGAAGATAGAAAAATGCTGTTAAAATCGAACAAAATGTTTTAATAACAGCACTGATTTCGCAAGATTTACAGGTTCTAACTTCTAAGAGCATTGCAAGAACAAACATTTACCAGAAAAAAAAAAAAGGGGAATAGATAGATCTGCGTTACCTGCTCTTGTGTACTGCTTAGTGCGCGTGAAGGAGAGAAGAGAGAATATCTACTCCAAGAGAGATTGTCTCTCTCGCTCTCCCTCTTTCTCTTCTCAATCTCTCTCTCTCTCTCTCTCTCAATCTCTCTCTCTCTCTCTGTAACTACTGTCTCCTTGAGCCGCCGTTTGAAGAGGGATTCTCTCATACTTTCAATCTGTATTTAAAGCCTCGTCCCTCCTCTTGCTTCTCTTTTTACGAATAAAAAACTATGCGTAGACCCGGTTCCAAATGGGTCCCACCTTACAGTATTATTTCAGTCTTCCGAATCCAAGCCCAAACCACCGGTGTCTGTGTGTTGAGTCTGTTGGATATGGTACATGATACGGTCCAAGCATTTAGTACAATACACCAAATAAATTCCTCGTTCCTCATCCCTATGCCTGCGCTGTTTGGGCAGGTGACGCTACGCTTACGCCAGGATCACCAATTTAATGAATGAACCGTTAGGAATGATGAAAATGTATCTTGTCACCTTATTACCACTGGTTCTTTTAGTAAACGAAGAACCGGATTCATTTAAAAAGTATAAATGCTGCAAACGGCGTATATGTATGTCGTCTGGTCCCCACTTTTCCTGGAGATCTTTCACCGCGCAATCGAAATCCGAAAACCGGGTCATGTCACCACGTGTCACTTTCTCATTCGCTGGGGCAGCGAACAGGGAATACTAGCTCCATCACAGCCGTACATTTCAATCACTCCCAACTCTCAGGATTTAAGTGCTAAATAAAATGACGAAAATAGCCTCCAATATATATTTTTTTAATTTGCACAGATGTTATTTGGTAAAGGCAAGTGGCAGGGAGTGGGGTCCACACTGCCAGAGCTCGGTAGGCGAGCCAGGTTCGTGGAGCCAGGAGAGCAACAAAGGCGGAGCGAAAAGACTATTTTGCCCCGGGGCGGTTGAAGGGGGGTGAAGGTCATTATCGTAATTGGACATTGGGATCTCCGCCGAAGAGTGGCGACACAGCCTCTGAGCTCAGTGTATAATTGCAACGTGACAAAAGTTACTCTTGCGCTGAGGTTTGAAAAAGGAGTTTCAATTTCAAAAAAAAAAAGAGCATGAAAACAGGAAAAGAAGAACAGATTCAGTGTGGCGCAATTTTGAATAAGATATCGTGTAATGAGTCATAAGCTAGCAGAAATGCGGAATCAAACGACTTGTTTTATTTGGGAAATTTTACAATGCTATTCTTTTGTAAAAAGTTAAAACAAATTATTTTTGTATTTTGTTTTTTTTTTCCCAAGATGTACTTGCAAGTCTTGATTTTTACTCTACCCATCTCTTTTTTTTTTCCTTTCCAAATTTGTTTATATTTTCACAATGTTATTTTTAATCTTCATAATATAAAATTTTAAAATTTCAAACATTTCATAATTCAAAAAATTATATGATAATTTTAAAATTTTGAAGTTCTTGAATTTTGTACTTTATGATCTAACTTTTGAGTTTTTCATTTCTTTATTTGACTTTTCTAATTATCTATTTTCATAAAATTAAATTTAAAGATTGATATTTTTTTTTCATAATTCAAAGCAATACAATCCGATACCTCAAATTTGAAACATGGAGTGATTATCAAATATTTAAAAATTGAGAGGTACAAATTTTTCTATTTTGGACTTGAATTTTTTTAAGCATAAATCTTTGAACATTGTGTTTTGCTTAAATATAATACTTTATACATATTATTTTAAAAAAAATGAATTATAAAATGTGAAGATTATTAGTTTTTATAAAAGAGGTTGAAAATTAAAATTATAATAATATGGAAAAAATGTCGGATGCAAAGAGAAGGACGAGACCGGAAGAAAAATGTAAAAATCAATCTTATGAGAGTTAAAATGATATTTCAAAAAATTTAGATACGACAATAGTTTGTTCTAACTTCTCTAAAAAAATATATTTTACAAAATTTCCCATTAAATATGTACAATCTCCAAAAAAATCTTATCTACCTTTTTTCTTTTTTGAAACAAGAATTCTCGTAAGCCATAACATTTACTTATTTTCAAATATTTTTTATAAAATTTAAACTCGTGTCTCATCAAAGAAAGACGAAATCTATCTACCTTCTGCTTAACAACACCACAAACGACACACAAATTTATAAACGCATAGTGTAAAATTTTTATACCACAACTTGACTCTAAAATAACAAAAAATAATGTTGTTGTATGTTAATAACTTGTTTCATAATTGTCTTCATTTCACAATGCTACATGATGATGATGATGATGATGATGATGATATATAATTTTACTTTGGTTGTATGTAGAATAAGATACTCACAATGATTCCTTTCCAAAATAAAATACTTCACATGATTGATGTGGTGGATGACCAACAAATAGTATAGTATAGTATTAGTATAGTATAGTATATTATATACATAAGCGTATAAGATTGTACTAAATTATAACAAGTACAAATGTAGAATTAATTCACAAGTGAGACCACAATTTTGTTGGTTTGTCTGGCACGTAGGAACGTGACAGTTCACGGTTCGGTAAGCCATTACAACTTGTCACCATAAATCAAATATTACTATATTTATGTAATTCCATGTTCCAATATATATATATATATATATATATATATATATATCCAATGTGCTTCGGACAATTTAATTTAATTAAACCATGGGCATCCATAGAAATGCTAGCTGAGTACACAGTTTCAAAAAACCGCAGATCTAATACAGTGATGATAGGTCTTGTTTTTTTAATACAGTGATAATAGATCTCGTTTTTTTATATAGAGATGCGGATTTAAATTTTCAAAAGATATTTCAAAAAAGAATAAATGTCGGGTTAATAGAAATCTTTATTTCAAAAAAAAAAAGAGTACACAGTTTTATAAGCAGAGTGGGAAATTTATTGTAAACAAAATTAAAATTTGATAAAATGCAAATATTCACTTATGTAGTGATGAAAATGTAGGAAAAAATAAAAAAAAAATTTGGAAGAAATTTTGAAAAACAATATTTATTGTTTTATTTAAGCGATTTCTTGCTTAATAAAAAGCCAACTATATAATATTTTCAAAAGTAAAAGAAAAAAGACATACAACAAATATATAGCTTTTTATTTTTGCACCACTTATAGGTTTTCCTATATATTTTCAAAAAAAATTTTAATAAATTACAGGAATTATCCTTTGAATATTATTTGTTTACCATTTTTGTTCTCAAAATTTCAAAAAGTTATTTGGTGATGAAAATATTATTTATTTATTTATCATATTGATTCTTACAATTTTAAAAATATCATTATAGTTTTTAAAATATCACTTAATTATTTTTTTTGTCATAAATTTTTTTATTTGTAACAAATTAATTCTACCGGTATCTAGATAAAAATCTAGATAAATATTTACATTCGCATCCATTTCATAACTAATATTGTGATAAGATCTATGTAACATTATTTTAATTAATTTATGATATTACATACATCAATGCTAGTATCAAGTTAATTGAAACTTGTTGACATAAATAATTATATTTGGTTTCATGTTATTTATATTATTTGATTATTATATTTGCAATAGTTTAATTGCTCAAAAATGACACCACAATAGATGAACATATTGAGGTGTTAAAATTAGGATCAATTTAGTACAAATTAAAAATCATTAAGAATAAAAATAAAAATTTTAATTTTTTTTAAAGACCATAATAATAAATAAATTATATTTTGAAAACCAAAACAATATTTTTAAATTTCTAAATATCTACCAACAAAAGAGCGATACTTTAAGTATAGGCATATGTATATTTATCAAATGGGTTCAATGTAATCATTTTTTTCTAATTGAACACACACTTATAAGGTAATTTTGATGCTATATAACTATTTTTGAAAAAATAAGCAATACTTGTACCTCGTATTTATATCTCATATATTTTAAATTATTTAATATAGTCTCTAATCTATATTTTAAAAAATATATATTTGAAAAATATTTATATCAAATATTGGATGCAGATAAAGCATGCAAAACTTGAGATACAAAAATAATTTCTCTTTCGAAAAATACATAGACCTTCTTAATATATAAGATGTTGTTCTATATAGCTCTCACAATTGTAACTTTTAATTTTTTATTTTTTATGATCAATTTACCAATATCAAATTTTGAATTGCAAAATTTCTTGACTTCACTTGTAACTTTAAATTTCATCTATATAATTTACTCAATAATGTATATATGCACCTTAACATCTAATATTGTTTCACAGAAATAAAAACTTCAATCTCCATAGAGACAAAAATATACGCCTTTAATTATTTAAAAAACCATGTCCCAAAAACATGATAATTTTATATAAACTAAGAAATTTTAAACATGATAATTCTTTTTGTTGGAAGATTGGTGACCTTTTTTTTATAGGAAATAAAATTTGAAGCCCTTCTTTTTTTTTATATCCAATCTAAATTACTTGTTTCACTTGGAACATTCAAATGAATTTTTGGAGACCAATTACTTATCATAAATTAGGTTTTCTATATTAGAGTAATTTATGAAAATATCTTGGAATGTATAATAATTCTTGTAGCAATAATAGAGTTCTTCTTAATCAAGCTAGGGAAACTCTTATAAATAGATTTTTTTTGTTTACTATTTTAGTAGAATTGATATTTTTCAAAATGTCTGTTTCAAGGATGTTATGAGGTTCATATAAAGTTTCTACTTTATAGTAGAAACATTTATGTTCAGACTCTATTGAAATTGACAATTCAACTGCTTTATAAAAAGAGAACCAATATTTGATCTCCTGATAAAAATAATATCTTATATATAATAAGTTGCTTATTCGGAAAATAAATTGATGATTTTTTTATAAATATTTAAAGTTGAATGACTTGATTATTATTTTTATCTAATATATATATATATATATATATATATATATATATATGTATGTATGTTATAAAAAAAATAGAGAATTTCTTTTCCATAATCTAATTATCACATTTTCTCAATAATCTAATTGGTTATTGCTATCTCATTCAAACAAAGAATTGAATTCATCACATAAAAAAACATTATTTTAAGTGACTCAGTTAGATTTTTCATACAAGAGTATTGTTTAATTAGTTACCAACAATTATTTCTCACGTAAAAAAAACATCGTATTAACCAACTCAGAGTGATTTTCATTTTATATCATGAAAGGTTTAACTTATCACAAACATATGAAAATTGTATCTTATGAATAAAAGACTTGAATAGAAATTAGTTATTTAAAGTACTTACATTAAAAACTAATTCTAACATTAAAAACTAATTACAATACAGTTCAATCTCTCATGAGACATCTAAAAAGAATTGAATATCAAAATTAATAAGAACCGTTATTTCAAATAAAAAATACTTAAATTATGACGCGACATGAGAAGTCAAACAAAAGAAATAATTTTAGTTGTGTTATCTTTGTAAGATATTCCATATTTAGCATGTAAGGATGCATGTTTTTGCATAATTAGTACTTATTATGTTAATAGGCTTCATTCTTGGATGTATTTATTTTATTTTATTTACATTAAATCTTTAAGTATCTCTGTATTATAATGCAAAGTAATCAACAAAAGCAATACATAATTTATCAATTTTAGTAAAAACAAATTTATATATTTTTTAAATAAAGATAGAATCAAGTCACTACTCATCCCAACTTTAATTTCTACAAAGGATTTATCATTCAAGTTTCAAATTTGTAAGAGCAAATGTTTGTTTTTCACCTTTTTTTTATCATTTAAATCCATTATGCATACCTTGACTCAACATTCTTCACTTTTTAGTTTTTTTCTAATTTTTTCCATCCTTTATTCCTTTCTCTCTTCACTTCCATCATTCCTCTTTTAGCATCTTTTTTTGCTTCCTTTCACTCTTTCCTTTTTGGACAAATAAAACACCAAATTACTTATGCACACCTATGTTATCAAGAGCAATTATATTTTTGGAAGGAAAATGTCATGGAGATATCATTATTGATATCGTCATCGATACGATTTTATTTATATACATTAAATGAGTTATTATGTATGTTAAATATTTTATTATGTACAATATTTCTATTATTTAACTTAAATATCATTAAAATGTATAATAACTCATTTAAGTTGTATAATGATAATATTATACAAAATAAATTTGCATAATAAAGCCATTAATATACATTATAATTTATTTAAGTTGTATAATGATAATACTGTACAAAATTAGTTTGCATAATAAAGTCATAAATATACATAATAACTCATTTAATATGTATAATTAAACCCGTATCAATGACGGTATCAATAAGCATATCCGTGTATCAGCTCCCTTTCTGGAAACCTAATTACGGACTATTCAATATTCAATTTTTTTTCATTCACTCAAAAATTTTATAGAGATCATTATTCTCACACCAATATACAATATAGTTGTGCTTATTTGTCAACTTGGTGAAAATATAATTGCAATTCGCTTTATCAAACTTTTATTTTATTTGCATAAATATAAGTTAAGTCGATCAAATAACCTGATAAACTAAATTAGAAATCAAAAGTTATTTTTTGTTAAATTGAATCGATATGAAAAATTGTAGTCAATCCTCTTCACCCAACAGTGTAATACTCGCCCTTTGAAATGTGGGGCACAAATATTATGACCAGTTTAAAAAATGACACATGATATTATCACATGCGTACTTATTACATGACACGTCTCACATATCGCATGACGTTTGTCCTATTACATGATATATTTTTTTTTCAACTAAAATTGATACATCACGTGAATTTATTTAGACATATCACGACATGTTATGTAATCATGTGAAATCACACGTCCATTATTTCAAATATTTTTTTAATTTTTAATATAAATAAAAATATATTTTTTATCATAAAAAAGTTTCTAACATTTTTCTACAATTTACAATAAATTTTATAATTTTTTTTCATAAATTTAAATATTTTTTAATATTTTTTTAATGAAAAAATAAAAATTGAAAAAAATGTAACTCAATGTGATGTTTTATATGCATCTCACATCATCTCATATATTGTCACGTCACGGTATAGCACGAAGTGTCTAAATGTGACGTGTCATATGCGCGACGTGTATTCACTCTATTATTTTTGACACGTCACGTGAAAAAATATTTCGATCACGTATATCACGGCACGTCATGTTTTTTATTCACTAAGCCTCAAGTACGAATTTGATAATATATATATGTTAGGGTGGGCATTCATTGACAATAGTTGTCAATTTTGACAATGACTTTTTTTCATAAATTCTTCAAATTTCTTAAAATATTATAAAAATAAAAAAAATTTATAAACATATTTTTTTTAACATATTTATATATTGTTTGATTTTTTTATTTATTGCAACTTTTAAATTGGTGCAAAATGTTATGAAAAATCATACCTTTGTATTGGTTTTGTGCACAACATGCTAGAGATCAATGAGTTTTAATTGAAACAAAATGAATCTAAACATAATTAAATTGAAATTAGGTCATGAGAGAGTCAAGAATTTCTTCATGGGACAAAAGGTCCTAGAAATAAATTTTTTTCCAAAATTTTTGTGGAGAGAAGAGATTGTGGGTAGGATTTCTTATCCAATCTCATGAAATAACAAATACCCCACATAATATATATGAGAAAAAAAAAATGTCAAATGGATTTAAAAGTGCTCTTTATAACATGTGCTTCTGTCCATGTATTTATTTCCCAATTCATAAGAAATTTAGAATTTGGTCCTTTTTTTTTCCACAACATTTTCAGTGAATTTTTTGTAAAATTCCTTTCCCATCTAAATTCTTCACAAAAATTATAGAAAGACATTTACTTTAACCAAAATTTTTTTTAATGCATGTTGCTTGCTCTCTCAAATTCTATTATGTTGCACATTAATATTTAATTATGTATTAAATTATCAAAATATAAATTTAGTTTAAATATCTTTAATTTCAATTTAAATAACGTAATACATTTTTTTTATCTAGCAATAATAATTCTAAAATTGAAATGGTAAATAAGAAATAAGAAATAAGAAATAATATATTTTTATACAAACTTATACCTGATATGAAAATACACATTATGGGAAATAAATTGTAATTTTTAAAATACTACTTGCCATTATTAGGTCGATTTTTTCATGTTATGAGATTTTCCTAGTGTTGATTTAAATTTAGTTCAAACTAAAAGAATATGTTATTTAAATAAATCAGCAAACACCTATTAATTTGACTTCTTGTATTTTTATTGGATAATATTATTTAAATTTAGCATTAGGATGGTTACATTTTTCTATTTGGAATTTTGGATAGACATGAGTATCATATTTTATAAAAACAAAACTTCTCATAATATTTCCACATATAATTACTCGATCAAATGCAATTCTATAAACATGAAATTCCATAAACTTATTTTCCTTTGTAAATTAAAAAAACAAAGACTGCAATGAAAAAACAATAGCTGCTCCAAGCATATGTGCATCTATAAATATGTACCTTATTTTGTAGATGGAGAGCGAATTTTTCACATTTTTTTTGAAAAAGTGGTAGAACCACCAGTTTCACTTAAAACTAAAATTATTTTGAGTACCACATCCCGATATTTTAGGCTAAAACAAAAATAAAGCAATTAATTTGATACTACATGCCAGTATCAATGAGCAAACACACCAAAACACCTCATAGTGTATCATAACAACTGAGAAATCAGAAGAAAACAAAATATGAAAAATGCAATATACCAGAACTTCAAATTTGTTTGTCTTTCTTTAAGATTTTGTTGCGCCACAGTTTAACTCTTCTTGAAAAACCCAATTTGGCATCCCTTTTTGCACTCACCAAGCCATACTGGTAGACTACAATTGTAAGAAAATACCAGTAATTTGAATAGTAATTATTCTAAGTATCAGCACTACACTTGAGGCTCTACTTATCAAACTAGTACTAAAAGCTTCTAAAAGACTAATATCTATTATATGTAATCGCTTAATCACTTAAGAATTCGACTTCTCTTCCGTTCCAGTCCCCTTCCCCTACTGGTACGATATCAGTAACAGTGTTGGTAGTCCTTGAAACCTCTACTGGTAATTCACTGGTATTAAATGGTATACTAATTGCAATTTTGCAAAACACTGTTTTCTTTTAAGGTGATTCCAATATTGAGCTATAGAGATTATCGAAATACTTAATGATCTAATGCTTTTATAAGTACCCCTTGAAAGATTTCTTTATCTTTTTTTATTTCATAATATCCATAAAACAGCCTCTCTGACCAATTCATAAATTCCTGAATATCTTAGATATTGTTATCTTCAAAATTAAAATTATTATGCTGAGATATCCAATTCCATGTGATGGAGAGCGAAATTCAACTTGATAACCACTAAATTAAGCACATGATTGCACCTGGAAGATGGCAATTTTTTTTTGGGTGGTGGTGGTGGGGGGGGGGGGGGGGGTGTGCAATGGGTTTATGTGCCTCTTCACATAAATGAAGATATGACTGTCTTTTCTAATTAATTTTCTAAGAAAATAAATAAATAAGTACAAGTTCAGAATTTTTTATTAAATTTTTTTTGAAATAGATATTAATTATCATAGAAAATTGGTAGCTTTAGATACACTATAAGAAAACTAAGCACATGCCTAAAAATGAGTTCATGAGAAAGATTTAATGAATCAAATTGGTAGGTCAATACTCTACAGTAATAATATATTATTGGTTAGTTGGCATCTGTATAGAGACACTTTGCCTTGATTTCCTCATTAATGAATAAAAAAACAATTCATGCGCTGAAAATGAAAAAAAAAAAAGAAAAGAAATTCTTACAACATGCAATGTCATCAAGTTATATTTATTTTTGTCATATTGGCAGGAAAACTTTATGCCGTTTACTTAGATAAATGTACATAATTAAAGGTAGGAGGAGAAATCATTGTTATCCTCAATTTTTTATATTTTATATAATTCAATTAATAATAATAAATATTATAGTTCATAGTAATGTGATTAAATAGGTATTACGATTTATATAGCAATTCGTTATGGTCCGTTATAACACTGTAGTCCGGTGTGTTTATCTAATATATAAATACATCTGAATGTTAGTATAATATTTTTATTTCATATATAAATACATTTGATTATTAATATAAACATATTTGAATAATAATTTAAACACATTATAGTATTAATATAAATATATTTGAATATTAAAATAAATACTTTTATCTCGTATATATGTATCAAATGAGAAGCATCAAGTCTTAGAAAATTTGAATATTTTGAGTCTAATCTATAAAATCTATGTCCAAATGTATAAAATTAAAGCGTATAATTGATGTATATTTATCACATCTCAATATAAAAATTGTTTGTGGTAAAAATATCTATGTTGTTAAACTTTCCATAGAAAGAAATTGAGAAGCATCCAAAATCCCTTATGTGTGGCAACCTTTAAACTACCAAGCAAATATTTTTATTTGGGATTTCGTCTTGTTTGATCCAATTGCATGATTTAAGAAAGAAAGAGATAGGAACCTAACACAATACTAGGGATATGGAATATGCCTCACATTATTCGCCAAAATTAACAAGACAAATTTGTATATTTTATATAGTATTTTTATCAATTTATATAATATACCAAAAAATAAGGAGTAAAGTTAGGGTGTTTTAGGAGCATCAAGTTTTGTGATGCTCTTAACTCAAAATTCATCGAATTACTTCTTCTTTTATTGATGAATTTCTAACAAGGAAGACGTACGACTTTTCTCTTTAACATCTGCTTGCAGGTTCGTGATTGATGGGTCGGGTAACTTTAACTTTAAACGATAAATTTAAGTTATTCAATAAATTATTTATAATAAAATATTATAGGATATCAAAATTTTCTATTTTTTAGAGTTTTTTATCTACTTTCAGATTTTTGAAAATTATCTATTCTCATATATAAACATTCATTATTTTATTAATATATTTTTTTAATCTGAAAAAAATAGTTAGAAAACTCTAAAAATAGAAAATTTAGTATCCTACAAAATTTTGATATAAAAAATTTATTGAGCAACTTGAATTTTTTTAATCTTTTAAATGTGTTTATGAAAAAAAAACATATTTTGCAGATTTCATCATTTCTTTAGTACAAAGGGATTATGTTAAATTTCACAAATTTGGAAATTTCATCTATATTCAATGGTGAAGTCTCATTTGGTGTAGAATGGAGCTAACCATGAAAATCACCATTGCTCTACAATTCTTATACTGTACAGCTACACTGCCATACTTCCATTGTTATTAATTTATGCTAGCATAACATGATATTTATGTATGACGATTCTATCGTGAAATTTATGTACGATGATGTCAGAATCGTAAGTCTAATATAGTGATGATAACTAATAAGTTTTGTTTCTTTATAGAGAAATATAGTTTTAAGTTCTATAAAAAATATTTAAAAAGAACTAGATATCCAGACTAATGAGAGTTTTTATTTCAAAAAAAATGTATGATGATGTGATCTTAGAAAACATATAATGAAGACCACATAATGTATTTAAATTCATTGATTAGAACTCAAATATACTTCATCAAGCATTTTTGAAAAAAAAATAAAATTTGTATGTGAGCTTAGTTGATTCCTTATTAAAATATTACAAAAAATATTTTGTTTCCAAAGCCTACAAAAATCAGGGAATTACAATATCCGTTAATTTTAATATATAGTAACGCTCTTCTGTATAGATTTTCTTCTATGTTCATTTTATATTTTTCTTTTCATACAAATGCACATAAATTTAATCAAACATCATTAAATCAATTTATTAAAAATTGTTAATGAATCTGCAGATTAAAATTTACCCCATATTTAGCATAACTCTTTGTTGTAGATTAGGCTAAAATTTAAATACTAAACAACAATTCTTTGTTGTAGATTAGGCTAAGTTGTTATCATCTATTTTTTTTTAAAAGAAAAAAAGTTGGATTACTATTTTAACTCGGACCGTTCAATTAAATTAAACATACCATATTTCTATAAAAAGGACCTTGTAAAATCTAAGTTGAATCAACCCAATTCGTTTGTTTTAAATCGCATTTTTCGAATTAAAATAATAAAATATTTTTTCCTCAAAAAAAATTTAATAAAGTCATATTTTTTTTATTCGTTTATTTTTGGAGAAAGGAATTGATACACATCCAATCAAGCTTCTATTGCATAATTTTGGATGAGCAGTTGGAAGTAGTTGAAATATCTTTCATGACCATGGAGTGTTTTTTTTTCTTACAATGATGTATTATTGACAATATCATAATTAATATTAACTTTATTATTTAAATTAAATGAAATATTATTTATATTACTGATTTTATTATATAATTTATTTATATAGTATTTTTATTATTTAATTTAAATAAGTAATTATTCATATTAATAATATTTGAATTGAATAATAAAAATATTATAAAAATTAAATTACATAATAAAATCGTTAATATGAATAATAATTCATTTTATATAAATAATAAAATTTGTACCGATTATAATATCAACAACATGGTATCTCTCCAACATTTTCAACGGCTAGCTTCTGTTGAGAAGGAAGCTGATGTGGCAGCTTTTGGATGGCAGTAGGCAGTATCAGCTAGAGTTGTCAATTAATGAATCATAAATTAAATCATCCATTGAAGAACAGTTGAAAACAAAATTATTATGTGAAGCAATTCAGGATAAATTTGAACATTATTTTAAATACAGGATGTTACATGCTGGTATTAATTAATTACTATATTCAGTTTTTTTTTTTTTTGCTATTATCCTAATTTTTTACCTGTCATTAAAAGGAAAAATAAGGCTTTGACAAAACAAATTATTATTTCTTGCATTGTCATGCGGTTCCTTTCAGTTGTCTTAACAATGACACATTGATTGTACAATTTATTACTTAATTCAATTACTTAGATCAATTTAATTATTTATTCTGAACAAGACATACAATATATATTTTTTTTTACCCAGCTTGTACCAAATTTGAATTCTTGAACACAATTTACATGCATATACGCTATCAAATCAATCTGAGAAATGTCATTTGCAGCATATACAAACAGCTTGTTGCTGCTACCAACACATAATGTGGTTTCTATATTAAATTTGAGTAAAAAATGAATGCTAGGTATTGGTCAAAAACATTTCCAACTACCCATTTTCCTTCAGATTATCAAACCATGTTGTGCATGAGATACAGATGGAGAAGATGAAGACAACGGATCCAGAGAAAAAGGCGGCATCCGAGGAGAACAAGGAGGCAGAGAACCATGAGGCCGAGTCTGAAAAACAAGCTGCGACAAGACCGGAGGATGTTACGGGGCATCCAAGGACGCAAACCGGCACGTATGATGGCGACAGAATCGCCACTGATCCTATCTAGATCATTGTGTTTTTACACATGGTTGTGAATGTGGTGAGGGAGTGCAAATGTTATGTCCTTTTGTAAAGCAATAATGATGTTTGCATTTTTGATAGAATTGGATCATGAATGTGAAATGAAGGAATTGTTGGGTTATGTATATTTAGGCCTTCTTCCAATGGGCTCTTTGGTGGTCTTTGTGTTGTGATTATGCAAATACAATTGCTTTTGTTTTGGCATAATCTGGTATTTGAGGTATTCTAGTTTTACCATATTAATGAGTGTTTATTTAATATATATACATACATATATAGAGCGTAATTTTTTTGGGTGAAATAAATTATGAAAGAAATAATTTGGTCGCTCACAAATCATGGCACGCTGAGTCACTTTTGGATTTATCGATAATAATTCAGATTTAACAAACTAATTTTATTTTTGTATATAATTTATTCTTAATGAAAAAGTCAGGTGACAGTTAGCAATGCTTTTAGATTAATTATATTATTCACAAACTGCAATGGTGTGTCAGATAAACCACCTCAAATAAGTAATGTGAACAATACAGCACACGGCAACAAAAAATTAACACCATAATTTATTTTTCTGAGAAAAAAAAATGGAGCACAAACTTCCAATTTTAATTATTCATAAAGGATCTTATCGGATTTCAAATATGTACACTCCCACAAATAAAAAAAAAATTTGTACTAACAAAATATTTGATTAAAAATGTCATGAGAACCTCATTATGTGTTTTTAAACTTGTTCCAATGGTCTGTGGAGATAATTCCAAAATCTATTAGATCAACTTTAAATGTCAAATCTCGATCGTCCAAACCATTCTACGTCATTAGCGACGTATTTCGTATGAAGCATATGAAATTTCAAGTTCATTTAAGATATAATTAAGCAATCAAAGTGCTCGAAGTAAACACATCCACGTCGAATTACTTGAGCTCTGATATTCTGATTGCAGAAGGAAATAAAAAACTGTTGAAATGTTCCATCATATATGAAAATCCAAAAACAGAGAGAAAGGATTGGATACAATACTCAAATCTTTAACACAAAACCCCTCATACATCCTCATCAGCTTATTCCTACCAGTACTGGACAAGAACAAATAGTAAACCACATATGCTCAATATGAAATACTTGTATACCGGAATAGGTTTCAGTTTCTTTCCTTACCATAGATTTCATTTTAAAGCTTCTTACCAAACTCAGCAAGCTGGATAATGGATGGCCATGGGTGGGTTCTTTGTTTAAGAAGGAAATCAATTTCAAACTATGGTACCATTAATCAGATTTCAGTGTTACAACCTATACTATCTTACAACATTCAAAGTTGAATCTTTCTGACCATCATTCAGTTGAGTGAAAGTTTATTCATTTCCGTTTTTATGTACCAGTATACTGTAGCAAAATTTTAATTATGTTATCATCATTTTTTTTATTATTTTTACTGAACTTGCATGAAATTCCAACTTCCAAGCACTGCTAATTTCCTATAAACTCTCCTAATCAATCATGGGAAAAATCTACCATCCAAATGACCTGCCAAGTCATAACATCATGAAAAAAAAACAGAGAGACAATCTTAATTATAATTATAAATAGATAATATTGCAAAATTCAAATGATATTTGTGAAGCTTTTTTAACTTTATAAGATATTCCTAATGAAGGTTCTTATTCCACTAGATTTTAATGCCACAAAACATCACAAAATATTTTTAAATTAAATTTCAAATTTTGAAATCCAAATGTCGAACTAAACCGTTGATTTTATTCATATTAATGAGAGATGGTCGCAAGTAAAAGTTTTATAGTTTTTTAAATTCATTTTATACTAGATCAAGTGGTCAAAAAATGAATGCAAAATTAATCAATCACAATTAAGTAGATTCATTCATTTTATTGACTTGATCTAGCATAAAATGAACTCAAATAATTATAAAAAAATGAATGCCTCTCTCACAAAAATGAACAACATCAACAGTTCAGTTCTGAAACTTTGATTTAAAATTTTTCATATATAAATAAAAATGTAAATTTGTGACATTTTTCATATATAAATAAAAATGTCAATTTGTAACAGAATATATTCACAAGCATAGCAAAGAGAATTAATTGCACAGACATGAAAGACATTATAAAGCAACTTAAACTTCGCTAAAGGACAAGATACCACTACAATTCAGCAGATTTGTACATGCTAAAAAAAAGGTAAATTATATTAATATAAACATTAAGCTCCCGAAACCCTCAAACACAACCATCCATCATTATTTTATGTAATGGAGGAAGTACAAAGAAAAGGTAAGAATGCGAAATCTCACCTCACAAAAATCTTTTGCTCATTTCTTTTCTGACAGCTTCGCCCCTGGCTTCTTCACCTCTTCTGGAACAGCTGGCCAAGAACCTTCAGAAACCTTACCATTATTCCTCCTGTCCCTCTTTTCAACCGCTGCCATCTGGGTCCCATTCCTGCTGACATCATCAAATGCTCTTCCAATACCACTAGCCCTCAATGTGATGACCTCAGCACGGAGGTCCTCCACTGCCCTCCTCAGCGATCCACTCTCAGCCTTGAGAGCATCAAATTCCGGTTTCACCCCTGGGTTTTCTTTCGCTTCTGTTGCATGGTTGCCGGGTTTCTTCTCTGCCTCCTTTGCACTGCCCGTCACGTGCTCAATTGAAAGTTTGTTCATGACAAGCAATGGCATCTTGGAAATTGAAACACCTGAGTTAACCTGACCAAGCTCTGGCGGTACCCGTAAACCCCATCTGAAGTTAACGTTAGCACGGTTGAAGAAGGGCAACACACTCCTTGCATTCAATTCCATGCCGGATAGAAACCCGTTAGTGGACTTGGCAACATCATTTGTGAACCCGTTAACACTTTCAAACGGGTAAAACCCGATCGCTGTGGCTTTACTGACCCCGGTAACAGCAGGATCTTGCACGTTCTTTTCATGGTCAACAACAATTTTCTTCACCACAGATTCCACAGAGTTAGACTGGACTGATTTCTTCAAAACAAAATCGCCAAACCTGGGTTTGAGGAGGATCGAGAACCTAGGACCTGCTCCGATAGATCCAGGCCCGACTAGATTGAACTCAGCAGACATGGCGAAGGGGGCTTTGATCGGCGATCCAAAGAATCCGACCCCGGTTTTGACAACAAGAGAGAACGGCGTTGACGGATCGTTGGGCCGGTATGAGACCCGAAACGAGGGACCCGATTCGAAGGCTGTGCCTAAGTCGAGGCGGAGCTCCTTCGTTTCTCCGGCGGAGACGCCGGAGAGGAACGGGAGGCCGAGGATGCTGATCGGGACCTTCGCACGGAGCAAAGGTTTCTGATCGTCGCGAAACTTGATCGAGGCCTTCATGGCGTTGGTCATCGGAGAAACCCTAGGTTCGCATGAGAGGAGAAATTCGAAAAGGGATTAGGGTTTTCTTCAAATTTCGAGAATTGGTCAGGTTGGAGAGGAGGAGAGATTGTGGGGTCGAGATTTGATTTGATTTGATTTGGGGTTTTTTTCCAACTTAATCTCTTATGTTGCATAGAGGAGGTCTACGTAGACCGTGTAACTGGGATTGGGACCGAACATTTCTACGTGAATACCGGTGTAATAGACCAGGTCCAAGTATATTTTAATACACAGAGGTAAAGCGATGTGAACGGCGTAGTACTAGCAAATGGTGCTAAATAAATGATGGCTAATTACGCTAATGGATCAAAATAAATGTTTCTCTCCGAATAAATAGTTGAATAAATATATAAATATACAATATACAAATTTATGAATTGCAAAGAATCTGCTGTGGCATTCTCGGTGTAAATCCGTACATCCTCTTGGTATGAAACCTTTTTAGGTGATGATTGAAGTATTGATGGAGTGCAAATTGATTGGATATAATAGAGGTTTAGTGAAGATTAAAAGAGACTGTAATTTTTTAGAAAATTTAAAAATTAATTATACATATACATATACGTGTGTGTGTGTATATATATATATATATAGATTTATATATATATATATATATATATAATATTTTATTTTAATTATATTAGATTCAGCCCTCTCAAAAAAATTTGAGATATATAATTATACTGAAAATAATATTTTAGCACCCTTCATTAATTTTGATCAAACTCCGTCACTAAAATATGATCAAATTATAGTGGTAAAAAGAATACTTGAACTAAACTTGAACCTCCATTTCTTAATGAAGTATTTAACTCTGACTCTAAAAAAGTACTTCTGATTAGGAACATTAGATCCAAATAAAATTTACATTAAATTTTGATCATTTTCTAAAATAAACTTCAACCTCAATTTTTTTTAATCATTTTTTATGTTGTCCAGTATATTTTATGACTTTCATATTTTTTTTCTTTATGTCTATTTTAAAATAGAAATGTAAATATTTAGCAAGCCCATTTTCTTTTACATAAATAAAATATTCGTTTTCCCAATTTCACGCTGCTCATCAAAATATATCATTTTTAAACAAATTATAAAATGAAAATTAAAAATAAAATAACAATAAATAATATTCATACTCCAATCGTATTCGAAACAAATAATTATGCATATTATTTATAAGCTAATTCTGCTATATATCAAAATTTATATTATAAATAAAAAAATTCAAACTAAAATTAATAATTATAATTCGTTCACCATTAATTAAAAATTGTGATTTATACAGTACCGCTCCTATTGGCAAGGTCCACCCATTCCATACGGTACCATACCAATACCATAATTAAATTGAAGAATTTCTAAGTCTCATATGATTTCTCATGGACCCAATGCACCCATTCCGTACCAATGGACCTAAATATCTTAGCTCGGCCCGGCTCTTCTTGACTTCAATAAAAATCACTTATCCTACTTTAATTTATTTTCAAATGTAAAAATGATTGAAATATATATATTTTTTTTTATATAAGAGTTTTTCTCATTAACTCCGATATTTTTTAATTATTTTCAAATATTTTTTATAGGATTTGAATTTACGTCTCTTCAGAAAAATGCGAGACCTATAACCACTATGTTAGGTCTACGATCTTTCTCTTCTCGGCTTCAATAAAACTCACCAATCCTACTTTAATTTATTTTCAAATGTAAAAATGATTAAAATATATACTTTTTTTATATAAGGGTTCTTCTCGTTAACCCCGATATTTTTTTAATTATTTTCAAATATTTTTTTTGTGGGATTTGAACTTGCATCTCTTTAAAAATATGCGAGATTTATTATCATTGTACTAGGCCTACGACCTTTCTCTTCTCGGCTTCAATAAAACTCACCAATCCTACTCTAATTTATTTTCAAATATAAAAATGATTAAAAAATATAATTTTTTTATAAGGCCTCCTCCGGTTAACCCTGACATTTTTTAATCATTTGCAAATACTTTTTATGAAATTTGAATATATGTCTCTTAAAAAAATGCAAAACATATCACTACTGTATTGAATCTACAGTTCTTCTCTTCTCAGCTGAGTGTTGCGCATCATTTCACTACACCACTAGATGCAATAAATCCATCTGTTGTGATGATCCGGCTATTCTAATTGTTATTATTCTTTTCAAATTCTTTTTTATCAAGTTCATCGTTACAAACTATTTATTTCATATTAAAAAATACTAAGCTCGATCAAAAGCACATAATATAGTTTGCTTCTTTGATTTTTCGTGGATGCCGCAGCATAGAATATAGGCGGAATCAACTCATTGATGTAATGAATTTCTTCAAAAAATTATGCTTCCATTGATGTTGAGCAGGTCACTGGTTCAAAATCTTTAATAAAAAAAATATATAAATAATCCGATCACAACTTCATAGTACAATTTATTTTTAATCGACAACATATAGTGATGCACAGATCAAGAGAATTTTAGCAAACTGTACTTATTGTTGTTTTTAGATTCCTCCAATATTTCAGAATTTTTTTTGTCACAACTACTTAATAGATTAAATAATAAAAATCAGAACCAACAAAAACCAAAACTTCTTTTTTTTTCTCCCTTATTATTTTCCTCATTTGTGTTAATGTTTCTTTTTTTTTTGGGGGGGGGGGGGGTTTCTTGGATTGAGATTGAGTGAGTTTATAGGTTCTTAGCAAGCACAAGAAGAGTTTCACCTAAAAATATTAAATGCATGAGATTCTTGTTAATTCATGACTAAGATGTGCACCTTTTATTGTTGGTTTGTTATTCTATTCATATATTGGCTTATTAAGTGTGTTCAATGAAATTATTAGAGAGGAAGAGAAAAATAATGAAATGGTAAATAAAGAAATGGAGGAGAAGAAAACAGTATATTTATGTTCTCTACACTCTAATTTGGAGAAGAAAATTAGTTCATTTGAGTTTTGAAAGACAGAAAACGTGAAATCTTTTTTTATTTCAATTTTTTTTCCTTCCTCCTCTCTCCTCCTCTTAATTACTTTAGGATAGTGAATTATAAAAGTGTTGTATTGTGTCTACATGTATCAAATACATACGTGTCAATCAGACGTGTCGTGTCCTGCAAATACGTATAAAGAATAATACGTACCATATCGTGCCATATTTTCTTACAATAGTGTTAAGAATAGCACTGCACATCTTGACACGCCGTGCCGACACATGCTTACATATATTTGAATGTGTTTTAATCTTTTTAATTAAATTTTTATTTTAATTTTTAATTGTTAAAAACCATTTAAAAATTCAGAAAAATAAAAAAATCAGAAAAAAGGGAAATTTTCATAGAATGGAGGAACTTTTTAATAATGATATATTTTTTAAATATGCTTGTAAAAACTATTAAAAATATATTACAACAACAATTTTTTAAAATTTTATAAATGTGTCAAATGTCAGCTAGACACATAAACGTACTATATCGTATCGCTTTCAGTGTGTTTATCAATAACACAGTACTTATAAAGACACGACATGTCTAACATGTGTGTTATATTTTAGCCATGTCCAGTCAAATGCCATTTGTACTGTGCTAATATACCATATATTTTTATTAATGTACTACTCCAGGACTGAAGTAGATAATTTGTGCGTAAACTAGAAGACATGCCTTTTGGTTATTTTTTTTATGAAAGTATAATGCATGAATTTTTTGTACAGATACAACTTTACTTCAGTCTAAATGATTATAATATATATTATTATTCTAATAAACTTTGATTACTGATTATGATTTATTAGTAATGAACTTTGTCTTGTTTCTAAGGGCAACATAATCTTTCTAAGATTACTAAATTTTATTTCATGTTATCTGCTTCCTCTGTCTTTAATTTTGAAATGCCAGATGATTATATTTATTTAACCTTCGTGCCTCAAACATGAAGAAGATTACTTTAGAAGCTCTCATGCTAAATAATATATTAACAGAAATTGAAAGTAGAAATAATTAGCACACATATTGCATAAAAATGCTGATTTTTTTATTTAAAAATCGTTATATATAAAATTAAATAAGTAAGATAATTGAAAGAGTATTTCGAGATAAAAGATGGTGGGGAGATTAAAATCCAATCCCTTAGTCTTCTTTGGAAGACAATGGATGTTTTTTTCATAAAAAAAATGATTTTTTTACTAGAATCAGAAAAAGAAATAACTATCCATCCCAAGGGGAATCCATACCCTCTGAAATGGGCAGCTACTTCATCGCGTGAAGTGGATAGAAAAAACGAACGGTATTGAAGCGTACACTGTACCTGACAGCCTTGAGATTCACACATGATGTTTTGGAGGGGGCAGATTTTATGAGACAAATACTTCACCGGATGAAATATTTCAGATGATATGAATTCTTCTAAGAGTCGGGTAATTAATAACCGACCCAAAAAAAAAGGCCACCTTTTTAACCCCCAATCCTAATTATATGACTTCCAATTCTATGGATGCCTCTCTCTCATATTTATTTTTTCAAACAAATTGCCACCCGTTTCTCTCTCTCTTAAATGACATGTTCGGTTACCATGAAATTATGCGGAGAGAGATTTTATGAACATGAGAATCTACCGACTAATTTGTGAGAACCCATACTCATGGAAATGATTATGGATATATGAAAATGATTATTCGGTTGTATCATATAAATTATTGTGAGAATATAATTTAACAAAACAATTAAAGACAAGAGAGAGAGACATACACACAATTGTCCCATGGGAAAAAAAATTAAGTCCCACCAAATTATTTTTTTCCCAACTTTGTATATAATTTTGTGAAAAAATGGGATTTTTATATCCCAACAGACATCCAAAAAAAAAACGAACACCCATGAGAAAAATTCATGAATTGGGTTGAAATTTATACAAAATCTTATAGGTTTGAATGTCTCTGAACAACCTCTAAAGAAAAAATAACTTAAAGTTATCATTATTTTCAAAGCCTTTGTTTGAAATTTAAATAAATAAAAAAATAAAATTATTTTTATTATAAAGAATAATTTTATCTCCGAATTATCTGTAGTTACTTCTAATTTATTTCATTTTTGAAACGGAACAAAAGGAATTTTCTTAACAACAAAGGCTAGGTAATTCGTAGGTTTAAAAATAGAGTATGTATTCTCTCCATTTTCACAAATAACTTCTGATAAATCTTAAAGATGTCAATCAAGAGGATCAATCATTAAATCAACCTCAAGAAATTGAGTGCGTGTGTCAAGTTCCTTTTGGAGTTATATGTGTCTAGATCTAGATATTTTTATTTAATGGCTTGTGCTTTGATAAGCTTCATTAAAATTGATCTGTAATCAAATCAACATTGTTGGTGTTGTTAAGTGTTGGTTAAGTGAAAATGATCTTATGTGCCGCCGTTTGATTCACCATCCAATCTTAGTTTATATTTAATTGGGGTATAAAATTATGGAGATATAATTTTTTATGTAAAATTATGTCATCGTAATTTTGTCATTAATTGTGGGACCTACAACTCCATAACTTGAGTAATAAGTTACTCCACTTTGAGAGTTTTCTTAAATTATGGAATCATAATTCATCTTTATTCTCACTTATAATTTCTTAAATTATTCATATTTGGCTTCTTAAGTGGGGTATAAGAAACTTATTATCTACTTATGTCTCAACTAAACATGACTTTAGTGTATTAAACGGAAGTAATTCAAAGTGGAGTAAGTTAAGGTATCTATGAAAGTGAGATAGAGTTAAGCTATCAAATTTCATAGTTTTTTTAATAATTTCTACTCTCATTATTTCATCTACTTAATTTACTACTATCAAATATCAATGTTTTAAAATAATTTAATATTTATTCTGTTTTAATTTTTACTTTACTCATCAAATGAAAATCTCTATGCTACGGGTCGGATTATTGAAGGCCGGCCCCATTAAAAAACTCATTTATATTAAAAAAAAATACTCAAATAGTAGACCGTACGTTTTCGGACCGGGTTTTTTTTATATATATAAATTTTATTGTTAGTTTTTTACTTATTTAATTTTTTATATTGATTTTTTTATTTCAATAAAAATGTGCAGGTGAATAAAAAAATTGCCATATCATTAAAAACCACTACAAAATGCGAATAAAAATGCAAGCCCATAGAAATTGGACTCCATTACTAATAATGTGTAAGAATATGGTGGATCTTTACCAACGAATAAGTTCAATGTAAATAATTTTTTTTGGTTTAATTCGGAGCAATACTCATACAATGTCCTTCAATCTGTGCTAAATTCTGAAATAAATTGTTATTATATTCTATATTTTTCTAAATATACATTAAAAATATTTATATTAAATAAATAATTTACTTACAATTATACTCATAACTATTTATAATTAATATATAAAATATTTATAAACTTTTCATTACTAAATAGTATAGAAAAAATAAAGCTAACAATTTTATTGTACAAATAAAAATATATTTTGTAAATTTTTTTAATTTTAATAATATAAGATATAGATATTTTTTAAATAAAATATAAAAATAAATAAAAAAAATGTGATTAAAATAAATATAATTCTCACTCCTCAAATTCTAATAGTCTTTTTCTTCTTCCCCAAAAATATGCATTTTTTTTTTATAAAAGTCATCCTTAAAATTCATACGTACACAAAAATAGCTCCTGTCAGCCTCCCAACCGTTTAATTATTGGATAATTCATATTAACATATATATTTCAGGAGGATGATTCAAATGCCTCTATTTTTTATATCTTTAGTACGCCTTCATTTTTAATTTGTTAATAATAAAAAATTAAATTAAAATATCAAAATAAAATCGTTAGATATAATCTATATTATATTATCTTCATGCACATAAAAGTTATTGACATTTTGATTTTTATTTTTTATGAATCAATAAATTAAAAAAAACCAACGGTTCATAAATTATTCACATTAATGTATTTTTTATAATCTCTGGATACTAAACACAATAACATTGAAATATCATAATTTTTTATATGTACATAGAGAAAATGATATAGATTATATCTAATGATTTTTTTTATATTTTAATTTTAAAGTTAAAATTATTATAAAATTAAAAAAATGAAGGCATGATGAAAATACAAAAAATAGAGACATTTGAACTCTTTTCTATTTCATGAATGTAAATAAATTCGTTTTTCAAATGTTTATTTGCAAAACTTTTTAAAAAAATTACGCTATCATGTAAAATAAAAAAAAGTAAAATTATCGTGCTAAATTTATTGAAAAAGTAATATTTTTTTTGTAAAATAAAAAAAGTAAATATGCAAGTCAGTCGATTTTTTTTATTTAAGAAAATTAATATTTAAAATTAAATAAATAAGAAAATCGGATTAGAAATTATAAGAGAGACGTATTTTCAAAATTCATCCTCAAACGTACTTTACCATTTCTTTATAAAAATAATATTTTAATGTGGGACGGGATTCTAAAATCTGTCCCCCAATAAATTTTTTTTTATTGAGAGAGAGATTTTGAAATCCGTGTCTTAATAAAATATATTTTTTATTAAGAGACGGATTTTCAAAATCCGTTCCTTAATAAAATATTATTTTTTATAAAAAATGTTAAAATCGTGTATCGAGTTTGAAACATGCATAATTTTTTATAGGAAAATTTATAAAAAATATTTAATATCAATTCGGAAATCTTGTAAAACGATATATCCGAATTGGTATTAAACGTTTTCTACTGACTTTGCTATAAAAAATTATGTCTATTTGAAACTCGATACACGATTTTAGTATTTTTTATAAAAAATAATATTTGATTATGGACGGAATTTCAAAATTCATCCCTCAATAAAATATTTTTTATAAAAAATATAAAAAATATATTTAGGGACGGATTTCCGTCCCTCATATTTTTATAACTTTTCATAAAATTTTCTTATTTATTTAATTTTTATTATTTTTTTTAATGAAAAAAAATCGGTCAGGTCACATGAGAAAAAAAAAATGTGGAGCGTGTGAATTCTTCTAATAGGCAAGACATGCCAGCACAGCACCTACGTCACTGATCACTGATTTGTTTTTCTGTTTCTTCATGTGTGCTTCATTTCTTGTGTTGAGTTTTAGCCTCCGACTAAAGTGCTGGAAATTATTTTTTCTCCACTGGTGGCTAGGAATGTATGGCTTTAGAAAAAATAAATACACATATATTGTGTGTGTGTGTGTGGGGGGGGGGGGGGGGGGGATCAATGTGCTTTCTTTTTATTTTTTGAATAATTTAATAAAATTTCATTAATCATTTTTTTAGGAGGGAAGTAAAGTTAGGATGGAGTAAGTGTTAAATTTATTTTAAAATATTAATGTTTGACGGTAGTGAAATAAATAGATAAATTATTGAAAATAAAAAATATTAAAAATTATGAAATTTAATAATTTAAATTTTCTCTCTATATATATTTTAATTTATTTCATTTTAAATTATTTTCATTTGATGTATTGAATTATTTTAAAATATTTAAATTACTTTTATTTTACTTATTAGACGGAGAGTTTTAAATCTTCTATGTCATAGTAATTACATCTACAGTACTCTCAATCCTCAGGAATTTGTACTGTATATAAATAATGTTTAACAATAGTGATTTTACTGTAGTTAAAGTACAAATATTAATAATTAACGTACATCAGCATTTATTATTTCTTTACAAACGGGGTAAAAAAAAATACTCTTGCAAGTAAATATAATTTAAAAAGTTTTCAGTACCGATTTAGAAAACGTCCAAAAATAAATAAATAAATAAATGTGGAACAAAAGCGTCCACTGGAAAAGTGAAAATTAGGGCCGGCCGTTGTGTGCAACCAAACAAACAAAAAAAAAAGCGGGATACGATTGGCGCCTCCTCTCCTTTCGTTTCATTTTTTTTGTATCTTCTGCCAAATTGACCTCCCCTTTTTGATTCCTCCCTCCCCTTTAATATACGAGCTTATCTTTACTGCACTGCTACACTGCACAACACATTTCCCATAGATACCTCGGGACTCCACATTCTGTTCCCCTCTCACCTCACCTTTCCCATCCATCCTGTTCCTCTTGATTAAAGAAAGAAAAAAAACAAACCTCTCTCGACTCTTCGGAAGAAGGGGAAAACAGAGTAAGAGATGGCGGATGATGGAGTGGTGGCGGTGTACGGTAACGGCGGAGAGCTCTCTGAATCGTCGAAGAAATCGGCGACATTCTCTGTGAAGGTCGGGTTGGCTCAGATGCTTCGTGGCGGTGTGATAATGGATGTCGTCACTCCCGAGCAGGCGCGCATCGCCGAAGAAGCCGGGGCATGCGCTGTGATGGCCTTGGAGCGTGTTCCCGCTGACATCCGCGCGCAGGGCGGTGTGGCGCGCATGAGCGACCCTGGCCTCATCCGCGACATCAAGCGCGCCGTCACCATCCCCGTGATGGCGAAGGCGCGCATCGGCCACTTCGTCGAGGCTCAGATCCTTGAGGCAATTGGGATTGATTACGTGGATGAGAGCGAGGTGCTTACTCTTGCTGACGAGGAGCACCACATCAACAAGCACAACTTCAAGGTGCCGTTTGTGTGCGGCTGCCGCAACCTCGGGGAGGCCTTGCGCCGCATCCGTGAAGGCGCGGCAATGATCCGCACCAAGGGGGAGGCTGGTACGGGCAACGTGATCGAGGCCGTGCGTCACGTGCGTTCTGTCATGGGAGATATCCGCATCCTCCGCACCATGGATGATGATGAGGTCTTCACCTTTGCGAAGAAGATCGCGGCGCCGTATGACCTCGTCATGCAGACCAAGCAGCTGGGCCGTCTGCCTGTGGTGCAATTCGCGGCGGGTGGAGTGGCCACGCCAGCAGACGCAGCACTGATGATGCAATTGGGGTGTGACGGGGTGTTTGTCGGGTCGGGGATATTCAAGAGCGGGGACCCAGCACGCAGGGCCCGGGCAATTGTGCAGGCTGTGACTCATTACAGCGATCCGGAGATACTGGCAGAGGTGAGCAGCGGGCTCGGAGAGGCGATGGTCGGGATCAACCTTAACGACTCTAAGGTCGAGAGGTTTGCGGCACGCTCCGAGTAGAAGTTTGAAGAAGGCTGTGTTGCTGCTGCAGCTTCTGCTTGATAGTGTGATAGCTTGTAGTATCAGCAGCATGTTTTACTGGCAAGTGAATCTGGTCAATCGTAGTACCTGAGTTGTGTCGCTTAAATTAATTAATTAATTGCGATTGACTAAGTATATCTTGTATCTCTTTGTTTATTTTTTTTCTTTGCTGCCTTCTATATTGTCTAAATTGGCTAAAAACTGATAGAATTTCAATATTATAACGTGCAGTAATTATATCTTTTGTTCTCTTTTCTCACATTGACTTTTTTTTTTTGGGTTAAAAGCGGGCCTCAGATTGTGCTTACACTTACACCTAGACAGTAAAATTCTTTTGGAACACCCTTCAAATTTGCAATAGGCTCTATGGATTAATTGATTCTTGAGCAATTGAAACAGTTGCTCAATGCGCAGCTTACCAACTATGCTACAAAAAGATTTTCTCTTTGCACAAGTTTAACAAGACTTAACTAGTTTTAAGCTATAACCTATGACTGAGTACAGTAGGTTCTCAGCAAGTGCAATTATCAAAAGATGTGCTCTCTTAATTCAAGGGTTGATTAGGTTGTTTCTTGCAGAACTGGTTTTCAAATTTTAATGTAATGGCATCACTTAATTTCTTTTTATGTACAAAGAGTCGTTGAACATGTGTTGACACCAGGGTTAGCTTTAGATTCTGTCACCATATCAGATTTCAGATAGCATGTGTACTATCACCACGCTTTGGAAAAATGTATGTTGTTGGGGGGGGGGGTGAACAATTTTTATATTTTCTTTTGTTTTTGAATTCTGGTACACAGCTTGGTAGTACTTGTACCGAATCCACCTTCCCAGCACATAAATGTACCAAATATACCAGCTGATATGTATAAATGAGGCGGCAATGAATAATGTAACAAGTATATCCTTACATGAAACATGCCAAACCAAGGGATTATTTAAATGACACAGCTTGGTAGTAATTTGATGTCATTGATTTAATACCAGATGTGTTCAATTTTGCTACTGCTACTTTTTTGTAGTTAAAATATTAGATAAATTTTCATATATATCCTTCTAAAATTTCAAAATTAGGTAGTTTCCTTTTAAAATTTATAATATCATATTTATCATTTCAAACTATTAAGATTTTTATATTTATCCTATGATTTTTTTTCATTAAAATTAACTTCATATTTATAAATTCATCATTTATTCTTATTGAATATAATAGATAAAAAAATTTAAAATTAAATTCTCAATAAATATATTATAGATACAGTTATGGAGCATCAATATCAATAATCGAAGATTTCAGATTGTCCGAAATTGAAATTTAATTCTTAGTAAATAAAAAAAATGGGAGATAAAATATATTTTGGTGCTTAGAGCATTATTAATCCGAAACGAGGTAATTGAGAGAAATCAAAATTATAATAGTTATGAAATATACATTAAGATTTTAAATTGAGTTTTAAAACATCCAATAAAATTGTTTGAAGTTTTTGGATATATTTAATATATCATCACATTTTATTGGATAAATATGAAAATTCTATTAGTTAGTTTGAAACAATAAATATGATATTATGAGTTTGAAGTAAAAAAATATGAAATTTTAAATTTTTAGAGAGATATATATAAAATTTTGTCAAAATATTAATCAATGGGAAGTCTTATCCGCACAAGTCCAGATAGAGTATTCTTAGAGCTTGTACATAGGAACTCCTTTTTTATATACATATATAGATTTAAATACAGTACCAAAAATCTCTTCATTTTTGAAAGTTTTATAAAATAATGTTTAAAATTTTTAATATATGTGTTTAAAAGTATCGTATAAAACACATTCTTTCATTTATTAAACCTTAAACTTAGTATAAGTTTTTAATTAATCTTTTTAAAAGCAAGTCTTATGCAATTCTTTGTAAAATCAAGGTTCGAAAATAAAATACGAAAATATTTAGCATCCACCTCCTTATCGTTCACCCCTTATTTATTAACATCAATTATATATATATTAATTATAAATATAATTATTAACTAATAAAATTTAATCATTTTGTATATAAAATAATTAAATATTATTAATTAATAGATATATAATTAATATCAATAAATAAATAAAATAAACAAATAAGTGAATAATAAGGGAGTAACTTCTCTCAGCATTCTCAAAAATAATACTACAATTAGAAGAAGATGCAAAAAAAGAAGAATTAGTACTATTCAGCAGAGGTGTTGTAGCCCCAGCTTCCAACGTCAGCCATGGTTTCTGACCGGGCCCACTGCTCTGTTTCATTTATCCTTTTTGTTTTCAATATTAATGATTTTTTAGGATGGTTGTGTTCTGAAAACTTGTTGTTATGCTAACCTCATAAATTCACATATATATGTATATATTTTAGCGTCGCTTTTTTGTTGATTACACGTTGCTTTCCAAAGAATGGCGCAACGTAGAATTCATATCTTCTACTGTGTTATATCATACGATATAATATATTATTTATCTAATTGTATTAAGATTTATATAAAGTAAATATAAATAAAAGAAATTATTCTTATACCTCATATTTTTAACTTTTTATCTACGCATTAAAAATATTTATATTAAATAAATAATTTATTTATATCTAAATTTATATGTATTTATAGTTAGTATATATAGTGTTTATCAATTTTTTTCCTGGATGATTATAGAAAATTTTATATTAAAAATTTTGTTGCACAAATATAAATACAACTTGTATAATTTTTAATTCTAATAATATAAGGTGCAAATATTTTTATTATTATATATAAATACTTTTTGGAAAAATATAAATATATTTAGGGTATAAATAATGAGTACAGTTAAATGATATAATTATTACTCCTCTATAAAAAAAGAGGAGGGATCCAATGTGTATGATCATTGATGCTCATGATGTCTATTTTAATATTTATACTTTAATTAACATATATAAATCGTTATATATATTATAATTCATCTTAATAACATGCATATAAAAAATTACTAAATTTTAATTTTATTTAGATAGTCATCAAGAGAATGAATTAAATCATAAAATTTAGACCGTCGATTTTTATTAATACTTGATGCATATCAAAATAAAATTAAAATGATATAATTCTTTGTGTTCCTATATAATATTATATACAAAATATTCAATTAATTAATTTTATTATTTAAGAGTTTAATAAATAATTATTTAAAATTTAATTCCATCACTATAAATATTAAATCCTTCCTTATAAAAAAAATCCTCCTATAATTTATCGTCTAGTCTGTACGTTATCGCAATACTGTGCAGCAGAAAATCAAAACTTTGATAATATGAGCAAGTGAAAAAAGAGCGTGGCAAGTGGTGATTCTCTGGTTTTGGATCAAACGACCTATTCACACCAACCAATCATGCAAGAATCTAGAAAATTATTAAAAGGATCAGGATTCCAAGTACACTATTTCTCTAAACCGCACAAAATAGACAACAATTTCATAGATTTTTCATATATAGAAATATATGATAGGCAGACATCCAAATACTACGCTTTGTTGTTTTCCGAGTAAAATTAATAAGACACTTGAATCACTTTATGTAGATGTTATATATGGTTGTTGATTTTTGATTTTGATGTTGATATTAATGTTGTTGTGCCTTTTGTTTTGAGAATTTGGAGAAGTTCAATGACAATTAGACCGGATTTGGTTCGATGTATAAAATAACTGTTCGATAGTATTAAGATTTACTCCGAAGTTTCTCTCAGAAATTTTAATAATCGTACGAAGTATCAAATTTAATGTTTAGATGATTAAAACTGTTCTTCGAATTAAATTCGGTCTGATTGATATTGGACCTCCTCTTTTGCCTTTGCTTTGATATGAGATTCACTATGTTCTTTTTTCTTAAGACCAAGTTTAGAAAAAGAAAATATACAGGGTCATAAATGGAAAAAATATTTGGTGTCCACTGATTTAATTTTTTTTTGATGATACCTTTATTTTATCCTCCATTTTCACCTTCATATATTATAGGCTTCAACATATTTAGCTTTTTTTTTTTCCTTTTTCTTAGGATAAAAAATGAGAATTATTTTAATATCTCTTAATTTTAAATATTTATTAAGAATTTTTTGTAATCAGAATTCGAACATGCAACCTTCCATATAAATATAAATAATATTACCTTAGTGATGAAATAAATGACAAGTTCACATTCTACATAATTGTTGACCTTACATATTATTTGTGATAGGAGAAATGTGAGGTGCAAAATTAGATACATCAAATAATTCTTTTCAAGAAAAAAATTAAAAGAATTTTGAGTTCAAAATATATTCCTTGATGGTATTTAAAGTGCAAATTAAATGAAAAACATATTTCCACCGATTTCTACATGTCGTTGCGTCCATGGATTGTTGTATTTGTATTTATTTGTAGAGAATCCCATCTTAAAACAAATTCTAGTACTGAATACATCCAATTTGATGAGGCTAACAACTTATGTGGGATTGAATGTCTATATTTATAATTATTATTAATATGAAAAATATTATAAAGATATTATTATTGATAAGGTTATCGATACGGACTTATTCATATACATTAAATGAGTTATTATGTATGGTAATGACTTTATTATAATATAATATTTCTATTATTTAACTTAAATACTATTAATATGCATAATGACTCATTTAAGTTGTATAATGATAATACTGTACAAAATAAGTTTTTATAATAAAGTCATTAATATGCATAATAATTCATTTAAGTTGCATAATGAATAATACTGTACAAAATGAATTTGCATAATAAAGTCATTAATATACATAATAATTCATTTAATATATATAACTAAACCAGTATCGATGACGATATCAATAACCATATCTGTATATCAGCTCCCTATCAATATTTATGATTTTTGATGTCAGATTAATGTTAATAAAATTGAATTTTAAATAAGAGCGAGTATCCGTTACATCAAAAAAAAAATATTGAATGGATTTAATCCAATGGTTGGAATTTAATTAAAAATCTCACCTTCAGGATAGGCAAGGTTAGTAGAATAATTTTAAAATAATTTATTCTCTGAAGAATATTAATCTATGGCATTAACTTTATTGACACTTTTGATTAATCTTAAAGGTTAAATTTGAAAATTTTCTAAGTTGTCATGCAACGATGATAACATACTTCTTGGTCATTTAATATAAACACTAACTTTATGCGGTGCATTAATTTGATGATTTTCATAAATATTAGTTAGTATTTTGAGACAAGTTAATTTTGTGCACAGCTTGTTATTTCTTAATTTGTATGGTTTATCCTTCATTACATGTTTGATCTTTGACATTGTATATATTATATAGTTACAAAGATTTGATATTAAAATACTTATACAAATTAAATGCCTATATTACTTTTTTGCCCATTTTTTTGGTAACCAAAAAATGTTGTACTGGAGCAAGTTTCTTTAAATAATTATATATTGAACTCTTTTAAGTATTAATAAATTCAATAAATTAAATATATTGTATATATCATTTTATATAGGTTTATAAGGACTTATATCTTTTTAACTTTATTTTAATATACATCAAATACGAACAAAATGAACATACAAAACTTTGTGTTTTAATCCAACTCTTGATGGCTACTAAAATAAAGTTATAATTCAATATTATATATATATATATATATTATTGAGACGAATTATAATATATCTAACATTTTATATATATTAATTAAAATATAAATAAAAAGTTTAACACCATAAACATCAATGATCATGCCTAATCTCTCCTCTTTAAAATTTGCTCCGTAACAGATAAAAATTCATATTTAAACCTTCAAAGTTTCCTTTCAATTTAAATCCAAAGGTTGACAATGCTTCTTTCATTTTTTTTTAATACAGATCTATTGGTCTGTTGAATTGTAGTTATAAGATTTTTTTCTAAGATGTTAGTAAATAGAATACAATTGGTATTGGCTGATATTATTATTAGTGAGGCACAAAGTACTTTCCTTAAACATAGTTATATTTTAGATAGTGTTATTATTAATTTACAATATGCTGAGGATACTCTTTTTTTTTGTTAAGGCAGATCAGCTCATACTGGAAAAAAAAATTAAAATGGTTGTTCATGGGTTTTGAAGGTATTTCTGGCTTGAAAGTTAATTATGCTAAAAACAGAGGTTATTCCTCTTAATATATCTACAGTTCAAGCTTCCTTTTTTGCTCAATTATTAAATTGTAAGTTGCCTCTCAAATACTTAGGGGTTTGGTTACATTAGAAAAAAGGAGCTGATAGATAGATATGATTATTGATATCGTCATCGATACGGACTTAATTATATATATTAAATGAGTTATTATGTATATTAATGACTTTATTATGCAAATTCATTTTGTACAGTATTATCATTATGTAACTTAAATGAATTATAATGCATATTAATGATTTTATTATAAAAATTCATTTTATACAGGACTGTTATTATACAACTTAAATGAATTATTATACATATTAATAATATTTAAATTAAATAATAAAAATATTATACATAATAAAATCATTAATATATATAATAACTTATTTAATATATATAAATAAATCTGTATGGATAATAATATCAGTAATGATATTTTCGTAACAATTTCCTTTCCTTAGAAAAAACCTGATCCATCAAAACCTAGCAACAGTAATAAAAGCAGACCAGTCTAATTAAAAGTCCAACCAACGCGCTCCTTCACAAGTCACACGGCCAAACTTGTTCTTCTAGACCGAATCTCACTGACAATGGACCCCACTCCCCGTTCCCCACCGTACGCCTACGCCAACACCCTCCTCGCTTCACTGACAGCCCGATCCAGCAAAACCTCGCAAAAATCCCCAAAATTTTTCAAAACCAGACGCCACAAGCTCGAAATGGGATCGACAGTAGTCGAGTCGACGACGGTGGAATCCACCGACGGCGTGAAGCTACACACGCGGCTCTTCAAGGCTTCCGAGCCGGCGCCGGAGAACCTCGCCGTGGTCCTGGTGCATCCGTACAGTGTGCTCGGAGGTTTCCAGGGCCTCCTGCGCGGGATCGCCACTGGACTCGCCGAGAAAGGATTTCATGCCATCACCTTCGACATGCGCGGAGCGGGTCGGTCCACGGGTCGAGCTTCTCTGACAGGATTCGCTGAGGTCAACGATGTTACGGCCGTTTGCAAGTGGGTCACTGAAACCCTGCGCCCGGCTGGGATTGTTCTTGTCGGATCCTCAGCAGGTGTGATTTTATCATTTCCTGTCGAAATGTGTGTGTAATTATGTGCTTGGAAAATTGATTAGGTGTTCTGGAATGTTGAATCACTGGTTTCTGGATGCCAATATTAGAGAACGGTATAAAATTCTGTGTTGTTTGTTTGATTTTTGGTGGTTTTACAGGATTAGTGCTAAATTGGGGCTGTGCTCACTTATTGAATAGGTATGATATATAGATCCACAAACTGGGGAATAGTTGGGTGTATTGTATCAGGGTTAGTTAGCATTGCTTACCAGTAAATAGTTCATGCATCTTAATTGAGCAAAAGAAGATAATTCTGAAACTAATGATCCATGCCACCTGTGGCAGACTCAATAATCAATATTCAACTTGGCTCTGCTTGATCAGAAATAAGCAAATTTAAGCAAGCTTGTTCATACAAGAGCGGCATGTAATTATTGTGATCTATGGTTGCTTGTATACTGAAGCTTAGTTGTTGTGCTGTAGAGTTACTTCAGTTGTGTGAGAATTAAAATTTAAAACTTTATTTAAGAAGTAGTAAGTCATTCAAATTGTAGGGATATTTGTATCAGTTCAAATGTAACCAGTTACTTATTAGATCTTTGAACTAATGCTTACTGCTTACATACTACTTTAGTACTTTAAATGGAATCTTCAATTGTATACCGTACATGGTTTTTGGGCTTTTTTTTTTCATGGCGCATAGCTACTATTTTACAACCTGTTGAATAGTGATATGTCAAATTTTAGAATTAGCAATTTGTCAAGATATACTGATCCTTTTAACTTAGTAGATCCCTTTTTATATTTTTTGGCTTCTTTCTTGGCCTCAGTGCAATGACTGCTAATTGCTAATCTGTAGTGTGACCATCAATTTCGAACGATGACCTGGTATGGAGTGTTTGTATAAATACCAACTTATTGCCTAATATATAAGTATGGCTAATAATGCTTTTATTATTAATAGGTGCACCTATTGCTGGCTCAGCAGCAGACAAGATAAATGAGGTTGTTGCTTATGTTAGCATTGGCTACCCCTTCGGCTTGACAGCATCTATCCTATTTGGGAGGCACCATCAAAACATTCTAAAATCAGAGAAACCGAAACTTTTCGTTATGGGTACCAGAGATGGTTTCACCAGTGTAAAGCAGCTGGAAAACAAGCTCAAGTCATCCAAAGGCCGAACTGAGACCCAGCTGATTGAAGGGGTTGGCCATTTTCAGATGGAGGGGCCCGCTTTTGACAACAACATGGTTGGTTTTATAGTTGATTTTATCAAGTTGTTACCTCAGAAGACAGTAGGCGAGTCGGGGTTGTAAGATTGCTAGTTATATTTAGTGAGTTGATTGCTTATGTAAAGAACTGTTTTTTATGTGTAATGCTTTAAGCAGTGTTGCTATCAATTGCTTTGCTTATACACTTTGTTTACTGTTATTTTCTTTCTCCATGTATCATGTAGTCTTTTATCCTTTAACCAATTTGGTGTGGAATTTGTAAATGGCAAATGTCTGTAGTGTGGAACTGTGGATATAGTTAAGTATCAACAACCTGGTATGGTACCTACTGTTGGTTACTGGATGACTTTAAAATCCTGCTTTAATGCCCTTCTTTTTCTTTTTGCCATCTTAACACCCATTAAATGCATTTTCAGAAAATTTGAAGGTTTCCAAAATCTCCTCCATGGACTTCCCTGTAGTCTGGCATGGCACATCCAACGGCCTTTTGATGCCTGATTATCAGTAGGCAGCAGCTCATAGAAGATCGTAAAGTGAGGGACATGATTGATATTAATTATCGGTAGCACATTACTGTCCTTGTCAGATATGTTTCAGAATACTGATAGAGAGGTAAATCCTAGACTTGATTACTGTCCGCGGCTTCAATTCATCGAAAACCATTTACCACATGAGTTCTGGTCATGTGATCAAGGAATGATCGGATACTGATTCAATGTGTTTTGTGACTGATGAGAGAACCGTAGATGTGTGGCTCGAGCGAACAGTGAAGTACAACTCTGCCAGAGAGGTAACAGTCAAAAGAGCTTGTTAGTAAAGAGAGAATAACTAATAACCACCAATGCTGAGCAGAGTAACAGGAGCTACATTGTTATTATGAAAGATAGAATTTCTAGCTAATACATAATAAGAGATTTATTAAGCTAAAATTGCAATATCCTTTATCCCTTATCCAGTATTCTCAAAAATTCTCGTCAAGCTTGGACTGATCTATGTCATGTGTTTTGTGGTCTCCGGAAAGCCCATTGTTAGCTAATTAATTTGCTCAATTATGTTAACATTGTTAGTTACTGTTAAAAAGATTGAATTGCAAGCTGTGAACGTAATATGAAATAATAATAATAACCAGTAATTTCAAATCTTACGTTTCTGATCTTATATTGTTTATTGGGTTTTGAAAAATGACTAATTAGTATGAAAAGTCCCTAATATCAATTAGTAGCTCAATACATTTCTATTAGGAGAAATAATAATCAACATACAACACATTAGATGATTCTATTAATAGATAGTGCATTAGGAGAAACCAAAGCCTCCAAAATAATAAAAAAATACAGGCAACTCCAAATTCATTGAATTTTTAGATTTTTCATCAAAGTAAATAATATTTCTTAATTCAAGATGGAACCAAAGTTGCTTTCTAGCAATCCAATATTAGTTTTGTGATGTATATAAAAAACTTGCGCTTATAGTTATATCTTTTCCCTTGGTTTAGAAAGATCTAAATAGTCAGGAAAAATATACTAATAACTATTAATACGTGTGATGCGATATAATTAGAAACAAGTAATTATGATAAAGTACTAGAAAACGTACCATTACTTAGAAAAGAAATTTTGATTCTAAGCAGAGCTGAACCGTCTACTTAAAAAGAAAATTATAAATGATGAGAGTGAAGCTCCCAAAATTATTTAGAGTAATTTTATAAAGAAAAATGTGAAAATAGTAATTTATAAATAAATTTTATTGTTCTGTGAGTTTATATGGAGTAACAAAAAAAGAAATATGAAAAAATACATGTGCTATATTTGTAAAATCCAATTTCAGATCCTAAGATCATAATGGCATTATTATCTTATATATGAGTCTTGGGGTTTCATCCCTGAACTCAAAAACCTCAGAACAAGATGTCGAACGACGAAGCTGAGAATATGATTACGTTGAGGAGCTTCGATGGAGAAGAGTTCGTGGTGACAGAGGCAGTCGGAAAGATGTCTCAAACTATTGGCCACCTGATCGAAGACAACTGTGCTAAGGACTCGATTCCGCTTCCGAACGTCTCTGCCAAGGTCCTTGTGAAGGTGATCGAGTACTGCAAGATGCATCTCTCCGAGGAAGACGGGGGAGTGTGCCGTACTGAATCAGATGGGCACACCGAAATGCTGACTGAAAAGGAAATCGAGAACTGGGACAAAGAATTCGTGAACGTCGATCAAGAGATGATTTTCGATCTTCTCTTGGCGGCTAATTATTTGGACATCAAAGGACTGCTGGATCTAACATGTAAAAGTGTGGCCGAACAAATGAAGGAGAAGACGCCGGAGGAGATTCGTAAGACATTCCATATAAAAAATGATTACACACCGGAGGAGGAAGAGGAGCTTCGCCGGGAACTCCAGTGGGCTTTTGGGTAGAACAATTTTCATTTCTATTTCCTTCTATTTCTTTGGTTAATTAAGTTTCTTATTTATCTCTTAATTGACGACCAATTATGTAATATTTTCTTAGTAGTAAATAGTGAGTTCTAATTTTCATGTACTTGTTATCTGTAACAATGTTTTGATCAGTAAAAAAAATTTATGCTTCCTATGCTTGGTCATAAAAGATAATTTCATTGATTAAAGTTCCACTATTAAATTAGAACATCAGATAATCGATTTAATTTTTTTTGTTATTACTATCCAAATTGTCTTAGTCTACCATTTTTAGTTTTATTAGTATTTGGTTTTATTAGTAAATAACATATATATTTTCTCGGATCTTTTCTATCAATAACAATATAATCGCACTCAGATCTTTTTTTCTATCAATATGCACTGTTATTAATGGGATTTAAAAAAAAGATGATATTACATTTTTTTTTCTTTTGTGAATTATTTTTCTTCCTATTTTCTACCATTTTGAAAGTAAAAAAAAAACATTTCATTAAAGACATCCAGATATTTGGAACAACCGAATTTTTTTTGATGAAAAATAAGATCAAGTCCTCATCATTTTAAAAACTATCAAATTGATAAAATTTTTTTGGAAATATCAAATAGTATTTATTACCAGAATTCAGATTACATATAATGATTGCTTTCATCAACTTGTGTATATATGAAGAAAAAAAAAACTGTCATATTAAAATCGTTATAAATTACAAACACATCATCCAAAAAATATGTCTTGGTAGGTTGGTATTATTAATAGTATGATACGGTCATATTTCTCATCTTTTCTTTGGATTATATATATGAAAAAATATATTATGTCTCAAAATCAATTCTTCCAAACTGCCTCACAGTTATTGATAAAAGGAACCCTCTATAAATTTGACCGTGTGGGATCTATGTACATTAAAAATGGAAAAAATGAGGAGGCAAAATGGAGGCACTATATTACCACCTTATTAGGAAAAATGCTATATATTAGCTAACTCTTTTGGATGTTATGGTATATGAGAATTGTTACTTGCGTTACCTCTCTCTAGGATATTGAAGGAAACTAACAAGACAAATTAAAATATTATGAAGGTACTATATATATATATATATATAGTTTATTGATATATGTACATTTTCAAAAGAGTTCTATATCTATAAATGTAGGAGTTCATTCTTTTTTGTTTCTTTTGGTTGGGTGGTTCCATCTCTTTTTAACATACTTTTTAATTTATTTTCATATTAATTGTCATCCATCAAAGAAAGTATGAACTATAAATAAATTTGAGAAACTAGCTAACTAGCTAGACATATATTATGTTATTTGACATCTAAAATTAAAAATAGACACCTATATTATTTTTATTTTTTTAAAAGTTAATATGCTGATAAATGTGATTTGATGTTATCATGTGTTACAGTGTTGCATGTTACTGCTTGCAAGAGAAGAAAAAAGGCTACAAATATCTCCATCATATAACTTTGTGCTGTCAGGTGTATCACTAATATCTAATCTTCAAATTATAATAATAGATGCTAGTGAAAAAATCATTTAGAAAATAAGCCTTGCTAGAGAAAATAAGTAGGTCCACATCAGTTGGAGATGAAATTTTGTAAAAAAAAATGTATAATTTCAGAAAGAATGAATAAGAAATAACCAATATCTAATTAATAATTGCACACCATAGTACATTAGTATCATTTTTATTTGTTTTCAAAGACTTGATTAGCATTGATATATAGGTTTCAAACCCATTATCTAAGTTGGTGTACATTAACAATCATGTTGACCAGAATATCTAGATTTTAGTGAACTTAATTCTTCATTTAAAGTAAAAGATCTTTAATTATTTCTGACGCAATTGTTTGCTTCCTCTTCCAAATTAGAAGTTTCTAGTAAGAGAAAAAAATACAATCTGAGTTAACCATCAGACATTTAAGGTTGAACCCATCCTGACTAGCCTTAAATAAATAAATTCTTGCTTTAACTTAAATATCCTAAGATCATATTGGCTTTATTATCTTCTATGAGTTTTGGATTTCACCCCTAAATTCAAAAACATCAGAACAAGATGTCGAACAATGAAGCTGAGAATATGATTACACTTAGAAGCTTCGACGGATGGGAGTTTGTGGTGACGGAGGCAGTCGGAATGGCGTCTCAAACAATTTGTCACTTGATCGAAGACGACTGCAATGAGGGCTCCGTTCAGCTTCCGAACGACACCCTCAAGGTCTAGAAAAGGTGATCGAATATCGTAAGATGCATCTCTTTGATGAAGACAACAGTGTGCGCCGTATCGAATCTGATGGACGCACAAAAATGCTGACCGAAAAGGAAATCGAGAATTGGGACAAAAACTTCATAAACGCTGATCAAGAGATGGTTTTCGATCTTCCCTTAGCGGCTAATTAACATGCAAAAGCGTGATCGAACAAACAAAGGGGCAGTCACCGGAAGAGATTCGCAAGACTTTTCATATGAAAAATAATTACACATCAGAGGAGGAAGAAGAGGAGCTTCGCCGAGATCTCCAGTGGGCTTTGACTAGAAAATTTTCATCTCTATTTCTTTCTCTTTCTATGGTTATTTAAGTTTCTTGTTTATCTCTTAAATAGCGACCAATTATGTAATGTTTTCTTAGTATTTTTAATTTGTAAGTACTTGGGGCCTGTTACAGCGTTTTGATGAGTAAATAAAATTGGGAAAATTTTTATGTACTCTCGCAAAATTCCTCCATTTCTTATTTGCCCTTACAGACTTAAATTTATCTTATTTACCTTCTAACTCTCACACTTCTTTACTATTTACCCCTTCACTGATTTGAGTTAAAGCCAGCCATAACAAAACTTTTTTTCCGATTATGCCCTTCTGTCTTTGAATGGAAGTTCCCTGCACATAAATTATTACTTACAATTAGGGGTGACAATTTTTCACCCGATCCGAAATAAGCCGAGAGAAAATGGGTTGGGTATGGGTCAAAAATTTTTGATCTGCCTGGAATTAGGTCAACCCAAAATGACCCGAATAATTGTATTTTTTTAGGTTTAATTTTGAAAATTTATACAATTTAAGGTTGATATATATAGTAATTAAGATTAATTATATACTAATTAAGATTCAGTTGCATAAAAATATTAAAAAAATAATTATTAAATGTTTAATCAATTTATTCTGATCGGGTTAGATCGACTACTGATCCGAATGGGTTGGATACATGGCAAAAAATTTTGACCCGAGTTTAATTGGATCGGATCGAGTTGGGTCAAAAATAATAACAAAATAATAGCGAACCAACTCAGTCCTAACCTGACCATTGACACCCCTACTTTCAATAGTTAAATAATCACTTGGTATAATAAAACTTATCACTTTAATCTTGGATGTTTCTGAATTTAGTATTCAAACAACAGCTCCACCATGTCATCAACATATAGAAGAAAATAGCAATATATTGTGTTTTATATCGTTAAATTTTAATTTCAGAGGTCTTTTTATTATCATGGTTGCTCAATAGGATGTTGAATCTTTTTATTATCACTTAGCTGCATCAAAATTATTAATGACTTCTTTACGTACAAATATTAATTACTTCTGCCTAGTCATTTCGTTTTGTTATTTATATTAAATAATTTATGAAGTTTTTACAGAATAAAGATTTTATTTTTTACCAATACAGTCATTAACATACATAATATATAACTCAATTAATATATATAATAAAGTCCGTATCGACAACGATATTTGTATATCAACTCCCTATATATTTTAAAGGTTGATGCTATAATAACGGATCAGCATTGAAGTATATAATCAAATCATTGATTTAATTAATTAATTAATTAAATCAACAACGCCAAAACGTTCCTATATATGATCTGTTTCAGCTAAAGCAAATTCATTTAGTCTTAATATCTAACATTAACCTTATGTTGACCGGTCAATTTGACTCTGTCAAAATAAATTAGCAAATAAGAAAAGTTTTAGCACTTCAAATATGTTATTTGCTAACATTACAGAGGTGAATCCAGATTCCGTTGCTGTCTGAGATTAAAAACAGAGGTGCCATATTTGTAAATTCCAATTCTAGATAGAGAGGTGTCATATTTGTAAATACTGATAGGGAGTTTATTTAGAGTAATATAAAAAGAAATATGAAAATAGGAATCGTGTAAAAAAAGAAGTGTCATATTTTTAAATTCTAATTTCAAATTCTAAGATATAGTGGTTCTATTATCATATATAAGTCTTAGGGTTTCACCGCTAAACTCAAAAACCTCATAACATGATGTCGAACAATGAAGTCGAGAACACAATTACACTGAGGAGCTTCGATGGAGAGGAGTTTGTGGTGACGGAGGCAGTCGGAAAGATGTCTCAAACAATACGCCACTTGATTGAAGATGATTGTGCTGAGGGCTCCATTCCGCTTCCCAATGTCTCCGCCAAAGTCCTAGCAAAGGTGATCGAGTATTGTAAGATGCATCTCTCCGACGAAGACGGGGGTGCACGCCATATCGAATCGGACGAGTGCACCAAAATGCTGATTGAAATGAAAATTGAGAATCAGGACAAAGAATTCATAAACGTTGATCAAGAGATGCTTTTCGATCTTCTCTTGGCGGCTAATTATTTGGACATCAAGGGATTGCTAGATCTGACATGCAAAAGTGTGGCGAAACAAATGATAGGGAAGACGCCAGAGGAGATTCGCAAAACTTTTCATATAAAAAATGATTACACACCGGAGGAGGAAGAGGAGCTCCGTCGGGAACTCCAGTGGGCCTTTAACTAGAAATTTTTCATCTGACTCTCTTTGTCTTTATCTGGTTAATTACATTTCTTGTTTATCTCTTAAATAGAGACCAACTATGTAATATTTTCTTAGAAGATAACAGTGTTTTGATCAGTATTGTAGTGTTGCATGCCATTGCTTATTCATGAACAAACTGGAAAGTCTCATATGTTCACAATCACACAGCAATTTGATGAGAGCTAGTTATGTTTCAGAGATCAGACTAAAAAATGATGATGGTAGATGTCAAAAACTAAGTTCATATTCAACCATAAAAAAACAATGCAATAGTTGTTCATTTCTTCAATTATATAAAATGTATTGGGTGAAATCTACCTAATTAGGGTTCTTAATTTGTTGTCGATTTAATCCCAAATTTGAAGTACAATCATATCATTGTTCCTTATTTACATGTATTAAACATACTGCAATAGAGGAGAGCGCTACAACTTCAACTGGAAAAGAGATTGAAAACTGAGACAAGAAATTCATGAAAATTAATTGGAACACAGTCTCCTATTTTTACCAGAGGACTCATCTGAACTACGTTGATGATTCTAGTCGCAATATATTAAGAAGATATTATTGGTGGTTTATTTGTGTAGATATTTATTTTTATTTTTTTTGCTGTTAAAGAACAATAATGAGTGTTTTTATTTTTCATTTTTATGAAAAACATATTCAATTGCATATACTTTTTTTTTGGGGAAAATTGGACATATACCAATCAAAACTAGTCTATTTGGATATTTACTTATCCAAACTTCAAATTTAAATATTTATTCATGAAAATGTCGCCATCTAGGAAATTAAAATTAAAATATTCGTTAGTTAGTGTTGGCATCTAGGATATTTCTCCATAAAAATATTGATATTTAATATTCACAAAATTATGATGACTTGTGGAGTTAAAGACGAAAAACATGTATTATGGTTTGTTAGTGTTATTTAAAAGTATGATATAGTCATATATATTTCTCATATTTCTGTTGGCTATATTATGTAAATTGTTGGGTACAATCTTATACAAATTCTATTATCTACACAATTACAATAAGATATTGAAGAAAACCAATCGGAAAAAACGGAAAAAGAATCAGGTATAAGAGTTGTCCGATCCATATCTGAAAAAGGGATAAAGGGGATATGATAAACAAATAAAACATAAGTTTGGATTACAAGTTACTAACTAAAAGAAATGAAAACCTGTTAGTTCTTCAGCTAGAACTATATATATCCTTTTTATGCTTCCTAAGTGAATTTAATGTCATCAGTTGTCAAGATATATACTTATGATATATATAGGTTATAATATTTTCCTACGATTAGAAATCAGATCAACATATATTAACACATATTACTGTGAATGGGCTTAAATTATACACATAAAAATAAATAAACAATCAATTTATTCTATTCCTTAAAAAAATAATTGTGGATAAATATAATTCATTTGAACATGCATTTTACAGTGTTGAAACTAAGAAGATCTCAAGGAAGAAATGACGTCCATGGAAGACAGAATGCAAAATAATCAAGATTCCATGATGATATTCAAAGATATCAACATAACGTACACTCCGGTAGCTCATCTCCAACTAAGAACTATCTCCTGCTGAATCCACTTATTTTTATTAGCCAATTGATTTTCTGAACATATTGTCGTCCAAATTGTATTCATTGGGCCGGGATAATGACGTCGATGAAAACTTATTGGTAGCCGGCGGATATTTTTTCGAAGAGATTATATATGATATATGATTTGGATATCAAGATAATTCTTGAAATGGTGAGTACAAAATTTCAAACTATTCCTGGTCTAAAGTGGAATTTCACATCGGCTTGATTTGGAATGCTAGAAATGTATTGAAATTATAAATCAAGACAATTGAAATTATTATCTTATGAGAACACTTTCAAATATTGACACAATAGGTCGTTCAAAATAATATATGTGCTTTGGAAGTTAACAAAAATGAAACTAGATGTGGATCTTCGCATTCACATATTTATCTCATTATATATTATCATGGCACTTTTGATAGTATTAATTTTCTACGCCGTCCAATTAAAATAAACAAATTTCAAGAAGTAATTCCAAAAATTCCATGTCTTTTCAAGTTAACAAATGAGAACAACACAACAAAGAAGATGTTGATGGATAGAACTAGAATGAAGGTCAACACAGTTCGTCTTAGTACAAATATTTGTCATATCTGTTTGATATAGCTCTGAGAAATTAATAAACATTTAAAATGCATAATTTAAATTAATTTTGTGAGTTTTGATGATATTACAATCATAAATGAGATTTAAATTTATTATAAAAACATAAACAAAATCATTCAATCGTGTTTTAATTACATTTACTTTCAGCTTCTATGTACTAGCTTCTGGCATGTTCAATCACAAATTTTCCATTGCATATGGAAAAACATTTAAAGGGTTCACACATTCTGCAGGGTTAAAGTTTCATCAAGAATTCTATTTTTTGTGTTATAAGCAATGGAATTTTTTTTTATTAAGAGACAAATTTTGAAAATCTATCTCATAATAAAATATTATTTTTTATTAAAAAAAAAATCTAAAAATACGTTTGTAAACGGATTTTCAAAATTCATCCCTCCTATATTTGTAAATTATATGTATTGACCCCAACATCAAATTCTCTCTCCGCCGGGGGGGGGGGGGGGGGGGGCGGGGTTTCATAATTTCTTGGCAATCCACAAAAAATCATGCATGCTTGCTACTTGAGTCAGTTAGGGAAATAGTTAATTGGACGCATTGTTAATTAATATGTAGAAAATTAGAATGACTTGTGATATTAAGTAAAAGTAAGCATGTATATTATGGAAGATTTGTAGGTTATTGTTATTAAAAGTATGACACGGTCATACTTCTCACATTTCTTTGCTTATATATATTAACTAAAATTTTTAGGTTAATTAGTCGCAACATGGAGATTTAATACTTACACTATTCCTAATAAATACAGGGATGATTGAATTAAAACCCAAAGCCCAACAAGGGATCAATCAAATCCAACGGCCAGAGGATGATTGACATCTCCAAAACTACACAGCCTATTACATATATATATAGAACCCCCCCAAAAACCCTAGCAGAGAGAGAGAGAGAGAGAGAGAGAGAGAGAGAGAGGTTCTTCATCATGGTAAGAAACCGAAAACCTAGGTCTTCTAGTTCTAATAGATAGATCAATGGACTGATGTATGGTAAGTGGATTTTGCATCTCTGTGTAGACTTTCAAGCGCAGGAATGGAGACTGCAACAATCACGGCCGTGGCCATGTCAAATTCATTTGCTGCTCCAACTGCGGCAAGTGCTGTCCTAAGGCTCTGATCTCTCTTCCTTTCTGTTCTCTCTTTTCTTTTTGGTAATTAAGAGACTTGAAAGGATGAATGAGTGCTTCTTTATTTTTATGAAATATTATCAATTGTATGATTGGCTTTGGAAAGATCATTGCTTAATCAGATCTGGTGAGATGCTTATTAAGCAAGGAAGTAATATTTTCTGAGAATTGATGTGGTGTTTTCTCAGAATTGGTGTAATTTCAGGACAAGGCCATCAAGAGGTTCCTTGTGAGGAATATTGTTGAGCAAGCTGCGATCAAGGAAGTATGCATGCATATTTCTACTGTTTCTCATTTTAAACTTACAAATTGTTCTGTTGATTTATTATAACAACTGTGCCATCTTCTCGTTACACAAGTAATGGAATTGAAACTTGAATATTTATATATTGTGATGGTATTTGTATATCTGCGAAAGTATCACTAGGTCTTATTGTAAATACTTCTAATTTTGTTTAGCATGTGATTCAAACCTGAATTTGTGTGTAGCTAAGCCTTTTCTTATGATGTCCACTGGTACACTACATTGATTGTATTTGTATGTGTTGAGGTAGCATTGTTTCAGAAAACGTTTTTTGTAGTGCATTATACTCCCAAACAGTTATACAATAATCTGTACATGTATGCTGTTGCAATGTACTTATGTGCCTTCATCACAGTGAATTAAAAACAATTGTATATATAATTCTTTTGTAGCTTATGCCCTTCCAAAGCTGTCTCATGTGCCATCCACTCTCATGTGGTGAGGGTCAGGTCTGGTGAGAACCGTCGCATCCGTGAGCCACCACAGCGCTTCCGTTGCAGGGTACTTGTTCTTATACTTTTCTTTATTTCACAACTTTAGAATGATGTTTGCATCAGTGAAGAAAAAGTCCTAGCTATATAGTAAATATTTTTGTAGTATGGTAATTTGCTTGTTATATAGTATGGTTTTCCTTTAGTGTGTTATTGCTTTTATAGGCGTTACGTACGTTTCTTACGACGGACGTGTCAACGAAAGCAGACAGTAAAATTCTTAAATAGAATGATGCATTTGTTTATCAAACAAGTGAATAACAATTCTTGAGTTGTTGTTCACATTATCCATTATTCACATATAAATGGAAATTTGTTTTGATCAATTTGACATCTAGAACTAAAAAGCCTTTTGTGATTGAATTTTTTGAACATTCTGACAAATATTACAAATTGAAATAAACTAATAATTCGACCTCCATCTACTTTACTTTGTCAGCTTTTGTGTTCCAACCATTAGCTGATCATTACTGGATGGGATATTCATGTTAAAAAAAACCTGTTCACTGATTTTCCCCAGTGCTATCCATTATTTTAGAATGTTGTGTTATATTAAAGAGAAATCTACAACTTTGGAGCAAACTACCAAAAAGTTTTTCTGTTTTGATTCAATTTTCTGTTGTTGAACTCAGCTCAGACCTATTTTGTTCAAGTCAACTGGTGGGATAGATTGAGTTTTGTTTGAACAACTTTTTAACTTTAATACTTGTTGCCTTCAATTGTGATATGATGGATAATTTTAATTTTTTTTGCGCCTTTTTTTTTTATATAAGAGCTCCTGTTAATCTCGACATTTATTCTTTTTCAAATGTTTCTTAGATTTGAATTTACGTCTCTCCGTAAAAAGACGAGATTTATCACCACTGTGTTAGCACCGCGGTTCAATTTTTGCACTGTTATTAGAGAGTTTTGAGTCTTCCTTCTTAATACCTACAAGTTCTTGCTGGTGTTAAAGTGCAAATTGGATATGACAACTTGTAAAATGGATTAAGTAATTGCTCCACGTGTTGAATATTATATGTTCGAAACTTAATGCATATTATCAAAGATTATTTGAAAACCCAAATGCTCATCTCACGTTCAAAAAATAAAGGTACGAAAATTGATTTATTTAAATCTCTAAAGAGAGATGGGAGGGGGATTTTTTGACAGCCAAGGGAACACAAGATTTTAGACTATTAGTTACAAAAATGAAAAGATAAAACTTATTATCTTCGCATTGTGACATTTTTTTTTGTTATTCTTTCGAATTAAATTTAATGTTATGGTATTATAAAAAATAATATTTGTCATCCAAATTCATGAGAAATCAAAATTCAAAATAAATTAACACGTACTAGTATTTTGATATTGAATATGATATATGTCTAGTGACTATATCATTGCGACAATAAAATAGAATTAGCTTTTTATCTGTCTATTCTGATCTTTCAATGAGTGCAAACCTTTAAGTTTCTAAAATAGCTAATTCATTAATACAAGAACAAATTCCTTAATAAAAAGCTAATTCTATTTAAATAAATACAATATGAATTTAAATAAAATATTTTTAATTTAATTTTTATCGTAAAAGATTAAAAAACCTAAACTTAAAAGGAGTAATAACTTATGCTGTTAATTTTCAAGAAGATTTCTCAATATTTAAAAGATTCTTATCATAGGTACTATTTCTTATTTTATGCACAATCTTTATTATGTGTGGGGATTCTCTTTTACATACATATATAATTTTATTAGAAATATTTAGTTTTGAGATCTTTATATGTACGGCCAAACTTGTATATGCATACACCAAGTTTCATTTTATTTTATGTTATTTTTTATATTTTGTTTCTTGTTTCTACAGGTGCAAGATTAATTTTCTTCCTCAAAGAATAAGATTGTCAAGCAGTGCATAATACCAAAGAAGAATTGTCACATTTAAATAGGAAGACAACTATTGAAAACATTAGATAAAATATACTAGTTAGTGTACAAATTTTGCTGATTATTATAAAGATTATTTCATAAAGAATATAAAATGGTATAAAAAGAGTATATTAATTTACTTGATAAATATATATATCTTATATACATCTTCAACTCCTATGAGCATCATCTATTGACTAATGTGTTTTCTCTCAACATTTCAATGTATTTTATGATTTTTTATGTAGTTTCTACTCTGAATAGATAAAACGTGAAAGTACAATTTATAAGCATGGTGGTATATCTTTTTAAACTTCATTTTTCGATAATAAGGTTTTAATGTTACTTTGATAGAAATAAACTATTATGGAAACGTTGAAGTATTGCAAACACCTCAAAATTGATTTTATTGTCTTCAAAATCTCGATTTATGTAGCTCAATAAATTTTTCATATCAAAATCTCCTAGGATATCAAATAAAAAAAATTTAGAAATTTTTTAACTATTTATTTCAGATTTTTAAAAATGACTAATTTTGAGGTGTAAATATTTATTATTTTATTATTATTTTAGAATCATTCTAAAAAAATCTAAAAAAAATAGTTAAAAAACTTTAAAAATTAGTGATTCAAATAGCGGCAATAGTGGCCGCAATAGCGGCGCTATATATAGCGGGGAGATTTATCACATGCTATTATGCCAAATAAAACTGAGTATTTTAGCAGTTTTACTGTAGCGGTTAATATAGCGGGATAGTGAATAAATAGTAGACAAATATAGTGAATAGCAGTGTATTATCGATTACATAGTGATTTTGTGAGGATTTCATTAGATTTTTCCTACTTGGTGATCTTTATTGTTGAAATTTGAGTTCACTTTCGTTCTTTTGATTTATCTATGTTCCATAAACAATGTCTAATGATATCAATAACTTAAAAACTAAGAGCATATAATGCATATTAAATATCCGATGAAATGTTTGAAAGAATAAAATAAAAAACCAGCTTTGTAGACTAGTAAACCATCACTATTAAATGATAGTCTGCAAGAAAATAATTTGTTGTTTGTTACTTATCAATTAATTTATAAATTTCTTACATATTATAGGTAATAGTTATGTCAACCGCTAGAATCAAGAAGAAAACAATTCAAAGGTACTAGGCACTACTAGAATTAAGAAGAAAAAAAATTATTGTTTTTTGTAAATATTTATGTCATATAAATCATAAATTATTGGTTGAAAATTTTTATCTGCTATGAATCAATATCATTCGCTAAATTTTCACTTTCCGCTATCCTCTATAAAAAATATCCATCGTTATGAATTCGCTATCCAACTATTTAAATCTTTATTAAAAATATAAAATTTTAATATTTTATAAAAATTTTATGTAAAAATTTTAATGAACAATTTAAATTAAAATTTCAAACACAAAAAATCATGTTTAAATAAATCATCATATCAGCTGCAACAAAGTCAAAAGATTATGGATTTAACACCAAAGGTGGGCCCACAAAACAATTGCGTAACAGCTGATGCACCATCCATTTTCGTCGCGTATGAACCGCACACCGCTGTAGCTGAATGTGGACCGAAATTGACGTGGACCGAAATTGATGTGGACCCCACCTGTGCACCGAAGATCCACATATAATAATATATTCCCATTATCCAGTCAAAACGTGGCATGATAGCGTGGCATCAGATTTCAGCACAAAATCCAGCAACCGAACCCGAACCGGCCCAATTGAACCCAATAAAGGACAAAACCGGGTCCAATAAGCAACCTCTCCTCCCCTCCAACAAACCAGGCTAACAAAATCCGTTGAAAATACAAAGCAAAAAGTCAGAAAATAAAGAAGAAGAAAAAAAATAAAAGAACCGAGAGTGTGAGAGAGAGACGCAATGCTTCTCCATTTCTCACCTCTCCGTTTCTCTTCTCCCCCCACCGCTGCTCTCTGTTTCTCTAAATTTAATCCTCTTTCTTCTTCTCCGCACAGTTTCTGGTTGCGATCGCGACATCTCAAGCGCTACCTCGATCGGACGGCTGGAATGGCCTCTGTTGCTGGAGAGGGTACCTCAGTCGATGCCTCATCTACCGCGGATTCAGAGACCATGGCTTCGGCGTCGGTGGGACGCGTGGAAGGCGGTGATAGGCCTCGATTCAAGCTGGAGGAGCTCAACTGGGATCACTCTTTTGTCAGGGAGTTGCCAGGGGATCCTAGAACAGATCGGATGCCTAGAGAGGTATATTTTTTCCTCTATTTATTTCATCTATTTTTTAGGTTGTAATGTCTTGGATGAACTATCTGTGCCTCATGCTTATAAAGGTTGATTCTCTGGTCTAGTTTAAATATGAAATGGTTAAAGCCACAGAGTTAATTCATGCTTATTTTAGGCAATTTTGTGGTTCTGTTGAAGCAATTGCCTGAGTTGATCTGAGCTATCATAGTTCTTCTTTTAATGCAAGTATGCTCAAGAGTTGGATAAATTCACATGCTAATGTGTACAAAAGTTCCACCATTTCTATTTCTTCAGTACCATTCTAATTAGTTGCAAAAAGAAAAGTAGTAAACTAAGAATTTGCATACCTCCGAGCTTGATGCTCGATGATTTGTTTTTTTTTATACTTGTCTTCAAAATAGGGACCTAATGCAAACATGTTTTAAATACTTTTAGATAGCTCAAATTTTCTCAGTCACAGTTACAGGTTCCATGCAATCTGGTAGGACAAATTTAGTTAGTAAAGATCTTCTTGCATGTTATGGAAATTGATTATATATTAATCCACCATAGTGTTTAAACTCTAAAATGGAGTGCTCTGGAAGAGTATATCTCTAGCTATTTCTTATTCCAGATTTGATGATTTCAAACTGAGATTCTATATTATTCACAGAAAGTTTACTCTTTTTTTTTTCTTATTTACCTATGATCATTCTGTGTTTGTTCTAGGTACTGCATGCTTTTTACTCAAAGGTGTCTCCATCTGCAGAAGTGGAAAATCCGAAGCTAGTGGCATGGTCTCAATCGGTTGCTGACTTGTTTGATTTGGATCCAGAAGAGTGAGTTTTTCACAGCCCTTTGTTCATTCAATCTTGAGATGTATGGTTATGAAATGAGATCTCTGTCTCATGGTCTAACTTTACCAAAAACAAATCGTCTTACAAAATTATATAGTGGGGAGAGGATATGTATCAATGCTTAGGCATCTTCCATACCTAGGTCATTATTTTTGTCAGCAAACCTTTCAGAGCTAAAAAAAAAATCAAAACAGTTTTTTTTTTTTTTGTTCTTCGCTATCTTATATACTTTGGCTAGTTGGGTTTTAATTTTTAATTTATGAGCTTATGCTTATCCATAGAGTTGATAAGTGAAGACTTGTTATTACCTGAGGTGTCGCATGTTGTAAGTTTTGATATTGATTCATCATACTGGAAAATAAATAAACAAATAAATTTTAATGCTATATCCTGTCAAGTTTGTACAGGTGTTTTCTTATAATGGAATTGAAAAGGATTAAGTAGATTTCACTGAGATTGTTTAGAGGTTCACCTGTTGAAGATTTCTCTAACTTCACGTTGTCTCCTATGAATTAACAGATTTGAAAGACCCGACTTCCCAATGTTATTCTCTGGTGCAACCCCATTGGTGGGAGCGTAAGTAATACTCGCCTATACACCGATCAAAATCATTTTTAAAAGTTTCCGTTGTCCACCTCCCAATAATAATTTCATTATCATGTCAGCTCGACATATGCACAGTGCTATGGGGGTCACCAATTTGGTTCATGGGCTGGCCAATTGGGCGATGGCCGTGCAATCACACTTGGTGAAGTTCTAAATTCAAGAGGGGAGAGATGGGAGTTGCAACTGAAAGGTGCTGGGAAGACCCCATACAGTCGCTTTGCAGATGGTCTGGCGGTGCTTCGAAGCAGCATTCGTGAGTTTTTGTGTAGCGAGGCGATGCATGGACTTGGAATACCAACTACACGTGCTCTTTGTTTGGTGACTACTGGGAAAAATGTTGTGCGTGACATGTTTTACGAGTATGAATCATCTCATTACAGCAGTTTTTTTCCTTTTCTCCACTAAATAGGAAAATCACGAAAGTACAAAAATAACTAAAATAAGACTTCTTGTTTCTAACTTAACTGTATTAACCATGCCAATTGCTTTCAAATCAGCTTGTACAAACTGAGAAATTAGTTTCATTTGCCTTGATTTTGGTTAGTTCACGGGGAGATGAACTCATGAAAATTAGTGGCATATTTTTTTAATCACAGGAATGACTAGCATAACACTCAACTATAGTGATTCTCTCACAAATGATGTTTGTTGGTTGCAAAATTGAAAAAGCTTCAGATCAATTTATTTCTTGTTGCAAATAAATCATATATAGTTTTCAATCTCCATAACCCTGTAACAAATATTAATACCACAAGAATTGATGGCTATGTGGAACCCTTGCAGGAATTTTATTTGGAACTAGAATGCTATATAACATATAGAATTTGGTTTATACTTGAATATCAACTCTTTCCTTGTATACAACAGTGGCAATCCAAAGGAGGAACCTGGCGCAATCGTGTGCCGTGTTGCACAATCCTTTATACGTTTTGGATCTTACCAGATTCACGCTTCACGAGGCAAGGAAGATCTCAAACTGATCTGCCAACTGGCTGACTACACAATAAAGCATCACTTCCCGCATCTTGAGAACCTACAACAGAGCAACACCTTGTCTTTTGAGGTTCCACAAGGAGATTCACCTGCCATTGATTTGACCTCAAACAAGTATGCTGGTAATTTCTCTGATATGACCTTCATTTATTATTTTATTCATGTTTGTTTTCCCTTGTTGTTACTTTTCAGAGAAATTAGATGTCTAGAATTAGATAGAACTAGGTGCCTTTTTTCTGAAGGTTTAATATACATTTCCTGATTGGTTGGACAGCCTGGGCAGTTGAGGTGGCTGAGTTGACTGCCTCCCTGATTGCAAGATGGCAGGGTGTTGGTTTTACACATGGCGTACTAAACACAGATAACATGAGTGTGTTGGGCCTGACAATAGACTATGGGCCATTCGGGTTCTTGGATGCGTTTGACCCGAGTTTCACACCTAACACCACTGACTTGCCTGGGCGGCGGTATTGCTTTGCAAACCAACCTGATGTTGGCTTGTGGAATGTAGCACAGTTTGCTACGACTCTAGCTTCCGCTGAGCTTCTTAACAAAGATGAGGCCAATTATGCCATGGAAAGGTGCTTTTTGTATTTTATTTACATTTTCAGATAGTATTACTGTAGTAGACCTGACTAGTTTGGTCCTTGGTAGCTGAGCTTGATTGCAATGGTTTCAGTTAGTTTACAATTCGGCAACAAGTTTCGGTTGATCGAGTCATCCATCATCGAATGAAGCATTGATTTGACCTAACAAAGACTCTGAGAAACTAAATTGTGCAATTAAGGCCTTTAATTGGTCTTGAGTTTTTCAATTTAGCTTCAAATATTTCTTGTAAAAACAATGATGTAACTGAAATATATTTGATCACCAGTTCATACTAGAACAGAATGTTGATTCAAATGCTACCACAATTTAAGGTCGTAGCCCTTTAATTTTCATTATTTTTACTTTGCGTAACCAACTTCTCTATGCTGGTTTCAGGTATGGGACAAAGTTCATGGATGAGTACCAGTCAATAATGACTCGAAAGCTCGGCCTGACAAAGTACAACAAGCAGCTGATAAGCCGGCTGTTGAATAATTTGGCAGTTGATAAGGTTGACTACACAAACTTCTTCAGGCTCCTGTCCAATGTGAAGGCGGACCCCATGATCCCAGAGAAGGATTTACTTACCCCGCTCAAGGCTGCCTTGTTGGATATTGGCAAGGAGAGAAAAGAAGCTTGGGTTAGTTGGCTCCAAACATACATTGAAGAGGTATCTTTCTTAAACATATACTCCTCAAGTTCCTCGATACAGCCTGGATTACTGAATGAGATAAAAATTAGCTTCTACATATCTGCATGACATATCTTTTCTGCCCCCCTCCGCCCTTCTTCTTGCTTCTGATCCTTTTCGGTGCAATCAGCTATTGAAACATCTCATGATAAGTCAATGTGCAGCATGTATAGGCCTTTCAATTATATCCAGCTATTGAATTATAGGCCTTTTAATTGTGCCTCAATGGGGTTCATTTGCCCTTACAAATTGAATACAGTTTGGGTTAAATTTACTCTCGGTACATTCGTACCAAATCAAGCAAAGACTAAACACTGCAGATTGATATCTCAGATTACCTTCATGGAAGCTTACCATGTCCATTGCTTTCTTTTCTTTTTTAGCTTGTCTCAAGTGGGGTCCCAGATGAAGAGAGAAAAGCTGCGATGAACTCAGTCAATCCCAAATATGTACTCAGAAACTATCTATGTCAAAGCGCAATAGATGCAGCCGAACTTGGTGATTTTGAAGAGGTTCGAAGGCTACTCAAGGTAATGGAGCGGCCGTATGACGAACAACCTGGCATGGAGAAGTACGCCCGCTTGCCCCCTGCATGGGCATATAGACCCGGTGTAGGCATGCTCTCCTGCTCTTCCTGAGCTGTGGGGGCCCGGGAAGCCATGGATTTCAGTGTTTCATATGTGTTTATTTATGTAGGAAATAATCTGTGTAAACAGTTTTTGTTTAGGAAAATCAGTGGTAGTCAAACAGAGTGTGTCACTTGTGTGCGCCTACAGCTTTCTTCCTCTTTGTTACTTTTCTTTCTTTATTTCTTTTTATCTGGGTGGTTAGCTGGTGGGGGTTGGAATTATTTTTATATGAATTAAAAATTAGTTCGGCTATAGTTTTAAAATCGATTACCACAGACTAAATTTGGAGAAGGATACCTGCTTGTACTTTGGTAATATTTGTTACAGGTGATTAAAAATCCAAAGCCCGTACGATTTCTATATCTGTAGTTGGTGGGTACGAGGAGGTACAACAAAAAGGGACACAATTGGGAATGCAAGAATAGAAGACGATGAATGGGAACTAATTGGTAGGAATTTTCTAACGAGAATCCTTATTACATTAAAGATTCGTACTTTGCCAGGTTGTTTTTTTTATCAATGTTGAGAGAGAATAAATTATTTTTAAGTGTTTTTATAATATATATTCCGTTTAAACTATACATCTCATCATTTTTCTATTCTTACTTCTACAATTACAACTTACAACTTACAACCGTAGATTTTAAAAAAGAGATCTTTACTGGTTATTTATTATAGTCTTAATCTTTCAGAAAGGTTCTTCAAGGCTTTTATTATTCTTAAGAAGTGAATTTATTTTTATGTGTACTAAAAGTTTCTACGGCGCGATCTAATTAACATGTGCGCATTTGGAATTTGACATCAAAAAGATGTTTCGCAAGTCTATAATGTGTTCGCATGTGTGTGTTTATATGAGAGAGAAAGAGACGTAGAATGGCAGCTAATTTATATCTGCAAGAAAAAAACCAATTTTGCTTTTGGAGGTGTTTCAAAGGCCAGGTACCGCCCACAATAAGGAATTTTGCTTTGCTGCTGCTGCTCCAAGATCGGTTACTGTTTACTAAAACAATCTAATGGAGAGGATGGAGAGGAGAAAGGAAAATATTTGGGAGATATTAAAATTGATATTTAAATTATATCGATTTTATTATTCATATTATATGAATTATTATTCATATTATATAAATTATTATTAATATATATAATTTATTTTTAACAGTATTTTTATTATTCAACTAAAATATCATTGATATCAATAATAACTCATTTAAATTAAATAACAAAAATATCAATAATAACTTATTATTAATATATGTAGTTTTGTAGGGTTAGCCGGGAAAAAAATCAAATTGAATTATAAAATAAGAAAATATTTCCGAAAATTTACACAATCAGAAAAATTGCATTCCCAGAATGCGGCCTTGGAGCTTGAGGCTGAGGGCTGAGAGTGCGGCCTTCCTTCATTATTTCTTCCCTCCTCTCCCATGTCGCTCTCTCTCTCTCTCACTCTCTCTCTCTCTCTCTCTCTCTCTCTCTCTCTCTCTCTCCAATGTTTCCTCCCTCTCTCCCTTCTCGATTGCGTTCTCAGAGTGCGGCCGCCGCCACCGGCACCACACCCTCCTCTCCTCTGTCAGTAGTCCCTCTTCTACTCTCTCACTCCCTCACTCTCATTCAAACTCTCTCAAATCCTTGCCGTTGCCATCGCTGCCATCAATTTGTAAGATTTTTTTTTTAGATTTTTGGTAAATTAGTAAAATAAATTATTTTAGGGTTATTATTTAAAATAAAATTTGTTGAATTGAACTATGAAGGAAAATTAGAAATGTTTGATGTTATGTTAATATTGAATTGTTATTGTAAAATAAGATTTTTTTTTTATAGAATTATAGTGTGGTTATTGCAAAACTGAAAAATTGTGTTGAATTGTGATGAAAAATTAAAAATGTAAGATATAATATTTGATAAAATACTAGTATTGATGTTTAATTATGCATGGATGTTAGTATTAGTGTTCGATTATGCATGCAAAATTTGTGAAATTGATAATGTAAAATTAGAAATTTGTGTTGAATTGTGATGCAAATGTAATTATATTTAATATAATGATAATATTGATATTTAATTGTATATGCATGTGGATGTTTGATATTTAGAGTGTTAGCTATTTGGTTTTGGTGTATGTTATTATTAGTATTTGATTATAGATGTAAAATTTGTACGTTGTTAATGTAAAATGAGAATTTTATATTGAATTGTGATGAAAATGTAATAATATTTGATATAATGATAATATTTATATCTTACTGTGCATGTATGTAGTTAGAAATAAATTTTGTTATGTTTGATATTTATAATTGATCAATAAAAAAATATATTTATGTTGTGAAAATCATTTATATGAATTTTATTATTAAAATAATGTAGTACCAAAAATAGCAAGAACACGAGGAGGCGATCAGGTTGGTGGGAGAATTGATGGTGCAGGATCGTTACAATCAGTACATGAAAGAGTGCCTAAGTCAAGCCTTTTCTGGATGTCTGATAGCGACCATTGTATTCGTAATATCGCGAATGAGGTAATTAGATTTAAAATTCTTATATAGTATTCTTTCGACGTTTAAGGTATTAATTAATTTTTTCATCCAAAATTATTTTAGTTTGTTGATTGTCTGGGTATGCGACAGAGCCAACGATCAATCCCATATGATGATATTTATTCAGACACCCTGATAAAGATGGGATTATTACAATAGAACTTGATCCCGCTTTGATTACGGCTCTGGTCGAGAGATGGAGGCCGGAGACTCATACCTTTCATTTGCCAACGGGTGAGATTACTGTCACACTGCAGGATGTGGCAGTTTTGTAGGGTTTCCTATTGTCGGTCTACTTGTGATCGGCGATAGCGATCGAGATTGGACTACTATGCTGCAGAATGTCTTTCGAACAGATGTGGATGTAGCGACATATAAGAATAAACTCGTTACGAAGAAAGATGGTTTAAGAACGAGGAGAGTTTCACATTATCACATCAGGTATGATTTTTTTTATTTAATTTCTTAATAAAATTCTTTTCATTGAAATTTTTTTATTTTAATTTTCTTAATAAAATTCATATCATTGAAAATGTTATTTTATTAGGTTGCAGTAATTTAAAGAACAATTTTTGGGTCCAATTCCTGGCGATCATAAGTCTTTGAGAGGTTATTGCGGTGCTTATATTATGGAGTTGATCAATACCATTCTCTTACCAAACAACTCCGGTGATTGCATGCCTGTTATGTATGCTCAGTTCTTGCAGAACCTTGATCAACCGAATACACAAAATTGGGGTTTTGCAGTTCTAGTATGCTTGTATCGTGGCCTTTGTCGGGCTACACTGGCTGATGCGACATCTATCTCCCATTGATATTGTTGCAGATGTGGGCGTGGACTCGATTTCCTATTGGTTCAACCGCATAATAAGCTCGATTATCATGTTCCAAGTTTGGGTGGATCAGATCGCGAGAAGAGTTTGGGATAAAATTGTGTGGTCTGTTGCGATACACCGATAATCCCAAAGGTAAGCTTAATATTTCTCGTAAGATGATAGAGGTTTAATGGATTCTGATGTAGTTTGGGAGCCATACGCTGATATTTTCGGGGATGATGTTGACGTATTACCTCCTAGAGTTTTAGCGGAGTCTCATTTATGGTTCGCTTAGATTCATTTGATTTATTTCTAGATGATTGAGTATCATTATCCGAATCGGGTTATGCGACAGTTAGGTAGGTTTTAGGTTGTACCACCACTACCTCCCGAGTCTTGGGAGTATATTCATTCACTTCATGCATACGATCACACAAATCAGGATCATAGGTCTCGTCCAAATTGGGTTGCCATATTCGATGAGTACATCCGATGTTGGTTGGAGATTGAGGCCTATTTGGTGGACTCTTCTTATCCAAACGATCATCGGATCTTATCCGATTATATGATATGGTACATGAATAACGACAAGGTATCCATGCACTGCAAAGAGGATATTTTAGTCGGATTACAGAATCCTTTACCGATGCCATCACAATCGGTAGAGTCCATGCTGTATCCACCGAGACATGAGTAGCAGCCACATTTGATATGTATGTTATTTAACTTATTCTAAATTATTAATTTATTAAAATTCGAATGCTTAAATTTAAAAATATTTTACAGATCGAGCAGAAGTTAGCTTTAGTGGCATATGCAGCCAAGTAAATTGTCACTAAAGCATCAAAGAAGATTGGGAGATTTTTGCTCCGAACATGACGAGCAAACTTAGAGAATGTCGGGCCGGTGAGTCGAATTTAAAATTTAATATGTAATTATTAATTTAATTTAAATTTACATACTAATACTTAAAAACATCGGGCATGTGCATCGCATGCATAATTTACTCGAACAAAATGACCTTCCTCGAGATGTCGACTCACAACAGGATAGTGGAGACGATGAATTTTCATTGCCAAACCCGCCTATTCCTGATTACCAGTACACTTCTTGGCATGAGTACATCCATCCTCCACCACACGTACCACCACCGGATCCCACTTATGGAGACGATGAGCCAACTCCATTCATGCATAGTCAGGTGCGTCATATTTAGATTTTTATTTTTATTTTTTATATATTTAAATTAGAATATTAAAAATTAAAATGTCGGATAGGTGACACAGTTAACTCCGATGCCACATGTACCATCATCAGGTACCAATGATGCCGGTCCGTCAAGTGGGCGTATGGCCAAAAAAAGAAGAGGACAGCGTAAGGATCGAGCAGTGCCACCATCGAGATACACGTCAAGGTGATTTACCGTTCCATTTTGTTTTACTTATTTTGATGTATGGTTTGACGTTTTATGTAGACTTGGAGATTGTCATTTGAATATTTTTATTTAAATGGTTATTATTTAAAAAATATAACGACATAACAACACATGCGATGATCAAGTTTCATTAATACATATCGACATAATGACAAATTAATCTAAATTTAAAAAATACATAACGATAAAACTTCATATGCAATTCAAGTTTTAAAATTATAATGACATGACGCAATCAAAATAAAAAATATAAAATGACATACACAATTCAAATTAAAAGTACATAACAATATGCATTACTTCCCATGACTTGACAATCCCTTAAATAAGGAACAAATCTTTCCTCCGATGGATTGAGATTTTTTACCTCTGCTAGTCTATCCAGAATCATCTACAAGTTTGAAAATTATTCAAATATGTATTTCAAACTGTTATTAGAATATTTCAACTTGCATACCTCTAACATGTAAGTTTTCTGATCTTGGTACTTCACTCACTGAATGACGTGTAGGTTGAGACCGTTGTTGAACGCTAGAGTGCTCTAAAATAATAGAACAAAATAATTTATTTCAGTCATAATAAATTGATTTTAAAATTATATTACACAAAATAGATATGTACTTAGAACAAATTCATTACGTCTATGATTAGCTTCCGCATTTGAATTAAATGAGTAGTGTGCAGCTGAATTAGGCTCCTCGTCATCGACGGATGCTCGACATTTATTTTTAGCACGTCCTCTACCATCACATTTGGAGCATCTGTATTATCACTTTCGTTGCTTGTCCATCTCGTCCATTCTCATTGGAATTCGATGATGTTTTCGTCTTCCTCGTTTAACCTTGAGACAATCTGGTATAAGTATCGGACCATTGTAAGGTGGTCATGCCTCCTCGCTGCCACATGGAAAATGCAAATGTTCTCATGTTTTGAAAAGATTTTCCGCACTATAATAGGGTGAGACAAAATTATTTTGTTGAACTTCCTATCAACGAGGACGGCTATCACATGAGAACAAGGGATCTGTGTCAGATCAGGTTTTTGACATGTACATGTCGATCAGTTTAGAAATATCAGTTGGACATTATATTTGAAACGTTTTTATTGCTCATCCTTTCCTCTCCATGCGGTTACCACAAATATGTAGAGTGCCAAACTAAATGTTTTTACCTTCATTGATTGTGATTTTCGGATGCGTTTTTTTAATTTTAGCACATACATATGGAGACCATTATTTTCCTTCCATCATATTCGCGGTAGCATGTTCTTGTCTATCAGCGAACCACTCCATAGTTTTATAAATGTTTTTTCGAGCAAAGCAGTAACCGGTAAGGTATCAACGGTCTTGTACACCTTATTTAACAATTCTAATCCGTTTGTTGTCATGATTCCCCACTGATTACCACCATCATGACTAAGAGCCCACAAGTCAAATCGTGTCAGCTCGTCCTTTCTTTTCTAACGCTCCTTACTTACTTTTGTAATATCTATAACATATTGGTGAGCCCTTGTACTGATATTTTTCAACTCTTCCATTGTTTTTTCAAATTTTATCTTTTTTTGCGCCCTCCCTGCATCTTTGAATTTTTTATTCACATCTTCTTGTGAATTGTTTTATGTAAATTATCCACAATATGCCGTGAATAAATCGATGTATTCCTTCACCTTTGACCTTACAGAAACCTAAATCAAGTCATTTAAAAATATTTCGAATAAACATGTGTCTATCTGAAATAACATTGTAGCTTCCAATGGGTGCAATAACATACTTACGTAACCATCCCATAAACTAACCTCACGATTCATTGTCGTCCTCATCCACAAGAGCGTATGCAAACGAAAACAACTGTGAAATCGCATCATATTTAGTGGCAACTAGCAGCTTACCTCTAAACTTACCTGTAAGAAAAGTACTATCCATATCGAAAACATGTCGAACATATCTCAATCCCTGACAAACCCCACAAAATGACCAAGCTGCCCTTTTGAAAAGATAATATGGTGGTGACTCTGAGTCTCCATCAATAAACATATCTCCTTCAACATACACCTTCGTATCCGCATTAGTCTTTGCGTATGCATTTAGCAATCAAGGCAAAAGTATATAAGCATCGATCCAACTACCAAAAATTTTGACAATTGCTTTCTCCTTAGCACGCCAAACTTTATTATAAGATGGTTATGCCGTAAATTTACCTTCAATCACAGAGTGTAGGTCGGGTAGTGAAATGTCTGGATTCTTGTGCACCGCCTCACTTATTTCGTCAGTAATAAATGAAGCAGTCAATTGTCTGTAATCACATCTGCATGACAAGAGTGGGCAAATGAACATTTTCTAATTGTAAATTTTGACCCGTCAGAAGATGTGGCATACAATCACCAATTGCATGATGCATTTTCACATCGTACAACGTATTTTTTTGTTGCTGCTTATTGATACGTATTGTCTGTTCTCTAAAATGTGATATTTTCTAACCGCCTTTTCAAGTTGCGATTTACTACTAAATATTCAGTTTTCGGCTAAGGGATGTTCAAATACTTTCTTATCACCGAATGTATATGAATCAACTAATATTTCGTCGGTCGCGTCAACCTGAAACGTATCAACTGGGTGCCTATTAGAACGATTAAGAAAAGGTATGGGCATTGATCTGTTTGTACCGGCTCTTCCAACAGTTTCATAATTACTACTTTCGCTACTCCAACTGCTTTCATTTTCCTCTGCTGCTCTCGCTTTTTTTGTTTCCCTCACTTCTTCTGCTTTCACCTCGGTATCATCACCCGGTGATTCTTCATTATAGTTATAAAAAATCTCATCATCTATTGAACGCACCGTTTCAGATCTTATCTCACTTTCATTTGAATTGTTTATAGCCTCGTTTACGATAGGGGGATCTGATGTAAAGGTAAAAAAATTATTCATTGGTTCTGACTTAATTGGTTCAGAAATGTTTTCTTGAGGTGTATTATATTGTGGTTGATATAAATAATAAGGGTTCATTGGTTGCAGTTGATACTGCGGTATGTTATGTGATTGGTATTGCGGAATGTTATGCGATTGGTACTGCGAAATATTCCAATTGATGAGGGTACTACTCCCAGATAAATTATCACTTGTTGGGACATATGAATTACAAGATAAATGATGAATGATATCAATAAATAATTCAATCATTGATATTTTGCCTCTAATGGTTTGTTCGATTGCTACTGATAATTTGTGATCATCAGATATTGAAATCGGACTGAAATAAATAGTACCATTTTCTCCAATATCTATCTTGACTTGAATTTTTGAAAGTATATAGAGGCACTAACGTAAATACCAAAAAATAGCATCTTACCCTACATATAAATTATTATATATAATTATACATCATTCTACTAACAAAATAAATTTTTAGCAATATAATAAATTCTAACTTGATTTTGAAGTCCGAAATATTTTTAGATTGAAGATCCCAATTGTATTTTGTTTAAAAAGTATAGAGAAAGAGAGAGAGTTAGGGGAGATGTTTTCTGTCAATTTATAAGAAAAGAGAGAGGAAGAAAGAACTTAATGTGCTTTTAAATAATTCTACGAATGCGTATTTATAGAAAATAAAATAAGACAGCACTTTCAGAATACGACCTATTAATAATTTTGTGTGTTGAAATGATTAAAGAAAAAGAAAAAAAAAACGTTGAAATGACTAAAGAAAATAACAAAAAAAAAATAAATGTTTGAGCGTGCTATCTGTTAGGATACGAGAAAATGCCGCACTCTCAGCCAGCGACCTCCAGCTTGAAAGCCACATTCTCAGCCCGTGGCCTCCAGCTGGGAGGCCGCATTCCCAAAACTTGACCTCAAGCGTTACTTTTTGAGAATACGATTTTTCTAAATATGTAAATTTTCAAAAATATTTTTTTTATATAATTCAATTTAATTTTCTTCAAACATAAAATTAATCCAATTTTATGTATGTATGTCAGCTCCGGAGGAGAAATATGAATTGCGCACCGCCATGTTATAATGTGGAGGGATTGGATTGGCCCCAATTGAGTCTGTTTTTGCATTTGCTTTTCCTAATTCCTATTATGCCCTTGTGCAATCCAGCTGGAGGCTGTGGCCGTCTCTACGAAGGCAACTGCGATACACTTACTTCAATGAATAATACGGCCATGTTGGTATACGAGACAACACAACTGGTTTTGAGCATTTCATTGCATCGAGCAAACAGTGCCAGGCCTTGTCTTCTTTCCGGGCACGTGTTGCACATGTTGTACCATCTATCTGGAAGCAAATTGAGAAACGCCACAGCCAGAATACTAACACACGAGAGAAGAAGATATGATATTGTTGATACGGCCACACAAACAGGTGGAGATCAGCTCATGGTACCAGAGGCTAAACTATGGTTGGAAAAATTGTTGGCACCTCATTCAATATATATATTTTCTTTGGTTAGCTAGGAGTAGGATTTGATGTTTTATTCTCTCAACTAGATTGGATTGGATAGGTGGTTTTGGGTTTGTACTTGACTGTGGGTTAGTACAGTGCTAAGTGTTAATGTAAGGATTAACTAAGCATAAGTAAAACGATATTAGGATGATTGTATTGATACAAGAAGAGGGATTATTTTGATTATGGTTATTTTGATAATTTCGATAATGAGATTTTATATAAATTTAAAAATAAAAAATATTATAAATATATTCTTGATGTATAGATCGATTATGTTTTAAATTTCATATAATTTAAATTACATTTGATATTTCATTAATTATTGTTAAATATTGATCATTGTAAATTGTATAAATATATATAAAAAAACATCCAGTTTTACAGTTAGAAAATATTTTTTGACAAAATAAAATAAAATTTATGGAACTTCTCTTTTTCCATTAAGCACGTAGACATGAATTTACATAATTAGTTCTGCAAATAAATAATTATGTTAATTAAAGTATATTGAATGATAAATAATTTATAAACCAGTAGATTTTGTAATTTCACTACATAGTAATATTTTATGTATATGATTAAATTTAAAATTAGCTTTTCACGTATTTACGAATTCACCTAAACATATTATACCTCAAATGTATTACTAATAAGCTCAGAATTAAAAAAAAATCTGCTTAAAATTCTAAAATAAACAAGAATATATACACACAATTCTAAAGTGTACAATCCTTGATAGAACCAAAGTTTCACTCAACCTTTTAGTCATGGGTCCCACCTAGAGTATATTATTTGGTTTTCTCTTCCACTGTGCGCGAATCTTAAAGCACGTCAATCCAACGGTTCAGAATTTATATGAACAATCAAATAGCGCACACGCTAAGGGGAAATATAAACCCAGCGGCAACAGCCATCCTTCCTCTCTCTCTCTCTCTCTCTCTCTATATATATATATAAGTGGAAATTGAAACCAACTCACTATCACTGGTTCTCAGATTTCTCCATTAAAGAAAACTTTGAAAATCTCCCTCCCCCCTTTCAATTCCTAAAACCCTAATAATCCTCCATTACCTTCCCAATGGCATCTTTGCCTCCGAGCAACCAAGACACCACCATGTGTGTTCCGTGGAATTCTCTAGAAGGCAAGGTGGTGTTGGTCACTGGCGCCTCGTCGGGTATAGGCAAGGAGATTTGCCTTGACCTGGCACGAGCTGGTTGCCTGATCGTGGCGGCAGCGAGACGAGTCGACCAATTGAAGAAGCTGTGTGATGAGATCAACGGCTGGGATTCGGCCAATCAGGCGACCGCACCCGTCCGATCAATTGGCGTGTGGATGGATGTGAGCAAAGAGGAAGGCATCATTGCTGAGGCAGTTAAACGCGCTTGGAATTCATTTGGGAGAATTGATGCTCTGGTTAATAATGCAGGAATTAGAGGTAATTAATTTTTTTTTCTTTTTATTTTTTAATTAACAAAATATGGGAATATTATTATTTTTGTTTATTCTTACTGTATTCAATGAATTTAAGGCTAACATCTTGTAAAGAGATGATATGAGGGAATGTGTAGGTTGGTGGAATAAATGTTTTGTTTGTCTGGTTTTATTAGTGTCAAGGTTAGAATACCAGTTGTTTGTTGGCTGGTACAGACCGGGTACTAGTTATAGGCATTCCAAAACAATTAACATGGATCATCATGTAACTAGTGTCAGTTAGTTGGCCCACAATTGGCTTTATTTATTTTGCCACAGAAGATCACATGTACAATTTTGGGACATTCATATGCATGTCTACTATTTCTTAAAAAAAAAAGAAAAAAAGAAAAGAAAAGGCAAGTCTACATGTTTTGTGTCATAGTTCATGAACAGGTGGTGTAATTGATCTCAAAAGATTGTATCTTGTGCATATAAACATTCTACACAATTAATATAATGTTATGGAATAATTCAACAGTTGGATACTTCTGCCAAAATCCAAATTCCTTTTTGCAAGGTTTGTAGGAAACAAATTATAAATTGACTTTGTTTACTCTGACTTAAGTGAGGTTCCTATTTATTTTTTTCTTCACCTATAATTACTCTTCATAAAGCTCGTACCGGTCAAATAAACATCAAAATAATAAAACAAATCCAAAACAAAAATAGAAACGCAGAAACTTTGGTCTCATGTGTGGTACTTGCTAAGAATTTGTACTCATCTACTTCTAAAACTTGGAAAAAGTAACAAAATTTCCACTGATTTGCTTCATCCCATGAATCTTATTGACCAATAGAATTATAATGTAATCAATCTCCTAATCTAATTTGCATCTGACTTTACCAGACAAGGTGTATTCCGTATTGGATTGGCCTGAAGACAAATGGAACAGCTTGATGGACACAAACTTGACTGGTACATGGCTGGTGACAAAGCATGTGTGTAGACTCATGCGTGATGCTAAATTGAAAGGATCAGTCATTAACATTTCCTCTATTGTTGGAACTGATCGTGGCCAACTCCCGGGTGCCGCTGCATATGTTGCATCAAAATCCGGTGTAACCGCCCTCACTAGGGTAATATTTTTCTGTTCTTAATTATATTGGTGAATTTCAAGTATTTTTGCTTATTAACCTTATTGGTATAAATGCTTATCCAGAAGCTTACTGCTATATTAGGTATTTACAAAAACCAGTGTTCCTGATGTCAGTAAAAATAACCTAAGAAATAGAAGAAAAGTCAAATTTGGGCAGTTTGAAAACAATGAAATTCAAACTCTAGACCTTGAAATTTTCTGGAATACCAATTTGGTCAATGAAAATTTAGGAAACAACAATTGGTCCTGAAGCTTGAGTAGAATCAATCAGGATGTACTTTCTAGTTATTTCTCAACATGTATGTTAGTGAAAACACTGTATGTGTGGATCAGACTGTAAGTTAGATTAGAAACTAAAGATAAACTTCTAATAAATATTATTTGTCGGATCAATTAACCCTTCTGCCAAGGAGAAAGAAGGTAGGAAAGAAAAATGAAATCTAAGTCTTTCCTCTGGACAATAATATCTCCTTACGCTATAAACCTGCGCCAGCTTAGGCATGTCAACTATTAACATTTTTACTTCCGAGTCCTAAGTTAACATGAGATATTTTTCAGGTGATAGCTATGGAATTGGGTGGATTTGGTATTCGGGCAAACTCTATTGCGCCCGGTATATTCAAGTCTGAAATCACAATAGGTCTTTGGGATAAGAAATGGATCCAGCGAGTGTGTGAAAGAACAACCCCTCTAAAGACGTATGGTACCACCAACCCAGCTATAACATCCATCATTCAGTACCTGATTCATGACTTGTCAGAATATGTTTCTGGCAATAATTTTATAGTGGATGCAGGCGCAACCCTGCCGGGTGTGCCCATTTTCTCCTCCCTCTGATAAAAGTTTGGAAGTTAATAACTTATAAGAGGTTAAAGAGTTTGTGGTGATCTGCTTGGATGTCTGTTGCTACAGCAGCTTTCTGTGTGGTAATATAATAAAATTTGTTTCATATTTATTATTTGAATAGTTGGTTTCAGATCCATTGTAGCGATATATATTCAAATTATGAAAATTAGTTCACAAATTGTAAATTTGACTTCATAATTCCTGGTTTTCATTAGACATAAATGCTCTTATCAACAAAATGAAAAATTCTGTAAATAAACATGACATATGGTGGAATTTCTTATGACCAAGAATGGAATGCGAGAACAAGAGACGAAGAAATTAAGAGAACTACCGCATAGAAATCTCCAGTGAGAATCATTATTAAGATTCATACTTTACAAACCTCAAAATACCTCTTTTTGAAAACATCTAATGTTGTAAACTAATGTTTTGGAATGCAGACACATGAACCATAATATGCAGCCATATAAGCTCATGCACTATACAACGACTAACCGCACGCATGTTGAAAACTACATTTTAAAACACTTGTTATAACCTGTGATGTGATGTGGACAAGAAATGGAGCTGCAAAATTTATTAAAGAAATAAATGTGAACTAAATGAAAACAATTTATCACCTAATTACCCTTCCTACACTTACAGCAGCATTCTGTTTTCATAAATCATTATCACATATGATACTAATGGAGAATTAGATCAGCAAAATTGCTTTGCATCATTAAACAAAACCATGATAAATATAAAGAAGTACCGACCATCAATATATTGCTACCAGGACTATTCAACATGGCAACAAAATGTCTCGTTCGCCCAAAATCAAACTATCTAGAACAAACTGAACAACAAGGGTTCTCAGAACAAACTTTATCAAAATTATGGTCTTGACAAGGCAACAAAAAAGAACACAGACAAAATCGGTAACCTGATTAACAAGTTCAAAATACTTCTAAATGTAGGGTAATATTGTTCTCACTGTGTCACTCCAAGCCATTTTGAGAAGGTCTCAAACTCGGTGTAATCGCTGTCAGAAATCATGGTCTTGTACCATGCCTTTCCAGCTGACTTGATCTTTGCCTTCTCCTCCTGTCACAAGTTGAGCAAACATTAGCACCATACAATATCTCAAACAGACAGTAGACACCATGTAACAGTTTCAGAATTATAGCAAAACAGTAGTGTCAAACAAAAAATTAAAAATAAATTAAACAACGATAATATGTAGCAAGAAGATTACATTACAATGAGAGGCAAATTGTCATCTCACTAATGATATGGTACCATCTACCCAACTAAGACCCAATTTAACCAAAATACATCAGGTCTTTAATAAACCTCAAGCAACCTTACAAAAGACCAATAAATCAACAGTAATATTTGGATGATGGAAGAAATTATTGATCACAGTTAACTGGTAGTGCTAGCACATCAGACCATAAATAAAACCATAACACACTTATTTCGAGAAACAATGACAGTTGTAGTCATGTAAAATTCAACAAGATTATTTTTGATATCTTCAGCAAGGTTCAAAATTCAACAAGATTAACACTAGGATCTTAATTTTGCTAGCCACGGATAACATATCAAGGTAAAAAGTACAATGTGGTGACAACTAACAACTAATGCATACTACCAAGTAGAGAATATCATGACCTGAGTTATCTAACATATGAAGATAAGTGTACAAACAGAGACAGAGATGGAAAACATTACCGCACTAAGTGGGCTCCTCTTCTTCTCAAGCTTCTCATTCTTGGCCTTAACCCTCTGTGCCTCAGCCAAAAGAGCCATCCTCCTTGCGGTTGCGGCATATGGGTTGAGCTTCAACAAGGTACCGATGTTCTTCAACGGGTTCCTCTTGAGCTCTCTCCTCTTAACCTCCTTGTTGGCCGGCTTCACCGCAGCCTGGACCTCATCAGAGTTGATGATCCTTGCCAGATCAGCATTCAGCATCTTCGGCCTTGGAAGAACAAAGCCCTTCTTCTTCTCCGACGGCTTGTCAAAGGTGCCGAAGACCGAGTCGAGCTTCTCAAAGGCTGACTTGGTCCAGATGATGAACCTGCCGACGTGGCCACCTGGGGCAAGCTTGAGCAGGTTGAGGCGCTCCACATTGATCACCTCAACACCGGGGATGTTCCGGAAGGCCTTCACAATCTTGGATCCCTCGGTGCTGTACACAATCAGAGGACCCTTGCGGTTGATGTAACGGCGGTTGCGCATCTTACCCTTGCCTGGACGGATCTGGACCGAGTCCTTCGCCTTCTCAGCATCGGCATAGGCGCCAACTTGCTTCAGGATCTTGATGGCAGCCGAGGTCTTCTCAACAGATTCAATCGAATCAGAGAGAACGAGAGGAAGCTCGGGCACGGTTTCGACCTTGTGGCCTCTAGCCGTGACGAGTGATGGCACGGCAGAGGCGGCAAGCGCCGATGCCACGGCATACCGGCGCAGGTGCGTGTTCACCCGCCTGTGCCAGCGGCGCCAGATCTTAGTAGGAGCAAACATGCGACCACCACGACACATGTTGCCGAAGGCTCCCTGACCTGCACGGTGGGTCCCACCGCCAGGGACACGAGGGATACGGGACACGGCGCGACCAGTACCCCACGACTCGGCGGAGGTCTGGTGGCCAGCGCGCTTGGACACGGCGTAAGGCTGGCGTTTGTTGCAGGAGAGGGAAGCGTGAACCATTCGGACTACATCGGGTCGGATCGGGGCACGGAGCACATCGGGTAATGGCACCGAGTTGGCCTTCTTACCGCCATCGACGACCATATCGCCTTCGAGGGATTGGACGGAGACGAGGGGACGAGCGGCGGCTGTGGCGGGCGCCATTGGTAGGTTTTAGGGTTTGAGCTAAAGGAGGCGGGTGGTGTGAGAAAGGAGCTTATATAGGAGGAGACTATAGAATTCATATAGTTTATATATATAAAGGAAAATGTTACGATAAAATCATTGATACTGATGATATAAAATTTATTATATATATTAAATATAATTTATTATATATATTAATATTTTATTTTATATAATATTTTGTTATTCAATTTAAAAATATTATTGATATATATAATAATTTATTTAAATTAAATAATTATAGTAATTATAAAAAAATGAGTTTACATAATAAATTTATTAATATACATGATAATATATTTAACGTATATAATAATGTTTGTATCAGTAATAATATCAATAACCGTACTTTTCTATCAGCTCTCTCCATATATAAATTGGAATTGCAATTGGAAATGAGAAATTTATATTTGATTTGGATTTGCATGTATTAAAATTGTGGATCAAGATAATATGAAACTGTTATTTTGCTCAAGGGATTATATAAAAAACAATGGGACTTTTAGTTTAATTGTTTTTTTCCCCAATAAAATAGGGTGATTTTAAAGTAGATTATAGAATCGTCAGAAACACACAACTATTAAGAGAATTTCAAAGAAATAAAGTATGTAATTTACAAGTTTGTCTAGTAAATGATTAAATGATAAATTCATTATTTTTTTATTTTTATGTGGGAGTTCGTAAATTTTTTTTTATGAATATTTAAAATTGAGTATTTTACTCCTATCATTATCTTAATAAAATTTTAGGAGAATTCACTTTTTGGTTCTTAAATTTTTTTTAAAATAATCAAGTTGGTTCCTAAAATTTAATTTATATCAAATTATTTTTTGAACTTTTCAAAAAAAATCAAACCGGTCCTTAAACTTTTTCAAAAAAAATTAAATTGATCCTTACATTTTAAATTACACAAGTATTTAAATTTTTGAAAGAATGTAAATTTTAATCTCTAATTTTTTTCAAAAAAAATTAAATTGGCCCCTGAGCTTTCATTTACATCTAGAGGTGTCAGTTCTTATTCCAACCCGAACCCGATTCGACCTTCAGCTAATTATTTTTATAACAATAATAAAAAAAGGTATAAATTAGAATATAAATGGATCAAATCGGATCAGGCTGGCATTATTTTATTTTAAATGGGTTTGAGTTTGATTCATATCAGATCGGAACAAAGTCAACTTGACTTGACTAATCTGAGACAAATAATTTTTTTATATTTGTATTTGATTCAGTTTAAAAAAGTCATATCATATTAAGTTAGGTTGGATAAGATTGATTCGTTAAGTGAGATTAAGAATTGAATATAGATAAAAGTTTGGGGATTAATTTAATTTTTTTTTAAAAAGTTCAAGGACCAAAAATTATATTTTTTTTTCAATGTTCAAGGATTTATTTGGTGTAATTTAAATTTTAAGGACCGATTTGATTTTTTTTCAAAGTTTAAGGACGGATTTATTTTTTTTAGATAATATAAGGACCAACTTAGTACAAATGAGAGTTTAGAAACCAACGTGTTTTAAAGTTCAAGGACCAAAAGGTGAATTCTTTCAAAAAAATTTATTTTGAAATTAAAGATCTATTTTTTTTTTTCAAAGAAGAAAACATAACTAAGACTCTTGAAAAAAAAATATTTTGAATACTATATGAAATCATTTGCCGTCCCTACATGTATGTCATTAATTATTTTTAAATCAATTGTTTTTTAGATGAATGAATTCTTGAACTTTTATCATGTTTGGATATCTGATATATTCATGTCAACACTCAATTTTTATAAATATTTAAGAAAAAAAAGGTTTTATTCTAGTTATCTATTTAATCATCCATGTTATTACAATTTTCTAATAATTATCTCATAATCTTTGTGTGCAAAAGGAGGGAGTATGTTTTGAAGTTTTATTTTTCCTTTTCATAGAAACAACATGTAAAGAAGAATATAGCATTTTTTTTTGATAAAATAATATGACATTTCTTTGCCTTTATTTATTTTTGGTTGTTTTGGATGTGTGCAGTATGAAACATATTTGTGATTGCCTACTCAATGTTCAATAAATTACTATTTTCTTCTTCTTTTTTTCCTTTTTTTGCATATAAGTCAGGCAAAAAAAAATAAGGAAGTTACTATTCAAATACCGTGATTGATACTGTCGTCAATACTGATTTTATTATTCAGATTAAATGAGTTATTATTAATATAAGCGATTTTATTATGCAACTTATTTGTACAGTGTTTTTATTATTATTCAATTTTATTCATATTATTGGTATTTGAGTTAAATAATAAAGTATTATACAAAATGAGTTGGAAAATAAAATCGTTAATATGAATAATAACACATTTTACATTAATAATAAAGTCAATATCAATAACGGTATCAACGAAGGTATCTCCCAAATATTTTCCAAAAAATAATTAAAAGCACCATATCCTTTTTCATTTATAGTCAGCATAAAAAATCAATCAAATTATTGAACTTTTTTTTTCTTGCAACCCCTCAACTAAGATACTGGTATCTTTTTTAAAAATAAAAAACCGAAGTCAATTACACAAATTTTAGAAAACAAACACCATTTCATGCCTAAATTTCCCTTAATTAGTCCCTTCAAACACAATTTTAATTAAGTAAAAATATGGCATCATTTTCATTAAATCAAACAAAACTCTACACAAATCTCACTATGTTGATTTTTCTTCCAACATAAATTTGTCACAATTTAATATCTGCTAATTCTACTCAAGACAAAAAGATTAAAAAAAAAGATCTGATGCATCAAGCTTATACAATAACAATAATAACAGTAAAATCTTTATCTTTTCTGTTGAAGGTCACTTATATTCAAACAAATAGTATATTCAAACTATTTGTTTCATACTAATGTTGTGTCTATATCAAAGTGCTTTCTCCTAGATTTGTATTCTCTATTGCGCGCACCGTGCAACGTCGTGTGTTGTCTGTCCGATCGCGTTAAGATTTATGTAAAATAAATCTAAAAAATCTCCTATAATTCACCCATTCAAACGTCGTATAATATAATGTTGCGCAGGAGAAGATGAGAACCCATTTTTGCTAGTAAACCTCTGTTTGCTGTTTAAAAGTTGCCAGAAAAATACACAAATTAAATTGCATGAAATTAATGATATAATTTCATGTGATTTTTATACCAAAGATTTGAAATTATGAAATTATGTTCAATTTCATAAAATTATTTCTTGAAATTAAAGAAACAATTTCATGAAATAGCCATGTCAAATATTAAATCATGAAATTATGTCCAATCTCATGATTTATTAAATCCCAAAATTATTTCTTGAAATTAAAAAAATAATTTCATGAAATAATCATACCAAACCCCCTTCAAAAAATATATACACATGTGTGCAAAAAAAAATATATGCACAAAACCCTAATTATATGAAATCAAGAAACAATTTCATATAATTAAACATGCCAAATTCAAAAATCATGAATTTCATTCATGAAAAATGCCCCAAATATTATTCCTTGGAATTAAAAAATGATTCTTTGGGATAATCATGCCAAAATATTAATTGTATAAGATTAATATGCCTAATCATATACAATTAATGATTTAAGTGAAATTAATGCCTAATTTCACACCCAAAAATACCAAAAATATTACCCCAAAATAACAGAATCATGGAATATATTTTCTGTGATTTTTCAGTAATTTTTCATGGATTTTTGCATGAATAATAAAATAAAATGGAAAAAGGAATAAAGAAAATACCAAGAATCAGAACTGGAGATAGTTCTGGGTGCAATTTGGGGGATGTGCAACACTCTGGGTGCAATCTGGGGAGCTCAAACACGACTTCTGCCCTTGGGACCCGCCTGTCATACACACAAAGTGTTAAAGGCGCTTTGCGTGGACCCAGTACACATGCACCATACCACTGACAATACGTTTTGGTGCACAAGGACCAAGCCCACAGCCCAACCCTCAGTTTTTCGCTGGGGCTGTGTCTCATTAAACCTGACGACTGGGCCCCTCTCCTTCAGTCTCACTGCCAAGGGGGCCCAGCGCCCAGAGTTATTTTGGCCAGCGAAAAGAAAAGAAGGGAAAGAGAGGTGAGCGCGGTGCAAGCGCTCCCTCCCTCTGACAAGCCCGAAACCAAAGCACGGTTCACGTGCACCCAACCCAAGCGAGAGAAACCTTTTGAATTTCTCTCTCTCTCCCTCCTTTCTTCCTCCTCGAGCTCCAGAGCTCAGTGGAGCTTCGAAAATGGAGTCTAGGTGTACAATGCGAGTTGGCTTAAACCATTCTAGGGACTTAATCTACATCCTAAGGGGAGTTCAATGCCACAAACAGCATTGAAAATAGTAAAGTAAACAAAGAGAAAATCGAAGGAGAAAGTACCTCGACCTTGAAGGTGACAGAGCAATTGGGAGCTCGAGAAGCCAAGCCAACACCTGGAGAAGCTTCAAGACACCTCCACGACGCTGCCTGAAGTGCCAATTTGGGGTGAAAAGCACTCAATTGGCAGGTGCACCACTTGGCACCTTGGTCTGATTTGGATGTGGTCAGTTGGCACAACTCAGCACTCAAGCAGCCAAATTGACACGTTGGGCACACTCAGTGGCACCTTGGTGACATGTCAAGCGCCAGCAGGGCCAAGGAATATTCGGGATATGCTCACACCCGAAAGGCATGACACACTGACCCAAGGAAGAAGACAAAGCCAACGGCTCCTTCTCTCTCCCCAGGCCTGTGTCAGGGACACATGTAGGCACCTCAATGGAGAGCTCTGAGCGCCAGTTAGCTGGAGGAATCTTCCAAGGACAAGCCTCAGGCCAGCACAGGCCTAGCTGGCTCAATCCTGGCCACTTGATCAAACCAAGGGCTGAGATGATGCCAGCTCAGCCCTGAGGCTTAAACCATGCCCTCTGGGCTATAAATAGACCCCCAGTGAAGAAGAAAAGGAGAGAGAGAGCAACATAGCCAAAACTCTGCCAAAATCTCAACTCCACCAAATTCCACAAAAAAAAAAGCTAGCTGAGGAGAAACCAAGTCTTGAATAGCTAGGTAAGAGCCATAGGAGTCAAGCCTTGAGCTTGGCTCAGTCTCAATTGAGCTCAAGGAGCCAGTCTCACCTTGCTGGGTGAGATGGCTAGCCCCATGGCTGGGGAGGTGCACATGTGCCTCCCTCCTTCCAGAGCTCAATTGGTGGCTGAGCTTGAGTCTCAGGAGCTCACATGGTGAGTTCACCATGGATTTTGGCAGCATACTCCAACCAATTGGCACATGCCAATCTGGTTTCATGGGGATGGGCACATGCTCATCCCCTCTCTCTCTCAAGCCCTGTGCACATGTGCAGTGGCTGTGTAAAGCTCAATAATGGCTTTATACAAGCTGTTATGCTGTCAAAAGTTCATGGAAAAACAAAATTCCATGTTTTATATGTGTATTGTATTTCAATTTGTTATAATATATGATATTTTGGTGCAAATTGGTTTTATTTTCCTTTTAGTTCTTTCCTTCATGTTCTCTGATGTGCTTAATAGCTCAAGTTCATAATTGAGCAATGGAAAAGCAATAAACATCAATACTGGGTTGAGTCCAGTGAATTCCAGTTTCTGGCCAGCCGAGAGATCAATCCATATCTCTCAGCCTGGTTGTTAATTTCTTATGAAATTTCACAGTCATGTAGATTAGGTTTATATCAACTTACCATAAAAATTTTGTAATTTTTGGAATTTTCTGTGAATTGTTATGAATTTTACAATCTCATCTGTCAAAAACTCCAAAAAAGGTCAACTTTGGGTCAAACTGAGAAGTTCATTCTTCTTTTGATTCAAAAAATCCAAAATTTCTTGATTAATTCACCTTTATGACACCTCATGTGATGTTTTAAAGGATTTAGAATAATTAAACCAGGCTTTAATCCATAGGTTAAGCCAAATTTGATTTTAATAAAGCTGAAAGGGCATTTCTGTCCAGTCTGCTAAAAATACAATAATCATACTTTCTTTTCACTCAATTAACTTAAAATTTTATGGGCATCTAGAACAAGTCTTAATGCACTCACTCACCAAATTTTACCATTTTTGGGATTTTCTGTGATTTTCTGTGAATTTTTGAAATTGGGTCTGTCAAAATTGAAATTGAGTTGGCTCTGGATCATTACCAGAAAAGTGCAAAAAATGAAATTAACTCGTGTTCAAGTGAAATTCATGTGTGAAATTGATATAAAACCTTTCTAAAACATGTAATTGACCCAAATGAATATAATCAAACATACAATTTGAGAAGAATGTGATGAAATCAAAAGGAAACCAAATTGAAAATAAAACCAGAAATGACCCAATGTGCATAAAGGACAATGCACATCTAAATTGATGAAATTGATCATCCAAACATGTTCAAACATACTAAACGACACTGTTTGGAAGGTTAATTGAAAGAAAATTGCAAAGGAAAGCTATGAAATACCATTTGGTACCAAAGCCCCGAAACCAGTTTGGTACCAAATGGCCAAAGTTGCAAAATTGATGGATTAAACTCAAATTAAGCCTCAAAATCTTGTTAAACATGCTCTGGCGATGCCATACGACAAAGAAATCGAGTTAATTTGTCAAAAATAAGCTCAAATTCCTCAAAATTTCATCCCAGCCAATTTTTCAACCGAAACCAAATGGCTACCCCCATCTCCGGCGATCCAGGCCGCCGTCGCCGCCGAGACCGCCACCGATGGACTCCCCACGCTCTGGCGATGCCAGCCATGACTTCTGATCGGAGATCCGATGCCGGCAGGGCCTCGATCAGTGTCGGAGAGGATGAGCACGAATATTGATGCATCTCAAAGTGCGAATCTTGATGAAATTCAAACAGCCCATAGAAGGCTTGATGCGCGCCAGAGATCCAACGGCCCAGTTTAAAAGATGCTTTAAAAACTGAACTTAAGTTCAGATCTTGATGCATGGGCCCAAATCTGACGGCCCATATTAATCTATTTTGAAAATAAACTTTAAACACCAAATAAAAATGATTTCTCAAGCCCATAAATTATGAAAAATATATCAAAAATCATGATTTCATTTATGAATATTTTTAAGACTATAAAATGTCAATTTTGATTTTATTTTATTTTATTTTTTTTATTTTATTATTATAAATAAAAGAAAATTCAAGACATATCATGTATGTATAAAATAAATTCAAAATATCAAATAAAATATTTTTTTTAAAATAAATGGAAATTATGTCATATGAAAATGCTCAAAACAAATGAATTCTTTTTGATAAAATAAATCAAAATATTCAAAATAGTCAAATTATATTATATTTTGATAAAATAAATAAAGATATTCAAAATAATCAAATGATATTATATTTTGATGAAAATAAATAAAAATACTCAAAATAATCAAATTATGTTATATTTTGATAAAACAAATCAAAATATTCAAAATAGTTAAATTATGTCCTGTTTTGGTAAAACAAATAAAAATATTCAAAATAATCACATTATGTTATATTTTGATAAAACAAATCAAAATATTCAAGAATGATTGAATTATGTTATATTTTGATAAAATAAATTGGAATATTCAAGATAATCAAAATTATGTTATATTTTGATAAAACAAATCAAAATATTCAAAGATGATTGAATCATGTTATGAAACAAATAAAAATGTTCAAAATAATTAAACCTTGTTATATTTTGATAAAACAAATCAAAATATTTAAATATGCAAATATACCCTAATATTCAAAAATGATTAAAATATGTTATATTTTGATAAAACAAATCAAAATATTCAAAGATGATTGAATCATGTTATGAAACAAATAAAAATGTTCAAAATAATTAAACCTTGTTATATTTTGATAAAACAAATCAAAATATTTAAATATGCAAATATACCCAAATATTTAACCAAATATGTCAAAAATACAAATATGTCCAAATATTTGACCAAACATGTCAAACATGCAAATATACCCAAACATTTGACCAAATATGTCAAAAATACAATTATGTCCAAATATTTGACCAAACATGTCAAATATGCAACTATACCCAAATATTTGACCAAATATGTCAAAAATACAAACATGCCCAAATCTTTGACCAAACATGTCACATAGGCAAATATGTCTCAATCTTTGACCAAATATGTCAAATATGCAAATATACCCAAATATTTGACCAAATATGTCAAAAAAATACAAATGTGTCCAAATATTTGACCAAATATGTCAAACATGCAAATAAACCCAAACATTTGACCAAACATGTCAAATATGCAAATAAACCCAAACATTTGACCAAACATGTCAAATATACAAATACACCCAAATTTCTGGCCAAACATGCCAAATATACAAATATGTCCAAACTCTTGATAAAATAGGTCAAATATGCAAATATGTCCAAATCTCTGGCCAAATATGCCAAATATGCAGATAAGTCCAAAACTTGGTGAAAACATACCAACATATCAAATCATATCAAATCATGTTTCGAGAACATTAAATTGGCAGTGCGCTTCAGGTTTAATGTACCTCATTTTGGAAATCGATAAAGAATTATATGTTCCCGATCCTCCAATTTTCCTAGGTTTCGAATTGGCATAGCGCTTTAGATTCGGGACTTGGAAGGTCAATAGACTGTTTAGGATTATACGTCCTTGTCTTTGACATGAACTTTTTTTAGAGATCAAACATCTCTGGTTCTTTGAGTATCGAGTTGGCAGTGCGCTTCACATTCGAACTCCGTGAGATCAATAGGATTATACATCCTTGATCTCTGATTTATGAGAAATTATACGTTTCTCTGACTTTAGATCATACGTCTTTAGTCTTATTATCCAAAGTTATACCTTTGGGTTATTTCAAGTATGCATTATAATAAATTGGAAGGGAGAAATAAAGCCACAAATCTGATCCATATATTTTGATTAGTTTAGCCCATTAATCAGAGGTTCCCGAGGCGAGAGCCGGGGTAATTAACGGCGGGGGCTTGCGCCCGTCGGAAAATAAAAGTTCCCACAATCACCTAAATAATAAGTCCTTGAGCACACAAACACGCGCAGGGATGTACCTGCACCTTCTTCCCCCGTGAGCGAGGACGCCGATGCCTCGCGCGTGGGCCGCGAAAAAGGGCCGCACAACCTCATCCTCTCCAAACAACTTCCAATATAATACTCATAAGTACTTCTCACATATTTCAACAAAAATAATCCTGAAATAACCAAATATTTAGTAATCTCAGATCAAAACTATTCAAATATGCTAAACAGGAGGGGGGGGGGGGGGGGGGGGGGGGAGAATGTTGTAGTAATAATACTTAAATTCCAAAACTTTTGAAATTTAAATCCAAATCATGGATTGATATAAATCAATGATAATAATTAATTTGGATCATTATGGTTGCATCTCTGCACAGTGAAGAGAGCCCATTTAACTGTACCGTTTTTATTAATTATTGTATTAAATTAAAATGGTCAGTAAATTACAGATTATGTTATAATTACCAAGTAAGAGACAAAATATTTCAATCTGTCAATTACACGTTGCAACCTTTGAGCTCACTTAATTTTGTCTTTATTTATAAGCATGCATCCCTTAATGATTCAATTACTGCCTTCTTTTATTTCAATGTTCTGTGATTAAAGAACCTTTTCATTTTTCTCTTATATTAAGAGTGAAATAAAGGAAACTGATACTTAATCTCTCTTCTCCGCAAACTAAAATTATATTATACTTGACTGAGGAATTTAGTGTATGGTTTTCTTTCTTTCGAAACGAGTGTCATCCAATCCGTGACCGTGTAATCGGAGAGGATACGAGACAATGGCTCGGAATGCGAACTTTGGAGATTGATAAGCGATTAATTTTGCACGTTGTGATGCTATTTTTTCCTTAGAGCAGACGCGACTTGATCGTTCGGCGTACTAAATACAATCCAGACTTGTCTCGACTTAATTTATTTATTCATTATTTGAATTTTTTATCTGATTGATTTTCAGAATTTTTTTTATTTTCTAAATTCTGATTTTTATTATTTAAGCCTTCAAAATGGAAATTAAGAAATAATTTCCAAAAAAAATACACAACTAGGTATAGCTACAATTTCTGATATCACTTGATTTGTTATCATAACTTAGTTTTTGGCTGCTACTGTCCAAAGATATGTTCTGAAATTGTAACTTGGTGGCATTATTTTAAACCTATGTGTGACCTAATTAAACAAGGATTAGAATAACCAATTGGTTTGATAAATTCTAAACTGGTACCATATTCTCTACTTTAGAGATCCTATTATTTGATTTAAAAACATACAAGAAGAAGATCAGGCTAAAGAGCCAGAGGAAGAGGAGGAGGAAAGAAGAGAGATCTGATATCAGGAATTAAAATTAGAATTGATCTCTGATATCTTTAGAGAGCATTTTCAAATGGAGAAATCCAAGAAGAAGAAAATCTTGGAGAATAAGGGGTTTGTGAATTTGAAGAACATCTTAATTCTCTGAATAAGAGAGCTGGCATTTTTATTGGATATTTTAATCAAAAAAGCAAAAAGAGAAAAAGAAAAAGAAAAAAGAAGGACAGTCCATGGAGGGCAACTTTGTGAATAAAGACATCGGAAAGTAGTGAATAAAAAACGTAATGAATGGTGACGTTTTGTATAAAGATACAAAATGTCTCCGTCGGTCACGTGACGTGATTAAAATATTTTTTAATGTAATGTGATGTGATATATATATAAAATGTTACTTTTTTTTAAATTTTATTTTTTTATTGAAAAAATATTAAAAATTATTTTAATTTGTGGAAAAAATATAAAATTTATTATAAAGTGTTGGAAAATATTAAAATTTTTTATGGTAAAAAAATGCATTTCATATTTATATTAAAAATTAAAAAGTACTTGAAATAATAGATGTATGATTTTACGTAATTATGTGACGTGCCATAACGTGATTTATTACATGCAATGTCGTACCGTGCCATGTGATACGTAATAAGCACATGTATCATGATGTGTTAGTGACGTAATTAGTCACAATGTGTCATTTTTTAAACTCTAAACTAAAGTAATATGATCCATTAATTTTAATAAACTAGCAAGAATGAAGAATAATAAGTTTCTGTTTTCCATTCAAGATAATAGAAAATATGAACGGCAACGCATGTTGGAAATTATTTATTATTAATTAATTTCCGCAATTAGGGCATTAATTAAATTTAACAGAATTTTTATAAATAAAAATTTTGAAATTAAAATAAAATAAATAACAAATTAAATAATTCAATTTGAAATAAGTCTGAATTTTAGTGGCCTTGTGATCAAGTCTCAACTATCCTAAAAAAAATATAACATTTATCGTACAAAGTTAATCCTTTATCAATTATCAAAACTTTATTTTGAGCAAATTTCTCATCTTCTATCAGCTTTCAGCGTTGCAGATTTGAAAGCATTCGTTTTGAAAGAAACAATGTTGTGCCTCAAATTCATCCGTCAAATGTAAAAGAATATTTTCAATTGATTGGAAAGAGAGCTAGTGTTTATATTTTTTCAGAATAATAAAGTTTGGATGAAATGGAGAATAGAATAATTTCAAGAATTGAATGCACTCTTGAAGTATATCAAGTAAAATTAATTGCTTTCCATTTTTTTATAAGTTAAAGGGATGTACTTAACCTGTTGCCAGATTACTCAAAACAAATATTTATATTTGTTGACAGTTGTATTAGCAGCTTTTCATAATATCCAATAAGTCTACCAAAAATACAATATATAACCATTATTATATTATTTTTATATGGGATGCATTTGCATATCTTCAAAAATAATCCTGTTCATTGATTAAAAAATCAACTGATTAGGACTTTGTTTTTGAAAACTAATATTAATTCTAGCATTTTTCCTGAATGAGAACTGATATATATACAGATACCGTCATTGATATCGACTTTATTATTTAAATTGAATGAATTATTATTCATATTAACGACTTTATTATATAAATTAATTTGTATAATATTTTTATTATATTAAAATTGATGGTATTCAATTTGAATAATAAAAATATTATACAAAATAAGTTACATAATAAAATCATTAATATAAACAATAACTCCTTTAACCTAAACAACAAAATCAATATTAATTACAGAATTCAATAATAATATCTCTCTAATATTCTCCTTAATAAATAAATAACATAACAGCGGCCATAGCTATCCTCTCCTCTGTGTATATAAATAGAAACCCCCATAAGCTTGCACTGATTCATTGTTCCAAGATTTCTCCATTAAATTAAAATTTTGAACCTCCATCTCCCCTTTCAACATCTCCTAAAACCCTAATCTTCCATTACCTAGCTACCTCTCCAATGGCACCTCCAAGCAACCAAGACTCCACCATGTGTGCTCCATGGAAGTCTCTAGAAGGCAAGGTGGTGTTGATCACCGGTGCCTCGTCGGGTATAGGCAAGGAGATTTGCCTTGACCTAGCACGAGCCGGGTGCCTGGTCGTGGCGGCCGCGAGACGGGTAGACCAGTTGAAGAAGCTGTGCGATGAGATCAACGGCTGGCATTTGCCCAATCAGGCATCATCACCGGTCCGATCGATTGGCGTGTGGATGGATGTGAGCAAAGAGGAAGGCACCATTGCTGAGTCTGTTAAACGTGCATGGAATTCGTTTGGGAGAATTGATGCTTTGGTTAATAATGCAGGAATTAGAGGTAGTAAATTAGTTTCTTTTTTCTTTTCTATATTTTTTTAATTAATCCAATCTAGAAATACTATAGTTTTCAGAAAGCGGGGGGCGTTTTAATGTTCATTGAACTAAAATTTTTGATCTGATGGACAAAATAATCGTTTGATGATATTAAAATTGACATAAAAATTTCACTTATATACTTTAATAATCATGCGAATTATCAGATTTGATTCATATTTTTTGTGTATCTTTTATTGCATGTGTTTATTGAACTTTTAACCTGATATATATGTTTTTTTTTTATCTCTAGCTGGTTTATTTCGTTTCTTGCATGTTGGATTGGAGGTGAATTTTAATTAATTAACGGGAGGGATCACAGTTGTTTTGATAATTCTAATGATACAATAGTTATTTTGATAATTATAATGATGGATTTTCAAATAAATTGGAAAAATAAGAAAAATCCTTATAAATATATTCTTAAATTTATAAATTGATTGTATTTTGATTTCGGACAATTTAAATTTTATTTGGTAGTTCATCAAATCCTTTTAAAATTTATACAGCTTATAATAATTCATATTTAATGATTTTTGATAAAATATCAATTATAATTTAAATCACATTAAATTTGAAAACAATAAATTCATAATTTTAATAATATATCTATAAATTTCCGAGATTATGAAAATACAGCAGAAGAATAAAAAATTAAAATACCAACATATCCGTACCTGCAGATGTAAGGAATACATCAATAAGTTTATTTTTTTAAAATATTTTAATGAATTATAATACTTTGCACTTGTTAATAAATTAGTTTTAAATTAATAATAATTCTTTTTGTCATAATGCTTGCTATTTTTTTTGTAAATGTATAAATAGTTTTATCCATTTTAATTATTTATTAAATTGTATCTTTTCTATAAATTATAAAAAATAAAATTTAAATATCAAGATCTTAGTATTATGAAAACTTCATCAAATTCTAAAAAACTTATAAATTAAAAAAATGTCTTCAATCATGAATATAAGCATGTTACACAATAAATACAATGTTATGGAATCATCCGAAAGTTGGATTTTTTTTCTTCACTTATTATTTTTCATAAAGCTCGTACTTTTAAAATAAACACCAAAATAGTAAAACAAACCCAAAACAAAAAACAGAAATGCAAAAACTTTGGTCTCATTTGTGTTGCTTGCTAGAATTTCACTTGGAAGAAATAAGCAAAATTTCCAAATATTTGTATCATGCCATGAATCTTATTAATTTATTCACTTGTCAAGGTCAATTATTTATGGATAATTTAAGTGTACATTAAATTATACATATTTTTAAGAAATATTATTTCATTTTAAAAGTTAAGTGTTTAGATGTATTTCGAATTTATGAGATTGAGAGTATATTAGAGATAAATTGAAAAGGTTTTGTTTTTCATCAAATAATTTTAAAACTTTAATGATGAAAATTTAATTATTTTGTAATTATTGATCAATCAAATTCTAAATTGATTTAAATTTGATATAAGTTTTATCTAAATAATTAGAAGTAATCTATAATTTTAACTTTTCCAAAAGAGCGCTAAGAGAAGTCCACCCCTTAAATTTTTCTAAATTATTTTTCATCAAACAATTATATATATTTTATACATAGAATGATTAAAATTTATTAATTAATAATAATATATTTTTTTAATTTAACAGATACATAATTAACGTTAATAAATAATAAATAAATAAATAAATACTAAGACAGTGGATACTAAATATTTTTTGTTTTTTAAAATATGTATCGTAATAGTTTAATATAGTTTTTAGAATGTACCTTTAAATTATTTTTATTTTATATAATAATATTCACGTGAAACAAGTTGTCACAGATGACAACAAGCTGATGATGTATGTACTGACATCATTATTATTATTAAAATATAAAATCACATCACTTAGTGAATGGACCTGACCTGCATCTGATGACGTATGTTTTAGACTTTGACTTTGCATCTTCTTTCTTGTTGAAGGACTTGACATGAGTCATTGGCCTCCCTTGTAAATTTTGGAAGAATGAAATATAAAATATAAGGAGTGTATTAATAAAAATATGTGGTATGTGAATATGATATCGATAATATATATTTAGTTATAATTAAAATACAGCGTATGTGTTTAGATGTGTCGTATTTAATATGTCACGTAACGTATCTTTATAAATATCATGTTCGATGAGAAGCATATTGGACATGACACGTTCAAACGTCTAACTGGTACGTAATATATCTATAAAGTTTTAAAAAATAGTTATTATAATGTATTTTTTAATAGTTGTTATAAGTACATTTTAAAAAATATTTTATTATAAAAAAATTTCTCCCATTTTTTCTAATTTTTTCCGAATTTTTTAATTTTTTTTAACAATTAAAAATATAAATTTAATTAAAAAACTAAATACATCCAAATACATATAGGCATGGCGTGTCAAGACGCGCCGTGCCGTTTCATTAGAAATATCGTTCTCAACATTAGTATAAAAAAGCACGGCACGTCCGGCTGGCACGTGCGTGCCTGGCATGTGTAGGTAAGGCATGGCATTTTCATAGTTCCCTAAATATGAGTGTTATATTAAATTAATGAAAATTACTTCAATTGTAGTGTTTTTTTTTAAGATAGGAAAATGTTATAGATATATCATTATTAATACCGTCGTCGATGCGGATTTTATTTATACGTTAAATAAGTTATTATATATGTTAATAATTTGATTTTATATAGTATTTATATTATTCAATTTAAATATCATTAATATGAATAATAATTTATTTAAGTTGAATAATGACAGTATTGTACAAAATAAGTTTATATAATAAAATCATAAACATATATAATAACTCATTTAATATATGTACAATAAAATTCATATCAACAATTATATATATATTCATGTGTTCTGTTATACTACCTGTTTACTATAAATGAAAAATCAGAGGAAAGAACAATAAGTGCTTGTTCATTATTGGAAAATAGGAGATAATTATTTATTTAAATAATAATACATATTTCTTTTTCAATTTCTACTTATTTACATCTTATCTAAACACCAATTACAGCCAAATCCTAGCCTAACTGATGCCAATGCAAATCCCTTTCAGAACTCAAAATGATCTTTAATTTATGCAATTTGACCTCAATCTCTCCGAATTTTAACTCAAATGTTCTCTCCTCTGTACCAGTTTTTCCTCAGTTTAGCCAATTTATCTTAACTATTTAATTTAGATAACAAACCAGCATAGTAACAAAAACAAACCAAATTCCCAATCAAACTGTAATGCAATCTACTGATCTAATTTGTACCTGACTTGAACAGACAGCGTGTACTCCGTATTGGATTGGCCCGAAGAGAAATGGAACGGCTTGATGGACACGAACCTGACCGGTACGTGGCTGGTGACGAAGCATGTGTGTCGACACATGCGTGATGCTAAACTGAAAGGATCAGTGATCAACATTACGTCTATTGCTGGCATTGATCGTGGCCAACTCCCCGGTGGCGCTGCGTATGTCGCATCAAAGTCCAGTGTTACCGCCGTCACCAAGGTGATTTCTTTATGTTCTTGCTCATATTGGTGAGTTTTCAATATTTTGCTTATTAACCTTATTGTTGTAAATGCTTGAAAGATTACTGCTATATTAGGTATTTGCTCAGGAAATAGGAGATAGGTTAAATTTGGGTGGTATGTAAACTGTGTAATCCACAGTTTAGACCTTGAAAATTTCTGGAATAACAATTTGGTCCATGAAATTTTGGAGAACAACAATTGGTCCTGAAGCTTGATTTGAATCAATCAGGTTGTACTTTTTAGTTATTTCTCAACATATTTGTTAGTGAAAACACTATATGTGTGAACCAGATTATGAGATAGGCTACAAATTTTAACAAAAAATGAAATCTAAGCCTTTCCTCTGGATAGTAATATCTCATTTTGACATCTTAAATCCTAACTTAACATGAGATTTAAAATATTTTCAGGTGATAGCTATGGAACTGGGCGAATTCGGTATTCGGGCAAACTCCATTGCGCCCGGTATATTCAAGTCCGAAATCACATCAGCTCTTTTGGAGAAGGAATGGATCCAGCAAGTGTGTGAGAAAACAACCCCGTTAAAGACGTATGGTACCACCAACCCGGCTATAACATCCATCATCCGGTACCTGATTCACGACTCGTCAGAATATGTCTCCGGCAATGCTTTCATCGTTGATGCCGGTGCGACCTTGCCGGGTGTGCCCATTTTCTCCTCCCTCTGATAGAAGTTTGAAAGTTATAAGCTTAATAAAAGGTTAAAAAGTTTGTGATAGTATGTTTGGATATGTTTCTGTTGCTGCTACAGCTTTCTGTGTAGTAACATAATAAAACTGGTCTCATATTTATTATTTGAATAATTGGTTTCGGAATTGTTGTAGTACTGCTATATATATTTTTAAATTTTAATTAGTCCTTAGATTTTAAATTTGTTTTCAATTAAAATTCCTGGCTTTCATTAGACATAATTGCTTCTTATGAACAGAATAAGGAATTTTGTAAATAAAAGATGTGAAAAAAAAATTATTCTTATACTTCATATTTTACATCCTTTATTTACACACTAAAATTATTTATACTAAATAAATTATTTATTTATTTATATCTGAATTTATAAATATTTATAGTTAGTATATAAAATATTTATCACTTTTTTTTCTAAATGATTATAGAAAAATTCAAATATTTTTATCATTAGATATAAATTATTTTTAAAATAAACATAAATATATTTAAAACGTTTTTTAAGGCGTGAAATTGAAGGTATAATTATCACTAGTGGAAAAAATGATGGAATTTCTTATGACCAAAAAAAGAAATGCAGGAAGAAAAGACGAGGAAAGAGAGCTACCATATAGAAACTTCTAGCGATGAATCCGTACTACATAAGCTTCGTATTGTGGAAGGCTAAAAGATCATCAATTTTTAAAAGTAGCCATGGTTGTAAAAGTTTGTAACATGTGATGTGATAAGTGCAGTTGTAAATAAGTTTATTAATTTTTTTATTTTTAAAAAATATTTAAAAATTAATTATGGTAAATAACTCAACACATATTTATTTATAATTTCTTTATTCTATATATTTTTTATATATTACATGTTATGCATACGTAAAATGAAAAAGAAATATTTAAAAAAATATCATAATTAATATCGCAATCATACTGATTTTATTATTTATATTAACGAATTCATTATTATTTTTAATAATATTTTATTATTTAATTCAAATATTTTTAAATATAACTAATATAACTAATAATTCGTAACAAAATAATCCATAAATATAAACAAATTGCATATCGACTCCCCAAAATCCAGTTTTAACAAAATTATGAATTTTCCTGGTACGTCCGACCAGAGTCCAGTCAACCCAAGCGTATCGCACGCGTTTCAAAGCGAGTTCTCGTCCGATCGGGGCTCTGATCCTCTGCGACGCACTGTGCGTGAATTTACGAAAGAAAAACTTGAGAGCTTTGATCTGCACGAATCTTATGGTAATCCGACGGATAGATTCAGCATTTGACAGTGCTCGGATGATACGAATTCGCTATAATAGAGATCCTCTCTTTTTATGTGTGTGTATATATATATATTATATAATAGAAGTCCACTAACTGCTTCTCTGTTCCCAGATTTCTCCATTAAATTAAACTTTCGAATTTCGCCCCCTTCCAACTCCTCCGCTACCTCCGCAATGGCATCACCGAGCAACCAAGACACTGCCACGTGTGCTCCATCTCCATGGAAATCTCTCGAAGGCAAGGTGGTGATGGTCACTGGCGCCTCGTCGGGTATAGGCAAGGAGATTTGCCTTGACCTGGCACGAGCTGGTTGCCTGGTTGTGGCGGCAGCGAGGCGAGTCGATCAATTGAAGAAGCTGTGTGATGAGATCAATGGCTTGGATTTTCGCAATCAGGCGACCTCACGCGTCGGATCGGTTGGCGTCTGGATGGATGTGAGCAAAGAGGAAGGGATCATAGCTGAGGCTGTTAAACGCGCTTGGGATTCGTTTGGGAGAATTGATGCTCTGGTTAATAATGCGGGAATTAGAGGTAATTTGTTGTATTCTTTTAAAAATTTTAATTAATAAGCACAGTCTGGGAATTCTACAATTTTTCTTTCTTTTAATGTATGTTGTTTGTGTGACTTTTTGACCTGATTTCTCCTTTTTGTTTTCGAATGTTTAGCTTATTCATCTTCCTTTTCTCATGTGGGATTGGAGGTGAATTAGTTAATTTATCTAATGGTAGCATTTATATCTTTTTTTTCATGATATTTGTGTATTAAAACCGTTATTTTATTAAGAGATACGTCATCACATTTATGATTTACCCATTCCTCTTAGTCAAGTTGTGAAATATTTTTACAACTTTTTTTAAAAAAAATATTCATATTTAGAAAAAATGGAAACTAATGTTGACCAATAGGTAGTTCATATCCTCGGTGTAGCGCAATATAGCGCAATATATTATCCGTCCGATCGCATTAAGATTTGTGCAAAGCAACTTTAAAAAGAAGTCTCCTTATAATCCATCCGTTTGTACCATCCGTTTGTACGTTCGTACGTCGTGCAACGCAGTGTTGTGCAAATTGGAGGTTAAGTGTAGTGACATTTTTATGGAGTAATAGAGAATCAGTACATTCAATGATTTTAAATGCTAACATTTAGTGAGAGATTCACGATGTGAGAGAATGTGTAGGTTGGCGTAATAATTTTTTTGTTTGTCTGGTTTTATTAGTGTCGACTATCAAGGATACCAATGTTGTTGGCTGGTACAGAGGAATAAATTTCTTGTTTGTCTGGTTTTAGTAGTGTCAAGGATAGAATACCAGTGTTTGTTGGCTTGTAAAGACCATGTGCTAATTATAGACATTCCAAAACAATTAAGTGCCAGTTAGTTGCAACATATTTGACTGTCTTTATGTTGCCACTGAGGATCACATTTACTATTTAGGGACATACATGTCTACCTGTTTTGGGTTCATAGTTCATGAACAGTTCGTGTATATTGATCTCAAAAGGTTGTATCTTGTGCATACAAACAGGTTAAACTTTTAATATACTGTTATGAAATCATCGACAGTTGGGTAGTTTTGTCAAAATCAAAATTTCTTTTGACTTGATTTGTAGGAAACAAAATTAAAAGGGGCTTTGTTGACCCTTGACTTAAGTGAGGTTCCTAGATATTCTCTCTCCACCTATTATTCAACAGTTGGGAAGTTCGTGCTAAGAATTTTGTATGTAGTCCTCCACTTTTAAGACTTGGAAGAAGTAAACAAATTTCCACTGACTTTTCATCGATCCTGATCTTCTGTAGTGCTGCATTGCGTTGCACAACATACGGATGGGTGGGTTATAGCGGAGGCTTTTTTTTAGATTTACTTTGCATGAATTTTAATGCGATCGGACGGACAACATACTGCGCTGCATGATGCAGCATAAGAGAGGATACGAATCCCTTTGATATCATGGAATCTTATTAATTATTCACTTGTCGAGGTCAATACTCACACCACATTGAACAAGTTCCTATATTCTAAAAAATGACGATGACAACGAGTTGATGACGTATAGAAGTACATCATTATTAAAATATGAAACCACATCATTTAGTGCCAACTCATTGTCATTGTCTTTGACTTTGCTTTTGCTTGTTCAATGGACCTGACTCATGACTTGTGCTCCTATCTTAGTCGCCTGATTGGCTGATCCTTGTTAATTTGTAAACAAGGAATATGGAATATAAGCGTTATAATTAAAGAATACATCCTTAATTTGTCTTTTAAGGATGTATTCATGTATTTATGTTATACCACCTGTTTACTAAAAATGAAAAATCAGAGGAAAGAACAATGAGTACTTGTTCATTTTTGGAAAATAGGAGATAATTATTTATTTTAAATAATAATGTATATTTCTTTTCAGTTTCTGTTCATTTTCATCTTATCTGTAGTTTATTATTGCTCTATCTTTTCTACTTATTTGCATCCCATCCTAAACTCAAATTATAGCCAAGTCTTAGCCTAATTAATGCCAGTGTGAACCCCTATCAGAATCCAAATAATTTTTATTTATGTAATTAGCTCTCAATCTCGTCCCAATTTAACTCACTGATCTCTGCTCTGTACAAGTTTTACTCATTTTAATCAATTAACTGTTCAATTTAGAAACCAAATAAGCATAGTAACGGAAACAAACAAAATGGCCAATAACACTGTAATCTCCCAACCTAATTTGCATCTGTCTTGACCAGACAAAGTATACTCCGTATTGGATTGGCCCGAAGAGAAATGGAACAACTTGATGGACACAAACCTGACTGGTACATGGCTGGTGACAAAACATGTGTGTAGACGCATGCGTGATGCTAAACTCAAAGGATCAGTGATTAACATTTCATCTATTGCTGCAATTGATCGTGGCCAACTTCCAGGTGGCGCTGCATATGTTGCATCAAAATCCGGTATAACCGCCCTCACTAAGGTAATTCCTTTTTGTTATTTACTCGTGTTGGCAAATTTCTAGTATTTTGCTTACTAACCATGCTTACTTGAAAGCTTACTGCTATAATTAGGTAATTACATAAACCCATATTCCTGATTTTTGCAACGAGCAGCCAAGAGATAGGAGAAAGGTTAAATTTGGGCGGTTTGTAAACTGTGAAATTCACAGTTTAGACCTTGAAATTTTCTGGAATATCAATTTGGTCCATGAATTTTTAGGAAACTACAGTTGGTCCCTTGAACTTGATTTGAATCAATCATGTTTTACTTGATGGTAATTTGCAGACCAGATTGTTGGTTGGTTACGTTTTTATGATAGAAGTTCAACCAAATTTTATTTTTAAGAGTTAACTCACCCTTCTGCCAAGGGGAAAAGGGTAGGGGAAAAAAATGAATTCTAAGCCTTTCCTTTGGACAGTAATATCTCCTTAATGCTAACAACTCAGGCATGTTAACTATTAACATATTGACTCCTAGATGCGAACTTAACATGAAATTTAAAATCTTTTCAGGTGATAGCTCTGGAACTGGGTGAATTCGGTATTCGGGCAAACTCTATTGCGCCCGGTTTATTCAAGTCTGAAATCACGGCAGGTCTTTTGGAGAAGGAATGGCTCCAGCAAGTGTGTGAAAGAACAACCCCTTTAAAGACGTATGGTACCAGCAACCCAGCTATAACATCCCTCATTCGGTACCTGATTCATGACTCGTCAGGATATGTGTCTGGCAATGCTTTCATAGTGGATGCTGGCGTGACCTTGCCGGGTGTGCCCATTTTTTCCTCCCTCTGATAAAAAGTTTGAAAAGTTGTTTAACTTATAAGAGGTTAAAAAGTTTGTGGTGGTCTGTTGGATGTTTCTTTTGCTGCTGCAGCTTTCTGTGTCGTGACATAATAAAATTGGCTTCTTATTCATTATTAAATTAGTTGGTTTGAGATTCAATGTAACGGTATATATTCAAATTATAAAACTTGGTCCTTGTATTATAAATTTCACGTCAAATTCCAAGTTTTCTTTAGACATAATCGCTCTTTTTAGGAGATGAGGCTTTAGATTTCCCTCACTGAGGTACTTCTTTTTGTTATTTACTCATGTTGGCGAATTTCAAGTGTTTTATTGTTAATATGTAGATTGAAGTGCTTTGCAAAGTAAAGACCCCTTTTTACTTTGCAAAGCATCTTAATCTAACTCTTATTATTATTATCATTATTGTTATTGTTATTATTATTATTATTATTATTATTTTGTAATTGGTTTTTTGGCCTCTTCTTTAATGTTATGAACTTTGAGCTCTGAGGTCCTGCATAACAGCATAAGCCATCATATGCAGTTTTACTTGTCTAAAATATTATCTAATTTTCTGATGTGCTGAGCACAATCTGCACTACACTTCACACCTAAAAAATCAATCTGGTACTCATAAGCATCAAACAATTTTTGTTTATCTAAATCGCATCACTGATGCATTAATTGTACAAGGTCCAGGGAGAAGACTAGTAATTAACAGTTTTCACATTATGTGCATGAGTTCTCTCTATCTCTGCCCATCTCTCTCTCTCTCACTTCAAGGCAAAAGGGATCTGGGGATGACGATGTCACCAATGTTGTTGTGCCATGGGTCGGCCAAATGGGTCGCTAAGTTCTCCAGCGGGCCTGTGCCGGGATATGCTGATTGTTGCACACAGAATCCTACAAAGGCCAGTAATGCCAGCCGACCTGCCGATGAAAGAAAAGAGAACACTTACATTTCAGAAAACTTTACATTCATCACATCAGTGTTCAGTAAGTAATTACATTCTTAGTTTTGGTATCACAATGTACAATTCATTATTCGGATCATGCTTTGCTGGCTTGCTCTGACTGCTTTATTACTAGATCAGGGTTCTTAGTTACAGTACTCAATAAACTAACCTGGCAACCCCACTGCACATAACAGAATACAAATTGCGTTCTTATATTATTGTGGTTTCAAAATTAACAAAAGGTACACAAATACATACCGTTCTTGATCTCCTTGACCTTGAGCTCATGGAGCTTGGAAGGGTCTTTGGAGTAGCCGAGGGGGTCAAAGGCACCACCGGGATACTTCTTCTTCTCGGGGTCCTTCTCCATGCTACGCTGGTGCTCCACGAACGCAATAGCAATGAACTCGATCACAAGGATGGTCGGAAGGGTGCCCCATGGTACCGGGTTGCCCAGGTACGTCGCCTGTCCTCCCGGGACGGCAGCCCATTCCTGTGCCTTCACCCAGTTGCCTAGTCCAAGTGCCTCTGGTACCAAAATCCCTGGCTGAAAAGGTTGCAGATTTACAATAATGGAGATTAATTTATGTATAGTTTAACTCTTAAGTATTTGGTACAATTTTTATAGTAGGACTGAGCAAACCACGTTTCCCTATCACATTTTTTTCCAGGAAATTAATAGGCATGACCAACCAATACATTATAAATTAATTTTCATCTGATATACTTCTTTAAGATGGTGTAATTCTTCAGCTAATTAAGCAGCCTAGTTTGATGTTTTTTTTTTGTACCTTTGGTATTTTGATATACGAGCTTTTTATTTTTTATTCATGGTGCTTTAAGAGATGTACAGTGTTTAGTATACATACCACAGCAAGCATGGCCCATCTGCAGTGAATCAATTCAGACTCCTTGAACCTCTCAAGATTCTCCGGCACCTCACCGAGCCCCAATGGATCAAACCCAAAATCCCTACATCAGAAAAGACATAAAGATAAGAGAACTAAACCCAACAAAATATAAAATGTTCGATAACTCGAACATGCATTAAATACCAGCTTACCCGGGGGCAGAACCATCAAGGTGAGCGGGGCGGGGCTGGCCGGGCATCCACTCAGCCGACATCGTGACACGTGATTGGGCCGCATACGCCAGCCATGACATGCGGGCTGATCCAGACCGTGATTTAGGGGCTGACTGGAGGCCCAAAAATGTCGCCGTGCAACAACTCCTCAAAGAAGATGCCATTGTTATACCTTCTTAGAACAAAGCTTACTTCCTCTATTATATGTGTAAATATGAGAGGAAGGAAGATTGATGTGTGTGGGAGTGGAAGAGAATCTAAGAGATGTTATTTGTTAAGAAGAGAATTGGAGATGTGATGGGGGGAGATCCAAATATGAGATACTATTGGTTGTTTTATCTGATCCATGCAGATGTGATTGGGCCACGTGTGACACTGTAATCCGGTGGTTTCCTACGTGGCAAGGGTTCCTGTGGCTCAGAATTGAGTTAGAGGTTTTAGTATGTGAGATAGTGGATAGATATAATTTGGGAAAAATCCTTATTTGGCTTGGATGGAACCCCACATGATCAATATATACGTACTGGTTTATATTACTTTGTAGGTTAAATAGCTGGTATATTATAATATCAGTGTGGATATCAATCTATGGTATAGACATATCACATATGTCATTCATAGCCATCTACAATACTTGTCATTATATAGAAATCACACCCCACAAAAGAAGTTGTAAGGTAAATACTAAATATGTTGAATGTTTTTGACTAGCCACATAGCATGAAGATCTGCCTCCGCCACAGAGGATCAGAGTAGCTAGGGGAGTTGCTTGGCTCTCTCTTGTTTCAACAATCCTAATAATCTTCAAAGTTTCAGTAATAAAATTTAATTTTGAAGTTCGATATTATATTTATGATATATATTATCAATGATATATATCGTGTATATAAAAATATGATGAGATTTATATATGTTTTATTGTACATTAAGTAAAGAATTTTAATTATTTAAAATTAATGGTCATTGATGAGTCATAAAAAAATACATCAATTGTATATGAAATTTGACTGTTATTTTATCTATATGTCCATAATTTTACTTTTATTTTATAATTTTATTTGAATTTTTAAAAATTCATGGATAAGATTGTCAAAAAAAAATCCATGTCAAATGATCCCTTCCCTCTCTCTCTCTCTCTTCTTTCTTTTTTTTTTTCTTTTGCTTAATTATGTTGCCAAAGTTCATTTTTATTTCTAACAATTTTGACAATCTTTAAAAATAAATTCAAAATTCAAAATCCAACATTATATACACAATCAATATTATACGTATATTATATTTATAGAAATAGATGAGATTTAATATATGCCCTATCAAATGATTTGAAGTTTAAACTATTTGAAATTAACTATTTTTGATGCACCTTCAATCAATACTAAAAGAACATGAAAATTTATTGTTAGGCTATCTGTATTTCCCGAACATACATATAAATTTACTTTCCAATCCTTAATTTTATTTAAAAAATTTTATAACTATTTTTAAAATTGTCAAAATAACTATTGTCAATAGATCGCTCCTCGTTAGACAATACCACAATTTTAATCGTAATATGTAAAAAAATAATAATAATCATACCCAAATTCCAAAAATGTTTAAAGATAAGAAAAAAAAATGAAAAACTGCAACTACACACATGGAAGACTTAGAATTTGTTTTCTCATTTTTACTGATATTTAGTAAAAATAGCAACAATACTTTTATTTTTTTTAAAATATATTTGAAAATTTAAACGCATGTGCATTTGGATGGTAAAAAAATCTAAACAAAAGCAAAAGAAATTGAATGTTGGTTTCGAATTTCGAATGTAATCGTCATATAAATTTTAATATATGCGTAGAAATCTCATATATTTTACCAATTTTCATAAATAAAGACATTGTTGCTATTCAAAAAAATGTTCAAAGGATCAATTATGTTCCTTTCCAATGGTACGGAATTTACTGGAAGCTTTTTACAAATTTCAGACAATATTTTGTGATTTTTTTCAACAACAATAATTGCTATACTGAATGTTTTAGTATGATGAAAAAAAATTAATTATGCTCCATTCTAATCACAAGGAATTTATTGAATCATTTAGTTTAGAATCCACCTGAAATCAAATACAAAAATTTATGCATACGCCGACATTCTTATCCTCTGTTACACTATAACTTACATCGCAACAAATCTCAATCGTCCATACAATCTAAAAGATATCTAAAGGCTGAAATTTACCGTGCAACAAATTCTTTCTCATGTGTGTCGTTTTTCCTCACGTGATATGAGATTTTGACCAAATAATATCTCTTCCCTACTCTTACTCCATTCGTATTCTCTACTACATTATACCATACAATGCAGCATATTATTCGTTCGATTGCATTAAGATTCTTATAAAATAAAGTAGATCTCAAAAAAAAATCCTATAATCGACACGTCTAAATGCGATATAGCACAGTACTGCATAGCAGAAGATCTCACTTTACTCCCACTAACCCTAGAAAAAAAAAAACTCCTTTCCCACTTTACTTCTCCTTTTATCATTCACCAAGTCTCTCTAATATTCTCCTCTTCTAATTTTTTCATGATTCCAAAAATTGTTTGCTCGCTAATAAAATTTTCCTTATAAACTAATTATTAACTTGTTTTCCTCATTTGTATTTTCTATAATAATCTTTTTTAATTTAAACGGAAGAGGATATCATGGTACTTTAAAGCATGGTGATGGTGATGACATATAGATGCCAAGCTTATCAAATTCTTTCAATAACATAAAACCAAATAGCTGATTTATAACATAAAACCTGTAATATATAATTAGCTAATAGCATTATCGATTATTGCAAAATAACTATGCTTACCATTCATGTAAATCTAAGCTCATGAGAGATGCAAAAGTTAATAATGTATAAAGCTTGAAGCATCAAAAGCCAAAACAAATTCATATACCATTTGATAAAATGTCCCAATTAAAGAACTCAAAAGTGATGGAGCCAATAAATTGAGTCTGATTACTACAAATGATGATGATGTGGATTATGATCTCACTTTTCTCACACTGCAAGCAATAATCTGACAACATCATAAACCTGTGATTACATAATATAACAAGGCTTTATTTAACTATACATAGGGATAACCACTGCATGGTTTATTAGTGATATATGACATGGTGTGTGAATGTATATTACTTTGAAATAAAATTTGAAACTTACAAACTAAGTAGAATTCTTTAGAGAATTTTAGTCAAAATGAAGAAAATACAATGGCATACTAGTCTAAGTTTTAAATTTGTTAAATAATAAGTATCATGATATGTTTTGTATTTTTAATAAGATGATGATTTTGAAAAATTACATGCTCCTATACATGCGGTTCTCTGCTCTCAAGACTGAAATTTCATTAAAATAGAAGCAAGAATTATCTTCAATTCATAAAGAAAGAAAGCAAAGTAAGTATAGAAAATTTAATAGGGAATATTTCATGATTTCATCCTGCACTTCAATTAGTCTTGACTAAATTAAGCTCAGGTTTTCGATAAAATCCAAGACTTATTAACTGGTAGAATCTGAAAACATGATTATTTTTATTTTATATTTGTATTATATAAGGATACACAGCAATATTATAATGAGAAAAAAATAGAAAAAAAAAAACAATACATTCAAAAGTATTGTCTTAAAAAAACACAATGCATGTATCTAAAATTTAATTTTCTTAATACAAAATGTTTGTTTTTGTTTATAAAAAGGGAATGGGCAAAAAAAAGTTCATAAAATACTATAATTTGAAATGAATATAAAATTGTGATAATTTTTCCAGAATTTCAATACAATATTATTTTTGAACTGGTAAAAAAAATAATCAAAATATTTTTGTGAATAGTTATTATCAAATATAAACCAAGTCACACCCCACTCTCCCAGCAGTTGTACAATAAATTAGAAAATAAATCAATCAATCAATTAAATTCCCATCAATGGCCCACCACTGACAGATGGGCCCTGTGGACCGGGTCTATAATCGCTTTGACCAACTCAACACAAATATCGCCTCCAGTTACAAATAACTGGAGAAAACATATTCCGTTAATAAGGACATATCCAGTTGTTAAAACTGGAGTGAACCAAACCCGCCTCTATTATCATTTGTTTTCTCAAGCTGTTGGTTTTACTTTACAATTTTTCTCATCTTCCCATCCCAAATTCTCTCTCTCTTTTTTTTTCTTTTAATCTTCTATTTTCCCAATACCATCTCTCTCTCTCTCTATCTCTCTTCTTTAAGTTTTCCTTCCTTTTTTTAGAGATTACACTAAAAACCTCTCCTCTCTCTTCATTTCAGAACTCAATACTCCATTGCTCTATCCGATCAACACCTTGAAATCGAATTCCGAATCCTATACTCTCTCTCTCTCTCTCTCTCTTACTTCCACCAAACCCCCATTGAAATTTTGATCTGTCGAGGTTTGCTCCACACTCGTACAGAAAGCTTCAATTCAAGTTGCTCCAGAGGCCGTTCGATCAAAGGTTAGTGTCTGATTTCAGATTTAATTTTAAGTGCCTTCTTTAACCAATTGGATTACTTACTGTCATGATTTGGCGTCTGATTCGCCCAAATTTCAACTTAAATTTGAACTGCTCTTCTTTATCTGATCAAGTAGTGTAGTATTGCTTTAAATCTTTCCGATTTGCTTGGTTCTATGCTTGTACAATTGAAACCAGTACATCATCGGTTCCAGAATTGTTACTAATTTTGATCTATCTGTAAGTGGCTTAGGATGAACTTTAGCATTTAGAATTGGAGGGTTTAATCAAATAGGTAAATATCTAGAATCAGATCTTTAATTTCTTTTTCTTTTTCTTTCGATCGTTTATGTGAAGAAATGGTGATTTAATGGTAAAAGTGTAGGGTTTCTCCTTTGACTTTATTATTATTTTTAATTTCTGTTGGTTCATTTATGCATTAGTGTTGAATTTTTTTCTCTTTTGACTTTGTTTTATCAAATCCCTAATGGTGCGATTATTATAAATCATAATCTTTTTTCATCATCTGTTTTGTTGAAGTGTATAGAGATAGATTGATGCATCTTCTTTCCTCTCCAAGATTTTACGGTTTTTCTTTGTTATTTCACAAAAAATGTACTGCTATATTGAGATACTAACCTATCTCTAATCTGGCTTCCAAAAATTAATTAAATACCAAAGTAATTCCAATCAAGCGTTAACTAAGCTACATCGGTTTCGATTGATCAGGTGAAACTAAGCTACATCGGTTTCGATTGATCAATCGAAACTAAGCTACATCAGTTTCAATTGATCGGGCCAAAGTATTCCAACTTTGCTTTGCATAAGTCTCAATTGTGTAATTCAAAATTGATTAATTGATTAATTGCTAAGTTGTAATATATCATAAATAGAATGACCATAGCCAAAAACACAAAAGATGGAAAAATAATTCTTGCTTGTAGCACATGCATTGCACTTAAAACTTTTGGCTTCCATTGCATTTGTTTGGGTTATCATGATATTAAAAATAAACTTTTTGGCCTCAATTGCTTTTTGTTTGGCTTATCATGATATCAGAATTGACTTTTTCTTTCTTGTCTATCTTTTTTCTCAAGGAATCTTTGGTGAACCAAAAGGCCACAAGGAGTGTATCATTTCAACAAAAAAGTTTCTTTTGGTTTATCAACAAAATAAGAAGAAAAGTATTATTCAAGGAAAAGGAACAAAATAGAAACTAAGAACTATTATGCTCCCAAAAACTTCAAAAAGATACCTACAATGGAAATAATGCCAAAATTACCCTTTTGTTTCCTTTGTCTAGAGAAAACAATGAGAGAAATAAGGGGTAGTTTTAGCGTCTTTGGAAGTCAATAAGCATGAGAATCATAAATAGGATTTTTTTTTGGGTATTATATGGCCATACACGATGGTTCTATGTTTTGCTGCGGTATATATGGTATTCTGATTTTGCAGGATCAGTGTGATAATTTCATAATTTTCAGGGGTTTTGTGTGAAATTACCCCTTCACAGTAGCTAACTCATGTTTTCTCTTTATTTAGTAGCGAGAATAATACATGGTGCATTTTGTTGCTTTTATCCATCATATGGTTCCGTTTGTCTGATGAGTTTCAATTTATTTTTTAGGCTCTTGATTTGTGTCAAATGGGTAGAGGCAAAGCAAAAGGAAAGAAATCAAGCACCACTGCCACCAAAAATAAAATTGCAAACAATGAAGAGAAATCAGTTCAACCTGTCAGAAAAAGGGGAAGGCCTCAAAAACCCTCAAAGGATGAACCAAATTTAGAAAAAAACCAAATAGTGGAATTGAAAGAAGAAAATTCTGATACAAAACCCAAAGAAGAGATCAAAGAGACGAAGGGGAAAATAAACGGAGGAGACAACTCAGATTTGACAGATGATGAAAACGGGTCAGGTTTTATGGCTAATGGATTTCGCCCGATTGGGAGCAGAAGAAAGAACAAGCACCCGAGGCGAGCTGCTGGAGTGGGAATCGCAGTTGAATGCAACTGAGGCCACATGCAAATCAATTTTTTTTCTTTTTTTGTCATGACAATTATGTTACGATCCATGGTAGAATTTGAGTTAGTAATATGTTTTGTTGTTTTTAGAATTTTAGTAATATGTTTCAGTAATTTTTGGAACCATCTTTAAATTGATAGAATGAGCTTGTTCCTTGTACCTTAAACTGTTAGTTTAAAATTCTGAATAATTGTCTGAAAGAATGGGTCTAAAAGAAGAATCTGAATACTGAAATTGCTTCAATTTTCTCAAAGTATTATTTTTTTTTTTTTGCCATGTGGCCTAATGAGGTTAGGAATCTTGTTTTTAACAGCCTTGCATGGCATCTCAATTGTATATTTAATAATCTAGAAATTAATCTGCATTGAGAAATGGAAGAAAAGTAACTTGGCAAAATTCAAGTAACACGACTGTAAGTGAATTTTGGGCTTCATCTACACCTAAAAATATTTTCAGTGGATTATTATGGGCTTTTTCAATGCATATTTTCATTGTGATTTTTTAAAAATTATAAAGAACCCATAAATCTTTAACAACAAAGCTACATTTCACTAACCAGGATAAAAAAGTGTTGTTCAATAATAAAAGTAAAACTACAGATATCACAACAGATCTACATGAAAACAGGCTATTGTTTTACATGATATCTTACTTTTAATGTATCTTTTTTTAGGAAATATCCTTTTTTTAAGTTTGACTCGTATAACATGTAGAGATTATCATTTTTCCCAAGTACCAATTTACTAAAATTCTTTTTTCTAATGTTATAGCACTGGGTATTAAAAAGATCTTAAAATTTACTCTTTTATTGAGGTTTGAAATTTATAGCCAAATTTAGTTTTGTGTTTGAGCTCTAATTGAGGTAAAAAGATGTCCTAGCCAAATTTATAAAATCAGTTTGCAGGGTTTTAAAGCAACAAAATTTGAATCACTAGTATACCAGAATAATCTGATTAAATTTTTCTGTTCTTTACTTTTTCTCTTTTTCTTTTGCCATACTGTTTTGTTCTGAGATTATCTCAAATACCCAACATCCAACGTGACTGAAATTAGCTTTTCTGTTCTTTTCTTTTTCTTTTTCTTTTTTCTGGCATCAGCAACCTAACCTATTATGTGACTTGAAAAGATATGTGCACTGTTGCAACAGAGCGGTACCATGAATTTTTCTGGTACGATAGTCTCAGTATCATCACTACCTTCTTCTGTACCATTCTTTTTTTTTAAACCATGTAATGTAACACCAACTCTACTCAATTCAGAGTTAAGTGACGCCTGATCAAATTGTGTTGAGCAATTAATAGCCATTAAAATGAAAATGTCAGTAGTTACTGGTTTATGCAGGGCTAATTAATTTTTTATGAAGTATGTATGATGAGATTTTCCGTGGCGAATGACGTACAGAAAAACCGTGTAAACCTCCATTTTGGGTTGATATGCATAAGCCACATGAAGATATATATCAAACAATTAACAAATTTTGAAGCAAAATTTACAAAGAAAACCTTTTTCACATGGTAGGTAATTTACTGAGAAATCTAGTAAGACATCTTTAAATGACTTCAGAGCAACAGCCTAGTAACAGATGTAGCAGTAAACCAACCAGTTGTGATCAATTTAGTAATTACCAACAACAGAGAAGCAACAAATAGCTAATATTAAGGAATAATAAAGAAGAAAAAGGAAAATTTACTAGGAGTAGAAAGGTACACAGTACATAAAACCAGTGTGTGCAGTTCTGAAACTGTCAGATATATAGATAGTAGTACTGTTTGAGTGTCACTGTTTGTTGTTCATTGTTTTTCTTTTTCACCAATGCACAATCCATTCAATTCAATAATCCATTCTTCAAAGTATACTATATATATCATCTCCATTTTCTATTACTGGAGACTATGATGCTGGTTTGTTGTACCAGTTCAACTTTATAACATACTAGGAAACATAAATTTAGGTGTAATTGACTTCTTTAAGTGAAGTTCAAGTTTTCCAAGTGATGATTTTTGAAAGGTTTCCCATTTCTAGCTGATTGATTCGATATCGATACCAATTTAGTTGGAAATTTGAATGATCTAAGATCCAGAAAATCACGAGAACTCGAATTTACTTGAAATTTGAGACAATTTGAATCAGAATGATGTGAGATTCAAAATAATCTGAACTTGACAACAAAAACACAAGCTCAAATGACCCAAGAGTTCTAAATAATCTTAATTCAAATCCAACCTAGACAATGTAATGACAATGATTGTTTATGAAGAATCAATCTTTGATTTAGTCAAATGACCTAAAAACCGACCTAATTTGTGACGCGATAATTCTCCGAATTCAAATTGATCCGAACCAACTCAAATTTGATCTAATTCGCTCGATTGCTACCTCTATTGATTGGGATAAATGAAAAGAAAATTCCAAAATTATACATACTAGAGTATGAATGATGTAGTGTGAATGATGTGCCTATAAACTTGAAAATTCATTCTTCTTTGTATATTTATATTATTTTTTTTAAGAGGTGTATTTATAATTTTAAGATTCTTTTAATCATACATGTCTCACTTGTTCTTTTGAAAAGGACTACACAAAATAATTTGCCTTTTGAGAATTTAATAAGGCTATTCCTTTATTAGAGAGTGACAAGAAATATTTGTAAAACACTGAGATTGTAAATAAATAAATGAAATAGAAGGTAAGATAAAAAAAAAACATAAAATAAAAAAGGTCATGTCAGCAAGACAACAATCCAACTTTTTCTGGCCTTTTTGCTGATACAATTTCTCAGACTGCGCTTGTTACAGTGGTAGATAGAATCCTTATTAGTAGCAGCAGCAGCAGCAGCAGCAGCAAGTAATTGCCAGTTGCAAAAAGAAAGCCTTTTTTTCTTCTTTCTTTGATTATTTTGTAACAAAGAAAGAAGGGGAAAGAGAGATGGAGAGGCTTGAGAGAAGCCAGACAAACAAAAAGGCGTCAGACAGAGATCCTACACCCATTCCCATAGATTCTCTCTACAGTGTTCTTCCTCTGAAATTATGGGTAATTTCAGGCGTAGAATCCTTTAAATCTCAGCCCTCTGTTGGATCAGGGTTTGGAACTATGTGAAATTATGGGTAATTTCAGGCCATAGAATCCTTTAAATCTCATCCCTCTGTTGGATCAGGGTTTGGAACTATGTGAAATTATGGGTAATTTCAGGCCATAGAATCCTTTAAATCTCATCCCTCTGTTGGATCAGGGTTTGGAACTATGTGAAATTATGGGTAATTTCAGGCCATAGAATCCTTTAAATCTCATCCCTCTGTTGGATCAGGATATGGAACTATGTACTCATTGATGCAAGTTTGGCGTGTTAAATAGGAATTAGCAAATGATAACATAATTATAATTAAGGAGATGTACAATGAAGATGATGATATAATTGATGTGTGTTAAATGATATAGTTATATGTTCATTTATAATGTGTTCTTTTTTATTTCACAGAAATATCATAAAAGTACAAGTATAAATTGAAAAAATAGCCAAAAAAATATTATTTTGGGAATTAAATCTACATTGCTAAAATACAATTTGTAAAAGTTTTTCACCCTTTTCTTAGTATTTGGAAATTAAATCTATATTTGTAAATGTTTTTTTCTGATCCACGCCTTCAATCATAGTAAAAAGAAAGTGATTATATTATTTATAATGGGTTGCTAACTTGCTATTATTATTTACTTTTGAGAAAAAAGTTAGAATTTGGTACTATGACTTTACTTCATTTATTCTTTCTAAAGTACTTTTATTTGATGTCATAAATCATTGTAAAGTACTTAAAATCACTGTTATTTCATTTGACAAAAACATCTTATTTTTTTTTTATATTTTCTTCAATCACACAAAGATTTAGTATTTTAAAAAGCTATAGTTACAAATTATAAAGACTATCCGTTAGAACATTAAATTTATGGATTTTATTTAGCTAAAAAAATATAAATAAAATGTTAAAATAGTAAAAAAAATAATTATTAAATTGTGACAAATCATTTGTATAGCACCATAACATTGCATTGAATATTACGTTAAAAATTTATAAGGTCATTATTTAAAAAATATATATATATCCTTATTTGTCCAGATTTGAATTCCACTATGTTAAAAAAATATCTTAGTAGAAAAAAGAAAAAAAAATTGATAATTTGTTAGGATTTAGGGTTTAGAATTTATGTCTACTTTAGTTGGAAATAAAAACGAGACAACTGAAATCATAAAATGTGGCTTTTCCAAATATTAACTTGCTCAAATTATCAATTGAGCTTGAGATTAAAAAGACCCAATAAAACATAATTATTTCTATAATTATTTTATTTTTTTTATATTAACATAATGCTCCCTACACTTCAAAAAAAAAATCTATTTTCAATCCCTCAACTCTTGCTTTGATTCAAATAATTCCCTAAACTATTTTTAATTCAAATAGTCTTCTAAATTAATTCAATTAACCTCTTCCATCAAATTTATTGTTAATTCTGACATCTCTCTTTTTTTTGTTTTACACTCTCTTTTTATGTCTACTTTTTTTTTTGATAAAAGTACCTCAAAAGTAGTACTGATTTTCATTCCTTTTTAAAGTAAGTACAAAGTTTAAAGAAGCATAGGAGATTTTATCTCAACAAAAATATCAGTTTAAAACAAAACAGTAAAGCATACAAACACGTGCAAAGACACATAAAATGATAAAAAAAAAGATACCAATTATTTTCTTAAGAGTCTAAAATATATAGTTGAAAATTGCAACATTTGCTACAATTTAATCCACCAATTTTGCAATATTTGCTTCAAGCCTTCAACTCCCCCTCATGAAAAGAGAGCCACTTCATTTTATACTAGTAGAAGATTAATATAATGATAAATAATAATACTAAAATTTGATTTTTTTTTTTTAAGTTTTTTTAGTTCGTTACCTCATTACAAAATGTTCTAATTTTTCAAAGATAAAACTATATCACATGTTGTTGGCTAAAGCAACTTTTATATATGTCCCTAATGATTATAATGCAACTGTTGCATCTTTTCTTTATTTGTAAGCACCAACTAATTAATTTCTTCTCCATCATTGCATTATTTTATTTTTATTTTTCTTGACAAAGCTAGCTTTTGATGAAGTATTATCACTGTCAAGCAAAATTGCTAGCAATGCATCAATTGTCCTAAAAAAAAAATAAATACAAATGTTCTATAATTAATTATAACACATTGTACTTGCTATGCATGTGAGAAAAACAAAAAAATTAAAAAACAGTCGAACATAGAAATTATGACAATATTTAATCATATGATTTAGTCTTACACTATCATATATTCTACTGAATTTAAGAATAAAAAAGTTTGACCCTTGAATTTTGTATCATTGTATGTAGTACCAAATCAGTCATTATATGCCAATATCTGTTGCATTTAGAAATATATAAAATGGTTAATTAAGCAAGCTCAAATTTAACTGAATTAAATAAGAAATTAACCCTATTTGATAGTTTTGCCAATATTTCATTTAGAGTGTAAATTTGAAGATTACTAATTCAAACTAAATTGAAAAAGAGTGTGCAAATTGTAAAATTGACCAAATTTATACACTTTTTTTTTATAACGTTACTCAATTTCAAAAGTATGACAATCAGTTTTGGATTCATATCCTCTATAGTACTTTACGTGTAGTGGGTAAAAATCTCTTCCCATAAAACATTCCATACAAATTTCGATGATATCCACTACAGTGATCATCTATAATTTCTACCAACTATATTTTATGAAGTAGTTGTCCACTCCAAAAGAAATGAATTCATCAGTTTTGATTAGTAAAAGAGGGAAGAGGTGGCATACGGTGTTGTACTTCACCTACAACAGGCAAGAATCCCTCCTTAAAAAGTCTTCTGTACAAATCTTAATGTTGCCCGTTATAATGCTCATTACAATAACTGTGTGTAATTTCTGTCCACTTCATCCTCTGAAGTAGTTGCTCATTTTAGAGAATACGGACTCAGAGCGATGAGGTGAAAAATAGAGAGATTGAACTCACCTTTAAGATAGAGAGAGAAAAATATAAGAGAATAAACCAACAAAAAGAGAAAGTGAGATAAACTCAAAATAACAGAAAGAGAAGTGGGAAGAAAAATAGATGACAAAATTAACATGAAATTTTGATGGAAATTATTGGTTTAACCAACTTAAATTTAGGGGTTATATAAATCAAAAAATAGTATATAAAATTATTTGAACCAAAAGCGATAGTTCAAAACAGGCTTTCTAAAATAAAAATAAAAAACAGTCTTTGATTAGTTGTTCTTTAAAAAACATCGGTTCTTCTTCCAAAATAAAAATCAAATTTATTCTTAAATTTTAAATTACGCTAAATAAATTTTTAAACTTTAAAAAAAAATCCCCATAACATCAACAATTAATTAATTAATTAATTCATGAATTTATGTTCATAGCTAAAGTTGTAGGTAGAACATTTATGTAATTTGTACCATCCGATGAAATAATAATATATTGTGGTCCATTAAAATCTTGAATAGTCATTTTCGGTTGATAACACGCACATGCTAACAACGTTACTTGCACTGTGTATTTTATTTTATTTTTTGGTTAGACCATACAAGTACAGTATTTGGTTGTTATAGCTTCCTTGATTGACACATACCTGTTTATTTATTTGGGGAAGTTTTTAATGTGATAAATTATTTTATATTATGAGATGTTATAAATTTAATTTTAAAATTAATATTTTAAATTTTGATATTTAAATTTTAAATTTGAATCGTTGATTTTTTTTAAATATATATATATATATATAATTTTTTTAGAAATATTTGTATGTTAATTAAAGTCATTTTTAAAAAATTTTAAAAATTATAAAATTATAAGAATGATAAATTTTGATATTTTATAAAATTTTGATATAAAAAATTTATTAAATTATTTAAATTGATATTTTGAACAGAAAAGTGCACAATAACTTATCAGCTTAATTTTTTTTGGAGAAATTATATGTATATTAAAAAAATATAATGCTGGGGACAATAGGGATTGGGCATCCATACCCACTTAAATTAAACCATTGCTTTTAGGTTCTATCCTTGTACCAAATATTATTAAATTTCTAATCGAATCGTACTCTGACTCGATTAAGGTCAAGATCAATAAATATATACATATATATATATATTGATTTGATTAGCTAATGTGCTAATTGATTGACTGCTGATTTTTAATTTATTGACAGCAAAATTGTTTCATACAACTGATTTTTAAATATTTTTTTAAATAATCTAAAAAAATTTTAAATAGAGAAAAGTTTATAAATATATTTTTGAACTTAGTCGTGTTTTAAATTTTATTTAATTTTAAGTACCATTTGATATTTCATCGAAAATCATTAAAATTAGACGATATTTGTAATGGTTCATATTTTACGGCCTTTGATGAATATTAACACTTAAATTATATGAAATGTAAAACACAATCAATCTATAAATTCAAACACATGTCTACAATTTTTTTTTCTATTTTTAAAAATTTTAAAATTATTTTCAAATAATTTAAAAATCTGTTGTCAGTTAATTTATTAAATATGCGTATAAAAATTTTCAGTTGAATCATAAGACTCAATCTAATTTTCGTTGATTTTTTATATTACTACACTGTGTACATTTTATGAGATATTAGTATGCACATGAAAAAATAATAATATTTTTCCAAACCATTTTTTACCAATGATTTACACATACATTGACTGATATACATTAATCATTAATACAAATATTGTATGATGTGAACAAAAATATCTAGTCATATATAGATGAAAATTTCCAACACGTTCGTATGAGAATTGAAAGAAGAGAATGAAATATTTTCAAAGTAAAATAGCGGGTGGAGAGAAAAAAAATATATATATCTTAATTCAAATTATAAAAAATAATATATATATTTTTTCCATAGGTTATAAAATTTCTATACAAGTCGATCAATTAAATCAGTCTTGAAATGAAATTTGAAAGTTTGATCCTATCTCTTTATTAAAAAAAATTAGTTTTAACTGGTTTAATTAGATTTTTTTTAAAATAAGAGCTCTCATTAACTCCTGTATTTATTTATTTTTTAAATATTTTTTTATAAAATTTAAACCTACATCTCTCTATTAAAAAATAAAATTTATCATCATTATGTTAGACCCGCAATTCCGATATAACTAAACCTATTGGTTTATAAACAAAAAGTTTTCAGATTTTGTCTCTTTTCACTCAACTATTGTTCCAATTTAGCACTATTTCTACCTTCTACTCATAAATTTATTGATGGAGCTCAGATTTTATAATTAATGGTGTTTTAGTAAACTTTCAAGATTATAATTTTATGGGTCATTTTGTAAATTTAATTAATGGGATCAATTGATATCATTTAATGTCACTTAAGTTGTGCTCCAAAAAAAAGTTAAATGAAAAAGTAAGGGAAGAGAAAATTAAGAGAGGATCTTTCATTTTGCTCTCCAAATTTAATTATACAAAATTAATGAAAATTAATGGAAATAAAGGAGGTCATTCCTATATTCCTCCATTAATTTTGTTAACAATTATTTGCTTTTTGTTAGAAATTTAAGTTGATAAGTTTTAGAAATAACGCAGCGAAAAAATAACTTGATCGGAACGGTTCCTTTTACGTCTAATAATTCTCAATTTTTTCTCTCTCTCGTTATAAAATTTATTGAGAATCACCGAATAAAGATAAACCACGGCTTAAATCGAATCTATCACTCTATTCCACAATCTAGATGCTAAGAATTCAAAATTCTCTTATTGCGGTATTTTTCTCTCTTTATGCATAATATTTGAAATTACTTATCATCAATGAGCAAAATTTTATTCTATTAAATAACAATCAAGAGATGCATTTCAGAAAGAATACATATCATGAGAATTTGCATTTATAAAAAGATGTATTTGTATCTCCACACTAAAATTTCAATAATTTCAATTTGAGATGTAACAAGAGGTGACTCTCATTTTCTTTCTTTTTTTCTTCAAATTCAGAGTAGAAATTTGGTACCATTAAAATCGTTAATAAAACTTGATAATCCATTAATTTAGTCCTCCAAATATCTTAATTGATAAGTTGTGAGTTTAATTTTTTTTGTTATTAATATTTATCTAATCGGTTACTTATAATGCTAAGAGTTGTATTGTATTTTTTTTTTAATCTGTAACCTATCTGATATTTACTGATGAGTATAAAATTACATATATATAGTTCTTTGTAACTATATATTTGATCATACATGTTTTTGTTGATAGCAAATTTAAGTTGTTTTGTGCAACATTCTTTATAAAAAAAATTAGTTGATAATTAAAGATATTTCTGATTTTTTTGGTATATTTATTTATGTACTATTTATTTCAATCAAATTATAAAAATTATTTTGAGATAATTTTATTTGATGTGCATTTACATTCATAAATTATATAAAAATACTAATAATTTGTAAGGATAGAGTACGAATAAAATTAATATATTTAAATTAAAATTAAATAAAAAAAAACTAAATTTCAATGTAAGTGCATATAAATTGATATGCTTCTAACTAATATCTTATCCATTAACAACCTTAGAAAAATTTATGCAACGATTGGGATAATATTTGAGTGAAACAACCAATTGAATTATTTTCCTTTTGATAATGAATTAAACTATTTTTTCTTTGGATGATGAATTAGATTTTATTTCTGGCTCCAATATATTCTGAGCAAAGTTAGAAGGAATGCCTACAAAATTTGAGGCAATTTTTCAGATTGGTCCAGTTGAAATACATAATTTACAATAAAAAAAAGTCACAGAAACACAAAAAAGGGAACCTGATGTGTTTTTTTTTGGGTTAATATCATATATACCCTTTAACTCTTCTCGAATTTCATATTTATCCGTCAACTTTTTAATATATAATATACCCCCTCATACTCTTCAAAATTTATCATTTTTACCCACAACTCTTTAATATATCATATATCTCGTTAAACTCTTCAAAATCTATCATATTTACTCACCTAATTTCTAGAATCAAGTTAAAATTCATCAAGTCTATTTTTTAATATAAACTTTGACTGAAATACTCTTTTTAATTATTTTTCTTAAAATCATTTTCTTTTAATTTTTTCCTATAAAACAAAAAATTCTCGTTCGCTACAAAATAATTCTTATTTGAGTTCAATAATTTTCCAACTGCATTCTTTCTTTGTACATTTTGCTATAAAAAATCTCCCATAACGAAAAAAACGCAATTAGATGAGAACATGAACTTTTTTTGCAAGGAGAAATTAAAAGAAAATTATTTCAAGAAAAATACTTAAAAAAGGTATTTCAGTCAAATTTCATATTAAAGTGCAAACTTGATGAATTCTAACTTGAGTCTAGAAATTAGATGGAGAAATATGATAAATTTTAAAGAGTTTAAAGAGATATATGATATATTAAAAAGTTGCGAGTAAATATGATAGATTTTAAAGAGTATAAGAAGACGTATAATATATTAAAGAATTAATGGGTAAATATGAAATTTTAAAAAAACTATATATATGATATTATCTTTTTTTTTTAGTCCGTACCAACTTTGGGCCGGTATGAACGCCTCCAAATTTCTTAGCTTCATAGCTTGGCATTTCTCATCACCTTTTTACTATGCAATATGTACCATATAACTAATTGAATTTCATTGATCCAGAAATGCTCAGGTGTTGTTTGATTGTCACAAGTACTGATCCAAAAAATTCTCTGGTATTGTTTGATTGCCATGACTTTATTTATAGTAAAATTTTTATTATTTGAACAGTTGAAGATTGAATTCTATTCCCTTAATTTTGTGTGTTTTTATGATTTTGGTTAGAGAATCTCTGTTCTACTTATAAATAAATTAATTACAAATGTTAATGTAAAAAAACTTGTTAATTTGTCTGAAAGTATCATATAATATTTTACAATTACTTTGTAAGTATTGAGTATTTTCATCCATACAGTTACAAAAAAATATTCTCATCCTAATTATGAGAATCAATTCTTTTTGTCATATCAGTGAAATTATTGAAGAAAATTTCTAAATTACTGATATGACAAATAAATTCAAATTTTGCTACTGTAGAATGAAGATGCTCTATTTATCATCTTAACTAGACAAATTTGAAAAGTTGCTTCAAAATTTTTGGATATTTCTTATATAATTTATGAATAAGAATGCATATGGAATAAAATTATTTAAAAAATTATAAATTTGCATGATTTGACTAGATTAAATAGTAATTAAGTAATTGTACTGAAAAACTATATACAGGGGCGTGCATAATATGGTAAAATATAACAATAATGTTGAAACTTTAAAGATCAAAATAATAAAGGAGTGATACTTTAGGAATCATTTGTGCAATTTATTCTACGGTGAATTATAACAATATGTGTTCGCCTAATTGAAAGTATCTCTAAATGTTATTATAAAAAATGTTGCATAATTAACAGTTTCCTTGTCCAAAAAAAACATTATTATATGATTTAACAAACAGTTAAAGAATTATAATGCAATTTTATATCCAGTAATAATCCCATGGATTATAGATTAAAAGGCACAAAATAACTCGTACCATTGCACATAACCAATAGGATATTGAAAAAAAAAAGCTCTCATTAATACCCGATTTATCAAATAAGATATCAGAAAAATACGGGAACTGAAGACAAATAAGATATCTTATTTCATATATAATTTAAGTATTATTTGATACTTAATCAAATATCATTAAAATTACATAACATTTATAACGGTTCATATTTAACAGTCTTCGATGAAATATCAAATGACCCTTATATGAAATCTAAAACACAATCAATCTATAAATTAAAAAAATATATTTATCAATTTTTTTTACTTTTAAAAATTATTTTAAACTTAATTATCAAAATAATAATTTGTTAGGAGCTCTCCCAAAAAAAAGAAAGGTACACTACACACACAAATAGACACGTATATAGATGCACAACCACAGGAACAAAACACCAAGTTCACCTAACTTTTTTCTCATCTCTTTGAAACAGCACATGCAAGTCCTTTCCAGGAGATCACTCTTCGTACCAGTTGTACCAGTACCTAGTACCTACGCTAGATCTTCTTCAACCAAGGTGCATTGGAGCAATCCAGAGGTTAACTCAGATGTTAAAAAAATTTCCTTTTACACAATGTTTGACAGCTGAAATAAATCTACCTTAAAACTTTACTTCACCTTATTCTTGTCAAACATGAGTGAATTCAAATGTAGTAAGAAAAATTTAAATTACTATGCAGTGAAAACTCAATGCACAAAAAGAGCTTCAAGTAAGTTAATGCAGTGAAATCACCAATTTTTTTTTTACTTCAATGCCCTTGTAACTTTACTGATTAGTAAATAAAATAATTTCATTAAAAAACTTTTTCATACTTTTCACCAACAAAAATCAGCTCCATTTTCATTGAGTTTTGGTTTGATATGCCATAGATTTTTTTTATATTCTTCTTCTTATGATGATTGTATATTAGAGTTGTATTTGTTTTCTTAGACAAAATAAAAGGCTTGATGCATGTATTAACTAATTGTTTCTTTGTTTTTTTTTTCTTGAATTGGTTTGTGTTTACATATTTCACATTGTAATGATCTATATTATTGCAATAATTTATCTTATAGTTCAATATAAGATGTAAGGGTATTATAGTCTTTTGAATATAATTATTATATTTAATATCACAATTTATTTTTTTTATTCAACACTACTTCATCTAAAATAATGTATCTTACTTCATTACACTACCAAATAACAAAGCATTAAAATTAAGTTAAGTGATTTAATTTTATTTTATTTGATAAACATGAGGTTATGTTATGATTTATGACATATATTAACGGATATTGGATTGCATTGTAGGATGGAGATGGATAATAGCTAGTTCTGATCATAGTTGAAAATATTCTATATCTGCATAGTTTATAAAACAAAATTGGTAAATTGTAACTGAAATAAAATATCCATGAGAGGAGGATTTTCTGTGGCACAAGGCATGAAACTTTATGTATGGTACAACAATATTTGTACTATTTTTGTAATTAATTACTTAATTAACCCCAGAAAACAGTCAATATTTGTACTATTTTTCACTTGTTTAATGCTGGTCTAACTTATTCCAAATGAAGATTTTGCTTAAAACTTCTAAACTTTCCTCTTGCATATTTTTTTTAATTAATGAAATATACTCAATTGCTACTATTACTAATAATAACAATAATGATAATAATATGATTAGAGAAGTTTTGATATCAGGTATACATGCACGCCGAATAATCAATAGGAACTACTGATAATATCAATCTATATGTGTGTGTACATGAGAGTCAATAATTGAACTACATTATATATTATATGTATTTTAAAATGTTATAAATACTTTGACATAGGACCGCAACTTTTTATAAATTTTCTTACAACTAATCAGACATTTTCTTCAATCTAATTTGTTCATAATCAATACCATAACTCAACACATTAAACTATTCATATTTTATACAACATTTACACCAAATACATCTAAATTTATAACTAAATCATGCATATCGTACAAAGAATCACATCTTTGTTCTCTTATATCAATATAGGGAGTTGATATATAGATATCATAATCGATACCGACTTTGTTATTCATATTAAATGAATTATTATTAATATTAATAATTTTATTATGTAATTCATTTGTATAATATTTTTATTATTTAACTTAAGTGAGTTATTATTTATATTAGTAGTATTATAATAAAAATACTGTATAAAATAAATTATATGATAAAATAGTTGATATAAATAATAACTATACGTAATATGAATAATAAAGTCAATATATATATATATATATATATATATATATATCAAATATTTTTCATTAAAAAATATACTTGATAATTAACTATTAAACTAAACTAGACTCTTCATTAAGTCATAACAACAAGAAGTCACACTCACACTCACACGCCCACAACGCAACACTGATAATTAAAAAAAAAAAGTGGGAAGAAGAACACAAAAAGCACACAAGAATGTCTGTATTCCAATTCCAATTACAGCGACCACATGTGAACCCAAACTCATGAAAAAGCGCCACCCGTACTTGACCTTATTTCAATAGACAAGCCACCACTCCCCTTGTCTCCCTTCACTCTCTCTCTCTCTCTCTCTCTGCTCGGGCGCCATGGATCATGACCTCTAAACCCTCCCCGCCACCGCCACCGCCACCACTATCCGAACCCGAAATGGAACCGGGTTCTGCCTCCGACTCCGCGAACTGTCTCAAGTTTGGCAAGAAGGTGTACTTCGCCGAGTCGTCGTCCAGTTCCTCCTCCTCCAAACCACCTCCTTCTTCACCACCGCCAGCACTGCCACCTCCGGCGACGGCGGGGCGGAGGAGGAAGACGGCGGAGGCTCAACCGCCTCGGTGCCAGGTGGAAGGGTGCAATGTGGACTTGACCGGGTCGAAACCGTACTACTGTCGGCATAAGGTCTGTGGGACCCACTCCAAAGCGCCTCGGGTTGTTGTCGCCGGTATCGAACAGAGGTTCTGTCAGCAATGTAGCAGGTATATATATATAATATATATATGGTGATGCCTGCCATTCATGTATTTAATTTGCTCTTTCAATTCTTCTTTCTATCTTTCTTTTTTTTTTCTTTTTAGTTTCTCCAAATGCATATGTGCAGAAATAAGGGCATTTTTTTGCTAATAAGTCCCTGAATTAATTGAAAATGACAATAAAGAAAGAAAATACTCTTTCAATTAGCAAAGTCTTGGCGAATTTCACAATTCACAACAAAAAATGAACAAAGTTTTGATGAATTTTGCAATTAGTTAAGTGGGGGGGTTTTGCAAGGGGTAGTGAAGTTATCTAATAAAATACTGACATTTGTAAGGTGTTGCTCAAATTCCTAGTAAATATCTAAAAAAAGAAAGCGCATCAGACAGGAACCATAGGTATGTAGATTTGAACCAGAAGAAATATATAATGCACTTGAGTCTCACACGTGTCTTCAATTATTACGCCTGGTCTGGCTGGCTTTCTTGTTTTGGTTTGTAAAATTATAGAAATTTGTGTAAGTGTATATAAAAAACCTTGAACAAATCTAATTACTCCTTTTTGGGTTTCCACACAAAAAAGTAAAGGGCTTCCATTTCTAAATTGAGGCATGCTAGGAGTAGATAACCTTTTTCCCTGTTTTATGCTCCTTTGTAGATCCACAGTTGTGCAAAAGGACCTTTTTTTTCCCATCTTTCAGTTGTTTCTCTTTATACCCTTATAAAGGCTTTAATTTGCTTACAAATTACCACCTCCTAATTAAAGCCATATTTGTTATCTACATCCCTGAAAGTGAAAAGCCTTTCTGTTTGCTTCATCTTATTTTAACCTTTTTTTTCATTTTGTGAATTTGAATATGCTGTGCATGATTCATGATTCTACCTCTACTGTTCATATAGACTTATCAAAGAGCACCAAAATGCCCTTGCTAGTATGTGGGGTTTTGTTACTTTTTGTTTATCCTTCTTTTTTTGTGTTTTTAGGTCTTATTAACTGTGTTAGTATTTGCTTGTTTGCTTGTTTGTATTGTTGGTTTCTTAAGGTGCAACATTTTGATGTATACACAGGTGATTGCAGTTCTGATTTGCATGTGTAGTTCAATATGTAACAGGAAATAAAATAACATAACTAGAACTGATCACCAAGAGAAGTTTTGACTAGTGCATTTTACATTTTACCTCTGAACTCATGCTGATCCATACAAACATGTGAGACTTTTTTTTTTCCCACTTGATAAGAGTACTATATTAGAATGTTACGGTTAACCTCAGAAGGAACTCTTTCTAGTGTGAAACACCGAAAAAAGATCATGGTAGATATGTTTTGCTTAGAACTGTATAAGGTCTAAAGATCCTTTATTCTTAATATTATTAATTGCTTACTAGGATTTCTCATAATATACTTGTTATACATCACTAGTCACCTACCTACATCTTTATTTAGTAACTCCCAACAAATGTCACTTTTTTGCATCTATCCTATATTTAATGGGGCATCTCTGACTTCTTCCTTTGATTTATCTTACAACTCTAATGCTGTTTTCTTTCTTTGCACCAAAATGCTTCTTTAGAAAAAGTAAAAATGGTTTAGAAGTCATGTCACCGGTGTATATAAAATTTGAAATTTGGAAGTTGTTACTGTCCATTCTGACTCAGCCTGAGTTGGCAAGTTTGGCCATTCCACTCCCCTTCCATGTTTCTTCAATTTATGGAAATGTCTGTATATGATCCAATGGAGATGATTTCAATTTGTCGCATTTGTTACCTAAAATTAATTAAGGGGCAGTCAGTATGCATGGGGTTGCAGTGTGGGAAGCATTATTTGTCACTGTATATTGGTCTTTTGTTGATGCATTAATGGCTTGACAGTGCTAACTGGTGTTGTGGTTGGTTGTACCCATAATAGTCCTAGCTAATAAAAACCTGTTGTTCAGCCATTTAATCTGACCTTTTTCTATATATATCTGCTTGCACTGAGCGCTCTGTTCCATGGAACCTTTGCATTGTTTTTTTTTTTATTACATGTTGTAATTAGTAATTACTAATACTAAGGTTTAACATTTATATCGTCAAATGTTTGATAAATATTAGTTTCCACTGTTATCAATTTTTTGTTGGATTGATCTGTAAAAAGGTACTAAAACTATAGGGTTGGTTCAACTGATAGCGAGATCTCTGATTGGGAAAATATGAACTCTGACCAATTAATTGTACATATTGAATTTGTATGTATATTTAAAATCTTATGTTAGTTTGGAGCACTGAATCTCCACTTCTGATTGATTAGATTTGAAATTTGCAACCATTTTAAGGGACCATATATACATCTTTAGGTGAATATTTAACATGGTACCTATTACTTTGAAAGTCATGTTGAACTTCTTGTATGTTATTTTTCTGCAAGCATACTGCAAATATTGCACATTAACTTGCGTACTTTGAAAGATTGCTGAAACGACGTCAAATTGAAGGATCCTTAATTGTTCCGTATAAAACGGTCTAGAAGAGCAATTTTACTTAATTATTGTGATGAGTTGTTAATTGCTATTTCTTTTCCACCAAATTAGGTTTCATCAGCTAACGGAATTTGATCAAGGGAAGAGGAGCTGTCGTAGGCGTCTTGCAGGGCACAATGAGCGCCGCCGCAAACCCCCTCCAGGCCCTCTGTCCACTCGTTTTGGCCGCCTCAGCTCTTCCTTCCCGGGTAACTTAGAAATACATCTCTCTTATCAACAGATACTCTTTTACTTTCTGATATATAATAGACTTGTGTCAAATTTCCAAAATTAACTTTTTTTTTGTTTTTTGATAAATTTAGAATTAGTTATTATGTTGGTTGTTGAATAAGAAAATGAATAAATGTTAGGGGCAGTTAGAACATGAGGATGAGAATTGTTGTTCTGTATTTCTTTGTCGAGCACAGCTACCAAGCTGTTGCAACATAATAAATTTGGCCCCGGTCGCTTATATATATTGTGAACGCACATAATAAACCTGGTACATGGCAAATTTGTGTATATTGTAAACGCACATAATAAACCTGGCACATGGCAAATTTGTCCATATATGATCATATAAACACTTGTTATTAATGAGAAACGACATTAAAAAGGGTAAAGCAATATCATTAATACCTATTGGAATGTCTAACATCAGGGCCCATGCAAACATAGGTAATAAATAACCACCAAAAGATCCTGTACCCAACCTAGCATGTAAATATCATGGCAAGGTGTCTTGTGTTAAATTAGATAGAGCCACCATTTAATATCCAGAATATTCCAAGATGTAGAATTTAATTTGGACAATTGGGCCTTGTTCGGGCTATTAAATATTAATGCTTTGCAGACCTTGCATTTATTTTGTTTATATTTTCCCCTTCAAAATTCATACCAGGAGACCAACGTCGGTACCGGGGCTTCATGATGGATTTTGCTTACCCCCGTCCCTCGGCAACTCCCAGTAGAGACCTTTGGCCTGCTGCCCGACCGATGAACCCGTTTCCCAATGCTTTAGTCCATCAACCCCCGACAGCTCCGGCTTCGGCTCCAGACAGGTTTTACCCATACCTGACAGGTCCCAGCCCGCTATACCCACCAGACCTTCCGAGTGACGACTGTCTGACAGGTGTCAACTCCAGCTGTGCTCTCTCTCTTCTGTCAACCGGCCCAACAATCCCATCAGGCAGCAACTTCATAACCAACCAGGTAGTGCCACATTCAGCTAGCATGGCCTCGTGCGATCCAGGTGGGCCCTGGGGCTTCAGATCAAGTGGGCCTTATGTGGGCCGGGGTAGTACTGGTGGTGGTTCGGGTGAACTTGAATTCGTTGGTGGTGAGCTTGAGCTAGCCTTACAAAGGAGTGGGCCCCACATGGACCAAGGGTCGGGTCGTTCCTTTGATAACACCACCAGTCATGGCACGAACTGGCCTCTTTAGTAGGATGCGGATCTTCAATATAATATTGCCACATATTTAGTAGCAACTAGTTTCAAAACTATTGTTAGTGCAGTGTTAGGAAAATGCTAATATAAGGTGCTGACTATTTTTATCTATTTTTAAGAACTTGTTTTTCGATCTTTTGTTAATTTTCCTTCCAGAACCTACCTCTTGGATCCAATTTGTTGGTTGTCTTAATGTATATTAATTGATCCGAGAACTGTCACACTGATTTAATTTTCAGTACTGTTTGTTGCAGACCTTTTGTCTATCATGTCTTTGTTTGTATTTGGTTTCTCTACTTCTCTCTTATATTTCTAGCTGCACATTTGTTAATGAATTGAACTCAAAAGACTGATTTCTTTGGCCTCATAATATCTGAGCATTTATTGATTGGATTTAATAGGAAACTAATTGCACAATTGAGCATGATTATAAAAAGAAATGCACAATTAGAGTTGAACTTAAAAAAGACTTTTGAATCCTTTGACTAATTCATTAATAAAAGCTTTTGTACAAAAGGAAAAAAAAAAGAAAAAGGAAAATAATGAAAACACTATCTACAGTAATTATACATTCCTAAGATCCAAACCTAATTATTTGGTTTCTCTCTTTCTAGATAAAATTGTAATTACCAGACGATAGTGTCATAGTAGTGTATATCATCCCTTAGCTAGTAGTTGTGCTGTCTTCGTCTTTCTTTGAAATATTCTTCTATTCCTCTCTTTTCGTATGTTCTACACCGTTGCTAGAGGCAGACTGTATACCAAAAGCACTCTATATTCTCCGCTTGTCCTTCTAACGGACCACCACAATTGAAGCCCGTCTTTATCGTAGTACCGATCGAGCATGCGCAACACTATCATTCGAAAAACATATCATTCTTAATTTCCAAATTAACTTATAAAGCATGCATGTGGATCAACGGGTGATAAAAATGTGATCAACGTACGTACATCTAGAGTCATGCGTGCGGCCATCGATCCTTTCTTTTGTAGGTTTTGTCAGCAGTTTGCCGTCCCTTGAGAGTAAGCAACCGGAAAAAAGGTCCTCACTTTGAGTACGTGGTGTTTTTGCTTTCGGCAGGTGGTTCGTGAAATAACCGGTGTTACCAGGATTGATAAGGAAAGACATATATACATATAAGCAGATTTTGAGATGAATTACATTCCTCTCTGATGCCATTACCAAACCATGCATGGAGTTATCTGTTTGAATATCTAGTTGAGGAGATGAAGATGCTTTATACGAAGGAGAGAACCATCTTAGAAGGAATGCAGGAAATTAAACTTGACATTGCCATTTGGTTTAATTTCTTTGAGCTGAGACAGTTCATAATTAATTTGCATATATGCAGCTAGCATATCTGATAATTAAAAGAGAGGATCTATCATGATATATTTGTGATAACCACTTTAGCAATAGAGTCTGATTTTGTGTTGATAATTTTGACCTCCTGCGCATTCCTAACCCCCCCCCCCCCCCCCCCCCCCCCTTCAAGAGGAATCTCATTTTAACCCTCTCTAATTTTAAGTTTTTATATTTTTATATAGAAAATATTTTATCATTTTTTTCTGAATTGTTGTTTGCGAAGTTCGAGTTAAACACAGGTGAACGAGTAACTTTTCCAAAAAATAATAAATAAACGCAATATAATTCAAATAATTAATAGGGTAGATAAGAGATTTAGTTATCACTTTTTGGAGTGTGGAAGAAATAATATAAAATAGCTATGGTCCCAACTTGCATCCATACTAGGTAGTGAGGATATATACAGTTTTGTATTTAATATCCATAAATTGATCACAAATGCATCCCTAGTACGATTCAGATGCACATTAAATTTAATATCATCAGTTCCAAATAAGACAGAACAAGGTATTTCTTTAAAAAAAACACAAAAAAGTATACCCGGATTTCATGAAAATCCAATCTAAGTCTAACCCATGCATCATTCCTAATCTTAGAAAAATGCATGTGAAAAACCTTATCCTACAAATAGAAATAGAATATTTTTTAATTTGCAAGAATGAGACTACTCGTGAAGCACGTGGCAACTGTTCCTAGTGATATTCCCTAGTAATAGTATATTAGCCTTTTTGGCCACTCACAAAGGTTTATGGGTTTATGGCTTTAGCAATGAGAGAGCAAGCAATTATATTTGTTTGACTATCTACAAAAACATATATGTATATATATTAGTGATTAGTGACATATCAGGAGAGTTTCTTTCTTCTTTTGTAATAAAGAAAATAGGTAGGAAACTCTAAAAGTAAACAAATTTAATATTTTATAAAATTTTGATAGAATTTATTGAGTAATTTGAATTTATCATTTGAAGCCGATTCAACGGATTTTGAGTTAAGAGTACAAATTTTTGTACTCTTAGGAGCCTAACTTTACTTTATATAGGGTCCGTTTGGCAATACATATTGAACGCGAAATAGCGGAATAGCGCGTTATTCTGGTGAAATGAAGTTATCAAATACAAAATAAAATTATGAAATAGTTGTATGAATAAACTATTATGCTATTTAGATCCATTGATCAAATAACGGAATAACACTCATTTTCGGCGCACTGAATAGCAAAACGTTCCTAATTTTTTACCAAACGACATTTCCATTTTTCCGAATAATTTGAGAATAACACTCTTCTATCCATTCATCTAAATATCACTATTCTATTATTATTCTAACAGTACTATTATAATGCTATTTTTTTTATTTATCAAATGAACCCTATTTACATAATGTTAGTGATTAGTGACGCATCAGGTGTGTTTCTTTCTGCTTTTGTAATTCCATCCAGAGCTAGGTACTATCTACCTTTTAATAACAAAATATGGAAATGTTACTGGGCCAGACCCAATTATGATTTATGAATAATTTCCCACATTAAAAACCTTGTCAGCCCATTTACCCAACAGGCCTTAGTGACCCGGTCCCACCTCTGTTTTATTTTATTTATTTATTTATTTATTTTTATGGAAAATGTTACCGAGATATCATTATTAATATTGTCGTCGATACGGATTTTATTATATATGTTAAATGAGTTATTATGTATGGTAACGATTTTATTTTGTATAATACTTTTATTATTCAACTTAAATATCACTAATATGCATAATAATTCATGTAAGTTGAATAATGATAATACTATATAAAAATGAGTTTACATAATAAAATCATTAACATGTATAATAATTTATTTGACATATATAATAAAATCTGTATTGATAATGGTATCAACAACCGTATATGTGTATCATCTCCCTTTTTTTATCTGATTCCAAAAAGGCATGTTTGGGAAAAATGAAGAAATATAAAAAAAAATAGACTTCTATTTGGCGGGAAATTTTTATTTTAAAAGACAAATTTAAATTAGTATTTTTATATTGAATTGAATTGAAAATTTTGAAAACAATAAAATGACCGAAATTTGAGAGTGATCACATGTAGAACAAAAAAAAATATGAAAAATTGAAATGTAGTATTGTCTAATTAAATTGTTACTAACATATATTTGGTTGATTGTTTTTATTAAAATTTAGTGACCTGGTCAAAGAGTTATAATAAAGCAAATCTTTTTTTTTTGTGGTCTTGTGAGTAAATTTTTATTAAAATTTTGAAAACAACTTACCTATGAGAGTTTACCAAACCTATACACCTCAAAATTATGGTGCAAATTAATTCAATATATAAATTCCCATTAGCGAATACAAAAGAACTTGTGTGTAAAAAAAAGAAATAGCAAAAAAAGAAAAAAAAAGACTTCTATCCTGGTATCAGATGCCTGATATATATCCTAGGATTCTTTTAATGTAAAATTATATACTGGTATCAGATGCCTAATATCCTGGTAATTCTTTGGATTTTTTTTTAATGAAAATTAGTGGGTTTTAACCCCACTTTCTCAAAAAAAAAAAAAATAAAGAAAAGAACTTATACTAATTTCAATATTTGAGAAGTATGAACTTGTCAACTCCGTATACAGATTAATTTTCCTGACATTGACAACTAAGTCAAAAAAAAAAGAAAAAAAAATCTGAAATGAAGCGTCAAGGTCATATCCAAATACGTTAGTATATATATGTCACAAGCAAAATGAGGATGAGCTTCAGATTTAAACTCATCAAAATCATTGATAAATTTAATTTATCAAATTATTGAACCTTTAAATATTAAATTTAACTTATTTAATAAATTTTTCATATCAAAATTTTATAAGTTATCAAAATTTTCTATTTTAGAATTTTTTAACAATTTTTTTTCAGATATTTTAAGACGATTCTAAAATAACAATAAAATAATAAAAAATATTTTTATATGAGAATAAATTATTTTTAAAAAAAATAAAAAAAAATAGTTAAAAACTCTAAAAATAATAAATTTTAGTATTCTATAAAATTTTAATAAAAAAAAAATTATTGAGCAACTTAAATTTAAAAGAGTTCAATTCACCAACCCTTTTAATGAGTTTTAAGCTCACGCAATCTTTACTCTATATATCACTTTCGTAATTTGTATGTTTCTAATGGGGTATTATGGGGTGAATTTTATGTTGGAAAAATAATCAAATTGAATTATAAAATAAGAAAATATTCAATCGTACTATCAGAATGTGGCCTCTCACCGAAAGGCCGCATTCTGGGAGTGCGGTCTTGTGTGAGATTTTTTTTGAGGAGATCGTTTTACGAGCTTTTTGAATTAATATTAAATATTTTCTACGGACTTTCCTATTAAAAGTTATGTACGCTTGAAACTCAATATTTTATTAACAATTTTATGAAATTTCGGAGATTTTTTTTATATATCGTCTGAATTTTTTTATATAAATGTATAATTTCATATTTATAAATCACAATGTATAAATGTATTTATATTTTGCTCGACACATATCATTGAAGTAAAAAACTTATAGGTGTAATTAAAAAAATAATTAAGCCGAATTACAATTAAGATTTCATTTTTTTAATATAGTTTTATTTCAGCAATAAAAGATGGTACTAAAAATTCTCTGATATAGAGTTTGAGCCTTTTCTAAAAAACAATTTATTATTTTAAATTTAAGAATTTATTCACCGAAGCCTCTAAGAGTTTATTCGCCGAACACCTTAAGGTTATTCTTATTGTAAAATAAACTAACTATTAGTGTTCCATAATTCTAATTTTTTTTATCGTTATTCTATTATATAAAATAATGATCGATTCATAGATCTAAAAATTAAGATATTTGGAACTATGGGAATGCGATTTTTCTTATTTTATAGATTCATTAAAATATTTTTCTTATATCATAATTCAATTTGACTTTTTTTTTAACATAAAATTCACCCGGTACTATGGGGTACTTTGCACTGTCACTATCTTTCGTAGAATTTCCGAGAACAAATTAATTAACTAGGTGCAAGTGTCAAACTCGTTATCAAATTCGGATCATCCTTCTCTAATTCGGATCGGATTTATAATAACCAAGTACCAATATGAAGTCAATAATTAATTGCCATTGATCTCATTATTAACATGATTGACTATTCCACCTCTCTATAAAAGGGTAACCTCTCATCTTGTATTGATCCACACAAGTACAGTCACACTCTCTCTCTCTCTCTCTCTCTCTCTTCCTCTCTCTCTCTCTCTCTCTCTCTCTCTCTCACACACACACACACACGCGCACGCACGCACACACACACACACAGACGCATCTAATTAAGAGTTAGAAGTGGGAGGAAAAGGAGACAATGGAGAAATTATTACCAAGAGGCGCTCATCATGTTTCCTACTTGGTTTTTCTGATTGTAGTAATAATAAGTTGCTCATGGTTAGGTGTAAATGGAAGAGAAGTACTGAGGAAAAACGGATTTCCTAAAGACTTCCTCTTTGGAACTGCATCCTCAGCTTATCAGGTAATTACTTATTAATTGCTAAAGTAAATTAATCTCTAAATCTTCTGGTTTTTTTTTTGATACAAGAGTTCTCGTTAATCCCGACATTTATTTCTTTTCAAATATTTTTTACGGGACTTGAACCTACGTCTCTTTATAAAAAGACATGACGTATCGTCACTGTACTAGACATGTGGTTATCTAATGAAGCTTCTCTGTCTGGTAATGGTAATTAATGAAGATAAATGAACCAACTGATCAATGCAATGGCATTCATTGATTATTTTGACATTTTTAATTTGTAGTATGAAGGAGGAGCTAGAGGAGGAGGCAAGGGGCCCAGTAATTGGGATACATACACTCATCTCCATCCTGGTTTCTCTCTCTTTCTCTCTCTCTCTCTCTCTCTCTAAAATGCATGGGCACTAAGTGCGTAAAATCGCTTATTAATATTATATTATTTTACTATATTATTATATTATTATATTATACTTTCCAACGCACATACATGGAATGGAAGTGTAAGCCCACTGTATGGTAATATATATACAAATAAACGGTGCCTGCGGTTCTACACATTAATTAATTAACTATATTGTATTAGATTATGCTGAGTTGTAACATCATTATTTTGTCTTGAGGATTGTCTGGTATGAAATACATATAAAATGCTTTGGAAAATAAGTTAATAACATGTCAAAGAAAATTTATTATGGGCCACTTTTGGAAATTCTTTTTATTAAAATAAGAATATTTTAATAAAAAAACTAGTACATTGAGAACTAAAATCACCATTTTAAAAAATAAGGAAGTTGGCATATAACACTTGTGAACCAATTTTTTTAGATTCGCGAACTTTGTCTGTGAATGCAATTACGTAATATTATATATAGCGAACTTAAAGATTTTTAAAACTGATTCTTAGATAATGAATGCAAATCGTATGATAGAGATTTATTATTGATCAAATTTATTGGCAAAATAAAGACGACTAATACAATTTTTTTTGCTACATTAAATATTATTGAAATTAATCTTACTGGTGGGCTGAAATTTGAAGATTTCACTAACATTAGATGGATCCATAATCTTTAAAACAAATTAAAAAACAATTGATTATTATTAACTAATTATATATTCATTAATATACAGTAAGTCCGTACTTCCATAGTTTGCAAAATTAAATTAAATGATTATTAACTATTAGTTAATAATAAAATTGGAAAAGAATCAACTATAAAGAGATGCACACAGAAACAGACAACACAAGTCAAATCAAGGGGCATTTCTCGGAAATGTATAAGCTTCTCAATTCTTGTGCATTAATGATAGAATGTTCAAGTTTTCTTTAAAGTCAAGGGGCATCATTTTCCCCGAATTTTTTTCCTATAAGAAAAAAAATCAAATTAAAAATGTAAAAAAATCAAAGAAAATTTGTGGGATGCAGACAAAGTATGATCGAGAATCGTGTTTTTAAGGAGTTAAAATTGTTATTGGGTGTAGAATTTTCAAAGTATGGGACCACTATTCAAAGTCATAAGATTGTGATTGGGAGTAGGATTTTTATGAGATCGTGATTGGGAGTAGAGTTTTAGATATTTTTTTTACTTTGAATTATTTTTGCTTTTTTTTTAGACTATTAAAGAAAATCTTTAGAAGCTCTACTCTCAGTCATGATTCTAGTAGCGATCTCAGATCCCGAGAGTTATATTCCTAGTAATGTTTATAATTTTTTGGAAACGCGACTCACAATTACGTTTTGCTTACATCCCGCAATCTAGCTGTGATTTTCTTATTTTTTTAATTTAATTTATTTTTTTCTTATATTAAAAAATTTCGGTCATTTTCCTTCTTAGGAAATGATATTCAGATATAGTAATTGATACTATTATCAATACAAGTTTTATTATATACATTAAATGAATTATTATACATATATATTAATAACTTTATTATACAAACTCATTTTATACAATACTATCATTATTCAACTTAAATGAATTACTATGCATATTAGTGATATTTAAGTTGAATAATAGAAGTATTATACAAAATAAAATCATTAACATATATAATAAAGTTTGTATCGACAACAATATCAATAATGATATCTTCGTAACATTTTCCGTCTTTAAATACTATTTTTTTTATATAGTTAAAATTGTAAGTCAGATGGCAATATATATAATAGGATGATGGTTTCACCAAGTGGGAAGGAATTTCTTGTTCATTGGTGGACAGAGGATTTGATTCTCTACTTACAATTTAATCAAGTAGGCTAAAATTAAAAAAAAATATATGTTAATCAAGAGAAGAATTTGATTGTCGATCTTTCCAAAAGGAAAAAAAAAAAGATTGGAATCATAAAAATGTGAGTTCATTAGTTTATTAATTTATTCGAAATTTTTTTTTAAAAATTGTTTGTACGTAAAGCTACAAGACCCACATGGCCACACCTAAATTAATTCTAGAAAAAAAAAATGTTAGTAGTTATAACAACAGGATCCCTGAGCAAGAGCAAAACTCTAGGTAAAAGAAAACTTCAATTTTAAAAATTGAAGGAAGACAAAAGACCATGGGGCCTAAATGAAACATGTTGTTCAATTAATTTTTTTTTTTGAAGTACTTGGTTTGTGTCTATTAAATTTCATTAACCAATAAAAAAGTACAGACAGAAATATATAAAAATAGAAAGAAAAATAGAAGATGAAATTAAAATATAAATCATATCAAAGAAAAAAGAGATAGCTTGATCCGTCACACCAATCACTAATTGACTCGTTGTAGCGCACCACTTACACAAAACGACCTATCATATATTTTTTGCATTATTAAATGAAGCTAAAATTCTTTATATATAGAACATGTTAAAACTTCATCAAAAAAGGAAAAAAAAAAAAGCATGTAAAAACTAGCTAGGGACCCATCTATACTGTTTGACTTGCACTGTTACTATGATAAAGATAAATATTTAATAATTATATTAATGACTTTTGTCTTTATACGCAATAGGGGGTACATATTTTCTCCTAAGAATATCTCATATCTTTATGGACCATGGCTTATTATCGTATATTTCTTCTTTCATAGATAGAAGCACAATTGAAGAAGATTATGGTGATTAAAGAACAAAGATTATTTCCTATATTTGATGTAACAAATTTAATAGGTGGACATTATATAGTTCAGTTGCCTTTACAAATTAGCAAATAAACGTATTAATAATTAAAAATATCATTTTTAAAAATATTATTGTAAATGTTATCCCTAAAAATATATATTTATTTTATATAAGGACTCCCGTTAATCTCAGTATTTATTTATTTTTAAATATCTTTTGTGGGATTTGGACCCACGTCTTTCTATAAAGAGATGAAATCTATTACTGTTGTGCTAGAGCTTATGATTTTTATTTCTAAAAATGTTAGTTAAAAACTACTTAAAATGTTACTTTTGACTAAATATTGAATAATTACAAATTGACATGGTACACAGAAAGGATAGCTAATGGAAGCAACGGAGATGTGGCAATTGATTCATACCACCGTTACAAGGTAGTTTTGATGACTTACATAATATTCAAATTTATTTCAAATGATAAATTTCTAAAAAAATGTTTACAGAAGATGATAAATTTTTCACATCCAAATGCAGGAAGATGTTGCGTTCATGAAAGAAATGGGCTTGAATTCCTACAGATTTTCGATATCTTGGTCTCGAATTTTACCTTGTAAGCAAGCCATGATCATTTTTTCTGCATGAACAAATCTTAATTTAATAATTTATTTGACCATATTCATATTCCTCTGTAACATAAGAAAGAGAGAATGAAAACAAATCTATATATTTTGGAACAATGCAGCTGTTAGCAAAATCTCCTATAAGAAACTGAGATTGAAATTCTAATTAAGTAATTGATCATCTTTTTTATTCGAGGCGGCAACCTAAGCGGAGGAGTAAACAAAGAAGGTATCATGTACTACAATAACCTCATAAATGAGCTCATTTCGAATGGTTAGTCGATGCTTATGATATTTTGTTTAACATACAGTTAATTTCATATTTTCTGCTGTTATATATGTAAGCAACATCTGACATATAAGTTTCTTTATTAGGCATACAACCATTTGTCACACTTTTCCACTGGGATTTACCTCAAGCGCTAGATGATCTCTACGGAGGCTTTTTGAGCTCCCGAATCGTGTAAGTTGTCGCTCCCAAAATCAAGTACCACCGTAAAACATACTGGTAAATGTAGCAATGGTGCTTTGTTTGGATCAATGCTCAATCAAGCATCCACAAAACAAGATCCGAGTTTTGTCTTCTTATTTATCCCATTGGTTGGTTGATGAAAACAAACCAGCAATCAGGAATTTTATTTCCAGCACTGGACTAACTGAGTTTTATCATGTGCCAGTATGTTAATTAAATAACCTCTAAATCTTAATCCATCCACATATATATTATGATGATCGACATATATAACCTAACAGAATGAAAGTTAAGGAATATATTTCTGCTTTTGCAGAGACGATTTCCGGGACTATGCTGACGTTTGTTTTCGAGAATTTGGCGACAGAGTGAAGAATTGGATCACATTTAACGAGCCATGGAGTTTCAGTGTAGGTGGCTATAGTACTGGTACATTGGCACCAGGGAGGTGCTCCCCATGGGCTGGTACAAACTGCCTTGGAGGTGACTCATCCAAAGAACCTTACATAGTAGCACATAACCAACTCCTGTCGCATGCTGCAACGGTTGCTATATACAGAAAGAAATTTCAGGTAATCATGTGTCAGTGTATATTATATTGTATAATGTGTTAGTAGTTATTAATTTGACATGACAAAATGGATTGCTTAATTTGGTTTTTGGTTTATTTAGCTAATCAGATGAGTTTGGTTAAGGAATTAGAAAATGGAGACTGAATTGTAAACTAGAGAATTGATAATAGCTCCTTTGCTCCCGAAACCGCATTGTCCATCAACAGCGTAATAGAATTACAAGAAAAGAACTGAAATATACTAAAGAGAATTGGTACCCAACAAATATTGAAGAGAATTTTAACCATTTATTTATTTAATTGAGGTCTACACTGATTAGTTGTTTTTTATCAGACAAAAAGTAACTCGATTTATGTCTTAAAAATAGTTATTATTTAGTCCAATTTTGGTCTGAAATTTTATTTAATCCAATTCTGAATTATAGTAAATTGGTTCAATGTTACCTGGCATATTTCATGTCTTGATATATAAGCTAGGATGATCGAGTTTTAGATTTTGTTTAGCTATTCTGATATTGGAGAGATATAAATATACAGGAATCTCAAAAGGGTAAAATAGGAATCACTCTAGTCTGCCATTGGATGATGCCTTACTCCAATTCCGAAGCTGATAAAGAATCCGCAACCCGTGCTTTGGATTTCATGTATGGATGGTAAGTCCTCTCAAAACCCAACATGATCAAAATTTAACAAATTCAGTACTTCGCGGTAATTCAATGTGATATTATGATATGATATCAGGTTCATGGATCCATTGACCAGAGGAGAATATCCAGTTAGAATGAGAAAATTGGTTGGTAATCGACTACCTAAGTTTACTCGAGAACAGTCGGAAATTCTGAAAGGGTCTTTTGACTTCATAGGAGTAAATTACTACACAGCAAGGTTCACGCATAGTATCCCGTTTGCCAGTAATATTGTCAATAAAAGCTATGATGCCGATCAACTTCTCAATCAAACTGGTAAAGTGCCAGTAAATACCAGAAGGAAATGTTATGTAGTAATTGCAAACAAACTATCTTTATAATTAACTTGTATCTAACCTTAATGTCCTAATTAATTACGCAGTTGAGAGAAACGGAATGATCATTGGTCCACAGGTAATTATTTTCTTGAAGGTTATATATCCGGTACTAAATTTTAGATAAAAAAAAAAAGAATGCAACTTTGAAGAGATTGTGACGTCGCCTCCATATTTCAGGCAGCTTCCTCGTGGCTTTATGTATATCCTAAAGGGATAAGAGATCTCTTAGTCTATACAAAGAAGACTTACAACAATCCTACAATCTACATTACAGAAAACGGTACTGATTATTACAACCTCATTAATCTAGAAGTTCGATATATATATATATATATATATATATATATATATATATATATATATATATATATATATATATCTATATAATTGTATATCGATTCACGTTATTCTCATTTTTCATTATGGTGACGCTTGTCAGGTGTTGATGAGAAAAACAACGAGAAATTATCACTGGAAGAAGCTTTAAAGGATGATTTCAGGACACAATTTTATCAACAACATCTATCATATGTTCAAATAGCAATTCGGTGAGTTCTATATCCATCATATATGGTTTTTGATCAAAATATATGCATTTGGAGATTACTCAACTTAAGCATTTTTAATCATTCTTTCACTATTCCAACATATCACAGGGAAGGCGTGAATGTGCGAGGTTACTTTGCGTGGTCGTTATTCGATAATTTTGAATGGATGGATGGTTATTCAGTGAGATTTGGGATAAATTATGTCGATTACAAAGACGGCCTTAAGAGACACCCAAAAAGCTCTTCACTTTGGTTCCGGGGTTTTCTCAAGGGATGATGCTTCACTGAGTTGAGATGATAATCTCAAACTAAATAACTAGTTTCAAAATCTTTTGTTTTGAATAAACTATATAAAGATAGTACTTTAGAAGCTCAATTTTTATTGCCAAAATTTAAAAAAAAAGTTTGTTGCATAAAAGTTGTGCCCGTTTGAGCTATATATGTATGTTTTTAAATATAATCAATTATAAGATTGCCTTGATCTCTCCATACATCAGATATTATCATATCATTCATTTCATCTGACTTAGTCTTCCCATGTGGTTTAAAATTTGGACTTTGCAATATCTGTCTTGCAATTGATTATATCATGTAGAAATTGTTTTCTGTTAATTGAGTATTCGTATTAGAAATGTTAGACAATGAGTTCTGAATCAAAGTTGCTTTCTAATACTCTTTTTAAAAATCATATATTACACCGTATACTCAATTGGTATAATTAAGTACTTTAATTGAATATATATCATAATCAATAAATCCCATAAATAGGAACTTCATAAACTCTCATAACAAACCATAAAAAATTAACTCTACGACAAAACATATTACTAAATTCTATCCAAACTAATAATTAATAAGTAAAATATATTTTGATTTAAGCATTGTTTATTTATTTATTTTTAATATTTTTATTTCATACTTTTCTGGATGTAGCTCCTAAACAAATAAGTTCAGATTTAAAATTTAAAAAAATTGTTCATATAAGAAATAACAGTACCAATAATTGCAATTAAAAAGTATTAAACTTTTAGCTGCCAATAATTGCGATTAAAAAGTATTAAACTTTTAGCTGGCACCATACAATGGTTGATAATAAATTTTTTTTCTCATTCCATAAAACACAATTACACCACAAATCAATAATGCCTAGTATTTAATTGAAAAATAATAATAATTATCTTTTTAACTTTGAAACTGATTAATTTTTATGATACATCTATTTTATGATATTCTTCATTATTAATTTTTTTGTTAAAAAAATAATTTCATTAATCAAATAAAAATAAACTAAACCAAAATACAGCACTTACACTTATCAAATAGATTTGCATACAAATACCATTTAATTTTGAAATTGAAGATTACAATTTATTTTCTATTTTATATTATAAAACCGTGTAATAATTATTTTGAAATAACAAGGAAATATCTCAAAATTAATTAATAAATTAAGATAAAGACATTAATAAAAGATTATTACATTTTCCAGCCAAAGACTATTTTGTCTTCAATTATTTTATAATTAATTAAATTATTCAAACAATTGAAATTTCTCATATTTAAGAACCATGACTTGATATTCTCCAATTTCTTAATATGTTAGCTCTATATAAAATCATACGACATGATTTTTTTTAATTATATTGATCTCTTCCAATTTTATATTACACTAAAATAAGTCATATATAGATAACATAATAAATTTTGGAGTTGTCCTTTAGGGCTAAACTATGGCTGTGAAAAACGTGAGCGTCAGGTATTAATCATGACAATTTTCACACACTCACTGAACCATGGAACAACTGAAAAGAAAAAAAAACAAAAACAAAAAAAAATGTTTAACATAAACAACTACAAAATTGGGTTACTACTGGGAAAATATTAAATTATTACCAGATTTAAAGACCCACCAAGTAGAGAGAAAGTACTTGTTAGAGAGGGGAAAAATAGGTGCTGCCAAACTCTCACTGATGGATGCTAGCATTTATTACCGCATTAACTTCCCCAATTATATGAACCGGTCTTCCATCAAACATAGAGGACAATGTGGTCTCACATAGATTCTTTAGTTCCCTTGTCTTAGCAATCGCCGCCTCCTGAGATAATAAAAACAATGATAAGCAACATAACAAGTGAAAATATAAACAAAAATATTTGAGAGATACCATCATTGATATCATAATCAATATCACCTTTTATTCAATTAAAATAAGATGTTATTCATGTTAATGACTTTATTATGTAACTTATTTTTGTATATATAGTATCTTTTATTCAATTCAAATATCATTAGTCTGAATAATAATTTACTTAATTTGAATGATAAAAGTACTGTACAAATAAGTTGCACAATAAAAATAAAACCGTTAACGTGAATAATAATTTCCTTAATATGAATAATAAAAGTCAGTATCGATGATGGTATTTGTATATCAGCTCCCAAATATAAATATATGTTTCTATCCCAAAAAAGGAAATATTCCCAGCAAGTAGTATTGCCATATACTTTTTCCGAAAGAAATACTTCAAGTATTAAGAAAAGAGAAATTTTGTATTCCCATGAAGAGATATTTAAACTAACATCTTTAGGCAAATAGAAAGAAAGAAACAAAAGAAGGGAATGAGATAAAAAAAACCTGCTTAGGCCAGGAAGAAGAGAGAGAATTTTGTAATTCCATGCGTCTAACAGATAAATCGTTCAGACTCGCTCTTAATTTCACCTCATGCTGCTTCTTTTCCTCTAATGTCTTTACCAATCTATCTAGAAATCTTCAACAACAAAAAAATTGCATTTAAAGCACATGTTATGTTATTGCATCGTTGAGGTTAAATTCAGACTATATCGGGAAAACCTATGCCTCATTTTTAATCAAGCATTGATTAAGACTAGCAAACTTGGAGCCCAATTACACAGCTGGCGGTTTCTGGACAGACTAATAGAAAATAAGTTAAATTAGGAAAAATATAAATATCCTTTACCTTTTGGAATTCAGAATCATAATCAGGTCACGAGTTTTCCTGTTTGTCAGAAGAGAAATGGCAGAGGAGACATCAGATAAAATAGCCTCTAATGTGTCAGAAGTGTACTGTTGTAGCACGAAAGGGGCTACAGCTTGGACTTGGTTTTGCAAAGACGTTGTATCTTCACTCCTTAGTTCCATCAATCTCTGGTATAAGAACGCCTTAATCTGACAAAGAGGAAAGACAGTGCAAGTTGTAAAAGACCAAAGACTTTTAATTTACTATCATTGTTAATAAGCTCCCAGTTTGAGGGATTCCTTTCATCTTTATTTGCAATCGAACCGAACTTAACCTACAATTTTCCTCAACTAATGTTCAATTATTATGACTTTACTTCAATTAAGACAATTAGCCTCCGTTGAAGCTCATTGTTGAATCTAACCAAAATAAATATAAACAGCAAGAATTACCAAAAGGTGGAAAATTATGAAAAGCTTAAGTTTGTCAGACTCAGTCATAATGACACCTTCAGCATGTTTCAAGTGGATTGATGTTTACAACATACAATATAATCATTTTACTGTGGTTTTCAAGGACTCTGATCCTTTTACTTATGTAGCTTAATCTCAAATGAATAACTGCTCTTAGTTTGTTAAGACAATTTAACTGGCTATTGTTATCCCTGGTAAAAAAAATTCATGCAAAGTGCAAATTGTGAACAAATTTCTTACTAAAAAAAGAAGTTACAAGATTACTGTGAAAATTATCAAGAGTTAATGAATTCCAAAGGAGATCAGAGAGAAGTACCTCGAATAAATCATCGAGAACTTTGTTCCTGTAATCAGTCTCTAACAACTGGCTTCTCTCTTCATGTCCACTTGCACCAGTTTCAACTAACACATGCACATGCTCTTCAATAGTTGCATCCTGCACTTGAGACTCCATTTCCACCGTGAGATCCTCAATACCAACATCCCAATTTATCCCTTCAACTTTTTCTGATAATTGATCACCTTGTTCTACATTTGAGTTGCTAATTTCATGTGCAGTGAGCATGTTTCCAGATTCTTCAGATTGTTCTTCAACTGCACCAATGTCCCAGTCAATTTGAGTCTCGTCCATTGTTATGTTCCAGTCAATACCGTCAATGGAGGAACTTAAATCAAGGTTTTGATTTGAGTTTGAATTCTCAACTAGAGAATTCTGTACTTCAGCACAAACTGACACGTGGAGTGATGGTGGATTCTGTCGGAGGTCATGCAGATTTTGCAGAACAGCACATGAAGTTTTCTAAAATTTAAGTGAAAAAAAAAACAATTAGACAATAGCTACAGAAAGTTTGGTATCAACTGGAAGAACGGGAGGAAGCAAATGAGAAAAATGCAAAACAAAATTATCTCCTTTATTGGTAATATACCAGTAGAACCAATAGTATGGTAAAGGGTGTCATTACTCAAAAAAGTAATTCTGTTTAACAGAGAATAACACTTTGCAGTTCTGGTATGAATCCTGACTGCCCAGAATTCAACATCTCCGATCAGAACCAGTAAAACATGCAGTGTCTAGTGCATACAGGTTTGAGCACCTAATAAGTTTAAGGGTTATTGGGACCTACACAACAGTCTATGGTAGTTGCAAAAGAGTCGAATGACTTCAAACAATAGTAGTGACCCAAATTGCTAACAGGAAGGTAATTTTATAATTCTTTGAGCTTGTGCTATACAATAGGAAGAAACCAAAGTTGACAGCACTAAAATTAATCAATCACAGTTAACTTGCTCTATTTATCTTATGGGCTCTCGAAACTAAATAAAACAAATTCAGACATGACAAAAAGTTGATGCATTGCTTGTGATGAAGAATGAGAAGAAAAGTTTGGATTTTGCATTTTGAAATGTTAATGCAAAAAAAGTTTCATGATCAAACTGCTTCCAACTTTTTCATACTAACCAAATCAATCTGCTCCATGATTATTTGATATGAACTACAATCCAAAATGTCAACCATCCAACTGGTTATGCTTTAATTTTGATAGTTAAAAATAAAGGGGTACAGCATCATTTTCAATCACACTGCATGAAGGTACTGTTGAATATTGGCTGGAAAATGCAAAATCATCTGCACCAGTAAATACTATCAGGTGCATAGAGTCATTATCAGTACCCAAAAGACTTTTACCTCTTTCTCTGTATGAGCTTCTTTTACGAAGTTGGTGTAATACTCCATGGCTTTAGATAGAGAATCACCATTTAAAACCAACATTATTTTGTTGAATGTTTCAGGCAGGGTCTTCGCTGTTTCTATGAGCTCCATTCTAACATTCTCCCCCTAGATAAGTATCATGCAAAATTTTAGATGCCTTGTATAAAAAACCAGTTTCCGATATATGCTTAAAAAGCTAAATATATATAGAAAAAAGGACTTGTTTTGCAGTAGGATCTACATTTTTTTACCAGACAGATCTGACTAGGCTTATTCCAATCAGTTAATGGTCTCAGCTTGAATCAGAGTAAGACCTAATGCCAGGTCAGGTGAGCACTTAAATTAAATTTTCAGTACAAAATATATATTAACGCAAATTCATCCAACTGGGCTGAGAGTTTAGTCAGGCAAGTCAGATTAGAATTTTACGAACAGCTGGTACTGTAGTAAATCCCAGCCCAACTTTAACATGAACAAAATTCTAACCCAAGCCACACCAAATCTAATTTTGTTCAACGACTACCCAGATTTTCTGGATATATATCACATGACATATATGCTACTATGGAAAAAATTGCAAACCTTTAACCCCAGTTCCTGACAAGCTTCAGCATATTTAGTTGCAGAGAGAGCAGCATTCCTCTTAATTTCTGTCTCTTTTCGGTCCAGCTCAGCCAGCTGTTGTTGGATCTTCTGAATTTGTTTTCTCTGGTAGGGGCTTCAATAAGAATCGCTGATTAATTGCAAATGTAAATAAGACAAATGACAACTGAGAGAGAAAGAGAGAGAGAGCTTACATTTCATAGTTGATATTTTGAACCATAATCTGCGCGGCTTCTCCCAAGAAAACGTGATCCTTTTCAAATGATTTTACTATAGATTCCCAGTCACCCTGGCAAAAAGTTCTTATATTTATTCACAAACGCATAAATACAGAAATAGGAATGACCATCCCCACACACCTTAAAGAGAGAGACTTACAGCAGAGCCAGAGAGGCGCCCAAAGATATTGCGTGTGCTTTCTGTAGAAGAATTCAACAGGATATTGTATATCTGTTTTGCTTCTGTATATCCTATTGCTAATGCAAATATGACAACAGCACATCTCAATAACTTCATACATTTGCATTTTGCAAATTAGAATGAAATGTGATATAGTGAGCTCAGCAATGTGGGACTGATAAAAGAATAAAACTATCCTTCATGCAAAATATTAATTTTTCATTATCAGATGAAAAATCAGAATGCTGCTATCTAGTATGAAATTAGCCATTTGATTATCACTTAACCAGAACTAACATATGTATTAAATATCTTAACCTTTTTTCAATACTAAAAATCAACTGCACAAATTTGAGGCTAGCTTGAGCCATGAACACTGAGTTTGGTAGCCAATCTCAAGTTTTAATCTTTTTCCAAAATATTGATCACAGATGAAAATCAGCAACCCAGATTGAACTAAATATTAATCTCTCAATTTTTTTTGGGATATAATAGTTATCAACTGCAAAATTGAGGCTTGCTTGGGAGTCGGGATCTGAACACCGAGTTGAATAGAGAGACTTCATATCAAAGCCCAAATTGTTAAACTTTTTGCGTAACATCAACCAAATCACAACCAATTATCTGAATTACAAACAGGTAATCCAATTGAACTGAATCAATCAGTAAAAGTAACAAGTACAAATGATAACTCGGCACAGATAATATCATTCAAGACAGCTTTTCACTACTGAAAGCTATTAACTTTCCAATTTTAAGCACATTTTCTTTTTGATATAAGGGTTCCATTAGCCCCGGCATTTATTATTTTTCAAATATCAGGGTTTGAACCTACGTCTCTGCGGAGACCTATCATCATCACTATGCTAAGCCTACATTCAATTTTAAGCACATGTAAAACCCAACCAAAACCAACTAAACTAAGGAACTCCAACTAAACTCAATTAGATCACCAATTTGAAGGAAATTCAGTTAAGGAACTTACAATCAGCGTCAAGGGTGAGAAAGAATGGATCGAGATCGCGTGGCAGAGAGGGGAACGCAGATGAAATCCGAGACCTTATAGTATTCATACGCTTTCTCCAATCCTGAGGTATTCTCTTCCGATCCACGAGCCATTCTTCCAAAATCAATCAACGAAACAAATCAGTAAAAGTTAAACTGGAAACAAAGAAAGAGAGATCGAACAAAAAAAGGAACCTCCGAGACGAGAAAACGCAATGTCTATGGGGAGATTTTTGAGTTCCGAGGGATCGTACATCGTTTTTTTCTGACAAGGTGAAAGAGAGAGATCGGCGAACTCGAGGAGGAACAAACGAGACGGGAAGAAAAGGAGAACCTTGGTTGGTGTTAATATTTAATGCATAGACCGGATCCAGCCAAGTTGTAAGAGTTTAATGGGCTTTCTGGCCCATATATTAGAAAATTCTTAAATTTAAGCTCATTCAAGCTCCTTTGTATCTAAAGGAAAGTGGAAAAATAGCAAAACATAATTTATACAAATCAACTTCGTTATTAGATGAAAAATTAACAATTTTAATTTAAAATTTTAAAATGTGAATAGAAAAATACAGATAAAATTTGGACGAGCAGAAAACGAGAGGAAAAGAAAAGAAGAACCTTGGATGGTGTTTCTATTTAATGCATAGACCGGATTCATCCAAGATGTAAGAATTTAAAGGACTTTTAGGCCCAGATATAAAAGAAATCTCAAATGTAAAGCCCAATCAAGCTCTTTTATGTTGGATGAAAAACTATATTCATTTATTTATTCTTTGATCAATTGATTTATTATAAAATTTCTCTTACATGTATTTTTTTATGAAAATAAATAAAATTGACAATTTAAATTTTAAATTTTAAACTTTAAAATATGAATAGAAAAACAAAAAAAATGAATTTGTAGTGTTTTTATATTAGAAATGTGCAAACCAAAATACATATAAAATTTCAAATTAGCATTTTTTTTTCATATTTTCATCATACCTTCATTTTCAAAATATTTGATTATAACAAATTTGTTTACTATGTTAGGTAATTCCAAGTTCACAATCCAACTTTAGCTGGATTTATTGACAAAAAGATATTAAGTCATTCATTAACTTAAATAAATAAGTTATTTTATTGTACATGCATGTAAAAATTGTGACATATTGTTTCATGTTGCCAAATAAAAAGAAGAATAAGAAAATACATGGAAAAAAAATTACAGCAGTACATATTTACAACCCCTTGGTGCCAACAAAAAATAAAACTAAATACCACAATTTTATAAAAAAAAATAATATAGATCATGTATAATAATATTTTATTATTTACACTTATGTTCTAAACTTAATTTTTTTACGGTCATGTGATACACTTCCATAGCGCATGATTCTGTTTTTTTTTTTCATTATTTTCTAAGTTTTCTTACAATATTCAAAACAAAATTATTTGATTCTTTCAAAATTAAATTCTAAAATTTCATATTTAGATGCTTATATAATTTCCTTTTTTTTTCTCAACTCTATACTTTTAAAGAAATGAAACGAAGTTAATTAAGTCATAGAATTTGGTGGATTGCAAATGAGGTGGATTAATTAATTAATTAATTAATTAATTTTTCCATGTCAAAAGGAAGCATATGCTGCTTAATTGCTTATACATAAATCTTGGCTTTCAATTGTTGAAAGCAAAGGTAAAAGAAAGCTAAAGAGAGCAATCATTGCTTTATATGCATTTTATATTCTTCAATATAGACCAAACTTCAAGAAAAGCTTACAACTTTTTAGATTTTTTTTGAGATAAAAATGAGAATTAAAATTATTTTAATTTAAATATTTTATACAGATAACATTGTCTTTTGGTATGTTTTCAGTTGGTTGTTCCTCTTGATATTTTGTTCTAAATTTATGAAAAGTTGACAATTGATTTGAGATACATGTTTTAAATTCGATTGAAATTTTCTTATAAATAGCTAAAATTTTTAAGTTGGATATTTGTATGTGCATTCAAGCTTTATAGTACATTCAATTTTTATAGTATATATATTTTTGAGAAATTCTATTCAAATTAAAAAAAATTATGGATGTGTTCCTAAGTATTTATATAGGACGTATATAAAATTTGAGTCAATTTAAAAAAATATTTAGTCTTCTGTAATAATTATGAACACAACTATATTTTAATTTAAATAATTTTTCTCAAAAATATGTACCATAAAAGTTGCATGCATTCTAGATATACTCAAATTATAAAACTCCATTCTATGTTTTATCTTAAAAAAAAACTGATTTGAAATAGAGATGGAGGCCTGCATAATATTATTATTTTTATCTTTTCCATAAAAATACATACCTGGTACAATAGAAAGATTACAAAAAGGGATAATATCTTAGGAGCCTCTCAAATTTTTGATTTGTGATAAGTTTGCTCTCAAATTTTTAATTTGAACAAACACCCCTCTCTCTCTCTCCAAATTATTCAACTTGTGACAAACGACCTCTCAATAGTTAATTTATTATTTAATATTCAATTAATAATTATGAAATGATCAGAATAGCCTTGTATGCCTATAGTGTAATATTTCAAATATTTATGTTATTTGAATTTGTAATTTACAAAAACTTATTAACTATTTTAAACATTATAGGCACTTAATTAAATAATCATTATATAATATGTTTGCTGTTTTATTTTTGCTTTGATGTTATATGCTTTATTTTATATTTATAAGAAATATATAGTTACATAAATAATAAAAATTAATAGAATTTTTTTATTTAAATATGAAAAATAACAAATGTTATCATGTAATAAAATATTTATTTAATTTAAACTTGACGTTAATAATCGTAAAGTATTATTAAAATAAAATATAATATTTTTTATCAATTTTAATTATTTACATAACTACATATTTTTTTATAAAGATAAAATAAAGCATACAAAATCAAAATCAAAATAAAATAGCAAATGTATTATATAATGATTATTTAATTAAATATTTATAATGTTTAAATAGTTAATAATTTTTTGCAAATTAAAAATTCATATACATAAAGAACTACTTGTAAATAAGTCCGATAATTTTTTTCCCATAGTTGAGGCCTTAGTGTGTAAAAAATTAAAAAAATATTTCATCCTTAGCGTTACTAACTTGGAAAGAAAAATAAAATTCCCTTCATAATTTTTTTTTCATTTTTAGTCTTGTATTTTTTTTTCAAAATAATTTTTCCATTCAAGTTCCAAAATTCCCTCCGTATTTTCCTCATTTAAGTTCAAAAACTAATTTCAATTTAAATCTCATCAACTTTACAAAAATTGGGGAATAAAGGTTGCTTTCCAAAAGATCCTCATATCAATCATTTGAGAAATCTTCATTTCAAATCTGACCAAACTTCAAAGCAAATTCCCAATAAAAGGTACTTTTTGGTTGGGGAGATTAAAAATATAATAACCAGATTTTATTTTTAATTTTGCAAGACCAATCCTTGTGTTTTTAAATCTAGTCTAATCAATGAATTACAAGTGTATTTTAAAAAATATTCCCATCATAAAATTGATCTTGGGATGACGTGTAATATTTTTATTTTCTCAAGCCTTTATTATCTATCAATGGAGAAGCACTAACAAATTAATAATGAAAGATTTTGGATTAAAATAAAAAAAGGCAGATTTCAAAAATGATGAGTACCACTAAGCTTTTTTTTTTCCTTTTTTTTTTGTTGGGTTGGGAGATGCGTTCATATCCTCTACTGTATTGTACCGACATAATATATTATCCATCCGATTATATTAAAATTCGTATAAAATAAATCTAAAAAAAATCGTTTATAATCCATTTTATTCGTACGTCATGCAGCACAGTGCTATGCAATAAAAAATCAGCATTCAGAAGGGGGGAGGAGGATTTGTTTACAAGACCTATAATTGGCCACTTCAAATTATCAAACCAATAAATAAATTCAAAAATATATGCACCACTAAAATTATGTATACAACCACCACCTTTATGCAAACTGATATCAATTAAGTGTTAATTAAGTAATATATAAAATTCTTTAAATCTTGGTGAGAAGTTAGAAAGTTCCATCCTTTTTTATTCAGGACCTTTAGATGTGGTTGAGATTCATTATTCATATATGTTTGATATTTAATGATATATATATTTATTTTTTTGAAATAAGAATTTCTATTAATTTTGAAATTTATTTATTTTTAAATATTTTTTGTGAGATTAGAATCAGCGTCTCTTTGTATAAGTGGTTAGAGAATTTCTTTTATAAAATGTTACATCTCAATCATTAATTAATTATCTAAATTATTTAATAAAAAATCAAATAATTTAAATTTGTATTAATTTTTTTTAATGTGAACAGTCTAAATAAAAATATTGAACAATACACATATGTTTTTTTTTGTTTTCTGATTATTAAATTTACATAATTTTCATTGGCCAAAAACTGTCCAGCTGGACCATATGATGACGTCATTCAAATAATATCACCACCTCAATTTTCGTAAAACTCCAAATTCGTGTCTAATTTATGTCAAACGTTTTTGTTAAACTTGAATTTCCCAAAATACCCTTACACTTCCTCCACTGATCCAAAAAAATCTGGTAAATCACAAAATGAATTTCCCAAAAATAGCCACGTAGCACCTCCAACAACTTCCAATGGTTCTATTTCTATACCTATCCAAATGACAGAATTATGAATTCATATTTTTTGTTATGTTATATAGTATAATTTAGTATATTATTCATATGATTATATTAAAATTTTAATATAATTTAATATATTATCCATTTAATAATATTAAAATTCATATAAAATAAATTAAAAAATTTATAATATTTATATATATATATATATATTATACAGTAGATAATCAGAATCTCAAATAAAAAGCAATAAGATTGGAATATATTCAGTATTCATTTTATCATTTATGCAAGTTAGAGAGAGACATAATAAAAGATAATAAAAGATAAGATGGATGATTTCTCTCACAAACTCTTCCCTCACAGATAATGACCGTCTGATTTGTCAGGATGCCAAATTTTGATGGGCTCATGACATGGCATCAGATGCTGATTTGTCAACCTCCACTTTGGAATTGGAAACTTTAATTTCATCAATTTGGACAAAATAGTTTGTTTCAATTATTTTCATGACATCTTTTAAAAAAATATATTTTTTTATAATATCTATTTAAGGCACAAATTAGTCATGAACTTCATATCATATTAAAAAATTTTCTTTCAAATTCATGCCTTGTCATTAAATATATCTACATTTTTTAATTTAGAAATACTTAATTGGTTTATTTTATTTTTCAAGATTGTTTTCTAGTTTTGACAATGCAAATTGGTATCTCTTGCCTTCTCACTCTCCATATCAACAAAACTTTAAAGAAAAAAAGATTGATTTATATTGGTTTGAACTTAATTTCTAAGTTTATTATACTACTTGACATGTTAAAAATTATGTTTTAATTATTACAATAATTTTTCATCTTTTTTCTCAGTAATCTCAACATTTCTAAATTGATTCTACTAATTAACTGTGGCTCTTATATTATGAGAATAATTTTATTATTTGCTCAAATAAAAGAGTTTAGTCATTGCTGCATAAATTGTAAATAATTTTGTTACTTTCTAATTGTGGTGTTAAGTATTACTTAGGTGAACTCATTACTTCTTATTTATGATGATTGTTTTAAGGGTAGGAAAAAAATCTTAAAAATAAAAAAAAGTTTATAAGCATATTCTTTAACTTATAAATCGAATGTGTTTCAAATTTCGTAAAATTTAAGTATTATTTGATATTTCATCAAAGACCATCAAAATTACATGATATTTATAATAATCTATATTTAACGGTCTTTGATGGAATATCAAATGACTCTTAAATTACATGAAATTTGAAATACAATCAATTTATAAGTTAAAAAATATGCTTGTCAATTTTTTTTTCAATTTTTGAGAAATTTTAAAAATTATTTAAAAATTATTTCAAAATTATTTAAAAATTGATTGTTAAAGTTGGCAAGATAATAGTTATCAATGGATCCTCTCCCCTGTTTTAAATAGAATTGATTGGATTATGCAACACAACCTTTCAAACATTTATTAATATCAGTGGATAACAAATTTCACCATCATCAAATATTTAAAATTTGCAACAATACAAATTCAACGACATTTGATGGATTATAAAATAACATCTCTGCATGAAATTTGATACACAACCAATATACAATGCAAACCACGTGTCTATAATTTTTCTCTATTTTCAAAATATTTTTTGACCTGATTTAAAAAATCGTTATCAAAATTGTCAAATTAAGCCGTTTGTTAATAGATGTTCTAATCTATTAATTTACAGACAAATGTAGACAAAACATATGTTGGTAAACATTAATATATATATATATATATATATATATATATATATATATATATATATAGTTATTACTCATTTGATTTGCTGTATAAATAATATTTAAATAAAAGCCCACTTGCAAGGTGATGTAAATTATCTTAAACACCTCAAGCACTTAATTAAACTACTACCAATAAAAATATGAAAGTTTCCAATCAAATTTTCAAATAAATTTAGTTATATCTTGAAAAAACATCCATTATTAATTGATCTCACTATATAACAAATTGTGAACTTAACTACGATTATATGCATATTGTCATTATTAATCTAGATTTTTAGTCAACAACTTTTATGAAGGATAATGTTTGGGGATATTATCATTAATATCATAATCGATACCTACTTTATTATTCATATAAAATAAATTATTATTCATGTTAATGACTTTATTGTAAAATTTATTTTATATAGTATCTTTTATTCAATTCAAATATTATTAATCTAAATAATAATTTACTTAGTTTGAATAATAAAAGTATTGTGCAAATAAGTTGTATAATAAAATTGTTAACGTGAATAATAATTTATTTTATATAAACAATAAATTTAGTATCAATGATGATATCAATAATGATATTTATATATTGGCTTTTTTTTTATGAAAATAACAAGCTTTTAATTAATATAATCCAAACCGCCTGACTTTATTGAATTTCTTTTATCATCAAAACACTAAATTAAATAGCAACCGATATAAACAGGAGGTCATGTTACATCAAAGAGATCATGATAAGTTCAGAAGGATCAGAACACTTGTAGATTATAATATATATATATATATATATATATATATATATATATATGGTCAAAATACAAAGAAATCAAGATTGCACATCACTCGTTTATTGTTAGCTAAAGGGTAAAAAAGTCATTTCGTGCAAAACCTTGACAAATAAATAAATAAAGGAAAATGTAGAGATATCAAAATTGATATAAAAAAAATACTGTTTTTTATTATTCACGAATTATTATTAATATTAATTATTTTATTATACAATTTATTTTTAACAATATTTTTATTATTCAATTCAATAGTACTAATATAAATAGTATTAATATAAATAATAACTCATTTAAATTGAATAATAAAAATACTATATAAATAAATTATATAAATAAAATTTTTAATATAAATAATAATTTATTTAATATGAATAATAAAGTTAATATCAATTTTAATATTAATCATAATATGTGTATATCAGGCTCTATCAATAAAATACACAAACAAATTCAACTCGCCTCAAAATCGGAATCTAACCACTTAATCTCCCCTGCATTTTTTAATGACAATAATCATTGACTACTATATTTTAATTAATCTCGCATTTAATGCTCTCTTTTTTCTTTTTCTTTTTTCCTTCACTTCCCGCCTCGCTACCTTCTCTCTTGTCTCTATACAAACACACACACACACACACACACACACACACAAAGCTCCAACAATGGCGAAACAGAAAGCAAAGCATCTCTCATACATCTCCGTTCCATCCAAGATAATCTCTCTACACCATTCTCTTCTTTTGAAGAAGCCCCATAAATCCTCTCCAGTTCATCAAACCATCCAGTTCCCCACAAACCCAAAGCTCCTTTTAATTATTTTTCTCTTCTTCTTCCTCCTCCTCACTTTCCACCTAGGCATTCGCCTTCCCTTCTCTCCAGTCCCCTGCGCACCGTTCACCTCATCCATTGCCATGTCAGCACGACAGTCGACCCACCCGTGGCAAGGAGGGAATGTACTTACTAGTAACATCTCCAATGAGTTTTGGAAGCAACCGGATGATATGGCGTACCGGCCATGCTTGGAGTTCAGCGAAGAGTACCGACTGGAGACAGTGGTAATGGCGGCAAACAAGAGAAAATATTTGTTGGTGGTTGTTTCGGGTGGTCTGAATCAACAGAAAATCGAGATAGTTGATGCGGTTGTGATCGCACGGATTCTTGGTGCGGCTTTGGTCGTGCCGATTTTACAAGTCAATGCTATATGGGGTGATGAAAGGTACTTACAAATAGACTTATATAAATTTCAGATTTTTTTTTTAATTTTTTTCTGAAAAGTATAAAACTAAAATGATGATTCATTGGATAATTAATTTCTGATTTTTTTAAAAATTATATGCAGTGAGTTTTCGGATATATTTGATTTTGAACACTTTAGAAAAGTGTTGGCTGATGATGTACAAGTGGTGTCATCCCTGCCGTCAACGCACATCATGGCTCGAATCGTGACTGATAAACAGATACCTCCGCTCGTGTCGCCTCAACAGATCCGATCTCGCTACCTTAAGCGGGTATATGTTTCTGTAAAACTTGCAATATTTCTCTGTAATATATACAATTGTAGAATTTGTTCTAGACCTCCTAATGTTATTACTTATTGCATATATATAACATATATACTAGGTTCCTTTGTTTTATTTATTGATATGCTGCCAATAAACTGCAAAAATGTGAACTATTAATATTGTGAAAAGTGAAAACATTACAAAAAAATATATAGTTTAAAAATTACATTCATGTTCCAGGGACTTCTGCAGTAAAATTTTAATATTATTATCAGTTTATAACAGTATTAATATGGTAATGTTCTCAGAGAATAAATGAAAGATAATTATATATATTTCCTAAAAGGAGAGGCAAAAGCAGTTTCTTAATGAGTGTTATTGTATTACACTGTTTATGTTTATAAATGTCATGCACTTCTTGCTCCTCTATTTAGGAGTTCAATAAAAATATCGATAAATTTCTCGGTAAAAATTAAGATTTCACCAGCATTTGTAAATTTTTGTTTCTTTATAACTACTCTGTTAAAACTTAAAAATGATATGCACCCATCTTACAAAAGAGTATAAGCTATCACAAAGGTGGATGTGACAAATGTTACCATGTGATGAGTCACTGACATTTCACATTTGGGACCCACTTCTTTATTTTGTACTTAGTCTCAAGTCTTGTAGAATTATGCTAACTAGAAATTGCACATTTACTTAGGTCTCAAAATAACCTGAATTAATTAATTAGTGCATTATATGCATATACATGGGTCTCTTTTCAAAGGTATAACAGGACATAATAATAGGATTTATCTGTCTTATTAGGGAAATTTAGTTTTTGAAGTTTGAAAACTCTAGAAATTAGAAGTGATTGTCACCTACTTTTGTTTTCTCTAATTGATTATGATTAATGAGTTAGGTACAGTACAACTGAACTGGTACCACATCTGACATAACCATACCAGAAAATTAAAATGTAAATAGATACTTCACCATTGCAACTGTTTATCAGCTTCATTGATTTGTCATGGCTAAAGAGTTCACCTACAATTTTTTTTTTACTACATATATATGTACGGATACTGATGCAGTGCTCCCAGCACTGTCCCTCTATTTCCCCCACTAACACTGCAGTGGATTCCATGTGCTGATACTTTTAGGGGGTCCCTTTTGCCTGTGGTAATTGGAGAAATGAGAGGCATTATATTAGAGGCATTACATATTTTTTTTTTCATATATACTCTATTGTTCTAATTGGAACTTTGGAGGAGAGATTCGACTCTGGTTTTTTTAATTTGGAATAAAATATGTCTCATCACTATTGCATTTTTTTTTTTAAATTTACTTTGTTATGCAGTTTAATAGAGAAGGGGTTTTGCTTCTGAGAGGATTAAATACCAAGCTTTCAAAAGACCTCCCAACAGATCTCCAAAAGCTCCGTTGCAAAGTAATTATGCAAATACTAATTAGCCCCTTAATTGAATTTTTTTTACTTTACAATTTTTTATTGATTTAATTGACTTAGCCAGTCCTCATGTAAGCAATCATGCAACAAATTTGTTAAACTAATTTAATAATTTTCTTTGTAAAATATAAATTCATAGTTTTCTCTTGATTTAAATAGGTAGCATTTCAAGCATTACGATTCTCTGCACCGATAATGGAGCTCGGGAACAAATTAGCGGCACGAATGCAAAGCAGGGGGCCATATCTCGCATTACATCTAAGAATGGAGAAGGATGTGTGGGTCCGTACAGGGTGCCTTCCTGGTATAAGCCCGGTATCCGATAAGATCATACAAGTACAGAGAAAACTTCATCCAGAACTCCTAACGGGTCGATCCAACATGAGCTCACATGAACGAAAACTCGCGGGTCAATGCCCGCTTAATGCTCTAGAAGTTGTCAGGTATATTTATCTACAATAAAATTTACAATTTCTCATTTGATACATTTATACCAATATTTCACTTTAAGATTTTGGTTGTCCTGCTTTTCAATCATGAACCCTACATAATTAATACTCAAATATTGTTTATTATTAGATTGCTAAAATCTCTTGGTGCTCAATCAGACACAAGAATATTTTGGGCGGGAGGTAAACCGTTCGGGGGCCCGGCAGCGTTACAACCCTTAACGAGAGAATTCCCCAATTTTTACAACAAGGAAGACCTGGCATTGCCGGGCGAACTTGCCCCGTTCGCAAAAAAATCATCCATACTAGCAGCCATAGACTACATAGTGTGCGAACAGAGCGATGTCTTCATGCCGTCACACGGTGGCAACATGGGCCATTTATTGCAGGGCAACCGTGCATTTGCTGGTCACAAGAAATTCATAACCCCGAACAAGCGGCAAATGATACCGTATTTTCTCGACCTGACCCTGACCGAATCCGAGTTCAATCGGATCATGAAATCGCTCCATCAGAGCTCGTTGGGTCAACCCGAACTCAGAACGGATCGGGCAGGAAGGGATGTAACTGCGTACCCGGTACCAGAATGCATGTGCAATGGTACCGACACAAGGTCAACGGTGTGAAGGTGTGAAGCATGAGAATGCATTTAAGGGTTGTGGTTGGTATTGAATTGATCCCTGCCAGACAGCTAATATAGCCGTTGCAAAAGAATCCAAGGGAAAATACCAATTTATGAGATTTCAAAAGAAATTCCAGAGAAGATAAGAGATTCACTGAACCCCTGCAATTACTCAAATTACAATGCTATGAAATTTAAAAGGAATCACCTACATTGTAGTTCAACCATCGGATTCGGTACATGCAGATTCGATATGATAGTATCCATTTGGTATTTACAAGGTCAGATATGGAAAAGAAATAAGATTTCAGATATTTGAAATTGAATACAAACAGAGGATGTGACATTCACACTTAAATGAAGCGGTGCGAAATAACACGGTCTGTCTGTACAATCAATTCTTTTGTCAATTATTTCATGGGTTCCATTTCTATTGGCCTATAACTATTTGATTAAATTCTGAGTGATCCATTGTCTTTTTGAGCACTCTGATGCAAAATTTAAGAGAAAAGATGAATCCCATGGTGATGCAACTTTACTTCTTTTCATGTGAAAATAAAGAAATATGTACTTTCTAATTTGTCCATAACTAATTATTAAAATTCCTCTAAATTCTCAGTGCTTCTTAATTCTTATAGAATGAAATATTTTATTAATTGTGCTTCTTCTTCTTGTCGAGTAATCAATATTTACATATAAATTAGAACATATCAAACTGATGAATATCTTTTTTTTTAAAACTTTGTAGTGTTGAATACATGGTATTTTATTATAATCACTTCATAGTATATTATTAGGAAAATATTGGGAAATACCATCATCGATACCGTCATCAATACTAATTTTATTATTCATATAAAATGAATTATTATTCATATTAACGACATTATTGTACAAATTATTTTGTATAGTATTTTTATTATTAAAATCAAGTACCACTATTTCAAATAATAACTCACTTAAATTGAATAATAAAATTACTATCGATTATTATATCAACTATAGTATTTATATATCAACTCTCATATATATTATTAGTCATGTCAAGTGGTTTCCTCTATAGTATGCTGTCTTGGAGATGCAAAATTGGAGCCGTCTATTAGTTTCTAGTCAGTGAGACAAACACTGCAGTGAAATCAGGAACAATTAAGAGCAAAATCTACTGGCTGGAGATGGAGATAGAAATGGGGTGATTGGGTGATCAGATCTGCACAACTGCCATAATATAATATCCCTCTCTGAGTCTCTGTATCATATTTATGGTAACCAATTATAGTCACTTTAATTTGGTGCAATAATTATATTGTCCTGTTTTATTTGATTCATTTTTTTTTTGTTGGTAGGCACACATCTTCAGGTATGTATTTATAAAGTAAAATTAGCGTACTCTTATAAATACGGAGTTACTCGGTGCTTCTAACTCAAAAATCTATTAAATCGACTTCAAACGAAAAATCTAAGTTGTTCAATAAATTTTTCATATTAAAATCTCGTAGGATACTATTTTTTTTTTCCTATTTTTAGAGTTTTTTTAACTATTTATTTCATATTTTTTTAAACTGACCTACTTTTATATGTAAAAATTAATACATACATACATATGATAAATTCAAATTTCTCAATAAATTCTTCATATCAAAATCTTGTAGAATACCGAAATTTTCTATTTTTATGATTTTCTAACTATTTGTTTCTATTTTTTAAAGATGGCCTATTTTTATATGTAAAAATTCATTATTTATTATTATTATTAGAGTCATTTTAAAAAATCCGAAATAAATAGTTAGAAAATACTAAAATGGAAAATTTCGGTATCCTAAAATTTTGATATGAAAAATTTATTAAGCAAATTGAATTTTCCGTTTGAAATCGATTTGATAGGTTTTTTGAGTTAGGAGTATTGAGGCGCTCCGTGCTCCTAGCTTTGCATTTTTGCTGCAAGACACCTGTAAGGTGTCTGCAATAATGCAAGCAAGCCCTTTACAATGCAATTTCTTTATGTCAAATATCTTCTTAATTAGTTCAAAAGGACAACCTCTGAGGGTAAGCACTAGATAATGCACTATTTACCTCTACATCTATTTGTCCAGAACTTTGTGTTCTTCCTATTACCTAATTTGTAAGAGGAAGTTATGATTATATTGATCATGGAAGGAACTTTTTATTTTTATCATTTTTTTCAATTATTGTGAAAATTTGGATCATTAGATTTCTATCACCATTTAAAAAACAAGGCAATGTTCATATGAAAAAGTGATAATAATTACCTTGAGAGAGGAAAAGAGATCCTATATATTTGACTTTGAAAAGCTATCACCACTGCAAGATTGATAATTGATTTCAATCCTTCAGATATTTTGAAGGTTACATGTCTTCTCCTAGTTTAATGCCTAAAATATAATGATTTCCACCATCAAGGGGTGAAACTGATGTATCTTAGGGTATTTCATAGGATAATTAAAGAATTAAAGATACAATCATAAATAAAAATTCCTATGTATTATGTAATGTAATTTTTACTAATCTATTGAAAATATCTATATTTTTGTGAACATTTATTACTCTCTAGCAAGCTTTATATTTACAAAAAGAAAAATGAGAAGTCCATTGTTTTAAACATGGTAGGTTGAAATTCTTAGCAAGGTACGACACCCAAACCTCGTAACGCTCATAGGAGCTTGCACAGAGACTCGTTCGCTTATTTATGAGCACTTACCGAATGATAGCCTAGAATACCGTCTAAAGTGCAAGAACGACACCGCTCCTCTCTCGTGGTATTTCTGCATTCGTATTGCATTTGAGATATGCTCTGCACTAAACTTCTTACATCGCAGCAAACCTCACGGCGTTGCACACGGTGATCTCAAACCTGACAACATCCTTCTCGACTCGAACAACGTTAGCAAAATCAGCGATTTTGGCCTCTGCCATCAAGTACATTGAACAGATAGCGCAAGTGTACCATACCACATAACGGATTGTCCAAAGGGAACGCTCACTTACATGGACCCAGAGTACTTATCAACATGGACAACGAATTCTCAGTATGATATTTATGCATCCGGCATTATACTATTGCGGATGGCAACATGCGAAGACCAGAGGGGAGTAAGGAACTTGGTCGAGGAGGCACAGAAGAACGGTACGCTGAAAACATTAGTCGATTCTTCAGCAGGTGCGTGGCCATTTAAGGAGGCCATGAAGATGACATCATTGGGACTTCGATGTAGCCATCCGATGAGAAAGAAGAGGCCAGAAGTATCAACAGAAGTGTGGAGTGAGATTGAGTCAATGGTGGATGTTGCATCTCCGTCGGTGCCATCTCTATTTTCTCGGTTGGTGCGTCGTCGTTAATTTCTCCAGAATTTGTATGCTAGCTTTAAAACATTCACTGTTTTGTTCCTTTTATCGCGCAATTAGTTTACGAGGCAGGAATATTGTTTCATCGTTAGTAATTAAACGGGAAGTGATTAAACTGTGTGCACGTTATGTTTATCGAACTTTATGGATGTTTATTCTTTGATGCAGCATTATAATTTTCCAAATTATTCATGAGAATTATGATATACAATTATGATATACATTTTGTTGAAGCAGAATAATCCTTTTTACATTAAACAACAATGTGGATGGAACAAATGATTTCTCTCCTCTGCAACTTTAGGTTCTAAAACAACAGTAAATTCAAAGAAACAAAAATAAATTTGAAGTACATTTTTTCTCATAGTAACCGTCTCATTCATTTGAAAACCAACATGTAGAAAAGAAAAGTGTTTTTTTTTTCTTTTTTTTTTAAATTACTATTATTGCTTTTTTTAATAGAAGTTTGCATGCTCCTAGTGAAAAGTCTACTAAAAATGGAGAGTGCAAAGCATGCATCAGGTAATTGTGAGGGAAGTTCAAACAAAAAACAAAAAAAAAAAGAACAAATGAATGATAAAGTTCACATATGTATGTACCTGGATAGAATATCAGCTCCAAAATCAGATCTCAAAATAAAATCTACATATATTGTACAGCAGCATATTGAGGATTTGTTTTTTTTTTTTATCGAATCGAACTAGCTCGAATCAAACTGCACTAGTTTTGAACTTACAGCTTGAGTTTGGTTTCTTAAGTATTCAAACTAGATTGTTCAAATTGAGCTAATTTGAATTTAAACAAAGAACTAGAATTCAACATTTGATATGTACAACCATAGATTTCAGCTGACTTGAGTAGGTAGTTGGCTTTATCAAGCTTTGAGATTGAAGTGTTAAAAATAATAATAATAAAAGACTGACATTATACTTCGTTTGGAATAAAAGTCTTGATTGCATGACAAAAATTATGTTGTCTAGAAATTCATAAAATGTACATATAACATATGTACATAACGATTTGACCTAGTTTGGAGACTATTTTCGAATAATTAAGCAAGATCTATGGTTTGAATTTTAATTATTCATGAGTGATTTCAAGCTCGATAGCTTAATTTTTTTATAGCTTTAATTAATTGAATCGACTCAATTAAACGAACTAATTAATCATGAGCTTAATTGAATTCTGATTCCGTAATAATTCATATGTCATTATTAATTATGACCATTACACAAGTCTCAAATATTTATAATTAATTTTCTAAAACAAATACATTCATTTATTTTAGCATGTTCTATTTAATTACACACCAAAAAAAAAATACTACGTGCTAATTAAAAAAAGATTCAAATTAACTAAAAATCTTGTGTCATAGAAAAGCACAAAATGTGCACCATGCCAATAAAATAAAATAAAAATATTAGTTATCTTTTTATTCATATAACTGTTTTTTCATATAAGGGCTTCTCTTAACCCCGGCATTTATTTCTTTTCAAATGTCTCTTGCGGGACTTGAACCTGCATCTCTCCGTAAAGAGATAGGTATTATCACTACTGTATTAGGCCTGCGGTTTTTTATTCATATAACTGATAAAAAGTTCCGCCGGAGAAATCTATATTACAACAAAAACCAACATAATTAGTGTACTTAATTACAATAAAGAAAATAAACGCACCAAATTCAAAGATTAATTCATTCATTAGTAAGGTGAAAATCCATGTTATAAGCAATAGCAGGACATATTAATTATTGTTCAATTGATCTAACTTCTTTTCTTTATTTAATAAAAATAAAAATAAATTTACTGTAAATAAAAATTCAAAGACCAATTTTATTTATTTATTTTTAGAAAAAAAATAAGGACTTAAAAAATCTAAATTTTCCAAGGCATCAATCTATTTATAATTTTATATTCAAGAAAATAGTTGAATCAAACTATTTTGGGCTTAAAGCCCAACTAAACCCAGGCCTGAGGTTTCATTAATTTATCTCACAACCCCTCTGTATACAATAAACGGGCCTATTGGGCCACGGCTCACGGTCTTATTTCATATGTTTGGTCAAATATTTGTTAGAGGAAAAAAAAATAAGGACTTAAAAAATCTAAATTTTCCAAGGCATCAATCTATTTATAATTATATATTCAAGAAAATCGTTCAAACAAACTCTGTGGGCTTAAAGACCTACTAAACCCAGGCCTGAGATTTAATTTAATTTATCTCATAACCCCTCTGTATTACAATCAACGGGCCTATTGGGCCACGGCCCACGGTCTTATTTCACAGGTTTAATTTATCTCAAAACCCCTCTGTATACAATATTACAATAAACGGGCCCATTGGGCCAAGGCCCACGGTCTTATTTCATAGGTTTGGTCAAATATTTCTCTCCTTTCTAACTTTTGTGTCAAGAGAAGAGAAGAGAAGAGAGCGAGGCGAAGCAGTGAGAGAGAGAGAGAGAGAGAGAGCTCCCCCCCTCCGTGCGAACCACCGCATCGCCTCCTCTCGCAAAGGTACGGATCGCTCCTCCGATTTCATTCGTAGTTTCGGTTCCAAATTAAGTTGTTTATCAACATGTTATGGTCGCTGATTTAGTGTTTTCTTCTTTCTTTTTGTTCCAAATTTTGTTCTAACTTTGGTTCGCTTCGGTAGATTCGAGGTAGCTGTTTCGATCTAAGCCCCTGTCTAGTTTAGTTTCAGGATCTTAGTTTGTGGAGCAATTGTTTGAAGATCTGCTGGACTATTATCCTGATTTGTGTAACTCTTGATCGCAATCTGCTAATGTTAGGGTTTCAAATTTGAAATTTAACGTCCTCAAAAGTTGGAGGAAAATTATGTTGCTGCTGTAGTTTACGTTGCATTATACTTCCGTCTTTCATTAATTGAACCTTCTAAACCTACTAATCTACAATTGCCTCGGGTATTAATGGATATATCCTTGAAATTATGTTCCCCTTTTCCTTAGTTTTAACCATATTGACTTCTAACAAACTCTTTCGCTCAGCCTTTGAACCCCTCCAATTTTGTACGGGAATAGCTGGAGATGATTTGAATCATGTTTGCAGAGATTTTGCTCCTTTCTCCCACACATTTATCTATTTTGGAGCTAATAAGAAGAAAGTTAGTTATTCTATTAGAGATTAACATCAATGTCACTGTAATATGGTTTAATTTATTTCCTTTGCATTTTTAGTTGATTAAAAACAAACAAGAGAAATGGATCAGACCGACCTTCACACAATGGATGATGATGAGTCACCCGTGATGAAGACCATCAAGGGGGCCACCATGGGGCTTGCGGCGGGTACAATCTGGGGCACCATTGTGGCAACGTGGTATGATGTGCCACGTGTTGAGCGCCATGTGGCTCTTCCTGGGCTGGTTCGCACACTCAAGATGTGTGGCAACTTTGGCCTCACCTTTGCGGCTGTCGGTGGGCTGTACATAGGCGTAGAACAGCTGGTGCAGAAGCAGAGGATGAAGCGGGATTACGTTAATGGCGCTGTCGGTGCATTCGTAGCCGGCGCAACTGTGTATGGTTATAGAGGTAAGTATCAGTGTGTTAACCTTTTAATGTAGTATGCTATGCCGTGTTGATATATGTTTGCAAATGTTATTTGGTTTAGTACATATTTCATTATATTTCAACACTTAGTTGATATGTTCTTCATGGCACATACAGTTTCCAAATACTTGCTGAAAGTATTGCTTTTTGTCCACAATATATCATTCTCTATTAGTATGGACTCACTTTGCATACATTTGTGTTATTTTTGTATAGAATGAGCCATTTAGTATATAGTTTGGTTGTGTTTGTCATGGATGCTATGGGTTACGAGTATCTGGCTAAGAACGAAATTGTTTTTCTTCCAAAATTTTTGTAGCATGTATTCTTTTTGTAATATGCTGCTTGTAATAATAATGTTATTTTCATTTGCAATACTACATGTTCTCCTAGATACCTTTGTTACAAGCCTGATTATATATAGGTCAGAATTTCAGATGCATCTTTAATTAATTTATTTTTGTTATCTGTTCATTTCTTTTCGTTGGGATGAATTCACGTGTGACCCCAAATTTTCAATATTACATATACCTTTGTGAATAATATCTTACATCCCTATCTGAAACATAGTAAACATTGCTACTGCTCATCTCCTTTATCTTCAGAATGTACCCAATGTATTCCAGAAGGATATTGAAAGGAGGCTTATTTGGGTAGTTTTTGAAGACATTGGTGTAAGCGCTTATTTGGGTAGTTTTTGAAGACATTGGTGTAAGTGCTTATTTGGGTAGTTTTTGAAGACATTGGTGTAAGCGCTTATTTGGGTAGTTTTTGAAGACATTGGTGTAAGCAAATGGGAACTATAAAACCTGCATATCCCTGCCTTTTCCTTTGTGTATCCCCAGTCCTAGCAAATTGACAAGAACCGTTTTTGAAATTCTGATCAAATGTGGTCAGAACTGTGACTGTATGGGGGCTTATTTTTTGTTCATAGTGACCAGATATGTCAGTCACATGCAGTGACACAGCTTGTTGCTGCAGGTGATCAGAATTTCGAGAATAGTATGAATTGAATTGATATATGCATGTATATTAGTAGGATGGAATTGTTTTATCTCTGCGTTTATTGCCGACACTTGGTCATATTTTTATGACATTTTGCAAGTTCTTCTCATGGAATTTATCTCACTTGAATATAATCTTTTGTTTATTATACGAAGTCAGTTGATGATTTATTCATGCAACATTTAGATGTTTGTCATTATCAAGCTCATAATCTGAAGCATCTGTGATTTTATTTTCAGCAAATTCAGTACTTCTAATAAGCCATCTCTTTATTTGAACTAGTTTTGAATATCACTCCTTTTAATTATGCTGTGCTGCAAGGTCCTTTCATCGAGATTTGATTTCCTTTTTCCCATGTGCTTTAACCCTTCAATAGATGCATGAACTGTGCTAAACAGGTTAGGTTCCAGTTGTGTCTTTTCAGGTGTCGGGTCAGGTCAAATCAGGCTGTATCCATATCAGGACCTGCATTAATGTTGGGTTTTATGTGTATGGTTGTGTCAGATCTCAGGTGAATATGGGTCCAGTCTGGGTTGGAGCATAATTTCATGTCAGATGGACTGTTACTCAGGTCATAGTTGATTTGGGTATAAATCAGGTTGGGTCAATTTGTGTGCATGACCAGTCAATTATTTAGTCCTGTTCTGCTTCTTTGTATCTTGACAAAATCTGTTTGTTTAGCATACAAAAAGTAATGGTACTGACGATAAAGAACTTCAAATATTTTCCTATTTTTTAACTTTTTTTTTATATCTAATCTTGAGAAATCTGATTTGACAATTCCAGGAAAGAGCATTCAAACAGCCCTTACAGCCGGATCTCTTCTCGCCTGTACCAGTGCATTCCTCGACATAGGTGGCCGTACCACAAGAGTCGACAATGGAAAGGAGTACTACGCTTATACCACTGAGAAAAGGCCAAATGTTAATTGAAATTTTTACTGGCTCGTTTTTTAGTCCTATTAAAAGCATCTGCATTGCAGCTTTTACTTTTGGTTTTTGTTCAGTCATAATATACTGCTTTTTTTCTTGCAAAGGCTTTAGCACTTTGTCGGTAGGTAATGTGAATTGTTGAAATAAATATTTTTGGTTCAAAACTATGTAATGGAGAGTTTAAGGTTGTTCTTCCAGTAATGCGAACAGGAGAGCATGGTTTCTTTCCTTCATTGTATGTCAGTTTTTGGTTCAAACCAGAAAGTTTTTCCCAAAATGTGGCCTTTTGTTCCCAAAAAACAATAAAAATGAGGAAAATCTTATTCCTGGTCTCTTTCTTGTTTGTCAAAAAATTGGCAGGAACAAAGTTAATTAAACATGTTTGCACAAGTTCCTTTCTTATATCAAACAAGTAGGAACTGGCATGTGTGTGCATTTTTATGGTACTTCTACAGTTCTGCTAAAAAGATCTTCATTAATAATTTAATATCAATTACTATAGAGCTCTGTTTGAGTGTCTTAATTGATTATTATTGTACCTTTCACTAACAAGCCAAAATGTTCTCTGTACATGTGTACTTTCTTAGTTGATCAACAAATAAATCAAGTTCTGTAACTGTGCTGTCATGGGATCCATGGTGTAAACGATGTTGGACAGTCTTATCCAAATCGTTCTATAATTTTAATCTTTCTGAATTGGAAATCTTTTTAATTTTTAATTTTTAATTTTTATGCAAGGAATTTGTTCTTGGAGAAAGCAATACGCTTTTAAATTTAGAAAACTGTCTCTGTGTTCACTTATTATTATTTTCTCTTTTAGAAACAATAAAGTTTCTCTCTGTACAAAGAGACTAATTAAGGCTAAAACCTCCTTCAAGCAAGACCTTTATTGTATAGGAAATATTAAAGAGATATTATTATTAATATTGTTATTTATATCGATTTTATTATTCAACTTAAATGAGTTATTATTTATGTTATTAATTTTAGTATGCAACTTATTTTGTATAATATTTTTATTATTTTCAATTAAAATATCATTAATGTAAATAATAATTCACTTAAATTGAATAATAAAAGTATTATATAAAATAAGTTATATAATAAAATCAATAATATAAATAATGATTTATTTAATATGAATAATAAATTCGGTATCGATGACGATCGATATCACTGACAACGACATCTGTACATTAGCTCCCTTATCATATTTCCTTTTTCTTTGCTCTGACTTTGGTACATTATTCATTGTTTTTTTTTTTAAAAAACTGAATTTGGTATATCATTGTTGATGAAGAAATTAAGTCTGAATTTGAGTTTGACACTTGGCATTTTGTAGGAATATTCTTCAATCATCTAATCTAAGGTAGCTATTGGTGTTTTGTACAATCTTTAGCAAAAAGTAGTGGTGAATATCTATGATGGTAAATGAAAGGAATTTCTCTTTCCGGCGCCTTCTTTGCAATTTGATTACATGAATGCAACAGCCATGAGTAAAAGAGGAGTAATAATTATATCTTTATTTTTTAACTATATTTTTTATGTCTATATTAGATGTATTTATACTATTTTTTTTTCAAAAAATATCTATATTTAATGATAAAAGTATTTATGTTTTATATTTTTAAAATTAAAAGTTATGCAAGTTGTATTTATATTTTTGCAACAAAATTTTTAATTTCTATTTTTTCTGTAATTATTTAAAAAAAGTGATAAGCACTTTTTATACTAACTATAAATATTTATAAGTTCAGATATAAATAAATTATTGATTTAATATAAATATTTTTTATGTGTAGATAAGTGATGCATGAATATTTTTTTTAAATGAAGTAAGATAAGAAAAATATGTTCTCATTATATATTCTTCTTTTTTTTTAAGATGCCTTTTCTGTATGGCACTTTGTATGGCTAGATAATGCACAAGTAGGAGACTGCCTGTTTATAGTTTTTAATTTAATAATTATTATAAGTTTGAGGTTCGATATTGAAGAATTTTGAGATAAATTTTTTTTTAAAATCAACGTAGTACACAACGAAATCCTCAAAAAAAGAATGAAAATAATTCAATAGAGCTCATTAGATTTTGAAAAAAAAAAAGAAGACTAAGGTAAATAAATTGATTTCCATTCTCTCCACACAAATCCGTTTTTGGATTAGTTATATAAACAAAATTGCTCTAAACATAAGTTGCCAAGAAAAAAAAAGATTCGCTTTATTTTTCTTTCTTGCAAGTAGTAAAAAAAAAACATGTGCAATCTAATAGCTTCATATAAATTACTTCCAAAAGCAAAGCTTTTTTTTATATAAGAATTTATGTTAATCCCGACATTTATTTTTTTTTAAATGTCTTTATGCGAGACTTGATCTACATGTCTTCGTAGAAAAGCGAGATCTATTATCAATGTGTTAGATCAGAGCTTTTAATTACGGTATTTAGTGTCATTGCATTTTGCATTTTGCATTTTTTTTTTCATTTTTGTAATATTGATAGCACAACAAGAGCTATATCTTATATTTTTACCATTTTATCTGGTGACTGGTGATTTGATTTGGCTCATTTGGCTTGTCTACTATTAATTCCTTTTCTCTATTTATGTGGCCGAATATTGTTATGCATATGACTAAAATGTACAAACCATATGAAAATAAGGAGAATATTGTTATGCATATGATAAAATGCACAATCCATATGAAATGAGGAGAATATTGTTATGCATATGACTAAAATGCACAATCCATATGAAATGAGGAGAATATTGTTATGCATATGATAAAATGCACAATCCATATGAAATGAGGAGAATATTGTTATGCATATGACTAAAATGTACAATCCATATGAAATGAGGAGAATATTATTATGCATATGACTAAAATGTACAATCCATATGAAATAAGGAGAATATTGTTATGCATATGACTAAAATGTACAATCCATATGAAATGAGGAGAATATTATTATGCATATGATAAAATGTACAATCCATATGAAATAAGGATTCATTAATAGTTATAAACTTGTGAGCTTAGAGAATGATCACTATAAATAAATCCCAATTTGATATTTAATATTTTTTATACACGATGTATAATTTATATGATATGTGTAACGTGCTTATTAAAAATAAGGTAAAGATTTTATAACTCAATGTTCATTTAAGTATGAAATTTGAGATTTTTAATAATTTAAATCTAATATCTCATAGTACATCATTAAATGAGAAATGTTATATTGTCAATAATTTTATTTAACAATAACTGCAACTGAATAAATCGTTATGGAAATACAAAAATATTAAATTAAAAGTATCTTGTCTCTAGATACATATTTGAAAAATTAAAATTTAGTCTCATCAATAATTGATTCGTGACCAAATATTTTTCAAAATTTTATCAGACTTTCCTACCCAAAATATTAGGTGCATATCTATTTATTTTTACATTTTTCATAACCACTTAATTTGTAATTGCTTCACAAAAGAGAATATATTGTTGTCAATATATCCCTTCTCTTTATAAAATATGTTCTAATCTAAACTTGGGGAAAAAACTATTTGTCTTTGTCACAACATGTCTGCAAATTTATCTTTTGAGTTGAAACTTAAGTTGATAATTCTTTTTTTTTTTGAGATAAAGATGAATATTAAAATCATTTAATGTTAAGAGAAATAGTCTTTGCACTTCATATTTTGTACTCTTTATCTGTACATTAAAATATTTATACTAAATAAATAATTTATTTATATCTAAATTTATAAGTGCTTATAGTTAGTATAGATATTATTTATCACTTTTTTCCTAGATTATTATAGAAAAATTAAATTTAAAATTTTTATTGCACAAATATAAATACGATTCGCAGCATTTTTAATCCTATAATATAAGGGATAAATACTTTTATCATTAGATATAAATAATTTCTGAAAGAAATATAAATATCTCTAAGGTATTAATAAGAGATGCAGTTAAAAAGTATAATTATCATTTCTCTAATTTAAAATTTTCATAAAAATCCTCTCACTCAGATATTAGAATCTCTTATCCGGATAATATTATTATCTTTATGATTATGATTAAGATTCAAAAATTTTGATAATCCTTATCATTTATGGTCAAAATATTCCCTCATCAACAAGTATACCAACCATTTGTTTTTTCTTTTTCTGCAATTATAATTCCCTGAAAAAGAGATTGGATTCGTTTCTTATTATGAGAAAACCAAAACAAACAAAAACAAAAACAAAAAAAAAAAAAAGCAATGATGGTGCCAGCCATTTTCACTTGTCCAGTTGTCTCTCTCTCTGCACATACAGCTCGTACTCTAATTCCCCGGTAACATGTTGGATCACAAGGAATAAAGATCCAATGTTACAACCGCGTCACACGCAATACATGCGCCGGGTCTCTGACATCAAACAAACCCAAACCGCCCCACCATGTGACGTACGGCGTCGGCTACACCGGATATAAAAAGTCGCTGACGTCACTGACAGAGACAGTTTTACCTATAAAAGGGGTCCTAAAATTTCACCAAAAATATCTCCATCTTCATCGTTTGTCTGCCAAGAGAGCCCCAAAATATTCCCTTCTGTTCCGTTAGTAGTAGTAGTGGTGGTACCTCATTAGTGCATCTGTTTCATCAATTTGCAAATAAATAAAAGGGGTGCGTTTCTGTTATCTCTCTTTCGGTTTTCTACGACTTTTTACATTACACCTATTGTTGGGAATTAAGTGCAAGAGTAGGGAGTATTTTCGGAGTGATATAGCAAATATTATTGTTTTATTTAAAAATACGGTGTAATTTTGTAATATTTATTTAGTAGAAATATATTTTTGTAGTTTTTTTTTAAATGTCGTGAAAATTATATGGTTTAATTTGTATAAATATAGTTCTATCTTGGTGGGAATTATTTTTCCTTCGAAAAGTATCGAATTTCTTATTCACCAAATCGTAGTTATAGTTTTAGGTTCGGATGACAAGTCTGAATTATTAAATATACTTTGTATAAATTAATTGCGTTCATGTAAATCATTTTTATTTGTTTCAATTTGTCACATTTAATTTGCGATGCACATAAAATTTGAGGTGTGCGAATTACGAGTTTATTGAATCTTTTTATATCAAAAAGAACATCCAAGTTATATAAAATGCATATGTATTACAATTAACTTAAGGAACCATATTATCAACTTATCATAAAGCCAATAACATTGTTATTTGCTTTCAAAAAAAAGTTTTGCTTCTTTAAAAAAAAAGAATCTTTTTTTATCTGGAGAATAACATTTGTGGTGCTAAATCCTTTTGTCATAATAAAATTACTGTGCTAACTACTTTAGTTTGTTCTATAAGATTAAAAAATACATATATGAAAGTGAAAGATATAAAATGGTCCCATAAAAAGTATGAATAATTGGTTGGTTGGCGTATCATGAAAAGTAATTTGTGAAAAGGTGTAGAAAACGACGTCCATGTTTAGATTTTTTTTTTCTACGTTTTCAAAATGTAAAAGATTTTTTAAAGTGCTATGCATTGAGGTAATAATTCTTAAATTCAAAAATTGAAGTTCACATGAATAGTATACGAATCCTTACGAGAACAGGAAAATCAGTCTTTGTAGCCAATCATACTTTGGCACGTCAACAAAAGTAATCTTTTGTAAATTGGGTGTAATAAATGAAAATTTTAGCATCAGAAAACCGGTTACAAAGAGAAACCGAAACCGAAGAGGAGCGGTCTTGGACAGTGTGCCGGGGCTCCACATCTGTTATTTTCAAAATTCTAGAATGTTACAATTATGATTTTTTTTACTAATAATTCAGTGTTCAAAATTTCTATCTGATTCATGTCACCGTTATTCCTTGATATATATTTTTAATAGAATCTAGTATATGTATAATTGTTTATGTCACAGTTATTCTTTGATATTTTTAATAAAATCTAGTTTATCATTATAATTAAGAAGAAATTTCTATCCGATTCCATCACGCTTATTACTTGGAATACTTTTTTAATAGAGTCTAATATATCATTATCATTAAGAAAAAAATATTTGGTTGATTCGGTCATAGAATGACAAAATTCTCAGAAAAAATTCTAAATTTTGAATGCATTATTGATATGTAATTGACAAGCTAATTTTTATGGATCATCACTTATCAATATTTGTCTAAATGAAGACAATTATAGATATTATAGCTAAACTTGTTAAAAAGTTATTTCAAGTAATTGTAAAGATAAAATTAGATTTTAAGGATTTCAAGAATTTTAAGGATAAGATAAAAAAAAAATACTTTGAACGGTCATTAACCACAAAAAGAATAATTATAGAGGTCTCAAAATAAGTTAGTTTATTGAAAAAAAGTTTGTTATTTGAAATATTCTCTAAATTTTTGATATAAAATTGCTTCCACTCTATACGGCCATGAGAATTTCGACTCCAAACTTATCATTTTGAAACTTATCTTTCTCAAGATGAAAATATCACTTAAATGAGTTGATGTTCTATATAGAAACTTAATTATAAATTTATACTTTTAGAAATAGTGGGAAAATTATTTCTATTTGTTGGTTGAATTTTGGGTTACACTATTATCAATTGTTGTCAACGTTTGCTGAAATATTTATATCTAATTTTGTAGGTAATTTTGATTTATAGTTAGAAACTTTAAGTTTAGAAATTGTGGTACTAATCTTATAGTATTCAAATCCGAGATGAAAATAATCAATTTAGGGTTAATCAACAATTAGTTAGTTTTGATGTATAAACTCTCTCAAACCATTCTATAACTTTATAAAAATAATATACTTCTTATGCGAAAATATAATTTTATCGACACGAACAGAAACATTGTATTATTTTTTTTTTTGTAAAGGTGAAATATGCCACCTATTCCAATAAATAGGTGGCATATTTTTTGTTTGACCACTGTATCTAATATATCTTGTAATAAATCAATAAATATTGCGAAATTCATAATTCTCTATTATTTAATTATATTCCTCCTTTCTATAATTGCAAACATGATGATGCAATTGATACTAATAACAGAGGAGGAGATAACTTTTAGATACGGTGCCTTTCTTCTCTCATTATTATCTCTCTCTCTCTCTGCGCTGCTCCCCATTGTTTAGTCATCGACGCTTCGACATTACATCAAAAAAAGAAGAGAGGAGAGAAATTAGAAAAAGAAAAGAAAATGGTGCTGGAAACGATGGAGGCCAAATTAGATGATTTCAATCAAGTCTTTCAGAAGTTCAGATCGGATGAGGCGACGAAGAAGCACTTGAAATTCATCCTTTTCTTAGCTGACAAGGATCCTATGACCTCTCGCAGCTGGTGCCCTGGTATCTCTCCCTCTCTCTCTCTCTCTCTCTCTCTCTCTCTGTGGTTCTCTTATCTCGTTCGGATAAACGAACGAACGAACGAAAGATCAATTCTTTCTTGTTAGACTGATTTCTGTGCCTAAATTGTTAGGTATGGATGTTTTTCATGTACCGGTACTTACCCCTTGGTAAATAAGATGGTGCGTTGAAAGACTATTTCAACTTTGACTACCTTTTTATTATTATTATTGTTTCTTTTTTAGTCTGATCTTGATTTCTGAACCAGAATCTTCGAACTCACTCTGTGTCAGAGAAGACATGACAGTAACACCGTTCTATTTTTCATATATTTGTGTAATATTCTATAAGAAAACTTTACTTCTATACACCATAAGAAATTTATTTAAATTTGAATTTAGGAACTTGTTCTTATGATATGTATATATTACATAGCATATAAAAAGTTGTTAAAATAGATTAAAGATATTAAAGATTCAGTACAAGTTGTACGGCATGGTTAATTATATTAATGAAGTACGAACTATATATATATATATATATATTATGTTTTATTTGCTGAACAATCGGATATAATTTTAGAATATATAAGTAAGCTAGAGTGCCTAACTAATGTGGTTTTCTTTATTGTGTTAGTTTAGTAGTTGTAACACTTTGCTAACGTTTTTCAAAAGAAAGAAAAGCGTATTCAACTAATCTGAAATAATAGGTGCACCTAACATATTGATACCAGTAATATATCAGTAACGGAATTTAGTTTGTCAAGTTTTTATTAAAATGCTCCGTTCTGCTAAAAAAAATATAGTTTTGAGGAACAAGATTATCTCTGTTTCTGGTATTATAACATGATTTGATTGAAGGAACTCGAATTTGGTGTAAAACTGAATCAAAGTCAAACTCAAGCCAATTTGTGGCTTAATTAAGCCTAATTTCTGTACAGTTCATAAGGGAATCTTATGACAAATTGAGACTCAATTTGATAACCAACAACATATTAGGCTAAAACCTAATTATGCTAAATTAATGTTCTTTGAATTACAGATTGCAATGTGGCCGAACCAATCATATACCAGAGACTGGAAGCGGCAAACAGTGACATAGCTCTATTGAAGGTGTATGTTGGGGACAGGCTGACATGGCGCAATCCCAGCCACCGGTTCAGGGTCGATCCGAGGTTCAGGATCCAAGGTGTACCAACACTGATCAGGTGGGAGAACGACGGTATCACTGGCCGCCTCGAGGATTATGAGGCACATGTGGACTCCAAAATCGACGCACTATTGTCTGACAAGTGATGCAGTTTTTCTCCTTCTGCAGGAACTTCAATTGTTAGTGCATTTTTATGCAATAACATAGATTGTTGGCGCATGCATGTAGTAATAAGTGGAGAATAATGTGCGGCATGATTTGGTTATGAAGTTTTCCTTGTGCGACATAATAGAGTATTTTAGCTATTATTTTTCTTTTTTTCTTTTTTTTTCTCTTGTTTGTCAAATTAGAAAATGGTTCTGAAACTATTGTTTTGGTCATCATGTTTTCAACATATTGCTGTGATTTCTGAAGTTGGGTCATGATTATGTTTTAGTTCTTGAGATTTTTAAAATGTTATTTTGATTCCTGATGTCTCATCACACCTGACTGGTACATACTGGACTGGTTCTGGTATTTGATTTTGGGGATGCTTTAATTACATGATGGAAGCTGTAAAGTTAGATTGGAAGTGAGGTAAACTGACAAAAAGGATTTTCTTACCGCTGGAAAAGTCGTAGCACACATCAGACAGGTACAATCGTGTCGAGATTAGTGTGCAAGTCCATAAAAATGCACTCATAAGATCTTTTAGGCATGCTCTGAACCTTTCCGGTGCTGTCGAAGAGCACCCAACTGATCTATAGGTGAATCAAGGCCTCTAAATTTACATCTGCAACTATGCATCTTTATTCTTTACTCTTGGAGTGAAATGCAGTCTTACAGGTTTAGATTCGGTGTCAAATTTTGCATTATGAAATTATAGTTTTCTTGATGTACTTAGTATATTATTTTTAATTTTATCAGCTAGATATATCATAACACAAAAGATGGTTTAAATGCCAACTTCATATCCCTTTATATACCTGATTATAAAATTATAATGGACAATATTCAACCAGTCCATTACGAATCTCAAAGCTGACAATCTAGAATTCTCATCAAATGCAAAATTCTGAGCAAATACAAAACTAGGTACATGAAAGGATGGCTTGAAATTAAGTGCCTATATTTTTGTGCATCCATTTCTTATTTGAGTTTTGAGCTTTTAATTTGCGCACTAAAATAAGGAGGCCTTCCAACTTTTGAGCTGATATCAAATTCGACATGATTGACGAAAATTGAGAAAATGCAACAATACTATAGCCAACCACTAAAGTTGTTATCTCATTCAATCTATAACCATTTAGATATCTTCTATTTTACACAAGTCACAAACTCACATTATCTTTAATTTCAACATAAATACAAAGATATATTATGGACCATTCGATCGGTTTTAAGATTTGTGTACATACTTTAAAATTCGTATTTGAAATATTTTGTATGAATCTTAAGTAAATCGAACGGTCTTAAAACTCGTAGAATAATTTTTCACTAACTATGAGTAGCACTCCAATTCCAATAGTATTATGGATTATATGTACAATGAAACTTATAACATAATGTTTATTATCACCAATGTGGATGATAAAATATTTCTTTAGCATCTTTAAATGACATAAAAAATGGAAACTCGTAAATTTGCAAATTTTGTGAAGTAGGCATTGAAGATAATTTAGAATTTTAGAATAGCCCCTTTTAATTAGTTTGCAAATATCCAACTTTATAAAAAAATGGAGATAATACAAAATAACTTATTTTATATAGTGTTTTTTTTTTCCTTTTCTGAACATTTTGAAAATAATATTTTACAAAATCTCCCAACTTCCGATGAGAAATACACGAACATATTTATTCAAAGATGTATTGCAACAATGTAACACTTTAACAATTGAGTGATTTATATGGAAGTGAATGTGAAATTGATTGACTCTATCAAATACAAAATTTACTTTTAATTTTGTATGTTTTATCGAAACAGAAGGTACCACAAATCAATTAAATCAATCATATTTGTCCGATATATTTGGTTGCTGTTTTTACAAGTAAAATTTCGTAATTGAAGTTGTTTAACAAATAGATATGCATGTAATGTTCAAATAATGTAAGGTAGAAACATTAAAAAACACATAAGTCTGAATTATGAGTATTTCTTTTTTTTTTTATAAAAGAATCCCAAATGAGATACTAGCCTTCATCACTTTTCGAAAACAAAGTTACAAAATAAGTCAGACTGGTATAAGAGGTCTATACCAAATTCCAGCCAAGTACAGTTAAAAAAAATAAAAAAAAAATCACAGTTAAAAGAAATTAAAATAAATCTGAATTTTTAGTAGTTTGTAATGAATATTATGTAGTCATTTTAAGTTACCAATCATAACAATACAAGTTATTTTGGCATGTTCTATTTAAACACCAAAGAGTCATATTTGCTAAAAAAAAAAGGATGGGATCCCTTGACAAATATTATTTTGTCAACCTTGACAATCAATTTTTAAATAATTTGAAAAAAAAAACTTAAAAATAGAAAAAAACTTTATAAACATATTCTTTAACGGTCTTTCATAGAATATCAAATGACTTTTGAATTACATGAAATTTGAAACACAATCAATCTATAAATTAAAAAATATATATTTGTTGACTTTTTTCTATTTTTGAGAATTTCTAAAAATTATTTCAAAATTATTTAAAAATTGGCTGTCAAAATTGTTAAGATAATAGTTGTCAATGGATCCTCTCCCCAAAAAAAAAATTCAAATTTACTAATAATCTTCCATGATAGTAAAACACAAAAACAAACCTTGCACAATAAATTAATATAAAGTTAGTTATTTTATTATTCATATAATTGGTACAAAATTCCATCCAAGGAACTCATAATAATCAATGTAATTTTGTGCACTTATAAGAAAAATAAAATAAATACATGCATCAAAACCAAAAGATTACTTATATATGCATGTACATTAACAAGCTGAGAAGTCATGTTTTAAGCAAATATTAGAACATATTGCTCAATGATCAACACTCGGCGTCGCAAATGCATCGACGACGGATACCGTGGCATTTGCCACCATGAAAGCCTTCTCCAAGGCAAATATTGGCACAGTTGCTCTGAAGGATGCACATCCCTTTGAAATTCTTGCTTGGAGATTCACATGCTCTTGCCTCCACTGATACTGGCATCATGTCTTGTTAAACACAAAAAAAAAAAATAATATATGTGTCAAATAAATACTATGTAATATGGAAATAAATGTGAACAATGAACATTATTATCATATGTTTTAGTTTATATATATATATTCACTCACAAGTATAGAAGTTATTATACAATTCTAAAAAATTTTGGCAGATTTCTACTATTTATGTTCTATATATTTTTTTTTACTTTTTTACTAAAAAATATTAAAAAAAAATGAGAGAGGGACTCTATATATAAATACTTTTGTGCCCATGAATTAAAAAGATCAAACATAATTTTACTATTCATTCAAAACATCAATATTGTTAATATTTTTTTAATAATGATGATAATGGCTCAAAGAACATCAGTTTTTACATCCTAATTAATCCGTTTCATAAGCTATATATACTAGGGATAATTACTATATGATAGTTGGTAAAAAAATAAAATAAAAGACAAAAAAAAACTAGAAAGATGAAGGCAAATTAAATTAAACCAGATGATGCAAGGAGCAAAACAAGAAGAAAGAATGATGGGAAAAGCCTCTGTGCATGCTCCATCAGAAAACAAGAAATTAAATTAAAAATGTTGAGATTATTGAGATGAAAACTTTTTTTTTGTAAGGAGAATGTTGGCACCTTAATTATGATTATGATTTGAAAAGAACTCTATATATATAATGTGTTTGTTATGCCTTCAAATTTTAAAACATGCTGGCATTTTAACTGCATAATGCTTTTTCTAGGTCTTGATCTATAAATAGGTACTGGCTATCCGGTTGTGGCTAAAACTTTGGTTTAGAATTAAATAAATCATCAAAATATGTTCAATAGAATGAGCACTTGTATATTCTGACATTGGAAAATCAAATGTCAAGAATTGGCATTTTTGGCATATTGATTTATTATTTATTTAATTGTGTTTTTTTCCTCCAACATAATTAATTTGCATATAATTATATATGATTACTGAAATTTCACACTTAACACTCATTGGATCATAATTCATAAGTTTCAAATGCATATGTGAGTTATAATACATAAATTGATCAAAACCCAACTTCTTAAATCGGTTGTTTTAGCCTTTTTTTTTTTTTGAACTTTGAAGGTTGTATGGTGTCGGTATATGGGGAAAGTTAGGATGAGTTTAACTCAAAGATCTATCGAAACGATTTCAAATGATAAATTCAAATTGCTCGATAAATTTTTCATATCAAAATCTTATAAGATACTGAAATTTTTTATTTTTAGGATTTTATAACTATTTTTTTTAGATTTTTTAAGATGGCTTTAAAATTAATAATAAAATAATGAATTTTTGTATATGAAAATAAGCCATTTTAAAAAATATGAAACAAATAGGTAGAAAATTCTAAAAATAGAAAATTCCGATGTCTTATGAGATTTTAATATGAATAATTTATTAAGCAATTTGAATTTAAAAATCTAAACCGATTTGATAAATTTTGAGTTAATTTCACCAACTCTTTTTGATGAACTTAAGTTCACGCTAACTTTATTCTCGGTATATAGTCCATTAAAAGGTGAAGGTTTGTAAATATGTAAAGATAATTACAAACAGAAGACTTCGAATTCACTTTTTTTTTCCAAAAATAAAAACAGAAAAAGTACAAAAAAAAAAGAAAAAAAATAGAGAGAATGAGAAAGTCCAACTAGATATGCATGTGGTAGTTTACTAATTTGAACCTCCTATTTAAGTTTCATTCTCTCTTTTTTAACGCGGTAAAGGCATGGCGTGGACTTCTTTTACTACAGCTAAGATAAGAATTGGAAATTGAACCTTGTGAGCTAAGACAAGCAACTCAGGCTAGGGTTTGTTTGGATAATTATATTTAACTTACTTTATACTAAATTATTACTTATTATTATATTATTATATGGAGAATTTATCATTATTTTTCACTTTCTGCACTCTATTTTTGCACCCCGTGATTCAACGTTAATAATGAGCGTTAGGGGTCATCAAAATGTGGCCTGATTGTGTCACGATCCGTAACAGTATGTTATGGTCTGTAACACTGTGATTTGTTGTACTTATCTCGTATATAAATATATTTAAATATCAATATAAATATTTTTATTTCATATATAAATACATTTAAATAATAGTACAAATACATTGGAGTGTTAATATAAACACATTTTAATATTGTATAAACGTATTTGAATGTTAGTATAAACAATTTTATCTTGTATATATGCATGAAATGGAGAATGCGAATCTTAAAAATTTTAAACGTTTCATCTCCGATCTATAAAATCTGTGCCTAAAATCTTAAAAATTTATGTCAAAAAATCTTATATGATGCAGAATTAATGTGTAATTATCACAACTTTATTATATATTACAATATTTGCATAGGTTCTTGCGGGTCAGACTCAAACCGCACATGCATTTCGGATTATGTTAAGAAAAAACATTATGAATTGTGTTTATTTGATTGTTTTGTTTCCGTAGTTTAGAAAGATTTTATTGCATTTTGTGTTTTTGACTTTGTTATGTATAGACATATTAGAAAATGATATGAAAATTACAACATTGATTCATATTTAAGGATATTTTATGAAATGTTAAATTTTTTTTATGAAAATTGATATACAATTAATTTATAAAAAAAATAACATGTTTATATTTTTTTTTCTAAAATTTTTAGAAGAGGGGTGATAATTGCATTCTTATCCGTACTTCCTTATTTGCATTTTAAGTATTTTAAACTGTTCAACATAATTTCTAATTTAAATTTTAAAATATATATTTTTAAAAATATTTATACCTTACATTATGGTGCAAATAAAAAAATACAGAATTTGAGTTGTAAGAATAAATTCTCTAATTTTATATTCTAAGTAATTATGTACGTAATTGTGATTTAACAACGGTCATCATCAAGCTGCCAATTTATGTATATATTTTTTTTATAAAGTTTTCATTATCTAATTGTACCATAAAAGTATACAACATATATATAAATATATATCCGACAAACAAATCTATGGATTTTTTTTGAAATATTTTTGCCAAAATCTCCGCTGTAAATCCAATGGCATGCATCACGTTGCACGCTATTGATAATTAAATTAAATGAAATGAAATTAAATTTTCTTACAATTGTGTATTAAAAGATGTTTGCTTAAGAAATGCATTACGAAAACCATCTCGTTGGAACAAGTTTTGCTTTAAAAATTAAAAATTTGCTATATGATGAAGACCAAGTACCTCGTTAGAAAAATATTTAATTTGCGTATCAAATGCATCATGAAGACCAGCAACCTCGTGACATATAATTAAAAATAATACGTTTTTACGTAAAGAGATGAGATTTATCATCACTTACTATGTTACTATTTGTGTAAGTTTTTTCAAGGTATGCAGTCTAATATTATTATTTTTTAAATATTTATGTATCTTTGTAAAGAAGTAAAACTTATCATCATATGTATTAGATCTATGATTCACAATTTAATATTAGTTTTTTTTAAAATATTTATGTATCTTTATAGAGAAGCTAAACTTATCACCATATGTGCTAGATCTATGATTGACAGTCTAATATTAGTGATTAATGAAAAATTATCAATAGGTCAAATCATGACTAACACAAATTGTTTGTGTGGATTTTGTCAAACCGGACCAAATAAGGGATATGATCATATGATCCAGTGGCAACATAATTTTAATTGCAAAAACTAAATATTTTTCTATTTTTTATGTCATTTAAGAGACATTTGTTACTATTTTGTTGACCAGAGAATCATATATACAATAACTATTTTTAAACTAAATTATATTTTTATAATTTTTTTATGTTCAGATATATAATTTTAGATGTATAGTTTGAAAAAAAAAAAAACTAACAGGTTTATCACGGATTCATAACAAGTCCAATTTAGAGGATTTGAAAATTCGTTAGTAGAAAAACCAACTTTTTTTTGTAAAGCTTATGGTAGATTTGTAAAACATCTTCAAAACCATTTTTTTTACTTTTAAATAGAAAAACCAACTTTTTTTTGTAAAGCTTATGTTAGATTTGTAAAGCATCTTCAAAACCTAATTTTTTACTTTTAAATAGAAAAACCAACTTTTTTTTAACCATTTTTTTATTTTGTAAATAAAAGTTCAAGATTTATTAAAAAATAATCTTATTTCCTTTGCAAAAAAAAAAACATTATTTGTTAATAAAAGAGACCAATTTGCTGACAAATGCAATTGGAAATTGCACAATTTAAGAAAACTAATCTGCTGTTGTATGATTGTAGTCCCCACTGGTTTAATGATTTTGCTATCTTTTTTTAAATGCTTTAATTATTAACAAACAAAAAGTAATAATAGAATTGCTTTGTAATTTGTATCAATAAACGAAACTAATTTCCGTGTTTTTTTTCTTTCATTCAATAAATTTTTAACTAAATTATATTATACGAAACCAACCGAAGTTTCGGTATCATTTCGGCTTTATAAGGTGACGAAATGTATCAAAATGCAAATTTAAAATTGTTGGTTATAACGCGTAATTATAGGGGGGTGTATGTAATTTTTTTTTATTGAAGTTAATAAGCTACCTTTCTCAGCCGTGATTTATTCCACAATTTAATTGTCTTTCACCATGTGTTGAGGTTTGAACTTGGGAAAATTTCGTCGGCACCCCTGAAAAATCCCAAATTTTATTGTTGTAAAAGTGAACTCCAATATATATACATGCGAAAAATCTTCATTTTTTTTAAATAAAGGCTCCCGTTAGTTCCGGTATTTATTTTTTTTAAAATATTTTTGATGGAATTTGAACATGTTTATCTTCATAGAGAGACGAAATATATTACTATTGCGCTAGCTCTGCAGTTCAAAAATCCTGAGTTTTATTTTAATTTATATATGAAATAGTTGAGAAGTTTCTTCCATTGGTGAAGACGTTTATGTGTAGGCAAATGTCTTGATTAAGCCAGACAACAAGTACTTAATTAAAGACCCAAGTCAAATTTAGTTTCTGTGGTAATAAGTTTGCTAAAATATATATGAATTCTTGCTTGGTGTTTGGAAATAATAAACCAAGTTGGACCAAATTTATCTAAGCGACGACTCGATTCATTTTTTTTTCTTTTTTTTTGGGGGGGGGGGGGGGTTAAAACAAAGATTTTATGGAACTTTTTTACTAGATAAAAGATTGGAATCAAGTCTCTCGATTTTAAGTATTTATAAAAAAAATTTTATCTCGCAATCAGATTTCAAACATATGATTTTTCATATAAAAAATATTACTTTAATCACCAGATAAAATGTCAATTCTCATTCTTTATGAATTTAGTCTAAAAGAATATCTATTTTTTTTACAATTTAGATTTGTGTTGTTTTTCTTCTGTTATCTAAAGCTCAAATATTAAACAAATTATTAAGAGCAATATCTCTTCCCTTGTTTTCTTTTTCTTTCACATAAAATTTCCTCAATTAAATTTTGGTAAAAGACCCTCAAACTTTGCCTTATTGGGGTTTAAATTTTGCTAACGCATTGCATATTTATTATATTCAATATTTTTTGGTAATTGGCATTTCATCTAGAAAATCTAAATAACATTTTATTTTATTTTTTTGAAACTCAATCATATGAACATATAAACCCTTAAAAAATAGGCTTATTTGATTCTTATAGGATCATAATGTCAAAGAAAATATTCTAACGAGCTTATTTTCTTCAATTTAAAACAAAAAGAAAAGAGTATAGTCTATAAAGGAAATTGCTTTCCTCATTCAAGTAATTGTTCAGCAAGGAGTGATAATTGCATCTCTTATCTGTAACGTTTATTTGTACTCCAAGTATTTGAAGTTAAGAGGTGCAGGATTTGGAATGCAGAACTTAAATTTCGAAACATTTATTTTTGAAAAACGTTTATACTTAATATTGGGTGCAGATAAAGGGTGCAGAATTTGAGATGTAAGAATAATTTTTATTGTTCAATTAAGAAATTAATCAATTTAAATATGAATCATTTATCTTTGTGGATGAGGAGAAGATGCATGAGAAAAACTTTTCTTGTACCAAAATGGAAAATAAATAAAAGTATATAACATTTGTGAACACTTCACGCTTCCCCTCTTTTGTTGAATAATTTCACTATTTTATTTTACTTTGCTTATACAAGATGCAAATATGAAATAGACTTACATAATTTTGATGAGATGTTAAAATGGAGACCTAAGTTTTAACTTAGAAATTCTTCACGAGTTTAAAATCGACTGGATGTTTTTTTTTTTAATGTCATGCTGAGCAAGTAACAGTAGTTTACGTGTATTACAAAAAAAATTGCATGTGATGTAACTTTTATACATTTTAATTACCATAGAACTTGCTCATTAAAAATCTCATTAAAAATAAATAAGGAAAATGCACAATGGTCAACTAACTTGTATACACCATTGATTGTGATTAAAGCAATATTCCACAAACGCATTTATACAAATTCAACAAGTAATTAATATATATATATATATATATATATATATATATGAATAAAACTAAAGTGGGTTTAAACTCATCAGAAAACTCGATGAACTTTTAACTCACCCAAGCTTTCCTCCATATATATATATATGACTTCAATAAAAACTTACTGTTAATTAACCATTCAAAAAGTAAAACGAAAACATGAATAAAATAAAAACAAGTACATGTTAACAACTTAATTAACACAACACTCAGATATGACACGAAACGGAGCTGGCGGGGCCGACAAACACCAGCCCGGCACTATATATGGAGCCAGTCTTTGGTGTATCATCCTCATATATGAGTCTAGACCCAGTCCCGACGACCTTGAGCTCGGACGGCACGTAGCACTGTGACAAAGGGGACGAGAGCACATACACCGTACAGTAGTGACCGACGTACTTTTTCACCATCTTTGTCGATACCTGAAAGTAGCCGGAGCTATCCGTAGTTGCGTTAACCTGAGTGTGGTAGTTTCCGACGCTGCATTTAAGCGAGGCTACGATGCCTGCGTTGTCAAAAAAAAAAGATAACTAATATCTGATTAAAATTGAACTTAATCAACTTCAAAGAAATATTAGAAGATGAATTGCTTATAAAGAGTGTACATCAATCCAGTATAATATTAAACAGTACACAGCACTGAGGTATACCTCTTGCATCAAGATTTGAGATGTGAGAAGATTTTACTGAGGTATCTTAAGGAAAAAAAGAAAAGAAAAAATATATATATATAGAAAGTTGAAACATAGATTTAGCACAATGCTGATATATTCGTCTCTCTACAGAGAGACATGAGTTCAAATTCCGAGAAAAACATTTGAAAAGAAATAAATACTGCCGCTAATAAGAGCCCTTTATTTCAAAATATATATATATGCACACACAAAAAGTTCATATTGAAGTATAGAAATTAGAGTACATGTATACCGGACAAGGGAGAAGCGTCGACTCGAGCCACATAACCAATGAGATTGCACCGGCAGTATACGACTCCTTCAACGGTTATATCACTCAGCTCGAAACTCAAACCGTCGGTCGCTCCCGCCAGAGCTATCGCAATGCAAAGAATTAGCAAGTGCATCTTCATCCCTCTCTCTCTCTCTCTCTCTCTCTCTCTCTTTCGTTCTAAGAGAAGTAGATTTGTTGCATTTGAAGTTGTGACTTGGGAGCACTATTTATAATGAAGTAATTTTTTTTTGAGATAAAATAATGAAGTAAAAATTTGTATGTAACCCCTCGATCCAAACATAAACGAGTAATTCTGCGTGATTTCTAATCAAAAATGGGGGATAATATATTCATGTAGTTACTATAAATTCAAGCATGAAAGATATATTCTCATGGGTCATGATGACTACGACTATTTCTTTATAATTTGCTTCAAATATACGAATCCTTTGTTATTTCTTTCTACTCTCTGTCTTTGTGTCTGATATTTTGAAAGAGGTGGGGGTCGGCAAACATTTTTTATTTAATCGAATTTTGTTTTTAAATTTAGTATTAAAAAAATTAACTAAATTTCAGATTATAGGAATGTAGATTTTTTTTTTTGTCTCTACATATCTTTTTCTGACACAAATAACTAAAATAATTGACAGAATATACTATTGCATTGTAAAAAAAGTTTAGCCTTCCATTGAATAATTTCAAATTTTAACAATGGAGTTTTCATAGATATATGATGAATGGTCAATTAAAATCCACATTTGATACATGTCATATTAAAATAATTCAAAATACATATATAATTTTATTTTTTTTAATTTAAATAATATGTTTGAAATACATGTACATTGAAGTTGGATATACCATAAAAAATTTATGTACGTTATAATTACCCTTCAAGACGATCTTTGTTAAGAACTTTTTAGATGAGCACTCGTTAACGCAAAGATCAAGGCTCTAACTAAATAAAAATACTCCATTATCAGTTTACAACTTCAAATACTACAAAGTTAAACTAAAACATCAGATCATAATAAAACATAATTGTTCCAGAAACACAAACAAAGAAAAGAAGTTGATCAAGGCATGCTGAGAGTTGAGATCATGATATATATGACAGATCATGACTTGATTCGGTCGTCATTTTGACTCGATCAATCCTTCTTCACCGAACTACCGACTCCTAATTCAGCCGTTGAATTGCAAACCGCCAGCATCGATCTCTTCAGCCGACCAATTCGATACTGGCATCATCATTTCTATTAGATGTATCCTTTGCTAAGTTCCCTATCTTCTTCCTGATACTGTCACCGCGCTCGGTTTTGAGAACTTGCGTAACGCCTGTTGCTACATCCTCTGCTGTGAAGTTACCTAAGCCCTGTAGATAGATTTATATATACAACCAAAATTGAGTTCAGTAATACAAGCTTAAAATTTTTTGTAAGGATCATTAGGAATAGTTTTTATATTTTGTTGAAAATAACAATTGTTTAGGGGTTAAGGAGTTAAGCCTGTAAGAGTCCAAATTTATACAAGAACAGATGTAAACAGAAATACAGACAAACTTGAAGGGCTGGTTTGTAAAAGTCCAAATTTCTGTTATGTTGTAGGGACAGTTACAGAAGAGTAAAAACAAAACAAAAAAAAACAAAAGATGTATAATTATAACAAAACCTGGAAAAAGAATTGCAAAAAAGAGAATGTAAATTAAAGATTGATTTTAGTATGAAGATAGATGGTATTCAATGTATGGACTGCTTGAAATTAAATGCCAGTACTCAGATTTGGATTGTTCAGGGAACTCACTTCTCTGGTTCCATTCTTTCTCTTTTTGCAGTTATTATAAGTTTAATCACATTTATTTGTAACTAGAACATTTATCTAATTAATTCAGTAAATTTATAATGGTTCCGAATTCATAATTGTTTGTGTATAACAATTAATTTTTGCATAACGCCGCTATTAATCTAACTACAATTATATAGAACGGAAGCAAAGTTCCAACCAGGAAATATAATGAGAACTAACATTATGTAAGGAGAATAAAATTAGTGTGAGCTTAAGCTCATCAAAAAAGTTGGCGAGTTTAACTCAAAATCTATCGAATTGGTTTAAATTTTCAAATTTAAGTTTCTCAATAAATTCTTCACATTAAAATATCGTAGGATAACGAAATGTTCTATTTTTAGAGTTTTCTAAGTATTTATTTCATATTTTTTTTAAATGACCTATTTTTATATACAAATATTCATTATCTTATTATTATTTCTAAAATCATCTTAAAAAATCTAAAAAAAATTAGAAAAAAACTTTAAAAATAAAAAATTTCAATATCCTATAAAATTTTAATATAAAGAACTTATTGAGTAACTTGAACTTATTATTTGAAATCGTTTCAATAGTTTTTTGAATTAAACTCATCAATGACTTTGGTGAACTTAAACTAACCCTAACTTTATATATTTATATGTGCTATCATGTTTATGCATAAAGATAACAATCAATATGCAAGGTTAAATGCTTGCTTTATTTATAATTTAAAGACCCTGCAACTAGCCAACTAGGCCAATGTCAACTCTTGGAAAATATGGCAATTAATTGAATTCTATAGGATCAACATGTCAAAATGCAATATCTATTTTTTTTTAATAGGAAAAGAAAACAACAAAAATTACTAGTAATAACTTTACTCTTTGTTTTCCTTGTTTCTTGCGAGCATCACTATATATACGTGTTGTACTCATAAAGCACATAAAAAAATTAATTGATCTACATATATATTTATATTGACAGGTAAAGTTAGTTTTTGCTAAAATTCGGGTGTTTGTCATATTTACCAAGTGACCATATATTTCACTATTACTTAATAACTTTAGCAACCAATTTTCAAATAATTTTTAAAAAAAAATTAAATTAGAAAAAAATCTATAAATATATTTTTTAATTTATAAATCAATTGTGTTTCAAATTTCATATAATTTAAATATTATTTGATATTTCATCAAAGACTATCAAAATTACATGACATTTACAATAATCTACATTTAACGATCTTTGATGGAATATCAAATGACCCTTAAATTATATGAAATTTGAAAAACAATCAACTATAAGTTAAAAAATATGTTCGTCAACTTTTGCCTATTTTTGTGAATTTCTAAAAATTATTTGAAAATTATTTAAAAATTAATTATCAAGATTGTCAAGATAATAGTTGTCAAGGTATCCCCACCCATATATATATATGTATATATATTCCATTTGCAAATTAAGGAGTTCAGCAAATATCTTCTGAAATTCTTAAAATTTATGTACATTTAGTAATCAAGCAAACATTAATCACAAATGTCATCGTTGCGATCTCAATTCTTATTTGATTAATTTCTCCACATTTTATACAAATAGCAGACATTCATATATATATCATTCTAGAATGAATAAATAAATTACAAGTTGATCAACCAGCTTTAGACTTGCGAAATTCAAAACATTTACCAGCATAACAAATTAAGAACGGGTAATTAATTTAAACATTATATCACATTTAGCAAACTTGCAATCAACCCCTCAAAAAATTCAGAAAAAATTTAAAAAAAATCAAACAACAATCATGTAAAATTAACTCAGGCATGACATGAAGCTGAGGTGGCCGGGCCGATGAGCATAAGACCGGCACTGTATTGCGACCCAACACCCGGTTCTTCTCTCTCATATATGAGATTCGACCCTGTCCCGGTGAACGTGAGCTGAGGTGGCACGATGCATTGTGACAAAGGGGAGGATAGCACGAACACCGAGCAGGAATGACCCACGTATTTCTGATACATCTTTGCTGAGATCTGGAAGTAGCCAGAACTATCTGTTGTCGCATTGACGAGCACGTGGTAGCTGCCGATGTCGCATTTAAGTGAAATGACGATACCTGTGTAACAGAAGAAAGAACTATTAAGATTTAATCAATTTGTAGATTAATTGATTTGTAATTGTGTTTTCTTTTTCTTTTTGCTTCTCTTGGATTCAAAGAAAAGATAGAAAGAAAGAAAGAAGATGTGCTTTTCAGAGAGAATACAAACCCGACAAGGGAGAAGCGTCGACTCGAGCGACATAACCGGGGAGGTTGCATCGGCAGTATACGACTCCTTCAACACTTATATCAGTCGGTGTAATACTTGAACCGTCGACCGCTCCCGCAAGAGCTATCGCAATGCAAAGAGTTAGCAACTGCTTCTTCATCTCTCTCTCTCTACACAATGGAAATGAATGTGAGTTAGTTAATTCATTTAGGGTTCTGAAATGAACAGCTTTTATAATGATGTAAATTTCCTCTATAACCCTGAAAACTTCAAAATGTTTTGGCATAAACCCCAAATAGCTAGGGGCAGTTTGGGATTATTCTAATTTGAAAGGGTGCACATGGAAGCTCACATATATTTAATTCCTCTGTGCAATCCAGGAAGCAAGCTCAATTAAGCCAAATGTATATACCAATTAAATATAATAAATTAATTGCAATGTTCTATTATAAAATGGGGCCATTAATTGACCAGAGAAGTCTCTCTCGGCAGGTGCTATTTCCAGCATCAAAAGCGGATCTGCTTGCTAATTTGTTGCAGATTTTTATTTTTTTTTTATGTGTGTGTGTTAATTTCTCTTTTCGTGTCTGTTTTATTTTAATTCATAAGCTGAAAGCAAACTTATTTAGTGTTTCTTGTTAAAAAATTCAAAAAACCATGACGAGCAAAGTCAAATTTGCACATTCACCAATAAACAGTGAAAACTAATTTCCACGCTTCAAACTGCTCAAAATTTGCTCGCCACCCGAAACAAATACTTTTTTTTTTACATTATATAGTTGAATTTTCTACCCATGACAAAATAGTTTAATTAATTCCAAATTGCATAATTTTTTACACAAAATAAAGTACTTTCATATAGAGTATTGAGCTATAAAGTACTAAAGTACTAGCTCTTCTACTCATATTATACACTGATTAATAGCATGTAGTAAATTACTAGAGGTACGTGCCGTGTGCCGTGTGCCGTGTGCCGTGCGTGTCATAAGTGATGTATTTGAACAATTCAGATCATCCGATTTGTACGTATAAGAGTATATCATGTGTTAATAAAGCGTGTTAAATATATTCGAACATGACGTATTAATACTTGTAAAATTCGAAAAAAATTTAAAAATTGGAAAAATTCAAATCCAATTCAAAATTTCAAATTACATTGGCATCTGCCCCTCTCCAGAGTCCTAAGTCCCGCCCAAATGCCCATATCATAAATTCAAATTTTCAAAACTATACGTACTCTATTCATGCCTATCTTGCATGCTTGTGTAATGCATGACATGCCGAAACAGCGTGGAATCTCAGACACGCAAACCTAGTGACATTTCATGTGAACACGTGAACACATCACATGTTATAATACGTTACATACAGAACACGTATCCATGAACGTATTTACCTATGCATGTCGACGTGTCTGACCCATTTAGTAATTCTCTAATAGCTTGCTCTCTACACAGAATGTTCATAAAGAGAATTCATTCCTAGTATATATGTATACAAAATAATATTATCTGAATTTATTTACACTCCAAACCATGGCCACTAAAACTCAAAAAAAAATTAATAAGAGCAAGCACCTATGTGGAAATATCAAGCCCCAATTTATGCATCATTGGGCCATAAAATATTTACAATAACAGAGCCCAATATGTCTCTTCCAAATAATTCCTTCAACAATGTACAAACAGACCCAATTGCAAATCTAAACCCAATAAGGCCTTGCCTTCATCTGTCAGCACGAATCTTAAAGCTATCCAAACGGCCTAAAGACCTCTTTATATAAACCCCGCTCTGTCGATACTTCTTCTCTTACTGCTTCATTCCTACCTCTAGGGTTTCTCTTTCTCTCCTCCCGCCGCCGCCACCTCAAAACCCTTAAACCTAGCATCAATGGCGCCGAAGAAGGCCAAGACCGGACCTCGCAACCCGGATCTGGTACCGGGAATCAAGAAGTACTCGAGATCGAAGATGTACCACAGGCGCGGTCTCTGGGCAATCAAGGCGAAGAACGGTGGGAAGTTCCCCACGCACGAGGCCAAACCGGCGGCGCAACCTGACGCCTCCGCTGCGCCGGAGAAGGCGCCGAAGTTCTACCCGGCTGACGATGTGAAACCGACCCGATCGAAGCCTAAGAAGCAGAACCCTACCAGGCTCAGGTTAGATTTTCGTTTTTTTTTTTCTTGTTTTTTGCTAGGTTCAGTGGTTATCGTTTGATTGAGTAGGAGTAAAGAAGAGAAGGATTGGATGTGAAGCAACTATAATGGATTTAGGGAAAATGTGCACCGATGATGGAGAGATTGATGTATGAATGATTCTATTAGAGAGTTTTCTCTGTTCCATTTCCTCATACAAACTAAACCTAGATTACATAAGCTCTACATACTGTTAGAAATGAGTTTGGCATGTTTTGCTGGAATTTGAAACAGGTCTAGCATTACGCCTGGAACAGTGTTGATTCTTCTAGCTGGGAGGTTTATGGGGAAGAGAGTTGTGTTTCTCAAGCAGCTCCCCTCCGGCTTGCTTCTTGTCACCGGTATATAATAACATTCATTCATCCCATTTACTTTTATAATAGGTATTACATCCAGTAACATTATGTAGTGCACAAAGTTGTTAAGATAGGTCCTCACTCAATGTTATTTGCATTTAAACAAGTTGTGATTATGCAAATTTGAATTCATGAAAGATGGCAATGTTTAGTCAATTAGATATATCTAAAATTGACAACATTTCAGAGCTAATCTATTTGAGTATTACTTTACACTTGTGCAGTTATAGTGTAAAGTAAAAGTAATTGCAATATTTTTTTTGCAATGCAAGTCCGTGTGCAAAAAGGACTATTCTAAAAAAACCACAGCTAAGAGCAGAGTAATTTAACTGTATAGGTTTCTGTTTTGCATTTCTGTGATGTGTGTAACATGCAAAAGGGAAGTTCTGTGTTCTACTTTCTGACAACTACTACTCTTTAACAGGACCATTCAAGGTGAATGGTGTGCCACTGAAGCGTGTGAACCAGGCTTATGTAATTGCAACATCAACCAAGGTTGACATTTCTTCTGTTGATGCCTCTAAGTTTGAGGATAAGTATTTCATGAAGGAGAAGAAGAAGAAGGTCAAGAAGACTGAGGGTGAATTCTTCAAGTCTGAGGATGAGGTTTGTAAATTTCCGCTTCATTACTCCTTGTTTTTGCATCTTAGTTTAGTAATAGGAAGTGTATGGATAACCTACCAAAACAAGGGCATTCTACTATAATACCCTGTGTTAGAAATGTCTCTTTTCTTCATTTATTTGTGTATTGTTGAGTGGTTATCATTAGGGTTATTTCTTATGTCTCGTAGTGTTTAATAGCAGATGATTTTATCCATGGGATTAGACATCAAATTTCCATAAAAGCTGGTTGCATTTGATTATGCTTGTATTCACCTGAAATTATCTGAATTTATTTTGATTTTTTCTTGGGTTGTTTGTGCGTATAGGAGAAGACTGTTGTTCCCCAATTTAAGAAGGACGACCAGAAGGCAGTCGATACTGCATTGATCAAGGCGATTGAGGCGGTACCGGACTTGAAAGCTTACCTGTCAGCTCGGTTCTCTCTCAGGGATGGCATGAAGCCCCATCAGCTTGTGTTTTAGATAGCACTGTTATATCTCGGATAGTGTTTCTGTTCTCTATGGGTGTCTGTCTGAAGTTTTGTTGGACGAAATGTTTCATTTTCAATTTTGGTTTTGAAGCAGAACATGTTTCTTTGACTAGATTTGGTCTGTTATTAGTCTCGAGAATTATATCAATCACCTGAGTTTTGGGCTGTCTCTATTTGGTTTATTCTCAATTGTGGCTTCTCTCACTCATTTAAGTTTCAGGACCTTTTATTTAGTCATTGGTTGGAGTAGCATCTTTATTTCTAAAACAAGCCATGAATTTCTAAGCATTGATTTGCAGAATTTGCACCTTTGAAGGCCTCTCAGTAAAAAGCTGATAAAGTAATCTGTGTTACTATTATCCAAAGGCCTAGTTGCATTTGTTCTAGCAAGTCAATCTGTAGATGATTACAAAAGACTTCAAGAGTAATCATCCTTTGGTTGATGTGCTCCTCGTAGCATTTTGTGCTCTCCAATAATCAACAAAGAGCCTGAACAACATTACTACATTGGTTCACGGCCCCTATCAAGAACTACATGTAATTTCGAACTTGCTATAAATATGTGGCAGTGATAAATATAGTAGAAGCAGAGAGAACAAAGTCCCTTTCTTTAGTGACTCTTTATCTCAAAGATAGAATTTTTTAGTTAACTAGGGTTTGCAACAGGAAAATGGGCAAGTGCGATCATAAATTCATAATTGAACCCGATCTAAGCGAATTTCTTTTTCTGAAGTAAAGAAGGGGCAGAGGCCGGTGACTTCCCCAAACCTTTGGAATTTCGAGCATTCACCATTTCTCTCAAACCCTACTCTGTTGCTATTTCTCTGAAACCTAACTTCCTCATCGTCATCTCTCTCCTCTCCATCCGACCTAACCCTCGCTTGCTTTCATCGACTCTCTAAATTATCATGTTATCTGTTACAAAATGCTGCAGCCACTAAATTCTTTGTTGGCTCTCTGCAACTAATGTGACCGCCGTGAAAGCTTGGAAAAATTATCTTGTTATCCACTACAAGAGTGCTGCCGCCACTAAAATTATTTACATCTGAGCTCCTCTATATTTTCTGCGTCGGACCTTTGATACTACATCCAAGTGAGTTTCGCCACCGCTGAAACTCCTACAGTTTACCGGTTTAGTAGTTTGATCATCACTAAAGGCGTCTGCATCAGATAATTAGAAGAGTTTCTACATCTGTCATCAACTACAAGTGAGGGATCGTTCAGCCGCTTAAACTCCTACAGTTTTTCAGTTTACAAACCGAGTCGACTATGAATGTACAGCGACTGCTAAAACTATCTGCATCACATCATCCAGGAGTATCTGCCTCTTTCAGCAACTACCTGCAACAGATTTGAAGATCGCCGATAATACTCCTACAGTTTCCATGGTTTTCTAACACATAAGGCTGGTAAAATAAGTTCTCTTTTATTTTAACATATAAATCAGAATACATTTAATAAAAATGTGGACACCAGCCTTAAAATTAGAGCAGCACATCATATATTGAGATGTCTTTCAACCAGTATTTCGCATTAAATATACACAACCTTACGGAATAAATAGTAAACTGAACAGCGTTCAGATGACCTAGCCTTGAAAATTTTTCTCTGCTTAGTTTTACTAACAAGAGGAAAAGCTAGCTAGCTACTAAGTTGAACAAACTTGATAATAAATTATTTGATATTTATTAGAATAGACTACGTCAAAAATGTTCTACAAGGAAGCATAGTTGGCCAAAATGGCGTCTAAAACATTAATCAAGCAAAAGAACAAAAAGTATTACAACCTGCAGAAAAAACCATGACAGGTTATTACTAAGCATCAGGGCTCAAAAACTTTATAAATAAATCATGAACTCATCTCCCAACAAAATCCCCATATCCTGCACCTAATTTTAGGGCATAAATTATGAAGAAACCATAGTTTCAACTGAAATTTATGTTCTGCACCATCATCTCTTACCATCTCCATAATTTTATTAACGCCATCTTTCGAAACACAAAACCTTAACCCATACCACTTGACTCGGGTTAGGAATATAAAAAAGAAAAAAGAAACATAATAACCACCAAAAGACGCTTGAAAAGCGCCCCCCAAAATTTAAATCTATTGAAATTTTATATTCTTCAGGAAGAAGTTGCTTTCGACTTCGATTTTTGTTTCTTTGATTCCAACGAAGTGCCTAACCCTACTGGGGCTGCTGTTTTCTCCTCTCCTGTATGAGGTGTCTCATTTGCATTTCCATTACCACTGCCATTTTCAACATTTACATCTCCATTTCCATTACCATTACCACTGGACTCAGCCTTCACCTCAGCACCACTTGTTGGCACCTCGCTTGAATTTATAATATTGAGGAGTTGAGTGAGAGATGCAGACAAGTTCTGACCAGTCGGGGCCGCTGCAGGGTTCTGACGGAGCGGTTGACCCCGAGCTGCTGCCTTGCGCCGAATCTCAGCTGCGGCACGGGCTGCACGCTCATCAATGCCCCTGCCACGTGGCAGACCCTCTCCGACTGCAGCTGCATTGAATGAACGATTTACACCTGGTGCTGCCGAGTTGTTCGACATTGCTTGAAATGCTTGTATTAGGTCCGGGTGTGACTGAATTCAAAAATGAAAGAAATGTGCAGTTACAAGTCATATTCTATACGTGCTTCCATTCTTTTTTCTTTTCTTTTGAAGCTGTCATTTTTCTTTTTTCTAGAGACTTGACATATAGAGTTATGTCTTAAAAGATAATTTGGGTAATGCCTTTTGGAACCAAGCCTTTCATGTCAAATATTCAGTTATGTGAATATTCACAATAATTTGATTAACTGGACTAATTACGAATTCAGTAGATGTTTGGCTCAGTTTTTACATTTTTAATGTTTCAAAATGTAGGGCATAAGCATCTTCCAGTTTGTCACAAAACCAAATAGTGCTTAATCAGATGCACACTTCTGATTAGTTGCATAGAAATGTAATAGATGTACTTTCGAAAAGAGAAGAAAGCTAACCTTCAAGAGATCAATGGCTTTCATTGTTGAACCTGGTGCAACCTTTTGTTTCTGTGCATACATATATTTAGTAGTAAATAAACAACAAAATCAATCAAAATTTTAATAACACACTTGGGAAGTGATCATTTTGTGCTTAACATCTTATTAACAACTGTATGTTCCACTATACAACATAAAGCAAAAGCAACTCATTCATAACCTTAGGCAGTAGATAACAAAGTATATGATAGATCAGAAAAATCTCTTAGCCATCATCACAAATAATTAAATTTTAGCAGGGTTATTTTACTTTATCTCAGTAGTATACAAAAACGCTTTACAAAACTTATACCTGTTGCTCTCTCATTTTGAATGTCTTGATCCAGTTCTCAGAATCCTTAGTTCTAGAATCTTCTCCTCCTAATTGCTTCGCCAATATATCATATGTTTTCTTCTCGTGCTACATTATTTAAAGAATAGGCAATAAAGATTGGGAAAAAGAATTAGCCATAAAGTTTAACAACACACCACCAGTACAGCATATGATACAAGTCAGGAAGGACCTCATGACATTGGACTGCACAAGAAAATTCTGTAGCAATGGATTAAACAGGGCCAAACCAGGATATGCATGATTACTGTAGTTATGGATTTTTCTTGGTTAGATGTATCCCTATCCAACCCAATAGACCACTGAGACAAGTAGAGTCGGAGCAAAGCCACATAGCAGATCAGGATGTACCCAAATCAGACTACTACTTATAAAAATGAGGCCATAGAAATTATAGCCCTTATTTTAACACAGAATCAAGCAATAAAAAATACAAGCACACCCCATTAGTAGTTCACAAAACTTTGACCTGACTCAAAACATCAACCCAATGGCCAGCCAGCTGAAGCACAGGTTTTACAAAACCCGACTATTCCCGCACAAATCTTCCAACAAACAGAAACCCATAAACTAGAACAGAAATGAATTTCTTTTTTCCGCTGATATCATGCACTAAATGGGTAAGATACTAGAAAATCCTGGACCTCTCAATTTTGATCCTATGGTCTGCATTGTTTTTCTATGGATGGCCACAGGCTGTTTGGCAAAACACTACAATAGTGGAAAACTAGAATTTAGAATATTCCACTGTACCAACAGAGTTCAGTGAGGGTGAAGAAGTCAGAAAATGGGCCTATTCTAATCCTTCAGTAAAGGCACAATTTTGCCCTGATCCCCCCCCCAACAACAAAAATGAAATTGGCTATTCTGTCCCAAGTAGAATATTCTTATGGATGGCCACAGGGTTCTGACGGAGTTTTGACTGCACAGTATCCAGCCCAGTTGTACTTGGGCACAAAAACACATTTACATTCTTGTTCTTTTACTATACTACAACAATTTTTATATCCCAATGCTGCCAAAACATCTCTAAAAAGTTCATTCCTGGTGAGAGTCAAAGATCAGAGGACCCAGTTTGGATATTAGTGTCGTACCAATGAAGGCATGGATAGTAGCAGAGACAAGGACCCAAAAAACCCACAATACAGAAAAATATACCTGTATGGAGAGCTTGAAAGCACCCATGCAGTTGAAGGCAATGGCTAGAGCATGGTAGCAGACAGCAGTTTGGATGTGATCAGGGCCAAGGAGACGCTGAGTCTTGCTAAGCGCCTCCTGCAGGTAACGCAATGCTGTGTTCATGTTTCCTGTATCCTGATACATCATTGCCACATTTATCAGCGTCCCTGTCATGTCTGGGTGGTCAGGCCCACTTGAAAGGCTCAGCACCAGAAGTGTGCGTGACATATGCCGAAGCGCAAGGTCTACCTGATTCAGCTGATGGTAGAACAATCCCATGTTCCCATAACTGCAAGGAGAAACCAACCAAACAATTAATAAAAGATGTGGCCGTGCTGATGGGTGAGCATTGCTTGCTCATGAGAAGATGTTTTATTTGACTTATTAGAATACTGTCTTTTCAATTGTCCCCCATTTTCCCATACTATTGGATAGGCATTCAAATTTGCAGTGCAGGTCCTCGCTACCCTTTTTTTTCAGTCAAAAAGAAAACTTCCAAAAAATAGTCTACAGACATGTAATGAATAATTTTTTTCCTCAGAAGATTCCACATCAAATATTTTCTTTTCTTTTTTTTTCTTTATTTGGTCAAGGTGGACAGGAAGTGCCTGACAACAATTAACTTACGAAGAAACGTTCAGTTTTACAATGCCCATGAACAACAGATATGCCCAAATAACAAGAAGCTAATTTTGGAAGAAGATATGCCAAAATACCACATATATTACATTTGCCCCTATGAAAGGTGAAATAACATAATTTGCAAGAGTATATCAATATCACAATATCTATCCATAAATGGGAAACTTTCTGATTTCGTTCCTACCACAATGCATTTCTTTGAAGAATAAACAAACCACCCCCACTGTATCATTCAGTGAAAATAGAGTTTTCTTCATTTACTTTCAATAGGAGATCTTTTATGTTTCCAAATTGCATGCTCATGATAATTCCAATGTCTTTCATACCTATGTGCAGTATCAGGATGATCAAGACCTAGACATCTCTCATTTATTATGAGCTCTCTGTGCTGTTGCACCAATGCTCCTCCAACATCACCAGCATGGTATAGAACCATTCCAAGATATCTTATCATTTAAAGAGAAAAAAACGACGACTATTGATGTTATATGAAGTTGATAATCATAACTAACATAAATGAACACAAAAGTAACAGCTCTCAGTTCAATAGGACAATACAAACACCATTTGATAGAAAATATGTTGAAGCAGCAAATAAGATATTCATCATGTTTGGGAAGTAATGATATGATAACATTTTCAAAAGGCTAGAAATGGTACCTGCAACAGTTAGCAACATCCTTGTGCATAGGACCCGTAATCTATTATTATGCACCAAAAACCAATGAATTATATTGTCAGAGAGAACGCAAGAGAGTATAAATTTTCATAAAGAAAGAGAGAGGAGAGATACCTGTTGAAGCAAAGCAAATGCTTCGCTGAAAAGAGTGTAGGCTTCATTGAGTTTTCCCTGAAACAAAAGTTCATAACTATAAGCCATGTAAATTAAATAAGAGAATGTAGGTTTATAATGTATGCAGTACTGTTTAGGTATATAAACCATACAAGCATTCAGCAATTTAATTCTAATCATTTTTGGGTAGTACAACGAGGAACTGGCTATAATTTACTACCATATATGTAATCTTTAGTGCATCAGGTCCAATTGGACATGAATGAGGCTATATGAGATTAAACACCACAAGTTTGGAAAAATAATCCCGAAAAGAGAGTAACCAAAACAATTACAGTTTTAGGACCATTATAAAACTCACAACTGAAGAATATTATAATCATTCCCAAATGTATGAGATTTGTATTAATATAACCAACCAAAAATATGCAAGATAGGTACCTCTGCCAGACGGATTTTTCCAGCTTCCATGAGGTCATTGGCTTCAGTACAAACTGGTATTGAGTGCTTCACAACTGGCTGAAGATTCAAAATATCCGAGGCTTGAAATGGAGAGGATGATTGTAGATCATACTTCCTAGCTGCTATTGTTATTCCTATCTGCAACATTGGTACAAAGACAATGGTTAACTAAGAAATCAAACAGAAACAGTTTTAAGCTATAAAAATTGACCAAATTAAAAGTTAATGGTTGTACAGAAAGTTTCTTTTTTCTTTTTGAAAGCTGGTTGTACAGAAAAGCTACTAAATGCTTTGCCTATTTATGTGTTCTTCAGATTTTTTAGTCAAAATAAGAAGAGCAAACCTCAATTAATAAAAGCAAAAAAAAAAATTATGGAGGTTCTCTAACATTTATGAAATTAAGCAAATAAAAACACGAAAAAATTAGCAGAAAGCTGGTGGGGATGAAGATCATATAAAATTCTTTTTAAAATTACCTTTATGCACAGATTACGCAGGACAGGAACCTTTTTTACCATTGCCCTCACATCCTCCGGCAATTCAAACTACAAAAGAGAGCAAAATACATTACTAAAAAGGAAAAACTCAAACATGTAACACAAGTAACAAAGATATAGACCCATATCTCAGTACCTGGTACTTAAATTTTGCGAACTCACTGATGCTGGTCCAAGCCCCATCAGAGGTCAGTGTCGTGTATGAAACAGAACCTTTTGTCAAGGTCTGACCACCATGGGCTCGCCTTGTCAGGCCCCTAAAAGACTTGTTAGTCTGAAGTTCATGACCCTATGCCACAAAGAAGCCAATAAATAAGAAACAACCACAAACTCAATAAATAAAGATGTAGCTTCAATTATCAGCAGAACATGGATAAAGGCATAGGTGCTAAAAACAAATGATAAGCCAACAAAAATGTATTTGAAAATGTTCCCGCACTGAACCTAACCACAGTCCAAAACCAAACAAAATGTTTATATTATGTGCATTACCTTCTTGTGAGATTTAGATTGCACAGAGCTCCCTTTGGCGCTTGTGGGTTGAACATCACCCATAACACAGTTCAAGAAGTGAGCTACTGCAGGCCCCACATCATGGTCATCGGTTGCCCTTAACAAATCCTGAATACAGAAAATAAGAAATGTGGATTAGATCAAACCCTTGTTTCAGGGCATGTGAAAATAGGGAACTGTTTCAATTTTACACCAGGAAAACAGTGGGACCATGCTGGTCAAGTATTGGTACAGTATCGTGCACAGTAAAATATGAAATAAAAATTAGGACTGCAGTTCAAATAGGCACCAGTGATATGGGATCCATAAAACAGTTGGGCACAGTCAACTTGTCTTTTATATTTTCTTTCCTTGACTTGGTGCTCATTTGCACCCGTTCAACAACTCAATTTAATAAAAGTGAAAATGAGAAAGTACCTTGATGACATGTTTAGCAGATCTAACAACAATTTCCGTCACAAATAAAGCCCAGAGGTGAGGCATATTCTTCACCACGACAGCAATCTGCCAAAAAAAAGGGAGAATTCAATTATATTTGATTTGTTGTAGTATTCTACAGTAACAGGTTTTCTACTAAATGGAAACAATGTGGGTCACAAGAAGCAAACTCAATTCACCTTCCCAAGGTAGCGCACGTTTATTCCATGGCTATGCAATGCATCAGTCAATGTTTGACCGTCCATGGGGGATATATCAAGGGCACAAAGGTCTTGGACAAACTTTGGAATGACAACATCTGCGAGGTATGTACCAACCTTGCAGACAAGAGCTTCATCGGCCTTAGTTTCCTATAAAAGAAGAGAAAAGATAGGGATACAGAGACTTGAAAAAATAAAGAAATAAATAGTTTGTCCACCTGTTGACTGATATAATTGAGTAGCTTTACTAATACCAGACGCAACGGAGGTGGGGTTCAGATTTTGGTTCAGTAGAAACCAACACATTAAAATAGACTTTCCAGTCAATAATCATCATTCCTTCTTTTACAATTATATATGTGAGATTCTCTGAAGAGGTCAAAAGGGGAGAGAGAGGGAGAGAGAACCTCTGGAGGTCCTGCAAGTTTGAATTCTGTCAAGACATTTGGGTTGAACAGTATTTCAGAGCTAGGTGTTAAGCCAGTCTTTTCATTGGGTTCTTCATGCTCTTTGGTACTGGTTTCCTGAAAGAAAAATCATTTAATTGGTACTCAGGTATTCAACATGGAATAACGCAAGATGCAGGAATGGCACCATGTACCTACTAAATAGGTATAAACACCCATATATAGACATAATGCATAAAAAAAAGTGGTACTTGATACAAATAGCATAATACAAGAAAAATGAAATGATGCATAACATGCTACACAATAAGCTGTATATCCTAGAGGTGGGTGAGTTTTTTAATGATATGAAAATCACTAAAGTGTTGAACTTGCATTCATAATGAATACCACCAGTAGTAGACCTAAAATCCTCAAAATTATCCTTACCGATGAACCAGTGGCAGGATTATTTCCAGAATCATGAGCTTCAGATTCTTCTTCACCCTTAGGTTCAGATTGCTTTGATGTTGCCTCAGACTGTTTTCCATTTTAAGAAAAGCAAGTATTACCATACTCAGTTGTCACTAGACTTATTACAAAGGTTAATATCATCACTCAGATGGTAACATTTAGCCAATATCAGGTTCCTTTTTTTTTCATTTTTGTGCTTGGGACATGATTGCACAGTTGAAAGTATTACAAGCACCGTCCTAACTAAACAAATTAATGAACTGAAACAAGGTTTAAGGCCTAATTGCACAACATAGATTCATTGAAATTAAGCCCTTCGATCAAAAGACAACAGGTGTTAGGCAACTTGGGTGAATATGACTACTATTTGCAATCCTTAATTGAAAACAATAAAAAATAGTTGGTGACAAGGGTACCTCAATAAATGAAGAAATGAGTTCGGGCCTCAGCACTGAAAATCGGTGCTCTGATCCTGTGTAATTTGAATCTCGAGGAGTCACTCTCATCAAATCCAACAAATAGTGCCTAATTGCAAAGAAGTAAGAAGTTAGAAATTAATAAAGAAAGTGACAACAAAAAATATGCTCTGTATTCTGAAGAATAGATGAGTCATGAGGAATATAAGCAACTGACATGGAGTACTACTAGATACAAATTAGCCTTCAACTAAAACCACAACACCACACAACATTTTCACCAAAGGGCTTTAAACAGAAGTAACCTGTCATCACTTCCAACAATGCCCTTGCACTCGACAGGTGCAGCTAGCTTGATCGGGTTTCCAGAACCATCCAGAACCTCATGCTCCTTCAAATGGAGTCGTTTTGCTGCCTCCACAACCTAAAAAAAGTAGTTTCTTCCAAAATGAATAAATAAAAATATCGAAGGAAGATTCTTTTTTTTTTTTTTGAAAATTGGCAGTGGCTGCCAATTGAATATCGAAGGAAGATTCTTTCTGCTAATTTCTTCATACAAATAAAAGGCAAACTAACCTTTTCATGGAAGGATTCATTCCAACAAATTTTCTTGCCATTGTCGACAGAGCCATAAAGAAGAGACTCTGACTTGTCCCCTTGTAAAATGCCAGGAATAATGCTCTACAGACCAAAAGGTAAAGAAGTTAAAAAGGAGAATTCTCAACACATGAGATATATAAAATATCCTTATGCATATGAAGGTTCAGTTCAAAGTAGGTTAACTGATTTACAGCTTCCCAAATATGTTCTTAATATTTTTTTTATTCGCAAACACTATATGTGCACTGTGAGTGCACAAACACTATGAGTGCACTGCCATAATAAATAAAGGTCCTCTCACAATTCTCAAACACTATGAGTGCACTCCCCCCAAATAAAGCTGCATAATTGAAGGGATTGCATTTACAGTGCCACTACGAAATATTGAAATGGCCAAGACAAAAGCCTTAGAAAGGACTTTGCCTAGTTCACAGTAAATGTAGGAATATACAAATATGTTACCTGTGCAACAACCCTAAATCCTCTGTAGTCAATGATGGCCATTGCAAGGTTGTACAGCCCAGGTACATCAGCCTCCTGGTATGCCTTGGTACCTCTCAGGTCATTATTTGCTGAGTCATACGTAGCCTGCTCGCTGTCAGCTATCTGAACCTCATCAGCTGTGTCGGCATTTGTTGCTGGCATTGTTGGCTTAGTTTGGCCGGAGCTTTCATGAGGCCTGTCAGCTGAAGTGGGCTTCTTCTCTTTGGATAGGTTTTCAAAGTAGGAATCCAGAGCAAAGCTAAAGAAGATATTGTTGTGTACATACCTACAGAAAGATAAGAATATTTTGGTCAATAAATAAGTGCTCATTAAAATCAACAACAAAAAAAAAGATACCATTTTAGACCAGAATACATAATACAACAATATAATAAATAGTTCCTTGCTGATTACAAGAAAATACTGGATCTTTGCTTTGGATTAAGATTTTCAATCTCAGTTCTGAGTGCTGCATGAGTGTGGCAATTACCAATACAGAGTTAATATGAAGTAGCCAACAATTGCACAGTTCTATTAGACCAAAAAAATCTGCTTAAATTCAATAAACCCCTTTTGATATTTCATTCTTTCTTTTGAGACGGTGAGGGACGAAGAACCAGCAGGCACCCTATCAGTAATGCCCCAACGAAAAGAAGGCATGACCAGTACAAAGTGGCATACTATGAACAAATAAGAATGGTGAAAATCTGATACATGCAAAGACTGATATAGAATAAACAAACAGTGCTTAATCACATTAAAAAAGGTATGATCGATGCAAAACAAAATATCCAATAGGAAAGATTTTCAGGTTGTCTTTTGGAGGCAGCGAAATCATTGATCTAACAAAGTTTTGGGTCGAAACTTACATATGGAAGCACTCCGGATCAGTTGGGTTGATAGGAAGCACGCATCGGTTGATCACACCAACAGCACCCTTCACTGCTGCATCAATAAAGTCGCATGACACTTTGTACAGTGCCCTGCCCCGCAGAATCCTACAAACAGCAGAAACAAAGATCAAGGCAAGATGAGATGTAAGAAAACTGAATGTAGTATACAGCTGACTGGGAAAATTTTCATATCATTTTGTTAGTAACCTATAATCCAGTAACTTCGCTTTAAGATCATGAACCAAATGAAAAAAAGCTTTCAGAGAAATCTTGGGTTCCAAACTCAACGGGAATACCATACACAAAATGGGGCAATTAGAATACTCTTCCTTCTCAAAAGTTCAGTCAAAATGCCCCTCTAAAATTTTTGTGAAACTACCCTTGTGGGATCCACGTTTACTCTATTTAACCTCCATTTTTCCCTTCCCTTCTATTACTTTCTTTAATTTTGAATATGCATGAGAATAACATCAAATTACTCCCATTTTAATAACGATTTATTCATTATGATAATTTCATAAAAAAATGTTAGATTAAATTTTTCAAGTGTAAAAATAAACCATTTGGTGGTAAGGAGTCAATTATTAGAGGATTTTGTATTAATAGATACTCTTTTTTAAGAGATTTGATACTCTAGAGTCTCATTGAAGAATTTGATGACTGACTGAAGTAATGCAAAAAAAAAAAAAATTAATGGCTTTGGTTTATTTTTTTCTTCTTGTAAAAGAAAATAAATGAATATTGTATTTCTTTCTCCTCCAAATGAAAAAATCTAAATACTTTCAGCTTAGTATATCCATGATTCGAGTAGAATCCAGCAGATATTTTGTTTATTTCATCTAAATTTATGGAATTTCAAAATATTAATTGACTTGAATAATGAAATTTGAAGTCGTGTCATATAAAAGAACATTAGTTTTTTACCATTCAAAGGGCATCTTGCATTTCTTTCTGATGCATTGTGTTAATTTCATAACAAAATATTGGTGGAATGTTATTTTCTTATTTTTATATGAATTGTGTTAATTTGAAGAGTTCAGTCAAAATATTGGATTTTGTATTTTAACTAATTTTTGTGTATATGAAAATTTATAGATTTGAAGTTATTAAATTATAAAAGAAATCATTAGAGGGCATATCTTTTTTGTATTCATAATAATTTAAATTATTATTCAAAACAATAACAGATAACTGCCTGATTATGTAGTTGCATTTTATAGGGGTTTATACTATATGTTTATAAAAAAATGAAAATAACAATGCCACTAAAATTTTGTTTTCATTTCTATTATTTTGTTATAAAACAAACATAATGTGTTACAAAAAATCTATTTTTGTTTTTACAATACTAACATGATGGATGAATTGTTGTTCAAAATAAGAGTAATTTGATTTTAGTCTCATTTTTATGATTAGAGGATGTAATAAATAGGAGGAAAGAGAGAGAGAGAGGTAAGAATAGATTAAATTGGATCCCATAAGGGGCAATTTGACAAAAATTTTAAAAGAGGGGCATTGTGACTGAACTTTTGGAAAGAAAGGGTATTTTATAAAATTGCCCCACAAAATGTCAATCAAAACACATCAACCATGTAACTACAATTAAGATATAAGTCAACATGGGAAAACTGCTTTAGAGTAGTGTGTACAACAGAAAGATTCGGGGGGGGGGGGGGGGGGAGGAAGACCTCTCCTGAGAGTTGGTATGAGGGAAATCACGGCAAGACTGGAGCTCCTCATTCCAGTCTCGTTGCATTCCAATTGTATCACTTCCGTATGTTAATGTTACTGCTTCTTCTGCTCTGGCTGCATCCCTTTTGTGCTCTGTCAATACCAAATTTCCAGATTAAAATAAAACTATACAATTTCAAACAAGCCCCCTGACTTTGCCGCCCGAAATGTAATATCAGTGACCAGAACTGAACAAAAGTGAAGTTGCTATTTGGTAAACCCCCCTCACCCAACCTAATCTCCAAGAGAAAAGTAACTATAATTAGAGAGAGGGAGAGAGGAAACAAGGATATAGCTATTTACCTGGAAGAGGGAAGGTGCCGAGCCATGAATTAGGGGGCATCAGAGATTGCACATTTTCAAAAGGATGCGCTGATGCTTTCTGGTCCAAGATTTCACGAAAACCTACAAGAAACAAACAAAATGGTCAACGACAGACATATCGAGAGCTTCTTTCAGGGAAGCCCTGGGAGACCGCTAAACGCCATCTGTGTCATGTAAAACTAGGAAGCCTTAAACCGAGTGTCGCCACTTTTTGGGAAAGCATCCTGTGGAACAGGCTTAGGACAAATTCTTTTTAATCCATTTCTTTTGAGAAAAGTTTAATCACCCCCCTATACAACCTTAACCTCCAATATATACAGTACAACCCCTGCAAGATATAAGATTATATCTCCATGCCCATATCAAAATATTTAAAAGACATATAATATTGCCAGTGCACCTCCCCACACAATTGCTTCAATAATACCCCTTCCTTTCCTTCCCTTCTATGTAGAAAAGAACAAGCAGGAAGACTTTGGGCATTTTTAAGACAACTGAAGCAAAGGTATCACTCAAATATCTCGGTCCACTAGAAACATCAAGCTATTTTAATATTATGGAACTTCCAAAATGTTGTACCTTTCTTGAACTTGGGGCTGAGCTTTTGTAGAAGGCCAAATAAGGTGCTTGACTCATGAGAGGTTTTTGAAGGCCTTGGATCCAGTGTTGCTGCTGATGCGCTGGAATTCACATAAAAACCTTTTGTGCTCCCTGTGATGCAGTAAGTATTCCCTTCCACCGTTGTTACATCAATATATATGAGATCACCGACCAACCTTCACAAAATTATTAAAAAAATAAATAACATCAAAATAACATATATTATATAACATTTTCTGGGTTGCAAAAAACAAAAAAGAGTAAAAATGCAATCTAGAAACAATGATAATTCTCTTGTTAATGAATTTTCTATGAGAAAGGTTCATCTACAGCACTCGGAAATATCACAAGCATTGCAATATTTTCAATTAGGAATTAGATAGACGCCCAACCAGTAAAGGCAAAGTGATTTAAAAGAAGCATTCACAAAGAAAACTATATTTTTAGTGAAATTTGTGCTTAGGTAATAACACCAGGCTATCGTTTAATCCAATTTCTCAAAGTTCACAAATAAAGTTTATGTGTCACTGATCATCTTGGTACAAAAAATTGAGTACCAATAAGGACCTGACCGGTACAACATTAGCCAGTAATTAGCAAATTTTCAAGAGGTATCAAAAGACTAACTTCCTGTAACTGGGAGGAGGGTTGAAGGAAGAGAAAACAATGCTCTCGATACATTTAATATCCTTTGGTCCCGGCAGGATCAGATTTGGTATGGAGTTTGCCACGTCCTCCATAAACCCTAGTCCATCAATCTCCTGAGCTTCTTGTTTCCCACTATCTAATATAAATTAAAAAAAAAGGAATTAAGCATCATATTGAAGAATCTGCTCATGTATGTAACATTTTAAAAGCAAAAGTTCATATTGAATGTTCAATGGTATGATACATCTAAGAGTCTGCATGCTCTTAATAGTAATAACTCACTGATCATGCAGTTCTACAGAAGTAATCATGAACGCTAAATTGTTTTAGTTCTATCAAAAATGTTCTCAAGGAAAAGAAGACATTTCAAATGTTTTGTGAGAGCGTATAGGATTCATATTAAAAAAAATTAGGCGAAGAGACCTGAGGTCTTCTGCTGGCCAGCCTCATGCTGTAAAGCAAGAGATGAAGAGAGAGAAGCATGAAGATTAGATAGAGAGAGGAGGTCCCTTGAACGCTTCACATGATGTCTAATTGATCTCTCGTCATATAATTCTACAAAACCACATTTGTTACGAATAGGTAAAATAAAAACAGCGAGCAAGAAGCAGAGGAAAAGAAAAAAGATAACAGAAAAAGGAGATTTGTTTCTCATAAATGTCCAATTACATGAGCAATTTACACCTTTATTATCAAAATAGCTTCAGAATTACTTCAGAAGCTTCCTTACTGGGCAAAAATGTACCTATTGGACATTCTGTGCCAGTATCATAGACTATAAATGTACAGTTTAAGCCCCCATTGATGTTCCCGTTTTTTTTTTCTTTTCTGGAGGCAGAGTGGTTTGAAGGGGCCTGCAAATTTTAGGCATCCTAACAGAAGAAATAATCAAGAAAACCAAATGGTTCACTATTAACCTTGCGTTAGCTTGGCGCCAACACATAAAACTATAATCATTGTATATCAATCACAATATGTCACAGCTGAACAACTTTCCAAATTCAGCTTTCAAAGGGTCATATACAAATACTCACCCCTACAAAAAAAACATAATTGTGTACTTACTGGGGATAAGTTCAAGGGAGCAACCACCAGTGGTGATGTCAGCAACCTCGGAGATCTCATTGTAATCCTCCATGAGATGCGAGAAGCCATCTTTAGTATATAGCACCAGATTGTAGCATGTGTAAAAGCATGTCTCTGGTGCATCAAGTAAGAACTGCCTCACATCCATTACTGAGTCGCCAGGGCTCAGCTGTCATTTACAATATTGAAAGGTCAGGATCTCGTTGACACGTTGGTTACACAGGTTGGTTTTCTACTAGTTGGTGCTGTTTGGCATCTTATTTTGCAGTTTGTTGATGTCTAAGCAACAATTGAAATCCAATGGCAATGCACAAGGCACAATCATTTTTAAATCCAAGAAAAAGAAAAAACAGAACCATCAGTACCTACATTTATTGGATCAAAAAAAAGTCATACCATATGAAAAAAAGACTTGACAAATTAAATTTGGTTACAAAACTGGACAGTCTGGAAATGTCCGTTTTTGTTAATCTTATTCTCAAACTTTTGGAAAGGCTAGACAAATAGAACAAATAACTTCATCCCACAAATTCATGATAAATAATAACCAATGATTTCATAACCTAGAGTATTACCCAAAAAGATCGGTCAAGTATAAAAGTCCCAATTTGAACATCAGTAAGGAAGCAACTCCAACAAATACAAAAATGCAGAAAGCTTGTCTGAAATAAAGTATTGACTGTAGATAGAAGATACTATTGATCAAATAAGCTAACAGAAACCGCCATAATTATAATAGTGTGAATAAATGAGACAAGCTTGCCTGAAGTTCAAGTTTTTCCCCAGATTGAGCGACCTTCACTTGAACAGGATACAAGCCTATCTCCCCTGGAAAAAACAAGAGTGTACTTACTATTACAAATTTATACATATTAGAAAGTACATCAATTGAGAGAAATTCAAAGTAATTTAATGTTGGTGCGAAAGAAAGGTTCTACTATACTAGGATTCTGGGAAGTTACAACTATTGCTATAATCATCCAAATAGTGGCACAGATAATAACAAAGAGCTCCTATAGCAGGACAAATCCTGTACATCTTCAAATCCTCATTATTTCAAAAAATACAGAAAAAAAATCACAGTAAACGAGCTCACTACCTTCTCTTTGTTTCCCGGGACTCGGTTTCTCATTGGCCTCTTCCTCCTCCACATCTGCTGGTGCCTCCTCAGTGTGAACCTCTGTATCAGGGTTTCCAATTTCTCCATTCGCTTCACCGTTTGGAGGGTTTTCACCAGCTGCAGAGCCATCAGAAGCAAGCACAGACGGTTCCACCGGCTTCAATTCAGGCTCGGCAGTGTTCACTGGACCCGAGTTCGAACTAGCAGCCTTTCCCTTCCTTGCCTTATTTGATTTCCCAGCCATCTGTTTCAATCAAAAGAAAGAGTTATCAACAAACATTACTGCGATCTACGACGATCGGAGAACCCCTTGTTCTATGGATAAGTAATCAAGTATTAGTCGACGATTAAGCGAAAGAGACCAGTAAATCCAACAGAGAAAAACGTTCGAGAAGAGAGAAGAAGAAGGTACGAACCGATGAGATGGATGGGGGCGAAGCCGCGAAGGAGAACGAATGGAAGAGAATCGAAGAAACGCGGAGAGGAAGAAGACGACAGCTAGGGTTTATAGGGTTTTGCGAAAGAAAGAGAAAGAGAGAGTGAAGAGGAGCGAGCGAGCGTGGGGGCTAAGAAGGGGGCGGCGCGCCTTGGAAAAGAGAGAGAGAGAGAGAGAGAGAGAGATGATATGATGATTGATTAATGAAAGGCTATTTTTGGAACAACAGCCTCGTGTTATGTTGTGTTATTTTGTTAGCACTTTTTCTTCGCGAGAGTGATGAAAGAAAATTTACAAGGATATTTTGCACGCGTAACCTTTAAAAATATGAAAATATTAAACGTAAGGAAAATGTTTGGGAGAGATAAAAATCGACACTGAATTTATTATTTATATTAACTATTTTATTATGTTTTTGATAGTATTTTTATTATTTAATTTAGATATTATTAATATAAATAATAATTCATGTAAGTTGAATAACAAAAATATTGTATAAATAAGTTGTATAATAAAGTCGTTAATATGAATAATAATTCATTTAATCTGAATAAGAAAGTTGGTATCGATTATGATATCTATATATTAGCTCCGTAAACATAAATGTGTATTCCCATTACTACGGAAGTGTGTTGTTATTTTCATATAAAAGTTTCAAATGCCTCCGCTATATTTTCATTGTTGATGATATGTAATGTACCTACATTCTTAATGATGGATGTATATGAAAAATTGTACTTTATTTAGTCATGGAAATTTCAGTTTTATGGTCGACAATTTTTTAAATTAGAAACATCAAAGCTCAGCGATTACGTTTTTAATGATGGATATATATGAAAATTTTCATCATCCATGAAATTTTTTTATTACAACACTTTTACATGACTATATTTGGAAATTTCAAGCTTTTAAAGCGCCACGCTCTGCAGCTTCAAGGACAGAATTGTAATATATCATATTTAAGATGGTAGTTTTGGAAAATTCATGCATTTTAGAAAGCTGAATATTTTTCTCACTTAGCTAATACAAGAAGAAATAATATTTTATTTAGAGCAAAGCCGGATCTATTAAAAAATAAGCACTACTAAGTGCCCCTTTAATTTTAAATATTATTAAAAATTGTTATTTTTTTTAAAAAATCAATAAAATTAATATATTAATGTTAAATTACATAGACTTAATATTTAATAAAAATAATATATGTATATATATTTTATTTTATATTTCTATTTATCGGATTTTCTGAATTCGTTATTGAATAAGAGGGGGTTGTTTATTAGGGTTTTAAGTTTGGTTTCATGGCTTTTCATAACATTGATGGGTTTGCATCTGGCCTCCATTGGGGTCAAATATTTGGTTGGAAATATCATGCACCTCTCCCTTTTTAATGCAAACATATATACTATTATCATTATATATAAAAAAAATATCAAAATTTAATACATGCACATGTGCATCACGTTTTCTGAAAGAGTCCCTCAAAAGTATTCTTTTTACATGTTGTTGGTATTATCATTTTTTTTTATATTTTGACATGCTGATTAATTTTTTGGTGTCTTTAGGAGCAACTAGCAAGCAAAAGGTTTAATGTCATCTTACTGTTTATTTATTTGTCTTGTTGATATGTGCATGCCACTTGTTTCTTATCCATATGTGATGTGAAGTGATGTGATGCATTATGTAATGGATCCATTTGACAATAATAACAATCGATGAATTGCAACTAACCTTTAATAAGTAATCTATAATTATATAAATTCTATGCAAAGATTACTATTCCGAAAAGATACTATTCATTGTTACTGTTCTGAGAAGATATCGTTCGCAATACTGTTTATCTACAGTAGCAAAGGACGGTCTTCCAATAAGATTATTATTTATATTATTGTTCATCCCACAAAAAACCGTTCATATTCGTATGCAATTAATTAATGACTCTATTTCGTATATGATAAAAAATTAATGACAAATTCTTCACGGCACAACGAAGCGTGTTCTATTTTCTACTTATATGAATATGTAGTTGGTTCATATGTAATTAATTATGAATATTTATAATATCACGTCTGAGCATCTCATCTCATATGTGCTCTTTTGTTATAATATAAATTATGTATTTCGGTTCATCTTTTGAAATGTAAATTAGAAACAATGTATTATTTTTTCGTTGTGTGCAATTATTTGTAATTCTCAAACATTTACGCTACCAATAGTATTTTAATTAATTACACTGTTTCTAAAAATAATTAATATTTCCTATCATACAAACAAGATTTTATAATATATACTATATGTACATCTAACACATCAAAAAATATACTAATATTAAAAACAGTCGAAAACGCGACAGAGTGCGTTTGTTTGCTAGTTCGGTGTAATTTGAACATTATTTGGTTATTGATCAAATCAAATTGCTATGTTTTTAAATCATTTAATATATAACTAATTAATTTTCAAATTGCGCAAAATTTGATAGATGACAATTTAAGTAATGAGAAACAAGTTTTTTTTCTAGGACTTTTCATATCATGTTCGCAGTTATCAAATAAAAATTTCTATATCATGATTTTTTTTTTTGGTTTTTGGATCGAGGATCACTAGCACAAATTTTAATGCATGTCCATAAAATTTTGATGCATTATTGTGTATTTTAATATAATCAAATGGCAAAAATGTGAATTTTCTACAAGTCAAAATAAACAGTTCACTGTCAACAAAAATATCAACCCTCCACACATGCAAATTTATACAAAGTTTACATGTAATATAAAAATTTAAAATATATACACATAATTTTTTTTTTTACACAATTCATATATAATCTGCTTTAACATATCAAATTTATTTGTTCACATCAAAATTCGTGCGGATGACCCATTTGGAACAATTGGATTTGAGCTGTGTTCACCTAGGAAAATAGCTGGATTAATTTGGCTACATACAATATTCCATTTCTATCATGAGGTAATTTTCTTTCTTTTTTTTTTGTAATTAATACTGTGTGCATTATATATTCTAAGATCTGACAATTCGTGACAAGATCACGCCAACTAATTGATTAAATTAAATGTTGTAACCTGATTTATTTAATTAATTCTGACAGGAAGACCCAATCAGTGGCTAGCATGTGTTGGAATTATTTAATTCAAATTTTTTCAATTTTAATTCCTAATTTTTTGGCTGTTTGAAGGAATCAGGAGTCAGGACATATTTTCTCAATTTTAACAAAACAAAAGTCGTTATTATTATTTTTTTTAGTCTTTGTATTTGTTTATTCTTTTTTTTTTTTGGTAGGAGGCTAACAGGTCTTTTTTTTTCCAAGCAAGAAAACCCAAAACCAAATCAAAAAAATAATTTAAAATAAAACAAGAGTAGTTTGTTAAGGAGAAATAAATACTGGGGTTAACGGGAGTCCTCGTATCAAAAAAAAAAGTAGTTTGTTAAGGAGGAATCCAAAAGATGTTGTTTTCCCATATGTTTTTATGTTCAAAAGCAGTAGTTTAAAAGTACGCCTCTCATTTGTCAAGCGAAGTAAAATCAAAACAGAATAAATATTATATTATTTTAAAATATTAATATTTAATACTAGTAAAATAAATAGATGAAATAATAAGAGTAAAAAATGTGAAAAAATAAGAAATTTTGTAATGTAACTTTATTCCGCCATTATAGATATTTTAAGTTACTACATCTTAGATCACTTTCGTTTTATGCATTAAATCAACTTAAAGTACTTAAATTATCTTTATTACATTTCTCAAATGGAGAGACTAATTTATGGAACGGTGAAATGCAATTCTCAACCAAAAAAAAAAGAAATTGATGACAACGCTGGTTTTCAATCAATAAGTCCTTTTCTATAATTTCACCTCAAATTATATTAAAATACATTCAAAATATTTTTGAACATATTTATATACATTTTTAATCAATTAAACATCATTTTTTTATTGAATTAACATCAAAATTCACTTATAAACTGTTAGATATATTTTTTTTGTTATTTATATGTGATTTTGGAACTAAATCGATTAGTTATGACTTATATTTCACCTCATTAAAATATATTTAAAACACTTTTAAACATGTTTATACACCTTTTTAATTTGGCCTCATTTCTAATTAAACTGTAAATTAGGTGGCAGATTGGACGTCTACTTATCAAATAAAATATTTCATGTCTGAAAAAATTGATATAAATATAAAACTAATTGATTTTTTTTAATGATAATTAAGTTTGTGCAAAAAAAAAAATTTAAGAACATGTTTGATTCATTCAGAAATATTTAAGGATTAAAATCTAAATTTCACCTTACCGTTAATATTACGTTTACATCTCATCCAAAAATTTCTCAACCATCAAGGGAGAAAACACAGCAAAATAGAGAAAAAAAAGAAGCCATGAAGTAAACAACGCAAGTTATTGCATTCAATTTAGTTTCTTCTTTTTTCCCCAATAATTTAGTTTCTTAATTTATTGTATATATATATATACACACAAACTAGTGACTTCATGTGCACAACAAACAACTTCACAAGTCACAAACAGTTTGCTCTGCTTAATTTCTCAGAACCAATTTACCCGTCGGTACCACCTCCGATTCACCGAAAAGAGAATCGACAGTCAAGATCTCCTGCTCTTCCCCCATCTCGTCTCTCTTGTCACATCCACAACTAAACATCTGGCGTATCTCAGCAGCGCTCTTCCATTTCATCATGTCACCGATAATGCCGGCTGCCATTTCCGATACACTCTCATTTTCAGCTCATTGGCTGCCAATAAGAGCTCGAACAAAACTTGATAGTTCTCCGTCAGATGCTCCTCCACTTGGAAACGATGATTTCGGTCTGATTAAAGTTCTGCACATAATACATCAGCTTATCAAATGCCCTACTCATGGTGTTCTCTAGCTTGATGGTACCACCAACATGGCCGTTGTAGATTTCTCGCTTTATTAGGTCAGAATCGTAGAGAACGGCTTGGTTCACAACGAACGAATCGCCGTCGCTAGTCATGAGATGTATGATTCCGGTGGTGGTACTGGTATGATCTGATTGTGGGGAGAATTGGGATGATCCCTTGACAAAAGGGAAGAAGAGGGTTAGGTAGAAGACCAGTGGAGCTCCAGCAGCCATTTTGGAAAATTTGGCACTTGGATTGTTTCTTCTTTTTTTTTTGTCTGAGACCATTTACATCTCGTTTGAATAACATGAAGAGAAACAGAAAGGAAGTAAAGAGTAAGATGAGAGAGAATGAAAGGGGAAGAAATATTATTATATTTTATATTCTCTTGTTTGATTCGTGTTCTTAACTTTCGTTACACTTTAATTTGAAGAATAACAAAATATAAACTTTAAAAAATTAAAAAACATTAGACAAATAACTTCTATTAACCTTTTTACCTTCAAACAAATATCCAACCAAATAAAAATTAATTAAAAAAAATTATTTCTCCCCTCCCCCCCCTCCCTCCCTTCCCTCTACTCTCCATCCAAACAAGGTGTTATAGGAGGGAACTTTGTAGAGATCTCCATTTATTTCTAGTATCATACAATGGAAACAACGTGAGATGAGATCTTCCATTTTGAATGGAGATAAGTATTAATTCATTTATCAGAACTCATCACTTTGAGGCTTTGACTAAACAATCAACCAAGACCACACTACTTTGACTTCTTGTGTGCGGCCATGGATTTGACCTACGTGCTTTGGAAAAAGAAAAAACAGTGTTACCTTTTTGTTGTAGTTCGATCTTTATGATATCATTGGAAAGAGTAAAAAGATTAAAGTGAAATATAGTTTACAATCATTCGAAAGATGAAGAATTTTTTAAATTGTTATAAATAGCCTGAAAAGAATTGACAGCCTTGGTACTACATAAAAGAAAACCTTCTACATGGAGATGACGGGTGAAAACGGATCGGATACAGATTGAATAGTGATAAAATTGTATCCGTATCCGTTTTAATTTTTCGGATACAAATACGAATATGGATATATTCGAATACAAATACAAATCGAATATTAAACTAATACGAATACAAATACATCTACAAATACAGTCGGATATAGTCGAATATGAATTAAAACTTATTTAAGTTTTATAAAATTCATTGAAATTTATCATAAAATAATTCTTTCAACACTATTAGTTATTAAAAAATATATAAATATCATTGAAAACACTAAAATTCATAATATATATCTAATTATAGTGATAAACAACATAATTTTTTTTTCATAATGTATATTAAATTATATAATCTATATCAACTATTCGGATACGGATAATTTAAATTTAACCATATCCGTATCCGTATCTGTACGGATATTAGGTATCCGCATCAAATTTTTGGATACGAATCGAATACAAATCGGATATTATCCGTACCATTTTTATCCCTAATGGAGATCCATATTGAGGGCTAAACATCAGCAAACTAAACTCAGTGGTGACTCATTTAACTTGAGGGAATCCATTTGAGTTACAGATAAAACATGTCACTTGGCAGGATATATAATTTAACAGAAACTCAGATAAATTTGACTTGCTAGCCTACAATGTTTCAAAAACAATGCTACAGGAAACTGAACTAAATTCTGAATAGAGCAATTAAAATTAGTAAATGAGAATAGAGCAAAAATAGAACAATTGGGATTAGAGCGAGAATATTTCTAATTTTGTGTTGTTCGAATTAGTGAAAATATTATTTGAATTGTATGGTTGAAATAATGATAGAGATAATGAATGAAATAATGATATATTTTCTCTCTCTTACGAAAAAAGCAAACTGTTTGGTGGGAAATGAATAAAAACAAGACAAAAAACATTTTTTTAAAAGGGTTGTTCTCTTGCATTTTGCTATTCCAAGTTTCAGTAAGAATAGGAGAATAGAGCTGTTATTGAGCTGTTCGGAACAGCAAATGTGCGTTTGGATTGAATCAAATTTAGAACAGCAGCGCTATTCCAGGAATAGATTTGTTCTTGACTGATCCAAACATACCCTGAGAGATTAGTTGGCATTATTTGCAACTTTAGTCCCCAATAAAAAGCAATCATCAGAATTTCTGAACAAAAACTCTGGATGTATCATCATGCATCGATAAAAAACAATCATCAGAAATTCTGAACCAAAACAAAAATACCAGTTAAAAAAGAAATACAGTTTTGAGCCAGTATCTACAACAACACACCTTGAGAGAAATTACTGAGCATTATTCCTGTAATGGTACAACCCCCCATGGAAGTAAATTAGAAACTAGTTACATTTTTTGCATTTGGTTTTGATTATTGAAATCCAACTAACGAAACCGATTGAATCAACCCAGGCATGATTTTTTCATTTTGGTTTTTATTTAACTATTATCTTTAGGAAAAAATAAAGCAATTCAAGAAGTTGGACTCTGAATCTGGCCCCACCAAAGAATCTGAGATTTTGGTTTGATTCATGATCACAAATTCACAACCTATTATTTGGTTTATCCGGTCAATAGCTCCACAAACCTAAATAACAATTTGCTCAAGTTGATTTGGTTTGAACCAGATCAACATGCAAATTCCAAGTGAAAAGAACAAACCTTTTCAGCTTCTGAGGTGTTGGTAATCAACAGCTTAGATCAATTTGAGCTAAGCTACTGACATAACAAAAAAGACATGCAAGGCCAATAAAAACCAAAGATATAAGTATGTTAGTTATTTTAATTGATTAAAAGTCAAAGAATAGAAAAATATGAAATAATAAATAAGTCATAGATATATATATAGTGCATTGATTATGTAAACCATAGCTGAAAATAAAATTAGGGAAATCATTATTTAATTGGATTCGGATTAGAGAAGTCAATATTGGATCAGATTAGGCTGGGCCAGGTCCAATAATCATTATTCAATATTAACCTTACATACAAGAACATATGCATTGCATTGAACATGGTACCATGTTCTCACATTTGGCATCACAAAATTTACCGACAGGCCTTACTAGATAGGGTACTAAAATGTTCTACTTGTATCTACATATCTACTTCATCTCGGGTATTACTATTAGATTGACGTTGATTGGTTCTACTTAGATAACTTCACATAGATGACTCGTAGAGTTTAGTTCAAGTACTATTTTTTAGAATCATCTTTGTTTTGGAACTAAATAATGAGGGACTACCAAAAGAAATACATTCATTTATTTAATAATACAAGTTATTGGTTTCACAGTTTTTGTGTGCATTACTAATAAAATTACTGTTAGTACTTCTTGTCCATTGAAAAGAAGAGCACAACATTCATCCAATAATTAAAAAAAAAGAAACAGTTTCTCTGTAATTCACCAATGAAATCATTGCTATAACATTTTGCCCTTTGGAACAAAGAGCCACAAGCAATAAAAAAAAAAACTACATTCATCCAATTAGAAAAGAAAATGGTTTATGGGTTTTTATGTACTTGCTAATGAAATAATTGCCAGAACCATTTGCCCGTTTGAAGAAATTCACAAGCAATAAAAAAAAATTAAATTCATCCAATTAGAAAAGAAAATGGTTTATGGGTTTTTATGTACTTGCTAATGAAATAATTGCCAGAACCATTTGCCCATTTGGAAGAGATTCACAAGCAATAAAAAAAACATTAAATTCATCCAATAAAAGAAGCAACTGATTTTACCACTCAATTAATATTTGCCCATTTGCGGTTTCTAAAAACATGACTAACTATATCTTTTTTAAAAAGAAGGTCAATAGCATCAGTTTCCGTTCAATGTATATATTTTTTTTTTATTATAACGGCAGAAAAGATAAAAGGAAAAGGCAAGAAACTTCTCTCCACAAACCTAACCTCAGTGGAGAACAACACTATTGAATCTGTACCGCATGGAACAAATTGTAATAGGCACCAGTAATCAGCCTAAGTATTGTATCAACTTATAATTGACTCAAGTACAGACTCAATAGAGTCACCACCAGCCTAAGCATACACATATCTAACCATATAGTTGGTAGATTTTTTTATATTTTTTACAGAGCAATGGATAACAAGTGATGAGAAAAGGAAAAAAATATCCAATGACTAACCATATTGTTGGTAGTTTTTCTTTTTTTCTTTTGTAATACAGAGAAATGAGTGACAATCGATAAAAGGAAAAAAATTATCCAATGACTAACCATACTGTTGGTAGAATTTTTTTTTTAACGAAGAAATGAGTAACAAGTAATGAGAAAAGGAAAAAAAATTATCCAGTGAGAAATGTAATTTGGATTTTATGTGCATTGATAATGAAATTGTTGCCACAGTTTTCTTCTCAAAAACCACTTTTGGTTGCCAGCAATGGACTCTCCTGAGGCTTCCTCGGGATTTTCTGTGATTAATTATATTTAACTTTCTCTATCATTATAATATGACTCCTTGCAAAAAGAAGCCACACTAATGTTTACACCACCAGTCCATGGGAAAGACCTGATTTTTTATTGCATAAGCTATCTATTTTTTTTCATGTGGTTTGATTTGTGAAACAATCTTTTATACAGATGCATATATTTCCGCCTATACTTTATTATTTGTCAGCCTAAAAAAATATTATTTGTGAAAATAAAATTACTAAATCATTGCCTGTTGAGAAAAAAGATGAATGAATTAAACTAAAACACACTAATTCTAATAACAAACTATGGGTTTTCCAATTTCTATGTACATGACTACCGAAATTGTTGGTAATATCTTTTAATCTTTCCACTGGAGAAAATGAGTAATGGGTGATAGGAAAAGCAAGAAACTGATTCCATGAGACGTGTCACACGTTTTTCGGTTTCAATGTACATGACTAATGGGATTATCGCTGCAAGTTTTTGCCCGTTGGAATGAGCATAATGAGCAGTTAATGCTGGCATTCAATAGCAAATAAAAAATACTATTTTATTATTCTTTCATTTGTCTATAAAAAAACCCCTCTCCCTTCGACTCAAACACGACAGAGTGAAAAAAAAATAGCTCAAGGGGGCAAATTTCTTAATCTTTCAGGAAAAAGAATGGAGGGAAAGCATGTTAAACAAGAAAAGATGAGGCCCAAGAAAGCCTCAAACTTTTCTTTAGATAGGTAGGTAGACACATTGAAACGTAGATCAGTGAGGGAGAAAGAATAAGGGAGGGAGGCGGAGTGGATGGGGGGAGAGGGGGTTGGGGTGGAAGCCCACTTCCAGTTCTTTATCCCCTTCCTATCCTCTCACCTTCTTCAGAAACCCTTGGATGGGAAGGCAGACAGCCGCCACCCTTTCTGAAAGAACAGAAAATAAAAACTAAACAAAAAAAATAAAAATAAAAAAATAGAACCTGTGCTGATTTTGTTTAGATCTGGTACCACGAGGCTTGTAGACAGCAGATCTATTGTTGTGTTGCTGTTTTGTTGGCAGGCGCAAATTCCGACAGGTTGCATCCCTGATCTCATTGCTGTAGGTGGTCTCTTGAGAGGCACCAAATGATGATTGTGTAGGGGGTCGCCGCCGGGTTTGGACTTGACGCACATAGAGATTACTTGCAGGTAATGCTTGAGTTGTTGTGTATTAGATGCTGTGGTTCTTGCTTTGATTGATGTTGTTATTGTATGTCTACGTAGATCTATATTGATATTGTTGTTGATGTTTTCATTTTGTGAGGTGACTGATGTAATTTCTTTTAATTTTAGTATAGATATGGCAGCTTCCACCAATTTTTCAAAGGAAAGACAGATCTAAGAGAAAGTAGAGAGGCAGAGAGATCTACAAGAAGCAAAGATCAAGAGGAAAGGATTCAATATTTATCCTTCATGGCTAGGTAATAAATTTTCTTTTAGAAATTGATTGCCTAAGAAAAATATTAAAGGAAAATTTGAACCAATCTTTATAGTTTAACCTTGAGAACAAAGGTTAGAAGAACCCATTAAGTTTTGATTACAAACTGTATGGCTGGGGAGTGTTGACCAGTACATCTACATATCGTGCTAAGATAATGATCTTAAGCTCATAGGAAGCAGCATGCATCTATCATTGTTAGAATATTGTAAACAAAATAAAAAGTCGGACTAATATAGGAAAGTTCATCTACTATATTAGCAAGTTACTTGAACCTATAAACTTAAGATATTTAGAAAAAAGAAAAAAATAAATTAGTAAAAGTGATCTTTAATGCTTTAAACATCAACATATTTATTTTAAGCAAAGAGGAACCTAGAAGTAGAAGCGAAGATCAAGAGGAAAAGACACAGAATTTACCCTTCATGCATAGGTAAAACTTTCTTTTAGATTTTAATTACTTGAGGAAAAATATTAAGGAAAGAGAAGGATAACCTGGAATTAATAAGAGAGTGCAAAAATACACACTAGTGGGCACTTAACATAATATGAAGTGTCAACTTGTTTTTCTTTTCCAAAAGAGACTCAACTTGTTGGCACATATTGAGTTACCATATGGTCACATACTAATCTCCCTTGCCACACTAACTTTCACCTTTTCTTATATTTGAATTTTCTTCAAGATACTTATGATTAGTTTTATTCATGAATGCATGCATTAGCACAATTAGTTATAAATTTATTCTGTATCCAAGCAAAAAAGGAAACAAAAAGTAAATACAGGAAAACTAAAGTTGATTGGTACTAGACAGGTTAGTTACAATGGTACCAGACCTGACATGTTCGGTGTCAACATTTGAGACTATAGTTCTTGGTTTTCACCTTTTGTTTTGACACTCTTCAATGCCCTTTTGTTCAAACTGCTGCTTCTATATGCCACGCAGATTCATGGTTCACCAAAAAGTTCATAAAATGTTGTCTACAGTTCGAAAAGTTTTTGTTAATATGAATGGTGATAGCTCAACTTGTTTGAACAGAGGGTAAAGGCCAAGACGTAGTAGGTGTTGACCAAGAAAGTTTAGTCTCAGATTTTGGTACCGTACTTGTCAGTTCTTGTACCAGACTTGTTCTAGAACAATCTCAAATTCACTATTTCCTGATATTAATTTTTTGTTCTCATGTTCATTTGGGTGCACTAGTGTTTTCAAAATCATCATCTCAAAATTAACTAATAAGCACATGACATACATACAGGAAAATTGAAGTTAGATTGGTACTAGACAGGTTAGTTAAACGGTACCAGACCTGACATGTTCGGTAGCAACATGTGAGACTATAGTTCTTGGCATTCACCTTTTGTTTTGGCACTCTTCAATGCCCTTTTGTTCAAACTGTTGCTTCTATACACCATGCAGATTCCTGGTACAACAAAAGGTTCATAGAATATTGTCTACATTTTGAAATGTTTTTGTTAACTTGGAATATGAATGGTGGTAGCTCAACTTCTTTGAACAGAGCGAAAGGCCAAGATGTAGTAGGTGTCAACCAAGAAACTTTAGTCTCAGATTTTGGTACTGTACTTATCAGTTCTGGTACCGGACTTGATCTAGAACCATCACAAATTCACTATTTCCTGATATTATTTCTTTTTGTTCTCATCATTAGGATGCACTAGTTTCCCAAAATTAACATCCCAAATTCACTAGCGAGCATATGCTGCTCAGATTCATGGTACAAGAAAATGTTCAAGATATTTCAAGATGTTTTTGTTACCTTGTGGAGTTGGTAGTATGAGTGGTGATAGCTCAAGTAAAACAAACTGAAAAAGCTGTGAACAAGCATGTGATGACTATAAACATTACAGAATCTGAAGGGTTGTACCGGCATCCATGAATTCGATCCTTTTGAGGCGTAAATTGAGGCCTAATGTGATATCTATTACTGAAAACCCATTCTGGCTCCGACATTTTCTCCATTCACTATAATTCATGGAGCAACAAAAATCTTTCAAACGTTGGTGATAGTTTTAAAAATCTTTAACTGCCTTACAATTCAAAATGTTCATGATTCTACTTCTCAGAACATAATGAGATACTTGGAACTCAGTTACTTACAGTGTTGATACTTGATAGTTGATACAAATACTTTTTTTCATTTTTCAAAGTATTTGAATTTTTTGTCAATTGTTTCTTAAGTCCAGGTTACAAATGCATATGACGGAGCATTCAAATGCAAATTTATCCATGCATGAGCAGGAAGAAAAAGGACAAAAGGGGGGGTAAATCAATTAATAAATTCATGATGCTATCGAGGTATCCTCAGATTTTGATACTGTCACTGTCAATTACCATACCAAACTAGCCTGGTTCTGTTACTTCTGGACCAGTTCAGATTCATTATTTTGCTTTGAAATCAACTCAACTATTGTTTTCCAAGTATCTTACCTCATGTTTTCTCTTCTCTATCTCAAAAGAAGAAGCTCATCTATGGTCGATTTCTAGTCGAATCGGCCGGAGAAGAGACGATTTACACCCGGTTTCTCTCATTTGGACGATTCTGGTGTTCTAACTAAGCGTAATCGGTGCGGAACTCGGAGAATTTGTAACCGATTCAGAGCGAAAATTTCGCCAATTTGAGAAATTTAGGAGAAAATAAGGAACGAGTCGGAGGTGTGGGGGTCTGGGAATAGAAAGGTGTAAAAGCGGAACGAATGAGATCTTCGTCATCATTTATATTCATATAACTGAATGGAGGAGATTAATTTAAAGAGGAGTAATAACTGGATTTAAAGGGGAGTAAGTTAAAATATCTGTGAAAATTCATATAACTGAATGGAGGAAATTAATCCAGTCATTACTTCATTTATTTACTTTACTATTACCAAACGTCAATGTTTTAGAATAATTTAATATTTACTCCATTTTAATTTTACTTTACTTGTCAAACTGAGATAATCTCTCATGACGTGTATATGAGGGAGGCAAAATATGAGATGTAAGAATAATTTTTCTAATTTACATTATTTTACTGGCTGCTCGATTTAGCAAAAGTTGTCTTATAACATATTTGATTGTATACTTGCATGATATTATTTGATGTACATGTTTAACGAGGGAGGATTGTTTTGACAACTTTAATATTTTTAAAATTTAAAATTTAAAATTTAATATTATAGACATAATTTATATTATTCACATATTATATTTATAAGATATGATATCATTTGATGTATATTTTCCTACATATCAAGTATTAACTGATTTGAAATTTTATGTGTTCAAAATTAACAGTCTTTAGTGATATATTTGCATCCACTTTGTAAATTTAGGACCATATTCGTGTGTGTATTTGCTTCGTAATTTAGATATTAGATTTTTGTATCTAAATTTGCAGATATGGATCTAGTTCAAATAATTATTTCGGGTGAATTCTAATAATTAGTTTAAAATTTTAAAATAACTGTTGATATGTTGATGGGTGAAATAAAGGAAGAGAGTGAAATTGTGTCGAAATAATAGCCAAACGAAACTAAAATTATAAAATAAAAAAAGGGAATAAATTTGAAGATATGTAGTCAAATTCTTATTTTTTGAACTTTAGTCTATTTCTATTTCGTCCCGTTATTTTATGGGGGAGGTGAAATTACGAAAGAGTGATTTTTTCGAATGTTGAAATAGATTCAATTTCACTCCGTCATTATTTCAAACTCGTAGAATATGAATACAATATATAGAAGCAAAATTAATTTCTTTTTTACTTTTTTATTATTTCATGCTATTGACGGAATGGAATAGCAGAGGATATGTTTTAATATTATCGAATTTGCATTATACTGTTATGATTAAAGAAAAAAAAAAGAAGAAAAGGCACTCTTTTGTTAAAATTTCACTTCAGCTTCTTAGCTGAATGTGTAGTTCTAAAATGTGGAAAAAAGAAACAATGTGATCGATTTTTAAAGGATTAATTTTTGGAAATAGTTATGTTGTTCGTAAAAGTTTTTTATGTTTATTATGATTTATGACATTGCAGAAAAAAATGCTAAATTTCGAATAAAATCACTAAAATTATTTTTTTTCGTTTTCACTATGATTTTATTTTTAAAGAGTCCTTCTCACCCAAAAATTATTGTAAAACATGTTGATCATTTTAGTGAAAAAATTATATTTTGCTTCACTTGAATGGGAGAGATTAGGATATCTTGATAATTATTATTTTGACAATTAATTTTAAAATAAAATTTAGAAGTTTTTAAAAATAGAAAAAATTGACGAAAATATTTTTTAACTTATAGATTAATTGTGTTTCAAATTTCATATAATTTAAAGATCATTTAATATTTCATAAAAATAGTTAAATATGGACCATTGCAAATATCGTGTAATTTTAATGATCTTTGATGAAGTATCAAATAATATTTAAATTGTATAAAATTTATAACACAATCGATTTATGAGTTAAAAAATATGATTATAATTTTTTCTGAAATTATTTGAAAATTTATTGTTAAATTGTCAAAAAAATAATAATAATTAATCAAGAGGTGCCACCTACTTAAATTATGTATTTCTTGCTCCAGTGTATTGCAATAGCTTGGTGACCACTAATCTCTTTTCCACTCACAAGTGATATACCGAGTCAATAACAGAACCGAGTATTACACACGAATACGCGATCACTCACCGACTCGGTACAAAGACTCCCAGAAAGAATCTGCCACAGAGAACCGAATCCACTAACTTCCGTGCGCCGCCCACAGTTTTACGCCAGAAGCTTTGATTTGTGTGATTGGGTCTTGCTTGACGCCTCTTGATACTTCCCCAAGTACTTTTTGGTTACATTCGTTGTAAATATTTTCTGTACGCCTATCTCACCACTTTATGATTCACCCGAGTCTTTCTAGTTTTCGGTCTATATATTCATAATTACACCGAATCCGCCACAATAATGCTCTATGGGACCATGGCCTTCTCATTTCGGACTCGAAGGTGCTTCCAACAGAGCGAAACTCGCTTCAAAATTAAAAATTCCAAAACAAAATAATTAAATAAATAAACAAATCTCCCGCGCAACACAAATTCTCTTATTCATTCTAACAAAAAGAGGCAAAGAAAGGAACACCCCTCTTTTCCGATCCGTACAACCTACTTTCCTTGTCACACGATGGATCTACCAGTGGTGGATCTGGCGTCGTACCTCGAGATCGCCGTTGCTCGCTCCGATCCCACGGCGGAGGAGGCGGCGCGTATGAGGTCGCTGTGCGCCGTTGTGAGCGCGAGCTTGCGCGACACTGGTGCTTTGATCGTGAAGGATCCGAGATGTACGGCCGAGGATAACGATCGCTTTTTGGATATGATGGAAAGGTACTTTGAACGGTCCGATGAGTTCAAGCGGCTTCAGGAGCGACCTCAATTACACTATCAGGTTATTATTTCTTCTTTTTCTTTTTCTATTTTTGGTATTACATTAGTATTTTTTTGCTAGCTTCTACGAAAATTGAGGAATTATGCATAATTATGTCATGATATCCCCTGTGGATATGGTTGAAAGGTATAATTATTTTGTTTTTTGAGAGAATTGGAGCTGATGCAACTCTTATTGATAAATTGAACTATTTTTGTACAAATGTGTGACTACTGATGTATTGCTTCATGCTATAAATACAAACTTGATTTGGTATACGTGTTCTAGTGAGGAGGGATCACTTGACAAAGATTATTTTGACAATTACAATGGACTTTAAAAAATTTTCAAATAAAGTTGATATTTGAGAAGTAAATTGATATGTATATTATTGGATATATAGATATCCTACAATCAAATTCATGCAATTTCGGACCGTTAAAATTTCAAGTCACTTGATATATGGTGAATCATACCAAATCTCATCATATTTTATTAAACATGATATGTGGATAATATAGATCATGTCTATATTGTTGGATTTCAAATTTAAGCTTTACTTAGATTGTCAATTTAAAGAATTGTAAAGTGATACCGAATCTCATCATATTTTTATTAAACATGATATGTGGATAATATAGATCATGTCTATATTGTTGGATTTCAAATTTAAACTTTACTTAGATTGTCAATATAAAGAATTGTAAAGTGATACCCCCCTATTTTTAATACACGCTGAATACTGTTAACAAAGCATTAATATTACAAATTTGATCCGAAGCCCTACAAAAGAGGGCAAATTTTGAGACATTCATTTCAGATCTAGATAGACCAATTGGAAATGTCAAATTAGCCCTGAAACTACTAAACCTATAAATTAGATCTATAGCAGTGTATTTTCAATTATTCTATGAGTAGGAAAATTTGTAGAATAGGACATTTGATAGACATCTTTGCCATGCATATCTATATTGACCCTCTCCAAACTAATAGAAATAATGACATTGATATTCAGTTTCTTTCTGGACCTGAATGTAGGTTGGGGCAACACCTGAAGGGGTGGAGGTACCAAGAAGTCTTGTGGATAAGGAAATGCAAGAGAAGATAAATAAAATGCCAAGGGAGTATCAGCCGACAATTCCTTCTGGGCCTGACCCAAAATGGCGGTACATGTGGCGGGTTGGACCTCGTCCCTCAATTACCAGTTTTAAGGTGCTGGTCTCTCCCTCCCATTTGTTTGTTAAGTTGTTATACATTTTTTTTGGAATTTTGCATACTTCTATGTAAAAACTGTCTACAGCGTGATGCAGAAAACTAACATTACTTAAGAAGAACATCCAAAAAGTAGTTTAAAAAATTCCTACGGCTTATATATGTGAATATATTCATTTCAAAAATCCTGCTGATTCACACATACAGAGGCACATCGATACCACCCATCCCCCCTTCCAGATGCAATTAGTTGCCCACAATTATACATTTACTTCACAAGTTTTGGTGTACTGGATTCTTCTGCTATTGCCTATGCCAGTTTAGGACATAAGGATCTATTATTTGACTAGGGAGAAAAAAACTGTGTTAGCTTTGTGAATGATAGGACTGGTATAGCACCGGTATGATCTGTTACCAGTATGTAGTACCTGCCGTTCTTTTATATGAATGATTATGCTAACATGTATCAGTACTGATGTATGGCATCCTTCTTTCCTAGCTTAGCGAGGTTATTCTTTTCCTGTGCTCATTTCATTCTTAGCAGGCTTATTCTTCTCCTTGCAGGAGCTAAATGCTGAACCAGTGATACCTGATGGATTCCCTGAATGGAAAGAGACAATGGATTTTTGGGGCTCAAAAATGATCTCTGCAATTGAGGTTAGTAAAGGAAACATATTGTCCAATAATAGAAGTCAAAATATTTGTTTATAAGTCAAATCTGTCAAGTATTATTATTGTGAGGAAAAGTGTTTCTTTGGCAGGTTGTTGCGGAGATGGCTGCAATAGGATTTGGCTTGCCAAAGGATGCTTTTACTTCTTTGATGAATCTAGTACGACTTTTCTTCTGTGTAGCATTTTTGTTTACCATGCATATTGCATATTTCACTGTCATTTTTTACGACTTGCCATTTGTAGTACATTATCTTATGCATAATGCACCACTTATTCAAGAAAATAAACCAGCTTTGTACATGATACACCTTTCTTTACAAAAGTATGCACCAGTGCCACTTTGCGGAATTAGTATCAAGTGTTATTAGCGGTGGGTAAATTATGAATTAGATGCCTAGGATCTAGCTAAAGATGGGCTTTTTGGATAAAGGATTGTGCCTGCATGCCCTATCTGGAAGAAAGAAGGGTGAAAATATTCACTTACAAGAAATATCCCAACTTATCAAATCTTACTCAAAGTACAGATAATTGTAGTGTTTTTTTGTTCCTTCCTATGTAACTTATTTCTATCCATTCTATCCTTCTTTACCAGGGACCTCACCTACTAGCTCCGACAGGAAGTGACTTGAAGAAGCATGGCACAGAGGGAACTGTTTTTGCAGGGTTCCACTATGATCTAAATTTTTTGACAATACACGGAAGGAGCCGGTTTCCAGGCCTAAACATTTGGGTCAGAAGTGGCCAAAAGATGGAGGTCAAGGTCCCTATCGGCTGTCTACTCATTCAAGCTGGTAAAGAGGTATGAGAATAAAAGAGCTTCAGTCTGATACTGGTACAGTACCAAAACGACTAAAGAGACAAAAATAAAGTGACACAAAATGACAGATATATACTTTGTTTAAGGTTTGTACAATTCAATGTCCATTGCTTAAATATTGTATAAGAACTTCTATAGCAGTTGCCATTAAATCTTTGAGAATTTAATTTTCCAAGCTGAATTCTGCATTCCTTGTAAATATGCAGCTGGAGTGGCTGACAGGTGGGGAGTGCCTCGCTGGAATGCACGAGGTGGTAGTGACAAATCGAACACTGGAGGCAATTGAGCGGGCACGCCAGGAAAACCGTAGCTTATGGCGTGTTTCTTCTACTGTGAGTGCTCTTCTAATAATTCTTTCAAAAACTGAACATTACCATACCACATGTTGAGGTAGCAAAAAAACGACAGCTTGGGTCAGCATTGGGTTCTTAAATTAGTGTTTCATGTCTCAGCAGTTTTAGTCTGGGCTATTATCTTGTAAAATTTGACTGGAATCCGAAGTTGGACCCGATTATTTTCTGTTAGAGTGTAGTATGTTTAATGTCGGATTGGGTTGAGGTATGACTTAATTTTGTTAGTTGGGCTGATTTGGATGGGTCAGGTTGAGGTATGGCCTAATTTTGTTTGCTGGGCTGGTGCAAATTGGATCAGATTTGTTCAGGGCATTTACCTCTCAACAATTTTTCAGGGACCTTTTTCACATTATTAACCTGGTTCTGGTCAGATATTTCTGTGTAAAACTTTCTCTTTCTTGGCCTCTTTTGGTTTCCCGTTGCAAGGCTTCTGGAGTTGAGAATTACTGAGATTTAGATGCATATCTTTGTATAGCCAAATTTAACAGAGGTTTAGTTGTACTTCATGCCAGCACTCTCTGGTGCCATCTGTACAATTAGGCATTTTTTTTTTTGTGTTTTTTGCCAAACATGGCAAAGAAATTGTGAGAAGTCATATAATTAATTTTTTATCTAATTTTGGGCAGCTCTTTGGGCACATTGCCTCCGATGCAATGTTGAAGCCTTTAGGACAATTTACGGAAGCACCGCTTGCTAGTAACTACCCACCCATATATGCTGGTGAATACGTCGAACAAGAGCTTTCTTTGATTAACCTAAAAGGTAAAAATGGATTGTAAATATATTTGGTTTCTTCATAGGATAGAAAAAAGAAGAAGAAGAACAATAAGTTCCTTAACCAAGTCATAACTGGCAACTCAAATAATCCTAATCATGGTGCATGATGTTGGTTCTATCTTTCAATTGTTGGCCTACGCATTGCTGATGGTTATATTCGTAATTTATATTTTTTGTGAATGGTATTTATTTATTTATTTGTAATCTCAAAGAATGTTGGTTCTTTTGGTTTTCCCATGATACATTATAGTGCAGTGCATACCAGACTGTCATGTGACCTGGTTTTCCAATAAATTGGTTATATTATTGAACAAACATGACATTTTAGGCATTGAATTAGAATTTACTTTAAGAAGCTACAGCTGCACAATGATTATCAGATCAACTACTGTTGGATCATGATTACCACAATTGTAACTGTTCTAGTCATGTGAAATTATGTCATGAAAATAGTAAAACTCTCATGTCACAGAGGAAAACCGAAGTCTTCTATCATGTCTGAATTTGACTAATTGGAGATGAGTCGGTGTTAAATTTCTAATGTAAAATATGAATCAATCCAATCAGGGGTTTAAATCCGAATTCCAAAGGTAAGGCAATGTTTGATGATTTGATCAAAGCATCCTTTTCAAATGATTCCTTTGAAACTGGAAAAAGGAAAATAGTGGGTAGGGGGAGAGTCATTATCTATCCCCTAAGAGAATAATATCAAAATCATGTTCTAGTAGAAATGTGAAGCCGCAATAGAGTGCTGATACTGTTACTTATTCCTTTTTTTTCTTTTTCCTTTTTCTTTCTTTGACAATGATTGGGATTATGAGAACCTACTCATTCAATTCTGTAGAAACATATACAGAAGCATATCAATAACTTTTCTTTTTTTGTTTTGTTTGGTTGCAATAATTATGTTTCTAGCCAAATTATACTTGTTCTGAAGGAGAACAAAATAATTGGCAAGTACCAACAACAATTAAAGCATGATAAGTGTTTGATTAAAATATCTACAAAAAAAGAAATGGAGTTGCCAAGACTTGGTGAGAAAAGTTGCATAGACTTTGTGGTGTGCTCCTGTAGACAAAAGATGGAGCAATTGGAAGTATTAATAATTAATTAACATTGTCAATATAGATATTTGCATCTAGAAAGTCATAAAGTGAGACTTATCCATGTGTCCCATTCAGACACGAAATTTCCAAGTAACTTGCGTAGTTAGCTTAAACATTCGAGAATTTTGTGGCTGCTGATATAAAATTAGTGCTTTTTTTTTTGTACATTATTTTCCAATTTCCTCAGAAATAAACTTTTACATGGATAAAAAATTTAAAAAATTGGCATGCTAGAGCTTAGTCCTTGTCCCACTAGCATCTTTCTTATTTCAAGATTCCTTTGTCGTTTTCCGGGTATTTCTTTTCTTTTATTAAATTTGCATATAGGCATATGGCTAATAAGTCGATGATTTGACATTAAATTAGTCGTGAGATGACATGTAATTGACAAGACAGATTTTGGATGAATCAATGACAATTGGGAAGTTAAAAACTTAAAATAAACTAACGAGTGGGTCAAATTCCTCTAAAATAAATATATATAGAATTTTGTCTTGGTCTCGATATTATTATTATTATTATTATTACTATTATTATTATTATTATTATTATTATTATTATTATTATTATTATTATTATTATTATTATTATTATTATTATTATTATTATTATTATTATTATTACTATTATTATTATTATTATTATTATTCTTATTATTATTATTATTATTATTATTATTATTATTATTATTATTATTATTATTATTTCGATAAAGTGAAGTGAGCGCTTTCGTAAGTTCGGCATTTAATCATATTTTATTCCATCAAGACATTATTAGTTTATTTAATTTAGTTCATAAATTCAAAAATCATTGTCATTAAAAAGAATAATATTTGTTGAGTGATGTGAAAAGGTATTAATTATGTGATTAAATCCTTTAACATGTTATAAACCAAGGCAATACAAGCTTTCTAAATAATTGTCAAAAACAAATTCCTCTATGTGATGTATATATATTTTAAAAAAATAATAAAAGATACAAACAATAGAACCAAGATGGCATTTATTAATAATTCCAGAGGAGTCCGATCCACTATATATAATTCCAATCCATAGAAACCCTTGAAAAAATTGTTCCAAATATCAAGGAAATATCCAATTACTAATTAACTATATAATATTATTCATTGAAAATTTCTAATTGTAGCGAGTAACCTAATCAAAGCTACTGCCTTTCCAATGAAATTAAAATATATATTTTGTCAAAGATGTCAGTGACTAAGAAAATCTATAACTTGCTACCCACATCGCCATATTAATTTTATGCATCTCCATTCTCCAATTCAAAAATATATATTTTTAATTCCGTATCCAAAAATTGAAATCCAATTGGTGTGGTTTCATATTGAACGAGGTTGTTTGTTTGAAAGATCTCAAGCACCCCAAATCCTAAACCCTAGAAAAAAATAATTTTATTTTTTGAGGTGTGCTTGACATGGTGGCATCTAAAGAAAATATTGTTATTTATAATAGGGAGGGATCGTCCACAATTATTATTTTGATAAAGTTGATAATAAATTTTGAAATAATTTTGAAATAATTTTTACAAATTCTCAAAAATAGAAAAAAGTTGACAAGCATATTTTTGAACTTGTAGATTGATTGTATTTCAAATTTCATATAATTTAAGAGTTATTTGATATCCCATTAATAACCGTTAAATATGAACCATTGTAAATATTATATAATTTTGATGGTCTTTTATGGAGTATCAGATAATATTACATGAAGACAAAAAAATGCAAATTTATTTTTATTAAAGAAAACCTGGGTGCTTTATTTGAGGAAAATAAAATCAAATGAAATTGCTATTTTTTTTTGTTTTTCCTACAAAATTTTTATTTCTCCATTGCACGGAAATAAACTATTAATTGGAATTCTAATTAATTAAATTATTTTTTTCACCAATTTTATTTATTATTGCTTCTTAACAAAGATTTAGATACAGCTGCAATTATTTGTTTTTTTTTAAAATGCCCACAAATGTGATTTATCATAAGAAGAAAATCCAATTTTTTTTTTATTTTGTCTCTTCTCCGCCTACAACTCTCTTTCTTTATTTGATTATTTTATTTCAATTTGTTATTATTATTTTTATTTCTGACACCTTGGAGCCACGTAAGACAGAAACAGAGAAAAAGAAATAAAAAAAAGAGTCCATATTCTCTAGAATCCTTCCATTCCAATTTTTTAGAATAATTAGCGTCTATTTGTTATTTATATATATGTCACATATGCTACATTGCATAGTAATTAAAATATGATTAACAACAATATGTTGTTTATAAATTATCACCTGTTAATTAAAGCTCTGTAATAGGAGTAAAAAAATACTTAAATCATTCTAATTAATGGCATCTACTGAATTTTGAATTTATGATTTTTATACGAATAATAGTATTTTAATTAATTTATACCAAACGTGATTTTTGTGATATTTTTTTTATAATGATGTATGGAAAGTATATTTATATGATATACGTTTCCTTAGTTAGTTCGGATTAACCTTTCATGATTTATTTAATTGATCAAATTTTATAATCTCTCTCCATTTGGCATTGTATAGAAGGAGAATAGGAGATAAATAAAAAAGGAGTGATAACTGTACCTCTTAATTATATCACTTATCTCATCATAGAGGTATATATATATATATTTAAAAAAATATTTATATATAATATCAAAAATATTTATGCCTCATACTACTAGAATTAAAAATTTTGTAAGTTTTATTTTTACTTGTACAATAAAGTTATTAACATAAAATTTTTTATATCATCGAGGAATGAAAAAGTGATAAATATTTTTTATATTAAATACAAATACTTATAAATATAAATATAAATTATTTATTTAATATAAATATATATGATGTATAGATTAAGGATGTAAAAATAATTCCTCTAACAAAAATTGAAGCATTAACTAGACATGTCGTTATCTGCCATTATCTTCCTTTTTTTTTATTGAATTTAAAAAAGCCAAAGCATTGACCTCGTTACAATAGATCAATTAATTAATCCTCATTAAAGTACACTTTTAATAACTTGTTTTGGTATTAATACTTTTAATATTGTTGTGTAAACAAGAGGAGACAGATTAGAAGTAGAACTAATTACAAGAATTTCTAATGCAGTTTCTATTTTTTTTTTATTTTGGTATTTTTTTTCCTTTTTTTTTAATTCTAAAGAAACAGCAAAATGGTTAAACAAATACATCTACTTAATTAAAATAAATTGTCAAATAAATGAGCAACCATATTTTTTGTGCTTCTTTTATGCAGACAGCTTCATATATATAGTACTTAATAAAATTTAATAATTTCAATAATATGAGTCTGAGATTCTATTTTGATTTAAGATTTATCAATTCTTAGACAACATTTAGTGATAAAAGTATTCAAAATTCACATTTTTTTTAATTATATAGACAATTAATTTTTCATTGTGTGGATGATAGTGACACCAAAAAAATATACTTATGTTTACATAACAAAAGAAAAAGAAAAAAAAGAATCAAATCATGACATCAAAGAATTTTAACAAAAGATTAATAAAGTACAATGGAGAAATTTTCTCATGGAGAAAGGCCTCCATATTTAATTATGATAATATATAATAATAAAATTATGATAACATATAATAATTATTATTATAATCTTATCTTAACAAAGTTGGACATTATTTTTTGTCACTGTAAAATGGCGTGCCGGCCTAGGTCGGAATAAAAAAAATATAATTTTTTATTGGAAACAAAAAATTATATCAATTTAAGGTCACTGTCATATATTGTTTAATTTATTAAGATTTAATATCTTGGTACTAATTAAAAGAAAAAAATATATCATATAAGCAAGATCATGCTCTCTTGGCAATTCAATCTAAATTGCACCAAAATATTATTATATCCATCCATATTTGTTTATATTTATCCCTAAGAGCAAGTCTTGCTATTCCAATTGATCCACATGATATAAAATTAAAAAAAATATTTTGGAGATATCATTATTGATATCATCATTGGGTTTTAACAATACAAAATAAAATGAACCAAAAATTTAATAAATATTATTTTTTTAAAAAAATATATGCGATTATTGCCGATAACTGAAATAGAACAAATTATTACAACCGCGAAAGATTAAATGTTATGTCAATATTGTAGTTACTACTAATTTAAATCGTATTATCATGTTATTACTTCATATTATTAATTACAATTTAATTTTATACTAATTCAGTTTATCCGAACAACCGAATTAAAGCTCGATTTATTAGATTAAGTTTGTAATCCGGTTGATCGAATTATATAGTCGGAGTCTATTTATTTCATGCAAATCAAATAAACATTTAATTAAAAAAAATGTTCAGTTGAAATAAATAAACACTTTTATTAAACCCTAATTCAAGTTGGAATACTTTGCTTCTATGATAAAAGCCATAATCTTGGTGCAATTAATGAATGTTAGTAGACAGTTTGATCCTGATATTTAATATTAATTAGTAATTAATTAGCCATGTCAGTTCTTTTATTTGAGTCCTTAATTAGCCATGTCAGTTGCACATGATAATCTCTGTGCATTTAATGAAGATGCAAGTTAGAAGTCCTTAATTAAATAATTTAATGAGTTAATTCCTAAATTTTTGGCTAATAGTTTAACTTTATCTTAATTAGAAGTTAGAAGTTTTGTCTGTTATCTGTTAATTATTTGTCAATTCTTTTGATAAATTTTGGGCACATGAAATGGGAATATGCAATTTTTTTTTTGTATAAATTGGAATCAACAAATGACAAATTTCCACTTCAGGGATGCAAAACTTAATTTTTTGAAAAAAATGTATTTTTGAAAAAAAATTATACTTCATATTAGGTGCAAATAAGAGGTGCAGAATTCGGGGTGTAACAATAATTTCTCATAGGAAAATAACAAATGACAAATTTCCAATTAATTTAATTACCTCCATTTTTACTAAAAATGCTTGGAAAAATAATTATCTTTGTTTATGAGTGCAACATCATTGATTTGAGATGCAAACATGACATTAGGTAAATTACAATTTGTCAGAAAAGCAATTTATTTGTATCTTGTAAATACATCAAAATTTGGGGGGATTTTTATGTTTGGAAAAAAAAAAGAAAAAAAATGAGAAGCTTCTTGTTCTTCAAAATTTCAAAAAAGTTTGTTTGAAAAAAAATTATATCAAAACTAGCATTTGAAAATTGAAATTGAAAAAAAAAATAAAAACAAATGACCAGACTTTGAAAGTCCAGACTCCATTTTGGACCTGTGTTTCAAAATCCATAAGATTTTTTTAAATTTCATATTCACTTTATTTTTGTATATATATGGCTGAAAAAAAAATTATGTCCGAAACAAGTTCGCTACTTCTTTCTATTTTAAAATTTAAAATTTTTTCAGTTTCAATTTCAATTTTTGAATTTTAATTTTGATTTAATTATTTTTCAGACACAATTATATTTTCAGAATTTGGAGAAAGAGCAGTAACATTTTTCTCTACCATCATCGCCACCTCTTCTCATTTAGTAATTAAAAATAAACACACTCAAACAAAAAAAAAGCAAAATCAAACTTACAAGTGAAAATTTAAATTGCAAAATTTTCATATACCGCTTTCAATTTCTACTGTTTCCAAAAAAAAATACATATAAAAACTCTTGATGTTGACAAAACTAGCAATTGCTTTCTCCTTTTGCTACCATTAAAAGAATGCAAAAAAAAAAAAAGTTCATGAACAATTAAAAGAACAAAAGCAGCCATTTGGAAATTGAATCTTATCATAAAGAGTCCTGATATTCTGCTACGCAGTACTACGTTACACAGTATACCGACAGATGGATCATAGGAGAGTTATTTTTTGAGATTTACTTTGCACAAATCTCAATACAATCAAAACGAATAACACACTGTACTGTACGGTACATCGCAGTAGAGGATACGAATCCGGTCTAAAAATGGCACATGCCTACTAGTCATATATATATATATATATATATATATATATATATAGCCTTTACATGAACCCTTTCTCCATCTTTTAATTATTTCATATTATCCTATAATTTAATCATGGATTCCACCAATATGACCTTAAATTTGTTTGAAGGCTACTTCTATCCATTAATTTCCATCAAAACATAAGAGAAGAAATCAAAGTCTTCTCCAGAAAGGTACAAAAAGGTGGGAAAATTAAATGTAAAAGTGGGCCAAATTAAAGATTTATTCACACTATAATTGAATGTGAATCATGCGACTGTGAAAAATTAGGTATAGTTCAAGTTCCAACTTGATATCTCGGAGCTTTTTGAACATGGAATTCAAGATGAGATTTTATAATAGATGCGAGATTGTGATAGATCGGTAGTTATGAAATTGTGAAAGTTGAAAATTTTATGGATATGAGATTTTACGAATTAATTTAAGAGAAATTATTTTTATACTTCATATTTTATATTTTTTATCTGAATATAAAAAATATTTATATAAATAGATAACTTATTTATATTTGAATTTGTAAGTGTTTATAGTTAGTGTAGAAAGTGTTTATCACTTGTTCTTTTGATAAATGATTAAAGAAAAATTGAAATTAAAATTTTTGTTACACAAATATAAATACAACTTGTATAACTTTTAATCATAATAATACAAAGTATAAATATTTATATCATTAAATATAAATATTTTTTTGAATGAAATATAAATTCATCTGGGATGCAAATAAGAGGTGCAATTATTACCCCTCTTAATTTAATTATAGGAACTTATGTTTATGAAGATACATAAGAATGATTATGAAAATTATATGATTGATTGTTTGGTAACTTATGTTGTATTACATAACAATTACATGAGCTTTATATTTCTTTAATTTCAATAGCATCATTTGGATGCAAAAATATCTTACTTGTTTTCTTATTGACTGCAGAAACAAATTATTTTTTACTATATGCAATGAAAACTAATAATAATAAATCGTATTGACAACAAATAATAATAATACGTGACTGAGTGCTATTAATCAATAATAAAACTAATAACATGAAAATAAACATATATTATATGGAGAGAGATCACTTGACAGTGACTATTTTAACAATAAATTCGAAAAATTCTTAAAAATAATTTTTTTATAAACATATTATTAAATTTATAAATTCATTATGTATCAAATTTTATATAATTTAAAGTATACTTAATATCCAAAAAATAAATAATTAAAAATTTAGTAATCAAATATTAAATTTCATAAAATAAAATACAATGACCTCTTAAAAATTTTATCCAATATTGTATGAACAACTCTATGAAATAGCGAAATGACAATACATGATGGTTGGATGAGAGAAAAGTTCTTTGCCTTTTAGACTTTATAAACGGCATTAATTGGGTGCACTTTGGAGATGGAAACCATAAATATATTTTGGCCTTTCCGTAATTTACCTCTGCGTTTCCAGCTTTTGAAGTCATTTCTCTCTTTCTTTTACACTCATCATGCGCCAACTGGCCTCAAATTGGAGACCTACGACTGTTCTGGATTCTCAAAATCAACGGCTCAGATACACCGGGTTTCTCCGAATTTATTATTTTGTCGGCTATTGGAGGGGCAGTTTCCAGGATAGAGACACCGCCATCGAAGACTGCCATTCTCACATCCGTGAAGTTACGTATGTAGATACGTGCCGACGTGGCGTGTTGTAATTGGATGGATGCGATGACAGTAAATGTTCCGTGATATTTTAAAAACGGACTTTTCATTTCTCGATTGCCCTTTCAGTCCTACTCATAAACCGCCCCGCCCCTTCGGATAGATCATCTGTTACCAATCCATTGACACAGTTACTGTTTATGTGTCGACGAGTAGGTTTAGAGCCTCTAGAGTGTTGCAAAGCTTACAGGCTGCTATGATTTCTGTGGGCCCCGCATGTCGGAAACCGTTTGACAGGAACGTCGTCAGGAAGTATGAAACGGAGGATCTGAACCATACTAAAAAAAAGGAAGACGAAAGAACTCGTAGTCGTAGGCGGAGCTGTCTGTCCCCATCATAGTTGCAATGATGTCGCTGGACATGGTGTAAACGCCGCATACTAGCAAAACGAACGAAGGAATTCTTGGTCCCACTTAACAGTAACTCAAACAGCCTCCCTGGAATTGGAACTGTGATTCGGTCAATGATTCCTCAGATGGACAGTTTTATCTATGGAGATGTTGCAATTAAACCCCTACAAATTAGTTTAATTATGTATTGTACATTTAAGTACTAATTATTTTTATGATTGTATTTTAAGCAGTTACAGTCTTTCTTTCTCTCTCTTAAAATTTAGTTTTGTTATTATTGTACAAAACTGCAAAATAATAAGAACAACAAAGACATTCATTATTTGCTTTCAGTAAAAGGACACCTCCAACTTTTTATTCAACTAATAATTTCTCTCTTGCAACATTTTAATCTTGTCATTTTTCAAGCAAATAATGATTGATTCAAATTTATGTGTTAGTTATTGTTTCGATGAATTTATTGCACATCATATATTGTACTTTTATTTTATTAAAATCCAATAATTCAGTTAATAAAAAAGCAACCTTTAAACAAATCAAATGATACACTATTAGCTAATAAAAAAATCACAATAGACGTGAAATCCTTGGTCTAAAATCTAAATATCAAAATCACTAGGACATATGCGAAAATAATCCTTTTTAAATTCGACATGAGAGAAGATGAAGCTGAGAACTCCACCAGATCATCTCATCTCTCTTTATTATTAAATAAACACATTAAAACCCCTTCTCGTCTCTTGTACCTTCTCTCTCTCTCTCTCTCTCGCAAATCAAGGCACGAGAATCTCGTCCGAGGGTAAAGTGCCGATTCATTTTCTCCTCTTCGAATCAAATAGTATCCAATCGTGCTTCGTCGTGACATGGCCATGGTCATGCTCCGCTAGCTAGATTCTCGCTAAAACAAGTTCTAATCCATCCCCCAATTAAGTACTCTACTACTACTCTCGCAATTAACTCGATCCACGCAAGTCTCCGGCGCATTAATTATCTCTCCGATCAATCTCCGTTGATCGATGAGAATGGAAAGATCGCAGCCGTCAGTGGTGGTGGCGATCGAGTGCGTGGCGAGCAGCTCGAAGGCCGAGGAATGGGGCGGAGGAGGCGAGGTGTTGCAAACTGGAGACGTGGTGGAGGAGATCAAGATCGGCGCATCGCCTCCAGTTAGATCTCCATTTAAAGGCGGGAAAGGCGGGCTAATGAAGATGTTACATAATTCGTTTAAGAAAGGGGGTACCTCCATCCACGTAAAGGTGCGTAAACATCTTTTTTTTCTTGAATAAGATATATACGAGGCAAGGAAACGATCGATAATGGATAATGGAAAAGTTCTTTACGAGTTGTTACTTCTTAGTTGTAACTCGTTTCTTTTTTATGAGCTGAGATCTTCTGTTGCACTTATGGTGTGGTGATTTGTGTTACTTCAGAATAGGAACTTTTTCTCTGTGACTATTTTTTTTTTCCATTTTCTGATTGAAGCAATATTGTGCAGTTTTCTTCTCCCGTTAACTTTTATGATATATTAATTATACTTTTCGGAGACATTTTAGTACTTGAAACACATATGGTGGTGTATATATATCATGACATGCGGTTATTATAATTGTTGTATGGAAATCATTTCATCTTGTACTTGTTACCTTTTCTTCTCTTTTGTCGCCTCAAGTGCAAATGGAGACTAACAAAGCTGGAGAATTTAATGAGCAACACATACTTTTATTTTGAGTCTACTCTATGAACTAACCAATCCTCATTTAACTAACAACCAAATTGACAAAGAAAGAGAAAAAACAAATGGTGTAATCAATTATTCAATGCTTTTGGTTGTGCACGCATCTGGCAGGTAAGAAGGGGACGAGACGAGTGTGCCGAGTTGCAAGCGTGCATAGTCCCGCATGAGGCGGGAGGGAAGAGACAGTACGTGCTGAGGTCGATCCACGACCCCAATTACGCCGTTGGGTTCGTCGATAAGATGGAGAGCGAGTGCATCGAGCTACAAGGTATGTATGTAACATTTGCTGACATTAGAGTGTACAAAATCATCTGCTTCGGTGGCTACAGAGGAGGATCTGACTGTTCTATTTGTTTTATTTTTTCTTTTGTTTCTATTTATTCTCTCTTTAGCGGTTTCAAAAAAAATATTTTCTAATTTTGACTTGAATAACCAAGATTGACTATAAATCGGTCAGAATCATCGGTCCCACTGCGGTTTCGCCAGTTACCAAAATGGATAAATATGAAATGGCAATTTAAAATGGAGAAATTATTACATTTTTGTCTGTACATAAAAAATACTTATATTAAATAAATAATTTATTTATATTTAAATTTGTAAATATTTATAGTTAATATAGAAAGTATTTATCATTTTTAGATGATTATAGAAAAATTAAAATTAAAAATTTTGTTATATAAATATAAATATAATTTATATAGTTTTTAATTCTAATAATATAATATATAAATATTTTTATCATTAGATATAAATACTTTTTGAAAGAAATATAATTTCATTCTGAGTGTAAACTATAATTATCACTATCTAATATATATCTCGTAGAAATTCTAGCAGTGAAGGTGCATTTTTTTTTTTTGGATAAAGTATTGTCTTCTAACAAATTTGACACGGTATCTCGAAAGGGACATTTTTTTTGGTACTATTTGGGCGGTCCAAAGTTGATAGCTTTCCATTCTAGATTTCTTGGTTTCTCCATGATTCCGTGTTAAATATAATATTTGTATAAAATGTTAGTTTCGGCTTTCTGGATATCAAATTCTTTTATTTATACTGTTTGCATATATCAGCATTACTTAGGCCATCTGTCAGCCAATAGCTTGCCAAAGAGAATAAATGAAAGCCATGTTAGCAACATGGACATAGAAATTAATGCTTTGATTAAAAAAAATGTACTTACAGCTCATGAATGGATCACTAGGTCACTACTTCAAAGATTTTTTTAAAACTATATCTACACAATACAATAGAAAATGCTGTTTTCCATAGAAATTAATGCTTTGATTAGAAAAAATGTACTTACAGCTCATGAATGGATCACTAGGTCACTACTTCAAAGATTTTTTTAAAACTATTTCTGCACAATACAATAGAAAATGCTGTTTTCCATCTGAAATCTGGAATTGAATAATGATTTCTGGGGACCTCATGTGGATCAGAATCTTGAAGTAATACCCAATAGTTAAGATCCAATAGCTAAATGCTAATTATAAATTATTACAAATTAGAGCAGCTTGTCTAGGTGTTGCCAATAGCTGAGCAAATCCATGCGAAGCAAATTGTACAGGAGTCTTATTCTTCTATATATTGTCATATATATTTTTTTATGTTTCTAGATAGTATAATATCAAGTCTACTATATGTTGTATAAATTATAATATTATAATTTCTACAAAAGAGTGAAGAAAGTGGCAAACTGAGGGAAAAAAAAAAGGAAAGAAAGAAAGAAAAAGAAAAATCAACTTAGACATTATTTAGACTTGATTAACAATGAAGGAAAATACAAAGTTTTCAACAATAAAGAACCCACAGTAATGCTTATTATATTGTATAATACAGTTTGCACGGCACTATAACATTGTGATTCAATATTCATTTCTGATAGCATCATTGGATAATTAGATTGCTTTAATCTAGAAAGAAGTTCTATATAGATGTTTTCATTCTATCTTTGTAGTCATACAATTATATTTTGTTTGTGGGACCCACTGATCCACCAGCTTTCATCTAGAATTTTCCTAAAACTCTTTGTCGAGGAAATATGAAATAAAATATGTTCCCCCAAAAAAAGCAAGATCTTCTTTTCTTTTCTTTTTTTAACTCTGAATTGAATTTTTTTTCGGATTACCTTGCCATCAAAATATCTGTAGTTCTGTACATAAAAATATGGTTACTGTATGTTCACAAGCAGGAAAAACAAAGATATATTCTCAAATTTCGTTCAGCGCTCAAAATATGGATATCTATTCATGTCCTTTTCACCTATTCACATAGAGAGCTTAAATAGATTGTGCACAATGATTATTTTGGTTCTGACCATCAAATGAAAATGTCCAAACATGAAATAAGTACTAAGTGCTAACTATACCACTACTATTTGCAGGAACAAGGAGCTCACGTGTTGTATGCGCATTGAGCAAAGCGCAACTGCACGACGGGTATGTGGCGTACCCATGGGAGAAGAAAATGAGGGAGGGACTGCCGATTTCCAACTCGAGCATTTTTCTCTCAATGCTTATACTGCCTAAGGCACTAGACCGATCCTCCTCCCGCTACCACTCACTCGAAGACACGCTTGCACGGGCCAACGCATGGCTTGAGTGCTCTCGGATGTCTGGCGTGCCGATCCTGTTCATGAATGTGCAAACTGAGGCGCTACTCACTAAGGTATATATTTGATTTGTAGTACTTGACTGGTTGATTATGTGTATGCTTGAAATAGAAGCCCAAAAATTAGGCATTAGTTATAGTCAATGGGTTTTACTGGTTCGAGAGCCAATTCCTAACAGGGAAGTTCTGTTGAGTGATACTGTATGTGTAGAAGGTCTAATAACAATACTTTGAAACATAAATTAAAGTTCGCCTGCGGAACCTGGGTGTGAGCAGAATATTTTTTTTTTGTTGATTTTATTTAATTTTATAACAAGTGACTTTCTTTTCGTGAAATAACACCTTAGCTTTTGTGGTATGTCTTTCTTTCTTTGGTTTGCTCTCCTTTCTGTAACTTATTTATGTTCATTTTGAATAACTTCCTTTATCCTTCTTTCTTATCTATTTACGTTTTGGCGAAAGACTTAAGCCCTGTCTTACAGTTTGTACAATGGCATAGCTGCATATCTTTGTTGAAGCCAAAATTTGTTCTTAATAAATCCAAGTACCGGGGCACAATTTACTTGAGAAGCAAACCAAGTATTTTATTTTTTAACTCTTAAGCCTAGAAACGCTGATACCAAGTCATCCATGTACTCTTTTAACATAAAGAACATAAAATGGCTCATATTGATTGCTGTACTATATAGCATTGTTTCATGTAGCAACCAGTAATAATAACAAAATCTCTCTCTCTTTGTTTCTCGTGCACAGATATCAGGGGAGACAGCATCAGCAACAGTAAATTCTGGTTCGCTATCAGACCTCTCCAACCTTTCAAATGCAAGCCTCTATGGGTTTGAGGACTACCATGGGGTGGACATTGGTGTGGTGAAAGCTGTACGGCTATGGTACACAGCAGTTGCAGGAGAGATGCCAATTCAGATCCAATTGAAAGAAGACGACACCAAGCTTGGCTTTGCTATCAGCCGCACCGATGAGGTTAGCATCCTTAGTTTCACACCTACATCCAGTGTCTTTGAAACCATCTATTTTCACATTTTCAGGAGTTTGTATAAAGTGTTGACATTTCTCATTTGTGCGTGATGTGCATACACATTATAATTTAGCAAATGTGGTCTATAACTTTCCCGCAATTTCTCATTTTAGGGGTTTATCTACATATCATCGGTGATAGATGATGACCAAGACAGAGATGTGCCTTCAACACGCTCAGGCTTGAGAGATCTCTACAAAGAAGCCAGAGCCGCAGAAAAGCTGCTAGTCATCTCCAGAGTGGCCAACCAAAAGGTTCTCCCTTGGTCGGTTTCTACTTTAGGAGCGATCCGTTGCTTTGATACTGTGTCACTTAGCCAGAAACTCTCTTTGCACCGGCATGCATGCAAAACCATTCTTCTCCACGTGCTTATGTGGGACAACCCGGGAACCAATAGTGATGCAATGTCACGGTTCATACCGTCACCTCATCCATTGGCACAACCTCTACCACTTCCACTTCCTGAGCCTGAGCCTGAGCCTGAGCCTGAGATGGCTGAAGGGTTCTCTTTTGACGAAACTGAAAGTGAAACTCAGGGGAGGTTGGAGAGGGACACTGCCGGGGACATATCTTTTCGGTTCCATAATTTTGCCACGCCGAATAACTGGGTCTGAAAATTCGCATTTTTCCAATACTCGGTCATGGACAAGCCAGTTTGTCCTGCTTTCAGGGGATTACTCAAACTACGATATGATTTGACTCAGCATCGGTAATAGTTATGTGATTGTATAGTTGGTTATGCTGACGTAACAAAATGATTGCGCAATGCAGAGTTGTCCAGAGCAATGCAGGTGCAAGTTGGATTGCCAAAATTTCTCTCTCTTTAATTTCTTTGGGTCTCGGCAGCAGTTTTCCCTAGTGTTGTACATGTATATAAACGTATGTTTGTTTCCATGTGTGTGTGTGTGTGTGTGTACTTAGCTGAGGTAATTTAAGATGGTAATTACATATTACATATTAGAAACTTTGATTAATAATTTTGTATGAGATCGTGATGATGTAATAGAATGTGGTCAGTGTTGGCAACTATGGACGTTGCCTAAATTGGCCATTTTATTGGGGAAGCCATGATAAGCATATTTGACCTTCGTTTTGAGTGTTATATCCTCGTTTAACAAATTCTAAAATGACGTATTGAAACTAGTAGCAATGTCACACGTATTAAAATGCTTTACTTGCTTAAACATGTTTCTTACTAATTACAAATGATTTACAATCTTTACCATCAACTTGATACATATTTTGGTGCAAATTCCACAATTAAAATGAATGCTTCAGCAACATTACTCATTTAAATTCAGGCTTTTTGTCAGACTGGAAAATTGATCCTAGTCTGCTCTGATTTGGTGACTTTGCCAATTTTATTTTCTTTTGCAAACTTCCTGGTGTTTAAGAACTAATAAGTCTTGAATTGTGAGACACACTTGTTTTCACAGGATATATACTTACTATCACATTTTTCAATTAGAGGTAGGGATTTAATGTCAAAGGTTTTAATACCAATTGGTACTGACGACATAATTCTCAAGTGATTTCTTTCTTTATTTTAACTTTGTAACAGAATTTAGTGTTCCAACATATTATAAATATCATACAATAAGTACAATAAAATATTATATTATTTCAATTATATCTTGTTACCTTTAAGAGCGTTAATAATAAAGGGGCCAGAAGTTCCCAATTTTGCTGTCTATATTCTATAATCTTGTAAAGATATTTCAAAGCTAATTAAAATTCATACTTTTTAGCCCTGTATTTTACAAACAATTATGATATTCATATACCACTATGATTTGTCTTCAAAACCTTGTTAGATGTTGGTATTTTTGGAAAAAAAAATTAATGCTTAAAAAAGCTAGCATACTCATATCTCCAACTAGCATGTTTTACTGGAAATCATTTTCTTATAGAAATAAAAACACTAATATTAACAATAAATAAAATTCTCTCATTATTGTGGAAAAATAGTTGTAGCCAGAGGATGGAGCGTAAAGAAAAATCAATTAATAAAAGAAAGACAAATAAAGTGGCAGCTGATTATACAAGGAGCAACCCTATTTTGATGGCGACATTTGAATTTGAAAATTGGGCCCATTTAGTGAAGAAGGTACTTAAATTGGGCCTGAAAATTAAAAAAAAGGTGATAAAAGCCTGGAGATCATCAGCCCATTCAGATCAAATCATCTTTTTTGGTTGGTTTTTTTTTTTTTTTGCTTTCTATTTTGTTTTTGAAAAGGAAATATAGCACTCAATTCATTTTATTGAAAGTTTTAACCATGCTAAGCTTGTGCTTCTATAAAATTTGTACGAGGTGAACTACAAGTCTAGTATAGTTGTGATAGGTATCGCATCTCTAGAAGAGATGCAAATTTAAATTGCGTAAAGGCAGGGGGCATGATTTTTGAAAAGGGGGTCCGGTTATCGATTTTTTTATTTAATAAGTATAATAATGAAAACTAAATAAATAAGAAAATGAGATGAAAATTTTCAAATATAGGAATCCGTCTCTTGGCTTGAGGGACGAATTTTCAAAATTCATCCCTTAATAAAATATTATTTTTTTATTAACGGACAGATTTTCAGAATTGATATTGAACGTAACCAACCTGTAGATCATTTTACGAGCTTTCTAAATTGGTATTAAACGTTTTCTACAGATTTTTCTATCAAAAGTTATGTTTGTTTAAAGCTCCATATTTCATGTATGATTATTTGAAATTTCCATAAATTTTTTATATATCGTCTACAATTATTTTTTTTACTTTCAATTTTGGCTGTTATTTATAAGTTATGCAGAAATTATTAAAATTATTAAATTTTAAAAATAAATATTGTTAGTAAAAGATAATAATTAATAACGTATAACATACATATATAAATTATTGAATTTATTTTTTTAATTTCATGTTGGATCATATATTTTAACATGTATTGATTTTTTTTTCAAACTTTATATAACTGAAATGTAATATTGTGTACAATTTTTAATTTTTTTCAATAAAAAAATAAAAATATAACTAGGGTGTGAATCTATTCTTTAAAATCCGGAGCCGATTTTTTTAAATCCGGCTTTTAAAAATATAACACAATTTTAGTATTTTTTATTAAAAAATACTAAAAAAATATGTTGGGGGACCAATTTTCAAAATTTTCTCTCCTATATTTGAAATTTTCATCAGTTTTCTTATTTATTTAATTTTGAATATTAATTTTCTTAAATAAAAAAAATCGAGTAAAGTTATACTACTAATAATAATTATATAATTCTTATCATTATTAATATTAATTATTATATGTGCAGCAAAGAAAGAAAAAAAAAAGTATGACATTATTTCGGTCTCCCTATTTTTATTTAATTTGATTTTCTCAATTTTTGACCCCATCAAATTCTCATGAGAAAAAATTCCCTTAATCATCTAATCAACATTAAAAATAAACCTTTATTAATATGGATCTTGTATTAATCAATACATCCATCACAATTTTTTTTTTACTTTGTCCCTCCATGTTAGTTTTCATTAATTGACATGTCTAGAAAAAGATAACATTTCAAAATCATTTTATCAATTTATAATTTTATTATGAAATTGCAATTAATTTAATTAGTAACATAGCATCCTTCATATGGCGTAAATTAGATTAAAAGAGAACTACATGTTTCAAATAGTTTGAGAGATAATTATTTGATTCTTATAGGGTTATAAATTGAGGTGAAAAGAAAAAAAAAATTATAAAAGAATTGGTTGGTAGGTGATGTTTGATGAAGACAAGAATATTATAATATTGAAAAATGAGAGAGAGAATGGAGAATGAATTGACTGATATAATTCTCAAACTTTTTGAAATGTAAGAATGAAAAGATGATATAAGTATTTAAATTGTACACAAAATTATTATAGTTGCATATATTTTTTGAAAACTTTATGGGGTCAATAATTGAAATTTTGTTATAATATATGGGGGTCAATTTTAGTGTATCCCCAATATTTTATCTAAAGTATATTAAAAAGTAGTATATAACTGTGGCAAATTTTAAAATAAATTGACCCCATTGCTTGAATGCACATCCGCCATTGCATAAAATATATTTAAAAAAATAAATATCGAGATTAATAAAAAAATTTATTTAAAAAAAATTGTACAAGGTTGAGGATGCCCCACCAAATTATTATCGGAATATTTTGAAACAAAGTAATGTTTAACCACATATTATTAGAGGCCAAAAAAAAAATATTTGTGCTACGTAGAAGGGACTTGAATCATGTGGAAGAGCAATAAATTCACTAAATATGGATCTTTCTTTGCTAATAAATATTGTTCACAGTTTTTGATGTGAGACAAATAGTGATCATGACAGAATGTTTTTTTTTTCTTTTTTAATTTTGTTTGGCCTGGTGTCACACAAAGCTGAAAAGGACCCCAGAAAATTGTAATTTTATTTTGTTTTATTTTGGCCTCTTTAAATTTGAAGCAATTTAAAAAAGTTATAGAGAATAAAAGAAAGTAATTAACTCGTTTAATTGTTACTAATTTTTTCAACTCATGAAGTGTAAACCTTTCAATTATTTAATATTAGATTTATAAACAAATTTTGTACTAATAAGTATCAATTCTTGTAAAGTCTAATTTATGAATAAAAAGTAGAGTGGAGATCTCTTAACAACTATAAACTTAACAACCTTAAAAATGAATTTTTAAATAATTCCCTAAAAACCAAATTTATATAAAAAAAATAGTATGAAACATAGTAAGTACATTTGTTATGATTGAACAAAATAGATAAAATTTTTGAGTGTGAAGTGAGTCATGTGAAAGATGATGAGAGCAATATAACCATTTTTTTGGGTAAATAATATATAGTATTACAATAAGAGATTAAAATGATTATATTATGTGAGGTAAGATTATATATAAAACAACAAAGCAAACCTCAATATTTTCTTTTTTATGTGAAGTAAAAATATTATCACCATATTCGTTTATAATTAAATGGAAGTTTAATTTGATGAGACTTCTTTTATGGTTATCATCAATACTACCCACACAAAGCAATTTATTATTTACATTCAATTAAACTTCAATTTAGTAAGACATTTCCAATATTTTATCGTTATTGATTTAAATGAAAAAGAAAATCAATTCTAGTTGTTTTGTAAAAAAAATGGACCAAAACCTAGCTAAAAGGGCGCATTAATTTGAATTTTTTTTTTACTGTATTTTTATCTCATCATATTAAAATTGCTCCTTTAACTTCATTTTTGAGATAAAAAAAAAATGCTTGTTTAAGTACACGTGCAAAGCACTATTGGTTCACAAGAAATATTATCTTTGTTTCTCTTTTTCAGAAAACATTAATCATCTGTCATATCTACAAACCTTACCTACCATCTCACAAAAGAAACACAAATCCTCCAAGCTGAACCATATTTCCGAGTAAAAACACCTAATTACATATTGTAACCAACGAGAAAATGTCTTTAGGCACACTGATTTTAGAATCATAAATTTCAAACATTGCAAAAAAAAAAAAAAAGCAGCATAAACGCATAAATTCCTGCTCAAACCTTAAAAATTATAACAACCACAATTGAACAAACAAATACTAGCTAGCTATAGAATCTCCGACGGCCGGGATCGGCTGCAGCCGGGGAAGTACAGGAAGAACGAGCTGCCGCGCGCGCGCACTCACTAAACCGATCCCTTCCTCCATGTCGACTTTCCCATTCACCTTCCAATCGAAACACTGCACCATTGCGGCAACCGCCACCGGCACAGCTTGCATCGCTAGCGTCATACCCGGGCATCCCCTCCTGCCGCTGCCGAACGGCAGCAGCTGGAAGTGCAGTCCTTTAATATCCAATCCGGCAGCGGGCCCCTCGAGGAACCGCTCGGGCTTGAACTCGTGTGGGTCCGTCCAGTATTTCGGGTCTCGGTTGACCGACCACAGGTTGACGAAAAGGGAAGTGTCGGCGGGGATGGTGTAGCCGTTGACAGTCGCCTCCTTGATGGATTGCCGATGCGAGATTGTGGCGGCCGGATGGAGCCGCATGGCTTCTTTCATGGCTGCATTGAGGTATGGCAGGTTCGGCAGGTCGGTTTCTTCGACTAGGCGGTCGATGCCGACGACACGATCGAGCTCATTCCGTAGCGTTCGGAGAGCATCGGGGTGGTTGATCAGTTCCGCCAACGCCCATTCGATTGTCGCCGCGGATGAGTCCGATCCAGCGGTGAAGAGATCCTGATCATGGATGGAGCATAGCCGAGAAATTTGCTCTTATTGAAACAATATCAAATTTTGCAATCCCTAATGATAAAATTTTAAATTTCTAAGTTCGCCGGGGCATGAGTCATCATCATCATCATCATCATCATCATGTTACTCTTAATTAATTGGGACCTGACAACTGTTGCCTTCATTTGAAATCATGATTTGTAATATGAGGCTTTTGATTTGACATGTCACAAGTCCCAACCAACTGAATTCAGTGTATCTGCTCATGAAGGACACTACTTTATAATATAATATATAAATAATTGAATTATAAACTTTTTTAAATTCATTTAATTTATATAAATTTTAACATAATAAAATGAATAATATAATATGCTGTACTGTACAAAATAATAAAAAAATATAAATTTGAGTACACTGGACATGTGTCGTTACTCATTCCTATCCTTGCGAGTTTACACCAACAGAATATTCAATTTTTTGATGAAAAATAAGATTCTAATTAACTAAGCTCCTCCAACCATTCAATTTTAATTGAATAGATATCAATTCCAACATATTGAACAATCATGAACGTATTTTATTTTTGAAGTTTCTTTGGATTTTCTAATTAACAATTATGATCGTGTCCTATAAGAGAAATTAATTATATTAAACAAATATCGTATTATTTCCGAGGGAAAGTTAAAATGTGTGTGTGTGGAAGCTACACGTATACAATAAAATCCTTCAATTCATGCATTCGAGTTCTTTAATTTGGTGTCCTCAAATTATCAGGTACTAGGTCTTTTCAAACCAAAAATTAACCTTAAAACTTCTTTAGACATGATTAAATCACCTGATTAATTCCGTGTGTAAGAATTAAGAACAAATTAAAAGGAGCAAAAGATGTATATATACCATGATGAATCCCTTGATGTTCTGTCGGCTGAGCTTAATCTCGGCGTCGTCGTCGGCCGCCACCTCGAGCAATATGTCGATCAAATCCTTCATCTCTCTCTGCTTCCCTTGCCTCTTCTCCTCCTCTTTCCCTCTCATGATCCCTTCCAACAGCCTGTCGAACTGGCTATGCACATCGCGCATCCTCTTCCCCAGTCCTTGCAGATCCATCCCCCGACAAATCCCGATAAAATCCTCCAGGTTGAACGACCCGATAATCTCCGCAACTTGCTTCACCAGCTCGCGCGCCTCGTCGGTCTCGCTCCCTACTGCGGTGCTTGCCGCCATTCTCATGATCTCGTTGTTCGTTAGCTTTATGATCTCCTTGCTCAAGTTCACGGTCTCGTTTTGCCGACCTTTGTCGAAAATGCTTTTCAACATGCTCCTCAGCTCCGCATTGCGCACCGGTCGTAGCTGCGCGACTGTTTGTGAACCCAGCAGCTCAGACATGCATAATCTCTTCATGAAACGCCAGTACGGGCCGAACGGTGCAAAGGCGAACCCGGCGTCATCGTACGCAAAGCGACGTGACGCGGCGGTTGACGGGCGGTTGGTGAAGACCGCATCATTATTCTTTAAAAACTCACGTGCAAGGTCTGCCGAGCCCGCGACGATGCAGAGAGAGGAGCCAAACCGGAGGTGTAGAAGGGGACCATAATTGGTCGTCAAGCGGTCGAGCGCACGGTGAATCGGCGGTTTGAGGAGGTGCAAGTGACCGAGGATCGGTAGAGCGGGGGGACTCGGCGGGAGGTGCCGACTGTTGCGCCGTTGGTTTAAGAGGAAGAGGATGAGGGAAACGGTGGCAAATGCAATTGTTACAAGGGGGAGAGAGGAGGAGGAGGAGAGAGGAGAGAATTGCATATTTGCCATGATGCAAGAATTTAAAAGAAGAGAGATTAAAAGAGGAGGCATATGCAGTGTAGATTTGTTTTGGTTGAGTATATATGGAGGTTATGGTCAACTGTCAACGCTAATTATAAAATTATATATAACAACCATCGTTTGAATTTTACTAATGAATCCTTAGAAGATATTATTATTATATAATGATTACATAGAAACGTGCAGTTAGAAAATTTTATATCCGATTTTTACATAATATTGCTTTGGTAATTATTAGGTCGGGTATTTTAATTATTAGGAGGGATCAATTGATAATGTTTATTTTAACGATCTTGAAAATAAAATTTCGTGTAAATTTATAAATAATTAAAACAAATTATATATATATTTTTGAAATTATAAATTGATTGTATTTTAATTTTCATACAATTTAAATTACATTTGATATTTAATCAAAAATCTTGAAATATGAAACGTTACAAATTGCATAAATTTTAATAAGTGTTGATAGACTATCAAATAAAATTTAAATTATATGAAATTTAAAACATAAATAATTTGTAAATTCAAAAATATATTTATATAATTTTTTATCTATTCATTTAAAAACTCATTTTCAAAATTATCAAAATAAAGACTATCAAGTAAACCCCCCCCCCCCCCCCCCCAATTATTTAGGTCTCCAACTCCAACAACTATATTTTCATATTATTTTAGTATGAGAGTCGATCATTGACCTAAAATTTAGTCAAAATCCGATCTAATTTGTGTCTTTTGTTCACGTGATGCCTCAAAGGAAATTCCATATTTTTTTTCCCTATAAATTTCTAATTTTCTACAACGGAATTTTGACATTTAGGTTCGTTCCCATTGCTTTAATTAACGTGTTTGGTTCATTATTTTTGTTAATTTCTCCGCATATTCTCTGTAAATAAAGACTTAAAAGAGAAATGACAACCATGCTAAGTCTAGAGGACTCTAGTGGGCCCCACTGGCAGGTCTCTGTTTAAAGATTTCGGATTATGAAATAATTTACAAATAGGTAGGGTTAAAAGAGATATCATCGGGTACTTATAAAATAAAGAGAAAATATATAATCCTCGTATTAATATTCTTTATTATTGTCCTTCAATTTATTTATTTATAACTCACTCATTCAATTTTCATTTTTTTCTTTTTTTAATGTATAATTATTAATAGTTCAATTTTAAACTGTTAAAATTTCAATGTGTAATTGTTAAAACCGTAATAAATTCCCTTAATTTTTGCTCTTTCTTTTTTTTTTCGAAATTTCTATTTTTTTTCTTTTTGCGTTCATATTATTAATAGTTCAATATACAACTATTAATAATTTAATTTTAAATTATTAATACTTTAATGTGTAATTATTAATATTTCTGAATATAATGGTTGATAAATATTTCTGCTATGTACTTTTGTCAATACATAGCAGACTTAATTTGAATCAGTTTCTTCTGGCAAGTGGGACCCACAAGGGGTTTTGTTTGGAAAATGAAGGGGTCCAGACTTTATTACATTATCTTTTCTTTTTAACAAAATAAAATGAAGAAAAATGTCTCAGAGTTTATCATCATTAATACTAATACCGTCATCGATATTAAATTTATTACTCATGTTAATAATTTTTTTATGCAACTTACACTGAATGATAAAAATATTTTATAAATAAATTATATAATAAAATCACTAACATAAATAATAATTTATTTAATATAAATAATAACATCGATAATAATAGCTTTATACCACCTACCTAAAATAAAAGTATTTATGAGGTCTCAAAAACATGTCAATGTCACCAAATAACCCTAAATAAAAGGAAAAATGAACCACCAACTTCTTCCTCTGGTTGAAAGGGATTAATTAAATTGGTAGTTGATTTCATCACATCGGAGAACTTTAATTACTATATAATCAGTATCATTATCAATACCATCAATCCATCCTTGTTATTCATAATTATTATTCAAGTTGATAACTTTATTATTCCATTTAATTTGTACAGTATTTTATTATTTAACTTAATTTAAATTAGTTAATGTTTAATTAATTATACTTAAGTTAAATAACAAAATATATATGAAATAAGTTGAATGATAGAATAATTAATAATAGTATTTTTTTTAATATTTTTCTTTTTTGAGATGGCAATCTAAATTGATCCTATTCTTCACTATAAATTGAGAGGTACTAAGCATGAAGATATTTCTACAAATTAACCTTCTAATTAAAAGACCTAGATATTTTTATCCTCTTAACAAAAAGAGAGTTGATATACAGATATCATCATAGATACTGATTTTGTTATTCAGATTAAATAGATTATTGTTTATATTAATAATTTTATTATGCAACTTATTTGTACAATATTTCTGTTATTCAACTTAAGTGAGTTATTATTAATATTAATGATATTTGAGTTGAATAACGAAAATACTGTCAAAAATAAATTGCATAATAAAATAACTAATATAAATAATAATTTATGTAATATGAAAAATAAAATCGGTATGTTTATGGTATCAATTTTGGTACCTCCCAAATATTTTCCTAACAAAAAAAACTATAAATTAAATTTATTTCTCAAAACAATCATATACACATATATATTAAATAATAATAAGCATATTATCTATTCAAAACCAAGACATATCTACACAACATATTATATAGTTAATAAAAAAGTAGCTAGAAGTACCTAATAGAGTCATGCACATGTCAAAGTTAAACAGTCATTATTATATATTTATTGACAAAACAATTTTCTTCCTTCTTACACTAATTAAGTTTAATTATCAAACCAATAATGACTTATATTAATGAGCCTAGGTATTGCTTTAGTAAAGACAAAAGTGGTTAGAAAATACAGTCATTAATACATATATTATTAGTAGGTAGGTAGCATATAAACAAAAATAATTAAATTAATATTGTCAATGTCTCATTATTTTTTCAAGAAAGAGTTGGTAACTTCCAAACGTAGTTGTTGGGGTAATTATTTAATTACGAATATAAAGTATACGATGTAATGTGATAACATATTTTTAAATAATTTTAAAAAAATTTTATAAATTTTTTTTTAAATTTATACATTATATGTGTTTTAAAGTTTATATATTATTTGATATTTCATCAAAGATCATCAAAATTACATAACATTACAATAGTTTATATTTAACAGTATTTCATGAAATATTAAATGGCTTTTAAATTATATCAAATTTGAGACACAATCAATCTATAACTTAAAAAATATATTTGTCAATCTCTTTCTACTATTAAAAATTTCTAAAAATTAATTAACAAAATTATCAACATAATATTTGTCAAAATATCCCCTCTCATATATATATTATCCGTATATATATTACCAAATGCGAGCGTGCTTATTTGACTGTATGAAGGTCAAATTAATACATTTGACATTTGCAAGCCAAAGAATGTCGAATTTATAGTGCATGATTAATTAGTCGTTTCTACGTAAATTTATATATTTAATTACTACTCAAATTAAGTAGCTCAAGTGTGAAATTATTTAATTCCGAATTTAAATTATAGCTATGTAAGACGAAGCATTCATGTGAAAATAAAATAAAAAAAATTTGATTTTAATTTAACAAATTGGAAGAAGGCGCCAATTTGTTTAAATGGCTCTTAAGAAATCAGCATTTATTTGACACTAAATTTCAAAGAGAAGACATTTCATAATATAATTAAAAACATTGTCAATTTGGTTCTTATTTCCGGATCAAAATGTCTAATATGATATGATAATATTGTTTGAATAAAACATCATAGCTAATTAGGATCGTCAAGTGCTTAATCATTACGTATCCGATTAATTAGATTTTTACGGATGATTTAACGTCTACATTTTGATATAGATAAATATTAATAATTACAAAATAAGTTAGTTACATATTTGACAATATTTATCTATTGATTTTAGCTTACAAATCACAAATAAAAATTTAAATATATGACTGCATTCTGAATATATCATACGTGACAATTTACACGCCGATTCCAACTAATCCGTCTTGGTGGCCGATTTTTACAACACTGGCAAAAACTACCTAAATTGGAACTGTTCATTTATTATTTATTATTTGAGTGATTTTAATATATATTTAATTTTTATTTGAAATGAAAATTATATAAAAGTATGTATAATAAGAGGTAGATATGTACTAGAAGGAAAATGTTATGGAGATATTTTTGTTGATATTGTTGTCTATACGGCTTTATTTATATACATAAAATGAGTTATTATGTATGTTAATGACTTTATTATGTATAATATTTTTTTTACTTAACTTAAAATATCATTAATATGCATAATAACTCATTTAAGTTACATAATAACCATAATGTACGAAATAATTTTGTATAATAAAACCATTAATATACATAATAACTCATTTAAGTTATATAATAACAATACTGTATAAAATACAATTACATAATAAAATCATTAATATACATAATAATTCATTTAATACGTATAATTAAATCCGTATCGATGACGATATCGACAAACGTATCTAATCTATATATCAGCTCTCATGCGTGAATTATTCTTATAATTTCAGGGATTTTAAAGCCGAGTGATGCTGGATGAGAGAGGCAAGTGCCAAGAAGCTAAATCGGACGGCTAGGATTGTGACACGTAATCCACTTTGCCACCGTTCACCTTACCAAATACCTTTTGGAAAGACAAATATGTTAATTCATAATTCGCATGTCGTTTTCTTGCCTAAGTTTTATTTATTTGTTTATTCTTGGAAAACATTTTCTCCAAGTGACTGACGTGTACAACATATCCGGTACGATATGTATGATTAATTGATAGTTTATTTGGAAGGAAAATATCTTGGAGATAAGTTGGTATTATTATGGATAGTCATTTTGTTATTTATCTTAATAATTTTATTATATAATGTTTTATTAAATATTGTTAATTTGAATAATAATTCATTTAAATTGAATAAGAAAAGCATTGTATAAATAAGTTATATAATAAAATCACTCATATGAATAATAATTCATTTAATTTAAATAATAAAATTCATATCGACGATGATATTAATAACTATATCTATATATCAGCTCTCTATTTAAAAGGGATAATATTTCAAGACTTCTTTAAACTTTTCAATTATTTCAGAAAGTTTTTGAAACTTTTATATGTGACAATTACCTTCCACGAAATTTTATTAATTCAAGGAGTTGGGCCTTCAAATATTAATCTCATTCATAATTGTCAAATATGATAAAAAAAAAAATATGGCTAAACTTCCGTTGAAATTTATGGTGTGATTATCTAAAATTAATATTTATCTAATTTGAAAAATGAAACATTTTTTCAGTAATAAAAAAATTGTGCAAGTTGACCATGTAAATATTAATACATAACAAATTCAAAATATTTGATTTCTTTTTAAGTTTGTTATATTTCAAATTTATATGCTATAATTTATTTTCGCAAAAAAATATTTCATGAACAAATAAAATTTAGATGCATATATTTTATTTTTAGATAATAATAAAAAATAATACTAAACAAACATGTATTCTGGTTGGAAATTCTTATTGAAACATATGCAATTCTAAAATTCATGCAAAACCTCCTTTAAAAATAAGATTATTAGAGGATATTATAATCATTTTATGCTTCAAATTTGATATATATTCTATCTAATAATTAGAAACATATCTATAATTTTATTTTTTAATTAATTTTTTTTTTGAAAAATATATACCATAAAAATTAAATATACATTAAAACTTAGATGCATACTAAAATTACTCTAAAATGAAATGTAAATGTATGATATTGACATTCTCTCAACATCTATTAGAAATGTTGTCTATTCGATGCAACTATCAAGTTATATATTGCATTTGCTGCCAATTCAAGGCAAGATCCCAAAACTGAAAAATCAATTTCAATTCCTCCTATATATTGTCTACATCACATTCATAATTTAAATAGATAAAATTATCTATTTTTTAAGTAAAAGTGCGTAAAATTAATGATAAAGATATATAAAATCTACATAAATAATTATCTAACGGCGGTTTTTTTTTTTGATCTTCTTACACTATGATTGGGTTTAATAATGAGTAATAACTTATAAATCAAATAATTCGGTTACAAAAAAAAAATGGGTGTGTTGTCAATTTTTTTTTTCTCTATGATCATGAATTGGAGTGAGGTTGACTTGCTGTTATATTTAATATTTAAAGAAATTATTCTTGCACTCCGTATTTTGCACCCCTTATGTGCATATCAAAAGTATTTATAGTGATTAGATGATTTATTTATATTTGAATTTTAAGTGTTTATAGTTAGTATAGTGAGCTTTATTATTTTTTATTTTATAAATAATCATAGAAAAATTAAAGTGTAAAATTTTATTATACAAATATAAATATAATTTACATAACTTCTAATACTAATATTAATATAAGATATAAATATTTTTATCTATATTGAATGAATGGGGTCAATTGATCCCATTTATTATCCAAAAAACCACAATGATATCTATATTTGCTTGTATTTCAATTATAAATAATACGGGTACACTAAAATTGACCCCCATATTTTATATCAAATTTTCCATGGTTTAGGGTTTAGGATTTAAAGTTTAAGTGCTTGTATCATTTTTTTAATTCTTTTACTTCACATTTTTTAATAAAGTGTTACTTCATACTCTCTCCACTCTTCCCTACTAAATAGTTTTTTTTCCAAACTATTTTTTCTTATCCTCTCTTCATTTTATTGTACACATACCCAATAAAAAAAATGATATATATCTAATAATAATTAGCTATTTCTAAGTTATAGTTCAACCATGATTAAGAGAAGATGTGATCAAACTTGCTTACATAGATGTACTAAATAAATCATTTTAGGAGGGTAATACAAATGATGAATTCAGTTTTATTTAGTAATAAAAATGTAGATTGGTATAATTACTTTGATATATATTAATTTAGGCAAAACAATTAATTAAAACAAAGATAAAAGAATACAATGAAAATAAATTGGCACTTGGTGATTTTTTACATGATTGTGTTGGAAGGGGCTTATTTGGTTTTTTTACATGATTTTTTATATGATTTTTTACATGATTGAACCTAGAAAAAATTGGTTGCAAGCAAAATTTTTTTTTTGTCTTTCCAAATTTCTAGTTGTTTGAAATTTATTGGGTTGGATATACCTGATTTGTAAAAGGAGAGGAGTGTTGTATTTTATCAAAAGAAAATAAATTGATGCATATTTTGAAACTTCTTGGTGATACATATGGTGACATCTAAATTAAGTATTCTTGATTGATAATAGAGATATTGGAATCAGAAAAAAAAATTCTACAAATTTACAATCATTTGTTTTTTTTATATTGGTAATAAATAAAGAAATATCTCTTGGAAAAATAAATATTAGATAAAAAATGAATAAAAATGAATTTAATTGATCCCTATAGTTGAAAATACTGTCTCAGTCCCTGCATTAGATATAAATATTTTAAAAAATATATATAAATATATCTAAAATGTTGTTTAGGAGATGATGATGTGAGCATGATATGAGAGAATAAAGTATAAAGACAAAAAATATTGTAGTGTTACCAATTATCCATTATGTTAAAATTTTCAGAATTTAACATAATTTCTTTAGTTCTTTTTTAACTAATTTCTATTTGCAAGATCCAAGACATGAATTTAGGAATTGAAATTTATCTATTGGTATGTCTTTTGTCAAGAAGATTAAAATCAGTAGTTTGAAGCAGATATTTAATTTTTAAATTTCGTAATATTAATGAATAATAAAATTATGATAATTTTGCTACATGAGAATTCTTCTAATAAAATTGTACCACAAGTTTTATTTTGGATTTTTGCCTCGTTGTTTATATAAAGACTATGGAGTAATAATACAACATAATTTTTTGTTTCATTTTATGAATTTTATTATCTCTCAAGTTCATGAGGCTATTTGCTATACAGATCTCAACCAAAGTAATAATTGCAATAAATCAAAACAAACCTAAATATCTGACATCATTAATTTATAATCTCAACCAAATATTAGTAAAATTTGAGTTATTTTGCTAACGTAGATAATGATGCCATAATGTGGTTTTATTTTTTATTTTCTTTGAGCATAAAATGTGACACGTGGCAACATAATAAAGACAAATCAAAATGGGGGAAATTAATAATGCCTTCAAAGTTGGTATTAATCTTGATTGTGATTGATCAATGAATTAAACCAAACCAAAGTCTACCGAGATAGAATTTTTCTTCATTTTTCATTTAATTGTTGAGATGACGTTGAAATATTTAATGGAATTATTATTACTGGTGATGTATATAATTACATTTTTGTGATAATTTAATGTGTGATGAATATTATAACTTTTATATGAATTTGTGTAAATCATCTATTTTTTTTTCTTGAATTAAATCATTATCTAAAAGTTAGTTGCATAACTTGTCAATGTTGGATGTTGTCTAATCAAAATCACAAGTTAGGTAAATTTCTGATTTGGTTTAAATTAAACTTGATGAAAGTTATTTTATGAATATTTCAAGTTGAATAATTTAGATTTTCGTATTTTATCTAAAAAAAGTATTCTGATTTAGTAGCTGATATTTCCCGTTGCACAGCTAGAGTTGCAAATAAACAACCTCGTATAAATGACGAAAGATCATATGAAATAGGTGAAGAATCTGTATCATTTGAAGTGAACACCTACTTCGAGAGAATAAAGTAAGCATAAATTATACATAGTTATTGTAGCGGATATTGTAGAGGACAACATCGAAATTCGTAGGGAAGATTTTTTTTGAGGGATTTTTGCTCACTTACAGTGAAGTGTTTTACCAGATTTCGACTTGTGAAATAGAGAGTTAGCCCGTATCCACGCGACGATCGGATTAGCAACACGGATGACTATATTATATTAATAAAAATATTTTTTTAGGTTTATATTATATTTTCATGACACAGTTGGAGAAAATCTAGATGGAATACATACAAAACTAAAAATAATTCAGGAGTGTATTTATGAAATTATATACGAAATATATTATATATATATGACTTTCCACAAATATGCAATTTATATAGTTTTAAGAAGTTGGTGAGATGAGCTTCTTCATCATTTATTGGTGGATAGAAACTGATGCATGTGCTACCATGTAACTTGTGACAATGCAGGTGTTGTGACCTTTGATCTTTCTTATATGATATATGATATGATATGATATGATATGATATGGTACAAGAAGGTTGGTTATAAAATTTAGGTCCTGTTCGGATGGATTCTATTTTTATAAAATTGGTGAGATTTTTCAGCTCATCAAAATAGTATTTTTAGAGTCTGTTTGGGTATTTTTTTTTAATTTTAAGTGAAAATGGATATTACATCTCCTCTTTCTTCTTAACTCTTCAGTAAATTGTGGAAAAATAATGATTTGATTTGATTTAATGATTTTTTTTCCCAATAGTTCTGATTTGTTCTTGCTCCTTTTGATTCTTGAGTACATGTACTAGATTATTTGAATCTTAGTCTTGTACTTTTAGTTGCAATTTATTTTATAATATTTGTGGTTATATATTGAAATTGATCAAAAATTTTGGACAATGACGTCAATTTCAGTATGATTATAATAAATGAAATCAATCAATAATGTATTATATATATATATAAGAAAGGATTTAAAAATTTTAATTTCTTTGATATTGATTCTAGTAAATTAAACACATTAGTAATATATTTTTTCATTAGCAGGTTCAGATTATTATTTTTTAAGTTATATAATTAAATAATTAACATGTCTTGATAAAAAAAATTGTAACTTTTAACTTAAATTCTCATTATAATTCCTATAAACATACGAACAATATTTTTCTTTACGTTCCCATCCATTTTCATGTCAATGGGATCCCACAATTCAAATAGTGGGTTCTTACACCCATAAAATCTCATCCCGTATATTCCCGTAATAACGGAATACGTCAAAGGAGACTAATAATCGGGTCCAGTAAGATCTTTATACTATTTTAGAGTATAAAATTATATAGTTTTAGAGTTGAAACTCGCGCTTTACGACGGGTCTGAAATAATTCGATAATGTTAAATTCAAAAAATAAAAAAAACTGAAGAAATAATGCCATAAAGAGAAGAAAACGAAAGGATACATTGAAATTATTAAATGTATTTGAGAAATTAAGAGACAAAAAGAATAATAATTATTTACTTCTAGATGTAGAGTCATTTGATGGAAAACAAAAAAAATAAGAGAGAAAAAATCCAATGATTTTGACATGACGTGACATAGTGGAGGATAATGGAAACTTAACTTAGATATATAATTAATAAGATAGGTGGGGTTTATTGACAAAATTATTAATTTCACAATTTTGATAATGATTTTTTAAATAAATTTTAAAAATTTTAAAAATAGAAAAAATTATAAATATATTCTTAAATTTATAGATTAAATTTTATTTTAAATTTTATACAATTTAAATATCATTTGATATTTCATAAAAATAATTAAAATTGTATTAAATTTGTAACGGTTTAAATTTTCAAGATGTATAGTGAGAACTATTTTGATACAAATTGATAATTTCAAAGACCATAATCAGATTTTAAAAACTAAGGACAAAAATGAGATTTAAGTGATAATTTAAGAACGAATTATGTATTCTACTCAATATTTTTTTATTCTAGCTTTTAGATATCGTGCTTTATTGTTGTTTTTAAATCCAACCGCACAAAACATACATATCCATATTTAAATTAGCAATTATTTGCCTTCATTTTTTTTATAGTAGAGCTTTCGTTAACTCTAACATTTATTTATTTTTAAATATTTTTTGCGGGATTTAAATCTGCGTCTTTCCGTAGTAAAACGAAGTCGATCATCACTGTGCTAGACCTGCGGTTCATTTGCATTCAAATTTAATTCTTTTATATTTATTTTTTAAGATCTAGATAATAATATTAGATTATTATTGGCTCACACGAGGAAAGCAAAGTTTTTTTTTTTACATTCTATACACAAAAAAAGATATTAAAAAAAGGTCCAATTTGATTGAACATAGAATAATTTTTTTTTTGGGGGGGCTGAATGCACTACTGTATATGATATCAAGTTTTTCTTTTGATTAGGGATGCAAAAGGAACGAATAATATCCGCTTCGAATTCGATTCATATATGTAAATTTAGATGTGAATATCTAACATCCAAATAATTATGCGGATATTGATGTATATAATTTTGAATCTATATAACGAATATCCAATATCCGATGTTCGATTATCCGTATACATACTTTTTGAAAATGTGAATATCCGATTAATAAAATATAATTCATAAGTTAATACTCATTATGAAAAAAAATTATATCTTTCATCATTATAATTAGATATATAACATGAACCTTTGGTTTTTTATTATATTTATATTTATTTATAGATAGTAAAATTGAAAAAAAAAACTATTTCATAATAAATTCAATATATTTTCTAATATTTTAAAAAAGTTCACACTTACGTTTCAACATATATTTGTATTCATAAAATCAAAACGGATAAAAATATAATTTGACCATTATATTGATTTTATTTTGAAAGCGGTTAATTAAATTTATTACCATCATAAACGGTGGTCTTTGAGAATTTTCCAAAAAAGAGAAAATTATTACCATCACCGTTCCAATTCCACTATCCAATAATAATACAATTAATTATGTTTTAATTACTTATGGTCGTTGTTGTTGACCAGAAATTTAATTTGTCCTTATTTAATTACCGTGCTTTGAAGATTGGGAAAATCATATATATATATATACCCTTAAAAAATTATCTAATTCGATATTTACCCTTTAAATATTTATTTATGAAAACATCAAAATCTTAAATATTTGCCCATAATATATACTATCCTCAATAAATTAAAATATAAAACTATTTAAAATTATAATATAATAAAAATACCTTTCACGCCTATGTAATCGTCTACGGAAGCTTGAACATATATTTTTTACAATATTAAAAAAAATTAATTGTAATTTCAAATCTTTGGCATCATTTCCGTCATTAATCTTGACTCCAATCAACATGCTTGTAAGATTGTCTAATTCAATTTATTATTATCAAATTATAAAGATCCTCTTATGCATAATTGAGATAAAATGACGCGAATGATATAATTATCATATAACAATTTTAAGATTTTATTTACTTAGAATTTCATTGGTTTAGACAAATATCCTAAATGTCAATATTTTCATGGGTAAATATCTAAATTTAAGTTTTGAGAAGTAAATATTCAATTTGATAATTTTTTAGGGATATATATCCGATTTTTCTTTGAAGATTTTGAGAATGTTTGGTCTTGATCAATTATTCTAATTCCAATTTTATGAATTTTGTGCAAAAAAAATCGTCTTTTTGTCGTTGAAATCTTTTGAGTGTAATTCGTTGTCTGGTCTAGAGTTTGTGTTGAATAATTAACCATGGACTGTTTGGTAATTTTGTTCGTCATGTTAGAAATATATACATTAATTTCATAATCATTGGTCCCAAAAGCACCTTTGAAAACTTTACATAGAAAATTTTTATTTGTAATTTTGAAGATTGACTAAATTTCTTGTAGTTGGTCTTCAATTTATCAGTCAAATGTTGGGGGTAAAGAAGAATTCTTTTCAATTTCCAGAAAAAAAAAATTAAACAAGAATTTTATTTTGAAACAATACTGTTAGAAAAGTCATCAAAATTGGTAATTCTTTTTTTTTTTTTTTGAAATCTTAATCAAACTCTAAAAGCAAGACCAAATAATTAGGAATTAGGAATGAGAAGGTTGGAGTTAGGTTGAGATTGAAGATTTTTTTCTATCTAAATTGGGGATAATTTCAAATTCTAAAATTTAACACACTTTTGGCACTTTTCAAGTTTTAATTTGGATGGTGTCATCAGTCATCTATAGAAAAATGTGGTATTCAAAAAACGCTGAAAAATGTGAATTCAAAGGCTTTGAAATATATTAGGTCTTTTGTTCTTTTATTATATTTATATGTTTCTTTTTTTCCATGAAACACATGATTGGCTTTGAAATGTTTCCCTTACTCAAAGTAGAAGAATTATAAATCAAAGACTTATCAGCAAAAAAAAAAAAGAGAAGAAAGAAAGATAAAAAATAGTTTTTTTATCGATTGTGATTAATAATGAAGTAATTAAAAAATATTTTTATTAATTCTAGAAATAAAATATTTGTAATAAAAAATAATAAAATTAAAATATGTTTAATCGGATGATTGAATTTTGTTCTAAGTAGTATTTTTCTTATGTGCAAAGACATTAAAAATCATTTCAAAATATCAGCAGATTGTGTTTTATTTTTATGTATTAGAGAGCTGATGGAAGACTCCTTCAATATTCAACATAGTAATATAAAAAAATAATTCTATTTTGTTTTGTGAGGATATGAGAAAAGAAAGATATCTTCATGTATGAATTATTGTTTTCTCTATGTTTAAATGACATGAAAAGAGTGATTTATATAGACTAGATTGTATTAATTTGATGATATATCATAACATTATCAATCACTTGAAGAGTTATGTTATGACAAGAAATAACCATGCTTTAATTTGACTATGTCAAAAAGATAAGTCACGCCTTTAATTATGTCAAAATAATCAATTAGACACTCAAAATGACAAGTCACAAAATGATAAATTATTATGATAATTATTTGAAAGTATTTTATACATATGTTGCGTAATCACAACAACTATGACAACATATATAATATCAAACATGCTTACAGATACCTAAATAAATAAAACTGTACCAGTGCATTCTGATAGATATGCTTTAGAAGCATCTGAGGAAAAAAACAAATATATGATGTCAAACATTTTGATTAAGAAAGCTAATCTAATATTAATTAATTAAGTTATCTTGAGAGGAAAAGGTTCCAGTTCATACCGGGTCAAATCGTAGTAGTTGGTACAAAATCAATCAGCAAAGCTCTAAATATTTATTCTAATAAATAATGTTAACATATCATTTTCAAAATGGAAACTGAAAATTAAACTGTTATTGTTTTTTTTTTATAAAAATGAGCATCAAAATTATTTAATTTTAAATATTTATAAAGTGATCTTTCATTCAATTTTGAACCTCAATATCAGAATCATTCAACTTTAAATATTTATTCCAATAAATGTTAACATCTCATTTTCGAAATTGAAACTGAAATTGAAACTATAATTGTTTTTTTATAAAGACGAGGATCAAAATTATTCAATTTTAAATATTTATAAAAAAATATTTCATTCGTATTTCGAATCTGCGATATTTTCATGTGAAGAGTATTATTTTTGTTACTAGATCAAAGATTAATTCTCGTAAATAATCATTGGTGTGCAATGGATCAACTCACAAGTCATGTTTGAGCAGTGAATTTTTCTTTTTGTTTCTTTTTCTTGTGATATATTATGAAGGCTAATTTTATTATGTATCAGAATTTATATTATAGACGAAAAAATCATATGGAACCTAATTACAAATGTATGTCCTAATTAAGCCTAATTACAATTCAAATGTCTGCTGTTTATGGTACCATTAAATAAGTTATATTTTTGTACATTCTAAATCTTAACCTATATTGTCTGTTCCCTGACTAGATTTACCATGTCAACTTTTACAACAAAGAATTGTCACTCTTTTGACAATTTTTACTATATTTTTCTGTTCACTGATTAGATCTATCACGGGCTATATTGAAACACGTCATGTCAAATTAATTTTTCTTTAGTTGTAGCGTGTTGAGAAACTGACAGCATCAATTATTGATGCATGCACAAATTCCCTTTAATACATTTCCCTTTGTTTTAATGGCAAGAGAATTTTAAACAGTAATTAATTAATGTGAATAGCTTTGTGTGTCAGATTGTATTAATACAATTTAAAATTTTAATATTTTTTTAAATTAAAAAATAAAACTAATTGATAAAATATATTTATATATTTTATATACTATATGGAGTTCTGTTAATGTGTTGTTGTTAGCGTTTCGATCGAAATGTTAACGATCTAAATTTTAAGTTTTTGTATTCGATATTTCGATTTAAGTAACTCAATAAATTCTTCGTATCAAAATCTTATAAAATACCAAAATTTATCATTTTTAGAGTTTTTTAACTATTTTTTTTTAAATTTCAAGATGGATTTATTTGGCTCAAAAATGATAAAAATAAAAAAAATATTTGTATGCCAATTAAGGTCATTTTAAAAATTCAAAAAAATAATTAAAAAACTCTAAAATTGGTAAATTTCAGTATTCTATAAGATTTTGATGTGAAGAATTTAGTGAGCTGTTTAAATTGAAATTTCGAACATGAAAACATAAATATGAATCGTTAGTGTTTCGACCAAAACGCTAACGATAACACATTAGCAAAACTCATACTATATGTATATAAAGTTTTATATTATTTTAATTTTATTTGAGTGTACATCAAGAGCTAATAAAAATCAACGGTTCTAATTTTAACGATTTAATCCCTTCTCTTAATGGCTATCAACATAAAGTTAAAATCTTATGATTTTTGTATGTATATATATATATATATATATATGTTATTGAGATGATATAGAACATATTTAACATTTAAATTTATGAATTTAAATATAAATAATAAAGTTTATATTATTTGACGCTGATAACCAACAACATTTAATCCCTTCTCATTAACCAATTACTCTTCCAATCTGTTTGTCCCTTCTTTCTCTTTCAAAAAGAATATTCTAGGTTTAAACTCTGTTTGCTGGCCTCTAGTGCAACCTTCATGAGCCAATCTATTGAATTTTTTCTAGCAATCCCAATTTTTCAAATGAATAAAAAAATATCTTTGATTTTGAATATTTCTATTCTTTGATGCATGTGTTTATAATAACATTCAAGCACATAATACATTCATGATTTTCACGTAATGTCCAAATGTATAGGGGTTCAAAATTCACATTCTTATATATTTTCTATAAACAAATATTTATAGAATCTTTCAGTTTCAAACTTAATAATATTGAATGTGTAATAAAATATGAACATATACATTAATCTTGGAACATATATATTCAGAAAATAGACATAAAGTTGTTAAACATTTAAATTATTGTTGTCATGCATTCATTTAAAAAAAGTTGGATGACAAAAAAAATATCATTAATTAGCAAGATTAATCACAATTTAATCGAAGATATTGTAATTGTATTCATATAAGACTTCACAACACAAAATACCAATTCATAGGCAAATAAATAATAATTTAACAAGATTGATTAACAACATGATTTTCAGCTAATTAGAGGCTGAAGCCCTCCTAAATCACTGACCTAGTCTACTTTATTCTTTCTTTTTAAATAAAAATGAGGATTAAGTCACTCAAATTTAAATATCTATAAAGAACTTCTCATCCGAATTTCAAACATACGACCTCCTACATAAACAATATTGTTTTCTAGTCTACTTTATTCTCACCATAATATTTTGAAACATCAACTTTCACTCACTCATGAAAGAATTCTAAGAATCTCTGATTCATGTTAATTAATAATTAATGCTGTGGTATTGATGTTAGCTTCCTATCCATATATAATATCTAAGAAACTTGATTTGCACATTTAACCACTCATCAATTCAATCATTAATATCATTATTACATTTTTTTAGTGGTGCAAAAGATTTTCTAAAATTAACATGTAAAATATATCCAATCCTAAACAAAAGAAATTGAGTCGAATTCCAGCGAAATATTTTTTTATTCTCCACATTATATATCCAGCAGCTTCAAATTGAGCTTCAACATGAAATGGAAGGAGAGCACAATATGATATCATCTACTGTGCTATACCGTACTTGAACATACTCAGTATCCAATTCATATCGTTTATTGTGTTACACCAATACAATATGATATACTTTCGATTGCTTCAAGATTCATACAATACAAATCTCAAAAAAAAATTATTATAATTTATCCGTTCGTATATTATATAACGTAATACTATGTAACAAAAGATCCAAACTAATAAAAACACTCCATAGTGAAAAGTTAGGTTTCAAAACAATTTTCTTCTTTAATTTTAATTTCAAAAAAAATCAGAAGGAAGAAATTAAAACTTGTCGCTTTTAAGCGGCCCAACGTCCTATTCTGGTCACATGCTTGTCGTCAATTGAACATAATTAATTTCTCATATTAGTATATATAGTTCCATTCCTATTAGGGTTAGGGTTTCAATAGGTCGGATTGATATTATTTTTACTATTATTTTTTTATTCAATTCGATTTAATTTGAATAAAATTTTTTGATCCGAATGAGTTACGCGGGTCGATTCGATACAAATCAAATGAATTGATTAATTTTTTTAATATATTTTTTAAATTTTATGTAATTTAATCTTAATTAATATATAAATAAATCTTAATTAGTATAAATTTTGAAAATTAAATTCAAAAAACACAATTATTCAGATCATTTCGGATTGACCTGACTCGAAATACGTCCAAAATTATTGACCCGTACTCCACCTATTTTCTCTTGGATGGGATCATGTCGACCAATTGGGTTGAGTCAAGAATTAGCATTCTTAGCATCATATATAGAGGAAAAGAAAAACCCTATCAGAAAATTTAGGATTGAACGGTTTAGATCAATTAGCGACTTTGATCATAAAAATTCAGGATGCTTAAAGATCTGGACACATGATCGAACGGTTAAGAATTGCTCCAACCTTAGATGTTTAATTTTAGCTGTTCAGATATAGAAAAATTATATCTCAATCATCCTTAGTTCAAGATAACTATACACTTAATATAAGAGTGAAGATATTTTTTTTTCCTTAAATGAAAAAAAATCAGTATGCATCAGTGTTAATTTTAAAACACATGAAAAATATTGTATTGACATTTCTAATTAATGCATTTAAGATCTTGACCTCAAAAGCGGAATTTAGCAGAGACCGGGAAAAACTACAGTCCCTCAAAATTTTTGAAAACTAATTATATATATTAATGATTTAAGATATTTTACTATAATTATGCTGCAGTGAATCTCCCTCCAAAAAAAAAATTAAAATATGAAATTATTTAGCCACATTCATTGAAATTATATTGAAAATAATATTTTAGCCAGCTACCACATCCATTTAAATATTTCTTGTCCAATTGGATTTTGTGGCAAAAAGAGTGACATCAAGGCAACTTCACTATTAATTGTAGCAATTATGTTTCAAACTTTCAATTATGCATAATGAGGAAATAATTAATGAGAAAGAGAGGTGATGAGAATTAGACCAGAAGGAGCAAGCACACCGCACATAGCATTTAAGATGACTTGTTGCACTCATTGCCTCTAAGTACAAAGATATGAAATTATACTAAACCACCAATTAATTATGACAATCACGTGTATTTAATTGGGGGTGTAATGAACTTTAAGAGTATTCAAACCCACTTGCAAATAGTTAGTTAATACTGACATGACACTTGTAGTTGTAAATTTTTAAAAGTTGTCATGTCAGCACTTATTATTCCTTTACAATTTCTGTGAATATTTCTCATTTTTGTAATTATAAAAAATACTTTCTTTAATAATTATATATTATCACGTCAACAAATTAACAATTGTAAAAATAAAAATGATCCAATTTAATTAATCTGACTGTCCCGATCTAAAAATTATGGAGCTAGAATTTAATTGGTTAGCTAAGAATTGGATTTCGAATAACCAGATAATTAATGCGTGGATATTGATTTTGTAAAAATCCTCGAGTAAAACCCGACCACACTATTGTATGCTATCATTGTGAAGTATTTTATTTTTATATAATTACAATATAGTAATGTCATTAAAAGAATAATGTGGTACATTGTTAAAATTTGATATTTTATTTTATGTTATTATTAGTAAGAGTATGTTATATATTTTATTTATTTTTTTCAATTATAACTAAACACCACTTACATAAATTGTATTACTATTTTTTTTAACAAAATCCACCAGATCTGTCAAGTTCGACCATCTAACACAAAATTTGAATTGAATATATTTAAATATTAATTAGTTAGTTATGAATTGAAAATATCATAACATGATTATAGCAAATAGAACTGACAACCACTTCCAACCAACCCTCTTCATTTATACCTAACAATAACATTAACCCTCTCAATGATGATTTACGTATTCAACTCTTTTTTTTTTTAATTTAAATTTATCATGTAATTGATCGCAGGTTCGAAATCCTTTCTCTTAAACCCTAGTTCTTGTGAAATAAAAAAAAAGTTGATATACATATATCATCATTGATACTGTAATTAATATTAATTTTATTATTTATATTAAATATATTATTATCTATATTAATGATTTTATTATGTAATTATAATATTTTTATTATTTATATTAATAATATTTCAGTTGAACAATAAGAATGTTGTACAAAGTAAGTTGTTTGAATAATAAGGAGCTTCAAGTCTTAAGGAAGGGGGTAAATAGTGAGATTTTACTCCATTTTTTTACTTCTTAAAGACGACTATGTAGATATGTAAATCCTATAAGTTGTCTGAGGAAATATTGTGAATATATTGGCTCTAATTTGCTGTAACTCAGTGATCAATTCATAGGAGAATATTTCATGATATTCTTGTATTTATTTAATATTTTACATGAATAATTTTACTTCTATATACACTACCATAGCTTCTATAATAATTTTTATTAGGATTATTATATTTTCTAAGAAAAACTTGTTAAAACAATAGACTTATAATGGTTCAATCTCTATGTATACTACTGGATGACACTTTAGGTATGTGAACAATAATTTGATACAAACACTATACGTCCTTTTTGATGAATGGAGTACAAGTGATTTAAGTGCTTTAAAACGCTTTAATGCATCAAACAAAGATGATTTAAGATGAAATAAATTAAAATATATATAGAGGTGGAGTAAAGTTAAATCTCCAAATTTCATAGTTTTTAATATTTTTTTACTTTTATTATTTCATGTACTTATTTCACTATTATCAAACATCAATGTTTTAGAGTGATTTAATATTTATTTCGTTTTAATTTTACTTCACTTAACGGGATCTATACTTCAATTTGAAGTTTCAGACTTATATTTTAGTTATTTATATATATTCTTGATGTTATTTTATAAATTTCAGGTGTAGAGTCTTAAATTATTAATTGTGCATGAGAAGAAAATTTATTAATGTAAGATCAACAAACTATAAATTGATTTAGTCCTCTAGATTGAAACTCAGCGCTCTTCTGCTATTCCACCTATATGATTGCATAGCAAATTAAAATAGACTATTCAGTTTACTATTTTGCATCTCTATTTTGTGTTTGGCACTGCATATCAATTGGAATAGTATACTATCATGCTATTCTAACTATAATAGCAGTTGCCAAAGGAATCCTAAAGAAGCATTATTTATCAACAAAAATAACATTAATTATCTTAAGTTCATCACTTCATCATATGAATTTTATTTTAAAATGTTGGTGCAAGTCATCAAAAACACATATGAAAATATTTTTCTCTACTGGACATTTTGGACTATATCACTATAATATGAAAGAAAGGCAACATAATTAATTGAATATTGATCCTCGTTGTTGTATATGTATATAGAGAGAGAGTAAAACTAACATGATTTCAGAAGAATCGGACTTCTCAATACTTTTAAATCAAAATATGTCGAAACAGTTTTAAAGGGTAAATTCAAGTTATTTAATAAATTCTTTATATTAAAATCTCATAGGATATCAAAATTTTTTATTTTTAGAATTTTCTAATTTTCTTTTTTAAGATTTTTAAAAATTAATTATTTTTATATGAAAAAAATTCATTACTTTATTATTATTTTAGATTTATTTTTAAAAATATGAAAAAAAAATTAACTACAACACTGTTAGTTCTATAAATACAACCAAAAGCCAACACCATTGATCTCTGCGTACTCTCTTACTCCCACCATTCCACTGCGATCTCCAAACTTTGCAACAATGGTAGCCGTGCAAGAGCTTTTATCATTCACCCCCTTTCTAACCTCTCTCCTGGCTCTCTCTCTTGTTTCCACAATATTCCTCATTTACCTTCTCAAACCCAAAAACCAAAGACTCCCGCCGGGCCCCCCAGCTATCCCTGTCATCGGCCATCTCCACCTCCTCCAACCCCCAATGCATCGCACCTTGCATGATCTCCCCCCTCGCTACGGTCCCCTCATACACCTCCGTCTCGGTTCGAGTCTCAGCATCGCCACTGGCTCAATAGATATGGCACGTGAAGTCCTAAAGACCCACGACACCAGTTTCTCTGAGCGCCCTTCGACAGTTGCCGCGCGACAATTTGCTTACGAGACAGCCGGCTTTGCCTTTGCTCCTTATGGGGAGTATTGGCGCTTTATCAAGAGGCTCTGTATGTCTGAACTTCTGGGCCCCCGTACCCTTGAGCAGCTACGCCCGATTCGTCACTCAGAGGTTGCATGCCTTTCACGCGGCCTCCTTGACAAATCTAAGAGTGGCAAGGTTGTCAACTTAAGCAAAGAATTGATCAAGCTAACTAACAATATCATAACAAGGATGGTAACGAGTAGCACTGCTGGTGATGAGGCCGAGGTGTCACGTCGGGTCGTGAAGCAAGTTGCAGAGGTTATGGGCACATTCAATTTTGAGGATTACATCAGTTTTCTCCGAGGGTTCAATATTCTGGGTTTGAATAAGAAGATACGAGAGGTGCATCAGAATTTCGACAACTTACTCGAAGGTTTCATAACAGCAAAAGAAAAGTCGAGAAGAAACAATTCGAGTGAGCGAGGAGGAGAAGGGAAAGAGCGGCCGGTTAAGGATTTGCTCGATATCTTGCTTGACGTAGCCGGGGACCCCAATGCTGAGGTGAAGATAACCAGAGAGAATATCAAGGGTTTTATTCTGGTACGCCATTAATCAAAAACTTTCTTAAACTCAACATATAATTAATTAATAGTTTAATTAATACTCATGTGTGAAATAACAATTTGCATTGCATTTAAATCTGTGTGGCAACAAAGGATTAACATATTAATGGATAAGATTACATTAACGGGTCATGCATGCAGCTAGCGTGGATATATGCTGATTAAACACTTAAAATATTTGATGTGAGATGATGAATTTTAATTTCTAGGGTCCAAAAATGTCAAAGGTTCGGTCATTGAATAGTGGGGATACAATTAGTAGCTAAATAAAAAATGAACCCCAAAATTGAGGGGAAGACTGGTCTGTAAATAGTTCATTTTTTTATGTCGGACTTTCTGCTGCGCTGCATCTTGCAATTCAGTATTTTATTCGTTTGATCGTATTAAAATTTATATAAAATAAATCTCAAAAAAGCTCCTATATAATCCGTCTATTCGTACGTTGTGTAGCGTAGTGCTGCGCGACCCTGTTTCTTTATTACGTAGCACTGAAATCATATATAGTACAATATATATTGCATTTTCCTATACAATTTTACAAATTAATTTCACAATAAATTAATGCATATTTATGTCCGGATCATCCATCTCGGGTTCTAAATTGAATAATATTAATTATTTAAAATAAATTTTGTTATGTAGAATAGACCGATATTTATTTTATTAGTACAGCGTCTCAAGCTATGTCCCTCTACTTCTCATAATATCATTATATGCGAGATCTATGAGTTGATACTTTTTAGGAGGTTAATTTATCAGTGATAATTGAAGACAAAATAAAATATAATATTAAAAGCAAAATATATTTTTCTTTCTACAAACAAGTCAATGCATGCATCAAATGAAAGTTCCAAAAAAGTTGCTCGATATAGCAGGAAGACCAAAATAGATCAATATTTATTTTTATTTTGAAGAACAGATGTATTAATATATATTAATTAGGCTTTATTTCTGGGAACATATGACCAGATGTAATTAAATAGACGGTGGGCACTAATACCAACTCATTAAATAGACCAAACCAAAGATAAAAGAAAATACACTTTTTAAAATTTTAAAAAGTGTCATGTTTCATGCGTGAACTATACAATTAAGGTTATGCTTCCGAGTCTAAAAAAGAAGGAAAGAAAAGGGATGAAAATGAGAGAGAATAAAAAAGGGGTTAAGTTTTTTGCACTTCAAATCGGAAGTGAATAAAATGTGAAAAAATGAATAGATAATTTTTTCCATTCACCTCCTCTTACCTTTTCTCATCCCCTCCAATTTTAATTTGAGAGTAAGATGAGAGCTTTTTTTCATGTGAAAAAATGAATAGATGATTTTTTTCATTCACCTCCTCTTACCTCTTCTCACCCCCTCCAATTTTAATTTAAGAGTAAAATGAGACCTCTTTTTCTTCCCTTCCACTCATTTATCAAAAATTACAAAAATGTTTCTTTAACTGTAAATATATTTGAAGTATAAATAAGAAGTGAGCTATCACTTTTCTTTTTATAACAACAAAAGAAATGTTTGTCATGTGACATCATGATTTATACATAGATTAGTGTTCCGCATGATCTGCTCTTAATTTAGTTTATTCCTCAAAAAAATAAATAAACATGATGACCTATTCACTTATTAATTGTTTGTAGATAATAGGAATTAATGAAATTATACTAGTTCATTTGACTATATGATCCTTCATTAGGTATGTCAATGGTTATAATATGAATCGGATGAGGATATTTTTGTATTTATATCCGTTTAATAATTTTACTCATTAAGTTTAGTCTTATCATATTTTATTTTTCTTCATTAAGACAAATGGGTGATGAACAAATAATGGATGATTAATTATTTTTTCAAAAAATTACTGTACATATCTTATATATTATCTATCTTTTAAAATAATGAACACAAAATACTTCTTATTAATATACTTAATTATCTGATAAGCTAACAAATTTTTTTAATTTGTATTATTATTCAGTTAATTAACAATAAAAATTCTTACTCGTATCGCGTTTATCGAATACGAAACGACTAAGATTAAACAAGTAAAAGAATTTCATTGACATCTCTACTCTCATATAAACAAATAAAATAATTTCATTGACACTCCTATAATCCCACGTGGCCAAAGTAGGACCTTAAAGTACTGCCAATTAAATGCAACATGATTTAATTTTGCTTCTATTGAGATTTAATATATATGCTGTATATATCAGTTTCTGCTGGGAACAGTCACTGATACAAAGAAGCAAAATTTATTGTTGTTCTCTTAATTGTTATTAATGAGCATCTGAAGCTGCTAGTTCTACTTCAAAAAAATGAGAAAAAGAAAAAAAAGAAAAAGAAGAAGATGCTGTTTGAAGAAGAACTGGTATTTCATATATAGGAATTCCACCCAATTTTATTTGTTTGGCATATTAGATAGACATATTAAATAAGGGTCAATTCATAGAATTTAATTGATAATTTATCATGAAGCCACTAGAATTCCACTTCTTCTACCGTTAAAAATTTTAACTAGGAAAATTAAATGATTACCAAATAGGTTTTATTTTGATACACAGGTTATTTAAGAAATAACAACGTACACCAACAATTTCAATTTTTAAATTGATTATTTTTTTATGGACCTTCAGAAAATCCTTTTTTTTGTTTTCAAAATTTTAGTAAAATCTTTTGGCGCATACACCAAGTCTCAAAGACGAATCAAATATTCTTAGAATTCTTCCAATATTGTTTTTCTTTTCTTTTACTGGTGAAAGAAACCTCAAAGACAATTGATTTTCACTCCAAATTATTCAAAATCAGTTGAGGATTCTTCAATTTATTAATTATAACAAAACTTTTATTGATTCTTTTAGGATATCTTCACAGCCGGAACCGATTCATCCGCGTGAACAATAGAATGGACGCTATCGGAACTGATCAACCACCCAAGAATCATGCAAAAACTGCGAGAAGAGATCGATCGAGTCGTCGGCAGAGACCATGTGGTCGCCGAGGCCGACGTACCGAACCTGCCTTACCTCAATGCTGTAATAAAGGAGATCATGCGCATGCATCCAGCCGCTCCAATTGCATACCGCAAATCAACAAAAGAGACGAAGATCGATGGCTACACCATCCCGGCCAACACCACCGTTGCTGTCAACTTATATTCCACCGGGAGGGACCCCAAGTACTGGGTTGACCCCAATGAATTCCGCCCCGAACGGTTCTTCGAGGAATCAAATGCCAACTTAGACGTAAAAGGATTGCATTACCAGTTGATCCCTTTTGGCAGTGGAAGGAGGGTTTGTCCAGGAGTTGGTTTCGCGCTTCAGGTCATACCGGCTGTCTTAGCAGCTCTGGTTCAGTGCTTCGATTGGAAAACCGGCGAAGGCACCACGGATGAGAAAGGAAAGGTGGATATGGAGGAAGGAGATGGTGGGTTGGTGAGTTATCGAGCGAAACCATTAATGGTTGTGCCAGTTCCTCGGTTGGATCCATTTCCCTTGATCTGAGATCTTTCAAATTAGTATTGTGTGTGTGTTTTGGGTATCCAGCAATTGAAAACAATGCATATATATGTGTGATGCTTATTGCCATGAATCAGTTGATTTAGTTCTGTCATATTATTTAAGTCAAAAGGTCTAATAAATCTGTAAGATGCGTTTCATGATTGTTCCAAAGTAATTATTTTTATCTTTTATCTACAATTCTTCGAAAGTAGTTGTACTAAATTATGTAGTATACAAAAGTATTTATATTTTTTCATATTTTTTGAATGATTATATGAAAATTGAAATTAAAGACTTTGTTAAATAAATAAAACTACATATCTCAAAATTTATAGTCTTAATAATTTTAGATATAAATACTTTTATTATCAAACATAAATATATATCAAAAAAAGTTTGAATCCATATGAAATACAGATAACATATGCAGTTAGAAAATACAATTAACATTTCTCTACAAAAAATAATAGGACATGAACAATTTCAATAAATCTCATAATAGTTTCATCAATAAAAGACATTATAATACAAATTTACTAAAGAGCAATTTGAAATAACAAGTGAATGAAAAGTATGGGTCCAGATATTTGTCCCTCAAATCAAAATCTCCAGTCAAATCCCTTAGATTTGACAGATTCTCATTCTTAAAAATGAAAGCATTATCATTCTTCGAAACACTTGCTATTTAACTATTAATACTTTGAACCAATAATATATACACTTATATATAATAAGTCTTAATACTTTCAACGATCATATTCATGCAAACTTTTTAGCACCCTCATTTTTCAGAACATTTGTTATCTAACTATTAATATTTCTGACTAACAATGTAGACACTTATATATAATAAGTCTTCATACTTTCAACGATCATATTTAGGCAAACTCTTTAGCATCCTCATTCTTTGAAACACTTATTATCTAATTATTAATATTTCGAACTAACATCATATACACTTACATATAATAAGTCCTAATACTTTTATTGACTATATTCTTACAAACTTTTCGGCACCCTCATTCTTCGAAACACTTGCTAACTAACAATATATACACTTATACATAAAAAACCTTAATACTTTCAACATTTATATTTTTGCAGACTCTTCAACGCCATCATTCTTCAAAATACTTAATATTTAACTATTAATACTTTGTACAAACAGTATATACATTTATACATAATAAGTCTTAATACTTTTAACGATCATTTTTCTAAAGTTACTACTAATTATTTTTTAATACTAGTTCTAATATTTATTGAAGAAGTAACAATATAACTATTAATACTTTCTAATACTTTCATTAAGACGTATTAACAATTTTCGAATTTACCATTAATACTTTTAGAATAAGCACTAATAATTTCAACATACACCCCTTTGACGTGACCTTAATACAGAATAGAACTCTTTATAATTTCAATACATAGCTCTTTTAGTATGATCTAAGTATTAATATTAAAAGAGTCAAAGTCTTAATATCTATTAAAGAATTATTTTTTTGTTGAATACAAATAAAATACCAGTACAAAAGTCTTTATACTAATAATATAAGTATTAACTAGTATCATGCCCATGCTTTGTCACGGATGACTTTTTAAATATAGAAATATTTTTAAGATACTATAAAGTTGTTTTAACAAAAAATAAATCAATACCGTCTAATTTCGTTTAGTATGCAAAATTACTATTAAAATTGAAAAACTATACAAGAAAACAATAGAGAAATTAAGAACTAAAGTGTACTAAATAAGAACCATATCATTATCCAACTAATAATTACTTCTTTGGATACAGTATGAAATAATGTTAAGATTGCATCATATTTTTTCTCTTTTATTGCATACTAATTTATTCTATATTTATTTATCTCATAGTATATTTCTTATTTTGTTCTATTTACAGCCTTATCTTTTTTTTTACTTAATTACTTTTGTTTTGCTTAAATGCTCATGTTTTGCTACATCAATAATTTTGAAAAAAAAAACTATTTTTGATCAAGCAAAGATTTTTCTTCACATATTAGACAAATTATAAGAGTTATCTTCCTCTCCCTATATTTTATATGCACTTATATACCTAAAAATAGATGTAAAAGCAAGCTTACTTTTTATTTGGTGGAATATTTATCTTAATTTCATCTTTATTATATTTAATTAGCTCATTAAATGTCAAATAATATTGTTTGATGTCTTTTCATATAATATTATAACTATATAATCATATTAATTATCAATCAATTTAAAAAAAAATCCTTAAATGACATTATAACAAATAAAAAGGAAGCAAGACATGATCCAATAAATGGTTCAAATTAGGAAGGCATAAATCTATGACAAAAATTTGTGTAAGAATCTGTGTTAATTAGCGAAATTAGATAAGTAATCTTAATTGTTCTACGATCAAGATAACGCAATCAATAGTTGACATTAACTCCGAAAATTGATCAATTAATCTGAAATGTTACATGATCATGACAATTACACATTTAATAAGAGTAAAGAAAGAGATACTAGAAATGTCGAAGTCTTTATACTAGAAAGATCTAAATCTTAATATCAAAGGACTGAAGTTTTTATACTAACACAAATTAAATGTTAATAATATTGTATATAAGTCTAAATAATCATTATAGTCATAATATAAGAATGTAAAATCTAATTATAGTTAATACTAAAAGTTTTTTTCGCCATTATTTATACTAGAACTTAAAATCTTAATAATAGAAGAACTTAAGTCTTAATATTAAAAGACAAGAGTCTTTACATGTTGTAAAAAAAATCTTTTTAAAAAAAAAAATTGGAAGTGTCTTTATATCTAATATTTCAGAATAGTTTATGATATATATAACATGAGATATTATAGCAAACAAATCTAAAAGATCTGAATATACATGTGTATAAATAAGTGTTAATATTTCACACAGGCAAATGTTAATAATACCTACGATAATAAAGTCGATGAGTTCTTATCCACACATAATAAGTAAAATAAAAAAATACATATATTATTCAATTAAGTATTAATATCTAATTTGGAAGGCCTTAGTAGTTAATATTCAACATCCGTCAAATTGATTAAGGCAATTCAAATGTTCATCTTGAACCTAAAAAAATTATCTGAAGTACAACCACTTATAAAGTTTAATTCTTTTAATTTAGAACCAAGTGTTCTCATGTGCCCTTTTACAGATTGAATAATTTTTGTTTTAGGATGATTCTTTCAGGTGATGCATCCCCAATAGAAAAGTGTTTTTAAAAGAAAATGATTGATTGAGATAAACGATGCAAGCAAAAAAGATTAGATCAATTATGAAAGAGAGAGAAGGTTAGATTGCTGAGAGGCACTGTAGTATGTTTGGATCGGATGAGAATGATATTAATTCGGATTAGCAATTATTTTAAATTGTTATTTCATGTCTGAATGGGATGATAGTTATTTCAAATCTTGTTATTCTACTATTTCAATCAAAAGTTAAATTAGCTACTATTTCAAATCTATAGAATAGTTACTAATCTTACTGATAAAATGAACATTTTTAATATATCACTGGTAACCTTTGTAGTATCAATTAAAGGTGTACAAATACAGGCAGTTGTGATTAAGACACATTAGGACGTTTATTAATTTATCGTACTTCAATTATACACAATTGACCCTTAGAAAATGACAAATAAAGTGCACAAGTAAATTAATAATTTGTTTTTATCTATTTGTTTAACATTTGTTTAGTATTCATATATGAGACTATTCATATTCATATTTATATTAAAAAAATAGCAACAAATATAGATACAGTTTGACTAGTGTCCATCCATATCCGACTCATCAGTTGTAGTGTTGTACAAAATGCATGTGCTCTATAACAATTCTCTAATAATGCTATATACAGAGAGAGAGAGTAAAGTTGGCGCTTAACACTAACATATTTGGTTAGTTTAACTCAAAAATCTATCGAATCGATTAAAATTTTTAAATCCAAGTTATTCAATAAATTTTTCATATCAAAATCTTATATAATGCCCAAATTTTCTATTTTTAGAATTTTTCAACTTTTTTCGGATTTTTTTGAAAATAATCTATTTTCATATAAAGCATTCATTATTTTATTATTATTTTAGAATTATTTTTAAATTTCCGAAAAAATAGTTTGAAAACTCTAAAAAATGAAATATTCATATTCTATGAGATTTTTATACGAAAATTTTATTAAGCTACTCGGATTTATCGGTTAAAACCGTTTCACTCATTTTTTGAGTTAAGGTGATCAAACGGTTCAGTGAGCTTAAACTCACATTAACTTTACTCTCTCTCTCTCTCTCTCTCTCTATATATATATATATATATATATATATATATATATATATATATATATATACAGTAAAACCATGGTGCTCTAGAAGCACAAAATTCATCAGTGCTCCTAACTCAAAAAACTGTCAAATTGACTTTAAATAGAAAATTTAAGTTGATAAATAAATTTTTCGTATCAAACTCTTATAGGATATTTGTTTTATTCAAAATAAGATTTGTTGTTTGAAGTCAATTTGATAGGTTTTTGAGTTAAACTCGCCCTAGCTTAAATATATATATGTATGTATATGTATAGTAAAACTAGCATACTCTTAGGAGTACGAAGTTCTTTGGTATTACTAACTCAAAAATCTATCGAATCAATTTCAAACGAAAATTCAAATTGCTCAATGAATTCTTAATAATAAAATTTTAAAGGATATAAAAATTTTCTACTTTTATGATTTTCTAATTATTTTTTCAGATTTTTTTTATATATGACTTAACAATAATAATAAAAACGAATTTTTACATATAAAAATAGGCTATTTTTAAAAAAATATGAAATAAATAGTTAGAATACCTAAAAATAGAAACTTTCAGTGTCCTACAAGATTTTGATATAAAGAATTTATTAAGCAACTTGGATTTTTCGTTTGAGATCGATTTGATAGGTTTTTTAAGTTAGGAGCATCAAGAGATACCGTGCTCCTAGAAGCACCGTAGTTTATATATATATATATATATATATATATATATATATATATATATATATAGAGAGAGAGAGAGAGAGAGAGAGTTTTATTAATGTGCTATCGTTAATATTTCGGCTGAAGTACTGATAGTTTAAATTTTAAATTTTGTGTTTAAAATTGCGATTTAAATAGTTTAATATATTCTTCATATCAAAATCTTGTAAAATATCAAAATTTATCATTTTTAGAGTTCTTTAACTATTTTTTCGAATTTTGAAAGATAACCTTAATTGGCATACGATTATTTTTTATTTTTATTTATTTTTAAACTAAAAAAAGTCATTTTTGAAAATTAAAAAAAATAAAAAATTCTAAAATTGATAATTTCTTATATTCTACAATATTTTATATGAAGAACTTATTGAATTACTTAAATCGAAATTTCGAATACAAAAACTTAAAATTTAAACTGTTAGTATTTCGGCCGAAATACTAATAATACATTAGCAAAACTCTCTCTCTCTCCCTATATATACGTATATAATATTAAAGGTTCAGCAATTCAACCGTCATTATATTGTCAAGAGCACTTTAATTTTCTTCAGAGGTCATCAAATTATTTTGATTTATTTTGTTAGAATTTACAATACATTTAGAATTTACAATACATTTTTGTAAATACATTTTTGTGAAACAACCTATCCTTATGAATCATGACAATATATATAATTAGTGGCAAACTCATATTGGGAGCAAGCTCAGGACAGTGCTCACTCTTAATTTTTAAAATTAATAATAAATATATTTTTTTTCTTTTAAATTTTGATAAACTAAATATAAAATATAAATTTTTTTTAAATTTAAATAGTCAATACTAAAAAAAATCTTTATTATTAAATTTATATCTAAGCTCATCAGACTTTTTAAATCCGTTACTTATTAACCAGCAGAATTTTAATTAACGAAAATTTAGAACATGAAAACAGGCTTATCTGTTATTTGGGCTATTTAAAGAAACCAGGCCCAATTTTCAATAAAAACGGTCTCAGGTACCATAACCGGTATCTATTTAAATGATTATTCGGCTTAGGATGTATATTTAGTTCAAAAAATTCAAAACAAATTTTTAAAGATAAAAAAATTATAGATATATTTTTAAATTGATTATATTTAAAATTTTATGTAATTTAAATTCGGCACATGAGCATTGCAATCTTATTGAGATTGCAATGTTTAGATTATAAAAAATATATATATAGATCTACATTATCTTAAACAATAAAAATATTTTTTTAATTTTAATTTAATAATTCGTTTCTGATTTATTAAATAAAATTATATCAATAGTCAGCAATCACTAAATAAATTAATATGTATCTATCTTAATGCAAATGATTTAATAATTCAAGTAATAAACTAATTAGAATGATTTTCAGAAAAAAATGTTGTGTTTAAACTCCGGTAAAAACACAAAAAAAAAATCTGTCTTATTTTCATTTGGAAAAAAAGGAGCTCATATACAAATACGGTTATTAATACTGTTGTAAATACAGATGCCAGTATTATCATTATGCAACTTAAATGAGCTATTAAGCATATTGGTAATATTTAAATTGAATAATAAAAGTATTGTACAATTTAAAGTCGTTAACATACATAATAATTTATTTAATATATATAATAAAACTAGTATCAGTATCGGCATCAATAATAGCATCTCCGTAACATTTTTTTAAAGAAAAAAAAATGTACCTATCATTTGAAAGACACTCAAAAAAACCTGAGCCGTTAAAAACCCAAATGCCAAAGGGCTTTACAAATCAAAATCAGCAAATTAAGAATCGAATACACAACATTTTCTCCCCCCAAATCCAGGAGAGACGAGATCATAAGAAAAGATAATTGAGATCTGAATCGACATCAACATCAACATCATCAATCGGATTCGGACCCGATCAACGATCGCCGGAGCTCTCCATTTCTGAGGTACAGTGACGCGCAGTGGTGAATCCACATCTCCCTTTTTTTCTTCGTTTTATTTGTTGACTTCCCTGTAGAGAGCACCTGATCAGGAATCTTTATCCAGGTTTTTAAACTATTCAAATAGGATTCGTCGTTGACCTCACCTACTAGATGCTTTAATCCAGCTTGTAATTAATTTGATTTAATTTAATAAAGAAGGTGAATTCTACTACCTACAGAATATATTTTACGGAGACGGAGAGGATTTCGTCGTCTCAGATTTCCTGGACAATTTTTTAATGAGAGATGTAAAGATGTATGTATATTTTAATTCTAGTTCCTTCTCTTGATTTTGGCACTTCTAGTACATATTATTATTATTATTATTATTATTATTATTATTATTATTATTATTATTATTTTATTGTTCTTTGGCTTTAATTGCATTTTGGCTTAGAGAAATACTAGGATTAGTTCTCTAAATTTGACTATAATCAAGTTCCCTAAATCAATGTAAATAATCTGAAATTGTTCTTCCATGACCAAATCCAAAATTCTGTGCTAAACAAATGGGATTATTTGTGCCAGAAAATTTTGGCCGATACGGGTTAAACTCAATTTCATATGCTTATATTTCAGAAATCAATCAGTGCATGAAGAACTAAACATTAAACATTTTTTTCCAATATTTTAAGCTTGAAAAGTCTGAGTAGCTGAACCAAACCCATTTTTCTTTAATTTAGGTCTAATACAAAGTCACCAGACTCAAAATTGGCAACCTATCAGCCAACTCACTTGTACCCTGAACCCAAAATTGACCCAACTCAAAGAATAACCCGAATACTTGATTGTAACTTGACATTGATATTGATATTGCCAACCTGAAATGAACAGAATCAAGAACTTGATGGACCCGAAATCCAAACCCAAGGCCTGATAACAAAGTTGACCTGAATGCAAAAAATGACATAAAAGCCAATTAGCCAACCAAATGCCTGAAAATTGATGATATGATCTAACCTTAACTAACCTGAAACAGCCAAATTTGAATTTACTGAATCTTATCATTTGCCGCCATCAGTAAGCATCAAACATATGTTGTACTGATACTAGTCTGATATGTTATCAGTTTTCCTGTATACCAGCAGTAAAAGCATGAGTTTAAATTTTATTCATAATCTTGAGGTAGAAATAACTGAGTTTAGATTTTTTTTTTTTTCATTTATTTGATGTAATATAAATTTTCTTTTTGATTTCAGATAATGGAATCAAAGCCTTTGGTTGAAGCTGAAAGGATGAACGGCAAAATACTTGAGCCATTGGTTGAAGCTGAAAAGATGAACGGCAAAATAATTGAGCCTTTGGTTGAAGCTCAAAAGATGGACGGCAAAATAATTGAGCCTTTGGCCGAAGCTGAGAAGATGAACGGCAAAATAACTGAGCCTTTGGTTGAAGCTCAAAAGATGAACGGGCAAAAAACTGAGCTGAAAATTCGTCAACTGGAAATATCGGACCATGCAAAAGGGTTTGTAGAGCTTCTTGGTCAGCTCAGCCCATGCCCTTCTCTCTCCCAGTCAGAATTCGAGGTACAAATACAATACCTACCAAGGATCTGCACTTGCTAATAAAAAGGTCCTGGATAAGAGCTTTTTCAGACCATATCCATTATCCAATAATAAAAGGTCAATTGGCAATAAGTAATGTTTTTTACTTTGTTCAAGTACAACTGTGTAATAACATTGTATAATTTGTCAGAGTTATGACCAGGTCTGCATTAGATGGTATTTAATCTTAGTTAAACTGTAACTCATATCCATACCCAGTATGCTACCCCCCAAAAGTATTAAACAATTTATGACCATACAGAAAAAGCTATTGCCTTAATATAACATTCATATATTCTGGACTCATGGGAGTAAATTATGACAGATGACCCTTAAAGTAATAACATATTTCACATTCTGATCCCTGAAGTTCCTAAGTTCTGATGTAGTCTATACCTAAATGTAGCAAACTATTGCTCTCTATTCTCTTCTTCAATTCTTGCCATGGCTCCTGTGAAATACATTTTGATAACTTTGTTTGAGAATAAGGTAGGGCCAAATTAGTACCAACCCCAATGTTGTAAGGACTAAAATTATAGTTCTAAACTTAAGGTACCAAGTACAAAAGATATAGTACTTAGTATTTAGTGGTTGTTACTTGTGTGTATAGTTTACTTATGGGATATAAAAACAGCAAGTTGTCACGTACTTAGTATTTAGTGGTCGTTACTTGTGTGTATAGTTTACTTAGTATTTAGTGGCTGTTTCAGACTTTCAGTTATTCACTTCTGACGCATTTTCTACCGTCAGGTCCGCTTTGCGGAGCTGGTGGCACTAGGAGATGATCACCACATAGCAGTGGTGGAGGACCCTGCATCGGGCCGGATTGTTGCCACTGGCAGCGTATTCATAGAGAAGAAGTTCCTTAGAGGTTGTAGCAGTGTGGCCCACATAGAGGATGTGGTGGTCGACAAGGCGACACGTGGGGCCCACCTTGGCCAGCGCATCGTCAACTACCTTGTTGACCATGCAAAGGCAGCCAGCTGCTACAAGGTTATTTTGGATTGCACACCGGAGCTCAGGGTTTTCTATGAGAAATGTGGGTTTTTGGAGAAAAATGTGCAGATGGCACTCTATTTCTGAAAGGGCTTATTTATTCCTTTCAGTTTGTTTATCTTTTTTGTCTTATTGATTTTTAGAAAATTTCTTAGATTTTGAGCTGAATGATGGTGAAAACTCATGGAACCAAGAAACCATGGTTTTTGCAAATTTCCTTGGACATTCCATTTTATACTGCTTGTAACTTTACTCAAAGCGGCCATTGATACGCTTTGTAATTTAATCTTTTACATACAACAAAGCTGGTATTTATCAGGAAAAATATTAAGTAAAATGCCCATATTATCGACGATTGCTTAAAGAAAAAGCCCTTTTTTTCAAAACAGTACTGAACTTGGTGTTTTTGCAAAATAAATATTAAGCCCAACAAGGCCCAAGAGTCCCTTTTTTCTTTTAAATCTCTCAGCGGTTGATTAATGACATATTTATAAAGAATGCATCTACAATTTCAACTTCATATTGATAAGTATTTATAATGATTATCATGGTTGTCAAATAATTTGTTTCAACATAAAAAAAACACCTTAAAATAAGTAATCATTCACGAGCTAATTGAGGTGAAAACCTATCCTTTTAAAAGTTGGGGGAATCTCTAGGAGAGGAAGTCATCTCCTCTGTTTTTGTTTTCTTTTTCTTTTTCTTTTCTTTTTTCCTCTTTTGGATAACAGGAGCTTGCTAAGATTCAAGTACGATTAAAAATTAAAAATTAACGACATTAACAAACTACTATTTTGCATTTTTCTCTCTTTGCAACATTAACTGTGTGGTCTCCTTTGTGGCGGGTATAATTTAGTGGCCGTATGGGTTTAAAAAACCTATAATAATATATTAAAATTCCGCTTAACTTTATACGTAACGCTATTTTTTCCTACCAACATATATTTTCTAGAAACCAAAATTATAAATTTAATCACTGTCAGTTCATACTTAACAAGATGTTATATTGTACCATTCTATCTAGAGAAGATGCATCTATGAGAACCTTCCACACATAGAAACTTTCAAATTAGCCCAATTTTTATAGAGAAAAGATAATTAATTTCCCCTCTTCTAAAGATAATTTACTTTAGTTAACTTATCTATACGTACTGTTTTTTAAGTGCACGACCTTATTGGCCTTGCTTTTTTTTTTTCTTCTTCTTTCAAAAAAACGTAACATGCAATAGGAAATAATGATCAAGTGTTGTAAAGCCTGGTCAAAAAACATAACATACATATATGCATGTATAAAGACTTGTATATGTTGATAGACTTAAATGTGATGCTACTATAATGTTGGATTTCTTAGTATCGAGACTACTATATCTAAATATTAATGATTTCGATTTTATATGTATCAATAGTTGTTAAATGTGTTCTTTTAGAATTCATCACATGATTTTCTTAAAAAAAATTTATCTACTTGATGCTTGAACTTTTTTTAATTAATATAAAGATATGAGTTTCGTTAGCATTAAGACTGAAATAACTCGACATTGAGATTTTTAGTGAAAAAGATAAAATAAACTCTCTCTTTTCACCAATATAAAAACTTGAATTCCATTAGTATTAAGACTTCTAGTGCATTGCTTTAATACTTATATATGGATGGTTGGTATTAACACTTTTATTTGTTGGTATTAGTCATTAAGAATATTAATACTTCTTTATGAAAATACTATCGTTACTTCAATATGAAAATATTCATACTTAAATATAACAATATAAAAGTATTAGTATTTTTAAACTTTTAAAACTATTGATAGTATTAGGTTTAAGAGTTAACACTTCAATATGAAACTATTAATAGTTCAATTTTAAATTATAAGTACTTCAATATAAAAATAGTATTAGGTTTAAGTGCAATTAATCATGAAGGATATCATTAAGTCCACTATAACATCTTTTTAAGTAATAGTACTAAATTTAGGAAACAATCAAACATTAATACTTTCTAATTAAGGTATTAATAATTCATATTGATATTTTTTTATAAGACTTTAAAAACACAACAAAATAACTATTTGTACTTTTTAGTTAAGTATTAAGACTATATGTTTAATATATTTATACTTTATTATTTAAATATTAAGACTATTTATTATATTAAACGATGATCTTATACATGAAGTATTAAGCCTTTGAATTGTCGATATATAGACTTGTCATATGAGGTAATGTATTTATTTTGTTTATAAATTTTGAAAAAATTGCAAATTTACATCTTTCACTGTTTAAAAATAAATAGTAAAGTAAACATTATATTTTATTATTTAAGTATTTAAATTATATATTTATTATATTAAGCGACAATCTTATATAAGAAGTATCAAGTCTTTGAATAATTGATATACAAAATTTGTCTTATGAGATATTAATACTTGTTCTATTTATAAACATTGAAAAAGTTGGAAATTTGCATCTTTCACTGTTTAAAAACGTATAGTGAAGTAAATACTTATACTTTATTACTTAAGTATTAAAACTGTATGTTTATTATATTAAGCGACACGTACGGAAAGTATTAAATCTTTGAATAGTTAATTAATATATAGCTTCAAGTATTAAGACTCATAAGTTCTCAAACTGAGGAATTTGACCGAAAAAATTTATTTGAAGGATAATTATCGGTTTCATTTTTTTTTTATGGAAATATGCATCTATAAGAATATTCTACAAGAGAAACTTTCAATTAAGAGAATTTTTTAATGCAACATGTATCTATAAGATTCTTTTATTTTACAAATAAACTTTGGAATTTGCTAGTATTTTTCTTGAGCGGATGGTGTCCCCATGGGCCCCACCAAAGCAAATCTTCCAAATAATTTTTCAGACAATTTATTATAGGATCCAACTTCGTACCGAGTCAACAAAAAAAAATATCAACGTGTGCAACTAGATCCGGTTCGCATTAATGCATTATTTTGAATAAGCGCACAACCCCTTTTCACGTGATTTTATGTTAAAACATGTTCTTTTTTTCATGGATCTGTGTATTAGTATATTCATTTGATCCAATTTGAGTCCGACCAGCAGAATAATAGTTCAATGATATTAAAATTCATATACAAATTTCACTCTTCCGCTTCAATAATCGTATGAGATATCAAATTTGATGATTCAATAATTATTTCACCCATCAAACTGAAATTTAATCCGATGAGGATTAAAACTCCTTTGTTTCAATAGGCCCTGCAATTTGACAGTTATTTTAATTTATAAAATAAATAAAATATTATGTAATACTGTAGCAATGAAATCTGCATGCAAATTTTTTTTTTAGGGGAATTTTTGCCCGCTTGACGTCAGATCCGACCTCCTGCAATCTACGCGTGAAATCATTAGAACTGGAAAAAACAAAAAGAAAAAACAAAAGAGAGAGAGAGAAAGAAAAATTAGAAAACAAAAAACAGGCGCCAGATTTGATCAGTACTTTGACCAAGGAAATGGCCGTGTCCAATCTCGCGCACACAGTGATAGCGGAATGTACCTTACCAGTTTCTCTTCTCTATTTTGTTTTAAATCGGTACCAGCTGCTGCGTCACGTCTCCTCCTCTCCGGGTTGGTTCTCTCTCTCTCTCTCTCTCTCTCGCTTAACTGCTAAGAGATCTTCAATCTTCAATCTATTTAGTATTTAGGTAGAAAAAAGGGGGGGCGGGTGGAAATTGAGTGATCCAGGGATCTTCGGCGAGACGACATTTGAGACTGCCCTGCCCTGGGAATTTGGGATCAGAATCAGTTCTTGAATTTGAGATTTGAATCAGGGTTAGTTTAGTAGATTTTGTTATATAATTTTTGCATTTTAATTGATTAATTCTGTGTTTATCTCTTCTACTATGTAATGTTCTCAGTAGCAAATTTCTGCAAAACTGTATCAGATTTCAATTTCCTTTCAAATTATTCATGCAATCTTCATATTTTTTGCCATGAATGGACTATTATTTCTATGGAAAATGTTTGGGAGATAACATCGTTGATACCGTAATTGATACCGACTTATTCATGTAAAATGAGTTATTATTCATATTAATGATTTTATTATACAACTTATTTTTGACAATATTTTTATTATTGAACTCAAATATCACTAATATAAATAATAACTCACTTAAATTAAACAATAAAAATACTATACAAATAAATTGCATAGTAAAATCATTAATTTGAATAATAACTCATTTAATCTGAATAATAAAGTCAGTATCACTTACGATATCCATATATCAACTTCCTATTTCTATTTATGTGGCCTTGGTCTAGTTAATTATTACCACTGTAATTAGTTCTAAATAATCTCGTGCATCTGAAAGACCATTCTAAGACCAGAATCTCGGAACCTGTTGTGCTTGCTGTTACCCTATTCATCCTTTTTCTCTTTTTTCTCAACCTAACAATTAATTTTGGTTGTAGGCCATAGAATGGGGTCAATTCCATTAGTTGAAGACAATCTCCCGATTCGTCGACTTGAGATCTCTGACCACAAGAAAGGTTTTGTAGAGCTCCTCAGCCAGCTTACGGTGTGCCCTCCCCTCTCCGAATCTGAATTCCAGGTACGTAGTACCGCACTTTCCCTTTCGCTCCCATTTACACACACATTTATAATAGTTCCCTGTACCAGTATCACCCTGCATTTTAGGGATTTATTGCTCTTTTTCTTTTTTCTTTTTTTTTTAAGTGGAGTGTAATTTAGTTTTGTATTCTTCATCATTCTGTTAAGTTTTATACTAGGGTTTTCAGATAGATAGTGAGTATCATATTTTGTTAAATTTGACGGGCAGATATTTTGTTTTGCCTTTTCATTTGGCTTTGGAAATTTTCTGTTATCCATTGAAACTGTCACTGTAAAATCCTATCTAGGAACTGATACTAGAACTGTATGAAGGTATGGTTTTGGCAAAATCATGCCAAAGTTTATGCCAGAAATAAGAAGATACTAGTTATAATACAAATTAACTGCTCACTAGCTGTCTGGCTCTATCCACATCAGTCTTGTATCAGTTTGGAATTTGATCAGATTAAAGATACATTGACCGGTATAATACCCTGATTTAGGTCCACCTTAAGATTGGAACTACTAAACAGATAATAGATAAAAGTAATTGAGCAATCAATTAATAAAAAGATAAATTTTGTGCAACTTTTAGGCTCAGTTTGCAGAAATAGCAAAACTAGGTGAGAGCCACTGCATATATGTAATAGAAGATCCCACCACAGAGCGCATCATCGCTACGGGCAGCGTATTCATCGAGAAAAAATTTATCAGAGGTGGCAGCAAGGTGGGCCACATTGAGGACGTTGTGGTGGCCAAGATGGCACGTGGGCTCCACCTTGGCCAGCGCATAGTTAAGCACCTCGTTGACCATGCCAAGGCTGCCGGCTGCTACAAGGTCATACTTGCATGCGCTCCTGAGCTCAGAGAGTTCTATGAGAAGTGTGCATTTGACGAGAAAAATGTGCAGATGACGGTCTACTTTTGATCGTCGGCACCGCTAGAAAGGCATCTTCTAATTTTTCTTTCCTTTTCTCCTTGGTATATATGATTTAACCTTTGGGAGACTTTTTCTTTAACCATTCTATAAATTGATTTTACCATGCCATGTGTAGGATGAGTGATAATTGCATCATTTAACTGCATACTCCTTATTTACACCCCAAATATATTTATACTTGTTTCAAAAAATATTTATATTTAATGATAAAAATATTTATATATTATATTATCATGATTAAAAGTTATGTAAATTATATTTTACTTGTGCAATAAAATTTTTAACTTGAATTTTTCTATAATCATTTAGGAAAGAAAAGATGATAAATATTTTTTATACTAACTATAAACACTTATAAATTTATGTATGAATATATTATCTATTTAGTATAAATATTTTTGATGTGCAGATAAGGGAGTGCAAAATATGAGATGCAAGAATAATTTCTCTTTATTATATTTTACCTTTAAGTTGTGCTCAGTTAAATGAATCAGAGTTCAAAGGCTGGGAACAGAGACAGTGTCAGGAATCAGATTATAGCAAGCTGTTATATTGTAAAATTACCTTACAATTTTCACTATTTTCTTTTCTTTTCCGTCCGAGGGTAAATTCGGAACTAAGCTTTTCATGCCAAGACCAGGTCTCTCAGATAAGAGCTCTGATAAACTAAAACACATTGCTGAATCAAATTATACTAAGCAATTAACAAATATAGCAGTAACTGAAATCTTTTGAAAGTTGAAACAGATTTAGTGGAAATTTGATTTGATTGGAAAGAAATGAAGGTTTACTTTAGTATGTCATTGTTTTGACTTGTATATGATATACATATACAATATCTAGTAGTATGAAATTTTTCGTATTTAATTTCATTCCATGTACAGTTTTTATTTTGGAGAAGAATATGTGCAAGGATAAATGAATATTCCATCTGTATATGTTAGGTTAGCAACATCCTTTCAGAGGCTCTATCAGCCAAGAACAAAAATTAAATAATAATTGTATAAAACTCTGGCATGCATGCCTTTCTGATCTTCATTAAAAAGAACAAAAACAAAAATTAACAAAGTTAACACCAAGAATTAAAAAACAAAAAAAAAATGACAACGACAACAGAAATTTTGTAGAATAAGATGAAGAAACCACACATCATACATCAATGAAAAGTTCAATACATTATATATCTAATTATAGTTGAGCTTGCAACTAAATCATCAAATTTTGTATTGATTACTTATATAAAAAGTTCACACCCATTATTGGGTTCAACACTTGTTTTTTTCTGAAATTTCATTTGCCACATGATGTAAACACATTATAAATCAACAGGAAGATCTTTTTTTATTGTCCTAATAATTTACTTTTGTTCTCAATATTTTTTTTAGAAGCTTATTTTTTTTTTGTTTTGTTGCTTGCTCTAAGTTTTTGCTTCAAGATATGTCTTAACTATTATTCTTAACTTAATTAAAAAAAACTATTATTCTTTAATACTTGTATCTAATCTAGTACTTCTCTCTCTAGAAGAATCAAATACACACCAGTAACATATAAGCTGATAAAAATAACATACTGGATTTTGATTCAATGTTAGGTAAGGAATCATCTATATTCTTTGAACACATTTCCTGACAGCCTCTCTTTAATCAGGATCCTGGACTCCTAATTTATCGGTTTCTTTTTTTTCTGAAATAAAGATTTTTGTTAGTCTCAGCATTTATTTTCTTTTTAAATATTTTTTTTTAATTTAAACATTCGTCTCTCCGTAAAAAGGTGAGACCTTTCACCATTGTGCTAAACCTGCGATTTCAATTTCAGATCATAATCCATTCTAGTTTCTAAGTTGTTTTTCCTCTTTGATATCATGATTTCTTGCTTTATCTCCTCCTCTTTCTTTTACAATGGTTTCTCTCTTTTGAAGGTGAGAATGTGGACATGGAAATGGGAGGTATAATGGATAAAGTTTCCTAATCCCTTTTATCTTTAATTTTCTTAACAATCATTTGAAATGCATCCAAGTTTGATTGATTATTTTTCTTTTCGTCTGTGCCAGTTTAAACCAAATGTTAGGAGCTGAGTTTAAAACTTAAATGATTGGAGTTTTTCCAAATATTGAAATATATCAACTTTGGTTGCTTCTTTTTCTTTGACTTGCAGGATGCAAATTTGGGAATATTTTAGATGTCTATTCTTGCTTTGATTAATACAAATAGACCATTAAAAAAAATGCCTGATCAAACAGAAAAAATTTTAAAAGACCTCCTATTTCCTTCGGATTAAATGTGTCGATGGATCAATTTGCGGCACTGCAACCGGAGGATATAACACAGCAGTTCATGAATGATGCTGAGATTGCATCAGAAAGATTAACATAGTTAATTTTGTTAATATTTTAGACTATGATAAGCAAGTATTTTATTCTTTTATGCTGTGTTTGAGAAATAAGATAATGATATATGATATAGCTATGCTTGGATAGAGAATAAAGTGTGAGGATAAAAAGAAACAATTCTTATCACGCTCTCACAAGGAATGGAAATTATCTTATTATTTCTCCGTAGAATCTCACTTTCAAACACAACCTTGTGAGAGATGGAAAGAAAGAATCAAATCTTTGAGTTTATTTTTCTTTTTCAATTTGAGATAAGCCATGTTCCTTGCTTCACGCTCGTATCTCCGATTTAAAAGTCCAAATGGCTGATTCAAACCACTCAGCATGATCTCTATATTAAAATTTTCTTGAAAACCAAATTTTATGTTTTTTTTTTAAACTTTTTTACTATTTTTTCAAGGGGTAGAAAATCATTACTATTGGATGGCTCAGAAATCATCAAATCAATGGATTTTGTACCCCTCTAAAAAAGTAGCAAAAAATTTTCCAAAGATATAAAATTTGATCTACAAGGAAATTTTAGTATGAAGATCATATTGAATATTTTGGATCGATTATTTAAAATTTTAAATCAGAGATATAAATATAAAATAAGAGATACTTTGTGCTTTATAAAACATATTAGCATATCCTTATATATATATGATAGACATCATAAATCTGCTAGTTTAAAGAGATTTGCAATTCCTCCAAGTCCAAATATTCAACTCTGTGCCTTTTAAAGGCTTTTTTCATAAGCCCATATTTTATTCTAATTTATGCTTTGTCCCTCTTTTTAGGAAATTGAAGGCCTTAACAAATCCACCCCCTCATAAAAGGCCTAAACTCATCTTTTATTTTTATTTAAACCCCTAAAAATTAGCCTACCTGGCCTTGTAGCAGCCCATAAATCTAAATATATACACACACCAAGCCTAAGAATTAGAACATTTATTTATTTAATTATTTCATCTCCAATTTAAACAAACTTTCATTTGATTGTCGTCTATTTATATCGAACGGTCTTTATCAACCCTGACTGTAAACCTGCCCCTACTGCCCGTGCTGACCGTGATCCATCAGGATCGATTAATACCGTCTGATCATTAATGGACCGTTTAGATAGCCTAAGACAGTTCAATGTAAATTCCCACCAAGGGACAGGATTCTGGAGGCGGGGGAGTTCCAACGCCCATTGGACCGAAATTTAGTCCGATTGGCACAAAACCGTTCGATGGAATCAAGATTCGCACAAAAGTTTGGCTCCTTGCTTTAATAATCGTGCGGATTATCGGATTTGATGATCGAACGGTTATTTTTCCCATCAGACTAAAATATGGTCCGATGGGCGTTGGAACGTCCCCCCTTCTTCGTCTCCCGTCAACTAACCGGAGGTACACTCACCCCTTCCCAATCAAAATTCGATCCCTCGTCTCTCTCTCTCTCTCTCTCCCGATCGAATCTCCGATGAGAACCCTAGCGGCGGCGATCTCAGGCATGGCGCGCATGCGCGTGCGCGCGGCGGCGCGAACTCGAGGTGGAGGAGGGGATGGGGCGGGGCGTTGGACTTCCCCAGGCACCGAAGAGAAGGGAAGGGGGTACTTCTTGAACCGCACGCCGCCGCCTCCCGGCGAATCACGCAATTGGGAGGATTGGGAGTTGCCTTGCTATGTGACCTCGTTTCTCACGATCGTGATACTCGGCGTGGGGTTGAATGCGAAGCCTGATCTGACGATCGAGACCTGGGCCCACCAGAAGGCGCTTGAGAGGCTCCGTGAGAAGGAGGTCGCCATCGCTGGTGAATCCGAGTGATTGATCGGGTATGGATCTTCTTTTAGACCTTTGTTTCTGGTGGTTTTGCTTTTGTTTTTAAAGGTTGAGCTGTCGTATTGAAAGTGCAAGTGTTAATCGTTGTTTTAGTTTCATAGATGATGGTGCGTAACCATTAGGGTTTATTAATAAGTTGAGTGGGATATGTAATGAATTTGATACTTGGAAACCCTAATTTTTTGCTTTGTTATAAAATTTGTGAGGTCCCGTATTTGCTCGGAATGGATGGATTATGCAAATTCTTATCTAATAGCTATAAATCTCCTGTTCTTTGTTTTCTTTTTCTTTTTAGTTCAAATATGGAGATGGTTTACCTCTAGAACATTAAAATGCAGCTACCAAATGTGTTGCCTTGTATTAATGCTTCTTATATTAGAATTATCAGAATTTCTTTCACTTCTCATTAGCTTTGAACTATGAAATGCATTCAAAATTGCAAGGTGGAATTAGCACTGAACCATTGGTGATACCCAGAAAAGGAAGATTGTAAGGATGTCACAGTTGTTTCTACACTTGCAAAACCATCAATAAATATTTTTAAAGTGAATTAGATAAGCATTTGCAACACACTCTCAAGTCTCAAGGGTATGTTCTAATCAGGGGTACAAAGAGGGGAAAAGTAGGGGATGCGATCCTTCAACCATGCTCCACAAATATTAACAGAAAGGATGGTATGGTATTGAGGGATAAGGTTTATCCTTGCCTACAAGAGACCAAAAACAGTGCCACTTCTTCCTTCTTCCCATTCAAATTGTGATCAGGTGTGATAGTATTTGGAGCAGCAATCTCCTTTCAACCTTTCCTTAAACTGTCACCTCTATCTTCTTCCTCCTTGAACCCTCTTCTCCATCTCTACTAACCAAGAGAAAATAGGAAGTACTCAAGGACAATTTTCAAGCATCCATCTGTTGTCATAATTGAGGCCAACAAAATTTAAAGTATGTTGCTTCATTGTTATACTGGTTTGGAGCTATGCTGGACTGGATCAATTTCAGTAAGTACAGGTGGCATTATGATAATCCTTAGTGTACTTGAGCTCATAGTTCATTTATATATTAGTTTGCATTGTGCTAATTAATGACTTGTGTGAAAAATGTTATTGAATGTGCCCTTGATAATCCTAAAAGCGTAGTCTAATACCATTGGTTGGATGATTAGGATGACTTTAGAAGCATAGTAGAGGTAAACTTTTGTTTCGAAAGTTTTCAATATTAAAAGTTGTTCTTCTTTTTCATTTTGGATGCATTATCATCCTGGCTCATTAATATTTGATAGAACATCTACGCCTACTTTGGGTCTATTTAAATGTAGGATTGTGTGTTTGCATTTGCTGCTCATGCACTAACAGAGTCAGTCAATTTCCATGCAAAAATAAATCAAATTCAATTTCCTCTGCTAAAACTTTTGTAGGAGAGGAGAGATTTCAGAAATTCGTTGCTTAGCAAAAAGTTGAGTGCATGCTAGAGAGAGAAAAATTAATAGCCAATGTATCACAGTAAGGGAAGAATGTAACGTGGAAATAGTCAATAAAATAGGTGAGCTGCTACTTCGGCTTAGACCGCTACTCTCTTTTGATTAGAAATGTCAAGGCTTTTCAAAAATATATACATATATAAATTAAAATGAAAAATATTGAAAAGACTCAACATGACCCCAACGAGCTCATTCAAAATAAATAGTACTAATGAAATAATAAAATGAATGCTCTGTTGACTAGTTAAAAACATATGAAGGTGAAAGCCTTCAACATTTATCATTTTTGTTTTGATTTATGTTTAGACTTTGGTGTCAATTGGGTCTGGTCTAGTTCTGAACTCCTGATTCCAGAACATTAGCTCTCTTCTTCTTCTTTATTTTTTCCTTTTTTTTCCTTGTAGTATCGCCTTGAACCGGGTGTCTGGTGTAGCTCTGACAAACTGGTACGTTGTCAAATTCGTAATCAGTCATAATTTATGAATTGAGGATCATACCAAAACCAAAAAAGGCCATTTTGATGAGTAAAAAGCTTTACCATGTAAAATCTTGTAATTTTAGTATTGATAAGAGTCTAACATTAATAAAATCAAAGTTTGAATTAAGAAGATATGTCTAACCATTTAACATAATGCAATGCATCAGTATAATTCTAACAATCTGATTTCTAGGACATCCTACTTAGATCTCTAAAATACACAAAATTGTGTCTCTGTGTTTACTTCTGATTTCTTTTGCTTAAATACCATCAGACTTTCTAACGATCCAATTCATTCATTAAATAAATTTGGTGTATTGATGTTTTTGAGTTTTGTGGGCTTGCAATTTGTAGCCAGCAAAAAGCATCAATATTAGATGAGAACCCGGGCCAACATCTTTGAAAAATTGGTAAGCTTACAAGAGAGATAGTGTGGAGGAATAAAAGAATAATTCTTATTCTTTTGTGATGAGTTGATATTAAAGTTATTCATTTATTTTTCATAATTTATTCTCTGATCAAATATAATTTAAGAGATGTGAGTTTTAGATATAAAAAAAAGTTGTGATTGTTTTCAGTATGCCGCACAAGAATGAAGAGAGAATCGAATTGGTCTTATATTATTAAATCCAATTGGTCTGTATTTAACGATTCAAACAGATTTAATTCTTTATTCATTAACCTAATTAACTTAAGTTTTTTTTTATTCATTACGGTATTAGTTTTCTAATTTTCATATTCAGCACTAGCAGTAGTCACAAGGTCATAATTAAAATAAAGTTAATTTTAAGTTTATAGACTATATCATATATCTTTGAAGTTGAGTTCTAAAAAAATGACTATAGTAATGAAGGTATCAATATATCAATTTCCTTTTTTTTTTCTTCGCTTGGAAAGACTTATATCATTTAAAATTCCAAAACAGTAAATAAAAATCATTTAAAAAATTATAATTATATCAACTTTATGCATTATTTTCATTCTCATCATAATTTTCTAATAAGTTAAAAAGAAAACAGTAGATCTATTTTGACACAATTCATCCCTCACATTGGATAATAAACCACAAACTCTCAAGAGCATTTTATCTTACAAAAATCTCAACAAAACTGCACGAATCTTGACATAATCCATCCCGTTCGATCTGTCATGCAAGCTGGATGTGTGTGTACTTACTGTGTTGGCATAGCATTTCTTGATATGCTCTTGTTATTGGAGTTGGCATCCGGTGAAGTACTTCATCTGCATTGGGCAAAAATCCACCCCCTATAAAGCCTCTCACACAAATCTCGATGATGCCCGTCACAATGCCTACTACAGTGATCGTGTGTAATTTATGTCTATTTTTTCCTCTAAAATAGCTGCTTATTTCAGAGGATATGGACTATACTGACACATCACATATTAATGAAAACCACTGTATGCATTATTGGTTTAAATATTAAGCATCTATATCACAATAAAGAAAGTTTTAAATAAATAAATAAATAAAGGAACGGTTTCTTTAAGATGTAACAAAACGTGGGTCATCTTAAATTATCAGATCAAATCTTAAATCACAAATTAGCAAATTAAAGCTGATCACACCTTGAGCACATGGTGTCGGTTGGTGTGAAGGCAAAACAAATATGCCAACGTGGCATAGGGTTCCCAATTTATAATTGGTGCATGTCCATTGTACCATGCATTATTATATCTTGCTATTGGGAATTTATACTCTTTAATTGTTTTGATTTATAAGCCAGGTAGGTATTTTCCTTTTGGAGATTAAGAAATTTGCTTTAAGAAAGAAATTGTGTGGAAAATCAAATCAAATCAATCTTCTCATCAATTTTAGTCCCTAACTATTTCAATGTTTTTTTTTAATATGTGCTTTGGACGAAATTAAACATTGTATAAAGACTTGTCTAAATTCAAAATTCAGACATTTTTGATGTCAAATATATACTTGTTTGTATACGGAAAAATACTTAGCAAAAGTCTAAGATTATCCTAGTTTAACGGCTTTCACACGATGTTAAACAATTGATATATGTTAAATGAGTTATTATTCATATTGATGAGTTTATTATATAACTTATTTTGTACAGTTTTTTTATTATTCAATTTAAGTGAGTTATTTTTCATACTAATGATATTTAAATTAAATAACGAAAATACCGCACAAAATAAATTGTATAATAAACTCATTAACATGCGTAATAAATTAATAACTCATTTAACTTGAATAATAAAATCAGTATGAATTACGACATCAATAATATAATCTCCCTAACATTTTCCTATTGTAACCCTGTTTTCAATGTAACAGCCCCAATTTTATATGATCTCCAGTCCCAATTCTCTATCCATATCTCCAGTTGACTGGTACTGGAGATGACCCTGCCATAAGAATTTGTATTTCTTTAATTTCTCAAATGAAATGGCATTTGCTTATGTAATTGTTTACCTACTACAACAGCCACTTAATTTGACGTAAAAAAACAAAAAAAAAAGTTAGCTATTGAGTCAACAAAAAAAAATCATTATTTCCTTAGTCTGTTAAGTGTTAAGTTGACTAGAAAAATTGTGAAATAACCCCTTTACTTGGATATATCTTCACAAAGAAAAATATTTAGGAAATATCAAAATCGATACTATAATCGATTTCGACTTTATTATTTAGATTAAATAAATTATTATTTATATTAATGACTTTATTATGAACTTATTATTGACAGTATTTTTATTATTCAACTCAAATACCACTCATATGAATAATAACTCGTTTAAATCGAATAACAAAAGTATCGTATAAATAAATTACATAATAAAATCATTAATATAAATAATAACTCATTTAATCTAAATAATAAAATCGGTATTGATTATAATATTGATTTTAATATCTGTATATCAGCTCCCTTTCACAAACTGTTGAAAGCAACAAGTTGCTTTAATTTCCTTTCCTAACTGTTAAATAAAAATAGAATAAGCTAACCTCAGATAATTTGTATTTTTGTGATTAATTAATTAAAGCACAAAGGCTGTTTAATTAATTAAAGCAAATGGCTCCTAATGCAGTTGATCCCTTGATATGATTCCAAAGAAGACCTAAAAAATGCATAATATAATCCAAAAGGTGAATGCGTTTAAAAAGTATATTATATGCAGAAATTATAGAGAAGAAATTGATTTTGACCTCTCAACTATTACTTTCGGTTTAATTGAACTTATTATTATTATTGTTAAGTTTGAAATAACCCCTTAAACTATTTTACTTTTGTTTTATTTATTCCTTCCATCAATCATCCTTTATTTTACTATTTCCAAGTTGTTTTGTTAATTTCTTTCCGCTAAATAAAGTTATTATTTAAAAAATGTGAGAGATAGAAAATAATCTGTCATATTTTTTGCACCTTTCATCTTTTTCTATTTTTTTTCTTTTATTTTTTATATAAAAAACTGAATTAAGTTTTTCAAGTTTAATATCAACAAAGTATTTCTCGAATATTTTTTTTAAATAAAGATTAGTGGTCAAACTATTTAACTGTAAACATTCATTAAAGTTTTTTCAGATAAATTTTGAAAATCCGACATCCCATTCAAAAAACATTGCGTTCGTTACTAAATCAAAATTTCATTCTCTTCTCAATAAATTTGAAACATATAACTTCTCATATAAAGAATATTAATAGCCACTAGAGACTAAATATTAGTATTCATTTTTTTTGTCTTCATCTCTCCCAAAATAAAATGCACTCAACGTTCTTGCTATGAAATCTTTTTTGATATTATTCTGATCAAGCCTAAAATGATTCTTCCTCTTGTTAAATAAAAAAATAATAAAAACAATCTGAAAGAATTTTATAAGTAAAAAAAATAGCCAAATTAATGAGTCTTGTAATCAGATACAGTGTCCTAAAAGCAAATTACACATATTAACATGTACTGATACACAATTTTTTTTTTTTTTTTTGGTAAGAGCTCCAATTAAATTGATTCTAAATTTTGAAAAGGATTCAGAAGACAAAAAGGCATGTTATAATGTTTGTGTGTTTTGAGTTTTTTTCTAAAACATGAAGGCTTAATGATCAAAAAGACATGCTAAGAGGATGTAATATGTTTGGTGCATGTTTACTATTTATAAGTTATGTGTAGTTATTTTTTGTTATTAATTGGACAGTTTAGAGAAAATAATAGTTAATACTTTAGAGTGTTTTGAGTTGTATTTTCCTAAATTACTACCTCTTTTTTATTCATCACATTTCAAAGTGTTTGTATCTGCTATCATAATTGTTCAATGATAGCAAAGTATTATTGATTTTAAACGGTCTTTAAATGATTCAGATTTAAATTATAGGGATGTTTTTTTTTTGTTGAATCTCGCTTATTATAAAAACAGTATAACAAACTGTCATTGTCAAATGATAGCAGAGGTGAATTCACATTTCAAAAATAGTGCTTCACAATGTATGAAGATAGGGCCTCCAACTCAAAATGAATTTTAATTTAATTATCTCATAATTATGTTACTTGATCACATCAAAAAATTGATTGAAATCAACAAGTCTCATTCTCTGAACGAGCTATTTACGAATATTTAAAGTTAAATGATTTGATTTTATTTTTATTTTAAAAAATAAATGATGATAGATATGAAACAATACACTTTGTAGATTTTTTAGATGAAAGACAAAAAGATCATAAACATCCAACTTAAATTGTATTTATTGAAAAAAAAATGTTTCCATCCACAAAAGCAAGTACAATTCATGACTCTATACTAAGGCAAGAAGAAGACTATGCTAATTTCTTTCTTTGAATATTTTCATATAACTTCCAAAATCAGCCTGGATAGCTATCTAAATTTATATTTCCAAAATCTCCAGTTACTAGTTAGCCATATTTTTTAGCTACTAGATTCTCTTGACAATTAGAGAAAAAAAAATTCAATTTAGAATGCAACAACATCAACATGTTTTACTAAGCTCACATGTTGAGTTTGTGCCTTTTGAGATATCTTGCAAGGGTAAAATTGTCAACTCACAAGTCTGAATCTGATTATTGTATGAAACTATGGATATATATTTTTTAGATAAAGATGGGATTAAAATTATTTAATTTTAAAAATTTCTGAAAAAAATTATATTTGAATTTTGAACCTACAGTTTTTTTAAGATGAGAATAATTTCTGAAAGTTGATTTTTAATTTATTGATTTATATAAAATTAAAGTCAAAATATTAATATTTTTTTATGTGTATGAAGAGAGAATATAGTATATATTATATCTAATGATTTTTTTTGATATTTTAATTTTAAATTTATGTTATTAATAAATAAAAAAGTGAAAGCATGATGGAGATATAAAAAATAGAGGTATTTGAACTCTCCTCTTATTATAATGATATTTATATTTTAGCCAAAATATATATAAATAATTCAAGTGATAAATTTTCATGTCCCAACAATTAATTCAAGCCGTTGAATATGATTTGTGTATCAAAATTTCATAGAAAATCAAACCTTATTATTTTCAGAATCCTCTTATTTTCTTTTTTAGATTTTTAGATAAAAATGGAGTTAAGCATTTTTTTTTGAAAAAAATAAACTAAACGTCTTTACTATTTATTATTTTTTACTCATCCTTCAAAAAAAATTGTTAAAAAAATGTACACTTTGAAATTTGAACTACTTGGATGACCATTTTGATACAAAAAAAAATATATAATCTATCATCATTGTGGTTCGTTCAAAATATGAATATAAATAAACAAGCACTTGCACTCCGCTGCGATATATTTGTGTATATTTTTATTTTATATAAATATTTCTAGCGTACATTTAAATTTTATAATACATTCAATATTTATGACACATATAATCGGAAAATATTATTCAAATTAAAAGTTAAAATTATAGATACGTCTTTAATTATTTTGATAGTGATGTATCAAATTTAAGTTAATTTGAAATTTTTCTAGAATTCCATCAAACAATATAAAATTTTGAAATATAGAGTTTTAATGGCTTTAAGATGTATGACCAATCAAATTTTAAATCGACTAAAATTTGATACATGACTCAACTAAATAATTACATACGAATCTACAAATATTTTTTTAATGTGAATAATATTTCTCACATATATATATTGTAAAATAGATGTATCATAAAAATTATATGTACATTAAAATTATTCATTTTATATATACATGAAAATCATGAAGAGCAAAATAAGAGGCAAAATGAAAATAATAAAAAATTGAGAAAGATATTTCAAACTTAATAGATGGATAAAAAAAATACTAACTTCTTACAGTAAAAACTTAAAAAATAACAACACAAATTAAAAGAAAGATGGAAGAGAATGCATAATTTTTAATTTCCAATGAGCACTCTAATTAGTCAGGAGAATTAAGTAGACATTAAATAACGAAAAAAATTTCATACTTATAAGTTCGAAGTAGAAAAACATAATGCACTTTTATATTGTTGTACAGAGAGAACAGAGAAAAAAGAAAAAAAAATATTTCTAATAAGACGCAACAACAACTTAACTTCAAATAAGTGAGATGGCACATAGACTATAATAAAAAAATAATAACGATGACAACATATCAGTTAACACATATTAGAAATACACAAAAAATAAAAAAATAATATAGGAAACTTAATAAATAAGCACACCGTCTAGAAAAATTTAAAGAAATTGTTCAAAACAAACCGTAGGTCTAGCATAGTGATAATAGGTCTTACCTTTCTACGAAAAGACATAGGTTTTAGGTCCCGCAAAAAAACATTTGAAAAAAAATAAATGCCGGGATTAAAAAGAGCCCTTATATAAAAAAAATGTCCAAACAATTGGAAAAAATAATTTTATTTGAACAACTGTAGAAACTATAGTATTCAAACATGCCCCCAACATATTTGATGAACTATAAAAAAATTGTTTAAATAATTGTAAAAACTATAATGTCCAATTTGAATAATTGAAAATAAGAATGTTCAAACAACTATAAAAAAATTGTTCAAATAAAATAGAAATTACAGTATTCAAACTATCCCCAATATTTATATTATTGTAGTACAAATAATTATAAAAAAACAACACTATTCAAACAATCGTAGAAACTACAGTGTCCGAACCAACCCCCAATATTTATACAAACAAACAACTGCTAAAGAAAAACATCGTTCAGTCAACTGTAGAAATTACAGTCTGAACTATCCCTCGATATTTATATTATTGTACTACAAAAAACTGTAAAAAAATTATTCAAATAATTGTAAAAACTACAATATTTGAACCATCCCCAACATTTATACAAACAAACAACTGGAAAAAAAATACAAACAAACAACTAAAAAAAATATTATTCATTCAACTGTAGAAACTATAATCCGAATATCCCCTGCTATTTATATTATTGTACTAAAAAAATTGTAAAAAAAAACTATTGAAATAATTATAAAAATTACAATGTCTGAATTTCTCTCAATATTTATACAAATAAACAACTGAAAAAAAAATACAAACAAACAAAACAAAATACTATTAATTTAACTGTAGAAACTACTATATTTTCGGTGATTCCACAACCTTTATATTATCATTATTATAGATATATACAATAGCTTAATCCAGTACATGCGTATATAATTATACACACACACATACGCGTGCTAAAACCGTAACAAAATTTTAACAAGGGATAAGATATTTTCAGCGACAAAATTATTTCCGAGCTATGATTCTTTCTTTGCCTCGAGATGGTAACTAACGATCTCAAGAAATTAATCACTTAAAAAGGTGATTTGATCATCTTTTTTGACACACAATTATCCCTTTTTTCTCAATGAATTAATGAAAAGGTATGATATCATACCAAAAAAAAAGGTATAACAAACGGCTGATCAATCAGATCAGAGCTCTGCAACCATTGGTAATTGATAGTTTTGTACCTAATTAGAGGAGCTTTGGACATGGGTCCCACTGGGAAAATTGATGGAGTACGGAACCAAATCTAAGCACTTAAAATGGTAAATATGATATCATTTCAGACAAAAAGAAAGATAATGTAAAATGGAAGGAGGATGGTTTTCTCCAGTATTGGAAAAACTGGAGGCATCCATTCATGCGGTATAAGAAATTGATGTCAAATGACATATATATATATATAAATTTATAGCGGAAGATCTGTATATTGAATAGCTAACTTTTACTTAAAAAAGTAGTATAAAATTTGGTACAACGTTAATAAAAGGAAGTAATATATTATTCTACTTATGATATTGACTAACATAAGTTAAGTTTTATTTAATTATGAGTGAATAAATTAAAATTATGAGGTGATAGATAACAAGTTTAAGGTTCTTATACATAAATGTTGTATATTTTTCTCATTATTTCTCTATCTTACTTATTTAAATTATCTGAAGACATAAATATATTATATTTGTTGGCCGCCATTTAAGTATTAGTAAATACAATCAAAAATAAAAATTATAATCAAACTCATCGAGTCAATCATTTGTTGAGAAAATGTAAGAAATTATTTAATATTTTCAAAAAATTTGAATATCAAAGTTTATCGGAAAAACAATGAACAAACAAGTATTTATTTCCATCCAGGACAAACTTATGTATTAATTTTGATTCAAGTAGTTATTAAATATTGATTCAATAATACATTTCAAAGTTTGAAATATGAAATAAAACGGGCAAATATATATTTCGATTCAAGCTGATATTCATTTTAGATTAAATGAACACAAAACTGTAGGTCTAATACAATAGTGATATGTCTCACATTTTTACGGAGAGACTTAAGTTTAAATTCTATAAAAAAATTAAAAAATAAATAAATACTGAAATTAACGGAAGCTTTTATTTAAAAAAAAATTAAATGAACCCATTTTAGAATGTACAAACTTACATGAGAATGAGAAGTATATCACTGAGTTTATTTATTTATGAGATTGTTACATAATGCCAAGAATTCAAATGGAGAGGATGCCATGATACAATCAAGACAGCCATTTTTGATGTAGGAGAAGAGGTGGGGTCATGACAAGAGGTGGGGTCCATGTTACAGCTAGCACACGATTAGCATGCAGCCATGGCCAGGCAGTCAGGCACTCTCTCTCTCCTCTCGCCTATCCACATCCCGCCAAAAGTTCACTAGCTCAGTGGCATTCAGTGTAATATCCTGCACCTCGGAGGGTGTATTGTAGTTATTTAACTTATTTACTTACTTACTATACACGGTTTGATTGGTCTTTCGTCGTGGGGTTACGGGGTGACCGGGAACAACCGGTGACGTACGACCACCGACGCCTTTCTTCCGGTCACTTTGTCACAGGATAGTAGGGACCACGCTATCTGAACTCCACAGTAGCATGTGTTTAGGATCACCGCCTAGTAAGCTCACCCCCTTGTTTTCTTTTTTGTTTGAAGTTCAAATAAATGCTAGGAATGAAGTGAAAGTTTGGTTCCGACTTCCAACAAGATCATGATTTTGGTTACTGTTTTGAGTTTTATTGATAATAAATTACTTTTAAATGGTAACAATTGTTTAAGATAATTTATAAATTTGTGATTTTTATTTCGAACATGCATATCATGTACATTGAAAATATTAAATTTTTTTATACAAATTTTGCTGTTTATGAAATAACTTGAAAATTTAAATAGCATATACGTTTTAAGGCTAACCACGTACTACCAAATTATCTTTTTTTTTTAAATTTACTCAACTTAGTTTGAGAATAGTTATTAAAAATATCAAATTTATATCTTGTTAATGAATCTTCACCTTTCAATACCATAAAATAATTTATGTCATTGGTATTTTGGCAACATCAAGAAGAAAAGAATATTATTTCAAGCTGATAATATTTAGAACATTAATCATGGTTGAAGCTAATGAATTATAATCCAGAATAGTTTACCATCCAAATACAATGAATTAAATAAACTGCATTTATATATTTGGTTATTTTTGTCATTGAACTATAATATAGGAATATTAATTATTGCTCCATAATTATCTAGATTACATCTAATATAAAATTCATCTTTTTAATTTTTAAAAATCATACATAATTTATATTTTAAAATACATGAATTTATTCTTTTCAAATGCAAAAAATGAACTACTACCATTGCCCAAAACGTAAAGCAATAATTATTCTTGCTAACTTATACCGTTGACTATGGTTAATAAAAATAGAAAATCAGTCAATTCTAACCAAGGATCTTAATATCTTATTGTATTGTAATTGTTGGAGGTTCAGATCAAATTATAAACATGTCCCATTCGCAAAGCCGCATACTATTCAGAGCATTTTCATCTCTATAACTATTAATTTAATTAAGTAATTCTCTACATATTGATTTTATTAGAACATTTTCATCCTGTAATTATTAATTTGCTAATCGTGATAATTTTTAATTGATGAAGAAAATTATTTTAAGTAATTTCAAAGATAGAAATATTTCATATTATTTTCAAATAAATTATAAATATATATGTGATATTTTAGCAACATTATTAAATTTAATTAGTAAATATTTTTTTATTTTCATAATTATAATTATAATTGATATATAAAATTAAATAAATTAATTTGAAAGTGAGACGAAAAAGCTCTAAACCGGCGAGTGACCAGACACCGAACTGAAACGAAACCTCTTTCAGATTTCCTTCGAAATAAAACCACTCTCTCTTCGCCAGAGAGAAACCCTTCACTCCCACTCCACTCCTCTTCTTCCCACTGGTTCAAGTTCAACTTCATTCAAGCAGAGAAGAGAAATAACTGCTCACAAAAAGAAAGAAGAGAAGTACGAGTACTGGAAGGAAATTAGAAAGCGAAACAGTCTCTTGCTAAGAGGGAAGCACATCCGAAGAGAAATCTCGGAGAAATGTATATATATAGATATACGAGTGGAATTTCGACCGAGTGAACAGATCGCCTAGTTTGAATCTGCTGAAACGGGATATAGAAGTTGAAGTAAGTTCGACTTCATGCATTTTCTCCTCCTTTTTTCACAACTTTTTCCTAAATGTAGTAGTTTCCTGTCATATATTTGCCTTGTTTTATGAAGAGAAATAGAATCTGTTTGTTCGATTGTTTGGGATGTGGTATTGTCAGCCTTGTCAGATGTATACCCTTGGATCGCCTCACTCATGTCTCCAATTCGGGTAGATTCGATGGAAGGGACGAATTTCCCGATTCACTGTGCGGTTTATCCGTGCTCCTCTCGATCAGTGTGAAATTTTTTGGATCCGACTTGTTCAATTTCGTTTACTCTCATTAATCGGACTTGACAATTGCGGTTTCATTCTATTTTTGATAAATTTCCTGTCAGATTTACCTTTCTTAAACCTCACTGGTTTACACTTCAATTAAATTGCGGCCTAAGCGAACTATAAAATTGTTACAAAATCATCCCTTGTATTAAAATTGTTCAGTTTGAATTTTTACTATAATGTTCGCATTTTATCATTTTTTTTTACTATTAGAATTAATGCTTGGACAGCACAGCATTTGTACCACTACAACTGATACCAACTCAGTTTGTATCATATACTGTTTTATTAGCATAGGAGTTGTGTATGGTTTTAGGTTTGATATTTAATGCTTGAATTTATCCCTTGAATATGCAGATCGTTATGTGCAACTAACAAGAGGCAACATGGCCAAACAGGTCCTTTCCATTATTGTAACATTCACTGTATGGTCATAAAGTGGTACAGGACCTGACTATTAGAGAACCAACTCATTCTGTACCATTTGTGTTTATTTGGTCTTAACTTGATATTTAAATCCCACATGTACTAATAAAGGAGGGAATTGGTACCAGACCCATTCTCGTAAGGTGTCAGAACATCTCTTCTGTAAGTCCTGTTACTAACTGGTAAGATATCATAACATCTGCTCTGAGTCTTGTGGTTTTACTTTGCCCAGGTCTCAGGAGGCACTATCTGCTTCAACTTCTGCAGACATGGGTTCAAAAGAAAACGGGGAGGAAAGAGACAGAGACGACCATTCTCTCTCCTCCCAAGAAGACTTTGAGCCAGCCAGAGATTCTCTATCCTCTCAAGAAGACACTGCCTCGAAAACCCCAAAACCTACCTCTCGTGTCCCCAAAAAGGTCACCAAAAAAGAACCGACCACTGAAAATAATAGCTCCCTTTTTCGTGCAACAAAGAGTAGTTCCAATCGGCAAAACACTCCCAAATTGCAATATAGGAGTTCAAACAATGACACCTCTAAGAAATCCCCAAAACCTAAGAGGAGCATCGGTACAAAACATTCAGAAACCAAATCAATAGATGGTAATAGCACCTGTGCACCATCTGAGGTGTCGGAAGAAATAGATGAGAGAACCATTGAAATGGAGATCTCCATTGACGATCCAGTGGCTCGTGACCCGAGCAATGACACCGATGGCGAAGAAGAAGAGAGTAATAGAAGTCACAAAATGGAAGAAATGGAGGAGAGGATAGAGAGGCTGGAGCAGGAGTTAAGGGAGGTGGCTGCACTGGAGATCTCCATTTACTCAGTGGTCCCTGAGCATGGCAGTTCTGCGCATAAGGTGCACACGCCAGCACGCAGACTTTCAAGGCTCTTCATCCATGCCTCGAAGTATTGGTCAGCTAGTAGGAAGGCTACTGTTGCTAAAAATACCATCTCAGGGCTTGTTTTGGTGGCAAAATCATGTGGAAATGATGTCTCGAGGTAAATGAACAGTGTAAATTGTGGATTTCAGTTTTGACAGGAACATATTTGTTTCTAACTGCAAAACTAGATGCTGTTTCAGTCCAATGAGCTATAATTTAGTTGATGCATCTTGAACTGACCCACAGTTAGTCGAATGTGCGAGTCTTGTTTCACCCATCTAAATCGGAGTTGCTTGATTTGTTGAGTAATTATAAAAACTTCTCTTATTTTCTTTTGTTTAATCTTTTTGTTGTTAATAGGTTGACATATTGGCTATCAAACACAGTAATTTTGAGAGAGATTATCTCTCAAACATTTGGCAACATATCATCCCAATCAAACCGAAAGGTTGTCAAGGTGTCTGACTCCGGTTCAAACGGTAATACGAAATGGCAAAATGGCACATTGGGTAAACAAGGGAAGAACCTCGGTATCTTCCTCCCTGTAGATGACTGGACAGAGACTTACACCTTTACCACTGCACTGGAGAAGATCGAGTCCTGGATTTTCTCCCGCATTGTCGAGTCTGTGTGGTGGCAGGTAGGAAATGTTCTTTATCTCTTTCTCTTTCAGAAGATATTGCAGATAACCTGATGCACCTAGTATGAGTGATATTTAATGTGGTAACACTAAGCAATTTTGTTTGATAAGCTGAATTAAGGTTGGTAAAGTAGCTATTCCAGTGCCCACCAAATTGGCTGTTATAGTGATAGGTTATGGTCCAGTTTTGGATTGCTTTATCCATTGATGTTTCAACATCAATGGGGCTCACAATGAACACCATTAACCAACCATGGACAAAAAGCAAAAGAAACAAAATAATGCATGTTAGTAAGTAAAATGAAGACTGAAGTAAACAAGTGTAGGATCTACTACCATGTATTCACCAAAATTTCAGCATACATGTTTACATGAACCTTTATGGGTTTTATTTTATGATAGATGGTCAAAGCATCACTTCATTTTTTTTCTCTCATTTCTCTCTTTTATTTTAACTCTTAAGTCGTTGACGCCACATATGCAATCTCCTGATTCAAGTGCAACCAAGAGCATGGGAAAACTATTAGGGCCTGGATTGGGGGATTTGGAGCAGGGGAGCTTCTCTATTGCTTTATGGAAAAGGGCATTTCGTGATGCTTTCACAAGGCTGTGCCCGTTGCGTGCTGGGGATCATGAATGTGGCTGTTTACCCATCTTAGCTAAATTGGTACCATCTTTTTTCTTTTTGCCTTTCAGCTGTACTTATATGTAACATAAAGTTAAACTAGGATGACTCTGGACAGTGATCTAAGTACTCTAACAGTCTGGCTTAGTATCAGTTCCAAATTGCTTATACTCTGTACCTGTATGTATCAGTATGTACTGGTAGTTACGTACAAGTCAGTAACGAGTTCTCTGGTTGCTGTTATTTAGTAAATGCCAGTAAAATATTCATGCTACGGTCTTCTACTATCCCATGATGATAATGAAGCGATTAGGTTGAGCATTTCTACATGGTGGTTTGTACCACTTGGCATGCACCTTTGTTGATCTCTTATGAACAGGTAGTTACGAAAAGTTTTGGTCCGAGTATCAGACTAGTATCGTCATGTAAATTGAAAGAAACTGAAGAATCTATACCTTTATTTCACACTAATTCTTCAACTCATCTTTTAAATTTCTATATATTTCTTCATTGATTTGTTAGGTGATGGAACAATGTGTCGCTCGACTTGATACTGCTATGTTCAATGCCATTTTGCGGGAGTCTGAAAGTCAGATACCAACTGATCCGGTATCTGACCCAATTCTTGACACAAAAGTTCTCCCTATCTGTGCTGGTGATTTGAGTTTTGGTTCTGGAGCACAGCTCAAAAATTCAGTAAGACAATTTCTTGTCTGTTTCTCCTTTGGAGAGTATTAAATGCTTTGCACTACTCTAGAAATTTTGAAGTTTACACTAGGAAACTATAATATAGTACTGGCATGACACCAGAGAAGAATTAGAACAATATTTTTTTTGAAGTAGCAGCTGAAGAGCCTGCTAAATTTCATTAAACAAGTAAAAGGGGTACAGTTAAATGGTAAACAAAACCCAGAACAAAGATAAAATCTCATTCCCTATTGTAACCTTTCCTATCCCAACAGTACACAGGATCGTAAACCAAAAAGGAAGAGAGAAAAATGTATGGACTGGAATTAGGGTAATGTCAAACCAGGACAAGTTAAAAGGTGAATTTCTTTGAGTCACACTAATAACATTTTAAAAAAGTTGGTAACCATATGGATATGTTGGTAGTAGTTATGTCATTGTTGTAGACACTGATGTCCATTGTAATTTTCTAGGTGTTGCAGTCTGCTGGTGTAGTATCCTTTTCTTGATGGAACAGTATCCACAAAACAGTTGTACTAAATTGCTATCAATTTTTTTGTTTGAATGCAGATCGGGAATTGGTCTAGATATTTGTCTGACACGTTTGGCATGGATGCTGATGATTCTGCTAATGAAGACTTGGTATCAGATTCCAAGGCAAATGTAGAATCTGAGGGAACCTTGGAATCTACTCGTAATAAATTGAAAACATTCAAACTACTTAATGAACTGAGTGACCTTTTGATGCTCCCCAAGGACTTGCTTCTAGAAAAATCCATCAGAAAAGAGGTTAGCTCTTGGCTCTTTTTATATACACTTCGCCACTGACCTTGATTTGAAGCTATCAGATATGCCTCCGCTGACCCAATGAGATGACCTGAACCTGGAGTGACCCACAACTGAAATTGCCTGAATTTTAAACAACTTGACTTAGAATAAAATTTTATCAGAAAGCAAAAGAAAAGATATTCTAAAAATTACCATAATGATGTGAACTACTCCAAAATTAGGTAAAGCCTAGACAAGACAAATTGAATCGATTCAGATTCGGATCAACACAAAACGTGATATGGTTCAAAATAGTTAGAATTCAAATGGAATTGAACTTTACCCTACTCTTTTATGCCACCTTTACTTCCATGCTTGCTTTTCATGTTAATTTATTTTTTTGTTAGGAAGTGATTTTTTTTTCTTTTTACTTTGGAACAATAGGTATGTCCTTCAATTGGTCTGAGCTTGGTGATCCGCATACTGTGCAACTTCACACCTGATGAGTTTTGTCCCGATCCTGTCCCTGGAATTGTTCTTGAGGAACTCAACTCCGAGGTAATGTTTCTTAAAAATAATATGGAAAAATTAGAAATGTGATTCTGATCACTACTGAAAACTTTAACATATTCTGGCATTATCGATAGTCTAAACTCATACAAGTTAACCTGATTACAGAGCATGATAGAGCGTTTGTCAGACAAAGGTCAATCAAGCATTTTCCCTTTCGCGGCTTCTCCAGTCGTATACCATCCTCCTTCACCAGCTGATGTAGCAGAGAAAGCTGCTGATACTGGAAGCAAATCACTGGATAAAAGGGCATCTATGGTGCAAAGGAGAGGTTACACCAGCGATGATGACTTGGATGACCTTGATTCTCCCCTTGCATCCATCATAGAGAGAACCCCTCCAGTTACGCCATCCAGCAATGGTGGGTTGGGGGGTATTGGACTGGAGGAAGGGTCCCAGGGGAATGCAAGATTTAAACTGCTGCGAGAGGTGTGGTGCGAATGAGGTTATTTTAAGTGAGATTTTAAGCTATCTTAGTGTAGTTTGGTGGAAAGTGTGAAAGAAAATGTGTTATATGCAAGTGTGGTCTTCTTGTTGTTTTCTGCTTATGCTGCAGAACTTGTTCAAAGAAAATTTTTATTCTTTTATATTGTGTAGAACTATTCTTTTCGGATCGATTGAGAGATAGGTTGGCTAGTGAATGTTGGAGCCTTTGTGGTGAATGTCGGATCCTTCTTGCTGAAAGGTGTTGTGTTTTCCAGTTTTTATTGGATATATATCATAATATCAAAACATTCACCATCAAACTGAAGTTTGACAAGTACAAGTGATGAATGATTATATTTTAATTTAGGCCTCATTTTTTTTTATCGAAATGTCATCAAAACTCACAAAAATATTTCAAATTATGTCTTTTATAAGTTTAAAAATTTATCAAAGCTAAATTAAATTGATAAGAATCATATTACACATATAAAATTGAACTTGAATGTACTAAGAATGTATTTTAATAATTCTGTGTATGTTTTTATCAATTTATGTTTGATTTTTTTTATCGAATTATCACCACAACTCACAAAAATGTTTCAAATTGTGTCTTTTATATGTTTATACATTTATCTGAGTTAAATCAAACAAATAAAACACATACAACACATAAGTCTTCTAGAATGCATTTAAAACATATTTTTTATTATTTAGTGCATGTTTTTAATAAATTTAGATCTCATTTATGATAATATCTTGAATTTTCAATTTTGATGCCTATGTTTAATGAGAGAAATTTATATATACACCCATTAAAAGCTCTTCAATTAGATACTTATCCATCAAAAATAAAAAATGTGATACTACTTGTCCATTCAAATTTAAGATCTTTATTAGTATCCCCATTCTTTAATTTAATCGATTAAAAATACTGATTTATATCAATAAAAAATAAATTGATAGTTCTGTCTTTACCTTCAAATGATAATAAAACAATAAAATCTCCCTTTTCCTAAATTGCTTTCTTTCTCTTCATTATTTCCACTAATCAGATTTTACACTTAGCTCAAAAGATATAGCTGATCAGTAGAACTTCTATTGACTAACACTTAAAACAATTTTTCCTGACTAATTATTGCAAGAAACGTCCCACTTTTTTTTCTCAAATTATGACTTTTTTTTCTCAAATTTATATTACTTGAAAGAATTATGATAGATTGGAAAATGAGGCAAGCAAAAGACAATTACTAATATCAGGCGGGCAAGAGTATTGTATTTTATTTTATTTTATTATCATTTGAAGGTAAAGGCATAACTATCATTTTATTATTTAATATGTACTTTAATTGATTAAATAGAAAATGAGGATATTAGTAAAGATCTTAAATTTGAATAGATAAAGATCAAATTTAAAAAATTTCACGAGTAAATATCTAACTCAATAATTTTTTATGAATATATATATAATATATATAGAGTTTGACTATGACGTTGCCGTAAGCATTTCGGCGAAATACTTACGAGACAAATTTTAAAATTATGTCTGAAATGGCGATTCAAATATCTCAATAAATTCTTCGTATCAAAATCTTATAGCATACTAAAATTTATCATTTTTAGAATTTATTTATTATTTTTAATGATTTTTGAAAAATTTATTACACAGCTTAAATTTGAAAATCTAAATTCATTCCATAAATTTTTGAGTTAAACTCATCAAATTTCTTGATGATGAGCTTGAACTTACTTTAATTCTATATATAAATTTCTTTTTAAAAAAATATAAATTTCTCGTTAAATAAATTGGTACATCTCTGAATGGAACGGTCTAATTTTTAAAAAGAGAGCGTTAAACCCCAAACAGCTCTCTCTTCTTCACCTCTCCTTTTTTTTCCAAGAACTTGGCCAAGGTTTCATTAATAAAAGCTCTTCCCCTCTCCTTATTGAAGATTTCTTGAATCTTTTCCGATTTCGTTTGCAACGGTTCTTTCTTGGCCGACTTCGCAAGCCATGCTCCTTATTAGATTGCAATTCCTTCTCTCCCAGTCTCATTTCTTGGTACAGACATTTCGAGAGAGAGAGAGAGAGAGAGAGAGCTATTGACATTTGTTCAAGGTTTCTTTTATCAATCTTGGCTTGTATTTGTTATCATTTTGTTTTTGCTAGACAGCGGCTATCACTTTGAGAGGTTCGCTTTCTTGAAGAGGTGCTCCAACCTCCTGTGCGCTTTCTTGGAGGAGATTCTACTCCAATTCGGGCAAATTTCGTGAGATAAGTTTTCTTTCAGATATTCCTTTCACCTTTCTAATTAATTTGCTCTTTAGCCTTTTAACATTCTTTCTGATTAGTTAGATATTCAAGTGATCCTTTTTTCTAACATTCAGTTATCGTTTGTTACAATTCTAACTCTGTAGATGCTTTCTAAGTGATCTCTAACCTCTCTGTTGCAATTTTTTGAATACAGAAGTACAGTTACTTCAGCTGGGCTTGCTTTACAGTGAAGGCAGTGTGTGAAGGAAAGCCTATAGGACATAGTCTTGTTTCTAATTCTGTTATCATTTGTTGAAATTTTGATTCCGGTTTGATTTTCAAACGATCTTTCCTTGTAATTTTTTGCTTGCAGAAGTAGTACTTCAACTAGGCTTGCTCTGGAATTTCGGCGATTATCCTGCTTTTGAGCTTTGAATTTACTTGTTTTAGTAGTTTAGTAGTTGCCTAATTGGTTCTCTGGATTATGGAAATTGTTGGGATTTATTTGGTTGTTGTAAACATTTTTGTGACCTTCTTTCTAAATTTTAATTCGGTAGATGTTTAGCTTATTTTTTGTTCAATTTGTTGACGAAAGAGAGATTCTACTTTGTCTCTGTTGAATTTAGGGCATGTCAATAGATTTGATATATGTCATATGTACAGCAATTACTATTTGTTTAAAGAGTATTTTATCTACTATTTGCTAGTCCTAACTTCTCTGTTTAATTTCTTTCTTGACTATCTTTGATTTTATTTTGCCAGGGAAGGCACAGTGATTCCAGTGGAGCTGCTCATGATTGAGGTGACTGCTAAGATGAGTTCCTCTTTCTTTCTTTTTTTTCTTTTCTTTTCTTTCATCTTTAGTTTCATTGTTCAGATAACTTAGGAAAGGCTGTGTTATTTTCTTGCCAAGTTAATCCCTGTATCCTATTTGGTTCAATTACAAATTTTGGGAGGTATTGAGCATCATATTGCTCGTACTGGGTAAATGTCTGTTGTAATGCTATTTAATTATGCTCTTGAGGTATATCAAAATTTGTTCTTTATGTTCTTTTGTCTTGTGTTGTTATATGTTTGTGGTTAAAGGGTATTGCCGAAACTGATTTTGTCCATGAAGGTATCTGAAGCCTAGTGATGCTGGCACAGAGGTTACTGCCTTCAGTTTCTAACTTTGCTCCTATTTTACAGGTTGCATAAGTTGGTTCAAGTTCTAATGAAAGATTGAACTTGTGTTAGTGCATTTTTTCCATAGATGCCCTAATTATACTGGTCAAATTCAATCAATACCTTTGTACCAGTAGTTTTTTGCAAATTATTTAGCCAATTAAGCTCCCAGCCTGCATTTGTGCATTTTGTAAACACGCACCGTTATCTAACTTTTCATTGATCTATTGATTTTAGTTTGTGCCTAGATGTCACTGAAACATTATTCCATTTTGTCTTGATGTGCAATTGTGTCTCAGTTTAACCCATACTTATCCTTGTAATTTAAATTGATCTAGCCTGAAGTAAAGCTTCAGTTTGACTCGTGATGCCTTATAATTCACCATCAATTAAGCTTATTGTTAACATTTCAGTTAAAAAGAAAACACAAAAAATTTCAGATTTTGTTGAGATCTTAATGCAAAAATTCTAATGCTTTCTATGTGATCTCTAACCTCTTTGTTGGGAACATTTAGTTGTCATTTTCTAATTCTGCTTTGCTTTCTTAGTGATCTCTAACTTCTTTTGTAATGTTATGCTTGCAGATGTACTACTTCAACTGGGCTTGCTTTACATTTAAATGCAGTGTGTGGAGGAACACCTATACAAGACATCTTTTCTTTTCATTCAATTATCATTTGTTAAATTTCCAATTTTGGTTTTGCTTTCTAAGTGACATGTGACCTCTTTCTTATAATTTTTTGTTTGCAGTAAGTACTACTTCAACTGGACTTGCTTTGCTGCGAAGGCAGTGTGGGGGAGGAACAATGGTTATGCGAACCCGACTTCTTATACTCTTGGATCAGATTGTGTGTCTAGTCAATATACCTGATGAGTTAGGGGTTTAGGGTTCTTCCCATGAGCCAGCTGAAATCTTGAATATAAAATTTGTTCATATTGAATTTGGTGTTTGGCAACAATTGTGCCACTGCGACACATCTTTTTCATAGCAATTACTATTTGTTTAAAGAATATTTTTTTTTCTAGTCTTTGCTAGTCCTAACTTCTCTATTACAATTTTTCATTTGCAGAAGAAACTATCTTTGAGGGGCTTGTATTTCGGTGAGGTGTGAAGTTGATCTTTTCTAGAAGAAATCAAATTCTAGAACTTTAATATGCACCAAATTGGTCCTTGATTTTTCTTAATAATATCAAGTTGGTCCCTGAAACCTGATTTACAACAAACCAGTCTTTTTGAACTTCTGAAAAGAATTTGGTCAGTTGGTCAACTTTTCTTAAAATATTTAAGTTAATCCCTCGTTGGTCATTCTCAAAAGGAACAATTTAGCTTTCAGTATTTGAAGTTCAACGACTGATTTGGAGTAAATAAAAGTCTAAGGACCAATTTTTACCTTTTTCTGAAAGTTTAAGGACCAACTGGAACTTTCTTTCTTAGCATCCGCAAATTGAACGATAAGTCTGAACAAGAAAGCTATTGGAAACCAAATGCAAATTGGGTGAGTCTGGGATGTCGCTTACATTATGCTAATAGACTCATTTTTGGTGGCTTTTTCACAGGTATGTTTCATCTGGGCCATCACATCTTGTGTTCAACCAGAATCGTAGATGAACTGAAACCAAATGATGACACCTCCTGTATCTTTTTCAAACATTCAGTTATCATACATAAAAATTCCAATTTTGGCATCTTTCTTCATTATCTGTAACTTTTGTATTGTAACGTTGTGTTTGTAGATACAACTACTTCCACAGGGCTTCCTTTACTTGAAAAGGGGGCATGGCAAGGAACAATGATCCTGACCTGGCTTACAGGGCAGCTCATGCTAGTTGCATCAAATGTGATTTAACTAAATTTAGCAGATAATTTAATTCTTTGCTTCTTCCTTTTTCCGATAAGAAAGTTACAAAACAGAGGCATATTATCTTGCCTTCCATTTTTACTGGTTTAATGAGAATTAGCTATTTTGGTTTGGTTGCATGGTTAAATTAAGCTATGAATTAAGATATAGGTATTCATTTTGTCATATAGCTCAAACTATTTAAGCCTCAACATGTTAGGTGATTATGCCTACAGGGACCATATAATCACCAATTATAAGGTTTTTTTTTTTTGAGGTGATTCTTTTCATGCATTGGATCCTGGAATTGAAGGCACGATGTTGCAGGACGAGAAGTTTGCTGACGTGCATAATTTAATGTCATGGTGCTTGAACAAAAAGGTAATAGGAGTTCAAAATCCTTTTGACTGGCTGTCTTCTTTTGGTTGATTAGGTGTTCAGCAAGCATATGATGTCTGCTGGTGTGAACTGGATGTATTTAGTTAACTCTTGCCCAACACAGCACAAATCTCATCTATAAATCTCCAAACTGAAGAACAAACATGGTTTGGTGCCTTTTTTCTATTAATTGTGCTCTCAGTGTTAACAAGAACGGCAATCTTAGCTCTCCAAGGCCCCGATGCATATCGAGTCTAATTAGGTCAGAGTGTGGCTGGTGGTCAAGCTGTCACAAAACAATTTTACATGGAATTTTCTTCCTTTCTACTATTGGGTTGGGTTAGGCTGAGTTGCAGCTCATCCTGTCCTACCTAGGTCAATTTGATATTTTCCATTTCATATGTAAGAGCTAATATCTCGTTTGTCTTTTCATAGACATGACTGTTTTAGGTTTGATTAAAATTTAGGGAAGAAGCTTCCTGGCCATTTTGGAAAAAGCTGAGACTTAGGTTGGTAGTGCCAACCATCCCGAGCAACAAAACCCCTAGGTTCAAGAGAGCACTGAGAAGCTCAAGCCTGATAACGTGCCACTTCAGTGCATCACCAAATTGTGGTCCCTGAATATGTTGACATCCAAGATTTTCTTCAGTCAGTTCATGGAGACTGAAGGCTGATGAGGTATAAATTATTAACATCATTTTTTTAGTACAGCTTTTTAGCCCATTATTTCCCTCTTTAGCAAAAGAAAAAAGAACATACCAACATCCAAAAGTAGAAATAACAATACTACTAACTAAAAGTCAAAGCATGGCAGAATGTCAGCTGCTTTTCACATTTGTATCATTGTATGGTACAAACCCTCTTCATAAAAAGAAAAACCTTTTTCTTTGTCATTGCTTCATTCCTTTTTTGCATTTCTATTGCTTATGCTTTTTAAGTTGACAGTGAATGAATAGGAACCTTTTCGGACCTCGTAATAGCCACTTAGATCAGCTGTTTCAGGCGGGCCATACTGAATCGTCCTTAAATTATGCTCAATTGTGCAATTCAGCAGCAAGTCCTTGAAATACAATGCAGGTTCTGTAATTTTGCCTCTTGAGTGCTAACTTTGGTCATAAGCCATAATCAGTTTCAGTTGGTTTACATGGAATTTCTCCATTTAATCCTTTGCTTCGATAACTAAGCGTAAATTTAACTTGACCATTTGATCTTCAGTTGGCATCGGACCTTTAATTTTTGCAACTAAAGAAATGAAAATCAGCAACATCTTCTAACTAGCAATTTATGGAATTGGATTAAGTTATGATTAACAATCACGGAATTTTTTATTTCTTTTAGTTTAAAGTAAACTGTAATGGGGTGTTGCCAACTAGTAGGCAACTGAGTTGGTGGCGCAATCATCATGAAGGTTCAAATCCTTCCACCCCAATATCTGTTGTTGAACCATGTTAAAAACTGTGCACTTGCGGTTCTCCAGTGTTGATTTTGACCTAATTCATCAACAACCCGATCTTTGATTTGGCACCAGTATGCTTGTGCGATGTTGAGCTAGGTGCCCCACCGGAATGGAAGATAATCATCAACTGCATTTCTTGTTGTGTAATTGAGTCCGCATTACTTTCTCATTTAGTTAAGAGACTTAACTCATATGCAAATATTGTGCATAAACAGTAAAACCGTTACTGTTTAGATAGTCTTACCTTGTTATTCCTGCCCGATAAGACTGTGCATGGGTCTCCATCATGCATTTGACGGTCCTGATTATACTGAACCATAATCCTTTGAAATTGCCAATCAGTCATGCTTGTTGTTGTTGGTCAGCTAAGATCTGGGCTTTTTGACTAGCAACAAATAATTGTTGTTTGTAAAATCCAACACCTTTTGGACTTGTGGAGGGAGCTGGTATTTTTATGAGTTCCAAGGCACTAATTTCTGGTATTTCTTGGTTCTTGCAGGTCTGGTGGCTCTGCTTTACATGAATACTCAACTGTCCCAATGATGATTCTAACACATTTGATGGCTTTTGCAGAAGATCTGCGACTTACAAGAACGACTACTCATGTTAAGTTTCATTCCCTTTGTCTTAGCATAACCTTTGTCTCAGAGTTTCTTGTTGCAATTGAAAGCACTTTATAAGGCATATGATATTCTTGAATTTGTTACTTCATCTAGTGAGTAAAGGTGGGATTTTTCACAAAAAGTTATTTAGGTAATATGACTCTACTTATGAGGTAAACTAGAAACTCTGACATGACAATACCTGTAGGGAACATTCATCCAATGTTGTATTTGTAAACTCACCTAAATTCTTTTTTGTTTGGCCAATTAATTTTGATTTTTTAGATGAAGTTGCATATAGGCTGGGGATTGCTGCTGAAAGGGACAGCAACTCTTATGAGTTCTCAAGACCTTTATTTCCTTTCCCGTTGAAGGTAGACAATCTGTTAAATTTCTTTAATTTCTTAATGTAATGTGGTCAGTGAAGGCACAATTGTTCTAGTGAGTATTCTGGTAGTGGAGCTTCTCATAATATGATTGAATTGGTTGATGAGATGAGTTTCTCCTTATTTTTTAATCTTTTCTTTCATTTTTCAGATAACTTAGGAAATGCTGGCATATTTGATCATCAAGTTAATCCCATGTATCCTATTTGGTTCAATTACAGGTTCTTGGATGGGCTTAGAGTCATATTGTCCATTTACTAGGTCGATGTCTGTTGTGATCCTATTCACTTATGCTCTTGAGGTATGTCAGGATCTGTATTCAAAGTTAATCCTATTTTGGTGTTGTAATCCTATTTATGTCTATGGTCAAAGGGTATTTCATGAGAGCGTAAATCTCTCAAACCAGATTCTGATCAGAGCAAATAGTATGTGAAGCATAGCATTTTGGCGTAGAGGCTACTACCATGATTTTCTTACTTCTCCTATTTTAAAGGTTGCACTAGTTGGTTGAATTTTTAACAAAATTTTTCCCAAAGCTTCCTTAAATATGCTGGTAAAATTTGATCAATACCCGAGTACCAGATGTCATGTTCAAAATAATTAAACCAGTTGAAATCCAGGCTCCATTTGTGCATTTTGGTTAACCTGCAATTTTATCCAGCTTTTCGTTGATATATTGATTGTAACTCATGCATAAAAATCACTTAAACCTTGTGCCATATTGTCATGATGTGCAATTATGCCTCAGTTTAAGCCATATTGTCATGATGTGCAATGATGCCTCAGTTTAGGCCATATTGACCTTAGTAACTCACTTGATCGACTTAACCTGAAGTCTAGCTTCAGTTTGACTCAATGATTCCTATGGTTCACCCTCCACTCTTGTAAGTTTATTGTTTCAGTTAGAAAGAAGAACAAAAGTTTCTGGTTCACATTTTAGGTTCAAAAAAATTCCAGTTCCCGAATGCCAATGCTTAATCCTCCCGTTTTATCCTTTTCTCAACTTCATAGGTATGGTGTTTTTTTACCAACAGCAGATGCAACTTTCTTAAAGTGAATTGGTTTACTGAAAGGATGACACTTGGTGTAAGCCTTCATTTGCTTTTGCTTATTTCTTTACTTGTTCTTACCTATCAGCATTACGCCTTGCATATAATTATGGTGTTATCTTAATTTAATGCATTTATTTTGGAATTTCTTGTTGTGAGGGGAGGCACCATTTTTATGACCGAGCTGGCAGAGGTGAAGCTTTGAATCGATATATGGTTGACTGTGGAGATAAGCTCTTCCTTACACTATTTTTTTATTCTAGTTTAATATATCCGGAAGCCCCTATTTATCTCATTTTGCGGTTGTGAATTATTGATAGTGGCAACAAACTCCAGAACTTTCAACAAGGGTGAGCTGATTGATACTTCCGGCAGCTACTACTTTAACTTGGCTCAGTTTGCATGGGAGGCAGTGTGGAGAGGAACGTTGGTTATGGAGGCTTTCTTATATTCCTGATCAGAATCTGGTGGTGCTAAATATGCCTAACTAGTTAGCTCTGTATTTCTTTTCTTAACTGTCAGCTTCACTGAATATGAAATTTTGATTTGTAGGATAGAGGTATGGTGATCTACTCAAAGAGGATTATCTACTCTCAAGGAAAAATAACTTTTTGTTAGCTGCATCCTGATATGATATGCTGGTACAACTATAACTGCCATCATCTATGAGGTTTTTGTTGTTGTCAACTTCCGACTGTTCCCCTTGAAAATAAATTGGAGGGGAATTCCAGTTGTTGACGCAAATACTCGTAGTTAGTTCAATCTGTATTCTGTTGAATTAGGTCTTGTCAATTAGCTAAAATAGAATGGCCTTGCATAAAAAAATTGAGTTATGTTCTTGAAAAATGCATACCACAATTTCTTGACAAACGAAAATTATCTCAAGGACTTAAATGTATAGTCATAAATGGTTGGGAGCCTAATTGAACTTAGATGGGAGTACTTGGGTATTAAACTACACTAGCAGAGTTTGAGCTCTGTACACAAACTGGGTGAATAGCTAAGGACCGCTAATAGACTTGTCAACCTTTGAAATTACCAGTATGCTTCCAATTTAACTAAACTGTGTATTTGATTTTTGTTCAGCATTTCCCCAAATGCTTTTGCCTTAGGAGAGAGAGATGTCTCAAACAACAGAGAATGAGCAAGAGCAGATGGATGAGATTTCTCTATCTAATTTTGCTTTCTTTTTAAATTTTGGTTTTACTTGAGCCCTAAACAAAAATGAGCCAAGACAAATTTGAACATAAATCAAAAACCTAAATTAGAGAACTTCACCTGCTGTGTACTGTAAGTGCTGTGACTGGTTCTCAGGGAGAATGGACCAGTCACAACACTTTTAAGGGTACAAATAGCAATTGCTTCCTATTCTCGGAAAATTTCTAAGCCTCATTGCAATTGTAATTTTAATTTTTATGTTCAAAAGATGGTGTTCTACTCAAAGAGGATTGTCATGTCACTAAAAAAAGACTTGAGTTAGGATTAATGTAACACTACATTTATTTTTTGGTCAGCAAGCATATGATGTCTGCTAGTGTGAACTGGATCTATTTAGTTAACTCTTGCCTAACGTAGCACAAATCTCATCTCTAGATCTCCAAACTGAAGAACAGACATGGTTTTGGTTCCTTTTTTCTATTAATTGTGCTCTCAATGTTAACAAGAACGGCAGTCTTAGTCTTTGGAAGAGCTAATTAGGTCAGAGTGTGGCTGGTGGTCAAGCTGTCACAAAACAATTTCATGGAATTTTCTTCCTTTCTACTATTGGGTTGGGTTGGGCTGAGTTGCAGCACATCCCGTCCTACCTAGGTCAATTTGTTATTTTGCATTTCATAATTATTTCAAGCTGACCATACTGAATCGTCCTTAAATTATGCTCAATTGTGCAATTTAGCAGCAAGTCCTTGCAATCGGACACAGGTTCTGTAATTTTGCCTCTTGAAAGCTAACTTTGGTCATAAGCCATAATTGGTGTCGGTTGGTTTACATGGAATTTCTCCATTTAACCCTTTGCTTCGGTAACTAAGCCTAAATTGAACTTGAGTCATTTGACCTTCAGTTGGCATCGGACCTTTAATTTTGGGAACTAAAGAAATGAAAATCAGCAACATCTTCTAACTAGCAATTTATGGAATTGGATTATGTTATGATTAACAATCACTAAATTTTTTATTTCTTTTAGTTTAAAGTAAACTGTAATGGGGGTGTTGCCAACTAGTAGGCAACTGAGTTGGTGGCTTAATCATCATGAAGGTTCGAATCCTTCCACCCCACTATCTGTTGTTGAACCTTGTTAAAAAATGTGCACTTCCGGTTCTCTAGTGTTGATTTTGACCTAATTCATCAACAAACCCGGTCTTTGATTTGGCATCTGTATGCTTGTGTGATGATGAGCTTGGTGCCCAACCAGATGGAAGCCGATTATCAACTGCATTTCTTGCTAGGTAATTGAGTCTGCATTACTTTCTCATTTAGTTAAGAAACTTAACTCAAATGCAAATATTGTGCATAAACAGTAGAACCATTACTGTTTAGATAGTTTTTGACCTTGTTCTTCCTGCCCGATAAGACTGTGCATGGGTCTCCATCATGCATTTGACGCTCCTGATTATATTGAACCATAATCCTTTGAAATTGCCAATCAGTCATGCTGCTTGTTGTTGGTGAGCTAAGATCTGGGCTTTTTGACTTGCCACAAATAATCGTTGTATTTTGTAAAATCCAACACCTTTTGGACTTAAAAGGAGGGAGCTGATATTTTTATGAGTACCAAGGCACTAATTTCCAGTATTGCTTGGTTTTTGCAGGTCAAGTGGCTCTGCTTTACAGGAATACCAACTGTCCCAATGATGATTCTGACACTTTTTATGGCTTTTGCAGAAGATCTGCGACTTACAAGAACGACTACTCATGTTAAGTTTCATTTCCTTTGTCTCAGAGTTTCTTGTTGCAATTGAAAGCACATTACAAGGCATATGATGTTCTTGAATTTGTTCCTTCATCTAGTGAGTAAAGGTGGGATTTTTCACAAGAAGTTGTTTAGATAATATGGCTCTTCCTATGAGGTAAACTAGAAACTCTGACATGACAATACCTGTAGCCCTTGTTTGGGATTGGGATAAGTGCGGGATAAAGTTATCACCTCCTCTCACAGGAGATAACTCTATCCTGGAGTTATCCCCAATTTATCTCGCTCCCAAACGGAGCTGTAGGGAACATCAATCAATGTTGTATTTGTAAAGTCACCTGTAGGTTTTTTTGTTTGGCCAATTAATTTTGATTTTTTAGATGAAGTTGCATATAGGCTGGGGGTTGCTGCTGTAAGGAACAGCAACTCTTATGAGCTCTCAAGACCTTTATTTCCTTTCCTGTTCAAGGTGGACAATCTGTTAAATTTCTTTAATTTCTTAATGTAATGTTGTCATTGATGGCACAATTTTTCTAGTGAGTATTCTGGTAGGGAGCTTCTCATGATATGATTGAATTGGCTGATGAGATGAGTTTCTCCTTATTTTTTAATCGTTTCTTTCATTTTTCAGATAACTTAGGAAATGCTGGCATATTTGATCATCAAGTTAATCCCCTGTATCCTACTTGGCTCAATTACAGGTTTTTAGATGGGCTTAGAATTGTATTGTCCATTTACTAGGTGGATGTCTGTTGTGATCCTATTTACTTATGCTCTTGAGGTATGTCAGGATCTGTATTCAAAGTTAATCCTATTTTGGTGTTGTAATCCTATTTATGTCTATGGTCAAAGGGTATTTCATGAGAGCCTAAATCTCTCAAACCAGATTCTGATCAGAGCGTGTAGTATCTGAAGCATAGCGTGCTGGTGTAGAGGTTACTACCATGAGTTTCTTGTCCTATTTTAAAGGTTGCACTAGTTGGTTGAATTTTTAACAAAAATTTTCCCAAAGCTTCCCTAAGTATGCTGGTAAAATTCAATCAATACCCGAGTACCAGACATCATGTGCAAAATAATTAGACCAGTTGAAATCCAGGCTCCATTTGGGCATTTTGGTTAAACCTGCAATTTTATCCAGCTTTTTGTTGATCTATTGATTGTAAGTCATGCATATAAATCACTTAAACCTTGAGCCATATTGCCATGGTGTGCAATGATGCCTCAGTTTTAAGCCATATTGACCTTAGTAAGTTTTAACCTGAAGTCTATCTTCAGTTTGACTCGATGATTCCTATGGTTCACCCTCCACTCTAGTAAGTTTATTGTCCATGTTTCAGTTAAAAAGAAGAACAGAAGTTTCTGGTTCCCATTTTAGGTTCACAAAAATTCGAGTTCCCGAATGCCAATGCTAAACCTTTCGTTTTAGCCTTCTCTCAGCTTCGTAGGTATGGTGGTTTTTTACCAACAGCAAAAGTAACTTTCTTAAAGTGAATTGGTTTACTGAAAGGACGACACTTGGTGTAAGCCTTCATTTGCTTTTGCTTATTTTCTTTACTTGTTCTTACCTATCAGCATTACGCCTTGCATATAATTATGGTGTTGTCTACTTAATTTAATGCATTTATTTTGGAAATTCTTATTGTGAGGGGAGGCACAATTTTTATGACTGAGCTGGCAGAGGTGAAGCTTTGAATCGATATATGGTTGATTGTGGAGATACGCTCTTCTTTACACTATTTTTTTATTCTAATTTATTATCTCTGGAAGTCCTTATCATATATGTTTCCCATTGGTGGTGACAATTTTTTTTTTTTGCATCTGACCAGATTGATCCGTCTTGCATTTGTGAATTATTGACAGTGGCAACAAACACCAGAACTTTCAACAAGGCTGAGCTGATTGATACTTCCGACGGCTACTATTTTAACTTGGATCAGTTTGCATCAGAGGCAGTGTAGGGAGGAACATTGGTTGTGAAGGCTTTCTTATGCTGCTGATCAGATTGTGGTTTTGCTAAATATGCCTAACAAGTTAGTTCTGTACTTCTTTTCTTAACTGTCAGATTCACTGCATATGAAGTTTTTATTTGTAGGATGGAGGTATGGTGATCTACTCAAAAGAGGAATATACTCTCGAGGAAAAATAAGTATTTGTTAGGTGCATCCTTATATGATATGCAGGTAGAACTATAACTTATTTCTAAGATACTCTCATGGTCTTGCCATCATATATGAGGTTTTTGTTGTTGTAAACTTCTGACTGTTCTCTTTGTATATAAATTGTAAGAGGAAATCCAGTTGTTGACCCAAATACATGCAGTTAGTTCAATGTGTATTCTGTTGAATTAGGTCTTGCCAATTAGCTAAAACAGAATGACCTTGCATAAAAAATGAGTTGTTACGTTCCTGAAAAATCATACCACTATTTCGTGACAAACAAGAATTGTCTCAAGGACTTAAATGAACAGTCTTAAATGCTTGGGGGCCTAACTGAACTTAGATAGAAGTACTTGTGTATTAAACTACATTAGCAGACTTTGGCTCTGTACACAAACTGGGCGAATAGCTAAGGACCACTAATAGATTGAATTTGGATTTAACTGAACTATGTATTTAATTTTTGTTCAGCACTACCTCAAATGTTTTTGCCATAGGAGAGAGAGAGGTCTCAAACAACAGAAAGTGAAGAAATATCAGTTATTTCCAATTTTCGGAAAATTTCTTAGTCTCATTACAATTGTAATTTTAATTTTTATGTACAAAAGATACTGTACTCAAAGAGCAATGTCATATCAATAAAAAAAAAGTCGATTTAGGATTAAAATAACACTATATTTATTTTTTGGTCAGCCTTGCCTTAAATGCTTGCACAAGTGGGGGAGAGAAGTCTCAAAAAATAGAGAGCATGAGCAGCTATTGGATGAGGTTTATTTATCCAGTTTTACTTGCATTTATAATTTTGGTTTTAGTTTACCTTAAATTTAATTAGAATAATCATGAAAGTGAGCCAAGTCAAATTTTGAACAGAAACCAAAAAGACTGTTAGGGAACTTGGCCTGCCCCTTTTACCCTTTTCTTCTAAGGGAAAATGAACCTGCTAATTAAAAATAGCCATTGTTTTGAATCTAGGAAAATTTCCAAGCATCATTGCAACTGTAAATTTGATTTTTTGGTACAAGAGATGGTGGTCTACTCAGGGAGGAAAACAAAGACTTGAATTAGGATTCACTAAATATTGGATGATCACTAAAACAAAAGAAGACTTGGATTAGGATTAACTAACCACTGTATTTATTTTTTGGCCAGCTTTGCCTCATATGATTGTGTAAGTTGGGGGGGGCGGGGGGCGGGAAGTCTCGGACAATAGAGAACACGAGCAGAGCAAAATGAGATTTCTCTATCCACTTTTACATTCATTTTAAATATTTATTTTATTTTATCCCTAACTTAATTAGAGTGATCCCAAAAGTGAGCCGAGATAAATTTTGAACACAAACAAAAAATTGAGTTAGAGAGATTCACCAGCTTGGTTTTGTGTGGTTATAAGGAGAATGGGACATTTTGAGGGACAAAAAATAGGATTTTTTTTTTTTCTATTCCCAGGAGATTTTCAAGATTCACTGTACATATAATTTTGATTTGTAGTTAAGAGAGGTGGTGATCTGCTCAAAGAGGGATATCTGATCTAAAGAAAAGATAAGTATTTGTTAATAACATCCTTGTATGACATGCAGGTACGACTATAACTTATTTTTTGAGGTACTATCGTGGTCTTATGATGATCTGTGAAGTTTTAATTGTAAACTCACTACTGTTCACCTTGTTGTATATAAGATTATAAATTGTAGAAGCATACTCAACCTCGAGTAATTTCAATTTGTTCAATCTGGCTGTAGAGTTTTGATTCTTATGAATTAGGTCTCATTATTTTTTTCAAATAGAACCTGCTTGAAAATTGAGTTATTATCTTCTAAGAACAAGCTTATCTCTATTTTTGGACCAACAAAAATTATCTCAGGACTCAATTGAACAAATATCAAAAGCAGAGGGGCCTAACTGAACTTAAATGAGAGTTCTTGAGTACCAAACCATACTAACAGAGTTTGATCTCTGTACATATACTGGATGAATAACTAAGGATCAACAATAACCTTTTCTCTCTAAGAATTGTTAGCCCTTGAATTAGCAGTAGGGTTTAAGGACTTGAATGAGGATTTAACTAAACTATGTATTTAATTTTGTTCAGCAGTGCCTCCGTTATTTTTGCGATTGGAGGGTGGGAAGTTCCAGACAACAGAGAATGGGCAAGAGCAGATGGATGAGATTTCTTTATCCCATTTTAATTTCATTTCATATTTTGGTTTTACTTTAGCCCTAAACTTAAATAGAATAATCACAAGAGTGATCGAAGACTAATTTTGAACATAAAACAGAAAGCTGTGTTAAAGAACTTCATTTGCTATTTTCTGTGTGCTTCAAAGGGGGGAACGAACTTGTAGTAGGGCTTTTGAGGGAAAAAGTTAGCGACTCTTTTCAATTCTAAGAAAAATTCCATGCCTCATTGCTAGTGTAAATTTAATTTTTGGGTGCAGGAGATGGTGTTTTACTCGAGTGTATGTTTGATCGCTAAAATAGACTTGAATTAGAATTCACTAAAACACAGTATGATCCCTAAAAAAGAGTTGAATTTTAGGATTAACTAAACATTATTGACTTTTATTTTCATTTGCTGGCCAATTTGTGCATCTGGGTCTAGATGGAACACTGAATCAATATTTTGATTACATCGTGGGTGCACTTCTGATGCAGCATCAGCATTTCACATCACCAAGAAAAGGCCCCAGTACCAGAAAAAGAAGCAATATTTTCCAGATCTCAGTGCTTAAATGCTGGGGGCGTTGCTTAATTCATTTATTGTAAAGTGAGATCTTTTCTTTTTCCCTCCAGCCATGCACACTGATACAAGAATTATCGAGACTTTGGGATTGAACTAGTGTTTAATTTTTGGTCAGCTTTGCATCTACTTTTGTATGTCAGGGGAGGGAAGTCTCAAACAACAGAGAACACGAGTAGAGCAGATGAATGCTATTTCTCTATCCACTCCTACATTCATTTTAAATTTTGATTTTGATTTTAGTCCTAGACTTAATTAGAGTAATTACAGAAGTGACGTGCGACAAATTTTGGACATAAACAAAAGAACTGGATTAGAGAGATTTATATGCTTTGTTTTGTGGGGTTCTAAGGGGAAACTTTACAGTTACTAGGCTTTGATGGACAAAATAGCAAATTTTTTTCTATTATTAGAAAATTTTCTAGATTGACTGTCTCTCTAATTTTGATTTGTAGGTAAGTGAGATGGTGATCCATGCGAAGAGGAATATCTGATCTCAAGAAAATTATAGGTTATTATAGGTTAACTGCATATGACATGCAGGTACAACTATAACTTAATTTTGAGATTTTAATTAGCTAAAATAGAATGACCTTGCATAAAAATTGAGTTATTATGTTATTGAAAAATGATTACCACTATTAGTTGACAAACAAAAATTATCTCAAGGGCTTAAATTGACAAATATTAAATGCTTGGGTGCCTAATTAAACTTAAACAGGAGTACTTGATGATCAAACTACACTAGCAGAGTTTGAACTCTGTACATAAATTGCGTGAATAGCTAAGGCTCAACATTAGAGTTGTCACCCCTTGACTTAGCAGTAGGGTTTAAGGAATTGAATTCGGATTTAACTAAACTCTGTATTTGATTTTTTGCAGCACTTTCTCAAATGCTTTTGTGATAGGAGAGACGTAAGTCTCGAATAATAGAGAATGAAAAAGAGCATATGAATGAGATTTCTCTATCCAATTTTACTTTCTTTTTGAATTTTGGTTTTACTTTAGCCTAAATTGAAATTGAGCCAAGACAAATTTTGAACTACATAAAAAAAAATGTGTTAGAGTATGAAAAGGAGCATATGAATGGGATTCTTCTGTCCAATTTTACTTTCATTTAAAATTTTATTATACTTTAGCTTAAATTGAAAGTGAGCCAAGACAAATTTTGAACATACATAAACCAAAAGTGTTGTGTTAGAGTACTTCACTTGCCAAGTACTGTAAGTGCTGTGACTGGTTTCAATTCTAGGAAAATTTCCAATCCTTTTTGGTTCTAAGAGGGTATTGAACAGTAACGCGTGAACAGTAACGGGTGAACAGTACCGTGAACAGTAACCTGTTTTTTTTTATTAATGGTTTTGGGCTCTTATAAGCCTTACAACACTTCTTACAAATAACCCCCTAGAATTCTCTATAATTATCTAAACCCTAGAAACATACAATATATCTCAACACTCCCCCTCAAGATGGGCAAAAGATATCCACTAAGCCCATCTTGTCACACCCTCTAGCTAAGTCCAACGAGTTCAGTCCTTTCGTCAGACAATCTGCTGCTTGATCTCTAGTTGAAACGTGACCTAACTCCAAGAGTCCACTGTTCAACTTCTCCTTGATGAAGAACCTATCAATCTCGATATGCTTGGTTCTGTCATGCTGCACAGGGTTGTTGGCAATACTAATAGCAGACTTGTTATCGCACCACAACTTCATTTGGGCCCTTTGATCTATGTTGAGCTCCACCAACAGAGCTCTCAACCACAACATCTCTGCCACGCCTAAGGCCATGGCCCTGTACTCTGCCTCGGCTGTGGATCTCGCAACCACAGTCTGTTTCTTGCTCTTCCAGGAGACCAGATTGCCCCCTATAAACATGCAATATCCAGATGTGGACTTCCTGTCATCCGAGCAACTAGCCCAGTCTGAATCACAATAACCCTCAATGTTCAAATGTCCATTCTTCCTGAAGATCAACCCCTTTCCTGGTGCATTCTTCAAATACCTCAGAATCTGGTACACAGCATCCATGTGACCCTCTCTGGGATCATGCATATAGCGACTCACCACACTCACAGCAAAGGATATGTCAGGACGAGTGTGGCTCAAATAAATCAAGCGACCAACCAACCTCTGGTACCTTTCTCTATCGACTGGCTCTCCTGCCTCAGCACTCAGCTTGAACTTCTGGTCAATGGGAGCAACTGCGGGTCTGCACCCCATCATACCTGTCTCCGTAAGTAAATCTAGCACATACTTCCTCTGGGATAAGACAATTCCCTCTGCACCACGAGCTATCTCAATCCCAAGGAAGTACCTCAATTGTCCCAAGTCCTTCACCTCGAACTCCTTTCCCAATTTCTTTTTCAGCAACGCAATTTCACCTTCATCATTTCCCGAAATAATCATGTCATCCACATAAACAGCGAGCACTGTAATGTGAGCTCCATGTCGCCTAAAGAACACCGTATGGTCTGCATTGGTTTGCCGATACCCCATGCCTACCATAGCTTTTCTAAACCTGTCAAACCAGGCTCGAGGGGACTGCTTCAGCCCGTAGAGCGACTTCTTGAGCCTGCACACCTTACCAACTGTTTGTTTCGTGCCAAAACCTGGTGGTACCTCCATGTACACCTCCTCCAACAAGTCACCGTGGAGAAAGGCATTCTTCACATCAAGCTGGTGTAACTTCCAACCCCCATTCGCTGCTAAGGAAATCAATGTTCGTACCGTGCTCATCTTTGCCACGGGTGCAAAGGTCTCATCATAGTCAATGCCATAAGTCTGACTGTATCCCTTTGCTACCAAACGGGCTTTGTAGCGCTCCACCCGACCCTCCGGGTTTTGCTTCACCATGAAGACCCACTTGCAACCAACTGCCTTCTTGCCTGGTGGCAGTGACACGAGCTCCCAGGTTTTGTTCTTGTCCAGAGCCTCAAGTTCCTCTAGCATGGCAGCTTTCCACTTCGGATCATCCTTCGCAACCTGCCAACACTTAGGGATAGAGACAATGTCCAAAGATGCAATGAATGCTCCATGTACAGGTGATATGTGAGAGTAAGAGACAAACTGGGCAATATCATGTGGAAAGCCATACCGATCAGGGGGGACTCCTGCACAACTGCGAGAAGTCCTCCTTATCGGTAAGGGCGTAGGAGGAGGAGAGAGAGGAATCATATCACCTGTGTATTCGGGATCGGAGGTAGATGGTGTAGGTGTCTCAGGAGTCAGAGGAGGCAGTGACAAAGGACTTGGCACAAGTGGCACTGTAGGCACTGCTTCCTCACCCTGCTTTCTTCTTCTCGTGTACACCTTTAGCTCCCCCTGAGCCTGAGTCCCACCATTCTCTGGTTCGGTCCTCCCCTGGTCAGGCACCTCGGCCGACTCCACAAGTGGACAGGGAATATCCCCCACACTCACCATCCTCCTCTCACTGCTACTATCATCTGGTATCATCCTCCTCTCACTGCTACTATCATCCTCCCCCTCTCGCCTCATACCTCCTGTATCGAGCGAGTCACCAAAGGGCGATGCAACCTGAGTTAAGTAGTATGGCTCAAGCTCTCGAAACGTGACATCCATACTAACAAATAATCTCCTCTCAATCGGACTCCAGCAAACATACCCCTTCTGGGTAGCCGAATACCCAACAAACACACACTTCACAGCCTTTGGATCCAGTTTTCCCACATTTGGTCTGTTGTCCTGTACGAAGCACACACAGCCAAATGTTTTGAGAGGCAAGACATCTTCATTCTTACCTTTCAGCATTTCGATCGGAGACTTCCAATCCAATACCCGCGAGGGCATCCTATTAATCAAGAAGGTCGCTGTCAGGACCGCTTGCCCCCACAAGCATTTTGGTACATTCATTGACATCATCATACTCCGGGTAACCTCAAGGAGATGTCTGTTCTTTCGTTCAGCCACCCCATTCTGCTCTGGTGTGTATGGACAGGTGGTTTGATGTTGTATTCCCTGGGATGACAGGTACTCCCCAAACGCCCTATTGGTGTACTCTGTCCCATTGTCTGACCTTAATACCTTCACAACTGCACCGTATTGAGTCTGAATCCCTTTATGGAAGTCTTTGAAGCAAGCAAACACATCACTTTTATTCTTCATCAGATAAAGCCAAGTCACACGAGAAAAACAATCAATGAAAGAAACAAAATATTTATATCCGTTCACAGCAATTGTGGGACAAGGTCCCCATACATCAGAATGCACTAAGTCAAAAGCAAGAGAACTCCTACTCCTAGAACTAGAATACGAGCTCCTAGTGTGTTTCCCCAACTCACACGCATCACATACCAGTTTTTCTTTATTAGCCTTTTCAAACAAAGGCGGATACAACCTACTCAATAACGAAAAAGAAGGATGACCTAAACGCCTATGATGAAGTAGCAGTAAGTCCTCCACACGTCTCCCAACATCCCCTATACCCTCTAGAAAGGATGAAAGAGCCGAGTCCACACTCTCTCTATCCAGGTACCATAAGCCACTATGCCATGTGCCAGTCCCAAGCCTCTTGCCAGTCTCCTTCTCCTGGAAGATCACCTTTGGAATATCAAATAAAACGACACATTTTAGTTGTGATATAATGGCACTTATGGATAAAAGGTTCACAGGAAAGGAAGGAGCATGCAAAACATTGGACAAAGTCAAGGTGTTGGTACATTGCACGGTACCCTTACCAATTACTGGTCGAGCCGTACCATCGGCTGTCTGGATGCTCTCTGGGACTGCTAGGTGAGTATAAGACGAAAACTCCCTAGCAGCACCAGTCACATGTCGGGACGCACCAGAGTCCACTATCCAATCTGGTGATCTGGAGGTAGATATAGATGCAAGAGCGAGTGTATCACAAGTACCTGTGGCTGAGTGAGCAAAGGAAGCAATGTTACCCTTTGTTGAAGTTGAGGTGGACGCATCATCTAGCACACACTTCCCCTCACTCGCTGCTTTCTGCTTCCTCTTCAACATCTCCAGGAACTTGTGATCCTCCTCAGTAAATATCACGGTCTCCTCACTCTCTCCTTCTGCTACCGTCAGATGTGCCTGGTAGCCTCCTCTGCCACCCCTCCGACCACCTCTGCCTCGACCACGACCTCCAGACTGGCCTCTTCCACCCAAGTTCCTCTCCTTCGGTGGCTTAGTGCAAAACTGCTTCAGGTGGCCTACCTCGCCGCAGTTGTAACACTCCCGAGTCTCGCTCCTGTACCCTGTGTTACCTAGCTTGGAGACTGCAAGTGCCGACTTTACCCCTGGAAGTCCTGCTACACTAGACTGGAGCCTAATCCTGCTCTCCTCCTGTTCCATAGCCGAGATCGTCTCCTCAATGGAGGGAATCTTCGGCTGAGCTAGCAATACTGCACACCTCGGCTCAAATGCCGGGTTCAATCCCCTCATGAAGTGCATAGTCCTCCTCTGTGTATCGCGCGCCCCTCTCTTGCACTCAGGATCTTTGCAGCATGCGGCTGGCGAGAAATGATCATAATCTGCCCACAGTCGCTCCAGATCTGTGGCATACTCCTGAATCGATCTATCTCCTTGCACTACTGCTTCTATCTCTCTCTCAATCTGGAACACTCTCAGATTATTTCCCACTCCATCGTAAGTTCTCTTCAACTTTTCCCAGACATCCTTGACCCGATCTATGCCATCTACTGTGGATGCGATAGAGGAAGTCAATGAATTCAGAAGCCACATATATATCGTCATGTGAGTGGACTTCCACTCTGCCCTCTCTGGAGATCCCTCAGCTGGCTCCCTTTTGTCCCCGGTCAAATACCCCTCCGGATCCTTACCCTCCAGAGTGTACCTCACTCGACGCGACCAGCTCAAGTACGAAGCTGGTCCATCAAGCTTCCTGTCAAGCAGTGGAAGGTCTATCCTCTGCACGGGTCTAGGTGTGCTCTCGCTCGCAGCCATACTGAATGCTCGCATCAACATTTGGAGCTCAGTGGCGCTCAGCTTCGCCATCACCCCCTCCATTGGATTCTTACCTTCCTCCTTTTCTTCCATGGCAGCTGCCACCTCTTTCACCTCCTCTTTCTCCAAACTGGTCTCTGTTTCTCCCTAATCAAACACAGGCCCCTCTCCTAGGCATGTGCACGATCCAATCGTCTCTTGGCGCTCTCCTCTAAACCCTCCTCTCTCTGCTCCCCCTCTCCGATCTCGCGGCGATCGGATCCGCCACGTCTGCGCCGGTTCGGTTGGAGGCGGAGCCGTGGTTGCCAAGGCGGCGTCTGACAAGAACAGGGCGGAGACTGCTACGGGGCGGAGGTTGTGCTGGCAGTGCGCGATCAAGGACGGGGGCGGAGTCGCTGGCGACCTGGCGACGACGGAGGCGGAGGCGGCGCTGGCGACAGCGGAGGCGGAGACAGCGCTGGCAGTGCGCGATCAAGGGCAAGGGCAGAGTCGCTGGCGGCCTGGCGACGGCGACAGCAGCCTGACGGCGGCGGCGACGGGAAGGGGGGGGTTGTGGCTAACCTAGCCTGGCGACGGCGGCAGCGCGAAGGGTGATAGAAGGCTCTGATACCATATTGAACAGTAACGCGTGAACAGTAACTGGTGAACAGTACCCGTGAACAGTAACCTGTTTTTTTTGATTAATGGTTTTGGGCTCTTATAAGCCTTACAACACTTCTTACAAATAACACCCTAGAATTCTCTATAATTATCTAAACCCTAGAAACATACAATATATCTCAACAGAGGGAATTGCACAATTACCAGACTTTGAGGGACAAAATAACATTTTTTCTATCATTAGGAAATTTCCAAGCTTCACTATATTTGTAATTTTGATTTGTAAGTAGGGTGATCTGTTCAAAGAGGAGTACCTTATCTCAAGAAAAGAAGTGTTTGTTAAATGCATCCAGATATGACATGCAGGTATAACTGTAACTTATTTTTTTGGTATCATCATGGTCTTGCCATTATCTGTGAACTTAAATGGGACTACTGGAGGATCAAACTACACAAGCAGAGTTTGAGCTCTGTGCATAAACTAGGTAAATAGCTAAGGACCAATGATAGACTTGTTGTCGCCCTTGAATTAGCTGTAGAGTTTGAAGGACTTGAATTCAGATTTATCTAAACTGTGTATTTTTTTTTGCAGCAATTCCTCAAATGCTTTTGCAATAGATGGGCAAGATTTCTCTATCCAATTATATTTTCATTTTAAATTTTGGGTTTTGATTAGCCTATTAGAATGGTCACAAAAGTGAGCCAAGACAAATTTTGAACGTAAAAATAAAAACCTGTCTTAAACTGCACCTGCCATGTCATTTGGTTCCAGAATGGGACCAATCACAGGCACTTATGGGGAAAAGATAGCCACAGTTTCTGATTCTAGGAAAATTTCCAATCCTTATTGCAGGTGCAAAATTTTGATTTATATGTACCAAAGAAGGTGGTCTAGTCAAAAGAGGATTGTCCAATCACTAAAAGACTTGAATTAAGATGAGGTTTCTCTATCAACTTTGCGTCAAAATCTTCTGCATGTGGGGTGAGGGATGTCTCAAACAACAGAGAACACGAGCAGAGCAGATGTACGAGATATCTCTATCAACTCATACATTTATTTTAGAATTTGTTCTATTCTAGCACTAAACTTAATTAGAGTAATCACAGAATTGAGCCTAGACAAATTTTGAACATAAAACCAAAATATTGGAATGAGCAGAGCAGATGGGTGAGATTTCTATTATCAACTTTTACTTTAATTATAACTTTTGGTTTCAGTTTAGCTGTAAAATTAATTAGAGTAATCACAAAAGTGAGCCAAGACAAATTGTGATCATAAACCAAAAAGTTGGGTTAGAGAATAGTTTCTTTCGGGATTATACCATTATAGATTTTGTGTGTGTATCACCCAAATTAATTCTTATGACGCTCCATTTTCTTAGGTTGCTGTTCTTTTTAAATTTACTTTCAACTGTCCTTTTAGTTCTTTAAATGCATGCACGACATGATCAACTGGTAGTCCTGTAATGTATAACTAAATTGCAGTGAATACTGTATGTAACTCCATATTTGTAGAAGTCTGATCTCTTGTGTAAACTGGACACGATTTAATTTTTAAAAATTAGTTTGCATAACCGTAGACTGAGAATTGTTGCTTCCTTCTGTCAATATTTTCATGGCTAATTATTTGTTGAGTTCATTTAGGAACTCGGGGTTTTGCTTTGGTGGTTGTTTAAGTGCATCCTGACATAACATGTTGGTACAACTATAACATACTTTTGAGGTATGTCATGATCCTTCCATCATCGGTGAGGCTTTAATTAATTGTAACTTATGACTGCTCACCTTGTTTTATATAAAGAGTAATTCTAGCGTACGTCTAACTTTTATAGTACATCCAACTCTTACAGTACATATTTTTGAGAAATATTGCTCAAATTAAAAAACTAAAATCAGAAATGTGTTTCTAATTATTTAGATAGAATATGTATCAAATTTAAGATGGGAAAGTCAGCTTTTGGTCCTTTTTATGTATTTGCAATTGGTTCAATCTGGCAGTGGAGATTTGTTGACCTTGGTCCTGTTAATTTGCTATAATTGAATTACCTTGCATGAAAATTGAGTTAGTGTTGTAAGTTAAAGCTTATAACTAGTACTTGACAAACAAAAATTATTTCAAGGGCCTAATTGAACAAATTTTTAAAATACAGGGTAATCGAACTTAGATGGAAGTGATTGAGGGCTGAAACTTAACTGGCTGAATAGTTGAGGATCAATAATAAACTTCTCTCTAGGAGTTACCATCTCTTAAATTGGAATAGAGTCCAAGGACTTGTATTAACTAAACTTTTGTCCATATTCATTTTTCTCAGGTTTTGCCTAAAATGCTCATGCAAGTGATGCATGCAGATGGATCATATTTGTATAATCCAATTTTACTTTTATGTTAACCAAGGGTTTGGTTTAGCATATAATTTCATTAGAACAATCTTTTCTTTTTGTGAAATAAATTTCATGTGGCTAATCTTGGAACTAAGCCAAAACATAATGGGTTAGAGAACCTGATATAGGTCCTGTTGGGTTCTTTATTTTGAGGCTAATTGAAGACTAACCTTGAAAATTTATCCTGATTGTGTAATTGTGTCCTCTAAACTTTCTGCCATTTATTAGGACCTTGTTTTGTCAGTTATACCTCCTCTAATAGCTGTTTTATTTGATTTGGATCAGGGTTCTGATAATTCCAATGCACAGTTGATAGAAGAAAAGAGAGGAAAAGAGAGGGCATTATAAGATGCATGTAGTTGATTTGGCCCCCCTACAAATTCCCCTAATTCTCTTGAAGTTGCCCCGTGTCATTTAATTTTAATAGTTAATTTTAATAGTATGGGGGTCAAATTGGAGTCAAGCTCCTCCGAACATAGGTTTGGAATTGCATTGACATATTTTGACCAATAGAAAGCAAAGCATAAACCCAGCATATCATGTATAATACCTTATTTATTCGTAGTTTTGCCATGTGTCTCTCTACAAGTTGACTTTTATGTGGCTTCCCTTGTTGACAAGGCAGTTGTTCGTTGGGGACTAGCTCGTGGACAGCTGAGTCCTAATAAGGTGTTTATTTGATCGGTGGACTGGAACAGGCGGAGAAGCTGTGCTGTTCTATTGATTATGAGCTGAACAGCTAGTAAGTCTAGGCATGCAGATTCTTCGTACGGTACTTACCAGTGCTCATCTCATTTTTGTAATTCATAAGACACCAATATATTTGATTTGAAACCAACGGTGAGCTCTGCTGTTCTCTCTAATTTTTCTAACAGTGGAGGCAAATTTTGAACATAAACCAAAAAACTTGGTAAAAGAACTCAATATTGGTCAAGTGCATGCTCTTCTAAAATCCCACTAATTAATTGATCTCAGATTTCTCAACTGATCTCAGAGGTAGAACTATCACTCAACTAGCTTCCATTGAGTCATTAATTGTAGGTTATTCTGTTGATTTTGTTTTCAACTTGTCTGAATCTTAAATTGTGAAATAAATTCAGCATTATGTGTCAATTACTATTACTAGGAACAGGCTCCAATAATGTATAATTGATATAATCGATGAACTGGTTTCAGCAGGGTGCAAAAATCATTACATGTGTCCAGGAACTGAAGAGAGGGATTTCCAAGTGATACAACGTTATGCTTGAGGAAATGCAAGGTGTGTTATAAACACCTTGATGTCTTAGTGTGAAGTCCCTCTCAACTGTATTTCATTTGTGCCCAATTTGGTATGACCTTTGTTTACTCTTTTTTCTTAACCATTTGTCCCATTAATTGTGATTTGGTGTGCACATCTCCTAAGCAAACTGTTGGAAAATCCTATTAGAAAGTGACACATAAACATATCAACGAACGTACGATAATATGAACTTCTTGTTGTTTAATTTCTAAAAAACAATTCCTTTGTTTGTGTAGTGAAATGGTGATTCTCTTATAAGTTCTTTCATTGCAACCAAGTAGGTCAGGTAACCTCAGTAATTTCTGCTTGTGATGTTTGTAGTAAAATATTTGGTTATTTTATTGGTGTTCCATTACAGCTGTTCAATTAAGAGTCGGTTTACCCAATTTAGTGTAGCTTAATCTTAATTGTATAATTAAGCTTCAAATTTGTCAAGACTCCAACCAAAATTTGACATGATCGGAGTTCAGAAAAGACAAATCACTGTCGTCTACCAATAAGTGGTCAAATAAATTTGTCTGACCTTCTTTAGCATTTTATTGGCAATTGTATGCAAGTTCATAGCTGTTGAACTTTGAGATCCTGATAATTTGATGACTCCTGCAATCTTTTGTACCTATCAAAAGTTGAGAAACTCGCTTCTTACCAGAAAAGCCAGTTGGAACTATCTTTTTTAAATTTTTTGGACCAGGTGGCAGTATCTGTGAATTTGATATCTAATTTGAATGTAGGTTGTTTTGAGTTGAAAAACTTTAGCAGGTTTTTTGAATTTGAGCTCGTATCAAATTTTCTTCTCAGGCTATTTTGGTAGCCACCAAAATTAATTACACTCATATTAATTATACACCCGAGTGCACCAACTATAAACTTAATGCACCACATGGACATTGTTCTATTTTATTAGTTTTGGATGACTTCTCTCAGCCCATTTTATAGTATAGTATTTTCAATTTGATGTCTCTTAATTAAACGTCATCTTGACCTCAAATATATATTCTGAAGTGCAAATTAAATAGTGAGATTTAATTAGACTATCAGTTTTGTGATATTTCCTGGCTTAATCATCAAGTTACATTTTGGTTGGCGTGGGTTGTAAGGTGTCAGATTTATGGCATTGGTTGACAAATTGCTGTGGGTTGAAATCCCAGATATGAATATTCAGAGCTATCAAAATAAAAAAAAGTAAGCACCTGATGATCAGGTACATTCAAAGTATAGATTCAATCATTATATTACTTTTCTTTATTTCTTCACTCGTATGTTATATATATATATATATATATATATATAGAGAGAGAGAGAGAGAGAGAGAGAGAGAATTGTAAAAACGTTTGTATTTCAGGTCGAAGAGCAAACGCTCCCAATTATGTTTGAAATGTCAATTTATATTGCTTAATAAATTTTTCATATTAAAATCATATAAGATATCAAAATTTCTAGTTTTAGAGTTTTTGGATTTAATATGATTTTAAAATAATAATAAAATAATGAGTGTTTTTATATGAAAATAGATCATTTTTAAAAATCTGAAATAAATATTTGAAAATTTTTAAAAATAGAAAATTTCTGTATTCTATAAAATTTTGATACAAGTACCGTAAAAAATCAGTAATACTTGCCATAATATCAATTATAAAAAATAAGTAACAACAAATTGCACAAAAAAGATAAATGATGCGCTCAAGACATATCAGCTAACAAATTTTTTCCAACAAGTAGTTTTGTTTCCGGGATGAAACCCAGAAAACAGCTCTATTTAGATAATATTTTCCATTTTCATAGATTTTATGACATGATATGAAGTTTGAATTAATTAAAAAAAATCAATAGATGTAAAAGATGTAGTGCAAATGCATTAATTTAAACACAATTTGTTTGCAAAAATTTATGCATTATTTACAATTGGTAGAAAGAAAATTGCTCTCTTTTTCAGCAGGTACTTGCGTATTTAATCCTATTTGAAAAATAAATGTTATTTTATATTATTTTATAATTAATTGATGCACGCAACATATTTTATAATTACAGGAAACTGATGTGCCATTGTGAATTATCTCAAATGAATTTTTCTATAAATATTTAATGATATTTGAAGTATAAATGATTGTTCTTATGATATTATGACATAAATGGTGTTTGAATTCATTAAAAAGCTTCACTGAACGTATGTAATGTGTTCTAAATGCTTTTCAATTACCAATGTATTTGTACAAAAAAAAAATAATGTATCATTTAAAATTAGCACTGATATAATATTTTGTATGATAACATTTGCATAATAAATGTCTGTTTTGGTGGTATTAAGACTTGAAATGAAGCTCAACTTTGTCCAAAAAAATAATAGATACATGCAATTTCAGTTAATGCATTCCAACACACATGTTTTGATGAAAATTGATGTATTGTTAATTTGTAATTAGTACATAAAAGTTGTTTAACCAAATAGCTGATGTCTGATGATGTTTGCAAAATAACCATCAGCTTGGTGATTTTTACAATTTGATATTATGATGAGGTCTCACAAAAATTAGTGCATCATTTACGATTACCATGAATAAATTTCCGTGCAAGAATGCATAATTAATTGTTAACTTTTGTAGAAATATTGTTAGTTTCAGAGATTTTATGGCTCGAAATTAGCCTTGAATTCATTAAAAATTAATATCAATAGTTTCAAGAAACATGATACAAATTGGTTAAGGCTCACTTGATTAAAAATCATTGCCTAAGTTCATGTGGCTTTAACAAAATAAATGATTATTCATGTGCTTTAACAGAATAAATGATTATCTTTTCATTACATTTTTTTTCCTTTTTTCCTAAATATTTCTTTCTATTGTCAATGGACTTAATTTATTTATTATTGTAATGAATTAGGGATACATAAAGGCTGCTTAAAGATTTGGTGAGCATGAAACTTTTTATTTCTCAAAAGAAAAAAAAACTTTATGCTCAACTAATCTTTAAGCACGCCTTATCCCTAATTAATTCATTACAATAATAAATTAACTCAATTTAAAACAATATATAACAATTCTGATATCAAAATAGCAAGAACGTACCGTGACTTAATGCCTACATATATAATTAATGGAAAATGTTTGGAAGATATTAAAATTGATATCATAATCAATACCGACTCTTTTATTTATATTATATGAGATATTATTCATATTAACTATTTTATTATATAACTTATTTTTTATAGTATTTTTATTATTCAACTCAAATACCACTAATATGAATAATAACTCACTTAAGTTAAATAATAAAAATACTATATAAATAAGTTATATAATAAAATCATTAATATGAATAATAAAGTCGATATCTATTATAATTAATATACCCCCAACTAAAAAAATCCAAAGTGACACAAACTCTACCGTGTAAAAAGTAATTTCTAATTCCAGAAGCTAGCTAATTCATATAATACTGATCACGCTTCTCTATAATTTTTTTATCAATCATATATATTAGTAACAGCATTAATTAATTGCACCAAAATTATTGCTTCTGCGGTTGTCAAAGAAACTGCGCAACGATCGTTTTAGGTTTCTTAACGCAACTGAACAACCAAAATTATTCACCATATAATGCTTCTCTTTAATCAGATATTTTATGGCATCATTAATTAATTAAACCCAAAAAGATAAATAATTAAAATAAAAAATAAAGTACCTATTTACTCAACTCAAACAGAGAGATAAACCATATATATATATATATATATATTATTACTACTTCACACCATACCTTTTATTTAATTTTTTTGATTGAAAAGATGAGAGTCAAGCCCTCACATTCTTTTATTTAATTTTTTTACACAAATATATAATCAACAAACCAGCCACAAACTTAATTAATCAGTCTTCATTTACTGTCACCTCCAACTTCCACCTCCAGTTTTATTAAACAAATATATATCAAACAAACCAGCCACAACTTAATTAATCACTCTTCATTTATATATACTGTCATGACTCCAACTTCCATCAGCACTTGTTTATTTCTTGTTCTTTGGCTGGGATATACTGAGATCATCAGCAAAAGTTGGTGCAGGATTAACAGTACTGTTGGAGTCATGATGGTGAGGGATTGGTGCAACAGCGTTATTGGATCCACTGGAGGTGGAGGCCAGTATTTGCTGCTGCTGCTGCTCCTTCCTCTGTTTGATCTCAGCAAGGAGAGCTTCATTCTCTTCTTTCAGCCGCCTCGCTTTCTTCCGCAGCCGCTCGTTCTCCTGCATCATGTACAAGTTCTCCATGCACAGCTTCTTGGCTTTCTCCATGTTAATTAGATCTTCCCTTCAAATATACACATGCATAATTGGTGCACATAGTTGGTGATGATTTATATACATATATACATCATGTAGGCTAACATAGAATTTTAGTGGAGCTTGAACCCAAAATAAAAAGAGGATCAACTTAACTAAGAAAGAAAAATCATAGTACAAAACTGATTAGAGAGTATAATTTCATGGTCTAAATAACAACCGATTCAAAAAATATAGTGTCTCTATATAAAATTTTAGATGAAAAAAGAGGGCCGTGATCCACTGTGGTCATAACTAAGTTTTGCCCCAGACATAAAACAGTGCCATGTTTCAACTTGATATACACACACACACAAAATTTAATGACCTATATAACCTTTCTCCGACATGGTTGGCCTACAGACGACAAATGATATAAAAAAAAATTTCCTCTCAATAATAATCTGTCTCATTTATGCTTCAACTGTTATTGATAAATGAAACCTCCTAAAAAACATCAGTGGATGAGCCCCGCGCTTAATGACAGTAAGAGAAGTGAAAGAACATAGCAGGGATCACAGTATCAATACTAAAAAAAAATAGAGAGAAATTAGAGAGGTTACACTTAAAGAAATCAATCACTTGAAGTTGAGTTTGGGATGGGACCTACAATGGTGGGTCTATAGCCTATAGGGGGCTATATGGGAGCTCAAAATTGCCTCAAACTTTAATTGAACACAAACCCTCTCTCTCTCTCTCTCTCTCTCTCTCTGAATTAATTCAGGGGGCTGAGATGATATATATTGCTGCTTTAAAATTTAAAATGATGAGGTTGGCAGGTGGGATCACGCTTTGATCGTGGATAGCTGGGGTATTTTCGGTATTTAACTGTTCAAATTAATCATATACTATCACCCTTTTAGATAATTATATATCATGAGGGGATACGCAATTTTTGATATATATATTCGCCAATTTCACCATTACATGTATTCTAGAATCTGTAAAGTTTATATAATTAGTTTGAAGCCACTAATAGTTGAATAAATGTATATAGAAAATACTTAAGGGCTTGTATGGAAAATATTCAAAATATATTATATATCTGAATGTGACCAATAGTTTGCATATATATATATATATATATATATCTTTAATGCACTATTAATTATTTTTATAATTAATGAATAAGTTTGCATATCATTTGACAGTAAAACTACAAAAAATACAAATAAATGTATGTAAAAAATAATTGTATGGAACAAAATTAAATTTCAAAATAAACTATATATCAATTAGCTAATGTGATCGATAGCATCATAAACGGTCAGAAAACAAGCTAGTCGCTATTATCAAATGCGGCTGCTAAATTTTTTTAAAAGAACTCATGTGTTTAGAATTATTGTACGTTTTGAAATTCCTAAGTGCAAGATCACAAACACGTGTATAAAAACCTATGTGAACAAAAATATTGTTTTTGATGATATTCCACAAGTATATAATCTAACAAATCAGTTTAAAAAAACTTACCGAGGTTTAGAGATGTTACATGTACATAATTGCATTTATCTATACAAGAATTTGTTTGTGGATAATCACGTTTCCAAAAGTATGTGTACAAATATTTTGACACGTTATGTACAAAAATCTAACGGATTTGTTTGAAATAAGTCATGTATTCAGCACGTGATATACTTCCATAAGTGGCACGTGTGAGAAAATTCCATACGCACAGATCCGATGGGCCTTTTTACATAAATTCACATGTACTAAAGTGAAAATTGTTGTACGGAAAAACTATTCGGTTGTACTATAAATGAAAGTTTTATAAGAAACTGCATGGTTTTGAAAGTTTATTATATCAATATATTGATGCAAAATGTAGCTATTGGTGAGTTTATTATCACTTCTTAGAATTGATGAGTTTTATTTTAAAAATTTCCAAAACTACAAACAAAGTCAATTCAACAGAAGAAAATAAGCCTATCCTGCCATTTATTATTTTTTTAGCAACATTTATATCCCCTCTGCACTGCAAAAAGAAATAATGAATTCCCTCTCGCATATATAGTTCTTTATTTGGACCATGAATATATCTTTTTGATGAATACATATTTAATTTCTAATATGGGCATCTTATATCCAATGGGAAATATTTGATATGTAATTAAGTAATTTAACTACCTTTCCTTAAATTATTTCCATCATAAAAGAAAAAAAAGAGCTGATATATAGATATAGTTATTGATACCGTTGTCGATACGAGATTTATTATACACGTTAAATAAATTATTATGTATGTTAATGATTTTATTATATAAACTCATTTGTACAATAACTATAATTGTTCAACTTAAATAAGTTATTATGCATATTAGTGTTATTTAATTTTAATAATAAAAGTACTGTACAAACTAAAATCGTTAAAATGTAATAATAATTCATTTAAAATGTATAATAAAGCTCGCATCGACAACGATATCAATAATGATATCTTCATAACATTTTCCATAAAAAAAAAATACCGTCTAACACACTTTAGGACTTTTAACCCTAATATTTTCTGAACTTCTTTTTCCAATCCATGATCGGGTTATTATTAAAATAATTGTAAATCCACAAATAGCAGAGCAAATAATTAGTTCCAAGGGGGTATTTTGCTGAGACACCTATAGATTTTTCAGATAATAATCATCATCAACCAAAGCATATCATTACTACTACTTTATCTACAACGCGCATTATTACACCATGCATGTAATGAGTGATCGTTGGCTATATATTTGCGTACAGGCAAGTGATTTACTATTTATATGGAGAAAGAGAAAAGAAGATGGCGTGTCCGTTGAGATAGGATATTTGTTCAAATTAAAAATTCGACTGTCAATTTATTACAAATAAAAAATTTAGAGGGTTCTTAAGATATTACCTTAAACCTTTACTCTTTTTAATTTGCCAATGATATCTCCATCTGGCATCTAATTAATTCTTTATGTAATTATGTTGTCCAAATCATATCCAACCTTCTAGATGTTTCTAGATTGTACAACTACTTCTAGATGTTTCTTAATTATACAATGACTAAAACAAGTATTAATAATATCTAATTAATTAATTAATTAATTGTTGAAACATATTAGTTCATTGTTAAAAAGATCAACAGATATATTCATCAATAATATGGTTATTTATGGATATTTCGTCTAGTATCCAACTCTAATGTTGATTAATAATCATGTTGAATTACTTCTAGATTGTACGATAATTAGTTTGAAGTAAAAGAATTCAATAACCTTTGTCATTGATAGCATGTATATATATATTAGCTATTTATCCGTGTTTAAATTGATTATTATATATAAATATACATATATTAATTTATACTTAATTCAATTATATGTATATAAAAAATTATGAAATTTTAACTCAAATTAGATAGCCATCAAAATGAGAGGAATTAAATTGTCAAAATTTAGATAATTTATTTTGTTAATACTTGATGCATATTAATATGTACTTTTTTTGTGCAAAAACTATATAACATGAGATCTACAAAATATCCAATCAATTAGTTTTGTTATTTAAAAATTAAAAAATAAATTATTTGAAATTTAATTTTGTCAACATTGATGTGACATTAATTATCAATTTATCATGAACATTAGATCCTGCTCTTAGATGATGATGATGATGATGATGATGATATTTAGCTAACTATTTAAAAAAATACCAATTTATATTTCAGAAACTAATATATTCGTTACTAGCATAGTGATTCAAAATTTATAATTGCAAAAACTACACTAAGCAGGTAATTATAGATTCTAACCGATGGTAATAAGGTAACTTTAGTTTTTCAAACAAAATATAATCAGATCCAACACAAAAGTCTTCTCATATAATGAATAGAAATTGGCACTTCTTAAAGCTTAATTGTAAATTTTCATGAATTTACATCCGGCATCATTGCTTGGAATTTACATCCGTCATCTTTAATCCCGATATTTATTTCTTTTTAAATTTCTCTTGCGGGACTTGAACCCGTATCTCTCCATAAAAAGATGAGGTATATATGCTAAATTTGCCATTCATCATTGCTTGAAATTAATCCAAATTTGTCCCGATATCATGTCTACAGAGAGAGATCATGAGTTTCTCTTCATACCATTTCTGCTTCTGTGGGCCATACTTAGCACAATCTAAGGGCCTGTTTGTTTCCAACCCAGGGCATAGGATATTATGGGTTTTACAGCCCAAAAAGAATTCTTTTCCCAAACCCATTCGGCAAACATTTTTGAGAGCAGTGAGATTGGAATGTAAATCCCAGCAGCACCTCTCTTTCTTCACATTTGGCTGGGAAAAAAATTATTCGATCAGACCTAATTTTTTTTTCCCACGGGAGAGTGACGTTGTGGGAATCACCTCTTTCTCTGATTAATTCGGCAGGAAGGCAAAAATTGAGCGGGAAAACAGAAATGATCAGATATAAATGGTGCAACTGCTATAAGTTATATTTGAAGTGAGGAAAAGGACAGCACAAGTTTCTCCTAATTTTCACTTGAATTATGATGGGAGAGGAGGAGTTGGTTAATCAAGCTGATGAAACAGGTTCTCATCTTTACTGAATTCCTCTCTAATTTGAAGTTTATTTTTTCTGTTGCTTGCTTAGTAATTCATAAATCAGGGCAAAATTATTAGTGCTTAACTTAGTGGGAAAAAAAAACTAAAAGCAAATTTGTGATGCGCTAATTAATGACCTTTGAGTTTTCTACAAGTTTAATTAATTAGAAAAGATAAATTGAAATACCAAGCACTAATGAATGGCCTTAAGATGTGAGGAGTATACAAGTTGTTTTATATTCTAAGCACAAACTGAAACTAAGCTCTAACTGATGAAACCAAAGATTTGTTTCACATTCTAAGTTTCAGATTTGTGATGCGCCACTTGAGGCTCATTTTTTTATAGTAATTTGATATTAGAATTTACAAGTTGGAACCTATAAATTCTAAAATGAATCTGAGGGGTACACAGTTAAAATATATTTAAGACTAATGATTGATTTGTGGTTATAGGAATCAGATTTTCAGTTTCTTGATATGTTGTCTTTATGGTTATATGATATATTTTTGTTAGATTTAATTTTTAGCTTACTGTCAAAAAAAAAAAAAACTAAGATCTATGAGATAATCCTTTAGTATGTACTTAATTTTTAGTTTAGCATGTTTAAGCTTCCAATTTAGATTTCTCTTTGAACTCAACTGGGCACAATTATATCTAACTATACATACTTTCACATTTAACAAATATGTTACATGCAATTCATTTTCAGATAATGAGGCTAATAATAGAGTTGCTCGGAATGAGTTGCAACAAGTATTTCTTATAGTAATGTTGGTTGAATTTGATAGATCCGGTACACGTCTACAAAATGTATGGAGTAGTGTTGCATGGAATGAAATGACCCGACAATTCAAAGCAAGGTTTTCAAATGCAAATTTCTCAGTGAAACAACTTAAAGAGTAAAAACAGACTCTTAAAAAGCAATACAAAATCATACAAAATTTGACTGAACGAAGTGGTTTTGGATGGGACCTTATAAGAAATATGGTATCTGCACCTGAAGAAGTATGGGCCCCACTTTTGCAGAAAGATTAGGAAGATAAAAGATGGTATAACAAAACCTTTCCATTTATGATGATCTACACAACTTGTATTATGGTACGAAATATCTTGTTTTATTAGTCCAAATTTTCATTCTTGATTAGATCAATTTTCTATCTAATTTTGCATTGTTGAAAACAAACTCAAGTGTTATTGCTACTGGTTCACGTCGACATGGGACTAACCACTTTGCTAATCATAAGAATCCAATTGAGGTGGGTTCTCCTAGTCCTACAATACTTGCTCCAAGAGGCTTTCATCAATCTGAACTTGATGATGATTTGTTTAACACACCAATAGAGGATCCATTCTCTATAAGTGCCGACCTCCACACAAGGGCCACCTCAAAGTCAAACACCTGCTCCTATCGAAAATATTTCATGTAAACAAACAAATTAGAGTAATAGAAAGAGAAAGGCTATTTCAGAATTTCATGAGGAATATTTGACATATAAGAGAAAGGAAACTCGTATCTATTGTGCTCAAATGGACAAAAACTCAAAGAGGAGCAATGAGCGTGAAGAACAGTTCTCCATTGCAATGATTATGGATGCTTATTAACTGATGTCAAAGTTTGACATAGTGGATTTTGTCTATGCAAGTGAACTGTTCATGAGTGATTCTAGGATTTGTGAGGCATTTCTTTCTTGTCATGAAGCTAATAGAGCGATATAGATTAAGCACATGATAGAGAGGTATAATGCAAAACAGTAAGAATATAGTCATGCTACTTTTTGTAAATGTTGTGATCTAAAAAGCATATATCATATATTACATAGCGAAATAATGATATATTTACATTTTGTTTATTTTAGATGAAGAAATTGGACATTGTATGAATGTCTAATACTTCCAATTTAGAAATGATGGTAATATTTTGTAACTGTACTTTATTTGCTATGTATGCCTATTAATTTAGTTGAACTTTACTTTTTTTACATTTTGTATATTTTACAAGATTAAAAAATGTTATTTGATGGGTAGTGTTACCTCTATCCTATAATAATATGCAAGGCTAAAATTGAACAAAATAATAAAAAAAAGTTAGACACAAAAAAGAGAGAGAACTATCATTATATAATTAATAATTTAGAAACAAATTATACATCTTATTTTAGAACTAAACTAAACTAGTCTAATTATAGTTCCTACTTCTCACATGTCTAATATAATCATTCCACATGGCTATGACAATTTGTTCTCTCTTTTGATGCCCAACAATACGTTGATTATTCAATGATTTTACATCTTTCCTATACTCAATATAAGTGAATCGACGATCAAAATCACATACAACCATAACATTTTGTGACAATGATTGCTTTCTATTACGATATGCATCTTGTTTACTCTCATTGATAGTTATTGGAATATGAGTCATCGATGGCACCGATGCAATCCTACATTTAATAATTGAAGTTATAAGTTTATAATAAGTTTATCATTTCTAAAATAATTAACATAAGAAGTTGCTTAGAAATACCTTAAAAAAATGATAAAATTTTGAGGGTGATACAATACATTGAAGCGTACGAAGAAGTGGAGGAAGGATGATCTCGGAAGAGAGTTGAGTTATAGCATATAATACACTGTCAAAACGATGACTTATGGTATCACCCAAATGTTAAAATCGTTCTTGTACAGTGCGATTGCTTGTAGTTTTGGCAAGGGTGTAAAAAAATATGGCCACTTGCTCCTCCCCCGAACCAATCTATCTATAAGTAGGTTTTTTTCTCTCTTAATAGCTTGACTAAAGTGCAAAAAACATAGAATTTCATATGAAATTCTCGTCTACAATGAGTCTTCCATCTAGCACTTCATTAACATACACAAGTCCCGTTAAAATCGAAGTATGACAAAGAGTTGGTTCGAAAAAATTTCTCTCTATGTAAGGCATGATTACATTGATATATTCATCATGCTCATTTTCAATTCTCCTTAAGTGGAAATGATCTATTTTTGTTAAGAGCTGTGTAGAGAAGAGATAATTAAGCTATGTGATGAAGGTGTACTTTTTATAAGAGCTTTCTTCAGCAGTTCCCATGTTGCTAGTATCACATCACTAGTGTACAAGTCACGAGTAGTTATTATATGTAAAATAATTCACATGCTACTATAAATGTACATGATTACTGACTAGTAATTGAAATGTTGCTAGAACTGTACATTTTTATTCTTTTCATTTTTATTTTAAATTTTTTATTTTTTTAATTTATATGAAAAATTCATTGTTATGATTCTCAAAACAATTATGTTGTGATCCATCCTCTTAAATTAATATATATCTCTTAAGATTATTTATTTTATAATGAATTCTGAAATTTATAAATTTATAATACAATGCAATATTATCAATGTTAATAGAAATATCAACACTATAAAATATCATCATTGATATTGAGTTTTTGAAAAAAAAAAGAAGAGAAAACCATATAATTTCTGACGGTACAAATGAACACTCATTTATATATATTTTTATTTTTATTTTCATACATTTTATAAATATGAATTCTCACAAATTAAAAAATGAAATCTCACCTCACAAATTCTCATGACAAAGGAACGGACCCTAATTGTATATTGGGCCGTACTTTCTCAACGCAATCTCAATCTGCATAGGCGGAAGGAATTCAATTCCTGTCCTGTCACCTGTATGGCATATCATGTAAATAACGCAATCTTCTCCCGTTTATATAAGGTACAAAACCTCCTCTCTCAGGCATCTCCGCCGCCACACCAAACTAGGGTTTATCAAGAGAGAGAGAGAGGGGCAGGGCAAATGGCGACGGGGGAGGGAGCTAGTGCCATCTAGGGAATACACTATCAACCTCCACGATTATTCTCTCCTTTGGTTTTGATTTTCCTCAATTTTTCTCTCGATTTGTCGTTCTGTCGCTCTTGATTTGATATTTGCTCAGATCAGAGGGGTTTCGTTGATGCTGGTATCGCGGGTTTTGGATCGTAAGAACTATGTGGTCTTTCCCGTGGCCAAAACACCTTCGATTTCAAATTTGTTTTGAATATATATCAGCTAGATCTATCTAATTAGGGATCGCATGACCGAGTGGAGGATCTGTACTTTGTATCCCCTTCTCTTGTATTCGATCCTACATTATACATTGCTAAATCAATCAATCAATCAATCAATCAATCAAATTCTCTCTAATTTTGTCAGATCAGATCAGAATTCCTTACAAAATCCGGGTTTAGTCAGGTGTCTGAATTGAATTAGTGGCTGATACAGTTACAAATCCGGTAAATCGATCTGTGCTCTTTTCGTTACACGCGTTGCTCTTATCTCTTGGCTACTTGCGTGTTCCATTGGAGCTCTACATGTTCTTTCTTATTTTGTAATCTCTCTCTGAGTGTTATGGTGTTGTGTTTTGGAAATATTACCAGCATGTGATTTTTGTGTTTTGGTTGGGGTCAAGTGATGAGCGAAATACTGCAACAATATGATAAGAATTTTAAATGATTCTTTCTTTTATATTTAAGTCTCTGATGACTCATCTCTTATTATATTTTTATCACAATTTGTGTTCCTGAATTGAGGTCAATTGCATGCTTGAGATGATGATTAATGAAATCTTGGTCTGTGGTTCTGATTTATAAATGACAGACAACATGCTGGTTTTCTGATCAAGTTGGTCTTTTTGTTGAATATGTACACATTTCATAGTTGAATTTTTTTTTGTATTTCAGGTTTGATTTAACCATTGTGCAAGTTCCTGATTCAGAACTGCCAGAAAACATATTGAAATTTTGATCACATAATCCTTTTTTTAAGCTGAGATCTTCTTGGAAAATTGGTCATTATTTGTGTCAAGAGTGTCAGGTTAATTGCAACTGACCTTTCAAATTGTTTATTACATTTTTTATAAGCTAGGCAGCTCAAAATTTATTTGTGTTAACTTTTTGGATGGGGTTTCGTTTGAAATATGCCCATCTTTTAAATGACGCACATCACATGACAGATGGTTAAGTGAGCTCTGTAATATATGAAAAAAGTAAACCCTCCAATATATAATAGTGCTTTATATGTTGCAAGATATAAATATACGAGTATCAGTTACTTACCTGTACTAATTTTATTAATTTTTAACCTGTACAAAACTGTCTACTAAAACTCGTATACCTGAATCATATTTATTTTGCAAAATGATATATTGACGATGATAGTACATTGCTAATGGCACCGAGTGCTTTTAACCACTGTTTGACTATAAGAAGAACATCTTTTGTTGTACACGTAGCATGCTAATTGAACAGGCCGGTCCATGAATAAACGGCCTAAACAATTTGTTTGTTGATATTGAATCCGAAGCTCAATTCGTATTCAAATTTCATCGGCCTAAACAATTAGTTTGTTGATATTGGATCCGAAGCTCAATTCATATTCAAATTTCATCGGTGAAATGAGCTAGGTCTGAATGAGTTTTGGCTCGTTGAGCAGCCCAAATGAGCCGGCTCGTTTGGTTCAACTCGCAAATCGTGATCTAGGTTCAGACTGAAGTCGCGATCTCTTCACTAATTAAGAGAGCAAGGTGTTGTTATTATTCGTTTGGTGTTTAATTGATATATATGACTATTGACTAGATAGTATGTAGGGGCTTTATATGGGAGATGAGAAATTAGTTTTGAGATCTGCATAATTAGAGATTTGTAATTGGTCGGTTCTGTTTAAACTGAATTAAATATATATAACCAAAGTTTTTTTTAGTTTGTCAAATTGTCAATCAAATTAAATTTATAAAAATATCAACTGAATAAATTAATATTCAAATGAATTAAAATTTTGTTTAGTTTATTTGGTTGAATCGAATTTATATTAGAAGTGTGATGAAAAATATTGATAAATTTCAAATTAATGATAGAAAAGATAAATAATTTAAAAAATAAATAATGAGCAAATAAAATTTGTAAAAAGTGAAAATATTTAGATTATTTTTAATATGTTTTTATTCATATCAAGTAAAATGAATTCACTTAACAAATTTCGATTTATTTGATTTAAAAGAAGAAGAATTAAATAAATTAAAATTTTCAATTGAACTAAATTTTTTGAACCGAAAAAATCAAACAAAATAGTCCGAAATTTCACGGTCGGTTGAAATTCAAACAAACTGTTCCGTTTACACATCCCTATGCATAATGGCTTAGCCCTAACGATCCTGTAATTTTTTTGATGCTTTGTTCATGAGACAAAATTTGCACAACATTATCTGTTGGTATTAATTTCTTCTAAATATTAATTTTATCTAATATGTCTTTGTCAAAGAGAGAGAAAAGGTACAAAATTAAGTTTACTAATTTTGTATGGCTGCCTGGGAACGTTATGGATGATGACAGCATAGCCAAAATAAAAAATTAATAATAAGAAAATAAAAATAAAGTAGTAGTGGGAATTGGTTGAGCCTTGAGAGATGATACGTTGCTATTCAAATTGAGGGGTGTTCCATCTAACCAGAGAATGGGCCTTTTCGAGTTTGGGCTTTTTTGAATTGAGTTTGTATGGAGTTTTTCCGAATTTGGGCTTTTTTGAATTGAGTTTGTATGGACTTTTTTCCGAATTTGGGCTTTTTTGAATTGAGTTTGTATGGACTTTTTTTCCGAATTTGGGCTTTTTTGAATTGAGTTTGTATGGACTTTTTTTCCGAATTTGGGCTTTTTTGAATTGAGTTTGTATGGACTTTTTTTCCGAATTTGGGCTTTTTTGAATTGAGTTTGTATGGACTTTTTCCGAGTTTGGGCTTTTTTTGAATTCAGAGCGCCGAATCTGAGTTTCTGAAAGCAGAATGGGCCGAATCTGAGTTTGGACTTTAGTCCATTCTTTCAAGCTGAAGCCCGTCCATTAGCAGGCTTAGGTCGCTACACGGAGGAGATTTTTTGATAACTATTATCTTTATAATTTTGATAATTAATTTTTAAATAATTTTTAGAATTTCTCAAAAATGGGAAAAAAATTGACAAACATATTTTTTTTGAGTTATAGATTGATTGTGTTTTAAATTTGGTATAATTTAAGAGTTATTTGATATTCCATCAAAGATTGTTAAATGTAGACCGTTGTAAATGTAATGTAATTTTGATGGTCTTTGATGGAGTATTAAATAATATTTAAATTGTATAAAAGTTAAAACACAATCGATCTATAAATTAAAGAATATATTTATAAATTTTTCTAATTTTAAGTTTTTTGGATTCATTTGAAAATTCCTTTTTTTTTTTAATAACACACCAATACATGCGTCCTATGTATTGTACAAAATATAGCATAGAATGATGGTAGCATATTACTAATGAGTCCTATTTATTTTACGAAATGTAGCACATACAGAGATGATGATAGTATGTTACTTCGCTAATAATACCGTGCCTTTTGGACATTAGTCTCTTCCTCATTTCAGCATATCAGATTTAGTTTATGTCATATACTGATATACAGGATCAATATCCAATTATACTATCCTTTTTTTAAAAAAAAGAAAGATGGAGGTCAGCCTCTAAATTCCATTAAATTGATAGTAGTGTTGTCAAGTTGTAAAAGTTTAAAGTGTAAAAAGAAATGAAAAACAAAAGAAAAGTAAAAAAAAAAGGAAAATTATGTTATTATATTTATGTGTTACTATGTAAAATTTAGTTAAAACCAACTTTTATATTCATTTAAAATTTCAAAGATCATAAACTGTACATTTTTTATTTTTTGTTAAAAGATCATGCGACATCTCTCCTTTCAAACGACAAAACAAATAATAACTTGTAGTTTTTTTTGTATTCCTTTTTCTTGTTTGTAGTATTGTTTGAGTAAAATCACCCATTATTCTTTGTTATTATGATATAGCAAATGACATGTAAATTAATGATGTAACCCAAAACAGATCAATGAGATGGTCTGATTCTCATATTTTTCTAATAGAAACGTGAGAGTTGATGAAGTTATTGCTGAAGGTATGGCATGAACCATTGCTTCATTAGTTATTTCTTCTGAAGAGGTCATACAAATAAAAGGATACAAGAAGAAAAAAAATTATTAGAAATGATGTAGAGAATCACACAAGAAATGAAGTTTTGTTCAGTTCACTTCTGGGTATGGTTCGGGTTGGCTTCGTTGCGACGAATCCCATGCTAGCCGAGTTCATATCCTTTGAAGCGAGCAGAAATTATATGTGAATTCATTGAGATTTGCACGGGAAGCTTTGTTTGTGGGGGGGGGGGGGGGGGATATTTTTGCTTGATACACATGAAATACTTTAGAGAATGTGAATTCATTCTAGTTGGGTTAGTTAAGAATTGTATTAGTCCTTATAAGTTACAAGAGCTATCTTGTCTGATTATTTATATTTATCTTGTCCTTAAAATAACTAATTATTTATATTTATATCATAATTAAAATGAATATATAATTGTAATGTAGAATTTAGTTTTATAAAGATTTGTAGCTTAATGACACCCTATCCATCCATCAAGCACATTCCAGTCTTCCACAACACAGCTCCAGTTTTCTACAATACAGCTCGTGTATAATGCATAGAGGCTAAATTTTTGTTTATTTTTCAGTACAGTTCCATGCATATCAATGGAAAATTGCACAGATGATGAATTATATGCTTTCCAACAGCGTTTTATTGACTTTATATCAAATGAACATTCCGTTTATAAATACAAATATAAAAAAAGTGATAATACAGAAGAAGGAACAAAATATGAAACTATAGCCACATCCACAACAAACACAAACTCCAACATAATTAGTAAAGGTAAGCAGAAAAGCCTCAACGCCCATTAGATCAAATTTTGATCCAACAAACAAAACAATTGTTCGATGACGTCAAAATTCGTACAAAAATTTCGTTCTCAGACTTTAATAATTGTGTGAATTATTAGATTTGATGATCCAACGATGATTTTATTTATCGGACCAAAACATGATCTGATTGACGTTGGAAGGCCCCCGATTCCTAAGTAAAGTGCAGATAAAATTATTTTGTTTGGGTACTTGCAATCCATTTATAGCTCAACCATTAATCTGAACCCTATGAAACCAAGTTAAACAAAACATTTAGGCAATATCCAATTATTGACACCAAATCAACTTAAGTAATAATAGGACTAAAGGAAAGACTACAAACAAGCAAACCATGCTGTCGAAACCTCATCTCTTCGAAACGGCAAACAACGTCCCGGCTGATATGCCAAGAACACAACACACTCCGACAACACGGGTACGCCGCAACAGAAGATCCAGCCACTTCACCTGCTGCATCACCGATGTCAGAATCTGTAGCCTCCCCATTTCTTCCATTTTATTAAAGAAAACCATTGGCTTCAATGATCGCCTCATCAGGAAAGCTGTAGCGAAGGGGAACGCAAATGCCGTGACCCCCTGAATCGTTACCTCTTGTGGCGATCCCTGTGGCATGGTGTACACAAGCCAAGCACCAATACCGAGGTGAGCAATGCCGAGCAGGGCAAAAACCTTGCTCAGGTCATGAATCGACTTGCGCATTTTGTCGAGCACCTCACGGGTCTCATTGGCCAGAGGCGAGAGATCACGTTCTACCGTCGGCCCCTCGATCTCCTGGTGCTTGAACGATTCAGACCCGGTATCGGCACTTGTACCAGTACTGGAGGGGTCTGGCGGCGGCGTGGAGGAGAGAGATCTGGCTGTGAAAATGAAGGGATGTGGAATGGGTTTGTAGATATAGGTGGGGGGAGAGATCAAGGGTCTTGACGTGGGGAGAGATGATAGTCGAGAAGTGTGTTTGAGAAATCTCGGGTTTAGGAGTCTGCGTGTGATATTTGTCGCCATGATTGAGGCGAGAGAGAGAGAGAGAGAGAGAGAGAGAGAGAGGTGTAGACGAAGACGAGGAAAGGGGGCTGAGGTAATCTAAACAGTATGAGATATGAAAGAGGGAAGGGGTGTTTCAATACATCAAATTTCCATATAATAAACAAAATGATCTTTTCATAATATTAAAGTTCTGATAATATTAAAATTGGTATAATAATTTCGTTTCTATGTTTAAATAATTATATAAATTATTAAATTTAATGATTTAATAATAATTTTTTTTATTGAACTAAAATTTTATTCGATGGAGGTTAAAAGAGGTAACGACAGTTCTCATTGCTGTGCTCAATTAAGCTCAATTAAAAGGAATTATAAGCCCCAATAATAATTCAAGACCTGTATATATCATACATCAAAGAACTGGAACGGGGACTTTTAACGTGTATCAAATTAAAATTTAATATGATAAATAAAATTATCGTTAAATAATTAAATTTGATAATTTATATGATTATTAAAATATGATAATAAAATTTTTATATAAATTTTAATATTATCGACCGATTATTTTATTTATCATATTAAATTTTAATTTAATGATATCAGAACTGGATTTGCCTTCTTCCCCAATCCAACCGCCGATTCCACGCCCCCCGATTCGAATACTACATTATCTACGTCCCGATCTGTGTATATTCATCTGTAGCAGGTCAATTTTGTAGTATTTTCCAACTTGCTACATCTCTACAAACTGAGAAAACTGATGCAGAAATTCAAACCTCCCGTCGGTCAATTTTACACTCCCTTTTCGCTTTCGCCTCTTCCAATTTGCAAAACCCTACCCCTAAAAAGGATAATATTTAAAGAAAAATAAGAGAAAAAAATGGTACTCTCGTACAACCAAGAACATGTGTATCGCCACCCTTGGGATCGGGTCACCGCCGCCGCGTGGCGGAAGTTCACCGATCCGGCGGCCGGAGCCTCGTTGTCGCACATCGCCGACGTGCACACGCTCTCTCAACAGCTGGACCCTGGATCGGGTCGCCTTGTCTCGACCCGCTCCATCACAGTGCGATCGCCTATTCTACCTTTCCCCATTCGCCGATTAATTGCCCAGGATTCGGTCGTGTGCCACTGTGTTGAATCCTCCATTGTCGATGCCTCCTCCAGGTAAAACAACTAGATGAGTGGATTTGATCAGAATGTATGTTACAAGCGTTTATTGGAATTAGAAGTAATGTTGGGATCAAGTTCTCAGGATCTGGATTGAAGTGATTTGAGCTGATGTAGATCACTACTGATTCATATTCAGTGATTAAATTACAGGAAGCATATGAATAACACAATATGCTAATGACATCAAACCGGTACCAGTATAGTCAGTTGTAGTCGTCATCTAACCTTCAATTGGTTTTCAATTACCCCTTCTTGTTGTTTAATGTAGTTCTTGTTCTACTAAACAACTAATTAGTCAGTAAAAAGATCAGTAAAATAATAATTAGATTGAACTAAATGTTGGTCAAACTCATTCTCTTAGCTGCATAGGGATCCATGCTGGTTGATACATTCCGGTTCCAGCTTGATCGGGACAGTTCAATTGCCCGTTATGTGACCCCTTCAATTATCAATTGTGTTGATCCTTACTGTTAAACTGTGAGTTCAAGATTGTAGAAACTATAGACATCCCAAGCAACACCGAATAACTCAAATTAAGCACTTGACAGAAGAAAGGTAGTGTATCTATAGGATTTCAGAAAGCTGTTGGTATCATAGTGCATTTGCTAGTAAGACCAGTTCCTATTTGTTGCTAATATTTTCATGCAACACCGTACTGTTGAAACAAAACTGAAGTCAAGCAAATATTAGCAGACTGCCCATGTATTCTTACAGCCAAAACAAATCACTTCATAACCAATTGTTCATTCTTACAAGAATGTTGAAACCTGCTTATCTTAATTTGGTTCACTTCCCGTTTAAGAAATACACCCTTACAATTAGGTAAAAGAGATTGTCTGCATTTAACAAATACATGTCCTCAGCCATTTTCCACATCAAAAACATTTTCTGTGTTGCTCACTCGTTTTCCCTTTCATTGTTGAACATAGAGAATAATAATGGTTGTATTTTACATGAAAAGAACACATATATATCATTAACTAATCAATCCATTCTGTATGTAATAACCACGTAGATCGATGGATGTGGTGGTCAAGAATGTAAGCCTGAGAGGCCTTATAGAGGTTGAGGAGAAGTCCACATATCGGCCACACCCAGAGCGGCCCAGTGACTGGACAGCGTTCAGGCAGGAGACAAGCATCCGTGTAAAGCCACTCTCAGCGATTGCCAGTTTAGCAGAGCGCATCGAGCGGCGCTGTGCTGAGAGGTTCTTGCAGAACAGCGCCAAGGGTCGCGAGGTTGTCGAGCACATATGCAAATACCTCGAGGGGGGCGAGGCTGTATGAGCATCTCCTCTCTATTGTTTTCCTTTTCTTTTCTCTCCTCTCCTATTTTTTTTCCTTTCTTTTTTTTTCTCTTTTTTTTTTTTGCCTTTTGCTCTGAGCAAGGGCCGTCTATTTGTTATGGCTGGAGGGTGATGAATAACTTGTAAAATAATATATATTTCTAGGACCAAGTTTACTGCAGCCTTCGAGTCATTTGTAAATGTAGATGGATCTCTTAAGAGTTCTGCTGTATTTTTCTTGAAATCGTAAGAGGTTTTCGGCCCTAGTTTGATATGGATGGATTTAAGACCTATTCAATAAGGAATCTATGTTGACTCTGTTGAGAGAAATGAGCTTCTGGTATAAGTTGAAGTTTACTTGAGTTCAGTTATTAGCTGGTATTACTGGGTAGAACTGTTACAAGGGGGCAACCACGTGAGCATTTCTTTTTTCTTTTTTGTGGGTATTTTTCATATTTTGCTTCTTTTAGAGTTATAGCACTGCACTGTATGTCATGTGAATGACTAGACTTTTCATAAGCTGAGGTCTATAAAGACTAAGCTCACAACTTTTCTTTATCAGTTTTGCTTCAAATAAAACTTTACTTCCAATGTATGCTATTAACTTAACATTTAAGTCTCGTCTAGAACACTTGTATAGATTGTAGACAAAGCAAACCCAAGAGAACTATCTGCCTCTATGTGGTATTTGGTGACATAAATTGAGCATCTTATAACTGCATATAGTGTAAAATAAACCAAAAGAAATATCAGCTCCAGCTTTGGCCGTGAAATAAGTTCATTTTTAGTTATTCAAGGTAAGCTGATTAAGTCTTTCCAGTTGCAATGCAACCTCTATCATTTACAGTCTAATAATTTGGTTTACACCTACATATAAAACAAAGCTACTTGCAACTGTTTGCTCTACATCATATTGCTGTATTATCCAATTTCTTTTTTCTTCTGGTAGGACACTATTAATTGGACTAATCTAGGTTTTGAAAATGGATGTCCGTACACTATTAGGCCTTGGAAATGAGCTGGCTTTGGACTGTCCTCGTCATATTCTCTTTGTACTATGGGGGGATTCACCTATTGCTTAACACTACAAATAAATTGAGTAGCTAGTGCTAGCAATTAGCAAAGCTATATATGTGCTCCCTACACTAACAACGTTACATCCTAATTGATAGCACAGATTATATGAGAAAAATTGTTATACAGTTGTCATAAAATTACACTTTGGTCCTTCACTTAGTGAGTATACGCAAGGTTCCTCTACAATAAAAAAAGAAGAAGAAGAAGAATGACGGATGATGAATTAATGCTATTTTGTGCTTTGAGAATAACATAAAGATTCGTCTATAAAAAGTTGCTCATTTACATATAGAGTTGTTTTTTTTTTATTTCCAAATATTCTAAGTTGCTCATTTACATAAAGAAATATTCTTTCAAAATTCTTCTTAAGTGAACATAGTATATTCAATTCACAAAAATAATTCTCATAGTTATAGTATCTGTGGCCAACACTGACCTTTTTTAATGTATATTAGCGATGGAAGGACCAAATGGTGACAAATGATTAACTTAGGATCAAATTAACATAATCCAAAACTAAAAGACCACTACAATATAACTAGTAATTTGTATGGGTATTGTAGCTTATTGATTCCTCAATCATCAACAGTTAAAACTTGTCTTTTGCATAATTCCTCAGTGCTTATCTAAATCTTATCTGGTCTTTAAATAGACTCCAAGAAAGGAAGAGATCACCACAAGTCATGTAACTATTTCACTATCTTAGAGATTAAAAAAAAAGAAGAAAAACACTCAATCTAGCTTCTTCTCCATGCATGCTCAAATATTTTAAATTATGTTGCAAACAAAATTCTGATGCCACACCGGCGGTATCCCGTCTGAGCTTTTTTGAGAAAATGTGTTCGATGTGATTTCTTCAATGAAGAGTTGATATTTCTAATCTTGTGCATGTTTGCTTTCTTGACCTTGCAAGGCTGAAGTTTGAGTTCCAACTATCCCTTCTGAGCTTCCGTGATTCGGATAAAAGTATGTACTCATGACAAGTATCATGTATTAATAAGAACATTTTGATGATTTTTTTTTTGTTTTTAGAAAGTTCATACTCAATTCTTGAAGTAATGGGTCTCATTTTGAGATTATGATTCTTCATTGATATAGTATGTGATGTGACCTTAAAACCTAATTAAAGGTCATGCATTGTTTTCTTTCTTTCTTTTTTGTTTTCTTTTGTCAAGCTTGTGAAAAATGAAAAAAGAAAATTATTATCTTTTCTTTCTTATTTGTTTCTGGTATATATGTCTGTATAGTACAATGTGAATTAAAGCTTCTTAATGAGTTCGATTGTTGAAGAAGAGGAAACACAACTTTATAAAATGGCTGGAAAGTTTAAAAAATATATATATATATATTATGCACGCGTATGTATCAGAGATACTGATAAAATAAGAGACAATCATAGATCATTTCTGAAAAAAAAAAGTGAAAAATACTTTCTTCTATCTCAGTTGATTGTTCAATCTAATCAACGGCCTCCTATATGGTTTGATCTAAGTGTTGCCTCGCATCCTTCACTATATTTCCTTTTTCGATTCCGTTTAAACACTCTGATCTTTTCAAATCACAATAACTGTCCCATGGACCCTCTCAAAATTTAAATCCTTTGATATATTTTTTTTGAAAAATAATGTGAATCAACTTTCATATGCTTCTGTTCATATATTGTGGTAAATTTCAATTGTAGATTTCTAATTATTATCATCAATATAAACCAGCCAAATCCACAATAATCATCGATGATTAGTCAAGATTTGTAATATAATTGTTACTTTTTTTTCTAAAGGTTATGAATTCAAGTATCTTCAGAAAACATGAACAAGCAATATAATATGAGATGTTGATTGCTAAGTGTAAACAAGGAAAAATTAGACAAAGCTCACACTCAGACCAGACCTTGTCAATTTCAAAACGAACGATTTGTCAGGTACATGGTAGGAATTAGATTTGTGTAATTATGGAGCTCGAATTGAAGTCTTGAGACATAGAGCGCATATTATTATGGTTAGATGGGCCTGGCAGTGTAATAAACATTAAACGGAGGATGCCAAGTGCTTTACTGGCACTCCTTGTGTGTGTTTCAATTAAAAGTTCAAGGATGTTTCTAAACATTTGATTCTTTTGTGGTAGTTGAACACACAGATGTAGTAATATTTGCTTTTTGTGATGTTTGATAGTGTTGATGTATTCTGCTAATGCTTATGGTACCGATTCTGGTACAGGAACTATGACGGAGTTTTGTGTTCAATGGGTGCTTAGGATGTGGTGGATTTTTTATTCTGTGATGTTTTAGTTTATTGGAATAAAGGGTCCAGGGGCAATTTTGGTATAAAGGTTGTTATTTTCTATTTTCGTGTGATTTCTTCACTTGTTAGTAACAAGCTTAATTTTTTTCAGTAGAGGAATTAAGAAAAAACTTGTGTATTCTTGATGTATGGTTTACTGGTACCGGTACAGGTTCAGTTTTAAAAGATATATTTACATGAATTAAGAAAATCTCACGTCTGTTAGGGAAAACATTCCAAATCAAATCTCCCTTGTCAGAGGGGCTAAGATGTTGAATCACAGATTTAATACAGTGATGATAGATCTTGCCTCTCTATAGAGAGACTTATGTTCAAGTTTCGTAAAAAATATTTGAAAAGAAATAAATGCCGATGCTAACGGAAGTCTTTATTTAAAAAAAAAGGGGCTAAAGTGCAAAATTTCTGTAAATTGGGCTCCCAGCCGAATTTTAAAGATGAGAAAAAAAAGGACCTGGGCCTGTGGCTTGTCAAGAGGGAAAGAAATGGAGATTCATGTATGGGTCGAAAATTAATAATGTTTTTAAATGATTAAGGAAAAGATGGATGTGGCCGATTTTATTCTCTAAATTGGATTTCAAGGGATACATGCTCAAAACAAAATAAATGGAGTATTTCTCTTATATTCTTGAGCAAAAAATTGACCCAAACAATTTAAAAAGAAACCAATAATAAAATCTTGCAAAGTAAACTTCAAACTGTTTTCTGTTGAGATCTGATACAGCCAAACAATTTAACGAAGACAACATATATTTGGTGTCATCTAAATTTAAATTTTCTTATATTTTATTAGATTCTAATTTTAATTTTATATGTATTTGTTATTTCTTTGTAGTGTGAAGTTATTGCTTTATTTGTGTCAAACGATTAATATTCTCTTATTATATCTAAAATATGAAAAGATTTATAAATTAGGATGTAGATAAAGGGTGAAATAATAATTTCTCTATTTGTTTATATATTTATAAAATAAAAAGACAATTTTCAACAATCAGAAATTTTGTCATTTTTTCTCAAATTTGTGTTTTCTATCGTAATTTTTAGAACACCATCTCGACACAATTAAAAATAATTCAAAATAGAAAGACATTCATCCTTCAAGTATCTTTATTGTAGAGTTTTCTGGAATAAAAGCTCCATGGGTCCCGTAACTCGACTCACTACATATAAATATACACATTTAACGAGTTGGCATACAGCGAAGTACTTCATCTATAAGAGTCAAAAACCCTCCCTACTAAATTTCATTGTGAGAATCTCAATATTATCCGCTATAATTTATGTTATAATAATCGCGTATAATTTGTGCTCACTTCTTTCTTTAAAATAACTGCTCATTTCCCACATTTAATGCCACAACAAACTTGAACTTGTAGGAAAAGAACACGTGGCGGATTCCCATTTGATTTGCTCTGGGTGTTGCTGTATTGGCATCCACATGCATGTGGCATGAAAGCCCTGACAGCGCACACCTTTTCAAAGAGAACAGAATTAATAATGCAATTGTGCTGGGTATCTTTGCAAAGTTGGATCATTGATGGCAATACCATGGTTTTCTTTTGTGGGTTGTGGAAGACACTATAATGAACTAAGTTACTTGCCTAATTATAAACTCCACTTGCTAATATTTGTTCAATTTGATATGAAATTATTGTAAATTTTTTTCATCGTTAATACTGTCATATTAATTAATACAATCAGAGCTCTTATTGTTTGATTTTATGTATATATTAGCAACAAGTTATGAACTTTTCTAGATATTTCTCTCAAAAAAAGAAAGAAATCTTCTCTAGATAATTTATTTTTAATTAATCCAAATTTAAATTAAATTCCTAGAAGACTATTTCGAGGTAAAACATTTTTAGTTAAATGAGAGATGATCAGGTGTAACGGATGAGATCTAAACTTATTAATTAACTACAAGGAATCTTTAATTAATTAGTGCTTAATTTAGAAATCAAAATGGTTGTTGTTTTTTCATTTATTTATTTGAAAATGAATTTGTATTTATGCAAACACAATATGCAATGTGATAAGTGCTGAAATATAGATTGATCAAGCATAAGTTTAATTATCAACATATATAGAAAATAACTTGATAAATAAAAAAGCCCAATTAATTTATTTATCATTGGAATATCAATGGGATGAATATATATATCCACCAAAGCACTTACACATGCATAGAGTTAAACCACACCCCACCAAAAATAAATAATAAAAACAAATATAAAAACAATAGAAGATTTTGGAAAGACAAACAAATAATTAATGAGAAAAACGGAGAAAAAGAAAGAAGGAAAAAAAATGAACTAAAGATATTAATTAATTCAAAGAGGCCTCCAATGAAATCTTGCCATCCATCTTTTCCTTCATTAATTTTCTTTTAAGCCATCTTCTTAATTATACTTTGGTCCTCCACGTGGCAGGCATTTAGTGCATGCAGTAAGCGAAGAAGGAGAGAACGGAGGCACCGATGGCCATACCAAAGGCCGGCGCAGCAGACCAGGCTGCACTGGTCGGTGCAGGTGCCGGGGCCTCAGAAGCCATGACGGCGGTGGCAGATGCGGCAGCAAAAAGAACAGCACATGCAACCTTCTTCATCTCCATTGTTGTTGTTTTGGCACAAAAAGCTGATGAGAAATGGTTTTGTGAGATGTGTGTATGAGTTTGCTTTTGTGCTTGTTTGCTAATTGCTTGGGTTAATAAGGGAGATTAGGAGGGCTTTTATAGATGGGGGGGGGGGGGGGGGTGGGGTTGTTCAAGAGAGGTTAGTTTTGAATGGTTAGGGTTAGGTATTTGTTAAGGTGTTTCTAATTTTAGAACATATATATTTTAGGGTTTTGCATTGCTGGTGGTGACCATGTGTTATAGACTGGAAAAAGGATTTACGTGCTTGCATGTGAATAATGAGTGGAATTTAAGTTTTAATTTTTTTATTTTGCTTTGAAAATAATAAAGGGAAGTTTGGGGTCCTTGATGTAAATTAAGACTCTTGAACGGGCCAAACGGGTCAATCGGGTCAATCGGTGCAACATTAATTTGTTTCAATGGATTTAATTAAAATTGTCAATGAAGAACAACCATATAATTTTTAATTAATTCTGTAAACATGACTTTAATTTCAGAAACAATTTGAATATATGTACTAATATTTCTAATTATGTAATTCTAGAAAATTTCAAATGTTTAGTGATAGAATTATTAATTGGGTGCTACATGGTTGTTGGATGATGTGTTGGGAATTTAAATGCTCATGTTTTCCACTATAAATTATTTTCTTTAAATTTGTAAGCATCTTGTTGTCCTAATTAAGCAAATTTACCTGTATTATTTTCCCTGTCAATTGGAGATTTGCACCAAATAAATATTAATCATATAGAAGATAAGACTTACAATTAGCTAGGTTATATATTTACATTACAAATATTATTTTTTTTAATGCGTAGAGCTGCCTACTCTGTACTGCTTACCTGATACTAAATATTCATATGCTTTATGTACACATATGAACCCAATAAAAATCCTAAATAAAAATAAAAGGATTTTTAGTAAAGTATACATATTGCTTTGTGAAACTTTTGTTGGTATTTTGTTATACATAGAATTGTATCCTATATATATATATATATATATAATATATATATTACAGCTTTCTTCCAATAATAAGATTAATTGCATTACAAACATTGCCACTAAATAAACAAACAGATTTTATTTTTTACACCAATAAACAAATAGAGTAAACCTACAGCCTGGTTTGCTTAAGAAGAAAAAAAATTTAGAAGGCAAAAAAAAAGTGAAAAAAAAAAGAAAAAAGAAAAAACAGCATGAAGCTGGTTGTAGCCAGGAGGTACAGGGACCTACATTTGATAATAGAGATAGAGTAGCATCTACACCAACCTATCAAACTGGCTTAGAAAATTGGTTCTTTCTCTGCAATTCAAATTTGTGCCTTTTCCTGCAATACTTTGTTCTATTGGATATTTTATGTTTATGGGTATTATTTTATTTTATTTTATTTTCTTCATGTGCCCTTTATTTATATAAACTTATATTATGATAGTTAAACTCCAATTTTTATAAACAAAGATATAAATTCCTCTTTTTGCACATATGATCTATTGAAAGTTTAAAAATATTACATATGATTTTTAAGAAGATTTCTTTAATTCAAACCTCACCGAAACATACACAATATATTAAAGAAGTATATGACATATACAATGTATAAATTATATCTTATTTTTAAGAATTTTTTAACTCAAACCTCATCATTTTTCATGTACATGATTTGTATAACATATATATTATATTTTATTTGTTAAATTTAAAAAATATAAATTAATTTTTAAGTTATCGCGGTTGTCAAAAGATTCTCATTCATTAAAGAATTATAAGCATTCATTATCATTGCAAGAGGAAAACAAATTTCACTAGATATATATAGCCTCAATAATTTCAGAGGATAACCCAAAAGTTGTGGGTTCCTACCATGTCCAGTGATTCCAGTTGCTACAATCATGGTGGAATTGATTGAAATATCTGCTGGTCCGGGGTTCCAACTCCTTGGAATCTAAATGATATGCTCTGCATTGCAAGGTTGTTATTTAATTTAATAATATGTATGCATATATGCACTGTCATAGAGGGAATTATTATTATTTTTAGTATAATGTTTTGCCTCAATTATAATTAGTGAGTCCTAATTTGGACGGCTATATATATATATATATATATATATATTAAGTATGGTCCCTTATATTTTATTTAATATTGTTTCTGGAAATTAAGTACTGATTCTCTATGGAATAGCTTTATATAACTAGCATAAATGCACAATTTGTTCTATCTCTGATTGTGTTATAAATAACTATAGTTCTAGGATTTATGTTAATTGATTGTTAGTAAGCAAACCGGAAAAAAGCAGAGATTTTTGGCTCAAAGCCTTCTATTACTTTTACAAGAGACAAATTAATTAAAAGGGAGATTTATGTTGAAAAAAAAATCAGAGGGGAGGGCAATTTATTTTAAAAATTTGAAAAGAGGAGTAAATTGTAAAATCTCCTGATTAAGAAGTATATAAGCATCTCTTGCATATATGTGTATGTACGTGTAACGAATGGTTTGTTTAAGCGATATCGTATATAGGACAGTATATAGGACATACATAGGATCGAAACAGAAATGAATATATTCATATATAACAAAAAATATTTTGAGTTTAAAAATCAAGTCTAATTTAGTAGTTAAGATATTGATCTTTTTATATAAGAGGTTGTATGTTAAAAAAAATTCAACGTACGCTTTGAAAATAAATTGAAAAACTTTCATCATCGTTTCATTCTCAAAACTTAGCATCTGCGCTAGAGGTGAGTTAAAAAAACTTTGATCTTTATCTCATTCTCATAAAAAAAAAATGTTACAAGTTTATTACTTTTTGAAGAGAGAAAGAAAAAGAAAAAGCATGTAATTATATAGAGAATTCATCAATTAGTTAATCTTATCCACCCTCAAATCTCATATTTTAGCTAAAATATATCTCTCATTGTTAAAACTCAAAATTAAGTTCGGTGTGCATTGGATTGAAGCTTTAACTTAGATGTATTTGTATACAAATTTGGAGGATTGCAACTCTCATTTCATTTTTGAAACTCTAAGTGTCGGTACCGAAGGTGAACTACAAATAATTTCGATCTTCATCTCGTTCTCAAGAAAAAAAAGATGTTGCAAGTTCACTAATTTTTAAAGAAAAAAAAAGCCGAAACACGTTATAGTCTTAATTTATGTATAGAGCTCGTCAATTAGTTAATATTGTCCATCCTAAAATTTAATACTTTATCTGGCATGTTTTTTTTTTAATCCAATACAAGCTCTTGTGCACGTACATCTAATTAAATTAATGAATAGGGAGAGTTTCAATATCCATCGGATTAAATTTGAGCCTGATGGGTGGAATAATAGTTGGATTATCAAATATGATATTTCACACGATTATTAAAGCATGGGACCGAAATTTTTGTGTGAATCTTGATACCATTGAATAGTTACTATGTCCATCGGATCGGAATTTAGTATAATGAGCGTTGAAATTCCCCCGCTTTTCTTAAGTAAAAATTCAATTCAATTTATATTATATGAGAAGGGATCTAATGTCAATGATTATCGGTGTTAAATGATGTCAACTTCGTTATTTATACTTAAATCTATAAACTTAAACCGTTAGATGTGTTCTATATCATCTCAATAATATGTATATAAAAAATCATAAGATTTTAACTTCATTTTGATAACTATTAAGAGAGAGTTTAAATCGTCAAAATTTGGACTGTTGATTTATTAGCTCTTAATGTATACCCACATAAAGTTGAAAAATATAAAATTTTATATACATGTAGTATATGAAATATATAATATATCTCATTAATTAGTTTGTTTTTAGAAGATTGAAAAAAATTTTGAATTTTTAATTTCATTAGCACAAATTTGACATACAAAATCATTAGCAATGGATCCCTCCTTATATTATATTTAGTTTTGTGTTTTTTCACAACAACATATACATATCACTATCACCATCTTGAAAATATATAACATAACAATAAAAATTCAAATAAAAACTGATATTTACTGAGGCCACTGCTTAATTAGGAGTTGCATGTCAGCCACAAAAAATCTACATGAATGAATTATTTGTTGTATATAATCAATTGGCTCAGAAGTTAACAACACAATGCTAAGTTACACATATCCTCAATTAAGGTTGATTTTTTTGTTTGAGAGCATAAAGCATCTTTGATTTTGCTAGCTCCTCAAATCAAATTTGAACACTTTTTATGGAAATAAACACCTTTAACTTAAAAAATATTACTTTTACTAACATGCTTTTAAACTTAGTGGGAAAGAAGGGTACTTTTAATGTAGTTCTAAAGTTAGAGGAAATTAAATTATTCTTTATGCTTTTGTACTGGTGAACTTTTTAATTAGGTCCATAAAAAATTTACTTTTTTTAAATTAGCCCTTCAAGATGTTGTAATCTGATCAATCAAAATCTGTCCTTTGATTAACTAACTGTTATCTACATTGACACAAATTAGAGCTGGTTAAATACTGATTGATGTGTCATTAATTAATATGACACTCAAATGATGGTCTTATATATTTGACATGACAATAATATAGCTTAAATTTTCGACATCATGTCTAACATAATAAAATCATTCGAATGTGATGTTGCATCACAATCTCTTATTGAAGAAGAAAACTAATTTAAATATTATAATATATAGTTTATGGAGTAAATTAATGGAAAACCATCAGTACTAATTTTCTATTTATATAAAAAATATATATTTAAGATCCCAACTGGACCCGGATATTTTTTAATTAGTACAGTGATATAAATCATATTTTTATTGATTAGAAGGATTTCTGCTTGTGTTTTTCTTTCTTTTTTTGGGTCCAAAGTAAGACAATTAGTGATAAATTTATTATAATTACATACTAAAAATACAAAGCATGCATATTTTATTATTAATCAAATTAAATACCAAGAAAGGAAGAAGCTTGAGCTTAAGATGTTTTCTTTTTTTTGAAAGTTATTACACATATTAATTAATTTCAGCAGGTATTCAAATATAAGTTTATTAACTTAAATAATTATCCTTTTGTTTGCTTCAGTATAAAGGGGAAAATGCATAACAATTTATTTCTGCGTTAATTTAATTTTGTTGCGTGTTATTGATTATATCGTACAACAAGAAACAATATCTCTGAATTTCTCTGTAAATAAACAAAATTAAGTACACAATTTTTTGGTAATTTCCAGTAGACAATTAATTTAAACACACATAATTAAGAAAAAAAAAGACACCAAAGAGTTGTGCATTTTCAATTAACAATTCTTATTAATTTCCTGGAAACATATTAACAAAAATAAATATATAAATTACCTCGTGTTATGAGGTGAAAAAGTTCTAGCATGTGGTTGGGATTTCTCTTTCAATTTGACTTGTAATACAATTTATATAAATAAATCAGTTAAAATTTCTACATCTATTTGAGAGAGAAGCTTTCATCTATAGCGTGTTGACTGAAGGATATATAAATGCACGATATTATTTAGCATTTAATATGATTAATAATCTCTTAAATGCACCAAAAGACCAAGGAATTAAGAAGAATTGTTCTTTCTTTATTTGTTTTTTTATGAATGAAAACGAGCTTGGTAGGTGACTTCTCTGTTGCTATTTTCAAATTGACCAACCACATTTACTATTCTTTAAGATATATTTCATTGTTTTGTTCTTATATGCCCTACCTTATGTGGCCTATTGTGTTGTGTAAATATATATATATATAGTGAAATCAAATTTCTTATTTGTTGGAACAAGGCATACAATTGCATGTTTTTGGTGACTCAACTATTATAAATTTATAGTCATGATGACTAAAAACAAATATTTTTTTAATCTGAATTGTTTCATAGTGAATAGATGTTCTAAATTGATGGTCTGATGATAACAAATTAAGTTTCTATCTGGTCAATTTTTTTTATAATTGAATAAGAATAATCCTCTCTGCTGAAAACTTTTCTTTCTTTTTATTAAAAAAAATTAAGTTCGTACATGTAACAAAATAATGTGGTACCATTTAACCACAGAGAGCCACACCAAATTGTAACAGAAAATCCTACGAGTTAATTTTTGTCCTGTTTCAAGAAAAACGGCTCGTTTCCATTGGGCCGTGCTTTCATACACAGATATCCAGAGCCTTTTTCTGCACGCAAATCAGACGGCTTAGATGCCGCCGAGCTTCAATCGGACGGCGATGCGACACGTTCTCGCGTGCATGTTAGTTGCAGGAGCGCAGAGGTCTAGGTGCCTTTTATCTTGCGTACTCCCGGATCACATTTAATAGGAGGATTATCTTCCTCTCTTTTTGTTTGTTTTTTTCCTTTTTGTTTTTATGATTATAACATATCTACATATGAATTAGTTAAATCAAATACAAAATACATATAAAATAATAAAAAAATTCAAGAAAATATACTGCATATTCAGAATACATATTGATTTTTAAAAAGTCAATGATATCATATACTGAATAAAAATAAATTACAATCACAAACAATTAATTGTCATTTAAGAAAAACACACGATCGGGAATTTTTTTTTATAAAGATACATGCTTTTTTTGAACTAAAATACTATATTTATTTGAAATTTTCAAAATACATTAAGGTTTTCTTTTGGTATATAAATAACTTATCTTTATTGACTGAGCTTGCAATGTGAAAGAGCGCAAATATGTACTTCTACTAAACAATTACATATGTATCAAAAATATTTTATCATAATCAAAATTGAACATGAAATTAATTCTTTTGAGCATCATGAAATTTGAATTATAAAAAAAATATCAATTGACATCTTATAACTAAAGTCGGTCATAATGAAAATTTCATTGTGGTATATACAAAAATAATTACAATTTGAACACATTAAAAATAAAAAAAATCATTTACTTTAAACGAAGAAAAGAGACAATTGAATAGAACCGTGGCCAGATTATAAAAAGCATACTTAAAAATTGTTCCTACTAATATCTCAGTTTTTACTGAAAATTAGTCATAAAAAGCTTAGCTCGTTCTTTGTAAATTTTAATTTTCCAATATAAAAATTAATCCTTCACTAAAACAAGAATATAATAAATTAAAAAAATAAAATATATTAAAATATAATGTTGAATTTCGATATACAAATAATTTTCGGTACTTATATTTTTTTTATGTTTGTGTGAAAAAGGGTTGGAGAAAAAATTTCCAGAGCTGAATAATTTCCGGTGTATGTTTAATGATGGTCCAATTTTTTTGGGCCCACAATCCACCTCAAATAATTTTTGACCGTTTACTTCTGAGTTTTGATTGGGGTCTTCTGACTACGTGTCCCCAAGCACGCCGCTCTTGCGGTGTGACACCGATAGGTGAACCGACCGCCTCCTTCCAGCTGGCCTGACGCGTTACGTACCATCCCTTCCAGTTTAATTTATGATTTTCTCTTTCTCCAATTACTACACCAGTATGAAGCGGGTCATTTGACAATAATAACTGATGATCTAACAGTAACCCGTTTAGATTTTATGAGTCACGAGAAGAGAAACAGGAGATTCAGTTTACTGTTCTACAAGTAACCCTCCGAGAAAATTTCTAACCTAAACAGTAAATAGTTATCTAGACACGGACCAAATATTCTGTTCACTAAGTCACGGATTTTGATCCCACTTACAGTGAGAAAACGTTCAAAAATGTTCTGCTAAACCGTGTTCATTTAAAATTCAGAAATCCAGCCCGTTTTGTCTTTATAAGGCATCCTTCCTCCTCTACTCTTTCCCCATTGTGAGTAGCAAACCCTAAAACCCTCTATCTTTCTTCCTCTCTATCTCAAGTACACACAAAACAAACTCGCACCAACTCAGCAATGGCTAGATCCAGCTTCTCCCTGGTCGCAGTAATGGCGGTTCTCTTCATGGCTGTCGGTGCATTTGCGCAAGAATCTCTCGCGCCGTCTCCTCAGCCAGAGAATGCGGCGGTGGGCCCCGCTTCCGCCATGGGCATGCTCTTCTCAGTCGTGATGTCTCTCTTCGTCGCACCTCTTCTTCTCTCTCAGTAGATTTATGTTCTATTATTATTCTTTTTGTATTATCTAATTTCCGGGGTTGGATCTGGTATTTGGGAGGTGAGATGTGGTTGTTCTGTTGGATAGTGGGGTTTCTATGAGAGAGAGGGATATTCTTTGTTGGTTTGTATTATATTTGTGGTATTATTTTATTAGTTTTATGTGAATAATAAATTTGTTCTTGTTCTTGTGCTTTAGTAGAAGAATATCTATGATCGATTGATGTGTTATTATTTGTGAATTTTGTGCTGTTGGTTTAATTTAACTGCAATTTGGTAAGCTGGAAAGAGGCTGAAAATGGGAACAAAATTAAAGAATTATAAACTGAATCGTGAATAGTTTGAAATGGCATGTGAAATATGTGATAATTTTGTCAAATTGACTAACAGAAGGAGAGCTGATTGTGATTGCACTCTGTTTTTTTGTGACTTGGGAACTAAGAAATTCTAGAAAAATCTACAAAATTCAGAGACGGCTAGTGCCAGATTGAAAATGACATCTAATAAAGTTCGGAAATAAATAGGAAATTGGTAATTACCTCAAAATATTTAAACTATTATTATCAAATGCAAATATTTTCTCCTCTTGACGCCACTTACAGAGCATCAGTTTAAGTTCAAGATAATAATCTATCCGAACGAGTTGTAAAATAGTGTAATCAATTGCATTCCACATTTTCTTAAATGAAAGAAAAAGAAAAGATAAATTTGGGCAAAAAATGAGCAGTAACTAGTGAATTAGAATCGGATTTTTTTTACTTTCTATTTGGTGAGTGAAATGAAATTAAAACAGAATAATTGTTAAATTATTTGAAAATATTGATGTTTGATAGGACAAAAATAATTAGATAAAATAATAAAAATAAAATATATTAAAAATTATAAAATTTGATAATTTTATTTTATTTTTATAAATATTTTAATTTATTTTTTCTTAAATCACTTTCACTTGATATATTAAAATATCTTAAAGTCATCATTATTTTTCATGTCAAACTGATTCTTAATTTTTAACTGTATTGAAAAGACTACTCATAGCAACTTTCCTGTGCTTAGATGGGATTTTGATTTTTTATTGATAGACGGATTGATTATAAATTTTTTTTAGATCTATTTTATACGTATGATGAAAAATCAAACGAACGTTACATTATATTTATATATTCCTGTGCTTGCATTTTCATTGTTGCATCAAAGAAACTTAAGTCCAAATATTTTTCCCTATAAACAAATAAAAATGGAGTGGGGTTCCGGTCAATAATTTGACAATTTACTTAACAATGTTGAAAATAAATTTTCAAATAAGTTTAATAAAATTTTTATAAATTAATTTTAAAAAAAATAGAGATTAATTATATTTTAAATTTTATAAAGTTTAAATGTCATTTGATATTCTATAAAAAAATATCAAAATAATATGAAATTTATAACAATTTACATTTAAGAAAATCTTTGATAAAATATCAAATGATATGAAATTGAAACACAATGGTTCGATAAATTTAATAATATGTCTATAAATATTTTTTATTTCAAAATTTCAATTTAGAAAATTATTATCAAAATTGCCAAATTAAATATTGTTAATGGATATTTACATGGCAAAAATATCGATCTAATATCTGAGCAAATTCTTTTTTTCTTTCTCTCTTTTCTTTATGATAATAAAGGTCGGATATTAATATTGCGTTAACAACGTTTGATGGTGGAGAGCATTGGAGCTTCATGTGTAATTGCCTACTATTGAATTTTCTTTTTTTGTTCGTTTGTTTATCAATTTTATTTTATGTAATTACATATCTTTTCTGGCCTGTTTAAAGAAGATTGAATGGTTCTACAGAAATCACAAGCTTAATCAAACTATCTAGAAGAAAAATTGCTTAGGAGCTCATGAGATGTTTGAATGGTATTTTTTTTCTTGGTGAATTTTGACCTAATTTTGTAGTCATAAATCAAAGTTGAACAATACAAATTGTAGACAACTTACATACATGGAACAGTATACTGTTCAAATATGACTCTAAAGTTGAGGCCCAAATAAATTTATGGCATTTAATTTAATCAAACGTTTCACATCATGCCTTAACCTGTTTTAGAAATGGGTGGGATCTATTGATAATATTTATTTGAGAATTTTGTAATGACTTCTGAAATAAATTAAAAAATATTAAAATTAAAAAAAGCTATACATTTTAGTGAATGTATATATTGATCGTATTGTGTTTCGGATTTTATGTAATTTAAGTATCAATTGAGATTCTATTAAAAATCATCAATATTATGCATGAATTTTACAAACATTCATAATTTAATGATTTTTGATGAAATATTAAACGATATTTAAATTACATGAAAATTGAAATACAATTAATCTATAAGTCCAAAAATATGTTTATAATTTTTACTCCATTTTTAAGAACTTTTTCGAATTTATTTAAAAAAATTTGTTGTTAAGATAGACAAATTAATCATTGTTCCTCATCCTTTAAAAATATGCAAATAAAATGTTTCACGAAAACTACCTCTTACAACCAAAAAAGAAAAAAGAAAAAAAAAACAAGAATAAGAAATCAGAATCCAATTGAACTATCTATCTATCTATCATGATGCATGTCTGTAGTGTACTATGTGTGTTTTTTTTTTTCAAAAATAAGGACTTTCGTTAATCCCGATATATTTTTTTAAAATATTTCTTATATGACTTGAACCTATATCTTTCCTTAAAGAAGCGAAACCTATCATAATGACCCGCGGTTTTGCAGTGTACATGTCAAGCACAATCTGAATTCCAAAGACGCTTTGTGCTAAAATCTATAATTTTAGTTTTGTGGGGATTATTGAAAAATAATTTTAGAAATTTACTTATCCTTCCTAGATTAAATTATATATTTTCAATCTGTATATTTATCCTTAAACTTTCTCATGATCCAAACTTCTTATCCAATTTAATTTTGATTAAGATCTTGAATTCTTGATTGTTAGGAATATAAGAGCTTCTCTTTATTTTGGGCTATCAGTACTTCAGTAGCCTGTTTACTTGATTTATCAAAACCTTATAAATGTTGGCCCATTTGATTTGTTTCCTTCTTATTACTATTTCAATTAATCACAATTAAGCTAAAAGGAGTTACCATCAATCATGTTACAATAGACAAGTTAATTAGTATATTTCAATATATTCTAGCTGATTAAAAGGAGTTACCATCAATCACTTTTTTACTAGCGTTTTAAAGAGTGACAATCCTAAATTATTTTGATAGTGATGTTGAAAGTCTTGCACGTATAAGATGAAATATATTTAAGGCGCGGTGTATCACGATTAGAGATTGCATCAAGTTTGTGACTGTAATACATCAATTGTTTTTTTTTTGAACTTTGTAATACATCAATTGTTAATGTTAAGACTTAAGAGCAAGGTGTTTTAATCAATTAGGCTTGTTCGGTGATTCAGTTTTTGTGATGTACTAACTAATATAGGAGTTTAACTAACGTCTTTTCATAAGTATTTCGGCCGAAATGTTTATGAGTATAATTTTAAAATTTTGTGTCCGAAAAGTTGATCCAAATAGTTTAATATAATTTTTGTATCAAAATCTCGTAGAATACTAAAATTTATCATTTTTAATTTTTTTTACTATTTTAAATAATTTTTGAAAAAAGATCTTAAAAATAATAGAAAAATGAGTAATTTTAGTGTACATGCAATAATTAATGTAGATTCATTTTTTTATGATACATTTGAACCATTAATTTCGTAAGAATATAACGGTCATTTACAAACTTGATTAGATCTCAGATTGTATTGGAAAGGAAACAGATTAAAAACTTTTAGTTTTCCACAGTGCCTCCCACATACTCATAAAAACAAAAACAAAAATATAATGAATTCATATTTGATTTCTCTTCGTAACCTCCAACAAATACTCATAAAAAAACGAGAATATAATGACTTCATACTTGGTTTCTTCATATCCTCCATGATTCTACTACCCTCTCTTCTCACTCAACTGCTCTCCATCGACTATCTGAACTGAAGAAATTCAATTCCTCTCTCCTTTGTTGTTAGGATTCGACAGAGAATAATGACACAATTACAAAGAAAGAAAGAAAGAGAGAAAGAGAGACAATAAACACATATTTTTTACGTGAGAAATTCTCAAAGAGAAGAAAACCTATGGCTGCCGCCAATACAATTTTTACTATTCTCAAAAGGTCGTTGTTACAGAGTACATCAGAGAGATATATTTATAGATCGGAAAAAAACTTTAATTCTAGAATACAGTCGAAAATAATATGTGAATCGCACAGTCTAAAAATAGATTACTCGAAGAATCTAGTCTCATCCCGCCAGTTAATTAGATGAATTTCATGATTCTTCAATATGAAATGAAACACACATACATACCACTTTGTATCTCTATATCTCACTCTTTCCATCTCCTTTCTACGTATGTTGTAGGTGTGATCTCAGATATATCAAATATTCACCAATAACTCAATACGTATGTAGAGAGTAGTGAGCAACTTTAATAAAAGCGATAGGTGCTAGCAACTTTTCTTATTAAGAGATAAAAGATGAGAACAATTTAATTTTCTCTATATCAAAATTAAATCTGAAAAAGAAATAACCAGGTTGCATTACAGAAGATAATTAATTTTCATTATACAAGAGCTTCTTCGATCAACGAGTATCAAATTATCTACCAAAATTAAACAATATTTGGACTTGGTAATCTTTAAATTATGAATCAATATTAGCTAAAAAGAAAAGTGACCATTGTACTCTCATCTTAAATTTATCCAAAAAAAGAAAATATAGAAGTCCGATTCGCTAGCTAAAATGTTCTCTTCCATTTTCTTTCCTATTTTTGTTTCTATTTTGTATTGCTCCATCATTTTTGCTTATTATTTCTTGGACTCTTTCTCTTTATCCTTTGTTAAAGCACCAAATATTGATCGAATTATCATTGTAAGAAAAGACGAAAACGCATTAGGAAACATGAAAAATTATCGCATACTTCCCGAAGATTATAGAAGCAAATTGATAAATTGAAACAACTAAATATGAAAAGGTCTCATTAGTCACTACTATATTTGAAGAGAAGTATGATAGTCATTTTTTTTATTTTAGATAACATTAATTTATGATTCAAGCTGATTAAATTAAGTAATGGGGATATTTATAAGGTACTTAATTAATTTTGATGGGTAAATAACAAATTTTAAAGTTTCAATGTGTAAATATCTAACATGAAATTTTTTGATGGGCATATAAATAATTTTCTCGAAAATAAAATGTATACCAATTGATGGATGTATACTAGAAATATTCTAGAAAAATACCAATATTGGAATATAAAAAGGGTTATTTTTCAAAATTCATTAAAAATAATAAAAAGTTAAAAAAATGATAAAATTTAGTATTCTATAAGATTTTGATAAAAATAACTTATTTACCTACTTAAATTGATATTTCGGATATAAAATTTTAAAATTTTATTCGCATATTTTTTTGGCCGAAATACGTATAGAAGCACATTATTCAAAACCTGAAAAAGTCAGCTTATGAATTGACGAAACTCCTGATATAGATTCTGGTTTCTTGTATTTATTTTCATAGAAGCTAGCTATGCATTGACAAAACTTGAAAAACTCAGCTAATGAATGTGTTTAATAAGAAAAAGGTTTGTTGATCGATGTTTCTTTTGCACGTGAATTGATCCACTCAAGTAATGTAGCAAGTAAAAAACTAAGTTTTTCCATTTTTTTTAATCCAATAAGTCATAGTCTCAAGGGGGATTTAGATAGAGACAAATTTAGATTAGTGTTTGAATTTATTTTTTAAAAATAGATGTTAATGTAATAATTTTTTTTAGATTTATAAAATTATAATCTAAATGTTTATTATGTCTTGATTTAATTGAAAAATTAAACTAATTATATATCTAATTATTTGATGTGTTCAGATTTACTTAGCATTTTGAATCCCCATCTCTAATAGTCTCATAGATATTACTCCTTATGGAGCTCGTTAGATATAAAAGATGCTCATATATATGTTGTCCTTTCTTTGAATCTTTCATATGTTAAAGAGATTTTTTATTTTTGAAAGAAGTGAAGCCATGCAAAAATGTTGTCAGAGTAGATTTTTGTGAAAGCACCACATGTCGAACTAAGAACTTTGGTTTTGGATGGTCTCTAATATTTCCTATGCTAAATCATAGAATTGAGTGCATGCCGTGACTTCTAACTGAGAAATCGAACAGACAAAATACAAATAAAGGTCTTCTAATGTTTCCTATGCTAAACCATTAAATTAAATTTGAAGCTAGTGCTTGAAATGGATCATCTCGAAAATGCATATAACTCGATGTCAGTTACTAAAAATTAGCATAACATTATGGTGAAAGTTGATGTATATTAGATGAAATATATATAAGATAGATTGTAATTAAAAATTACTTTGTGCAGAATAATAACTTGGAAGCATTTATTGATAATCATAATAGAAACAGAGAACAAGCATCGATCACAGAACAGTAATGACATGAAACTGAAACTACTACATGAAAAAAAGAGAGAAAAGAAACAAAACCACTCTTGAAATGTAAATTTCAAACCACATAGAACAAGCTTCCAACTGATGAACTTATAAATGTATATCGATATTTGTTACTATTCATCGGCATGTGATGAAGCAACAATCGGGTAAGCGGGAGCCGACGCAAGTCTGCAGAGCCCGATGGGAGATCGGGAACCTCCCTTTGGATGAACATATATCCACCAACTCCCCATGTCTTTGTACCCCATGAATTCTTTACTATCCAATATTTCATTCCCCCTCTCGCAACACCGTATCCAATAATTGTCATGGCATGGTTAAGGACTTTACACCACAAGGGCCGGTATAGATGCCCCCATTATAGAACTTGAAGCTATCGCTTGAACCTTCAATCAACACTGATACAGGCTGGGTTGCAACAGCATACATGAGCTGCACCTCTTTATTCGAAGGAACATTGACGTAGCCTGTTATGGATGCGGCACGATAGGAAGCCAGCTTGGTATTGCAGTAGTTATTTGTGCCAGAGTAAGGGTAGTATGCCTCGGTTGCGATGCCCCTGTTTGAAATTACCCAATGGAATGCACTGGTAGGCCAGCCTCCTTGGCACTTGTTGGATGTAGTCATGCAATCGATTAGTTCCTGCTCCGACAAACTGAGAAGTACCCCTTTCCTGATCTTGACTGCACTCTCAATCGCCGCTACTGCTGAAAATGCCCAACATGAACCTGCAAATGTATAGATGACATGTTCTTAGCTAGCTACTAACTATATATAATAGTTGAGCTAATTGATTTATGAAGACTTGGATTCATAATTTCGGAGGTCATCTTGTGGTATATATTAGCATATGTTTGCTATCATATATAGCATATTTCGCTTGTATTTGAGTCACAAGTTTGAAATGTCCAACATCCCTACTGGGAGCAAGTTGAAGGACCTTGGCTCTCATTTCATGCTAAAAAAACTTGTATTAATTAATGTAAATGAAAACTAATTAAAGAGCACTAACCACATGTTCCTTGGTTTTTGACTGGGGTGACGGCACCATATGTCCGCCAATCAATATATGCTGGTACACTTAGATTATCCAACTCAAATTTTTCTGCGGGTATTGTCACAGTAGCATTGATGTGTGGCAAAACACCAGTGTACCTTGCCCCAAACTCCTCATTTGTGAGGTCCGCAAACTCGTTGAGGCCCAATGTATAGGTGAGAGCTTCCTTATTTTTGGATTGTACATAATCATAATTTGCTTTGAATATATTGAATCTTTTTGATTTTTCTCTCATATACTCGGCCAACGTCGCTGGTCCATTTCTCAAACTGAATCAGCATAAAACTGTTCTCGTCAAGTGATGATGCTGCAGCTGGAAATTGTACAAAAATAGGAACCCTATAAGAAGTGCTAAGGGTTTTAGTGAAAGAAAGGCGGCCATGGCAATGGAAAATAGTTTTTGTTATGAAGTGACTAGCGGTTTATTACACTAGGTTTGAGTTGCTGATATGGTACTTGCTTGCAAGGTAGGCTATGTATAGTATGTAACAGAGAGAAAGTAATAAATTTTATTTCTTGAAATGTCAACTTTCTCTTGTACCCAGCTAAATTGGAAGACATATTTTATTCTGAAGGTAGTTATCTTTTCCTTTTTTTTCTTTTTTTGGAAACTATTGGCAAGTGGCCATCTGCTCTCATAATAAAAATACATGCATGTTACAATCTACAAAACAAAAAAAAACGAACCAACCCCGTGCCTACAAGAAACCCATGCATATACCACAACTACACAGGAAGTTATCTATGGCAATTTCTATATATTCCTTTTTTTTGTTTTTGTATAACTGGTTCTCTTTCTCCGGTTTACTTTTAGCCAAGAAATATCTTCATTTTTAGCATGCATATTAATTTCTACCCATGAATTATCCAGGTATGTTATCAATGAAATTACTTATGCTCTTTCATGTCCAAAGCTCATCAAATATCTGTATTTTAAATTCCTCGAACTCGAAAACATGGAATAAATCTTCGAGATATAATTTAAGAGGCGAATTGCCAAAACCTCGTCAAGTATGATTCACGCTGTCACAACAAGGAAGCACACATATATATGCAAGCAACTTGGCAGCATATGGAAAACGCCTCTATGAGGATGCAAAGGGATACCAATACACTTATCTGATGTGCGTAGGAACCATCCAAATCAAGGCGCTTTCAAGCACCATGCACAGTAGAGTTTAAACTTTGAAATAGACAGCGTAGATCGAATAGGTAATCAATTTTGTGCACCTCTGTGTGCAGTAGCAGGTTTTTTCTTCTTAATTCTTAAAGGAGAATACTATATGACACATGTACTGTAATATCTGGAGCCTTAATTTAATGATGAATGAAATCTTGGCTTACGGGCATTTAGCAAAAAAATAAAATAAAATAATTATAAGACTGAGCAACAATATATTTTACTTTTGAATTAATAATTGAAGTGAATCTTCAATTCCCCATCCATTGTCCTGTTCCAAAACAAGAAGAAAATAATTCCCTTTCATTGCGCATGGCTTCTATATGCTGTTGCCACGTCGCTGAAAAATAGTGTTCAGATATTTGCTTCACACACACACACACACACACATATATATATATATATGCTGCATATATACATATGTGTTAATTTTGAGAATTAAAGAAGGAAGAAAAATGATAAAACATAATTTATTGCATTTTTGATATTTTGCAAAGTATACAGTGATGTTTTAATAGTGGATCCTTGTAATGGTTGTCTAATCCCCTATTATAACGTAATATTTTTATTTATGAAAAAATGTTGAAACTTATTTTTATTATAAAAATTGTAGCTCCCTTTTTCTATATATGGGCCAATGATGATAAACATTAGGTTGGATGCTATATGTATGGCCGCTTAATTATTACAAAACATCTTCATTGGTGAATGGCTTGTGATCCCCATATCGGCAAGTAATTGCTTGACTCATATCAATTTACTTGCGGTGGATGCCATAATTTGATATTTTGTCTCCGCGCTAGATTGTGCCATAACATTTTATTTTTTATTTTTTCATATGACTAAATTTCTGTATACAAATGTACAAAATCCGGTAGTTGATTTTTGATTAAAACTTCCGGCTCAATTTGCATCGGAATAACCACATATTTCGTTAGAATCATTATTTTTTTTACAAATTTCTTTTTCGGATATTCCTTTTAAGTACCTTAAAATCCTATTTATTGCCTCTAAATGAGGTGTTTTTGGGGCATGCATAAATTTACTAACTTAATTAACCGCAAAAGAGATATTCGGTCGGATTATGGTAAGATAAATCAATTTCCCACAAATCTTTGAAATTACTTTATATATTTTAATAATTCATCATTCTCGGTATTCAATTTACATTTCTTGTTTATAGGAGTTGAGGCCGGCTTAAATTCTAATGTACTGGTTTCTTTTAATAAATCTAGAGTATATTTTCTTTGTAAAATAAATAAATCTTTTCCTGAAGTAACTACTTCTATCACTAAAAAATATTTTAGAAGACCAAGATCTTTGATATCAAACTTATCTTTTAATTGAAGTTTAACCTTTTTAATTTCTTCTTGATTATTCCCGGTTATTACAATATCATCTACATATACAAGAACTATGACTGTATTTTCTCTCTCATATTTTGTAAATAATGAGCCATCCGCATTACTAATATTAAAATTATAAGAAACTAAAAAGAAGCTAAGTTTTTCATACCATACTCGAGGAAATTGTTTTAATTCATAGATTGATCTTTTCAACCTACAAACTAAATTAGAATTTATTTCTTGTTCATGACCGGGTGGCAAAGTCATATATACTTCTTCTTCAAGAAGTCCTTAGAGAAAAACATTTTTTTTATATCCATTTGATATAAACTCCACCCTTTATTTACCACAATTGAAAATAAAATTCTAACAATATCATTTTTACAATAGATGTAAATGTTTCGGTGTAATCTATATCATAGGTTTGGGTATATCCTTTTACAACCAATTTTACCTTGTATCGCTCTACGATACCATCATTATTATATTTAATTTTATACATCCATTTGCATTGTACAGATCTTTTATTTTTTGGTAATTGCATAATTACTCATGTTTCATTTTTTTTCTAGGGCTTCTAGTTTTTCTCTCATTGCTTTACACCATATAGGTTGTTTTTTTGGCTTTACTAAAATTGTTTGGTTCTTCTTTTGAGAGAGAAGTTAGAAAGGCTTTATAACTAGATGAAATATTTTCATAAGAAATAAAATCTTGGATATGATATTATATTGTATACGTGATGAAATCCCTAAGCCATGTGAAAGGTTGAGCCATTCTTGATGATTTCCTTACCACTTGTTGTTGTTGTTGTTCTTCATTATTATTTTCTTCTAATTCTTCCATTTGATCATTGACCACAGTGTCATGGTTGTAATTTGGTGTAATTTCTTGACCATTGGTTTGGGGTAGTACCATGATATTTTTGTCAAGGACATAGGAATTTACTTCCCCTTCCTTATTTTTGTAATATGATTCATTTTCACAAAATATAACATCTTTAAAAATAAATACCTTTTTGTTAATGGGGTCATAGCACTTATAACCCTTTTTGTAAGAAGAATAATAAAAAAAATTCTTTTTGTTGAAGTGTAATCAAATTTATCTTTTCTTTTATTATGTACAAAACTTACACATTCAAATACTTTTATATGATCAATATTCATCTTTCGTTGATAAAGAATTACTAAAGAGCTTTTATTTTTCAATTTAGTACTTGGTAATCTATTTATCAAGTGTATGACACTAAGGATGACATCCAACCAAAATATTTTTGGAACATTTGTTTGAAAAAGAAGCGCTTTTGTTACTTCTAATAAATGTCTATTTATTTCTCTCCGATACTCCATTTTATTCGGGAGTATTTATGTAAATTGTTTGATGAATTATTCCTTTTTCTTTAAATAAATTTGAAAAATTATTATTTACAAATTCTGTTTCATTATCGGATCTAAATATTTTAATTTTGATATTGAATTGATTTTTTACACGATTTGTACATTCAAGAAAACAATAAAAAACTTCATCTTTTCATATTAGTGAATAAAGTAATGTAGTTCTTGAGAAAATATCAATAAATATAATAAAATATTAAAATTCATTATAAGAGATAATTGGAGCCGGGTCCCATACATTGGAGTGAATTAATTCAAACGATGCTTCACTTTTACTAATTGATAATAAAAAAGAAAGCGTCGTTTGTTTTCCTAATCTACAAATATTACAACTAATATAATTTTTAAATGAAAAATCTAAACACTTGCTTAAGATTTTGTCAGAAGGATGTCTAACTCGCTTATGCCATAATTCATGATTTACCGATTTTGTGTTAGCACAAAAAATGAAGTCTTGATTTTATATGTAAAGCCCATTTTTTAAATTTTCTTCGCCAATCATCTCCCCGGTTTCTCGGTCCTAAAATTTAATATTATTTTTAGAAAAAAAAACTCACAATTCAATTCTTGGGTTAATCAAATTTGTTGTGAAAGATTCTAGATATAACACAATTTTTATTTCCTTAGAGAAAAGATTAAAAGTACCAATACCATTAACTAAATTTTTCATGCCATTTGCCACTATGACATGTGTTTTATTTTTTGATATTTCTAAATTGGTCAAAATTTTTTTTATTTCCAAACATGTGATTGGTAGCATCACTATTTATTATTATTTGATCAAAAAAATTAAATTTAGTAGTATTAAGAACAATACCACTCATATTTTGCTTGGCAAACCACATGGAGAATTGTGGGGACATTTGCTACATTTGATCATCTCCCCCTGATCGTTTGATCTGCTAGTTCTACCAAAACTTGAGGTGCCATTTAAATTGATAACTGGCTCAAGGGGGTCATTTACACCAAAACCCCTTTTCGATTCTCTCTTTTTCTCTCCCATTCTCTTCTTCTCAGCTTGATCGCCTCCTCTTTTCCCAGCTGCTCCACCTCTCTTTGGCCGGAGATGAGGATGCAAAAACCAACACTCATCACGAGTTTGGTCAGGCTTCTTACAGTGCGAGCACCTCTTTTCCTCATTTTGCGAGCTTGGGTTTGGTTTGAAAGGAGGCTCGTAGTTGCTGAAGTTGGGAGCTTTCGCCATGAATGCCTGGGCTTTGTCTCCCTGGCCTCTGGCTCGAGGACCGCCCATGGCACTTCGTTGAGACTCTTCTTGCTCAATCATCGCTGCTATATTCTCAAGTGACGGCAGAGAAGGTCCAAGGAGAATTTGTGACCTAAGTTTGCTCAAAACTAGAGTCCAGGTTTGCCAATAACTAAAATACCTTCTCTTGGTCTTTTTGTTCTCGGATTTTTTCGGGATATATGATTTCTAGTTGGAGAATATCTGGTTAATCTCACTTGATTTTCATTTCTTCAAAAAGTTGGGCAAACGATTTGGTCCATTGTTTATTTTACTATTATAAAAATAATTTTCATAAACATTTTTTTAGCAACAATTATTTAGAAAAATCATCTATAAAAGTGTCCGGTGCTAATTCGAAAATTTATATGAACACTTCAGCAACGGTTGTTAATAAACAACCGTTACTAAATAGTTGCTCAGAAAAAAAAAGACTTTTAGCACCAGTTTACTAAAAAAACATGTGTTGAATATCAAACTTTTAGCAACGATTTTTAAGGAAAAACCAATGTAGAAAGGCTGTCCAAAAAATAAAAAAAAAATTTTCAGTACCGATTATTAGTAGGAAATTGGTGAGGAAAATAAACTTTTCGCAACTATTATTTTGTAATAACTGGTGTGGAAAGTAACCATTTCGTAACGATTATTTTAGAAAAATCTGTGCCGAATGTCTTCATTTCGAATTTTTTGCCCCCAAACACCTGAATGTCTCCAGTTCTAAACCCTTATCTTCTCTTCCGATCAACTCTCTCCCTACCTCTCTCTCTCTATATTTCTCCCTAAACCCTTAATTTCTCTCCACTGTGCTCAGCCCTCTGTCCGTCGCTCCTAGCATTTTGTCCGCTGCTCCCTATCCCTGCCTCCCTCTCTGTCCCTACCTCCCTCTCCGTCCTTGCCTCTCTCTCCTAAGGTTAGTAATTTAATTTTTTATATGTAATTAGTTTAATTAGACGTTGTCAGTTTAAGTAGTTTAGATAATTAATTAGATTAAGTGATTAATTTATGCAATTAATTTATAATTTAGATGATTTAATTAGTTCAATTAGTTTGTCGAGTTTAGATGGTTTAATTGATGCAATTAATTTAGATTTTTAGATTAATTTTTAGATGGTTTAATTTTTGGATTAATTAAAATGATGGTTAGATTGTTGGTTTAATTTGTTTGCAATTGGTTAGATTATTAAATTATGCAATTAATTTGAGAATCTTGATAAATTAATTTCGGACCTTAATTATGCATGCAGTTAGTTAGATTGTTAGGTTATATAATTAATTTATGTTACACATTGTTAGTTTATGTTATTTAGACTGTTGGAGTATGGTTAGATTGTGTTGAAAGATTATTAAATTTGGGATTGATATCTAATTTTTCGGAATGCAGTCATGTCGGGATCCGGAGGACTAGGGGGTCCGGAAAAAGAGTTAGAGGACAAACTACTTATAATAAGCTCATCGCGAAAAATGACGGTGATGAAAAAGGATGGCACGCCATCAGGCTTGAACTGTAGCACATTCGGGAACTATATTGTGGGGATAGCGAGAGATCGAGTGTCCATCCCAATAAAAGATTGGAAACATGTCGACCCGAGTGTAAAGGATGCCATGTGGTCCGAAATAAAGGAAAATCGCTTAAACTTAAATCGTAAAATTAAATCGCTAAAATCTAAACCATAATTTGTCGATAATATTTGTTTTTTTTAGGATTTCTAGCATATTGAGAATGATGCCTACAAGCTGAAAGTTCTAAAAAACATGGTCGAGCGTTGGAAGGGATGAAAATCTCGGATGGTAAGGAAGTATATTTTGAATCCAACCCCGGATCAGTAGCATCCATGTGATTTGTACAATATCATTCCGGAGAATTAGAACCAATTCGTTCAACATGTGTAGTCCGAAGAGTTTCAGGTATAAAATAACAATTATATAAAATATATTTTGATTTGCCAAATTTTTTCTCATGCTAATAATCTCTTTTAATTTTATTAACAGAAAAAAGTGTGCAAGGGCGAGAGACAGCGAAGAAAAACATCCATCCTCGCAAACTTGGATTCGCTGGTTACGTCGGGGCGATGAAGAGATGGAATGAGTTGGACGTAATTTCATCATCCTCGTCCTCGCCATCTGCAATTAGCTCTGTAGTCGATCCGAGAAGCTATAGATGGTTGAGGGCGCAAGCAACCTCTACTAGTGAGAGACTTGCTGTCATCCAGAACCCGACAACTCAATAGGTCCTCCGGCGAGTGGTATGTAATCTTACAAACTTAAAATTTTAGTAGACAGAGGGAGGAGATTAGTGTTGAGTTCGACAAAAAAATACAAGATCTCTTTGCACAAATCTACATGCCGACACCGAATCTTGCTGCCCCTCCTCAAAAAATCGTGCCACAGATTCAAGCGAGCTCCTATTATGTGCATGCATGGCCAATGTGCGGGATCGAGGTTAGGGTTTGTATATATTTGATGCAAATCCTAGTTCTTTCAATAAATTAGATTTTCTAATATAAAAATATATTTAATTTTCAGAAGCTCACTCCATGTAGACTCGGTGTTTGGATGGTAGATAGTGTTGTCGTGGTAGCGGATGCGATAGTTTATCCGTCTAACTCTGAAGTTATGGTCCACCATCAACCTCTCCGGCTCGATCATGCTAAGGTGCAGGTCGACTCGATATTTGAGGGTTGTTAGTTCGTGAAAATCCCGGTACCGTTCGATGACATGGAGAATCTCGGTGAAGTGGCCGCAAGTTTTGTCCAATGACCGACAATTTTAGTGCAGCTACGCGAGCAGGTACTATAGTTAACCGAAGTTTATATTCTTATTTAATTTCCATTACTAATATTATGAAATGCAGGACAATACGTCGCAGAAGTTTGAGAAGGGAAACGTAAGGCAACGGTGCCAACGGTAGTGTCAGTTATTTGTCGGAAGGCGCTTCTCAACGAGAGCACGGTGAAGCTCCTTGTTGAAGCTTGTTTTCATATATATTAACTGTTGATGTCCCAACCGGCCGAAATTGACAATTTTGAGGCCCATTTTGGGGCGGAGTTGTTTGGGTTTGAGGGAGGCGTCATGCTCGGCGTGTCCGACATTATCGACATGTTGAAGTATGATTGGTTGGATGCATCTATTTTTCAGATTTTCTGTATGTAAGATTTTTTCTGACTTAATATTTGGTTAATAAATACTATGGAATGTAAACCATAAATGTGGTATGAGGTGTTAGTGCGGATCGGTGCAATATGTTTGTGATTACTCAATTTCACTTTCTAGATCCATACCTTTGCTCCGAGGCTAGTATCAAGAGCGATTATCCAGCCGCGGTAGGTTACATTCAAGATTTTTTGAATTAAGTTGACAAGACTCCTTCGTTTTTCTACTATATATTGAGGGGTTAGAACTATTAATATTTGAAAAATTATTTATCTATTTTATAAGTTATTATTTATGAAATAAAAATTATAGGAAACATTGGATTCTTCTTGTTCTACACCTCCGGGGGTCCCGTTGTTATGTTCTGGATCCTTTAAATTTCAACTGCCCGTAACGTTATATATTCAAACGACATTAAATACGTAAGTTATTTTATTCTAATTGGATCTAAATGCTAATTATATATATTAACTTTATTAATTTATATTGTAGGGCGTTTCGGTATTATTGGCTGCAGAGGGCATTACCAATAAGAACAATAAAAAATTCTCATATATCAGGATTAGGGTACGCAGTTTAATTGAATTTTATTTGTAATTTCTCAATATGTAGGTTTTGCATGCAAATATTGTGTGTTTTATTGAAATTACTTAATATTTTCGTAATTTTAGGGTTCGCACCAATTGGACGGTAGAGAGTGCGGTTATTATGTCATGCGGATGATGCATGACATAACCAATAATTTTAATAATGCGTAAACGTTGCATACAGTATGAAAAAAATAAATACATTTGTATATACGTTTTATTTTTTTCTTCAATCAAACTAATTGGAAATTTTGTTTTTCTTTTTATAGACTTTAGAGCCCTCGTCGTACTCCCCGAGCGATATCGAGGAGGTACGAGCTATGGTTGCGATATTTCTTACTTATACTATTTAATTTTATATATTGGAATATTTTTTATTTATTAATTGTGTGAATTTGAAGTATGTAATTGTGTGATTGTATAATTTTAATATTGTCATTGTGTTAATATTATTTATATTTGTTTGTAATTAAATTAATTCATTAATATTTTGTGATTCTGATATATTCATAGCAAATATATGTCTAAGTTCGACTAGTAATTTCCGGGCTAATCACAGAAAATGAATAAGTTATAAAAAAATTACATTCAGCAACGATTATTAAAAAAAAGTGGCTATAGAGGGTTTAATAATTGAAAAAAAATGAATTGGCACTGGTTATTATCAAATAACCGTTGTCAAAGGATCACTTTCAGCATCGGTTATTTAGTAGAAACCGGTGTCGAAAGTTATCCTTTGGCAACGGTTATTTGATAACAACCGGTGCTAAAAGTAACCTTTGGCACCGGTTATGTGATAATAATCGGTGAAAAATGTCACTTTTGAAAACAGTTATTTGCTAATAACCGGTGCTGAATGTTTTATTTTTAATAACGGTTATTCGAACAACCGTTGCTAACTTTGAACGATCATTTCATTGACACTGATTCCATAACCGATGCTGAATATATTTTATAATTGTTATCAAAGCTTTTTTTTTTTCCTGATAGTGTTTTGAGCGATTTCTTGTTGGATTTGAAAGATATGAGCAATGCTATTTTGTTTGTCGTACCTTTTTTGTATGGCACTCCACATGGCTGCCGAGGTTTCTAAATAGACAAATTGCTCACTGATTTGTGGTTCCATTGAATGAAGAGGGCAAGACATGATCGCATTGTCAGTTGTCTCCCATTCTGTTGAATTGTCTGATGGTTTTTTTACCAGTCACATAATTGAACTTTCCCTTGCCTTTGAGAGAAATAGTAGCAGCTCTGGCCCATGACTGGTAATTTTTTCCATTGAGCAGTGTAGATGTGAGCCTTTGAGATGTGTTGGCCTCTGTTAAGGTCTCTTTTTCAACTTCTATCATGTTTGCCTTGATTGTTTGATCTAATATTTACTGATACCAGTTGGATTTTATTGTTGGGACCAACAAACTCTTGCTGGTTTGTTGGTTTTGGTGGCACAATGTCTCTTGGTGGCCTTAATGACACTTGGATTTTTTTATTCTCAGGTCATTAGACCTGCTCTGATACCATCTTAATTTTGAGAATTAAAGAAGGAAGAAAACTCATGAAATGTAACTTGTTGCATTTCTGATATTTTACAAAGTATACGGTGGCGTTTTTATAGTGGTTCTTTTTAATGGTTGTCTAATCCCCTCTTACAACGGTAATATTTTTATTTATGAAAAAAGGTTGAAGCTTATTTTTATTATAAAAATTATAGCTCTCTTTTTCTATATATGGGTCAATGATGATAAATTAATCCATATAGATTTGAGGCCCATCACCCCTAACTCTAATTAATTTATTTTCTAATCTATTTCTTAACAATATGAAATATTCTTCTGTGTTGTGCCATATGTTGCGAAGTTATGTGATTCTATTTAGCAATTCTAATTGGTTTGATCATAGTCGGACGAACAAGAGATCTTCCTTTGAAAGGAAATTACTGCATATTTATGTTATAAGCAAATTATTGAGGTTTGCTTGATTGTCTGAATTAGAACATTGTAATTTATGTATAATTCACCAACCGTAAAGTACAATAGTACAACAAAAACAAAATTTGGATGAAAAAGCGCAGGCATTTTAATTTTTAATTGTATGGTCTGTTAATTCCTTGAGAAAAGGAGAGTTGCTTTAATAATTTTGTGGTTTAAAAGGAATATGCACTATGTTATAAAATACCTATTTTATAGTGCAAAAAATTAAAAAAAAAATGAATCATGTGCTCACCATGATCCCAGGAACCAGTTTAATATATTGATGGATCAGAAATAAAACAAAATCGATCAACTTGAAAAAGTCCATTACGATGTTTCCAATATTGTGACGTTGTTCCATATATATATATATATCATTTGTTCACATTATAATAATATCATAAAGTGGAAATAATTTTTAGTAATTTATAGTCCATTTTGTTTTTATTTATAAATTGTTAAATTAAAAAAGTCTCAACCCGCTTCGAAGCGCAGACTCTAAATCTAGTTAAAAAAAAGCTTCTGCATTCCTAATTTCAAACTTTTTCAAAATAGTTTGGTTATTTTTTCCTCAGATTAAAGCTTATCATAATAAGTAATTAACTTTCCAATGCATGACAGTACTTTGATTTTTTTCTTAAATTTCTTCTAATTTCAGTTCTGAAATATGGGGTTTCTTTCAGATAAAATTTTGCTACCTCTAAATGACGTTTTCACTTCATCAATTTCTTTTTGGGCTATTAACCTGTAGGCATGAGGAATTAGTTAAAACTTGAAAGAAATATGTCTTGGCAGTAGGTATTAGTCGAGTTTGCGTCTTTTGTATTACTTCACGTTATAAAGTGAGTAGGTCAAATGATTTGGATCATGTGATACTCTTTAAGGGACAATTTTAATAGAATGTACAACTTCAAAGTTTGTGTTGAAGGTCCACATTTTGATCATTGTAGGGGAGTATTCCATCAGATATGAAATCATATTCTTCTCTATGAAGGAATCTTGTAAATCTGTATGATTATAGGGGTCTCCAAAGTTCCATCTGGTTTGTAGGATTTCAACTGAATTTAATTTATTTCGAATAAAATGGTTCAGTTTAAAAATTATGGCAGTTAGATTTTCGATTTTTGGTTTGATTTGGATAATTCAAAATAAAAAAGAACTAAAAAAATAAAATAAATCAAAATGTTAGTAAAAGTTATTTTCATATTGTAGTATTGTATATATTAATGCATAAATTATCAATAGTCAATACTTGTATTGTTAGTTAGAACTTAAACTCTTCATACTGATTCAATTTAACAGAACTAGCCGAATTAAAGTTCGGTTTATTTGATTTGGCTTGTACTTCAGTTGATCAAATTCTTCGGTCAGTTTGATTTATATTTATACAAAATGAAGAAAGGTTTATTTGTGCAATATTGATTCAGCTTGGACTGAGCCGCCCATATACAACGAAAGTTACTACAATCATTCTTTTTTAGTTTCAGTGGATGTGAAAAAATGTTATATTTTTTGGTTATTTAATTTTCTAGTTCACATGTAATAATCCAACGTAAATAAAGAAACAATCTCAACATAATGTAAGTGATTAAATCTATATACTTCTCTTAATAACATATATCAAATTTGGTATATAGACAATTGACATGGTGCAAAATTAAAATATTGCCGATTAGATCAAGATCGCATGAAGTCTGTGACTGTAATACAACAATAGTAATTAATGTTGAGAGCAAGGTCTTCTAATCAATTAGGGGCATAGCTCCTGTGTATATATATCAGTAAATTTGAACTAGTGCTTAAAATGTCATTTCCGGAATGCATATATATAACTTGATGCATGTTAATTATAAAAAAACTAGCTAGCGTAACAATATGGTGAAGGTTGATGCAGATGTAGGAAATATATAAGATAGTAAAACATTAATTTATGTTGAAAACTAAATTGGACGCATTTATTGATAATCATAAGATATACAGAGATCAAGCATCACAGAACAGTACTGATAGGAAACTGAAACTTCAACACAGGGAAAGAAAAAGGGACAAAAGCACTCTTATATATAGAACAAGCGCGCGTCCAACTGATAAACTTATATATATCAATATCTGTGACTATTCATCTGCACGTGGCGAAGCAATTGGATAAACAGGAACAGATGCAAGTCCACAGAGCCCTGATGGGAGATTGGGAACTTCCCTTTGGATGTAAATATATCCACCAACTCCCCATGTCGAGCCCCACGAGTTCTTTACTATCCAATACTTCATTCCATTTCTCGCAACACCATATCCAATAATTGTCACAGCATGATTGAGGACTTTACCACAAGGACCGGTATAAATGCCCCCCTTGTAGAATTGGAAGCTACTGCTTGTACCTTCAAGCAGCACTGATACGGGCTGGGTTGCAACAGCATACATGAGCTTCACCTCATTATTCGAAGGAACATTGACGTAGCCTGTTATGGATGCAGCACGATAGGAAGCCAGCTTGATATTGCAGTTGTTATTCGTGCCGGAGTAAGGGTAGTAAGCCTCGGTCGCGATGCCCCTGTTTGAAATTACCCATTGGAATGCATTAGCAGGCCAACCTCCTTGGCACTTGTAGCATGTAGTCACGCAATCAACCAGCTCCTGCTCTGACAAACTGAGAAGAACCCCTTTCCTGATCTTGACTGCACTCTCAATCGCTGCTACTGCTGAAAATGCCCAACATGAACCTGCAAATACATAGATGACATGTCCTTATATAATAGTTGAGCTAATTGATTTATGTATACAAACAATATACTCCGTGATCAATTGTACTTCTTATGAAGATCTGGATCATAATATTTGAGGTCATCTTGTGGCATTAGCATATTTTTGTTATCATATGTAGCACATCTGCGTATTTGAGTCACGAGTTTGAAATTTCCAGCATGGATGGCACAATAAGTATGACTTTAAATCTCATTTCATGTGAAAAGAACTTATATTAATTTGAGTTGATATGTAAATGAAAACTAATTGAAGAGCACTAACCGCATGATCCTTGGTTTTTAACTGGGGTCACAGCACCATATGTCCGCCAATCGATGTATGCCGGTATGCTTAGATTATCAAACTCAAATTGCTCTGCAGGTATTGTCACAGTAGGATCGATGTGCGGCAAAGCACCAGTGTACCTTGCCACAAACTCCTCATTGGTGAGGTCCGCAAACTCATTAAGGCCCAGTGTATAGGTGAGAGCTTCCTTATTTTTGGATTGGATATACTCATAGTTTTCTTTGAATATGTTGAATCGTTCAAATTTTTCTCTCTCACTCTCATATACTCGGCCAAAATCGCCGATCCATTTCTCGAACTCAATCAGCATGAGACTGTTCTCATCAAGTGATGCTGCAGCTGGAAAAGTGACACAAAATAGGAACCCTACGAGAAGTGCTATGGGTTTTGATGGAAGGAAGGTGGCCATGGTGGGAAATAGCCTTTGTTATGAAGTGGCTAGCTGTTTATTAGACTAATTTTGTGTTGCTGATATGGTACTTGCTTGCAAGGCAGGTTATATATAGAATGTTCCCTATGTGTTTGAGAGAGAGATAGAGTAATAAAAATTTGTTTCTTCAAATGTCAACTTGCTGCTGTGGATAATCCAATTTAATTGAATGACATACATTTTATTCACAAGGAAGTCATCTTTTGCAATTTGTATTTTTTTTTTCTGGCAAGAAACGAGAGATAGACTGGTTCTTTCTTTCTCCTGTTTACCTCTAGCCAAGAAATAACTTCAATTTTAGTATGCAGATTTCTACGCATGAGTGATCTTGGTACATGGTCATTCATGTCCAAAACTCATCAAATAAAAGATTCTGCGTTCCTAATTTCAACTTTTTTTTTTCCGAAATAGTGTTGTTATTTTTTTTCCCAAATAAAAGCATATCACAATAAGTAACTTTCTAATTAATGCATTTGTAAATAGTAATGTTAATAGATATATAGATAAAAATTGTAAAATGGAAGTGGCAGAGAAAATATCATGTCATGGACTTTGATTTTATTTTTAAATTGTTTCTAATATCAACTCTCAAAATATTAATTTTAATTTTGGTTTCCTTCAGACAGAAATATTCCTACTTCTAAATGATGTTCTTCACTTCCTCAATTTCCTTTTGGGCTGTTAGTCCATAGCTAGGCAGGATGAATTGGTTGAAGCTTGAAAGAAATAGGTCTTGGTGGTGGGTATTTTTCAAGTTTGTATCTTATGTATGGAATGGGCAGGCCAAATGATTCAGATCATGTGATGTTATGTACGCGACAATTTTAGTAAGATTGACAACTTCAAAACTTGTGTTGAAGGTCCAGATTTTACCCATCGTAGTGAGTACTTCATCGAATGCAAAATTGTGTTATTCTCAGTGCGTTCGTTTGGCAAATCAAGGAATAACACTAGAATATTGTAATTAGAACAGTAAAAGTAGAATAGTGATAGAAGAGTGCAATTCGAATAGTATTAAATAATAGTATTAGTATTATAATTTAAGAGTGAGATGTTGTTTGATAAAATATTAGTTTGAATAGTGAATGAGTATATTATATAAAAATGAAATGAGAGAATGAAAAGTCCAAAATACCATTTATGTATCAGAGAATTATATCACTACTCTTAATGCATTTAAAAATGTCCATTTTACAAACAAATCAGGATAGTTGACATAAATATTTTATACTATGTATTTTGTCTTTATTAACTTTAATATTGTTTTATATGTCATGTTGTATGTAAATATCACTACTTAATTTTTTAATTTTATTTTAAAACTAAAAAACATCACAACATAATATTAAAATTTATTGAATTACTTAATATAGTCTAGAAAAAGGTTAGATGAGTTAATAAAGAATTTTTCGCTGTTCCACTCACTAAAATCGAATGCTATTCGGCTGTTTGATCAATGAGTCCGAATAACGGAATAGCTTCTTCCGAATGCAATTCCCTTTTTCTATTTAGCATTTGGCACACGTTTTTAGTTAGAATGGTAATTTGTTTTGCTATTCCATTTCGGAATAGAGGTGCCAAACAGAATCTATACGAAGAAATCTTGTAAATCAGTACAATTAGTGATCTCCAAAATTCCATTCAGTTTTTTGGATTTTAACCAAACTAAATTTATTTCAAATAAAATGGTTCAGTTTAAAAATTATGACAGTTAGGTTTTTCTATTTTTGGTTTGATTTTGATAAATCAAATAAGCTAAACAAATAAAATGTACCAAAATATTAATAAAAACTATGTTCAATTTGGTTTATTTGATTTGATTAGTGCTACAGTTAATCAAATTCCTTGTTCGGTTTGGTTTATATTTATACAAAATGAATAGAGGTTTATTTCTGCAAATTTTTTATTTAGTTTGAACCAAATCGACCATGTACAATGAAATTTACAAGAATTGTTCCTTAGTTTACGGAGGATGTGGAAAAAGAACATTATATTTTTTTCGGTTCCCTTTTTTTTTTTAATTCACATGTAAGTATTCTACATAAATAAAGAATAAATATCTCAACATAATTTAAGTGATTAGATATTTCTTCTCTTAACAAAAGATATCAAATTTGATTCATTATTGATAAAAATACATATCATTGTTGTATCATGTCGTTTGAATGTAGCCCAAAACTACAAAAGATTAATAATCTAAAAGATGGCTCTAAGAAAGATTTTTTTATCTACCAACATAAAATCAAAGGTCAAATTGGATACTATGTGTTGTACATTTTCACTCCAGCAGATCCGTTTCTAGATGTGTTTCTACTCCTTTTTGTTTTATTTTATAACTAGTTATTATTAGCCATAATCAATTGCTAATTTAAAAAAAAATATCCACCTGCTCTAAAATTTCCTGCTTATTTGTGTATCTATTCCACCCCCACCCCCCCCCCCCCCCCCAACCCACAAAAAAAACAACCCCCCAAAAAACAAAAATAAGAAAATGAACATTTCATAGGATTAATTATAATTAGTGGAACAACGCTGTTACTGAGCTGTTCGGAATAGCAATTATGTGTTTGGATCGGCATCCGAGTGGGAATAGATTAGCTATACTATTCCGAGAACAGCTAGCGCTATTCTCTTCAATCCAAACATACCCTTAGAGCCAAGGATCAACACTACTCAAAGCAACAGGGATATCATCAAAACCTGGTACGCATGCAGACTTCTTTTCAACCGTTAGATTAGGTCATTCAATTGGCTTGACCTGGCCACAGATAAGGCTGAGGAGTTAGGATCCAGTCAAAACACAATTGCTAGCTAGCTTGGCGGAAATAGCAACAATTAAATAATTCTTTAATTTATAATTTTTCCCTTAATATATATATGATAAGAAAATGGAGAGAGATACAAAACATTAATTAAATAGAGAAATCTCTGGTATGTACGAATCTCACATTTTCCTGCATAGTTTTCTTCAAATTGCAGGCGATATTCACTTCTACTAATCATTATTGAAGATGATTTGAGTGCCAGTGGAAGAATACTTTAATCTAGAATTTCTGGTACAGTTGTAGTTACAAAGTACTGATCACTCGGTCATGTCGCTAAATTAATACAATTAGAGAAACCAGTAATTAATATTTTATTAGCGGTCAACGAAACTGTGCATCATAGAAATGCTTTCAGTGATAAGAGCAAGTTTGATTCGAATTATTATTATCTAAAATAAATTGTATATGTCTTTTAAATTTCTTAAAAGGTGCAATTGCCAACTGGTTGGATGATATAAGAGGCAGAATAAGAGTAGCAAGCTCAACTCAAACTTACATCATTCAACTCATTAATTGAAAATTACAAACTTGGATGATGTGAAGATCTTTTAGATCTGAAAAATCAAGCAAGTGGGTACTTAGATAATTGATTTTATAATTCATTTTATTAAACTTGATGTGATGTGATGTGATGAAGTTTAATGTGTTAATGCTTTTATGCAGGATAACCATGACAATTTTATTCAGTTTATTAAATGTGACTGGCATAATTTGGTCTTTGAGAAATTTCCTTTTTTAGAGGAATAGAGCACAAAATGGTCTTTCAAAAAAAGGTAAGTAGAAACCTCTGTGGTAACGGTATCAATTTACCACCTCAAATTTTATTATAGAACAATTGTTTAGATTCTACTATTTATATACTTAAAAGCAAATCAATCCTATGAAAATTTAAATACTTTTGGAAATTTAAATTTTCTCGTAATTCTGAAAATTTGTATATTTTTCATTTGTTTTAGTTCTTTGCAGCTCCATCTTGTGCCTGTCTGCAACTAAGATCTACAATTTATCAGCAGATCTTGGCAGGTTATACAAATGATGTTTTGCAAAATAGAGTCAGGTACTAAAAGTGAAGTGTTTCTTCTTGGACGGCTATGTATTTTAATGAGCTTCAGAGTATTATTTATTTGTAAAAAAAATTATTAGAAATATAAGGGCCTGCACTTTAGGCGGGATTTTTATTAGTAATTTTTAAAAGCATGTAATATCAATATAAGATTACATCGAAATACATGCACAAAATAGATCCAGCTTTATCACATACATGTGCATAATATTTTTTACGTATGAAGAATTATATAAGAACGTTTTTTTTCTATTTTTAAGAATATGTCTATATGTATATTTTTTTTATTTTTTTTTATTTTAAAAAAATATTATCAAAATTATCAAGTTAATCATTGCTAACAGATCTTCACTCTATTTATTTAAGTTCATAAAAAAAAGACCTAGTGGAAAGTCAAGTCAAGACATGATAGGTACAAATAATTTTTTTGACCTAATAAACCATGTACATGGTCTAATGCACCATGGAAGAATCCGAGTCTATGAAGGAAATCATGTACTAAAATCACACGGAACCAACAATAATAGGCAACTGCCATAATTCTTTATATTACGGGAAAAAATAAAATATTGAAAATTGAAAATAAAATTAGAAAATGTTTATAACGAGAAAGATCAATTTCTCAGAATTTATTATTTGATAGTCAAAAGGCCAAAATTTCAAAAATCGCCGGTCTTTAAATTGGAAATAAATGTAAGACATGTTTTTATGACATAAATCCTAGTTTTTTGGTCTTTTATAACAGAAGTAAAAGATTAAAGAAAAGTCGATTCTCAAAATATGACCTATTGTTTTGTCTATTATTAAATATTATTCTTCTCTCTTTTTTTTTTTTGCAATATATGTTTTAAAAAAGCGAATTTATACATGCAGAAAGACAGTCTATAATGCATATGAAATGTGTGACTACATATCTTTATTTGTGTTAATTTTAAAAAATTTACTTGTGCATATATTATGTATTTTATATAACAAATATATAAAAAAAATTGTAAAACAAATTGTGATCTAGTTCAGCGTGTGTAGTTTTTAGAAGGGAACGAGCATGTTACAGATTCGAACAATGCAGAAAATTAGTTTTTAAACGAGTTTTGATTTGAGCGGAAGTTTCTGATTTATTGTAGCGCAAGTATGTGGTAGCGAAAAGTTCCTCACATTCACATTCTAATGGTGTGATTTAAAGCATGTGCACGGCATGACAATTGGCAGTAGATTAAAATTAAGCACATCTGCTGCATATCAATTTTTATAGAAGAGTTAAAAGTCGTTGATATTATGGATTATAGATTAATGGTATAAATAGATATAATAATTGATATATTTTAGTGTTACTGGTGCCAGTTATAATTTGCCATCTAGATTTGTTTTTACATCAGACGTAAATATATCATTTGATTTTTTAAAGAGATTAATATATTAACATTTGGGAATGTTTGAGAATTAGTGCATACTAAACATTCAAGTTAAGATAAATACTGAAGATAAAGGTAGTTTTTTATTTCAGCCTAGTACCAATAAATGATGATCATAGTTTATCATTAGTAATTGAACAAATTATTAGAGGTCAAAATATATCAATGCTAGAATTAATTGTGAAAAATATTCCGCATTTTTCCAGCAACGCATTTGAATCAATTGGTGGTAATTTACCAGGAAGCAACCAATTGATGATTATTCCGCACCCAAGCCGAATGGAACCGACCACAATCAATTAATCCTTATTATTCTTATGAACCATAATATAATATACCTCATGAAAATATTTCCGAACCAGCGAATCCATATTTTAGTGTTATGTCAAATCCCCTTGAAGTAAAAGAGAATATAATGAGGCAAACCAAAATGACTCAAATTTAAAGAGTAAGACCAATCGTTCAATGGATGATGAGTTTTTTCATGATAGCAACGAAGAAGAACTGAATAATGATACTGAGGTGGAAAAAGAAGAGTTGAGTAAAGTAGAAAAAATTGATAGCGGTTCAAGTAGTGATAATAGTAATTCTGAAACTTGTGAAAGAACCAATATCGAAAACCATGAGCCATACCTTTTCTAAACCTTTGTCGCAGGCATCCGATTGATACATTCCACCAAAACATTACGGATTAAACACAAGCAGATGCATACACATTTGGAGATAAGAAAGTATTTGAGCATCCCTTGACTGAAAAAAATATTTAGTTCAAATGCTCAATTGGAGAAAGTTGCTGAAAAATATCACATTGAAGAGAATCGACATTACATATCAGTGAGTAGCAATAAGAAACTTTCTCTGGCCTGATCCTAAGAAATCAGTCAATGTGGAAAAAATCAAAATGTCCATTGGCCGGATCATGAGAAATCGGATAGTAAGTGAAGAAACTTTCTTTGGTCAGATTCCCAATATTCAATCCAAGATGTAAAAATTTGAAACTTACTTGTCGAATTTTGAGAAATCGGCTAGAGATAAAAAATTTGAAATTGTTATTCTAGCCGAATTCTGAGAAATCAACTAGCTTACGCTCCCCATACAATGCTCTTTGTTGTTTTTTTCCTAATACAATTGGGTACCAGCCCCATTTCAACATACATTATAAATTCATAAAACTACTCTAAAAATAAATTCACTAGTCGAAACAAACTACATAACGAATGTAATAAAGAAATAACATAATAAATACATAAATGGTTAACAACCAATTAAATAAAATACAAACAAGTTGTGCACCAAGTCCAAAAAAAAAAACCTAATCTAGAAATTAGTTTGGAGTAAACTTTACAACTAGTACATTTCATTTCTTACGCGGTGGACCATACCTTCTTTAAGTAACATGCTCACCTGACAGACTTGCATTATCGACATCGATTGGTTCGATTGGCATTGGGGTTGATTGTGTGACATTGCTCTGCATGAATTGTTATGACATCGGAAATGCATCAATGGTTAGAGGCAGATAGTTGTGCCAGTAGTTATGCTGATCATCAAGAGTCGGTGGATTAAGCATGGCATCACTTTCATCTTCGCTTTCGGCATGTGAATCAATATTTTGAGGGAGGCCATGTTACTCGAGCAAGTCATGCATGCGGTGAGTCTACCGGACATCATCTAAATTTGCTCGGCAAATTTTTAGCACCCATTTTCCAAATTTTTTTGGATGCTTTCGAAACAATCAATTTTATCCCATATACCACCTGATTAAGTTTTCATTCAATCTGCAAAATAATTTTATTAGTAAATTAATAAATTGAATTTTTTAACAAATTGAATTACGTACATACCAAACGAGGCATCTACTCGTGCCTAGTTGGATACGGCATGACATGAACTCGCTATGATTGTCCAGGCAACGGCTCCTGTATCCTTGATAGAATCATATATCTCACATGTATAGATGTCTTATCGCGATTAACAAATTACAACAAGTACTCATCTCACATATGAGGAACAAACATGTGCGAAAAATCTACCATATGATCCTCAATCTGATACCAAACCTAAATTTTGTCATAAAAAATAACATACCAATCTGGACAGTCACCGCGATCCTGGTTTCTGTATTCAATCCCATGTAATTTCTAACATACTGTCAACTATCTAGAAGAGGGAGGGACAACCTACCATCTACCGAACTGCCATATCACCTGATCCGGGTAGTGACACTCAATCATCTAAATCCGGACAAATCATAAGCCTGACACTACCATAATTCTAGGGGGCAAAACACCTACCTCATCTCCTAGAAAATTATCATATGGCTCCCAAATAATGTCTGCATCCCACAAATCCCCTACCATTTTATGAAAACACTCGATTTACCTTTAGGATTATCTGTGTAATGCAATGGCCCGCACCACCTCATCCCATAAGTAGGTCTTCTATCGACATCCACTCTACCAAACTCCAAAAATCTGATTTGCAGTCGGCCCATGGGAAAATGAGTCCAAGACCACATCTGCAATAGCATCAAAGGGCCTAAAATGGATGTGCTACCTACCATTGCGCCCTTGCACAAATTATGATACATACATGCTAATACTGCATATCCCCAATTATAAACAGGCAGATCATCTAAATCTTGAAGAAACTAACAATACATAACTGACATGCAATTACCAAAGTTGTCCAAAACAAGAACGGTCCCGATCAACTCCAAGATGTAAGCACTCGTATATACTCTCATAGTATCAGCATTGGCATTGACGAGTAACTCTACAGAAAATATTCCCTAAACCATCTCAACCTGATGTGATACTCAAACATTATTTTATTCTGTGTACCATCTCTCTTTGTAATCAATTTATTTTTATATGTGTCGAAATATATTGCTGATCGGACAACATTCTCCAAAAGATCATTCCAATCACTGTCGCTCTCACCGGTCACAAGTAGACCGGTGGTAGGTAAGCCCTACAAAATAGCTACATTCTGTAGTGTGACAATCATCTCTCAATCGGCAAGCGGAATGTATGGGTCTTTGATCTCCACGTCTCAACTAGAGCCGTAATCAGTGCCGGGTCAATGTCAATTGTACCAATCATGTCTATTTGGTGCAAACCCATCTTTCTCAGTGTTTCCGACATTTTATCATTAAATGGGATGCTCCTTCTACTCTGCTTCATCTTTAAAATGTTGACATACTAAAAAATTTAAATAAAATAAGTTAGTATTTATAAGGTTAAATTTTTTTTAATAATGATATAATGTACTAATTTCAAATCTAATTACCTAACTATAAATATTGCAAATGCAATGATCATTATTAGGAATCTGTAAAATATTTGACATCGTTACATGTTCCACCCCCCTCGCTTGCACATTAGACGGTCCAGTGCCATCACCTTCCCTATGACCAATATCGCCTCCTCCTCGTGTTTTTGTCATATTTTCTCACGAAACTATATCGATAACAAAATTTGTATAAGCTAACTTTAAGGCCATAAAGATAACATAAAAATCAATATCACCTAAAAATTTTGCTAAAAATTACTTTTTTCACAATTTAACAAAAAAAAACCTAAAATTTCGACACATTTCAACATAATTTTTTTCCCATCACCAATTAACATCCAAATCTAATAATTTTTTTTTTGCTTAATCCATGCACAAATCAAATGAATTACTAACCTCATATCGAACATTTCTTATTATAAAACAAAATTCAACATATTTTTTTCCATCACAAATTAACATTCTAATCTAATAATCTTTTCCATGCACAATTCAAATTCCAATACCAATACCAACCTCATATTGAACATTTCTTATTATTCATCACAATTCGATATAAAAATCTAATTTTTCATAATAATTTATTTTTATTACAATAAATTAACAAATCAGTAACTTAAACATACTTAAAATTCAAATACCATCACTAAACATAATATCAAATATCTCTAATTATTCATCATAATTTAATAAAAGCAACTCAACTTGCAATAACACCCCTATAATATTTATATTAAGCTAATGAACAAAATCGTTAAATTAACTTGTGTAGTCTTCCATACCTCTTCTCAGGTGCTCGATAAACCGTAAGAAAGGTGTGTTGTCAGTTGCCACGTTCAAATACCTTGACTCCGTTGTTGGAGAGGTAGAACCCGAAATAAGAGGCTCACGAGAGAAATGTGAAGTCTATAGAGGTGAGAGGGAGGGAGGAGAACTCGAGGATGGGTATTTGGGGGAGGAGTGGAGGGTGAGTTTTCGGTTGAGAGAGGCAGAAAGAAGAAAAAAAGGGCTGGGGAGAGAAGAAGGAAAGAAAGAAGGAAAGGAGATGGGGGGGGGGGTTCATAGGTTTATTCGGTAAAATAAACTAGGGTTTCAAAATCCAGTCAGATATAATAACCAGATTTTTAGAAACCGACCAGCTTCTAATCGACTTTCAGAAAGCGGGCCATTCTCCGTATGGGCCGCTTCTCCAATATACGGACAGACTATTGTGCAAGACGTGATTTTAGAAACCGGCCTATTACTTTAGGCCGGATTTTCGAAGTTCGATTTTTCTTGGCTTGTAAATTTGCAATTTCATTTTCGATTTTGTAATTCGTTGAATGTTTTTTTTCAACATAAAAATCAGCCGATATATTCTTTTCATTTGTTCGGTTGATTTTTTCAAACAACAACAGGAGCTCATCGAAGTCAAAGCACATCGATATAAAGTTTCTTGCTATGAAGGAAAGAGTTCAGAATGGACTAATCAACATCGAGCATATTGGAACAGCTTCTATGGTTGCAGATCCACTAACTAAAGGTTTAGTTCCCAAGCAGTTTCATGAGCATGTCGCTCATATGGGTATCTGTATAGCAGATGATTTATAAGTTTAGTGGGAGACTATTGTACTTGTGCTTGATGCTTTATATGATATACTTTTGTATATATCATGCAGTTTTCAGTTATAAAGCTTTCAGATATTCAGTTTTTCAGTTTGCATTCTGAATTTGTGATTGATATCAAAATTATTATAAGGTGACCAAATTGAAGATAGGCATGTAGATCACATTACATGTAATTTTCAAACTACACATCCCCTTCATGATTCATGTCATTCAGTTATATTTACACAATGATTTATGTTGATTTGGTTTCGTTTTATGAAACGAATACTATGTAAGTCCTTGTGAATATAATTGATAGACGGAATTGGTTGATGACACAAAAGACTATGACAGCACAGTTAGAGTACTCAATTCGGTTTTATCAATATATATATTATTTGGATATACATATAGCCCAAGTGGGAGATTGTTGGAATTAATTTCTATTAATTACAAAATTATATGGGCTTATATGTAATATAAATATATATTGAATAATAGACTGTCAAATATCTAATTAGACCCGTTATGAAGTGATCCAATTAAGTATTATTTATCGGGTTTCAATATGTGTCATAAAAAGTGGGGCCTTTAATGTGTAGAATACGTATTAATAACTTTATGATTTAGTGATGGTCTAAATTATATAAAGTTTAGTAATAATACAATTATGTTATTGGTCCCTGGAGAATACAACTAATAAGCAGTTTTCTGATTTTGAAAGTAAACCGGTTAAGGGAGAAATTAGATCTTGTATGGATCTGCTAAGGTATAACCAGTGGTTTGCCAACCTTTCGATTATTGACACTCATTATAAAAGGATCAAGAACCGTCCTTTTTTTTATGACCGTCATAAGACAGTAACCAACAGAAATCCTCTCTCTCCAAAAGAAATTCGGGTTTTCTGAAAAGAGAAGAAAACCGCTGGGCCGATTCTCTTCGTCTCTCCATCGGAGAAGAGAAGGATCACCGTGAAGGCTTAAGGAATCCGGTGATCAACGGGGTTGTATCTCTCCAGAAGACCGACAACATGGACCAATGAAATTTTATTTAAATTAAGAGTTCATTAGAGGATCACGGATAATGTTCTAATATTTTCAGCTCTCAAAATATCAATTTTAATTTTGGTTTCTTTCAGACCCAAAATTTTCCTACTTCTAAATGACATTCTTCACTTAATTTCTTTTTGGTGCTATGAGCCCGTAAGAAGGATGAATAGTTGAAATTTAAAAGAAATAAGTCTTGGTATATAGTGGGTTTTCTTCGAGTTTGTATTTTCTATATTACTCCACGCTATGAAGCGTGCAGGATAAATAATTTGGATCATGTAATACTATTCATGAAACAATTTTAATAGAACGGACATCATCAAAGTTATGTTGAAGGTTTGAATTTTCGCCACTCTAATGGAGTATTCTGCTGAATGTAAAATTGTATTCTTCTCTATGAAAAAATATTTAAATCTGTATGACTAAGGGTGTCCAAAATTCTATCCAGTTTGTTTGGTTTGAACTAAATTAAATTTATTTCGAATGTGATAGTTAGGTTTTTTTATTTACGGTTTGATTTTTGATAATTCAAAATAAATAAACTGAACAAATAAAATGAACCAAAATAGTAGTACAAAATTATGTTTATATCGTAGTACTATAGATATTAATGCATAATTAAATTAATTAACAAGTTAATACTTGCATTGTTAGTTATAACTCAAAATCTTCATATTGGTTCGGTTAAACCAAACTAATTAATGAATCGAGTTAAAAGTTCGATTTATTTGGTTTGGTTTGTACTTTATTGATCAAATTCTTCAGTCAACTCACTATATATATATTCATACAAAATGAATAGAAGTTTATTTGTGCAAATTTTGATTCAGTTTGAACCAAACCGAGCAATGGACACTCCTATATATCTGTACAACCAATGGAAGTTAGTTAATTACAAAAATCATTCTTTTTTTAGTTTACTGAGGATGTGAAAAAACATTATATTTTTATGGTTCTTTTTTCTAGTTCATATGTAAAAATATTCTACATAAATAAAAATAATCTCAACATAATTATTTAAGTGATTAATTAAATATATATTTACTTTTCTTAACAAAAGATATCAAATTTGGTTAAATTACTGATAAAAATATATAACATTAATTGGTGTACCATATCGTTTGAATGTACACAAAAATTATAAATATTAATTATCTATAAGTTGGCTCTAGAAAATATTTTTTATTATCTACCTACATAAAAGCAAAAGTAAAAAATGCATATATAGCATGTGTCATTGCACATTTTCACTCAAGCAGATCCGGTCCACCAAAGAATAATGTCAAGACAAGAAATTAATTACTTTTTTCATCTCCAAAGCAAAATGGCCTTGTGTTAATTTGCCAACCAACAAAACATTGCTATATATGTGAATTTTGTACACAATATTTAATATTCTATTAATTCTATATATCCTTTTTTTGACATAAGGTTTAGATTTTATAAATATTTTATATATGATTCACTCATATTTAATTTATGGATGAGTAGTCTAGAGAGATTTTGCCCTAATTAAATAATCTAAGCGGGCATCTTTCAAAAAAAGAATAGAAACCGCATATATATATATATATATGTGTGTGTGTATGTTAATATATCCTTCAATAAAAGATTACATAAGAAGAGCAAGCAATTAACGATAATGAGTAATTGGAAATAGTCAACACTAATCTCACATCCCAATTATTCATTATCTGTATATTTAGTCTAATACCAGTAACAGAAAGCATCAACGTCACAGTTGTTTGTACGTATGTCCAACTAATGATTCTCGATATATATATATATATATATATAGTAAGAATTTTGATATCTTAACTTCTATTTAAAATGATTGAGATTGATTTTCAACGGACACGAGATTTTGAATCCGCTAATTATACCCTGTGAAGAACTAATGAAAATGACATTATAAAAAGAAGAGTACAAACATATGTGCCTCGAATGAGCTATGCAAAAATAAATTATTGAGTGGTGCAGACAATTAATCCTTTTTTTTTAATTTAGTTGAGAATCAATCTTTAAACTAGTCTGCTAGTGGCTAAGACAAGGTTTTCTCCGTATAGAAAATCGCATGTTTGAAATTAGGCTTGATCATATCTAGAATTTTGCTAGCGGATTTAGGTTTTAAATTTATAGCGCATCTTTAGATTGTTCTAGATGTTTTAGTATTATCGGCAAGAAAAAAAAATTAGTGAGAATTAAATATTTACTAATTGATAAATATATAATAATTAATTTAAATAGTACTAATTATTTTATAAGTATGGAGGTTAAAATGGAGAACTCTAACACAAAATATTGGGGCTAACTTGGATATATATAGCAAATTATTAATTATTTTATTAATTAATTTAATAGTACTAATTATTTTTCTCAAATTATAATAAAAAGTCAATGCAAATTACTAAATTTTAAAAGGAAAAAAATGGGTTCAACTGACTCCATTATTTCCATATAAATCCGCCACTGATTATCGATGGCTACACCGAAACTCTCTCTTTTGCCACATTATGTGGTGGTTCATGCATTTAGTCGGTTTTTTAGCCACGTTTTGTGTGACTTGTCATGTCAGTGGCATGTATGTTTAACCACATTTTATGTGACAGTTTGAAGATGCCATGGAACAACACTAGCCATGGATGGCAGGATTATGTGACATATATTCTAGATGTGCTTGTATATACTTCATTTTTTTATTTATTTTATAACTAGGTACTATTAGCCACCATAATCAGTTGCTAATATAAAAAATATAACCTGACGGTAAAATTTTCTGTTTAAACTTACACTGCTTCTTATTTGTGCAGTTATCCCCCCCCCCCCCCCCCCCCCCCCCCCCCAACCCTAAAAAAAAAATAAGCATTTAGAGCTTAAGGATCAACACTCAAAACAACAGCAATATCAAAACCAGGTGCTCTGACACAATTGCTAGCTTGGCGGAAATAGCAACAATTAAATACTGCTTTAATTTATAATTTTGCACTTAATGTTTGATAAGATATAGTCCTCCCTTTTGTTCCTCCATATAACTCAAGAAAATACAGAGAAATATAATCTCTGGTAAGAATATCACAGTTTCCTGCATATATAATTTGCTTCAAATTACAGGCAATATATACTCGCTATTATTATTTATTATTGAACATGTTTTGAGTACCAGTGTAAGAATACTTCAGATTTTTTCTGATACAGTTGTTGTTACAAATGTCATATCGCTATTAATTAATAGAATTAGAGAAACAAGTACGTAGTTGTTTCATTAGCGGTCAACAAAACTGTGCATAGCTTTCAGTGATAATAGCAAGTTTGAATCTAATAATTATTATTATTATTATTATCTAAAAGAAGTGTATATATATGTTTTTAAGTAGTTTAAAACGTGCAATTGCCAACTGGTTCGATGATAAGAGGCACAATAATAATGTAGTAAGCTCAACTCAAACTTACAAAATTCAACTTATTAATAGAAAATTAAATTACAAATATGGATAATGTCATCCCAACGGATGAATGATGATAAAATCAAGACTAATTTCCCCCGTTTTTTAAATGTTCTTACAAAATTAGTTTAATCAGAACTTGAACTCGTGCTTCACAACAGATCTCAAGATATTATCAAACATTTTTTTTTTACTTCTTATGAGGATTTAAGACGCCTAATTTTAAATATTAATAAAAAAATTATTTGAATTTCGGATCTGTAACCTCTCAAAAAAATAGCATTGGATTTTGCCATTAAACCAAACACTGGTTCTCAACATATTACCAAACATCAAAATTCTTCCACAAAATATATCCAGCTAAACACATTTATTTACATATGCATAATATTTTTTTTTACGTATGAAGAGCGATGTAAGAAAAAATCTTACATTAAAAAGTTTGATAATTGGGATACAGAGTACGCTAGAGGTACTAGGGCTGTTTTTTTTGGGAAAATATTTATTAAAAAAATATTTAAAATAATTTGTATGATTAATAATAATATAATTAGTTATATAAAAATTTTCATATAGGAATAAAAAATGCTTCTATCATTTAGACAATTATTTAATATGTTAGACACAACAAACACATTTTAAATGAGAAAAAAAATGATGATGTGGCATGGCTAAGAAGCTTCTATCATATAGATATGCAAATTAGAAAAAAAAAAACACCAAAGAACTTTTTCTTCATTACCTCGCTAGCAGGCATTTATTTCCAGTATCATGGTGCATGTACTTTTTTTTTTAGTAATATTTTTCAACGACTTTAAAAGATTTCTTCAAACCAAAAAATTATATTTAGTACAATTAAGTTTGAATTGCCTACATTATTATTTAATTTTGCTTATTTACAATCAAAATGGAACATTTTTCTGAGAAAATTAAGTGAATACTTGACAAAAAAAATTTCCAAATATTAAACTTTTTATTTTCCAAAGGCACCATCAAAGAAAGTATAAATTAATACAACTTAATTATTATATTTTTTTCTAATGTTGAAATATATTGAACAGTCTATATGTAAATCCGGTGATTAAAAACTATGGGTAAATAGTTTCTTGACCATCAAATAAAATTGAGACGACTTAATTAGAGTTTTCCAAAAAAACAAAGTATTGAACTTAAATTCAAAGAAATATGAAACGATTTACAAGGATTGATCGACGTAGAGAACTAATATTTGCCCTAATGGCTAAGACTATTTTAAATTCGGATAAATTATCCCTTGTAGATATTTAATATTTGTTGGCTTTACTTCATCTTATCTAAAAAGAAAGGACATATAAATCTAATTTTCACAAGTTTTGCTATAGTATATGATTAAAAATATTTGGCACATGGATGTGACATGCAAGCATGTACATATATACCGTAACGTTATAAATGTTATGTTAGAAAATTAGCACACTAAACATGACATAACACTATATAGTCAAGTGTCAAGTTTGTACATGACAACTAACAATATAGACACGTCAAATAATTAGTAGACATTTATATTCACTGCTAGACACTTGGGATTTCTTCTTCTTTTATTCGATTTATTTCAATTTTTTTCTCCTTTTTTGGACTGTTACAATATTCAAAAAAAATAAATTTTGAAGTTCAAAATTCTTTTCACAATTTTCTGTACATTTTTTCAGTCTCTTCGGACTTTATTCAAAACTATTCCAATTTTATTAAGATCTTAATAACTTAGTCATTCAAATTCCCATAAAAAAAATACATTCAAATAACTGCTAGCACGTGGATGCATGACGTGCTAGCACATATCATGTCCTACATTTAAAGATCCCAAATAAAAAAATATAATACAACACGTGATATGTATAGACACTATACGACCCTGCTATAAATTATTATTCCTGCGTCTAATCTAATAGAGGTAGTAAGTAGTATATAGTTGAGAATTTTTTATGGGGTACAAAGTTTTGTATTATATGCATTCAAAGGTTGAGACTGGAGACAAGAAAAACTCAATGCTCGCATAAGAAATCTCTGATCGGATCTAGTACAAATTAATAAATGTAGTACAACATGAAAAATGGAAAACCTTCACACTGTAATTAAAATGATTTAGATGCACTTAACTATGTACACATTTTATAATACCTGTGTATATACCAAGCATGCAAGCATCCGTCTCATGTACTAGATCAAACACCTTAATTATAAAGTCTATAGAAAGAAAAAAGAAGACCAAGTGGAAATTAAGTCAAGACATGGTTGGTATATATAAAAGAACTCTGGAAACAATAAACCATGTACATGATGTGTTTCCGGATTTAGAGAGAGAGGTGCACACGGATTTTCATGGAGAAATATAAAATAACACAATAGTTATAGCTTGAGGTAATAGAAAATTTTCGAGAATGTTTTTGCTTGTAGATGAATAGCCTCCTCTTTTTTAATTCTCTTTTATTTATTTAGGTTATTTTCATTTTCTTTGATTTCTATTTATTTTTTTCTTATTTTTTTCCTTTATGTAAATAACACTGCTAGTGTTATATTATCGATAAAAAATTTGAGGGCTTGACTCTTATTTTTTCATCAAAAAAATAAATCATGTACATGATCTAATGCACGTTATGCATCACGAAAGAATCCAATCGAGTCTATGAAGGAAATCATGTACTTATGGGCCCACATGAAACCAAAAATGGGTAACCATTAGGATTTTTTTATGTCAGAAAAAAAGAAATAAATTAGAAAATCGGAAATAAAATTATAATTAAGTTTGTAAATAAAGATCAATTTCTCAAAATCCGGCCATTGACTACTAAAAGAGGTCAAAATTTCAAAAATAATATTTGTTGCGGTTAACGAAAACTCTTATTTCAAAAAAAGAGTTAAGGGTTGTAAATTATGGATTATAGATTGATATAATTAGATATAATTAAATTCCTTTTGACATTTCTTTCCTACTTAAATAGTTAAATTCAATTGGACAATGTAACTATAGTTAATTATCCCAGTTGTCAACATGACAATTATTTTTATTTGCTTGATCACACACCTCCCCGGCTCTTACATCATTATTCTTTTTCTTTTTATCATTATTGTATTTTGTAGCATAAAATTAAGCTTATGTTATACAACTTTGAAGAGATACAACAATGATGAGATGTAGATTTTACTATAGATTTTATATTCACAAACATAATTGATACTCTATAAAGAATGTAAAGCTTCATTTTTTTTAACTATGTCATGTCATCAATAATTTCATTCATCCGATTCATTTACCTATCTTTATTTTTAGATCCCATGTCTTTTATATCATGTTTCTCTCTCCTCATTTTAAAGATAAGTGCTTGATATACTTAAGATGCAATAACTTTTAAAGCAATATATTTTTGTATTTTTTTTCTGTTGAATTAGTGTGTGATTACTAGCTAATCATATTGCTTACTTTTGTGTGTTTCAATATTTCAAAAAAAATTCTCAAAATTTTATGAATTCAAAATGATTTTCTACATGTTTTAGTTTAATTAAAAACTAACGTTTGTAGATATTTTTTAAGTAGGAATTCATGTAGTCACATTTTAATTCCTAATATTGCTTAAAGTACGTGCTATATGTACTTCAAGATCAGAATGTACCTGTTATATGAATTGTCAAGTGTGCTACACATCATTTTCATTGATTGGTAACATGCTCTTTCCACCATCTTCCTCATTGCAAAATATTTTTTATAAACTAAAACATTAAAAGGAGAAAACGTTTTCTTATTCCTCGGGAAGTGACTTCTCTTTCCTTCTCATCCTAACCACTGTTTAAGAATCTCTCAAATTAAATTAACACATAAATTCTCCACTTTGACAAATTCTTTTGCCTTGTCCATTATTTTTATTTTATATTTCTCTTTTTGTTAGTTTTGGCTGGTTGATCATATATAGTGTACCGGAATATAGTTGAGGCATTTAATGCTTTGTTCAATCTAGCATGTACTGTATTGGATCCGGCTTTAACCCATGATTTATAAATTTTGGAAATGTTGGAGAGATTATGTGAAGATAATTGTGCATTTTGAATTCTAATCTGGACCAATTCTTTAGTTTCAGGTACCAAGTCTTCCCCTATCAAATCCAAAGTCACCCAGCTGGCCAGCTGTATAAAATATTCTGGAAAATTTACTATATTTTGTCTGCTAAATTATTTCATTGTTAAACGACGTATATCATATAGTTAGCATGTCATGTATGTTCCTGTCAGGGATTATCCTTTTACTAAACTTCAAAATCTACCTTTGATCAACTAGAGGCTCTTATGAAAAGAGAGCGACAATACATGCAACAAAATGAATTTTGATTCTTTGATCCAGTGACTTTCATCTTTATCTAAAAAAATTCAAAATGAATTTTAAGCAAACTCTTCGGTTCAAAGAATTTGCTAAAAGAAGGAATATAAAGGAATCACACATAACGACCATTATAAAATAGGACAAATTTGTGGTAGAATTATTGTCACAGATGGCAAAACTGATGAGGAAAACTGATCAATGCAAACTAAGCATGCCACAAATTTTCAACTAGGCTGAAAACAAATAAGATGTTGGCAAAATTTATCTTTGTTATAAATAATATAATAGAACTGTTGCCACCTAAAAATACAAAAGAGAAAAGAAAAAAATAAATGTACACAAGACATCCTGCTGAATTTTATTCACACTTTCACAGGGGTGGTTGCTGCATTGTTCTACCGTCTAATGCACAACTTATTTACAAAAATTTTTCGTTATTTTTGCACTAAAATGTTTCGCAAATTTAAATAGACCATCGCTTGCCTAAGAAGTTCTTCATCCTTTTCATTCTTTTGACCACCTTTACTGGATGTAGCACACGTTCCACTAAAATTCTACAGTCCAAATAAAGCAGAAAAGTAATAGGAAGAAAAAAAAAAGATGCTTACACACTTTGAACTTGTGAAGGTTAATAGTACTGCCTAATTAGTAATTTCTAAATTATTCATACTAATCTAAGAGTAAGATAACAACTAATGTGCATTCTTAGACAATTATTGCAGATAAACTATTTCGCTGGATCTGTATAATATGAAAAAAAGAAAAAGAATAGCTATGCAGTGTTAGCTACATTCTTGATCTTACACATCAATTGGAATCTTCATTTGATATCCATATCTACATGCAGAAAATAATATTAAAATTTTTTGATAGAGGAAAATGGTAAGTGCTTACATTAAAACATGAGGCCAAATATGAAAACCAAGAGCTAAAGATGCATATCACTGAAGAAGTCAGAGAGCCTGCAGGTCAAACCAAAATTTACATGCAAACAAAATACATCAATAAGAGATGTTTCAGCCTATTGAAGTAGCACATTGCATGGATTTGAACACTAAGACCTATTTGTGGTGGTCAATATACAGCTTCATGTTTGGCATTACAGGGTTTTTGATAAGTGCCCTACTGAGCACACATTTGCAGTTGAAAATTCAAATTATTCTGCATATGCCCCTATGAGATAAACATCCTCCATCTAATCTTCCCCATGCCCTTTTATGCTCCGATTAGATACTCCAAGAACCTTTTCGCTGTTTCTTTGCACAAAATCACACGAGTATAGTGTGGGTATCTTACAAAAGAGATCCTCCAGTGTTTTCTTTTTAACAAATAATACTTCAAGGGGTCTTGCTATGGCATACATGCGAAGTACGGAAGTAGAATTTATCAAAAAATAAAAAAATAAATAATAATTCATCAAGGGAGGGAGAGAAGGAACCTAATCATTTTCACAATGACAGTGCTTCCTTCATCTGCATCAACATGCCTTAGCTTGATCTCTTCTAAACTTCCATCTCTATATGCATGCTGAAATGAAGCCAAACACTATTAATCAAACAGACACAGAAAAGATTCCTGTGATAACTAAAGTAAAAAAACATCATCACTTTAGTCCCTGGTGGATCATTTGGGATCTTGTCCCTTTACCATGCTGGTCATGGTAATACCCCTATATACACCCCAGAATCATTCTTGTCTATTGGTAGTTATTGCTACATAATTGACTTATAAAAAGAACATACCTTGTAAAAGCAGCTGCAACCAAATGGGCAGGACCCATTTCCAAAATCGAAGTACTTGCAATCAATAGACCTGAGAAGGAACACTTATTGTCAAATTCAATTTAAAGAGAGAACCATTATCATTTGCATCAATGACAAGAAAACTAGAATGAAAAATTCATGTCAGAAAGCCAATTGATTTATTTTTCTCGTTGTGTTTCAGTTTGGATCCTCGGAGACCTTCAGATTCAATGCCTGATCTAGTACTTGATGCTTTTCCATGGTATTTAAAGAAATAGAGAAAAGAATAATTGAGCATGGCATTTTGTAACTGTCAATAATTGGAACACACTGGCAGAATAGTGATCCAACTATTGAGGAACTATACCAACTGGGATACTTTAAAAGCAAAAACAAAGGAAGGGGTCATTGAAATGGCACCATACTCTTTGAACCTAGTTACAGACTGGACTGGTACAATGACATGCACTACACATAATATTTATTCTCTTATGTTTGTCAGGGCATTATTTTTTGGTGTTTTTACCAGCCTATCTAAGCATACAAATGTAGTTGTACCATACTAGTACCGGGCACCAGTTAAGATTGTCAGGTCTAGCAAGGCCAATCCCAAATATACCACCTTAAAGAGAGAAGTACAAGACCCAAAGGGCCGAAAAAATCAAAAACAACAAGATAGGAGGAGCACATACTTGAGCTTGGCCTTGTAACTATCCATAATTTCCTGCTTCTCCTCCTTGGAGAAATACCAGATAACACTAGGTATTACATAGTAGGACAGGCGGCGGCAGATTGGGCAAGCACGCACTGCCTGGTTGACGTCAATGCCTGAGTCGTGCTGAGAGTTGCTGCGCCAGTTGCGGATACACGACACACAAAATGGGTGGTCGCACTCTGACAGCAGCCCGAACTTCCTCTCTGCTGCCGTCGGTTTCGACAGCACCCGCTCCAGGCACACACTGCACTCTATGTCCTGGCTCTTCCTCAATGCCTCCAGCCGCCTAAAATAATGTAGGGTTTACAGGTGAATATTAATCAGATATCTGGTATAAACTAACCACATTCCATCGTAATTTTTTTTGTCTTGGCCTAATTGGTAAAACTAAGGATAATTGAGGCTACAGTAAGAATTTCTACATAAAAAGAATTAAACTGGTACTCGAGGATTCTCTAAGTATAGGCTGAATTTTTGTAGGGAAACACTGAAATCCATTTTTTTTTTATGTAAAACAATGAAATCCTCATGGAGGCAAAAGTAGAGCAGTAAGAATCAGAGACTGCAACAACAGTGTTAGATGACACCTTACCTATCATATGTGAATACAATAATCTTTTTTAAATAGCTTTCGTATCATCTGCTACAAATGACTTCTGATAGAGATAAGTTAGTTTCAGAAAAACAATCTCATCAGATATTGCCATCCTTAACTCGGACAGATTCAAACAGTATTTAAACTTACACAGTTACTTGGGCATAATTCATAAAGTTCTCTGATATTCAGGGATCTATTTTCTTGTCTTCACTTAACTCATGAATCATGAAACTGAGGATAGTTGAGGCTCAAGCAAAACGATCAATCAGCGATTTGTCTAAAGAGATTTAAAGGGGGGTACTAAAGTGTATTGATGATATACACTACATGAGAGTACATTACTGACTTTTGGAGGGGAAATATAAAATCCTTGAGAGATAATGTGGAGTGGAATAAGGATGAGAGATTGCAAACCATCTCATATGCAATTCTTTCCCCATAATACATGAGCACAATAAATTGACTTCCCCATAACCCTTTGGATAGAGATATGGGTTAGTTTCACTAAATTATCTGATCAGATGTTGTCATCTCCAATTCACACAAATATAAAAAGTATGTAAAGAAAAAACAAAAGCACAATAACATACATTCAAAACTAACATTGAGAAAAGCATATCACGTACCTGTTGTTCTTCTGGCAGAGCTTCAGGTGCTCTTCCCTCTCCTCAGGACGGTACGGGTGGAGGCACTGCTTACCACATATGGGGCAAGTGTCCCCATGCATGTGCATGCACGTATCACCATATGGACATGAGCCAGCAGCAGCAAAAGAGCAAATCGGCATCTCCTCAGGATTACCTGGTATGGATCTGGTTTGCTCCTCTGAGTGGATGTGGCTTTCAGTTGACCATGCGGGTTTGACAGGAGAGTGGGAGGATGAATGGAAGCTAGAATAAGAGGCTGAAGGCTTGGTTTTCAATTGAACAGGTAGATTTTGGGTGATAGGTTCACTGCGAGAGGGCTTGACATGGTCGTACCGGCACCTGGCACCATATGAGCACACACCTCTCTGGTAGAATGTGCAAATCTGGTATAGGCCATACAGATCAGGTTGGTTGCATCTAGAATTAAATGAAGCACAAGTAGTAATACAAAGAGCAATAGAAATTTACATTATTGGGTGGATCATTCCGGTCATGCGAGAACTCACAGTATTCTCCTTTGAGGCATGCGCCATGCATGTAGAACTTGCACAAAACCCTGATCAATCAAAGACAAATTTCATATGTACTTTTGAAAGATATCCAATTTAGTTTCATGCAATATTTGGTGTGCATAAAAATTTCATTGTTGAACTTGAACCAACAATTGCCATTTGGTATTCATGTAACATAGTTGTAAGGTTTGGTACTCTCATGTACCTTAAGGACACTGGATTTCAGTCCCTTTAGTCCTTGTTTCTGAGATCATTTTGTCAGAGTCTTTTTTTCTGTTTGGATGCATTTTAATTGAGCTTGTACAAGCTCTTAAATATTAAAGTAGCACTGGGATAAACATGATATATCCGAAATATTGGCCATAACCAAATAGATAATGTTGATAAAACAGAAAATGGTCTTTCAAAAAAATAAAAAAACATTAATATACAGAAGACATAAACACCTAGGATTTAGTTTGAAGCATAAACACTCTACAATTCCATATTGAAGGAGAACAATACTGCAATAAACCCTACAAATTTACAGAGCTTCCCTCCCTGCCCACTCTGCCCCCCCCCCCCCCCCCCCCCCCCGAACAAAACCCCCTCTCCCGAGAAAAATTAAATAAATAACCGGTCCTAGTTAATGCATATACGGTTAGGTTAATACGAGATTAAGAAAGGGCTTCTAAACACAACAGAATAACTTCGGTTACAGTTGCGAAGATTCATCGACTAAATTCTAAATTACATTAGATCGTATCGGGAAATCAATCAATCCAAAGGGCAATAGTCTATAGATACGTCTACAACAATTACTACAAGATGCAATCTCAAAAGCTAATTCAAAATCGATTTTCAATTCAATCAAAGAGAGGGAGCTGATTTGAGTACCTTTTAGACATGGCGAGAGAGAGACACACTGTGGACCGATTCGTAGATAGCAAGAGAAACGAAAGAGCTCTCTCTCTCTCTCTCTATCTCGTCTTAATTTGATTTTCTTTTTTCTTTTTCTTTTTCTTCACCCTTTCTTCCTTCCTTCCTCTTCTCTGGCCTCTCCGCCAATTGTTTAGGGTTTGGTAAGATAATGGGACCCACCTCCGTTATACAAAAATACCCGACCCGAATATGGACCAACCTGTTAATATGAAATGACTAGAATACCCTGTGTGTGCAGTCGGTCGTTGAGTTCGTTTTCTTGATTTTCTGTTACATTTTTCTATCTCGATGCCTGTGGAGCCCACAAATCAGTGGGTTGAAGGTACAATCTGTGTTTTGAGCAATGGGAATAGCAATAACCGTATTCCGTTGTGGTTCTCTCTCTTTTTTTTTCTTTTTCTTTTTAATAAGAGCTACAATTAGTCTTAACATTTATTTATTTTTAAATATTATTTTAATTCTTTTTTCAAAAAGGCACTTTTCAACTAATGAAATGGTAAGGTGTGACATACTTATTTAAGGAATTCAATATGTGTGTATTATGTCGTGTGGTGTCAAAATATGGGCCACGGCATAGTATGATTTTTTTTTTTTTGCATGCGTGCGTACGTGCTGTGTCGTGTCAAAAATGAAGGAAAGACGGTATAACATGGTTAAGTCGCGATGTGCTACACGTGCCGTATCGACTTGACACGTTGTGCTAAACATTACATATTTTAACCGTATCGTGTCAAGTTAACACAACATGCTACACATATCTTAACCATGCTAAATATATTTAGTGGGAAAAAATTCAAAAAAATCTTAAAAATTATAAAAAAGTTATAAAAATTCTTAAAAAACATTCAAAAATTTTAAATTTATTTGTTGCTAAAGAAATTAAAAAAACAATTGGAAAAAAATTAGAAAAACTTTGTAAAAAATTCAAAAAACAATTAAAAAATCCGAAAATTATTTTAAAAACATTTATTTTTAAAATCATTTCCATCAATTTACAATTTTGCCCCTAAATATAGCCATTTATAGGTGTTAAATGAGGGTATTTTGATCATTTTCTTATTTTAAATTAAATTATGTTTACTAGGGTATATTATCTTGGAGATGTTTAACATTGCTAATGAGGTAGGGGTGTTACGGGGTACACGAATTGGGGATAAATATCATATCTAGCATATTTTTTAATCCCTATTACAAAATTTTATCAATAAATTATAAAATCAACCGTCCGATCAACATCCAACGGCCTACAATTTATGCATGTTATGTCTATCTGTGCTAACCATACTAATTATGGTAAACGTGTCTACCCGTACTTACCCGTGTCTATCCGTGCCTATACGTGTCTAACTATGTCTAACATGCCTACGCGTGTTCCCATATCGTGCTTATGCGTGTTCTATTAAGTTTTTTTTACGTATTGTGCACCGAAAGTAATTTTTTTTAATTGACAACAATATAAATATTTGTTCTTGTGACAAATATGAAATCTTATGTATTTAGTTATCCTATAATATATACCACATATAAATTATTTTAACTTTACATAAATTGTAGGATGTTAACATTATTCTCTCGAAACTCTTCTTGCATCATTGTCGCTTGTCGAGCCTTCTTCTCTTACACGTCGCCTCTCGGTTCATCTTGAAACTAAAAAGGCAAACTAAGAGCTCTTGATAGAAGAGTTTCAAAGTTTGAGACTTAGATACAACCACCTAACTTCAATCAAAACTTGCTCCTTTTGATATTAGTGATGTAAAATTGTAAGATTATATGACAAAATAAAGGAAGAAGAAGAAGAAAACTTTTTTCTTCTATGTTTGGCTAGTCTCAAGGATAGAGAGAGATAGTAGGTCCTAATCCAAAAAATTATTCTTCATCCTTCTTCATATTTATAATATATAAAGAAAATTAAATGATAATTTGCACAATTGCAAATTAGTCATTGTTGGGATATTTCGCCTATAGCTAATAATACCCTAAATTTACCTAATTCGGTTGCAAGCGTACAACTTTGTCAAGTAGTAATTGAGGTGTCGAATCCACAGGTACAAACTCGTAAAGTACCGGTTCTTACTAGTTCACTAAGCTAGATGAATTAATTTTTGTTGGTTCTCTAAACTAAATCGGATGAAGACAAAACAAATAATAAAATCCTGAGATTTAAATCAATAACAAGAATTCTATGGGCTTTGGCTTACTTTCCACTAGACTTTAATTTATTTGGTTTGCGTATTTATATTTTCTAAACATGTGCGGGTTAATATATAGATTTTGGTTCTATTAATTAGTTGTAATTCACCGTTAGGTACCTCTCACAAGCAATTCAACATTACCAAAAATACCCGTCTAAACCTTTGGATTCACCGTTAGGTACCTCACCTCTAGCCTAGTTTTATTCTCTTGATCCGGGTTCAAGCAAGTGATTGATTAGTCATTTACTCAAAATCCTAAGTACACATATTACTAAAGTTGGTTAAACAAGCAATTCATGCATTTAACAATTCGCAAAAGAACAAATCACAATAATCAGTTAAAAACAACAAACCAAGTAAAATTAAAGCACTAGTTTCGAGTTTTACATGCCATCGCCCCTAGAGAGGGAATTAGCCTCTCATAGAGGCACACATCATCTCAAAATAGTATCTAAAACGACAGATAAGAATTTAAAGGAGAGAGAATAGAGAGATAAAACAAAGCAAGAGTAGTCTTCTTCTCCTTCTTCTCCAAGTCACGTGCTAGATCTCTTCAAGCAACCCAAAAATCCTTCGAATCTTGGTCCCAAATCAGTTCCTAGGTGTGGAGAGTCGTGGAGAGAGGTGAGGAGAGGTCTGGGGGCGGCTAGGGTTTCTTGAGAGTCGAGCCCAGGCCCCTTTATATCCCTTCCAAACGAACAGGCCTGTTCTGGGCTTTTCAGATCTGAAACAGGGTCGATTTTGCGACCTGCAAAATCGGGGCGAAAAGGCGCCAGAGAATTCGCAGGAAAAATTGTTTCTTAGCCATGAGAGATTTCGACCCGCAATATTTACTACGACCCGCAATAATTGTGTAAAACTCCACCAGCAAGTTTCCAGTGCTGTATTTGTGCTCTGCCTTGCCTTCAACATTTCTCTCTTGCTCTCGAATGCTCCAAACTCCTGAAATCAAACCAGAACATAGCAGTATCTCGAACTTGGTGCAAAATTTGACTAAATGATCTAAAAATTATGTAAAATGGTATTGTTTTAGAGATCAAATCCTATCAAAAAGTGTATGCAATTAAGACTTATCAAATTCCCCCAAGCTTAAACCTTGCTTGTCCCTAAGCAAGTCTAGCTCGAGAGCCTAGGACCGGTCTCCAAACATGCGAAGGTCGCGAATGGTTTAGATAATTGTAATTAACTCGAAAGGAAATGCTTTCCAATTTACCAAATACTTGTCCGGGTCTTTGGGAAATTTCTTAGGAATTTTCAGTTATTTAAAATTTCACTCCACGATATTTTACTTAAGGAATATACCCCACAGCCCCACTTTCACTTCTCTATATTATGTGATTTTCAAAAGAATGTTATGCTTTCAAGTCTACACTTTTTTCTTGCACTTAGTTCCGATTATTGGATTTGACCCCCTTTTTTTTCGAAAAAGAAAAATTTAGTGCTAATCTTGAACCTCGCGCTTTTCATTAGAATGATTTTGAATTATTCAATTGCGCTTTTGAGGCTGCCTCGTGCCGTATGCGGATAACCCGTGGGCGTAGCCCTAGCACTTATTTGAGGCTTAAGATCACTTTATTTTATTTTTTTTATATATATTTTTTTCAGTGTGTCAAGCATGTAGCTTCGTGCGAAAACGCACAACCAAGTGGGGACCATCTGATTTTTCATGATTTTTCAGATCCACCGGCTACTACAACACTTTCTCTAGATTATGTCACTTTAATTTTGTTTTTGGTGGGGGTATTTCTCCGCATCGGTTCTTTGTGCAATATTAGATTTGAACTTAAAAATATCTCATTCTAAAGAATCTCACAAAATATTCAACCATTCTACCGGCGTGGGTACCGATTTCATTTATCATGGGTTAGATCATAAAACTTTGAAATATTCCCTAATCAGTTTCCCACAAAAACCCGTCATGGTAATTCAATTCTTTTTCCGACAAGGTTTGTTCATTTGTCAACTTTTCATTTAACAAGTTAATTCACAATATATTGCTAAAACATCCACTAAGAAACCTAAACTAAAAACATGCAAAAATCAAAAATCCTACATAAAAATGCGAATGCAGATACAATCTCAAATTCTCCCCCCCAAGCTTAAATCGAGCATTGTCCTCAATGCTTCAACCAAACTACAAAAGAAGGTAAATGAGACATGGAATACTTACAATGGTGGCGGTGCTGCGGTATCGCGCTGTTGACTCAATCTGTGGGTCCTTCACGTGGCGGGTGTGTCTCGGACTGCTGGCGTCGGCGGTGTTGCCTGGCCGGCCTAGTAGGCATGTCCTCCTGCTCGTAATCATCACGCTCTAGGTGGAATGCGTGCATGCGGTGGGCAATATACCATGTCTCATACAACCGCTTGTCCAAGTCGTCAATTTGCTCTTGTTGATCCAGTTGAGTTTCTTGGATCTCGCACAACTTAGCATAGATCATGGCATTTGTAGGCTCGGCCACGGGATGAGTGGGTTGTGCTGAAGAGGTTCTAGGAGCATGGGGGTTATGTGGCGTGTCATCAGTGGAACATACCATTGGGTCCTGTGAATGCACCAACCAAGTGGTTGGGTTAAACTTGTTGAGGCTCGTGGGCAAGGGAAGTTTTGCTCTTTTTCCATTGTGACCGATGGTGACATAATAGTCGTCCACTTGTTTGATCAAATGAGCGTTGACGAGAGTTTTGATGTCAATCCTTGTGCTTCCCGGGAGGACAGTACGATAGACAGGACCATCCATGATGACGCCGAGTGACTTTGCAATTCTTGTAACAAGACCTCCAACCGAGATGTGACCACCGGGTCTTGTGTTTTCGACAACCCGCTCGAGGTGGCGGATAATGAAATATCCCACATTAGGAGTTGGCCGCGCAATGGGTGGGTTGCTATCAAGCATGCATTGCAAAAAGAATAGATCCTTCTTGTTGAGAGTGGAAGAAGTTTCACCTCGGCCGAAAATCGAATAACCTAATGCCCTTTGAATGCAACGGAGTGCCGGGTGTTGGATTTGGCTTGCGCGGGTGTCCTGCCGTGGCCCGCCTATGATCAACTTCTCAAATTTGGCTTGTGGCATGTAGTCCGGCCAATCGAAGGTGGTGAGTTCGGCCGTGGTTTTTGTGTCTAAAAGGTTGTTGAGGTCTTCCAGTGTTAATACGCGAGGTTCACCGTCCATTTGGAAGTAACATTCATTATATGAAGGGTGGCACGTGTAGCTAGCGAGAAATTCGTATGTGAGGGTCCGATAAGTGGGCACTTCGGTGGACAGGAAGTTCCAAAGCCAAATACTATCCGTGAGTTCGCGTACCTCATGGAAGATGCCCAAAGTGCGAAGTGTCTCCTCATGGAGGAAGCGAGATGGAATGAGCTTCCGTGTTAATAGCGCCTTGAAACGCTCGCGTGCTTGTGGTGTAGATAATGTCAGTCCGAAATCAGACGTGGTATTTTCTGGCCACTCATTCTCGGGGATATTTGCAAGAGGATGTTGCGGGGCTTCATCATACGGTTCATCAGTATCCGTGGTGTTGGGGGTTCGACTTGAACGTCCCCTTCTTGGCTTCGACGCACAAATTTTTCTGGGTCTCTTTAATGGAGGTGATTTGTCCATGGTGGTCTAGATAATTTCAGAGATGTGGTTTGTAGGGGAAAAGGTAGATGGTGAAAAATTGGGGAAGACAAAAGGTTTAGAGGGAGGAGGAAGGTCGGATGTAGAGTTGGGGTGGAGGTGGGGCGGAGCAGAGGCGACGCGAGGTTGAGGTAGGGCGAAGCAGAGGCGGTGCGAGACCGGAAGGGGCGCGCGTACGACGAAACGGGGTCACGACGGGGCGGGGAGGCGAGGCGGGTGCACGTGGAGGCGAGGCGGGATCACGGCTGCGCGTGGAGGCGGCTGTGAGAGAGAGAGAGAGAGAGAGAGTAAAGTGTGGGGAAGTTATGGTTAATTTTGGGGGGAAAAGAGAAATAAACCAAATAGCTCGAAAAGGGATTGTATCCCCTGTCCTGTTTTGTTCCAAAAATTGCGAGTCGCAATAAAAATTGTGACCCGCACTTTTTGTGAAAAATGAGTCCAGAAAATTCTCAAGATTAAAGAAAAAGAAAGATTGAACTCCCTGGACTCCAACACGAGTTTCGAATGCTCTTGCAAAGAATTTTTGTATTTCGACTTGAACTCTCATTCCAATCGTAGAATCTTGCCACTTTTCAAACTTGCCACTAATCCAGCCTGTGAGTGTTAAAAATTTTTAAATTAATAGTAATAAAAAGAAAAATATATATATATATATATATATATATATATATATTTTATATATATATATATATATTTTATCAAAAGTTAAAAGAAGAAGAGAGAAATTTTAGAACTCAATCCCAAGTAGTTCTCAATTTAAGGTCGTGAGCTCGACCCTCGTTTTTTTATCCGGATGGTGCGTCAACGAGGGAGATGTTGATCCCTTCTCCCATCGGTTCTCCTTGTACGTAGTGCTTCAATCTCTGCCGAGCGCTCACTCCAAATCTCGACCGCTCCATGGTTAAACACGTTTAGTACTTGATATGGCCCGGTCCATCTTGATTTCAATTTTCCCGAAAAGAGTTTGAGCCTAGAATTGAATAAAAGCACCCAATCCCCAACTTGAAAGGTCCTTCGAAGAATACGTTTATCGTGCCACTTTTTAGTCTTCTCCTTGTAAAGCTTGGCGTTCTCATAAGCCTCTAGACGGAGTTCCTCGAGTTCATGCAAATCCAAAAGTTTTTTCTCCCCCGCGGCTTTCAAGTCAAAATTTATAGTCTTGATAGCCCAATATGCCTTATGCTCCAATTCAACCGGGAGATGACACGGTTTCCCATACACAAACTTGAAGGGGGTCATACCTATCGGAGTTTTGTATGCCGTGCGGTATGCCCAAAGTGCTTCGTCTAGCTTGGCGGACCAATCTTTTCTCGTGTGACTCACCATCTTTTGCAAGATATTCTTTATTTCACGGTTGGAGATCTCCACTTGTCCACTCGTTTGCGGATGGTAAGGCGTTGCAACCTTATGTTTGACTCCGTATTTGGCTAAAAGATTGTCAAATCGGCGGTTAATAAAATAAGAATCACCGTCACTTATCACTACTCGGGGCACCCCAAATCTCGGAAATATCACCTTTTTGAAAAGGTGGTTGACCACTTGTGAGTCGGCCGTCGGACTCGGAATTGCCTCAATCCACTTTGATACGTAGTCCACTGCAACCAAAATGTACTTGTTGTTGCTTGAACTCGGAAACGGACCCATGAAATCTATCCCCCAAACATCAAACAACTCTACCTCCAGAATATTGTTGAGTGGCATCTCGTGTCGCCTCGAAATATTTCCCATGCGTTGACACTTGTCGCACGCTTGAATGAAATTTCTCACATCTTTGAAGAGAGTTGGCCAAAAGAATCCTGCTTGGAGAATTTTAGTGGCGGTCTTGTTGGATGAAAAATGCCCGCCATAAGGCGAGGAATGACAATAGAACATTATGGAATGGGTTTCATCCTCCGGAACACATCTTCTATGAATCCCATCAACTCCCAACTTGAAAAGGAACGGGTCATCCCAAAAGTAGTGCTTCACATCAGCGAAAAACTTTTTCTTCTGTTGATAGGTGAGCTCCAGCCGTATTATGCCGCAAGCAAGGAAGTTGGCATAATCGGCGTACCATGGGGCTTGGAGAGTGCTCACGCGGCAAAGTTGCTCGTCCACGAATGAGTCATCAATGGGCAACTCTCCTTCTTTCGGTTCGTGCTTGATTCGAGACAAATGATCCGCCACTGAATTTTCTGTGTCCTTTTTGTCCTTGATCTCCAAATCAAACTCTTGAAGCAAGAGTATCCAACGAATGAGTCTCGGCTTTGCATCTTTCTTATTCAACAAATAGCGGATAGCAGCATGGTCGGTGTGGACTATCACTTTCGATCCCACCAAGTAAGATCGAAACTTGTTGATGGCGAACACCACGGCGAGTAGCTCCTTTTCGGTAGTTGTGTAATTCATTTGCGCTTCATCTAGAACTTTGCTCGCATAGTAAATTGCATGTGACCTCTTGTCTACCCGCTGTCCCAACACGGCTCCTACCGCGTAATCACTTGCATCACACATGATCTCGAACGGAATGCTCCAATCCGGCAGTCGAAGTATCGGCGCTGAGATAAGTGCCTTCTTTATCCTACAAAAAGCATCAAGACACTTTGCATCAAAGTCAAAAATTGAATCTTTCATGGTCAAATTAGTTAAAGGCTTAGCAATTTTCGAAAAATCTTTGATGAATCGCCGATAGAATCCCGCATGTCCCAAGAAACTTCGCACTTCCTTCACATTCGTTGGTGGCGGTAATTTTTTGATCACCTCGACCTTGGCTTGGTCAACTTCCAATCCTTTCTCCGACACGACATGACCAAGTACCACTCATTCTTGCACCATGAAATGACATTTTTTCCAATTGAGCACCAAATTCACCTCCTCACATCTTTGCAAAACTTTAGAGAGATTAGATAAGCATTCATCAAATGAGGTACCATAAACTGAAAAATCATCCATAAAAATTTTCATGGCACTTTCAATAAGGTCTGAAAAAATATCCATCATAGCTCTTTGAAAAGTGGCCGGTGCATTACAAAGACCAAATGGCATCCTACGGTATGCAAATGTTCCATATGGACACGTAAATGTGGTCTTTTCTAGGTCCTCGGGGTGAATTGGTATTTGAAGAAAACCGTTATAACCATCTAGATAACAAAAGAAAGTGTGTTTAGCAAGTCTTTCTAGTAATTGATCAATAAAATGGAGAGGAAAATGATCTTTTCTCGTTGCGGAGTTGAGCTTGCGGTAGTCAATGCACATTCGCCATCCTGTCACGAGTCTTGTTGAGATTAGTTCGCCATCCGTGCCTTTGACAACCGTTGTTCCTCCCTTCTTCGGTACCACATGTACCGGGCTTACCCAATTGCTATCGGAGATTGGATAGATGATGCCGGCGTCTAGGAGTTTGTGAATTTCCTTCCACACTACTTCCCTGAGATTTGGGTTGAGCCTCCTTTGCGATTCGATTGAAGGCTTGTGACCATCCTCCATGAAAATTCGATGCATGCAAATGGAAGGCGCGATCCCTTTGAGATCTTCAATCGTGTACCCAATAGTCTTTCGGTGCAATCTCAACTCATTAAGAAGTTTTTCGGTTTGGTCTCGATTTAGGTTTGCATTGACAATCACCGGATAGGTTTCATTTGGTCCAAGGTACTCGTAGCGGAGAGTACAGGGAAGTGGTTTTAATTCAATCTTTGATGCTTCGGGTTTGGACTCGGAGAGCTGAGTTTCGGCTTGAAAAACTTCTTTTTCCGACCCAGAGAATGAAAATTGTAACCCACAAAGAGGATTAGAATTCTGAGAATGTTCTGCACCCAAACTGCTAACTTCTTGGGACTCGCAATTTCTATTGTGACTTGCAATGTCTTGCAGAAAGTGGCCAGAACCTCTGGTTTCATCGAAATTTTCGTCAAACTCTTCGAAATCTTGATCATCTTCTCCCATCAACTCGAAATTCAACATTTCTTGATCATCCAATCGACTCAAAACTTCTTCAAAATTCATTTCAATTTCATCTTCCGTTGGATTTGCAATCACGTGCCGTAGCGGATCATTAATTGTGATTCTCTCAATTTCTTCCGCTACAATGGCGTCGATGGTTTCAACCCTGAAAATTATATCTTCATTAGAAGGAAACTTAAGAGATTTCTCTAAATGAAAAACAAGTGACTCCTCCCCAATCCTAAGTGTTAGTTTTCCATCCCTAACATCAATTAAAGCTCCCACAGTTGCTAAAAAAGGACGTCCCAAAAGAAGCGGAGTTTGGATATCCTCTTCCATTTCGACTACAACAAAATCAATAGGAACGAAAAATTTTCCAACTTGGATTGGTATGTCCTCTATTATACCCATTGGTAATCTAACCGATTTGTCCGCGAGTTGCAATGATATTCGGGTCGATTTTAGGTCACCTACTCCAATTCTCTCATAAACCGATCTAGGCATAAGACTCACACTTGCTCCAAGGTCACACAAGGCTTATTTGAATTTGGTGTTACCTATAGAACAAGGAATGGAAAAACTACCGGGGTCCTTAAGTTTTGGAGGAAGTTTGTTCAACAAAAGTGCACTAACTTTCTCAGTTAAAGTCACGGTTTGAATTTCTTCAAGTGTTCTTCTACTAGACAAAATGTCCTTAAAAAATTTCGCATAGATTGGCATTTGAGTCATAACATCGGTAAGTGGAATATTCACATTCAATTGTTTCAACAACTCCACAAACTTACCGAATTGTTTATCCATATTACTATTGACAAGTCTTGGGTACCTCCGTGCTTATCTGTTTTGGGGAGCCATTACCGGTTCCCTTGTCTTGTGACGGTTCCTGAGGCACGACCTCTTCAGTTGAGTCAGTTTTTGCTTCGGGCTCCTTCACTTGCTCTCCTTCATTTTCCTTTGGCATCTTGGGTCCTTCGTACCCAAACCCGCTTCGAAGTGTTATGGCTTTGACATGTTCTTTCGGGTTGTCTTCGGATTTAGGTGGAAGATGCCCATTTTGGCGCGAAGATGACACGGCTTGTTGAGCTATTTGGTTCTCCATTAACCTGCTCTGAGTTGCTAACAAATCGACTTTTGCACTCAACTTATCAAATTTATCATTCATCTTATTGTTAGTTCTATTTTGGGCCTCAATGAAATTTTCCATCATTCTTTCTAGGTTGGACTTTTGTGGCATATTTGACTCGAATTGTCTTTGACCAAAATTCTGATTAGGTCGGTTTTGATTTTGGTTCGAATTGTTTTGGTCATTTCTCCAAGAGAAATTTGGGTGGTTCCTCCAACCGGGGTTGTAAGTACTAGAATATGGATTATTTGGCGGTCTAAAACCGTTGTTCAAAGCCTTGACTTGTTCCAAATCTCTATCACTAGTAAAACCCGCAGTACAATTAATAGAAAGATGATCCGTACCACTACAAATCCCAAAAGGAGAAATTTGACTTACGGCCGAGATATTCATTTGATTGAACATCTTTTGCATTGCTTCTACCTTGGCCGAGAGTTCCATCACTGCATTCGTCTCCAAACGACCGGGAGTCGCTCTCGCAACACCGCGCTCGGACGACCATTGGTGTTGATTCATTGCCATCTCGTCGATGAGGTTGAAGGCTTCGATTGCGCTCTTGCTCATGAGACTACCTCCTGCCACTGCATCAATAGAGATACGAGTATTATAAATCAACCTTTCATAGAAAATTTGCAAAATTAACCATTTTTCCAATCCATGGTGTGGGCATAACTCAACAACTCCTGATATCTATCCCAAGCCTCACTAAGTGGTTCCCCGTCCCTTTGCTTGAAATTGGTGATTTGGTTCCTCAAATTAAGCAGTTTTAGAGGGCGAGAAATACTTATTGAGAAATGCTTTAGACATCTGGGCCCATGAATTTATAGACTCTGGTTCTAAAGACCGCAACCAATTTCTAGCCTTATCCCTAAGAGAAAATGGAAATGTCCTTAATTTAATCGCATCTGGTGAAACATTGTTCATTTTTAAGGTATTACAAATTTCCTCAAAGGTGGCTAGATGTTGGTTTGGGTCCTCGTATGCTAAACCGAAAAACTGATTTTGGTTAACCATGCTAATGAGGGCTGGTTTCAATTCAAAACTATTGGCGGCAACTGCTGACACAGTGTAACCCATGTGAATGAACTCGGCTTGTGGTGCGGCAAAATCACGCAATGGCCCAGTGTCAGGCTGTTGTATGTTCTCCCCCATCCTTGACTCTTCGTCGAAATTCAATCGTCTAGGTCGGGTTGGAGTAGTCGTGGTGTCTCTCTTCTTGGTTCGGAATTTCTTCCTCTTGTACACAATGCGAAAGCGTGGTATCCTTGTCGATCCACTAGCCAGAGTGAGTTCTACAAGAGAGAGAATTCAACATGAGTATCAAGCAAAAATCTGAAGCAAAACAAAAATAAAAGAAAATGAAGAAAATGAAAAATATCTAGTCTTAATTACTAAAGCTTAAACCGATATTTACCGTTGTCCCCGGCAACGGCGCCAAAAAGCTTGTTGGGATATTTCGCCTATAGCTAATAATACCCTAAATTTACCTAATTCGGTTGCAAGCGTACAACTTTGTCAAGTAGTAATTGAGGTGTCGAATCTACAGGTACAAACTCGTAAAGTACCGGTTCTTACTAGTTCACTAAGCTAGATGAATTAATTTTTGTTGGTTCTCTAAACTAAATCGGATGAAGACAAAACAAATAATAAAATCCTGAGATTTAAATCAATAACAAGAATTCTATGGGCTTTGGCTTACTTTCCACTAGACTTTAATTTATTTGGTTTGCGTATTTATATTTTCTAAACATGTGCGGGTTAATATATAGATTTTGGTTCTATTAATTAGTTGTAATTCACCGTTAGGTACCTCTCACAAGCAATTCAACATTACCAAAAATACCCGTCTAGACCTTTGGATTCACCGTTAGGTACCTCACCTCTAGCCTAGTTTTATTCTCTTGATCCGGGTTCAAGCAAGTGATTGATTAGTCATTTACTCAAAATCCTAAGTACACATATTACTAAAGTTGGTTAAACAAGCAATTCATGCATTTAACAATTCGCAAAAGAACAAATCACAATAATCAGTTAAAAACAACAAACCAAGTAAAATTAAAGCACTAGTTTCGAGTTTTACATGCCATCGCCCCTAGAGAGGGAATTAGCCTCTCATAGAGGCACACATCATCTCAAAATAGTATCTAAAACGACAGATAAGAATTTAAAGGAGAGAGAATAGAGAGATAAAACAAAGCAAGAGTAGTCTTCTTCTTCTTCTTCTCCAAGTCACGCGCTAGATCTCTTCAAGCAACCCAAAAATCCTTCGAATCTTGGTCCCAAATCAGTTCCTAGGTGTGGAGAGTCGTGGAGAGAGGTGAGGAGAGGTCTGGGGGCGGCTAGGGTTTCTTGGGAGTCGAGCCCAGGCCCCTTTATATCCCTTCCAAACGAACAGGCCTGTTCTGGGCTTTTCAGATCTGAAACAGGGTCGATTTTGCGACCCGCAAAATCGGGGCGAAAAGGCGCCAGAGAATTCGCAGGAAAAATTGTTTCTTAGCCATGAGAGATTTCGACCCGCAATATTTACTACGACCCGCAATAATTGTGCAAAACTCCACCAGCAAGTTTCCAGTGCTGTATTTGTGCTCTGCCTTGCCTTCAACATTTCTCTCTTGCTCTCGAATGCTCCAAACTCCTGAAATCAAACCAGAACATAGCAGTATCTCGAACTTGGTGCAAAATTTGACTAAATGATCTAAAAATTATGTAAAATGGTATCGTTTTAGAGATCAAATCCTATCAAAAAGTGTATGCAATTAAGACTTATCAGTCATTCTCTCTCTCTCTTATTTCTTAAACAAACACTCTTGCATAATAATATTATGTGATAATATTATTCTTATAATGATGTCAATCATTATTTCAAATAATAATCACAAACCTACATAAATTAATTGTGAATCTAAATTACGTCATAAAATGACATTTTGTTTTGATAGTTTATTACATGTATTTCCATAATATTTATCTTATGAAATATCAAAATATTTGTTGTTTTCTATTCAGTTGGTGTGATCTTTATGAGGATCTACGTCTTCTGAATTTTTTTATGATATGAATTTCATATCATATATTGTAAGAGTTTCTATCACTATATTACAGTTATCAAATGACAATAGATGATCACATCGATCCACAATATTTGTGTCTGTTATTGTCTCATGATATTATGAATATTATGTGAAATAAGACTGTGTCATTTTCACATTATATTCTTTTCTTGGTCTCTCAAGTGAATTATATATATAATTACCACAATTATATTGTGCACAATGTAATCCTACTTTACCAAAAGCGCCCAGTAATATCATTACTCTTCTAAGAGACAATGATAATATTGATATATGAATTTCTTCTGCACAAATCATACACATGAATTAACAACTATTTACTTAATTTATTTAGTTTAAGATGATAATCGCAATATGTAATTCTCATATGAAAAATTTACATATCTTATATTTTAGACTCTAAAGACACAATAAGACATTAATGATACATAACACATTCTTTATAATATCTTATTTTATTTAGTCATTATTCAGTATGTAGAAGCACATTTCCACATACTTATGTTATTAAATGATAACTCTTATCTAACCCTTATAAAACTTTAATATACTTTTAATAACATGACAAATTTATCTTGTTGATAAATAATCCCTTTAATCACCTCAACTTATAAACATATTTAGAGGTATACGTTGTGATCTTATGAGTTATATGATTCAAGACCAAGGGTATCTTCTTGAATACTTCATAAAAGCATACTAAAACTAATGGAACAATAATATATTTAAATTACATACTCATGAACAAAATATATGAATATAATTAACTTTCAGAACACACAATCTTTTCATGTTCTGTGATGTGTCAATCCCCTTAACTGTGTGTGTCGTGTGGTGCTTCTAGCAATGAAAACCCAACATGGCACGGATAACAGCACATTACGCGACACATGTAACACGACACGTATTGGCAGGCCGTGCTATGTCGCCCCGACACCGTGCCGTGTCTTGACACGGTGTGCGATATTGAGAAATGTAGGCTTATCTTTAGAAAGCCTATTTATTAGATAAGATTATTCTATATATTACTTCTTTGAGAAATCACAAATTTTTTATTTCACAAATTTGCATTTTTATTTGTAGTTTAAATTTTGATATTTAAATGTCGAAACTAAAGTATTGATTTTATTTATTTTCATTTCTCTGTCAACAAATTTTATGATTTTTTAGGTCAAAATTAAATCTAAAAATTTCATGAGAAATGCATGTAAAATTGTTGGACTTTTTTTATGCTAGATTAAATAGTCAAAAAATAAGCTAGTTAATTATGATTGATTTATTTTGATGCCTTTATATTTTTAACATCTTGATTTATTATAAATTCGATTTTAGAAATAACAACAATTTACGTGAACTTAACTCTTATGAAAATAAAGCAAATCAACAATGTAGATTTCATATTTAAATTTTAAATTATGAAATATAAATAAAAATATAAGTTTGTGGAAATAAAAACTTTTAATATTAAAACCTTGTCTATTTCTTTTTTCTAAATTATTAACTATAAAAACAGTATGTTTAGAACAGTGATGATATATTTTATTTTTTTACGAAAAAACCTAAATTTAAACTCCGTATTTAAAAAAATAAATATCGGAATTACTTGAAACCTTATATCCAAATAAAATTATTAACTATAAACATAGCGTCCGAGCAACCAATTATTTGGGAAAAGCTCGGATCTTCTTCCTTGCTGTACAACATTAAAGATCCAAGGTACTATAATGCGTTGCACATGGTGCTCCATGAGAGAAGATTTGGTTTTGGTTGGAATCTGCATCTCTTGCCACTTAAAAGGTGATGACAAATTTTCATGGATTTGGGAGTTCTCTTTTAAATATTTTCTGAACTTTCCGAGTTAACATCAATGTGTAAATTATGACATTTTTTTTGGATAAATTATGACCTATATTTCCGAGTTTAATTTAACTTTTCGTGTCTATTGTTAAAACTTATGATAGCAAATTATCGTTGATTTTAAATGGTTTAAATTTAAACTATAAAAATTTTATTATTTTTATTTTGCTAGATTCCACCTGCTATGAAAATAATAATAATTTGCTATCATTGTTGTGAATTTATGATCTAGATGATATGACACTGGATGAAAGTGAAGTCTTATTTAGAGTTTCTCTTTTTATATTTATCAAAATGACATAAAATTTAGAAATTTTTTATATTTATGAAAAAAAGACTATAATACGAATTCAACATGTAATGTTTACAATTAAGATATTAATATTTCTTCTCTTGAGAGATCGCTAAAGGTCTATTTTTTTAGCAAATTGTTTTAATTACGTACTCTCTTAATTTTTCCTCAGCAAATGGTGTAACTTTCAATTATTGTCCGCATCAAAAGTATAGCAAAAGAATGTCAACATCATGTCGCATCGCATTGGTGTCCATGTCCAGATGGAATTAAGCAATTCTTCTCTCCAAAACTGCCCCTGCCTTTGCTCAATACACAAATAAGTTTAGTGAAGCGCAAATTTAATACAGTAGCTAACGAGAGTTTTATTTCAAAAAAAAAAAATCTACCCTCTTGGTCATGTCAATATAACACTTTTGGGCTTGAAAGCCCAAATCGAAAAGCCCATATGTTAGAAATTGATAAACACATGCAATTTGTTTTTCAATGGAGATTGGAGAAGTCATTTTTGGGTTGTGCACTTTGAATTCATCTCAGCCACTAAAAGTTAAAACAAGAATTCAGCATCAGTAGAGGCCTTAATTTGTGACAGCCGTATACGTCTTATTTGTTATATATATATGTTTTGCAACAACTTATCTTTATTTTCTCCTACAATAATAAGAAATTGATATATATCTATATGTATATCCAATATACAGTTCTTTGACTTACAGTATACCATTTGAATAAGCTAACAATGCTTTCACTATACTTGATCTGGCAGTTCTTATCAGGCCTCATTGAGATGTTCATGCTTAAATTTATACACATTGAGCTGTTCATGCCATATCTGAACAGCCTCTAAAGTCTAAATTGCTAAATTATACACAAACTCGGGGGTTTACTAACACCAACTACTGAGCTTACGATGCAGCTCCTTTCGATTGTTGCACTTCAAGCTCGTGCTCTGCCACCATGATGCAGGAGTCCATCTCCAGGGAAGATGACTTGGTTTTATCTTTCGATTGGAACGGCGCAACTGAGGAGTTTAGCGCGTCAGGCGTGCACTGTATGTCTGGTGCAATGCCGACCTGATCGATTTCATGCAGTGCAGGTGATAAGTATTTTGCGACTGTGATGAATAATGCTGATCCATCATCCAATTCTGTTACGCTCTGCAAGGATACCATTTAAGTGAATCTTGTCAAGATAAGTTTATCTTCCATCAGGGAAAAGCCAGATTTTCCAAGGAATGATAACAACGATATAAATGAAAAAAAAAAATTCATGGAGAATTTTAAAGAAGTTGCAATGTGTAGGCCAATTGATTAGAAATATAATGAGAGAACAACCGGCATCACGGCCTAAATGAACATATATTATATGGACAAAACACTAGGAAAGATTACCAGTACCTGAATTTTTCCTTTGCCAAATGTTTTGTGTCCCACAAGAATTGCACGACCATTGTCATGTAATGCTCCTGCCAGAATTTCACTTGCACTGGCGCTCCCCTCATTCACCTACATTTGATTTTTTCTCTCTTTAATTATATACATTGATCTGATCTCCATTTTTATTGGCACTAATCTAATTAGAAAACAGAAAGGGGAAAACTGGCAGAGAAGCCAGTATTATCCCGAAAACTCTTGAAGAATGTAATTGATTACATTTTCAATTAAAGATTGCCAGCGAAAAGAAGAACCTAAAATAGAGCCCAAACTTCAATACTTACAAGCACTACAAGAGGGTCACGTGTCAAAGCATGGCTTCTGACCATATTAATAGGCAGCATGTTTCCATCTCTATCCACTGTATTCACAAGGGTACCATCTCCGTCTAACCATATTTGTGCAACATCCAGCCCAGCTTTCACCAATCCACCCTTCATAAAGACATAGTTAAACAAACATGAAATTATTGCATGCCTACTTCCCAGAGGATATATTGCCTTTATATATCTAACATTTTACTACATTTGCAAATAAAGCCAGGTATTTATGGCATATGCAACTAACAGCACCTTCTAGAGAGTCAGAAAATAACACCAAACTGATTAGATCAGTGAGGTTAAAAAGGGATAGCACATGAAAAATTGACAATCTTGCCCCTATTCCAAGATCAAAGCAAGCATATGAGATTTTTAAAAAGGTGCTCTTAAAAAGGGACAATACCAAACTGCTCCTTGAGAGAGATGACTGAATTAAATTGAAAAACCTGGGTGATCTCTCCAGACTCCAGCCAAGTATTGCATAAGTTTAATAAACAGTGTTATGACACCAAAAAAAAAATAGATTTTTATTACAAAAATCACAAAACTGGGGTCATTTGTAATTGAGCAAATCATTAACTATTATTTGCAAAAATAAGGACAAAGTTACGAAGATAAGAAAATTCACAAGAAAGATGAGAACAAACTGGGTTGTTGCGCAGATCCAGAATGTATGATTGGACACCTTGGTTCTCCATTTCCATTATTGCATTCTCCATTTCAGATGCAGCGGTCTGATTTACAGAAATTTTAAATGTTCAGTGATACATTCTATAGTAATAGGTGAACTAAAATTATCGACTCCAATATTACAATGTATTCTGGATTCTGGATAAAAAAACATGTAGAAAACAGATGTGTTCTGGTATCAAGTTCTTTTCCAAAAATGTACCAGTCAGGATGCATAGCTTGATCAAAATTTCTCATTTTGTTTCTCTTTTTTTTTTTTGGCTTTCTTATGCTCATTTGCACTACTGTTGATAAACTATGGCTAACTTGAACCAAATTTGGGAAAGTGGAAACTTACAGTTTAGAAGCAAAAAATTCCTTGAAAAAATATTGTAAAATTTAAACCCGATTTGCATAATTGAGATCTTAGATGGACTCAACCATGACCCAAAAACAATTAAGGGACCTTTGCTGGTGTATACTTGCTGAAATTGAAGCAGATGGAAAGGATACCTGAGAAAATGCAGATAGTCTAACATATCCAGTCTTTAACACGTGCCCATCATTCAATTGATGAGAGATGATTGTGCTGGAAAGTGGTGAAAGCCTGATGACCTCTCTTGGAATTCTAACCTGTAAAAGCGGAATTCTTTTCAGAGATCTTTTTCAGCCACCATGTTATGATTTAGTTGCAAAATTGAAACCAAATAACTTCAGTCAGATATGCACATCATTAAACCAATCAAATAAGCAAAATGCAGGGGCAGAGGAGGAGCTTACCTCTCGTCGTGAAGGAACATTCTTATTGTTTCCTTGTTCAGACGCCTGAAACACATAGAAATTGCACGGTAAGAAAATTACGACCTTGCTGAGCTGTAACACACCAGCTAGATGGAAAATATAAATCATGTTAGTACACCAAACTATAATTATGCAAAGTATAGGATTCTGCAATCGACCTCACAGGTAGCCCAAGTTAGGTCAGTTTAACCACAAACTCGTGCAACTTAAATAACGCAAGGAAATGGTGTAATATGTTCCAAAATCTTATACTTTGACCCTTCCATGAATGACCAAAATCCATACTTACAAGTTTCACTGTGACAGTGGTCCCAACACGGCCTCTCAGTTTTTGGGCTGCAACTTCTCCGTTTAATCCAGCCACACTCTCCCCTATTTAATAAAATAATAATTACGTGTTACTTTAGAAAATCTTCTCTCATTTTGGTACTGAACCAGTAGCTTGGCAGCAACACCTACTTCTACTTGTGATAATATATATAATAAAAGAAAGTTCTGAATTTTCAACAAGCGGAATAAAATATTGTAAATCATTTGTTGCTGCAAAGGAAGCAAATGTCAAGTATCAGTCCCTTATCAGCACAATAGGGTACGAACTGGTAACAATAGGTTAGTAAAGGAAAAAGAAAGGCTATCTGGTACCATTGATTTCAACAATCTCATCTCCTTCATGAACACCGGCACGGTCAGCAGGACTCCCCTCAATGCAAGACAAGACTACCTGAACATCAATTATAGAAATTTTAAAATATTTCTCAGAATTTACTTGATCAGGAAAAAATGTTAATTTTTGCTTCTTTTTATCTTCTTTTACATACCAAGTGCCCAGAATTGGGTTCAGTATTTATAAAAATGCCAACTCCTTGTAAATTTCCATCACTCCCTATTCTGAAACTTTGATATTCCTGTAAATCAAGCAAATATAGAATAATTAACAACCACCCTGTACCAGTACATACCATCATGTGACAGTCCCAGAACTAATGAGCATTGTGTCAACTTAGTTTAACTCAACTTACGCCCTTCTCATACAAATTTTATTTTCAAACCTCATGTAAGCCTAGATATTCATTAAAAAATTGATTGTAATACAACTGGTACCGAATCAGTGGTGTGGTACCATACAAGACAGGTTAATGTCGGTGTTCTTGAAGTTGGATTTACCTTGGGGCTGATAATTCTAGTAAAAGGGTCACCAAGAGATTGTAATACAACTGGTACCGAATCAGTGGTGTGGTACCATACAAGACAGGTTAATGTTGATGTTACTTGAAGTTGGATTTACCTTGGGACTGATAATTCTAGTAAAAGGGTCACCAAGAGTAGAAAGCATTCCGCTAATTTTTCCATAAGCTGCATCAGCTGATTTTAGAGGAAACATTTCAACCATTGTCTGTTCGAGCTTCGAATCCCAATCTACATCAAAGAAAATATATATACAAATATGAACAGTTTAGAAGTTTGAAATGGGTGATAATAATACGAAACTAAGAAAAAGAAAGATACAAAATTTGAAGAGACCTTGATGGTTAAAAGTAGGATCAATAAAGGTCTCACGAATTAGCCCCCATGCCTCAACCAGTGTCCTTTGAACTCTATTCACCTGTTATAAATAATTCAATTTTTAATCATAGGCAGTGATTACTTGTATATAAATCTTATTCCTTTTGAACAAACTAGTAACAAATTTTAGCTGAGGCATGCACTTTCTCATTATATTGACATATTTACAGAAGAAGAACAGTTATATTTTCTTGTGACAATTGAAATATACAATCTCTATTTTATCCTATGCAAAAAAAAAATATAAATGTACACACCTCAGTGGCTCTTGAAGCAGGGAAAGCAACGGTGAGAGACTCAGCCAGGGCCGACGGATCACAGCCGTTGATAGATATTGCCATTGCCGCGGCAAAACCGATCGCCGCCTTCTTCAAAATCCGTGCGAAATTCGAGCTCTCATCAGAGCCATTGCATCCCAATCCAACGGCCCTGGTTGACTCTTTGTCAGCGGATCGCTTGTAGGAGCAGGAAATGCGTAATTGTTTGGAACTTGTGGATAGAAGGGATGTACGGAGGTTTCTCTGCTTCCATGATATAGGGATTTTGTGGAGGGGAGAGGAAGCAGGAGCTCGTGATTCCATTAGAGAGAAAGAGCGAGAGAGCGAGAGAGAGAGAGAGAGAGAGAGAGCGGTTTGGAGAGGAGGAAGTACTGATTGGTTGTAATTGAGAGGGAAAGAGAGAGGAGTATTATTTAGTAACACCTGGAGTACAGCTGCAGTTAACACGAATCCATATCCCTCTATAGTGACAGTTATTTCACATAATAAAGTGAACAAAAAAAATACATATAAATAAATATAAATATTATAATCGTCAATTTAAAATTTATACGAGAAAAAATTTTAAAGAGAGAATTTTAAAATATAAATATTTTATTTTGTGAAATACTACAAAAAAATATGAATTTAGTTAACACCATTATACGGAAAATTATTTGCAAAAAAAAAATTGTTCAAAAAATTTCATGAACATACTGCATTAAAGCATTTTATATCATAATTGTATTAACTTGTAGAAAAAAAAATGAAGCAAAAAATTTGATGTGATGAAGAATGTACTTTTAATATATATATATTAATAATTTCACAAAGTTATGAATGATATGGTCCAAATTGTTTTCTTAACGGTGTTTGTTGGAAGTTATGGTAAAAAAAATTGATAATTAATAGTGTTTACAACTCCAACTATGTGTAAATCATACAATGAGGTATTATATTATTATTATATTATTATATGTTAATTTGTCAACTAATTTTTTTTTTCTCCAGAGAGTTTTTATTTTAAATATAATGATATTTCTAATTTATGTTGATTTGATAAGATCTTGTTAGGAGCCTAAGATATATCTCGGACTATCTCGTACGGATATAATCCGCGTGTACGATGATTTAATATATTATTTGAGGGAGGGAAAAAAAAGATCCTGGTGGGGTCCACTTGAATCTACTTGTGGTGCTGAGAATTTCCATCTTGTAGGATTCCTGTTCTTACTTCTTACATCTTACTACTTTGCATTGCTATGGGTACACGTGGCAGTATCTCAAAGCAACTCCCATGCTAAGTAGCAACTAGCAAGTAAAGAATCAAGTTATCAATGTGAGGTAATTAAGTGATAGATTGAAGGTGATTAAGTCAACGAAAAATCAGATGCTCTCTAAAAATGTTCTCATTAATTTTAATATTTATTTTTTTAAATATTTTTTAAAGAATTTGAATTTGCTCCTGAAAAATAATATTTATTATCATCTGTAGTTCAGATGTTTCATTGTATTGACAGAAATTAGTACACATATCACAATGAGATTGTTCAAATTTAGATATAAATAATAAGCACAAAAAGGAGAAGAAAAAAGATGGAATTTTCGATTGAAATATAGGACGCGTAATAAAGCACTGATCATCAATTGAGTGTTAATTAATTTGTTATGATGTAATAATTCTAAAATAAGCTAAGGTAAAAGGTGATAATGATTTTTCTCATACGAGAGTATTTTGCAATAAAAGCACTGATCACCAACCAATTGAGGGTCAATTTTGTACAAAAAAATTCAAAAATAATATGTATCTTATTTATTTTTTTCTAAATATATTCTAACTCAATCGATGAATTAAGAATCAAATTTCTTTAATCTATGATTGTTATCTCCTGATTTCTTTTCTTAAACAGCTATTGAATGGGAGTAGACATTACCAGAAAAAAAGGATTTAGTAACGATTGTAAAATACATTCAGCACCGGTTATTAACTAAGAACCGACGCCAAATATCACTTTCTGCACCGATTATTTACAAAGAACCGGTGTGAAAAGGCGACCTTTGGCACTGGTTCTTAGTTAACAATCGGTGACAAATGTCACTTTTCACACCGGTTATTAACAAAGAATCGGTATGAAAAGATGATCTTTGGCACCGGTTCTTAGTTAACAACAGGTGCCAAATTTTTTTTTATGTAAAACACTCTATAGCCATTGTTTTTTTTAATAACCGTTGTTGAATATATATTTTTTTATGACCTATTGATTTTCTGTAACTAGCCCGATAATTGCTTGTCGAAATTAGGCATACGCCATACATGTAACACAATCACAAAATCCTAATTTTCATATACAATATATCATAATAATAAAATATAAATAATATTCACACAATCACAATATTAAAAATCATATAATCACACAATCACATATTTCAAATTCACACGTTAATAAATACAAAAATATAGTTTTAATGTACAAAATCAAATATTATAAATAAGAAATCTCGCAGTCATAGCCCGTACTTCCTCGATGTCATTTGGAGATCGAGGATCGAGTACGACGGGGACTTCATAATTTGTAAAATGAAAAACAGAATTTATAGTTAGTTTGATTGAAGAAATAAATAAAACATATACATATATATATATATATATATATACACACACACACACACACATGTATACATGTATATATGTATGTATATATATGTATATATATGTGTATATATATATGTATATGTATGTATGTATATATGTATACATACATACATATATGTGTGTGTGTGTGTGTGTGTATGAAATTATATTTTCATACCGTAAGATACTAACTTTAAGAGAAAGAGAGGGGGTAGTCGAAAGAAAGGTGAAAATGACGGGAGAAGGGCTATGCACAGCGACTTTACTAAGAGAGAGACAGGGTTTGAGAGAGAGTGAGTATAGTTGGGAGATGGTGAGAAGGGTTTACAACTTATATAGAAGACTTGACAGGGATAGAGGGTTTAGGGGAAAAAAATTCAAAATCAAGCACATTTGGTTGCTAAAGGATATTTTCGGTTCCGATTATTAGTAAATGACCTATGCCGAAAGTACATGCTTTGATTTTCCCGTTATTTCTAAAAGATATACATTCAACACTGGTTATTTACTAATAACCGGTGCGAAAAGTGTCTGCTTTGATTTTCACACTATACATTCAGCACCGATTTTTTGTATGAACCGGTGTTGAAAGTCTTTTTTTTTCTGGACAGCCATTAGACAACGGTTGTTTTCTAACAATCGTTTCTAAATATTTCATAAAAATTTCTAAATTACTATCAGACACTTTTAGCACCGATTTTTTTGAATAATCGTTACTAAAAAAAATGTTTACGAAAATTATTTTTGTAATAGTGAGATTTTGTATCATGTATGAAACTCTAAACTACTATCTTGGTTGTGAAATCTTTGATGGGCCTCATGGATGATTCGTTGAAGGGGAACTCTCTAATAGCTTATTCAAAACGATGAGCCACGTGGCAATCTAGGAACAGCTCCTTGCGTATGGGACTCGATTCAAGTCGCTGTTGAGACTCCGTGAAAGTGTAAAATTTCAAATTTTAGAAAGATCAAAGAAATTTTCATTGATGAAGAAGCGTCTGTAAATTGTGTGATAGCGAATATATATGCCAAATTCTGATTTCTTTATTTATTTTCTTTATATTTTAATATAAAGGCTTTCGTTAATTTTAATATTTATTTTTTAAATTTTTTTATAACATTTAAATCTACATCTCTTCATATAAAAAATGAAATCTATCATCGTAGTTCTAAGTTTGTGGTTTTGTGATTTCTTTATTTAATTAATAATATTGTTTTTTCCGAGTTCCCATTCTTAAGAACTCAAATTTTCATTTTTTTTAATAGATGAAAGGGACAGTTTTGTTCCACGTTTATTCTTTTTCTTTGATAGAATGAGAGAGAAAAAGCATAAACAAAAAAAATTATTTCTGTTCTTCGACAAATCATCTTTTTTTTTTAGAGAAACGAAGATTGATACTTTATAGCCTACCTTAAATTTTATTAAAAAAGAAAATAACTTTTGTGTACAAAATAAGGGGAAAAAAAAGTATAAAACCTCCAAAGATTAAATAACTAGAGTGTCATCCATATATTTTATACTATCTCTTTGGATCAAACCCCTTAGCTCAAACATCAAAATTTCCTTGATCCAAAACATTAGTCTATCTCTCTCGCTTCAAATATTCTAAACAGTGGCGAAGTATCCTTCGTCTCAATCTCTTCATTGAGTTGCGGTGTGTCTAGAAAAGTAAACGATCAGCCATTAATGGAGGAATAGATGAGCATGCGCTGTAGTTTCAATGATCAGTGCATGGCACATAACACAGCGTGAGAGGTGGTGTTGGTCATTCCCTTTTTCTTTTTAAGTTGTCATATGTAAGCAGTTTATTCTGGATAAAATCCAGGAAAAGAATAAAAGAAAACCGGCGAGTTGTTGTTAGGAACGGATCTAAAGAAGAGCAAACTCAAGACCCTTGTTTGTTTTGTTTAGAGGGTCTCGATTATTGATCCAATCTAAAATGATTCGAGAGAAAATAAGTCGGATATGGGTTAAGAATTTTTGACCTGAATAATTGTTTTTTGTAGATTTAATTTCGAAAATTTGTATTCATTTATGTTAATTAAGATGAATTATATATTAAATAAGATTAAGTTGCGTAAAAATATAAAAAATAATTATTTAATGCTTAATCAATTCACTTGAGTCTGGTCAGGTTGACTCGTGACTCGGGTCAGGTACGGACCAAAGAATTTTGACCCGAGTTAAATCGAATCAGGTTGGATAAAAAAATAATAATAAAATAATACCGACCTAACCCTAACCCGACCCGACCCCACCCTTTGACATACTTGTCTATGTTTATATTTCAAAGACAGCTATCCAAAGAGCAAATTTCTTCTCTCTGTCTGCATAATAGCCCAAATTCTATTTGTTAGTGAGCTTAGGTTGTATTTCCTCTTTAATACATCTATTAAAGTATCCATGCTGAGTTTATTGCTCATTGTGTCCATGCTTTTTTTTTTTAAAGCTCTGAATTGGCAACTGGTTACATGTTGCCTACTTTATTAAAAAAAATAACAAGATTGATAAATCAAGGATTGTTTTGAAGAACAGGAATATAGACCAAGATATATTGGCGAAAAAACGAGTTGATTGTATTAACAAAACATTGTCCATTTTAGTCAAATATTTTGTATATATGTCATCACATTTTTACAAAAGAAAATTGCATGTGAGAGAATATTTGCTACTATCTAAGAAAAACAGAGGGGTATATATATGTGTTTAATTTGAAAATGTAAGAAGTATTTGAGACTCAAATGGAGATGCAAGAGGGTCATTGTATTATTATTTTTTATTATTTTTTTATTATTTTTTTGTTTCTATTGTGGCATGTGTTGAAATATATCGAATTTATATTTGTTATCATATTTTTTATGGTGGGATTTCTTGATAACTATATATTTTTATATATTTTTATATGATAACAGATTTTTAAATAATTATAAAAAAATCTTAAATATGGAAAAAAAATTATAAATATATTCTTTAACTTATAGATCAATTGTATTTCAAATTTCATATAATTTAAATATTGTTTGATATTTCATCAAAGACCATCAAAATTATATTTAACGATCTTTGATAGAATATCAAATAACCCTTAAATTATATGAAATTTGAAAAACAATCAATCTATAAGTTAAAAAATATGTTTGTCAACTTTGTTTCTATTTTTTAAAAAAATTAAAATTATTTAAAAATTAGTTGTCAAAATTGTCAAGATAATAATTGTCAAGAGATCCCTTCTCTTTTTTATGTGGCAAGTTATGTCATAAGATTTTACTTTTTTTTATCACTGATAAGAGAGACTTAATAAATTATAAATAAAAAAATATTCTCTATAACTAAATCTCAATTGTTTAAATTAAATCGAGCCGTTCAAAATTAATAATAATAAGGATGTCATAAATTTTAATAACAGCATATACGGACTCAAATAGAGCTAATTAACTAGAAGATCAAATCGAATTTGGCCTTGTATTCCTTTGCTCTACATTTATACAAATGCAACGAAATTTCATGTATCAAAATTCTACGCGACGACGAGTAGAATTTTTGAAATCGAAACCTCAATATCGTTGAAAAAGAATTTGAATTCAAAAGAAACAGATGCTTTTCATTAAATTCCTTCTACATTTATATTTATGTCAGTAAGAATTTTCTTTATTCTTTGAAAAAAAACAACGACATGGAGGTGCGTTGTAAACTTTATGCGCTGTGAGTTTTACAATCCAAATTTTCTTACAATTACAAATCTGACCATTCGAGATTAATTAGAAAAAAGTCAGACAATTTTCTGGCCTTTGAAAAATCAAAGAGTAAATGCTACATTTGTTAAATGTCATGTCACGAAGATCAGAACGCAACAAAATGTAGAATCTAAAATAAAGAGGAGAAATTATAAATATATATAATGCCATCCGATCCTAGTCAAACAACAAGATTAAAAAAATACAATAAACCTCCGGTCTAATCTCAAAATAACTAAATATAAAATTAATTTGAACGAATAATTTGGTGACAACCGGGAAATCTTATTGAATATTATTTTTCTTGTATAAGAAAGAATTTAATGTTAATGGTTATGAATATCAAATTGTGTTAACTTTATTATTTATATTTAAGTTTATATATTTAAATCGTTAGATGTGTTCTATATCATCTCAATAATATGTATATAAAAAATTATAAGATTTTAACTTCATTTCAATAAACAACAAGAGAGGGGATTAAATCATCATAATTTGGACAGTTGATTTTATTAGCTCTTGATACATACTTAAATGGATTTGACAGGAGCTCTTATTTAAAAAAAATGATGTAAAACTTTGTATAATATATCTTATCAATTAGTTTTACTTTTTAAAATTTTTTAAAAATTATTTAAATTTTATTATCTTTTATATATGTATTATTGATATAATATAAAATACATCTAATAATTTAAATTTATAAATTCAAATATAAATAGAAAAATTGACACCTTAGCCACAAAAAATATTAACATTAAATCTCTTCTTTTTTCCTTAGAGATTTCATTTGGATATTTTCCTTTCTTAAATAAAAAAAATAGGGTTGAAACTTGAAAGGTTCAGTGATAATACATCTAGAAACTCCATCTGGCACATGTTCTTCGGCCACAGAAAATCCATACCGTCTCCTACCATTGGGATTTCGGAACGGCCGCCCGTTCTGACGATATCAGCATCCACTGGACAACCTCGCTGTTTGCTGTTCGTCCTCAGAGCCATGATGGCCTTTTCAAAAAAGTAACAAGGCATTGAAACCTCGGCGCCACGTGAAATGGATCAATTAACAAAAACCAAAGAAAGGTTCCTCTCTCCAGTTTTGTTGGCTTCATCAGCACACGTCCATTGCAAAGTCAACCGTTGGATCTAGATCCAACGGTTGGGTGAACCTCAGGAATTTTTTATTTAAATGTTAAACCAGCTTAGCAGTTCGCTCTGATCAGAAAGAACTGTCGGAGTTACAAATCAGATCATAGCCAGCTCAGAGATGATCCTGTCCGTTGATTGATTTCATCAAACCAATCATGCGGTCGATTTCAATTCCAATAAAATCTTTGTGCGGCAGTTGGTTTCAACTTCTTCAGCTAAGGGAGTTGATATACAGACTCCGTTCATATCATCGTCATATCAATTTTATTATTTATATTAAATAAATTATTATTTATATTAATGATTTTATCATATAATTTATTTATACAGTATTTTTAATATTTAATTTAAGTGAATTATTATTTAAATTAATAATATTTAAATTGGATAATAAAATACTATACAAATTAATTAATATGAATAATAACTCATTTTACATAAATAATAAAATTCATATAAAAAATAATATCAATAATAATATTATATTATTACCTTTCAAACATTTTCCAATTTTAAAACACTAAAAAGGGTTTGAGAAATAAAAAAGGCAATAGTCACTGCTCTTTCCAAGAATCTCTCTCTCTCCCTCGCCTCATTCTCCCGCTTTTTCTCTCGGTCAGAATTCTCGAAAGGTATGAATCCTATGTTTTACATTTCCGTTTAAATTTTTCACAAGTTACATTTCTCAAATTAGTAATCGACTAATCGAGTGATCGTTAATCGTTTGATTCGTTTAGTCTCTTTATTTTAGGCTTGTGTGTTCTCCCTTTTCCTCGGATGAGTATTTATTTCATAGATCCATATCTATTTAAGCACACTTGCACCTGTCCTTCGTTCTAATTCTATTCTCTGTTTAAGTTCTTGTGATTTTCCTTATTCCAAAAGTATAAGAATTTTCAGGTTTCCAAAAGGTAGGTTTTGGAATTAGGTTGCTTATACTTGCTCATTTTGTTACTCTATTTTAGGATTTATATTTACTCGTTTATATCTCTAATTTTCTGTTTGTATATACTGTGACTTAAAGCGTTCTGGTTTTATTAAGTGAATTATCTCATTCAACTAATATGATCATGTCCTATGTGAATTCTCTACATGGTGGGATCTCAAGTGATGGAGATATACATATAAGATGCTTTTACTAGTTAGTTTATTATAACTTTCAAGAGATTCATTCATTTAATTCTTTCAACTTTTCCCAGAGAGAGAACTTTGTTTGTAAGTTGATTTTTCAGAGGGTAGGGTCTAATACCTTTCTCACTGATAAGTGGGGTCCACCTTTTGTGATCGGTCCTTTTTCAGAGGTACCTATTTGTAGTATGGTATGATCATGACTGGAATCTCTTTACATTATGTAGGAAAAATACATTTTGTCTCTCACACTTTCTCCTACTCATACTTTAATTATGTGATAAATGGATCTCTTAAAAAACATTAGCGTGTGAACTCTACGTTTAATGACAACAAGAGAAATGAAGGAGCAAAACAGAGGATACTGCATCAGTGCCCAATTATTATGTATCATTTGATAGATAAAACCAAGTTCATGTTTTTGAAACTCTTTCATTGGCTGGAAGTTCACCTCACAGACAGACTTGTTGGAGAAAATTCATTTCTTTCTTTTTCTTTGTCTACTCATTTTCTTTGTTTTGAATAAAGGATTTTTTTCTCGTCTGTTTCAGAAAAGAAATAAAAAAAATAAGTCTCTTGTTGGTCAAAGTTTGACCAGGAATAATTAATCTGGCTTAGCCGCCATGAAATAATCCTTTTGTGCCCTGTTAAGACTAAGAATTAATTTGTGATTGGTAATTAAAACTTAAACATGATAATTTTCATTTCACAAATCTTAGTAAATTTTCTTCACAACTATAATTAAAAAGCAACAACAGGCTTTGAAATTTTGCTTTAAAACATCAGTAACTTAATTTTGATTTCATTTATGCAGAAACCGAGCTAGCTATAACCATGGCTGACAAAGTAAACCACCCAAATGAGCTCGACAAGGCCGGAGGCCAATCCCCCCTCTACTCAAGCCTCCTCCGAACAATTCGCTCCCAAAAAGGCTACTCTGCACCGGCATTCTCCCGGTCAACTCTCTCTTGTTCCCCCGTCTTCGCACAGGCACCGTCTGAAAAGCTGAAGGGAAGCTTCCTTGTTGATTTCCTGATGGGAGGTGTCTCGGCTGCTGTATCAAAGACGGCGGCGGCACCAATTGAGCGTGTAAAGCTGATGATTCAGAACCAGGATGAGATGATCAAGGCCGGCCGTCTATCGGAGCCGTACAAGGGCATTGGTGATTGCTTCCGTCGTACCATCCGTGAAGAGGGGGCATTGTCTCTCTGGAGAAGCAATACTGCCAATGTCCTCCGTTACTTCCCCACACAGGTATATAACATGGCGTAATCAACGATTATCTCTCTTATATAATACTTGGGAATTTGGAAAAGGATATACACTTGTTGATCATCTCACTTGCAATTGCTAAGCATGATTCATTCTATTTCTTGTTCTAGGCCTTCAACTTTGCCTTCAAAGATAAATTCAAGAGAATGTTCAACATCAAGAAAGACGTAGATGGCTACTGGCCATGGTTTGCAGGAAACCTCGCCTCAGGTGGTTTGGCCGGTGCCACCTCCCTCTTCTTCGTTTACTCCCTAGACTACGCTAGGACCCGTCTGGCCAACGATTCTAAGGCTGCCAAGAAGGGAGGCGAGCGCCAATTCAATGGCATTGCTGATGTATACCGCAAGACCTATGCCTCTGATGGCATCCGCGGTCTCTACCGTGGGTTCAACGTCTCTTGTGCTGGTATTATTGTGTACCGCGGTCTCTACTTTGGCATGTACGATTCTCTCAAGCCAGTTCTTCTTGTCGGATCTCTTCAGGTGCTGCTTTAAATGAACTTCCTCTTTTTTTTTTGTATAGAAAAGAATCGTCTCTCTACCCAAAAATATAAATAAATTAATTTATCTGTGTTTGCTCCTACAGGATAGCTTCTTTGCTAGCTTAGCATTGGGTTGGCTAATCACCAATGGTGCCGGTCTTGCCTCGTATCCGTTTGATACCGTGCGTAGACGCATGATGATGACATCTGGTGAGAAGGTGAAATACAACAGCTCTCTTGACTGCTTCGCACAAATCTTGAAGAATGAAGGTCCCAAGTCCCTGTTCAAGGGCGCAGGTGCTAACATCCTACGTGCCATTGCCGGTGCTGGTGTCCTCGCCGGCTACGACAAGCTCCAGGTCATCTTCTTCGGTAAGAAGTACAGCTCTGGCGGTGCCTAAGTTAAGACATTAATTGATGACGATGACGATAGTGATAGCTTGTGTGTTGAATTAATTATGTTAATTAATAAGAGACATTAAACGATTACCGGGAGATTAATTCTTCCGGCATTCTTTCGGGGGTTGATATATGAAAGTGCCGTGCCCCTCGAGTTTTGTTTTGTTTCTGTAGCTGCCGGCTCACCTTACTCGAACAAAGTGGCGCGCCATTTTGCTATCATAGATTCATAATGGTATAAATAATTAGATATTTAGTGAGTTTTTTATGAAGTGGAGAAATTTCTTTTTTTTTTTTTGTTTCTGTCGTTTGATTGTTAGTCACAACATGTATCTAAAATATTTATCTGAAGAAAATTTGTAATTTTTATCAGCACTTCTTATTTTGCATCCGATGTAATTTAAAGTATTGAACATAATTTCTAATTTAAATATTAAAATATATTATTTTAACATATATTTATATTTTATATTTAAATTGAGTACAGATAAAAATTATAAAAATAATTTCTCATTTTAAAACTCCTTTATTCAACTGTCATTCTTGGCTACCTACGGGCAAATGCACAAATAAAATTGAAAAAAATTCAAGTCCGTTCTAAACAAAATCATGTCATTACAATTTCAAAGCGCTCAAATTCAGATATTTTAAACAAGTTGACGCATATATGAATTTGAAATATTAATGTGAAAACGAAAAGGTATTTTTGTTTTAGTACGGAAAAATAAAAGCTTTTTTGAAGTCTGCACTGTATTGAAAAATCCAAACCGTCCGAATCCATGCCGATTTTTTTTATATAAGAAAATTAATATTTAAAATTAAATTAATAAGAAAATCGGATCAGAAATCACAAATATAGAAGGGACAGATTTCTAATTGATATTAGACGCTTTTTACGAACTTTCCATCAAAAATTATGTCTGTTTGAAACTCGATACGCGATTTTGACATTTTTTATAAAAATTAATATTTTATTGGAGGATGGATTTTGAAAATCCGTTCATAAATAAAAAAATATATTTTATTGAGGGCCGGATTTTAAAACCCCGTCCCTCAATAAACTATATTTTTTTATTGAGGGACGGATTTTCAAAATCTGTCCCTCAATCCGAGGTTTTCAAAACTTTTCCCTATAGGATGGAGTTTTTTATTGAGGGACGAATTTTAAAATCCCGTCGCATATTAAAATATTATTTTTTATAAAGAAAGATTAAAAATATATTTGAGGATGAATTTTGGAAATCCATTCCTTCTATATTTGTGATTTTTTATCCGATTTTCTTATTTATTTAATTTTAAATATTAATTTTCTTAAATAAAAAAAATCGGGAATCCATGCGCCTACTGCCTACCTATGTTCCGAACCGTCAGAGCATTATTCTGATTACCCTAACGCGTAAATTTCACCATGAAACAAAACTTTTTGTTTTTTTTTTCTTTTTTTGTTTGTGTAAATGAAACCATATCTGAATCTCACATTCTGAAATTTCTGAGGGGTACCGCTGAAATTTTGCCACAGCGATATTTATCCAAAGTCTAAACCATCGCACCACACTCACCCGCCAGCCACGCTTTCCTTCCGAAAGCACCACAAGCTTTGGAGCTTGGAGAGCTTCGCCTCTTTCTAGCAATGGCGACGCTCTCGCCTTCTCTTCTCCACCTCTTCCCTTCTAAAACCGTAACTCAAACCCCTCTCCGCTCGTGTCGCCGGAGACTTGTTACCATCGACGCATCATCTCGGGATCCGACGAGCTCGTCCCGACGACGGTACCGCATCTCTCCTCTCTCTGTTGCGACGAGTCCCGTGCCTCAGACCGAAGAGGCGAGCTCCAGCGATGCAAAGGAGGCGCCTAAGGAGGAAAGAATTGTTCTTCCCACCAATGAATCGTCTGAGAAGTTACTTCGCATTCGCCACACTGTAACTCGTTAATCTTTTCATAAATTTTACATTAACTATTTACTATTGAGAGATAAAAGTTAGAAGTTCAATTATCGTGGACTTGAGGTGAAATTACTAGCAAGTGCACCTTTTTGTGAAGTGTTATGCCAGTGAGTTAGTGAAAGTTTGGCTTTAGGATTTTCATTTTGGTAATTGGTTGCATGTTTGCGGCAAGGGTGAAGCTCTAATAAGCTTTGAACTTTAAATTCCACTGAAAGACCAGGAACTATTTGTGTCTAAATTAATTGATGAATTGGTAATATTGACTCGAATCTCACTGGACTTGGTTCTTGCAAACAACACCTTACCCAGAATTTCATGCATTTTCAATTAACAAACAGCATTTTTTGTGAGATATTGCAAACATTACCAAACCTCACCAAATAGTTTGCTACTGCATTGAAGGACAACAATAGAGTGTGTGATGATAAAGGTCAATTTCACTAAATGAAACAATTCTTTTTGCCTAACATAATGACAATTCTTGATGAGCTTGACCTGATCTAAACTAAAACCAAATTAATTAATATTAAGTTGCAGATATGTGAACTACTTGTGGATAGATTTGACTGAGTAATAGGAAAAACCCTTAAAAGTGAGTTTGAAGGTTTTGTGGCCTTTGCAAATAACCACAACAATAGTGAGGGTTAAATGTGAGTGATGTTGGATGTTGTTTGCAAAAAGTTGTTATTTTTCTGTAATTTGCAGAGCTTCAAAATAAATTTGCATTATAATTCATGCTTTTTTACCATTTTCTTATTTAACTCTTTTTCCCCTTATTTTAGTGTGCTCATGTAATGGCCATGGCTGTGCAAAAGCTCTTTCCCGGCTCTAAAGTTACTATCGGACCGTGGATAGATAATGGTTTTTACTATGACTTTGATATGGAGCCTCTTGCCGATAAGGACCTGAAGAAAATTAAGAAGGAGATGGTATGAATTCATTCAGAATTTGAAGTATATATCAACACTTGCATTTTTGGCATCTAATTACTTTTGTTCTAAGTACATCCTAACCTTAACTAAATTGATGCTATTATCTACTTCTATAGATTTACTGTAATTATAGTTAGATATACCTATATTTATGCCAATTTGTAACCAGGAAGCTGAGACAAAAGTTTTAGTCAAAACTAAATGCAATAAAATTACTATACTTGTCAGTAACTATTTGCTAGTTTTAACTGGTTCCAAATGTGATTCTTATGGTACTAAAAGAATCTGGCAGTCCTTGTATGTCTAACGGCTACATGTTTTTATTCAAAAGCAGGTTAGTTATGAGGGTTATTCATTCGCTTAATTGTTTCAGGGAAGGAAATTTACATCTTGCATCATCATCTGTAGGATCGTATCATAAACCGAAATCTTCCATTGATGAGGGAGGAGGTCTCAAGAGAAGAGGCTCAGAAGAGGATAGAGGCTCTTAATGAACCTTATAAGTTGGAGATTCTGCAAAGCATAAAGGAAGAACCTATCACCATTTATCATATAGGTGTGTCTTGCTTCATTTATTAAGTTAATTGTTGCAGCATCAGCTGCCAGAGAAAGTTTTTTTTTTTTCAATAAATGGAAAATGGAAATGATTTTTGTTTCTTCTGGAAAATCCACTTATATCATTTATCCTTAAACTTCATAAAATAAACAATGATCTGGTATTTGCAAAAGACCCTACTAAACTTAGCACAATTGGTGGTTATGAACACAAGGATAGAATGAAAACTTTTCTTGATTCCAAGAAAATCCAATAGGTTTTCTGATTGATTTTCCCCTAAATTTCAACTTATAAGAAACATGGCTTGCAAATATGTCACTACATTGTTATTGCATTGTGTGGTGATTAGTTCCTTTTATTTAATGAAGGGAATGAGTGGTGGGACCTGTGTGCTGGGCCGCATGTGGAAACAACAGGACAGATAGACAAGAAGGCAATCGAGCTGGAGTCTGTGGCAGGGGCATACTGGAGAGGAGATGAGAAAAATGCAATGCTACAGAGGATTTATGGGACTGCTTGGGAAAGTGAAGAGCAGTTAAAAGCATATAATTTCTTGAAGGAGGAGGCGAAGAGGCGGGACCACCGCCGTCTTGGTCAGGACCTTGATCTCTTCTCTATACAGGTTTTATCTGATTTATGCTTCACCAAAATTTTCATTTTCTCGGGTTTTGAGAGTAATTTGTATAAGGTAGTTGACTAATGTTCTTGCAAACTTGTGGATCTTCCTTGGATAAACTGTTATGAACGATTGCTTTTAATTAAGTATCCATGAAGGGTCCAAGTTCAGCTTTGATTCTCTGTTGGTAGAATACTGAAAGCAGATTTGTTGTTCCTCAATTAACCCACAATTGTTTAAGTTGTTTTTGATTGATCCAATTTGAGCCTAGCTCTTAGATCTATTGTGCCTCCAGTTATACCCAATGAACCTTTCAATTCACTCAATATTGTATAATCAAAAAGCACCAGTGAAGTGCAGTCTAAAAAAGAAAGAAAAAAGATAAGTTGGTCTCTTTTCCCCAATTTGTTTGCCTTCAGTAACCTCACCAAAACTTCCAACAACGAACAGCGAAATAAAAAAAATACAGTTTCGAAGTAGTCAGTAAAAGCAGTACCAGATTTTTACCTGCAGGTGCATACAAATTATTCCTCACAATTTGCATCATAACTTCCAGGAAGATGCTGGAGGTGGGTTGGTATTCTGGCACCCAAAGGGTGCAATGGTCAGACACATAATTGAAGAATCCTGGAAAAAAATTCACCTACAGCGTGGCTATGAGCTCCTCTACACACCACATGTCGCGAAGGCCGAGCTCTGGAAAATAAGTGGTCACATTGACTTCTACCGAGAGAACATGTACAACCAGATGGATGTGGAGAATGAGTTGTACCAGCTCCGCCCCATGAATTGTCCATACCACATCCTTCTTTTCAAGAGGAAATTGCATTCATATAGGGATTTCCCTATTAGAGTTGCAGAGCTTGGAACTGTGTACCGGTATGAGCTGTCTGGAAGTTTGCATGGTCTATTTCGTGTCAGAGGATTTACTCAGGTACCAGAACAGTTCTACCAGTATATGCTGTCATCATACATTCACAAATGTTCTTATCATATATAATCACAATCAACAGTCAATGTGTTTTCCCGCTCGAGCATGCACGTGAAGTATTGATTGAAAATCATGGAGCTGACAATTCATTTTGCACATGATCCTGCACAAATGTATTCAGAATTAAACAGCATGTTTTCATATCTTGGTTCCTATATTTCAGGATGATGCACACATATTTTGCTTAGAAGACCAGATAAGGGATGAGATTAGGGGTGTGCTTGATCTGACTGAAGAAACACTGTGCCAATTTGGGTTTGACAGGTATGAGGTGAACCTCTCAACCCGTCCAGAGAAATCTGTTGGCAGTGACGACATATGGGAGAAGGCAACGGCTGCCTTGAGAGAAGCATTGGATGATAAGGGATGGAATTACAAAATTGATGATGGGGGAGGTGCCTTTTACGGCCCCAAAATTGACCTGAAAATTGAGGATGCGCTTGGTAGGAAATGGCAGTGTTCCACCGTGCAGGTAATTGGTTGTTTCTCAGAAGTTTCCTTCATAAGTTACCTAAGAATTCTCTTGTCATCGATTGACTTAAGAGAAACAAAACGGAAGTTAAAACTACCAAATGAACTTGGCGCCAAGGTTATGAGCGCAATATACCTTTGTCATATTGCAGGTCGATTTTAATCTACCAGAGAGGTTTGATATAACTTATATGGATTCAAATGGAGAAAAGAGACGGCCAATCATGATCCACCGAGCAGTTTTGGGATCCTTGGAACGCTTTTTTGGAGTTCTGATCGAGCATTATGCTGGTGATTTTCCTCTTTGGATCTCTCCTATCCAAGCTCGTGTTTTGCCCGTTACAAGTTCAGAGGTCTGTTCAACTCTCTCTCTCCCACCCCGTCATAACCATACCATGCAAGTTGATTTCAATTGTGCAATTAAGTGACAACGTCACTTATAACTTCACAATGTTGGACTCACTGTTACCCTAGAGCAATTACAATCCAAAGAACCGAGAGAATGGAAAAACATAGGGAAAAAAATAATATTCATCCATGTTGTGGTGGTTACTGTTTAAAGGGTTCATGTAATCCAGCAGTTATATCGGTCATCACCACAAAATCCTATAGCACAACTTATTTGTCCTTAATTGAATCTTTGAATGCAATTTCAGGTTGAGTATTGCAGTGAGGTTGTCGCAAGATTGAAATCCAATGGAATTCGTGCCGAGCTGTGCCAAGGGGAGCGGCTTCCCAAGCTAATAAGAAATGCCGAAAAGCAGAAAATACCACTGATGGCTGTTGTGGGACCCAAGGAAGTTGAGTCCGGGACCCTCACCATCAGGTCCCGCTTCAGTGGTGGTGATATTGGTACTATAGCTGTGGATGATTTCATTGCCAAAATCCAGTCTGCTGCGGAGAATAGAACCTCATTTTAGAGTCTTGTTTTGTAGGTATCCCGGATACAGCTTTTTGTATTTGGACAGGTACATAATTCTTTAAAAGAAAGATATAGTAACAATAATGATAAGAAAAATCTTGCTTTTCGCACGAGATTTGTGCAATTTATTTGACAAGTATGCTACGATTACAAAGCCTAGTTATGTTTAGTAATAGTAAGAGGCTTCGTTGAGACCTTACTTTCAAATGGAACTTGTAATGTGGCCCGTAACATTACACTATTCATGTGACAACTACTGCAAACAAAATTCTCCAATCCGCGCAAAATTTTCATAACATTAAAGCTCTCCGATTCTCTCTTATTTTACTAGAAAAGTTTTAAAAAAAGAAAAAGAAAGGAAAACAAATGTATCATTATAAACCCTCCTGTTCACAGCCTAAGCCCGCATTCGAAATCTTTATACAATATCTCCAACTTTATACCATGCTCTCATAATCATAATTCTTCTTCAATTATCCCGCTCAGGCCCACCAAAGATAGGCCTCATGTAAGTGTCATCAAACTTTCTCCAATGCACATGGATGGTATGAACCGGCCTCTCAAGCAACATTGATAGACTCTGCTTTGCTTGGAGGAGACCACTAGAGGATGGATCTCCCAGGGTTAAAAATGGGAAAATTATATCATCATCTTTGGATGGGCTCCCTTTATCGCTTCCATGGGGGTTACCTGTCTCAGACTGATGATGATGTGGCAACAGCATAGTGACGAGTGGCCTCGTTAGAAACCCAAATACCTATATCATAGATAACAAATATTCATTGTAAGAATGTTGGTATACGACACCAATATTAAACTCAATGATATCTTCAATTTAACCCTCAGATAAAGATCTGTTTGTAATATTTACAAACTAATGCAACTAGAATCGAGATATATGCAACTGCACACTGACCTAATGGATACATTTTTTTTCCTAAAGATTATTAATTAATTATGTTACATAATTTAATTCTCACTGATAATCAAGAATTAATTTAGTGATAATTAAATCAGTGAAGCAGAAAGTTACTCTTTAGTCTTTATGATTTGCACAAAGCACTATAGGTTGCTTCTGATTTCTTTTTTGTTTAATAGTACATGCATATAAATCAAGAGTATTACTTGGGCAATAATATATTGTCATACCAGTGTGGAAAAGAGAACAACGACTATCGTGCTGGTGACAATTGTTGCATGAACTGGGTCCCATGTTACTCCAGAAAAAGTGAACTGCATTTGCAAACAAAAGATTGCAGAACCAATTTTAACAAATTTCCTCATCGAGCCAAGATTGTCAAGTTCAAAATCTATCATGTCTATCGTTATCAATTAATTTCCTCTTAATTTCCTTGCGTATGATGGGTCTATACAACCCACCATTAGAGTTTAGGACTTAGGAGTGTTGAGTAAACACATTAACAAATTGTTTCATTAAAAAAAAGAAACAAATCAACAAATTATGTTTCCTCAATCAGCTTATTGTTTATGTCAATGTTATCTTAATTTCTTAACAAGTAATTCTCAACAGAATATTGGTTCAATATATAACTGTGCGTGTACCTGATTATAAGCAAGAGCAATGGATACAGCTCCTCTCATCAGACCTGCCCACCATATGACCACCTTGAATCAGAACGAAAAGTTGAAATTTAAAATCTGGATGAGACAAATAATATATTACTAGTTGTATCTGTATAAAACCCAGTTGCTTGACTGGTACAGTTAGTGTCTGATATACTTTAGCATTCATGATCTTTAGAGAGTTGAAAGAAAATATAAATATGTTAGATATGAAGACAAATGCCATGGAAAGAGACCTGGTGTTTGAATGTAATGAGTTGCCTCTCAGAAGGAGAGCTGAAGTAATTTGACATGACAGATAATGGAAATACAAAAGCAGCACGCCCAACTAGTATTAGCAATATCGTCGCACCATATATGCCGAACACTGTCCTCAACCTATCAACAATAGTAAAAGACATTTGCTGAATGAAAGGATGAAGGTTATGATATCATATAAAATTACTTAAAAAACTAGCATTCAAGATGAAGAAACCAGAGAGATTATGTTAGGTCATGACAGAAAGGAACTTAAAACACATGTATACCTCGTTTCACTTCTTTGCCATTTATCAATGTCAAGTGCATCCATCCCCACATAAAGAAAAATGATAGTCTCAGCAATGAAGGATGATGCCGCAAATATATGCCTACAAAAAAATCATTTTGTCACAATTTACTGGCATTATAACTGGAATCCAAAGAAAAATCATTACAACTACAAGAGTCATGCACCTCGTTGTGATCCTCGAGTTTTCACTGACATTATGCCATGCATAGTGTGACATCACAATACCACAGAAAAACACTGTCAATATACCACTTAGTTGGAGAAGCTGTACAATAGAGCTATCTTATGTCAGCAGTTTATAGTTTAAAAGCAATGCATATTATTGACTTTGTAATTTGAACTAAAAAAGCATTTAGTCATAATTATATATATTAACCTCAGCTAGCATGTAAGAAAGATATGCCATTAGGGCCATCAGAGCAATTTCCCGATCTGTGGAATGCCTACAAAATAAAAATAAAAAAAATTATATTCAGCTTTTTTATTAGTTCTTTTTCAATTGTTCAGAAAATATAAATAAGAAAATGTAAGCTGTGATGGGTAACATAATTTTAGTGATTCTGACAACTAACCTGCCAAAATATAAAGCTTTAAGAGCATAAGCAGTCAAAAGTCCAGTCTGTAACACAAATAAGAAAGAATAGTTAATTGAACAAATATCAAATTCTATAATCTTCCCACAATGTAGGAATTGAAGCCCAGAACAAACAAAGAGAATAAAATCATAGGTTAATACTGGTATAGAAATTTAAAATAAATATGAACTTACTGCCACTCCTAGAATAGTGCTGGTGGTGAATAGATAGAAAAAATCCCCAAGAACCTTAAGCGCTGTTCGGCCTTCTAAACTAGAAACATCAATATTCTTAATTGCATTAAAAAGAACGACTGATGTAGCGTCATTCACAACACCTTCACCAAATACCAAGCTATAAAGCCTGGGTGTTTCTTCTTGGGAAAGCACCTGCAATTGTGCCAGCAGTTATAGCACCAGAAAAACTTTAGCGCTTTAAGCATCCTCTATTTTTTGCTTTTTACAGCGCCAAACAACTCAGTCCATGTGTTTATTTAAACAAAAACCACAATGGAACTGATTTTCTCAAGATCTTCTAACAAATAATGATAATTTGCAAACTTATTTCCAGTTACCTGTAGCGTGCAAATGGTGTCTGTAGAAGAAAAAATTGTTCCAAGGGCTGGAAAAAAAAAACATATCTATTAAGCAAACAGAATAAAAACAGTATAATATAGAACTGTAATAAATTAATTTTACACAACACAAGCTACTAAAATAGAGATCAAGAGATAAGAACAAGATAAATATTTCAAATAACTATACCTCAAAAAATTACTGATTACTATCTATTTATTTAGTCCAAAATTAATTCTATTTAGTCCTAGGAAAATATCAATTCATGATCAAGTAATAAGTCTGAAGTATCTCACATTCCTACCACAATTTCATCCAATTACCTGAAGTAAACAGTCTTTGTGTTTCTTTTGTTTTTCTTTCAAGAAATGCATGTTCTATTCCTAAACAATGAATTGCTACCTATCATGAAGCATATTTTTCTGCAAATTGTGCAATAGGAACGAGACTTTTCTAACTTGTTAAAAAGCTAAGGTAACATGGCTTGGGACATACCTAGGTAATCCTGTAGATTAAGCCCACTAAAACCAACCTTTGGATAAAGCCAACGGCAACCTATGAATAATATGAGAAGAACAATTAGTGATGTCTAGCATGACAACTCCAGTTTGTCAAATTTACAATTTGATTTGAGAACTGATCAATTGCACCTAAATTCAGTGTAAGTTTTACTTCTCTGATCTACAGTGGGCTTTAGAAAAATGAAGATTTCCCATTAAAATAGAAAAATAATGGCCAAATTTCATATATATATATACCCTTCCAAAACTTCAAAATTACGTATTTCCCCCTCTAAAATTCATAATATCATATTTACCCTTCCAAACTATTAAAACACTCATATTTATCCAATACATTATCTTTTTCATTAAAACTAACTCCATACTTATAAGTTTTTCATTTACTCTCATTGAAAATAATATATAAAATTTTTTGAAATTGAATTCTCAGTAAATATATTACAGATATAGTTATTGAGCATGAATACCAATTATTATAGATTTAAGATTCTTCGAAATTGAAATTGAAATTAAATTCTCAATAAATAAAAATAGATAAAATATATTTTGATGCTTGAAAAGTTATTACTAGGACAACATGAATGAAAAAAAGCAAAGATATAATAGTCATGAAATATGTATTAAGATCTTAAATTGAGTTTTAAAACATTTAATAAGGTTATTTGGAGTTTTTGGGTATATTTGATATATCAGAAAAAATTATTGGATAAACATGAGAGTTCCAATAGTTTATAAGAGTAAATATGATATTATGGATTTTAGAGGGGGGAATATGTCATTTTAAACTTTTAGAGGAATATATATGAAATTCTTCCAAAATTATTAACCAACCTGTAATTTTAAACTTTTAGAGGGATATATATGAAATTCTGCCAAAATTATTGACCATCCTGTATCCTTTAAGATACAAAAGTTTTATATCTAGATCTACTTATATTATTTGATAATAACAACTAAATTGAAGAATTCAAAAATTGCCCAGCCAACTCACTCTCCCGGTTAGACGATTCAGAAGTAAATAATCAAGTGTAAAGGTTGGAGAAGGGAATCCGATAATGAGTAAAATCACCTACTGAAATGATGAAAAATGAGATGAACACCCCAAGCACTCCAAATGACATTATAGTGAGGAAGTTATGGAAGAACTGCTTCTTCTTTACTTGGAATCTGCAAGGCAAAAATAAATTTTCATTCAATAAAAGACATGCATCGATTTCCTCAGGAAATGAAAGAAATGACTTGGAAGCTTCATTCATGAATTACAGAACCTACCCAGCATTAAAAATAATAGGCGGCAGTAGATAGATGAAGAAAAGCTCCTCATCAAACCTCAGTATGTGTGAATTCCTTCCTTTGCTTGCAAACAGTATGATTGTCCCAACAATACCTCCCTAAATTAAAAAGGGAAAGGCAAAATAGCTAATGATCGTTCGCAAGTAAACATTTGTGACAACTATACTTCTTCATGCACACCAAGAAATTCTGTCCTTTTTGTTTGCTTAATGCTAGAGAAAGATAGCACTAATGCTAAGAAACATGCAACAGCACCTTCTATTGTATAAATCTAAATTCAATTTCCAGAATTCAGCTACATGCCATATCTTTAATAGCAAAAGCTAATTGTTAAATGATTTATATCTTGTTTATTACAAAACTGGTGAACGCTATCATTCCCATATCGCTTATCGTCAACGAACCACAGCCTATTTCCTTGCTCTCACTTCAAATTGACGATCCGAACTAATGTCTTATTAAATTGGATGAGGGAGGAAAAGAAACGAAAGCTTACTATAAGTATAGCAGTGATAGATTCGTTAACCCATCTGTGCTCCTCAAAGAAGTGTCCGAAGAGTATACAAAGACAGAGCACCGCCGCGAAGATGGAGATCGACACCACCGTACTCCGCCCGGAATAGTTGGAGAAATCGTCGATCGATTTCACAAAATCCATCGCCGTGTGCAGGAAACAACGATTCGAAGTTGCGATTTTCTAAGATCGAATCATATAATAAAAAGACATCAGGGTTTATCCTCTTCTCTCTCTCTCTCTCTCCCGTTGTTTTAATGAGAGGTTTTAACATAAATTTTTTTGGGAAGCGAATTTTGGCGCGCGACACTAATGGACAATTTCATAAAAAAAGAAAAAGTTTTCTGTGACATTTTATTTGTAGACGATGGTAAGCAAGCCACTGTTCTGTGGTCCCACATGTAATTGTCAGTCCAGTGAGCTCCACAGAGTACATGAAGTGACACGCAAGAGATAATAAAGGACAAATCAGACGATCTCGCTTTGCAAGAGCGGTGCACATCTTCACCTCACTGTTGTGATGAATTCGTGGGTCCCACATGTAAATGGATGGTTATCGTGTGCAACCTGTCTATGCTGGTCGGTTTAGAAACAAATTTTTGCGCTGTTCGCCTGTAAAGCCTGTAACCGAAGAGAGGGCTTGGATGACACGTGTTAAGGTCGCTGGAAATACGGTTGTCATTACTGCCACGTAGCTCTGGTGGATTTTGGAAGGATTAACGCATTGAGCTGTGCTGCACTGCTGATTAGGGGATCTTAGGATTCAATGTGACGCGTGCAGAGAGGTCGTACATGAAGCTATCCACTGAACAGGTATATCCTCCATCTAGTACGCGTGAAATGGATAGGAATTACGATTCGAACCGTCGGATGAAATTAACGAGTAGAGGATGGATAGCTTTAAGATTTGTGCTGAATGATTTTAGATTTTAGCTGGTTGCAATGGAGTGTTTTATTGGATGTGAAATTCTAATGAGGAAGTTTATATCGTAGTAATTCACGCTAGAGTGGACAGTTTAAATCATCGAAATTATTAAGTGTTATTTATAAAATAGTTTTAATAAAGTGGATAGTATTAAAATTTGTGTTAAACAGTCTAAATTTTATCCATTGTTTTGTATTATTATAGAGAATGTGGAATCAAATGATAATATGAATTAAAATTGTTTCATGACAAATAAGAAAATTAAAAAGTAGTTTTTAGATTATGAAGAGGTAAGGTAATAGACGACCCTTTGATTCATGAGGCTTAAGGTTTTCAAAAAAAGGTCATGGTTATAAATAATATTTTCGTAAGCTTTTTAGTTTTAAATATACACAATTTCGACTTTTATTCCTCTGACTTTTATCATATTAAAAAATGTAATCAACATAAATGATATAATAATTTAAACAAGTTATATATCGTAATTTAAATGGGTTATATATCAATTTAAAGTAGGTATAAATATACTTATTATCTATTAAACAATTTTATAAATTAATATTTAATTCTATCAAAACTTGATCGTTGATTAAATAATTTTGAGAATGTATAAAATTGACATAGACTCATAATTTCAATGGAGGTTAACAACAAAAAGAGACTTCAATGAATTAACAAAGCTCGAATCTTATGTTTGGATTTAAATATTTTACTATCAACTTACAAGATCCATACACAAAATGTAAAGTTAGGGTGAGGTTCAACTCACCAAGATTATTAGTCAGTTTAACTAAAAAAATTATCGAAATAATTTCAAACGATAGATTCTATTTTCTCAATAAATTCTTCATATCAAACTCTTATAGGATACCAAAATTTTTTATTTTATGATTTTTCTAACTATTTTTTTAGATTTTTTTAAAATGATTCTTGAATTAGTAATAAAATAAGGAATGTCTGTATATGAAAATAGATTATTTTCAAAAATATAAAAAAATAGTTAGAAAAATTCTGAAAATATAAAATTTCAATATCCTACGAGATTTTGATATGAAGAATTTATTAAACAACTCGGATTTATTATTTAAAATCGATTTGATCAATTTTAAATTAACCTCATCAAAATCCTTAGTGCTTAGTTCACCCCTGATTTTACTCTATTTAAAATACACAATCACGATCCAACTATATATATTATATATATTAAGACCGGTTAGATTTGTTACGAATCCATAATAAGTTACTCCACAAGTTGTACTCTTATTAACAAACTTAAAAAAGTTTGTTCTAAAAGATAATGAAGGTACTTCACAAAAAGAGGCTGGAAAAAGGGGAAAAAAAGAAATGAGTTGAAAAGGAGACTGAAATTTATATCTATATTTTTTTTGGATATTACGAAATAAACAAAGATTGTATAGTGTTAATCTCTTCTTTTTATATCCTTTTATCCTTTTAAATTTTTTAATTTTCACAGCAAGTATATATGTTGGACAGATTCAATCATTCTTTCTTTCCCCTTCTCTATACTTTCCTAGTTCCTAAGGAAGTTCCTTGCTTTTGAGATGTCAAACTTAGTTGTCGTGACGTGACTCCTGAGTAGAGTTTTAAATTTTGTATGTCATATCAAGACATGACACAGTATATATCGGAGGCGATACAGTATAATAGGTATGTCAATATATACCGTATTATATGTGTTATGTGTTGTGATGTTATTCGTGCTATGTTGAATTTTCGTCGCCGAAGGCACGATACGTACGGTTAAGGGGGTTGACACGGCATGATATGACATGGGATATGCATAGGCACGGCACGAAAATACGGGAAAGTACATATAAACACGATTAGGCACGGTTAGACACGTATGGGCACATATGTGCGGCCCTTTTTCGCGGTCCACGCGCGAGGCATCGGCGTCCTCACTCACGGGAGAAGAAGATGCAGGTACATCCCTGCGCGTGTTTGTACACTAAAAGACTTATTATTTAGATGATTGTGAGAACTTTTATTTTCTGACGGACGCAAGCCCCCGTCATTAGTTACCCCGGCTCTCGCTTCAGGATCATCTGATTAATGGACTAAAATAATCAAAATATATGGATTGGATTCATGGCTTTATTTTCTCCTTTCAAATTTATTTTTATTGTTGATAAAATTGTGTAAAAGTAATTTATTTATCAGCATAGCTATTTAAACCCCCTTTTTTTATTTGTTTTATGTTATACTCAATGATACGCCTCAAAAAATTGAAGTGATCAGGACGTATAAGTTTTAATAATTTAGACTAAAGACATATAATCTAAAGTAAAAAAGACGTATAATATCTCATAAGTCAGAGATCGAGAACGTATAATCCTATTGATCTCACAGAGTTCGAATATGAAGCATACTGCCAACTCGATATTCAAGGAATCAGAGATGTTTAATCTCTATAGAGATTCATGCCAAAGACAATGACGTATTGTCTTAAACAGTCTATTAACCTTTCAAATTCCGAATTTGAAGCGCTATACCAATTCGAAACCTAGGAAAATTGGAGAATCGGGAACATATTATTCTTTATCGATTTCTAAAAAGAGAAATATTAAATCTAAAGCGCATTGTCAATTTAACGTTCTCAAAATATGATTTGTTATGATTTGATATGTTAGTATGTTTTACCAAGATTTAGGCATGATTTTGGTCAATATTTGATTTTCTAGGGGGCATTTTGGGAATTTTGGTCGATGTTTAAGCATGTTTTGCATATTTGGACATATGTTTGGTCAATGTTTAATTGTATTTTGTATGTTTGAACACGATAACATGTTTGGTCAATGTTTAAACATATTTTTACATATTTTGATATAATAACATGTTTGGTCAAAGATTTGGACATATTTAGTCAACTTGAGTATGACTTGAACATTTTGACATTTTTGACATGTTTAATTTACCTTATCAAGATATAACATGATTTTGATATTTTGAACATTTTTAATTTGTTTTATCAAAAATATAACATTTTTAAAGAAATATTCTATTAATTCTTTATTTTTTAATAAGTGAGATGTCCTTCTAGTGAAAATATAAATACAATAAATTAAATATAATAACAAAGACAAATCTATCCAAAAAAAAATTAAAAAAAAGAGTGTCTTCAGGAAATTGACCATTGTCCAAAGCAGCCTCTCATTAAATAAATGCATATCCTCTAGAGTGGGCAGTTACTTCAAAAAATATAGTAAACAAAAATTACACATGATCACTGATAAATTTCTATAGCTAATAACATCAAAATTTGGGAGGGCTTTCTGTCCGCTATATGTGAATCTCTATATGTCCGATTTATGCAGTACATGCTATGGGTATACCTTTTTTTTCCCCCTCAAGGATGATATTTGCAGAGATTCATTAAAGATAAATTAGTTTGACAATCTCGACAACGGGGCAACCGTAAAAAATAACTGAGTGAGTTCAAAATCTGATAATAAAAATATAATATATACATTGGACACTTCATATACCGGCAAAACACGATGAAATATAATACAAGTTTCGTCGTTCGTTAAATAATTAGAAATTTATAAAAGTTCATATTTAATGTGATTTGATGAGGATCAACTGATATTTTAATTGCATATAAATTGACAAATTTATATAGTTAACAAAATGATTACAATTTTTTCAAACTTGATATGAAATTTAAGCAGTTGTCAATTGATCCAAAATGAAATCCAAAACTTAACTAAATCATACCGAAATAGAGGTGTTGCTACTTAGAGCATCAATATTATGGTATATTCAATGGAACCGAATACAAAATTAGTAATTTTAATGAAATTTTATTTCATATCTTTTTTTTCAAATTGAAGATGTTTCTTCCCCATTTTCATATGGTGTGTGTGTGTGTGTGTATCCATTCAGTAAATTATTTGAAAATTTTAATACCGTAGTTATGTCATTCACCAGAAAGATAAATAATAGAATAATTTTTTTTTCAGAATTTTCAGAATATTTTCTTACTTATTATAAAACGAAGATAGTTAATTAATTTTAAGTCCTATTCTGGTGGCAAGTTACATGGAACCATGCTTTGGTAAATTTTGACCTTAACTTTTATATACCAGATTCCTCTTTTCATTACACCTCGCGTTGTCTTCATATCTTTCGGTTAGGCAAAGCAAAAACCATGGCCTAAGAAAACCACTTTTCATTACATCTCGCTCTGTCTTCATATCTTTCGGTTAGGCAAAGCAAAAACCATGGCCTAAGAAAACCACTTTTCATTACATCTCGCTCTGTCTTCATATCTTTCGGTTAGGCAAAGCAAAAACCATGGCCTAAGAAAACCACTTTTCATTACATCTCGCTCTGTCTTCATATCTTTCGGTTAGGCAAAGCAAAAACCATGGCCTAAGAAAACCACTTTTCATTACATCTCGCTCTGTCTTCATATCTTTCGGTTAGGCAAAGCAAAAACCATGGCCTAAGAAAACCAACGGCCTGAACCCATGTAATTAGGTCCCAATTGGATCTGACTGCATATTCCAGCGTGAATAGAATATTCCTGGAATAAAACCGTTGAGGCGGTAACTGAGGTATATATATACACACACAACTCAAGGAGCTTTCTCTTCAAACCAACAATCTCACATCATCACATCTCAACTACAATCCAATATATTCAAGTTCTCAGCAACACTGTACCCACACAAAGATGAGTGTTGAAATCTTAGATTCTTCCACCATCTGCAATTTCATCAATGATACCAACTTCTTTACCAAATCCATTGAGGAGCGTTTCTCCGCCATTGATTCGAATCACGACGGCATGCTCTCCTACACGGAGCTGGCGAGCGAGTTAAAGAAATTCAGGGTTATTGAGACACACTTCGGCATAGATGATGCGGTGCTTAGCAGTGACGAGCTCAGGCAGCTGTATCGTGGCATGTTCGCTCGGTTCGATCATGATGGCAACGGGTCGGTGGATTTGGAGGAGTATAAATTGGAGATGCGCGAGCTGATGCTCGCCATAGCGAACGGATTGGGGTTTTTGCCGGTGCAGATGGTGCTCGAAGAAGGTAGCTTTTTGAAGCTAGCAGTGGAGCGAGAGATGGCAACTACAGTCTATGCTTAAATAATACTATTACTACTTAGACAATTTTGAATTCTTACTATATCTGTCTCTTTTTTTTCTTACAATTATTTTTCTGATTCTATATGATTTCATTGATACCGTGTAAGATTTGCAAATTTTTTTTCAAATTTTGTAATGTTTACGGGATAATTCCTGAGAAAAAAATATAGTATTATATTTGTCCAGGATTGTGATAATGAACCTGAGAATTGAGTTTTATAAGTTCAGAAACAGAGCATAATCAGAGTAAAAATGTAAAATTATGGGGAAAAAACTGCTCTCCACCGCCAAAAAAAATTACTTATCCATTATTAAACAGGTTAAATTTTAGTGGAAAATTGAGATAGTATATGTCTATACCTCATAATTAATAGAGAGATCGAAAAAACAAAAAAAAATCTCTAACAAATAACAACAAATTACCAAAGGCGGTCGCTTGGATGCATTGTGAGAATTCTATCATTTATACGGCAACGATATATATTTCAATAATTTGGGGGTCCCTATGTGAGTATCTATATTAGTATAATTATAAATTGAACTAACATAATCAAATTAGCTATACCGTAGATTTAATACAATGATGATAAATTTTATAAAAAATATTTTTATGATGAGACGTAGGTTAAATTTTACAAAAAATATTTTTCTATTTGGAAATAAATAAATGTTAGAATTAATGTGTAATACATATCTAAGATCAATAATTGTTTCCAAAGATTTTAAATATTGATTTTTTAAAAAAAATAATGTAGTATGATTTAATTAATATAAAAAATTAGAAGTATAATAAAACTTGAAAATTCCTCCTATATATATTTTTTCAATAATAAATTATAAAAAAATATAACCTTATTTATTCAAATAGAATACTGCAAATTTTACCCCAATTCAACATCATTAATATAGATGCACCATTTTATCATTTTGACAATTCAAATTTAATATTAAAAATATTTGATAATCGATCAATTACGCCTTTTGTTCCTATTGTCATTTCAAACATAGATCTACATTTTTGGGACCCAATAACTGTGTTTTCAAAGTTTTCTTTGTCCTTGCTCGTCAATAAGTTAACGTGTAAAATAAGTATGAATTTTATAAATTTTATAAATTTTATACAAATTTATACAGAGTCAAAGTGCTATAAACTATAGACTATAGTTAGGAAAACGGAAACGGAATTTTGCACTCTTTTTTTTGAACGAGTCAAAATCAATGTAAAACAGAGTCAAAACCGGTTCGCATGCGTCGTTTCTTTAGACTTTTGATTTGCTACTACTCTTAGAAAGCGGGACTGCTGATTGTTTTTAGTCAGCAGTCCCGCTTTCTAGACCAAAAACAAAGTCAAAATCACTTCTGATTGTTTTTGGTCTAGAAAGCGGGACTGCTGATTCTTTGGTCAGCGCTCCTCTCAATGTGACCGTTGTTTTCAGTGACGATCTCATTGAACTAAAATTGCCAAAGGGAAAGAAGGGGAAAAAGTGACCGTTGAGTTTGAATCGAGTCTTGAGGGGAAAACCCAAAAAATTCAGGGATCCTATCGACAACAACAATTAGGTCAAGAATTAGGTTTGAAATCTGAACGGATGATTTTTTATAAATATTTGAATTGAATGAGTTGATTTTTATTTTTATTTTTATTTTTATCTCAAAAAAATAATAACAACAACCAGCTAATTGAGTTCTCAAAGTGAAAAGTCGAAATATCTATCTCTATATATGTCGGTATGAGCTAGCTAGTTTGGCCTGTCTCTTCTCAATTTGCATCACATTTTTTTTATGTTGTCAACATATATAATATAATTGATATTTTAAATTGAATTAAAAAATTAATTTTTTTTAATAATTGTCAACATTGTTAAGATAATTTATTGACATATTTTTAAATTGAGGAGAAATTATTTGACAATGGTTATTTTGACAATCTTAACAATAAAATTTCAAATAAATTCGATTTTTTTTAGAAAAAATAGATAAGAGTCCCACAAAAGATAATTAAAAAGTAATAAATGTCAGAACTAATAATAGCCTTTATTTAAAAAAAAATTAATGAACATCATACTAATAAATTAATTCAAATTTTTTATCTGACCAACTTTCTTGATGACATTAAAAAAAAATATAACATCAAGTATTTTAAAATATACCCTAATAACAATAGATACACCATACATCTTTTTTTATTAGGAAAAATACAAACGAGTCTTTTTTTATTTTGAAACGTACAAAAATTGAAGTAAAAAAGAAAATTCATAATTACAAAGTCTATATTGTTTTGAAAGTTGTTCCAATGGTATAACGTACTACAAAAAAAACCTAGGTTAGGTAAAACTTCACCTTTACAATTTGTGATTCCTTACTTCATTAATTACATACATCTCGCTTTTCTTCGTTTTTCGGCGAGGCGCAAAATGAAAAACCATGATGGCACAATGAAAAACAACGGTCAGAACCAAGGTTCGGTCCAAACGGTATCCGTGTGCATGGCAGTTCAAGTAATATTCAAAGGAGAGCTCTGATATATTTATTGATATCATCATCGATACGGAATTAGTTATATATATGAAATGACTTATTATGTATGTTAATGATTTTATTATGTAAATTCATTTTTACAGTATTATCATTATGTAACTTAAATGAATTATAATGTATATTAATGGTTTTATTATATAAATTTATTTTGTAATAATATTGTCATTATGCAATTTAAATAAGTTATTATATATATTAATGATATTTAAATTAAATAATAGAAATATTATATATAATAAAATCATTAACATATATAATAACTCATTTATTGTATATAAATAAGTCCGTATCGATAACGGTATCAATAATGTTACCTCCATACTATTCTCCTATTTAAAATTTATGGTCTAGAAATTAAATTCGTGGAATAGATTAAACCTGTGAGCTAGGCGGTGACCCGGTGTATATAAATACTGAACCAAGTAACTTCCATTCCAAACAAAAAATCTCAACTAAAACCCAACATATACATAATTAAGTTTCTCTGCAACGCCATTAATTAACACAAAGATGAGTGTTGAAATCTTAGATGCTTCCACCATTTGCAACTTCATCAATGATACGCACTTCTTTGCCAAATCCATCGAAGAGCGCTTCTCGGCCATTGATTCAAATCACGACGGCCTGCTCTCTTACACGGAGTTGGCGAGCGAGTTGAAGAAACTCAGAGTTATCGAGACGCACTTCGGCATAGACGATGCGGTGCTGAGCAGTGACGAGCTCAGGCAGTTATATCAAGGCATGTTCGCTCGGTTCGACCATGACGGGAACGGGTCGGTCGATTTGGAGGAGTTCAAATCGGAGATGCGTGAGCTGATGCTCGCCATAGCGAATGGACTCGGGTTTTTGCCGGTGCAGATGGTGCTGGAAGAAGGGAGCTTTTTAAAGCTAGCAGTTGAGCTGGAGATGGCAACTACAGTTGCTGCCTAATTAATCAATTAATCCACTTAATTATTTACACAATTATGAATTCTTCTTACTATATTAATTTGTCATTTTTTTTTTCTTCCAGTAACTTTCTTTTATTTTATATGATGTTTTTTTAATGTTACCACAGATATATTATTGATTCCATTTAAGATTTGCAAAATTCTAATATGCTTTGTACCTTTTGGGTTCGTTTGGCAATGAGGATTTAACGATTTAATTTTAATTAAGGAGGTTGTGTTCCGTAAAATTTAAAGATTAAAATTGTAGGATGAGTGTTAATAAAAAAATATGTTTTAGTATAAAAAAGTAAAAGATAATATTTCCCCTTGTATGATTGTTGTCGTATAATGTAATCAATGAGGCTGATTGCCTTTCAGTTTAGTTATTATCATTTATTTAAAATTTAAACAATTTCATTTAATAATTTTGCTATTTGTAGTTTTCATAACCGATACATTTTATTTATTTTACTTTTAAATTCTACTATCATTTATTCATTTACTCTCAAAATTTAGAAACAACGGTTTTGTTGAACTATACAAATTGATATCTTAGTTGTATTAAAAACCTTAATGGTGGTTTATACTATTGAAAAATTCACAAAATAAGAGTACAATTGAAGCAAAACTTTTTAAAAAGAACTCAAAGAGGAAGAGAAAATAACCAACCAAAATGGATCTCAATAGAAAAAAATATTTTGATACGAATTTTTCTGTAGAGTCAGATTTGTGAGCTTCATCTCTAGCAAACCAACGATTTAAGTTGGAGAGATAAAAATAGATAAATTGAAAATAATTCGGAAATAAAATTATTTTCTATAAAAAAGAGATGATAATTTTATTTTTCACACTTGATTAAATCAAACATCAAAATCTGCTCCAGCTTGAGATCCGTAGATGCAGTGCTGCTGGAACAATTATTAATACTGTTGTGATAAGAAAACTTAAAATTATTAGTCTAATATGAACTAAGAACTTATGTGGATTGAGTTAACGTTCCTTGCAATTTAAATTATAAAAGCTGTTGATTTCATTATAATTGAAAGGAGAATCAATCACTTATTTGATTGTGTAAAACAAATATTGAACACCATTTCAAACAATAGTAATCCGGCCACAAAAGATCTAGTTCATTAATAAACAAATCTTAATTATTCTCCCACAAAGATCAAGAGTATTGATTACTTCTCCGGATCATTACATTTGTGAATCTTAAAATAGTATCAATTTTAATAGACTTGTAAGATCAAAGAGTTAGTTGTGTGAGTTACTCGTGCATGCACCCACCTCTCTTTTTTTTGGGACTGTTCGACAATACATCGACGATTAATTTTTAATTCGCTTTAAAGAGTTTTTATTCGAAAATCTTAATCCGTGAGTAAAAATTAAAGAGATTTAATCTAAAGGGGAAATTTTTTAAGAAGCGGGCAGAGAATTAAGATCCGGATAAAAAGAGATTAAATAAAAGATTTTTTAATCCGCATTAAAAAACATGTGTTCGGAAAGATTAAGCAACTAAAGAAGTTAAAATAATCTTAAGAAGACTAAAAGAAGGGGTTGTCGAACAGCACCCTTGGATCGGTCCAAAAAAGAAGAAAAAATAAAATAAAATGAAAAGATAAAGGAGATTACTTATCCTTTAAGAAAGAGGTTAATTTTTAGTGAAAAATTCTTAGATAGTTTAAAGGTTGATATTCTTTGTTTGAAGAAGTATAGATGGTTTAAAAGTTGATATTCTTTGTTTATATCTAAAGGCGGTTGCAGCTCATTAAAGTCGGCACCTCTATTATCAAGATTCATTTACCTCTATATGTAGATTAGCATATTAATTTATTACGAGATAAATTATTTTTTCACCTCTTATTTATATATTAAAAATATTTATATTAAATAGATAATTTATTTATATCTGAATTTATAAGTATTTATAGTTAGTACAGAAAATATTTATTATTTTTTCTTTCTTAGATGATTATAGAAAAATTTAAATTACAAACTTTGTTGCATAAATAAAAATACAACTTACATAATTTTTAATTTTAATAATGTAAGGTACAAACACTTTTATTATTAAATATAAATATTTTCTGAAAGATAATACATTTGGAGTACAAATAAAAGATACAATTAACAGGTGTAATTATCATTTCTCTTGTTATTAATTCATTTGATTTTTATATTAATTTAAATTGATTTAAAAAAATTATCAGAATTATTAACTTACGTAATGTTCTCTGTATAATAAGTCATAAACTCAAGATAAAATTATTTACCTCTATATGTAAATTAACATATTTATTATTAATTCATTTAATTTTATATTAATTTAAATTGATTTTAAAAAAATATTATCGAAGGTAATATTCTCTATATAATAAGTCATAAACTCAAAATATAATTATCAAATTTCTAAAGAATAATACGTTGAAAGATTAGATTTCATTTTTATCAATAAAAAATTCAAATGGTTCAGCTGCTTTAAAAATTCGTTTGTCATTTGTAGAGAATCTTCGGAGAGATAAAATTCTCCTAAAATCTATCTCTATGTACAACAAAAAAATCAGAACCGTTCATCTTTGTTTATTTTTATGAGTAATATATATATATATATATAATTTTATTTCAGATCAAGTTATAGAAAAAAAGAATGTATTAAAATAATCAAGGCTGGATCTAGAAAGTTAGGGGGGGCATAGATTGAGGTATATGTTATATATTTTAATGTTCTTGAGCGAGTGAAAATCAATGCAAAATGAAGTCCAAACCGGTTCGCACTCACTCGTTTAATTCTTTGGACCTTTGACTTCAAGACTTTACAAAACTGTAGCAGCTGTTGCTTTCAATGGCGATCCAACATTGAACTAATTGCCAAAGGAAAAGATGGGAAAAATATCCCATTGACAGCAACAATCAAATTATCTATGTATATATGAGACTATGAACTAAGTCTGACTGGTTTCTTATCAACCGGTTTCAGATTTTTTTTATTGGTTCAATATCAAATTTTAGTTTTAAATCGATGATACCGACTATGAGTCCATGACCGGTATGTTAAAAGGTAGAACTGATACAATGGATAAGTTAATATAGGACTAGTTTGAGGGATGGGATCTGTTAATATTAACAAGGTAATTTTGACAATTATTTTCAAATAAATTTTAAATTTTATAAATATTTTATTTAACTAATAAATTGATTGTTAATCTATATTGAAACTCGTTATAATGGTCGGCTACAAATACCAAGGTTGGGTAAAATTTCACCTTTATTCCTTGCTTCATTGGTTACATCTGATCGCTTGGCTTCTTTTTCTTGTGGCTTGCTAAAACCATGGGTTCATGGCCCAGTGGAAGAAAACCATGGTCAGAATCAAGGTTCCATCCAAAAGGTATCTGGCTTCATGGCGGTTCACGTATTATTTTAAAATTTATGGAGGAGAAATTTCCTGGAATATATTAAACCTGTGAATTAGGCGGTGACTCGGTGTCTATATATACATCAAACCAAGTGACTTCTATTTCAAACAAATAATCTCAGAGAATTCACATTTCTCAGAACCAGTATACAAGTTCTTTGTAATACTACCAGAAACACAAACATGAGTGTTGAAATCTTAGATGCTTCCACCATCTGCAATTTCATCAATGATACCCACTTCTTTACCAAATCCATTGAGGAGCGCTTCTCGGCCATGGATTCGAATCACGATGGTCTTCTCTCCTACGCCGAGTTGGCGAGCGAGTTGAAGAAACTCCGGGTTATTGAGACGCACTTCGGCATAGACGATGCGGTGCTGAGCAGTGACGAGCTTAGGCAGTTATATCAAGGTATGTTTGCTCGGTTTGATCATGACGGGAACGGGTTGGTTGATTTGGAGGAGTTCAAATCGGAGATGCGTGAGCTGATGCTCGCCATAGCGAACGGACTCGGGTTTTTGCCGGTGCAGATGGTGCTGGAAGAAGGGAGCTTTTTGAAGCTAGCCGTCGAGCGTGAGATGGCGACTACCGTCTATGCCTAATTAGATCAATTTATTAGATAATTCAATTTTGAAATTTTGAATTGTTCTTCCTGTTTTTGTCTTTATTTTTTTCTTCGAGTATCATTTTTTTTTTATCTTATAAGAGGTTATTGTTAAGTTATCATTAGCAAGCGTCATTGATTGCTTGTTGCAATTTTGCAAAAATTTTGTAATGCTTAGGTTATAATTTTGAGAAGAAATTTAAGTTATTATGTTTATCCGCAGAGTTGATTAATCTCGCATTTTATATATTGTTGGTGTGTGCATGTGAGAAGTTTATAATTAAAAATGTTTACTCAGCTACAAGCAACCTGAACAATTAATTAATTACTGATATGTCGCAGTTAAAAATATAATAATATGACATAATTAGTTAAAAAATATTGAAGACAGTAGTTATGTATGGAAGAGCTATCCTTGTAATTTTCATCTTTTTATTGGATAACTATTTTGACATCTTTTAGACGATTTTTCTTAATATAGACGAGCAAATGATATAAAAAAATATATGCAGAGAATAATGGTCATGGGATCTGAATCTTATAAATCTGTTTTATATTAAAATATTATTTTTTATAAAAAAAAATAGAAGTTCAGAACGGATTTATTTGTCATCGGATTTTCTTATTTATTTAATTTTAAATATTAATATTTTTAAATTAAAAAAATGGGCTGTATCAGCACTTTTAAGAGCCCCACCTCTGAAACAGTACTCAGCAAAAAAATCTTTAAAAAGGCTGTTTCTGGTTGCAAGTTCCAACTTGTTAGAGATCTATGGCAAGTTGGCAACTCTAAGTACATACAATACTGTGTTCTAAAAAGATGGATGCAAATGCAATGGAGAGAGTTACCTTTAATTGGAGTTCTCAGGCTACCACCATTTAATGTATTTATTATTTTAAAAACTAGGCAAGATGAACTATATCTGAAGCCTCTGAAACAGTTTTTAAAGAAGTAAAATTAGATCAATATTTCAGTCGGAATTTCAACTTATGATTTATATTTTATATACTTCAGTGTCAAAACCTCATTTCAATTTTGCTCCATCCGACCTCCCTCCTCTCCAGTAAAGTCTTCACTGGAGAGCTCATCATGTCAGGCGGAATGTTTTCCGAAGGTCCCAGTAGTTACGGGTGAATGCCGGTAGCTTTTTGGTCGGTTTCTGCTTTCACATGTTTTTGACCGGCGATAGTAGGTAGCCAGTACAGTACAGGAGCAACTACCGAGACCAAATAAACCAGGTGCGCGTAGACCGAGGCTGCCGGTTGGTGGGGGAGCGGTTACTTGCTCAACGGGCAGAGAGGTCAATTTCTGTGGTCAGACGCCAACGGGCCCACAGTAAGAATGGAGATTTCTGTGGTCACCGAATCAGTGCCGCCGGTCAGGATTGCGCCGCGTCTAGGAAGTTCGGTGGCTTGACTACGGTCATATCTTTGGCTGTATTTTATTTGATTTTATTCCTTTTTATTATTGAAATTGTATTCCTGTTTTGCTTGTATTTTATCAAGTAATGGGGAAGTGAAATGTATTGATTTAATGAAGTATGTTTTTAAAAAAAAATGGGATATTGTGGTGTAAAATGTAGTAATTAATAAGAGTGGTGTTGTTTCCTAAAATATTTATATTTTGATTTTTTCAGTTTATATGTATATATATTACGGGGAACTGATATACAGATATTAAAATTGATATCATAATCGATACCGACTTTATGATTCATATTATATGAGTTATTATTCATATTAACGACTTTTATTAAGTAATTTATTTGTAAAGTATTTTTATTATTCAATTTAAGTGAGTTATTATTCATATTAGTGATATTTGAGTTGAATAATAAAAATACTGTTAAAAATAAGTTCTATAATAAAATAGTTAATATAAATAATAACTCATATAATATAAACGATAATTCATATATTATAAATAATAAAATCGAAATTGATTTTAATATCAATTTTGATATCTTTCAGACATTTTCCTAATTATATTGGCATGATTGTATGTACATGCTAGTTGTGAATTAAAATATGCTTCATGAATGTTGTGTGGTTGTATTTGGTTATCTTTTAAGCAGGGATGGAATAGCGCAGAAAATATTTAAGTAGATCTTAATCACCTTTTTTTTTTTTTTGGACCACATCTATCTTCTTTTTCTTTTCTTTTTTTTTCAATTAGGCTGATACTCTCGTTATTAATATCAACTTTATTATTCAAATTAAATAAATTATTATTTATATTAATAATTTTATTATTTAACTTAGTTATATAATACTTATGTTATTCAATTTAAGTAAATTATTATTCAAATTAATAATATTCAAATTAAATAATAAAAATAATGTACAAAATAAATTACATAATAAAATTACTATTATAAATAATAACTCATTATACATAAATAATAAAATCGATATGGATATCAACTATAATATCTCCTAAACATTTTCTTTTCAATTAATGTACTATGCAACCATCAAGATAATTTATCAGGCTGAACAATTAATGAATTATTTTAGCTGGCAGTCTGAATTAGTTTGTAAGTTCTCTTTCTGCTACATGTATATATATTTATTTTATCTGAGTTCTCCACTAAGAATTAAGATTAGCTGCTTATTAATTAATGACCGTATTAGGCGAATAATTAATCCTTTTTTTTTCCTTTTTTAACCGAATACATCAACTAACATCCTTTTAAACTTTGTCAAAACCTGAATATTAGTTCTCATGTTAGAATTTTCAATCTCCATACTTACCAAATAATGAAAAAAAAATTATCAAATTAATAACTACACAATTCAATTAATAAATAATTGTCCCGTTAAAAAATTCTGCATCCGCCTCAGATTAAATGTAAACCTAGCTCAGGCTCTGGTTGCAAAAATTTTTGGTATATTATATGTATTCAATTTCATTAAGCATTTAAATGTTGTGCATATTCTGAAATTTTAATTATTATATTATTATTAATGTTTATGCTGTCAGACAAATGTAAATAGATAATTGCATTCGTGTTAAGCAAAAGTATGAGTTGATAAATCATTTACAGTCCAATATATAAACGTTCAAACAAAACATAAATAGAGATTGCATTCTAAGCAAATATGAGTTGACGAATAATAGTTTACTGTTAAAGAAATAACTTTTTTAAATTAGAGTCTTGTAATTATTAAATCTGAGACGTAGAAATATACTTTTGAATTTGGATTAAAAAGATGTATGATTATTGTCATATTCCAGAAATAATTGTAATTAGAATAAATAGGAGATAAATATTGAGTAGCCAATGAATGATGTTTAAAGTAATTAGGTAATTAGATGAAAGATATTAAGAATACAATTAGTGGAGATATTTAGAAAATATTGAAAAGAAGGCTTTATAAATCCATCTCATCTTTATACTTGAGATATGATATTGAATGAAATAAAATGAATTGAGACTTGTTCTCTTTTATCTTTCATTTTCTTTTTATCCAATTTATATCAAAATTCCCATAAATACCACCAAATTATCTATTCCACCTCAAATTACCACAAATCACTCCAAAATCTCCCAATTTGCACTGTTCTTGATTTAGGATCGTGACAATTTGGTATAAATCATTTTGTAACTAACATATTTTATATTGTCAAATGTTAAGATTGAGATGCCATTGTCACTTTTCATATATATATATATTTTTTTTGTATCATTTGCTTGTCTATATTACGAAAAATTGTCTAAAGGATGTCATAATAGTTATCCAATAAAAAGAAAAATAAAAGGATCGTGATGGAACTTGCGATCGAAGTTAAATTTTGTATCATGTTCTATATTTCAAAATCACTCTAGTAAATTTCTAACTTAAATTATAACTTATCTGATTCCATTGACTTAATCTTTCAAAAAGATACAATTTCATTTAATCACTGAACCTTTCTCTGGCTTCTCGGCAACCTTTCTCAAAACCCGATTGAGAGATCTTAAAGAAATGATCTAGCAATCTCCTTCTCACTTTTCACTCTTGTCTAAATCCAAATCCTTTGAGAATATTTTCTGGAGAGAAAAATAGGAGGAGGAGAGAGAGAAATTTAAAAAATAGATCTAATTTCTGAAGAGTTTCTCTCCCTCTTAAATTTTATCATTCAGTAATAAAAATAATGTTATGATTCTTGTCTAAATCCAAATCTTTTGAGAATATTTTCTGGAGAGAAAAATAGAGGGAGGAGAGATGAATATAAAAAACAAATCTAATTTCTGAAGGATCTCTCCCCCTCTTAAACCTTATCATTCAGTAATAAAAATAATGCTATAATCGTTACAACGGTTATGATAATGAATACAATTATTTCATCTTAAATTTTTTCTTTCTCACCTGTTGGTATAAATATTATGGTATAAATATTATAACGGTTATATAACCATTATATGACGTTTGTCTCTGATATAAAAACTATGTAAAAAACTATGTATTTCTTTATTTTTCTTTTTTGGATTTATACATAATTATTATAATATGATTTACACACCCGTTAAATGTTCATTCCAAAATTGAAAATGCATTAATTTATAATTTTATATAATTCCACTAAATTATAAAATTACTAATACACACTTTACACATTAAAAAATCTACTTCTCATGATACATATCTATATCTATATCCCAATAATACATTTCATTTGATCACTTTAATTCGGATATCAATTTAATCATTTAACAATCTATAATTCAATATATAATTATATTAAATATATGGAAAAATTAAATCCAACGGATCGTTCTTCCATAACTGTCTTTAATTTTTTTTAACAAATTATGTTATATTATTATATTTTTAACTGTGATATATCAGTAATTAATTAATTGTTCAGATTTCTTATATCTGAGTATAAATTTTGAATCATGAATGAACTTCTCATGAAGACCAACAATAAAATGCCAGATATAATACCTTAATTTCTTCCCAAATTTATAACCTAAGCATTACAAAATTTTTGCAAACTTGCAACAAGCAATCAATGCTCACTATAGTAACTAACTTAACAATAACCTCATATAAAATAACTGGTACTCGTATAAAAAAAACAAAAGACAAAAACAGCAAGAACGATTCAAAATTTCAAATTGAATTATCTAATTAATTGGATTAATCAGGCATAGACGGTAGTTGCCATCTCACGCTCGACGGCTAGCTTCAGAAAACTCCCTTCTTCCAGCACCATCTGCACCGGCAAAAACCCGAGTCCATTCGCTATGGCGAGCATCAGCTCACGCATCTCCGATTTGAACTCCTCCAAATCAACCGACCCATTTCCGTCATGATCAAACCGAGCGAACATGCCTTGATATAACTGCCTGAGCTCATCGCTGCTCAGCACCGCATCGTCTATGCCGAAGTGTGTCTCAATAACCCTGAGTTTCTTCAACTCACTCGCCAACTCGGCGTAGGAGAGAAGACCGTCGTGATTCGAATCCATGGCGGAGAAACGCTCTTCAATGGATTTGGTAAAGAAGTGGGTATCATTGATGAAGTTGCAGATGGTGGAAGCATCTAAGATTTCAACACTCATGTTTGTGTTTCTGGTAGTATTACAAAGAACTTGTATACTGGTTTTGAGATAGAACTTTGTATACTGGTTCTGAGATGTTGTTTTGTTTGGAATGGAAGTTACTTGGTTCGGTATATATAGACACCGAGTCACCGCCTAATTCACAGGTTTAATATATTCCAGGAAATATCTCCTCCATAAATTTTAAAACAATGCATGAACCGCCATTGAGACTGATACCTTCTGGATGGAACCTTGACTCTGACTATGGTTTTCTTCCAATGGGCCATGAACCCATGGTTTTAGATAGCCACAAAAAACGATGTCTAGCGAGATGTAATTAATGAAGTGAAAATTTCATAATTATAAAGGTGGAAATTTACCCAACCTTGTTAGTTTTAGCATTGCATGTCGTTATGACGACTTTCAAAAGAATATAGGCTGCATAATTATGAATTTTTTTCATGAATTTCATCAGGTTCAAAATAAAAAAAAAGGACTCATTTCGTCATTTGTATTTTTCCTAATAAATAGATGTACATTGTATCTATTTTTATTTGGGGTACATTTTCAAATACTTGATGTTACTTTTTTTACTGTCATCAGGACAATTGGTCGATAAAAAGAAATTTGAATTAATTTATAGGTATGATATTTGTTATTTGATATGATCAGTGTAGATTTAGTTTTATTACAATATGCCAATATTCATAGTGGAGGGATGCAATCCTATAAATTTTTTGCACCACAAAATTTCAAAATTTTATTTTTTAATTTATTTTTCAAAATTTGAAATTCAAATTTCCAATTCAAATCACTAATACTGTTAATTTTCATGATAGATGTATGTATGTAAAATCTTATGATTTTTAGAGTTCATTTTTTCCAAGATCAAGTAGTCACAATACAAATAAATTTAGTTAATTATGATTGATTAATTTTAATGCATTCATTTTGTGATATTTTGATCTAATATAAAATAAATTCTAAAAATAATGGCATTTTATGCACAGACATCTTCTATGAAAATTAACAAAATCAATGATTTGGATCTAAAATTTTAAATGTCAAATTTTAAAATATAAATAAAAAAATGATTTGAAGAGAACTTGCTCTGCTGCATGTATAGGATGCTTTCTTAAGGCAGATTTGCAGGGACTAGTTAATGATGTGAATTGGTTCTCATATTTATTTAAAAAAAATTGATAATTTATATGGATTTTTTTTATTATAATTTGAAAATCTTATAGCTATATAACTAAATTGATTTCTATATTTTTGGATTAAAATTTTCAAGTTTTATACCATACTTTACTTACAAAATAATGAATAATATCAGATCAATAACCTTAGAATTTTGATTAGTAAATAATTGATCTCCATTACAGATTTCTGCATCCGTCACTGCTATCTTCTTGAATTTTAATGCAGAATTTTGCATATAAATAATTCCTATATACTCAAAATGCAATTATGCAAAGCTCTTCATTTTGATATAAGATGTGTTTTAGGAATGAGTCTGAAGCTTGCTTATGGGGTCCAATATTATTAATTGTAAATATTTATGATATTTTCCTCAAATTTTGTCTCTTTTGTTTTCCGGACTCATAAAATATATTTGATCATTTTTTTCAAGAACATTTGATTGGTTCCATCAGATTTCGAAATCCAAAGTCCATACCAAGCACCACAAGCATATTATATGGAAAAAAATATATCATATATAACAAAAGAATCTTTTAATAATAACCGAAAGCGATGCCAGCTTGTTGAAGTCAGTACTGTTGTCAATTGGATACATTGATGTTCTTCTATATTAACTCGTATACTTGCATCTAGAAATACAATACCACACACCATAAAATGGCAACCGAATTAAATTTGAAGCATGTAGAGATATTTGTGTGTCTTGTATCACATGCATCTGTGTAAGATACGATGCATTTGGAAAAAGCTACGCATCGGTGCAGAATCGATGTGCTACGTGCTAGGTCAGAAAGGTGTTATTCTTGATAAAGGTGGTAAGCTAGCTAGTACAACAATTCCAACCGAATGATACAGGAAATATCGACCTACTAGTTCGTATATATATATTTATATATATGTATATACTTCATACCATTTTTTTATTTTAAAAATAGTATTTGGTCGATGATAATTGATAAATCATGAAAATATTAACAGCTAAAAATATAATAAAATTAAAAAAATTATTATGGAATATGACTTAGACATCAGTAATTTATTTTCAATTTTTGTCGATTTATTTGATTAAAATGTTGAATTATTTCAAAATATTGTGAAAATTAGAAAAATAAAAATAAAGCTACAAAATTATGGTATTTTAATTGTAGAACAGAGTCTATCTACGGTGCTTCCATAAGTATTTCGACGAAAAGCTCACGGGTGAAATTTCAAAATCCCGTATCCGAAACGTCGATACAAATAGCTCAATAAATTCTTCATATCAAAATCTTATAGAATACTAAATTTTATCATTTTTAGAATTTATTTATTATTTTAATGATTTTTGAAAGATAATTTTTTTGACCTTCAAATATTGATATATATTTTTTATTTTTAGAGTTATTTTTCAAAATCATTAAAAATAGTAAATAAATTCTAAAAGTGGTAAATTTTAGTATTCTATAAGATTTTGATATTAAGAATTTATTGAATTATTTGAATCGATGTTTTGGACATAGAATTTTTAAATTTGACCCGTAAGCATTTTGGATCGAAATGTTTACAGAAGCATATTAGCCAAACTCAATAAAATATGTATATGATTATTTTAATTGTAAGACATCAATATTACGTTGAGTCAATTAGAAAAGAGGAAGGATCACTTGGGATGGTTTTTTGAAAATCTTAGGGATAAATTTTTCAATAAATTTAAAAAGGAATCTTAAAAGTATAAAATTTTTATAAATAAGTAATTAACCATATTTGTGAATTTAAGCCTAATCATATTTCACATTTTATACAATTTGATATTTTATCAAAAATCACTAAATTTAAACCGTACATATTTAATATAATCTTAATATTTTTTACTAAAATATCAAATAATGTCCAAATGGTATAAAACTATAAATACATTTGAGAAATTCTACATGGTATAAAACTATAAATACATTTGAGAAATTCTACATGGTATAAAACTATAAATACATTTGAGAAATTCTACATGGTATAAAACTATAAATACATTTGAGAAATTCTACAAGTTCGCCTCCAATGCTGAACTGGAGAAATTATCATTCCGTATGCACTGAGGACCATCTAGAAATCCTTGGAAGATCCTCGTCACTGGTGAAAGAAATGCTGGTCGGCTTCTACATTTCTCCTTTCCCCATATTTTTGACCGACGACATACAAAAGGTGGCCAGCAGCCTCAGCATAGCGCGTAGTATCGCACTGTGCAATGACTATGACAAAGCGGGGCGCTTAGATCGAGGCTGCATGCCAGCTACAGAATTAAAAGCAACATTTCGTGTTAAAATATGATATCATACGATAGAATTTTTAATGTGAGTATGTAATATTAATAATGTGGATAGTTCAATAAGTACGTTAATAATTTTAATTTTAAATTATATTTACGTATATATATCTATATAATTAGATATTACAGTGAAAAATATTTATGTACATAATTATACACGTAAATATTTTTCACGTTATTATTTGATATACGTACGTAAATATAATTCAAAATTAAAATTATTAACGTACACATTAAACATGTTAATATTGAACTAGATGGAACGGTTACTTCCTCGCAGTCACAGCCGCGGTCAATTTCCGTGGTTATCAGACGCCAACAAGCCCATAGTAAAAGCTAAAAACAGAAGATTTCTGTGTGCACCGACTCACCGACTCGCTGTCACTTGCTCAGGTTTTGCGCCACTTTAATAAGTTGGGTTGATAAACTGAGAAGTGATAAGGAATCCTGCTTTTCGGCTGCACTTGTTTTATCGAGTACAGATATATTGCTCAGGAGGAGAGCTAAGTAATCAGGAATTTCGGCTGTTGGGCAACTTGGCTGTAGCTTTACGTTTATGTACATGCATCACAAATAACAATTACTCGGCGGATGAAATAACACATTTTGCTAGAAATATTTTATAAAACTTAAAATTTTATCACTTCGAGATTTATTTTTATTTAATTTATTATTTTAAAGCTAGCAATTGTGCCTTACTATTGACCATTAATGCAATATTTAATTTATCCTTAATACAACTTAATTAAAGATTTGACCGGTTCTTTTGAGGTCCTAATACAATGCTTTGATTGGCAAACTCACCGTTGCTTCTCCAAATCTATATATACACCATATTATAATGGACAATTGACCAATGTAAAAAAAAAAGAATACAATTCTATTTCAGATTGCTAAGCTCTATGCCATATATATTCAACAAATTAAATTTCATCTCCCATAAATTATATTTAGTAAATAAATAAAATTATATATTTGTAATCATTATTGAAAGAAGCTGCATTAACCTCTATCACGAGCGCACCCTTAAGAAGAGAAATTCCCGTGTAATTTGAGGTGAGCTTGTCTGATTATTTCTGTGCATAAGGATGGGGAATCCCCCTAGATCCACTAACGCAACTCCGAATAATTTTATTTTATTATTTTAATTTTACTAATTTATTTTTATTTGATCAAATTTCAGTTGTGACGACCAATTTTTTCAACACATTTACAATAATTATTTTTTTCTCTTGATATATCAAAAAATAATTTATTGATCCATGAAGGCTTAAATCTTTTTCTTTTGTTAAACATTGCAGCTTGAATGTGATACTATTGAAATCCTTCAAGAATGTATTTTGAATATTTTGATAGATAGATCGGCAATTAACCCAAACAAATTAGAATCAATCAGCATTTGTTCCACTACTATCCAAATCAAAACTACAAACAACACCATTGACATCTTTGCTACAAACTCAGTATGTCAAAGATGTCAGTTCAAATATAATTTGTATTTTAAAAAAATATTAAAGAGATGTAATCATTGAATCAGTCATCATACATACAAGATTCTAAAGTTAAATAATTATGGAAACCATTCTAGAAATCAATATCTTCTCTTATAAACATGGAATACGGATAATTTTTTTTAGAATGTTTTTCTAATTGTAACAAGCAAAAGAATATATAACATTGAATAATATTTTATTGTCAGTTGCATAATTTTTCAAAATATTCTTTGGTTTAGACTCAGAAATATGAAAAACTTTTGTATTAACTGAAAATTGATTTTGCACATAATGTTATTTTCTTATGTTGCAGATTATAAATTGTATTGTTTGGTCAATCAGATTTCATTAAAAACTATATGTAGTTTAAAGTTATTATTAGATTTTCGGACTATAAAATATATTATTTAGTAAATTTTAAAATTAAAATGTATCGGATATTTGAATTTAGGTTATAATAAATTTTTATTTTGTCAGCTTCAAAATGAAAATATTTTAGAAAAATGATATACAGATACAATTGTTGATATTAGCGTCGATACTAATTTAATTATAAATATTAAATAAATTATTATGCATATTAATGATTTTATTATCCGTCATTTGTTACAGTCATTAATATCATCATCAATACGAATTTAATTATAAATATTAAATAAATTATTATACGTATTAATGATTTTATTATCCGTCATTTGCAGCAGACAGACAGGTAAATCATGCGGTCAGAAATCGAAAACCTTCTGTGTATATTTATTTGGAAATTGGAAGATTAATTCTTAAACTAAGTTCTCAGTTATTGTCATTAAATCAATGTCATAATTTATAGTAATATAAAAAAAAGAAATAAGACGATTGCTTGATCCGAAATTAAATATCTGAATTTCACACCGAGGACTGAACTTCTTAACAGTAAATGTAAACTCTGGTTCTCCTCTGTTTCTGAACTGGTAAATACCAAATTACCAGCATCATCTAAAATTACGTTATCATATATATGCCAAGACAAGGAAGTTTGTAAAAAATAAATTTTATTTCTTCTCAATATCACCAGGTATATGTTACAGCTATGACATCAAATACCATCAAAATTGTTATTGGAAGAAAAACAGATCAAGGAAAAAATTAAAAGAACAGAATTATAGTAAGAAGAACTCAAAATCATCCAATAAATCAGATTGATTAATTAATTAATTAGGCATAGACTGTTGCCGCCATCTCCCGCTCGACCGCTAGTTTAAGGAAGCTCCCTTCCTCGAGCACCATCTGTACCGGCAAAAACCCGAGTCCGTTCGCTATGGCGAGCATCAGCTCACGCATCTCCGATTTGAACTCCTCCAAATCAACCGACCCATTTCCGTCATGATCAAACCGAGCAAACATGCCTTGATATAACTGCCTGAGCTCGTCACTGCTCAGCACCGCATCGTCTATGCCGAAGTGCGTCTCAATAACCCGGAGCTTCTTCAACTCGCTCCCCAACTCGGCGTAGGAGAGAAGACCGTCGTGATTCGAATCCATGGTGGAGAAACGCTCTTCAATGGATTTGGTAAAGAAGTGGGTATCATTGATGAAGTTGCAGATGGTGGAAGCATCTAAGATTTCAACACTCATTCTTGTGTCTAGTATAGTGTTGCTGAGAACTCAAATATATCGGATTGTAGTTGAGATGTGATTATGTGTTGGTTTGGAGAGAGAGCTGATTGAGCTGTGTATATATTATATACACGCACCTTGAGGCACCTCCTCAACGGTTTCATTCCAGGAATATTCCATTCACTCTAGAATAATTTAATTTAATGATGCACAGAGTCTGGGACCATATATTGTCAGATACAATTTGGGTCTAAAACCTTGGTCTTGGGGGTTGCTTTCTTGAGGCCATGGTTTTGTGTAGCTTTAAAATATGGAGAGGAGTGAGAGGTGGTTGAGGATTTTCATGAAAATGATGGTGAACTTGGTCAAGTTTGGTGTTTTGTAGCTTGCCATCAGAATGACTTTGAAAATAATTATGGAACTAGGATTTAATTTAGCCTTCTTCGTTCAAATTAAAAAGAAGAAGAAGAAGAAGAAGAAGAAGTGTTATTTATTATTTTTATGATTAATTATGTTAAATTGTTTAATATTTTTTATGAGTAGCTGCAGTGTACTTATTCATTTATATATGAAGGGATCACTTGATAATGGATGGGTGGTTATTTGATAAATTTTATAATGAATTTTCAAATAAATTAGAAAAAATTAGAAAATAGAAAACACTTTATAAAAATGTTGAATTTATAGATTAATTTTACCTCAAATTTCGTGATATTTTAGGGGTCATTTTATATTCGAACAACTATCGTGAAACATTGGGTATTACAAAATGTCATATAATTTTGACGATCTTTAATGAAAAAATAGAGATCACTTGAGTACTTGACAATGATTATTTTGACAATCTTAACAATGAAATTTCATATAAATAGAAAAAAAAATCTTGAAAAAGAAAAAACTTTATACATATATTTTTAAACTTATAAATTAATCACATTTCAAATTTCATAAAATTTAAATTATATTTAATATTTAATCAAATATTGTTAGGTATAGAGTGTTATAAATTGCATAAATTTAAATGATGCTCAATGAAATTCAAATTAGATGCAATTTTTGAAATCTACTTCATGAGACGAAATATGCACGGAATGTTTTACAATTGCACCCTGTAAAATATAAAATACATACTTGGGTCCTGCCAAACCAACAAAAAAAAAAGGATATGAAAATTAAAACAGAGAATGTCATTGCACCATGCCTTCATATTTAATTCCAAACTAGTTTCAATGTGCCATTACCCATTGGTTCAGATATAATTGCACATGCATTCTATTCATATTAGGAGCAAAAAAAACTAATTGGTTTGGTTGATATGAGACAATAATTAATTAATAATTATTTAATATAAAACCTTCATTGAAGAAAAGAGAGAATTAGAATCTGGACCCAGTTATAACAAGGGATTAGCTTAGTAGCTTCCTCTCACATATATCATATAATAATATTATAATACCATGGGAGAATTCCGTGTGGCCTTGAAGCATTCAAAATTTCAGACTGTTGAGGTCAAGTTTCTATGCATTTAAGTCATTTTTAAAAATTTAAAAATATATTTTTAAAAAGGATTCAAGTATCTTCTTTTTTTTTATATTTCATCATATTTTCACTTTTTAATTTTTTGATAATAAAAAAATTAAAATTAAAATATAAAAAATAAAATTGTTAAATGTAATTTGTACTATATTCTCTTTATGCACAAAAATAATATTGTCTTTTTAATTTTGTATTATATATAATTCAATAAGTTAGAAAATTAATGTCTAGAGATTATTCACATTAGTATATTTTTTTTGTAAATTCTTGATGTCGAATAAAATAACATTTATGTCATAATTTTTCATTTCTACATAGAAAAAAATGATCTAGATCAGTTTTGTTTTGACAGTTTCATTTTAAAATTTGAGTTGTTATGGTTTTAAAAATAAAAATATAAACACAAAAAATGAAGATATTTTTCCTCTCCTCTTAAAAATACAATGTTGTAGAAATGTGAAGCACTCTTTATGATCTAAAGATATACTAATATTTTAGAAATGATTTTGAAGCTCGGTATTAGTCGAATACTACTACTAAGTGTAAACATTTTTATATGATTTTTCCCAAAATTTTCTATATTTTTTTTCCAAACTCATGGAATATATTTGATCATTTTTTCAAAAAGAAAACATTTGATTGGTTCTATCAGATTTTGAAATCCAAAAGTCCATATCAACCACCCCAAGCATAAAAAAACTCTTTTAATAATAATAACCGAATGCGGTGCCAACTTATTAAAGTCAGTACTTCTCTTGTCAATTGGATACATCGATTTTATGGAGTTGTATGGGAAGTTGTATCTGGTAACTAGAAATATGATATCACATACCATAAGATGGCTGCAATAGAATAACTTAAATGTGAAGCATGTAGAGAGATATTTGTGTGCCTTGTATGCATCCGTGTAAAATACAATGCGTTTCAGAAACGCATTGTATTTTACACGGTGCAGATTCGATGTGCTACCTGCTGTGTTATATATATATATATATATACTTCATACCATTTTTTATTATAGAAGTAAAAAAAAAAGATTATAAATATATTTGTGCACCCCAAATTAATTATATTTTAAAATTTATACTATTTAAACATAATTTAATATTTCATCAATAATTACTCAATTCAGCATCACATAAATCTAATATAATTTTAATAATCTTCACCATAATATCAAAAGGACTTAAATGGTACGAGTCATACTAGAAGTTTCTCACGAGCTCCCCTCCCCTCCAGTACTTAGACTGGAGAACTTATCATTCGTTGGGACAATCCACCTGGAGATCCTCGGAAGATCCTCGTGAGTGCTGGTCGGTTTCTCCATTCCTCCTTTCCCCATATTTTTGACCGATCATAGATAAAAAAGGTGGCTACCAGCCTCAGCACAGCGCGTAGTGCTGCACTGTGCCATGATGACCATGACAAAGTGGAGGTGCATAGAACGAGGCTTCCTCACAGTAAAAGCTAAACACAGAAGATTTCTGTGTTCAGTGTTTTGCGCCCCTTAGAAAGTTTGGTTAGCTGATGATGAGTGATAAGAAATGCTGCTTTTAGGCAGCACTTGTATTTCAGAAATGTTGTTGTTATTATTATTATTATTATTGAATATATAAGATTCTTAAGTTTAATAATTATTGAAACAGTTCTAGAAGTCAAATATCTTGTTTTGTAAGTATGAAGTATTGACAAATTTTCTTTTTTTTTCAGAATGTTTTTCTAATTGTTACAAGCAGAAATGAATCTAATATTGGACATGTATTTTATGGTCAGTTTCATAATTTTTTAGAACATTATTTGAATTAGACTCTGAAATGTGAAATTTTTTTTGTATTAACTGGGAATTGATTTTGAACATAATGTTATTCAGTCTTCCACAAATTTTAAATCTGGTGTTTTTCTAAATTGGTTGAGATTTTTTTTCCAAATAAGTTCATTTACCCTATTTTCATATGTTGCAGATTATAAATTTTATTGTTTGGTCAATCACATTTCATTAAGAACTACATGAATTTTAAAGTTATTATTAGATTTGTGGACTATAAAAAAATTATTATTTTGTAAATTTTAAAATTAAAATGTGTCGGATATTTGAATTTAGGACATGAAAAGTTTTTATTTTGCCATTTTCAAAATGAAAATATTTTATTGTCCTGTTTGCCAACTTACATGCACTTCCTTATAAATTCGGTTTGTTAAAAATTATTTTTTCGTGATATTTTGTAAATTTTTTTTTATTCTATACTAGACGAAAGTGGTTACTGTGGTGCTAGATTTGTTTTGATTTGTCATTTATACGAAATTAAATCGTATAAAATTCGAATGTTATTATAGAAAAAATATTATTATTTTTATGTTAATGACATGTTTTAGGACAAACACACAAATATAATCTCCAACTTCAAAGATATCGTTACATAATGATTTAATAACTTTTGCCAGAGCAATAATTTATGATTTTCTTCTTCTTTTGTTCAAACAAGGATTTTAAAGTGATACTAAAAATTAGTACGATATAATTGAATTTTTTTTGATAAAAATACTCCAAAATAAAGCAGTGGCTTTTCTTTATTTATGAAAGCAATTACGAAGTCAGATGAAGTATAAGAGATCTATGCCTCAACATAAAATATCAGTACAAAAAAAAAAAGTTTGAGAGATACTAAAATTGATATCAAAATCGATACCAATTTTATTATTCATATTACACAAGTTATTATTCCCATTATATAAATTATTATTCATATTAACTACTTTATCGTGCAACTTATTTTTAACAATATTTTTAATATTCAGCTCAAATATCACTAATATGAATAATAACCCACTTAACTTAAATAACAAAAGTACTATATAAATAAATTGTATAAATAAAATCGTTAATATGAATAAAGTCATTAATATCGATTTTAGTACCAATTATAATACCAGTATATCACCTCCCTAAAAAAAATTCAAGACATACAGTTAACAATTAACTAATATCAGCCTTTCTAAACAAAACCACAAAAAACCATAACAAAACAATTCACCAAAATTCACCAAAACCAGATAACCAACTAAATTCTCTAGACTAAGAATTCCCAAATCTTCAACCATCAACCATCAAAGTTATATAACCAAGGTTATATATAGCAGGGGAAATATTTCCTAAATACACGGCTGTTATAAAGCTATACTCTGGACCTTTGGTTGTCCTCTGTTTTTGAACTGGTAAAGACTGAATTACCAGCATCAGATAAAAATTACGTTTAAAATACACCAAGACAAATACTTCTGTAACAAGAAATTTTATTTCCTTCTCAATGTCATCACGTATATGACCATAACAAATTTTGCACGTAATGTTATTTAATCTTCCAAAATTTGTAAATCTGGTGGCTTTCTAAATTGGTTGAAAATTTTCCCAGATAAGTTCATTTACCCTATTCCCTTATGTTGCTTATTATAATTTTTATTGTTTGGTCAATCAGATTTCATTGAAAACTATATATATTCTAAAGTTAATTATTAATAGATTTGAGGATTATAAAACAAATAAAATTGTTGCTTAAGTAAATTTTAAAATTAAAATGTGTCAGATATTTGAATTTAGAATATAATACGTGCCGAAGCAACGATATCTTCTTCAAACCCGGTAAAATGAGGCGGTAATTGAGGGTATAATTGTACTAAATCTGAGTTTTTAAATTTAAATATTCATAAAGGACCCTCATTTTAATTTCGAACAATTTCTAACCTATTATTTGAGATTTGTGTTTTTAATACGCAAGCAATTAAGTATTATTGGATTTAATTAATTGATACTTAATTGCCAGTGTAAGAAAAACAGAGGAGAGTTTGCTAGTTTGAGGCTTAATTATACAACTAGGCTGCCAAAATTCTACTAATAAAAGCTTTGGAATAACCTAGGTAAAGCGCCAATATGCACAGCCGTTATATATAAATGGCTAAGTAAATATGCTCAGCTGTTATATATAAATGGCTAAGTTATTTATATACCGTAGTGGGAGAATTATATTCAAAATACACGGCTGTTATAAAGCTACACTCTGGATCTTTGGTTGTCCTCTGTTTTTGAACTGGTAAAGACTGAATTACAGGATCAGCTAAAATTACGTTTGACTTACACTAAGACAATGCTTTTGTAACAAGAAATTTTATTTCTTTCTCAATGTCATCACGTATACATTATATATGACTATAACATCAAAAATTGTTACTGGATGGAAACAAACAAAGAGAAAAAAAAAAGCACAAGAAAAATTCAGAATCATCCTAATATCCAATGAATTAGAGATTAATAAGGCATAGATTTTAGATGCATGCCATCTCCCTCTCAACCGCTAGCTTAAGGAAGCTTCCTTCCTCGAGCACCATCTGCACCGGCAAAAACCCCAATCCGTTCGCTATGGCGAGCATCAGCTCGCGCATCTCCGACTTATACTCCTCCAAATCCACCGACCCGTTGCCATCATGGTCGAACCGAGCGAACATGCCATGATACAGCTGCCTGAGCTCGTCACTGCTAAGCACCGCATCATCTATGCCGAAGTGTGTCTCTATAACCCTGAGTTTCTTCAACTCGCTCGCCAACTCCGTGTAGGAGAGCAGGCCGTCATGATTCGAATCAATGGCTAAGAAGCTCTCTTCAACGGATTTGGTAAAGAAGTCGGTATCATTGAGGAAGTTGCAAATGGTGGAAGCATCTAAGATTTCAACGCTCATGTTTGTATTTCTATAGTAGTTTTGCAGAGAACTTGTATGTTGGGTTTTAGTTGAGAATAGAGATGTATGTGAGACTTATGGTTTTGATGGAGATGAAGGTTCTTTGGTTGTGTGTATATATATAATTATATATGCACCGAGTGCACAGCCTCAACGGTATTATTCCAGGAATCCACCAAAGAATATTCAATGCTCGGAGTATTAGACCATGTGCTGTCAGATACAATTGGACCAAAACCTTGGTTTTGGCAGTTGCCTTTTCTAATTTGGGCTATAGTTTTGCCAAACCATAAAATATGGAACCGATTAATAAGTAGTTTGGGAATTTCATAAGAAATTAGGTTACATGTATGATTAAAACTAGGATTTGAACTTAATTTCTCTGTTGATAAAGAAAAATAAAAGTGAGTTATTCATTAGTTGTTCTACCAAGTATTATTGATATTGTTGTGGATATAGTGTCTCTTATTTATATGTTCTCTATGTAAATTTTAGTCTAATTTTTTTCTTCATTAATTTTTGTGATGGCTTGAATTTATATTAAATTAATAAAAAATATAAATTTAAAAAATTAAAAATCAAAATGTATCACTCTTATGTAAATCTATTTGAACGATTTAGACTATTTATTTAAGATCGATTAATCGATCCAATATATTTAATTTGATATTAATCAATAAACTCAAGAAATTCACCCTTTATATATACTGAGAGCTCGTAGTACGTAGCAGCGTGTAAATAAATATCAGATAATACAGTATTTATATAGTTTACCTGTTAAGCTACAAATACAACGCATGAAATCTACTGCATAATTAACACGAAACATGCACATTACTACTGCTGAGAACTCCAAAATACAGTGTGCTCCTACCAAAAAGTAGTAAACAAATCAAATCATATATGCATGAAGTGCCTCTCACATATATCACCATACTGTTTTCGGCGTGTCTTTAATTGCACATGCATGTATACTGGGACAGTAGCCTTCTAACAATCCTCATTGGTTTTGCTAATGCAAGACAGGAATGTGGACTTTGTTTAAGAGAAGAAATCAAGAACTAGAATCCGGACCCAGTTACATGTATGGAGCAGAGAAGACCAGAAGGTGGCTCTCATACCATGGGAGAATTCCGTGTGGGATTGAACAGCTATTTAATTTTCAATATTGGCGTGAGTATGCAATATTAATGGTATGGGTAGTTCGATACGTACATCAATAATTTTAATTTTGAACTATATTTACGTACGTATACCTATATAATCAAACATTAGCGTGGAAAATATTTGTGTGCATAATTACACACGTAAATATTTTTCACGCTATTGTCTGGTATACGTACATAAATATAGTTCAAAATTAAGATTATTGATGTGCGTATTAAACTACCCATACCATTAACATTATATATTTAAGTTAATATTGAAAATTCTAACAGTGAATTACATGCATTAGCACTCAAAAGCGTTGAGGTCAGGAGTCAAATCTTCAGTCTTCACGCTATCCTGCCTTCTTTTCTCTCTCTCCTTTTTTTTCTTTTTGACTTCGTCTTAATTTCTTTTTAGGCTTTTATGATCATGCATTGTGATCCGTGGTGTACGCATATATATGTTAGTCAAAAGGTTACTATTAATTGTCTATTGACGAAGTCTTGTAATGCTTCCTCTTCATCTATTTAGTTAACCATTTTGTAGGGATTCTTTTTAGGATTATAGAGTTAAAATATTTTATAATTATGATAAAAAACAGTGGTCATACCTAAGTAGATGCTATTTTTTAATAAATTTATTGATTATAGATAAAAGGATAAAATATTAAGATCTGTGAAATAAAACAAGTTACATCAAATAACATCATATAAACATTTGGTTGATGAGAAAACAACAATATATATAACTTGTGCATGTAAAATATATTATTTTTTTTCTAAATTGTTCAGTCAAATATGAAGGAGCTATAAATATACTTCTTTTGTATGAAAGTTTCAATTTTTTTAAACAAATGTATGCCATTTGTTTCTTTTGTATTATATGATTAATCACATATTATTTATCTTAAACAATAGAAATGTATAGTAAACAATTTTTTATATGTGGCGCACATTTCTTTGATTTAATATGTGTAAAATCTCTCTTTGATATAAATAATTGTATATTAAAGCTTTTTTAATATAAAGACACATAAACATATTTATTACACTGTGTGATTAATTTCAAACATTCTGCACAATAGTTTATTAATTTTGACTTTAGAATCTATGAACTTAACAAATGAAAGGCACTAACTATTAATTTTTATATATTGAGAGTCCACTATACTCAGGGTAAATATTTTCCTAAAAGTATCACTCGAATTTTATTACAGATGTTTTTTGACCAACAAAACAATATTTTTAGACAAAAAGCGAGACGATGTGAACAAGAGCTACATCAAAATACATGATAAGAGTTTTCTTTATGTTTTTTTCATTTTTCTTTGTAATATTAGATTTAATTTATTTTCTAGAATATTTTGCATAAATAAATACTTTCTAACAATTTCAGATAAATATTCATTATTAAACCTAAATTCACGTTATATATTATGTAACATACTATATTAGTTCTAAGAATTTTGATGCAAATCATTTTTTATCCGATTAGGGATTTGATATATTATAACTACATCCATGTCCTTTTTTTTGGAGTTACAATTAAGAAATAATTGATGCAATGATTAGATAAGCATATAACTTAATAGTGACAGCTAAATGTCTTGTTTCAATAAGTATATAAAAATTGAGCAAAATTACAGCTAAATTCCATGTTCCAAGATACTTCATCCTACCTTCTTTTTAGTGGTGTAACCCACTTAAAGGAGCGAATTCAGATTTGATTACAACAATAACTGAAAATTTTTTATAGTTTTGTTTTATATTAATAGGTTTATTATTCAACTCCAACAATAAGGTTAGATTGACTGAGTCAAGAAAAGTTAGTAACAGTTCTAACTATTTTTTTTTTTTGATAAAAAGTATCTCAATAAGGATATCAGCTTTTATTATTTTATGAAAGTACAAGTACATAAAACGGCTGAAGTAACGGTTTAACTTTAAATGACCACTCAAAAAAAATTCTTTATAGGCTGTATAATGTTCATATACAAATGTATGAATGTTATAACTTAATCACTTCAAATATTAAGTATTATATTTAGCAATAAATCTTGGATGGTGATCATAATAAGAATTAAAAGTTAGCCAGCCTTTTGATTCTCATATAAATCACCACTAATACAATCTCCTTATGAAATCAATGTTGTTAATAAATTAAATATGCTCATCACTAAAATCTCAAAACAAATAAATTTAATATACCATCATATTTATTAAATTTTCTAACAGGACAGACATAAATATTTACTGGAAATAGTGATTAACCACCTTTTTCCGTGTGGAGATAAACCAGTTAATAATTTCGACTAATTTTCCATTTGAAGACTAACGACATTGATGCATATATGACCTTATTATTGTTGTATATATATGGGTTGGATGCAATTGTTTATCCACACTATTAAGTTGTTAGTTTTCCAGCAGAATTTTTCCGCCTGAGGGAATGAATAAGTTATTTTCTTGAAATGTGCTGACAAACATATATAGATGCAAGAAAGCAAGATTGTTACCTTCATATTTTTTTCATTGCTTTAGCTATGGAAGATTACATCCGGTTAACTAGTAGTTAACCAAAATTTCAGATTGAAACATTTAGATCAGAATTAATAATTGAACACAACAAGATTGCATAATTTTGTTGACATTTGTTTATACCTAATACCGATCTTTTTTATTAGAAAATTAGAAATTCTTTTGTAGAGAGGTTGAATAGGCCAACCTTTAGTTGTCCCAGTTGATATCTGAAAAGCCCAATGGGCCTATTGTGGAATAGGCCTTGCCTATTTATTCATAATATGAATTCTATGCTTTAGCTAATAATATTGTTTAAATCAGGTTATGAGCCATGCAATCTTCGATTTTGTAGGATTTTGCAGCACAAAACCTAGCATTGACAATTAATGAGGAAGATGAGAGATCTATTCATGCTTTTTGCATTAGAGGTACCTAATTGATTAATTTCAATTCAGTCTTCATTTATTGTGGTTAACCTAGCTATGATTGTATATCAATATAGGATACTTATATTACAACTTTTGTATCCCGGTATAAGTATAAGCCTATACCAGTACACCTATTACTAGTGCATTATTATATAGAAATCAGTCTATATCTTAAATAAATGTTTGCTGCAAATTTCAAGTGAATCTCAGTAACTGTAATTAATTTACTGTTTGGATAGTTCTATTTAAATCTTTCAATGGCATATACTGTCATGGATCATTTCTCGGCAACCTCCTATTGTCCTTGTAATTGGTCTATATCAGAGATTAGTTTATATATATCAGAAACCTTTTTTTATCCTGGTACAGGTACACACATATACCAGTACACCATAGGAGTGCCTCTATTCTATTAAAATTAGTCTATATCAGTAAAAAAAATATTTCGCTACAAGACAACAAGTAAATAATGCCAACATTAACATTTAACTCTACTACATGGTTGTTTCAAATTTACTAAAAACTGGAAAGTTAAACTATAAATCAAAATGCTTCATTTTTTCTTGCACACTGTCTCTTCAACAACTTTTTCACTGTCTACATCAGTTCGCACCCAACATAGTGGTTCATCCATTTCAGATGGAAGATTATTTGGAGGAAATACATGAAGGGTGTCATCTGAATGCTTCCCCATGTTAAATAATCTCTAGGTTTAGTTCTTGCCGCCAGAGATCAAGCATCATCTTTTGGGTCAGTCACATAAAAAACTTGTTCCACTTGAGATACAAATACAAAATGATCATCAAAAACTTTTGTACATGTCTCTATTAAATGGTTAAAATTGACAAAATAATGGCCAAAAGTATCACACTTCATCCCTTTCTTATGGTGTACATTGACCCAATCACATTTAAAGAACACTACTTTAAAGTCATCATAATAATCTATCTCAAGTATGTCATTTATTTTGCCATGGTAATGCACACCCCCAACTTCAGAAACATTGATAACTCCACTATTTTGTGTTCTCTTTCCGATTTCTCTGGTCTTTGTGTGAAATCTCCAGTCATTGATGATATACCCACTGGAGCGCTTCACAAACTTATTAGGCCCCCTAGCTAGAGCCCAAATTCATTGTGAAAGGTTGGTGTTCAAGAGTTCCATTGCCTACAGGTAAAAAATATTATTAAATTATAGAACATTAAATTAAAAAAAAGAAAAAAGAAGCATTTAATCTTGGCTGAAGAGTAATACCTTATTCTGGAACCATTGACTAAATTTTTTATGATCAACTTGTTAATTTGCTCTTCGGAGAGATGGCTGTTCTTTTGTTTTTCCAAATCAATAAATTCCCTGAATTTTGGTTAAGATATAGATGTAAGTATCATAATATTATATTTGACTGAATGCATAGAAATGGGTTTAGGAATTTGTTTAGAAGCCCAAAACCAGCAATCTTAATACCTCTATTTTGTTTAGAAATTTGTTTATCTACACGTGGGTTGGTCTGAGGCTCACCTCTATCTCCAATTTCTTCTTAATTTGCTTGCTTTTTCCCTGTTCGGAATGTGTCTCCTCCTCTTGGTTCTGCTTCCAGCTATTTTGGCAGGAGAATTGGTGGGATGGAGCGATAGGACGACGGAGAAGGTCCAATGGAGAGAGGGAGCAACTAGTGAAGGTAGGACAAAAGCAATTGCTCTCAGGTTTTGGAAGAATTTTCCGAATTGGGACCATAAATCGGCGCGCTTGTGTTTCTGGCGGAGGAAATTATAATTGGAGAGATGAATTTGGGCGTTTGGAGAAGGGATTCCGAATTTCTGAGAGACAGAAAAAGGGTCCGTCTAAATGGTTCGCTCTATCTCGTCTCTATTTTGGATAAATCTTGCCGATTTTGGGCGGTATAGAGGGCGACTCTAATTTATCGTTTGAACACGCATTATTTGTTGTAGTGTTTGTTATTTATTTATATATATTAAGAAATAGACAAATTTTGGAATGAAAAAAATAAGTTGTGGACCATATTTCTATGAAATGACTCTTAAGTTAACTATATCTTGCTTATTTTTGTAAAGAAATTTTCTGAAATTTAATTTGAAATTTGGGGTCCATAAGTTGAAAAGATACATAACACTACACCATGCCTAATTAGTGTGAAATATTAAGTCTCAATGTTATGAAAAGAATATTTAAAGCTTAATAGAGATATTATATATGAACTTTGATGTAATAATTATTAGAATTATTATGTACCTAAATATATTAAAAGTAATATTTTTCTTTCTAAAAACTTATTTGTTTGAATTGTTTAGAAAGACCGGTGATAGTTCTATCTCTCTCTCTTTTTTTCTTTTGAGATTGAAATCATATTTTAATTTTAGTATAACTATAAAATATTATTACAATATATTATACTCATAATATTCTTTTTTATTTTAAAATGCCTTTATTATGAGAAAGTTGATTTTGAAGGAATTTCAACTATTATAAATATTATGCTAATTTTATAAACATATGCACATAACCTTAAAATATGACATATATGACATGTGATAGGCTATATGACCTGATGTAAAATAACATTAGCCTATTTATCATTATTAATTAATTAATTATCATCATGATTTTATTATTTTTATTCTTTATATCAAATGAATAGATAAAATTTGATGTAAAAGGTGAAAAGATTTTTAGTGGGTGTTATTTATGCATCATCTAATTGACTTCACTTCGTTGATGCAAAACTATGAGAGGACATTTCCTTTTGTTTGGCATTGAAGCAATGTCAGCATTTTATTTTTGTTTTTGTTTTTATTTATTTGTTGGGGAATTAATGATAATGAAACTATAATATATTTTCTTATAATATATTGTCAAAGAATTCATCAAGAAATTATTATCGATTTTTATTGTTAGTACTTTTATTGTTGTCAATATTGTAGCTACTATTAATATTATTATTCACTATTGTAGTTACTATTATTTATATTTTATTTTCAACACACATAGATTTGTTATAAAATTGATGTTAACAAATACTGCCAAATTTTTTATTATGATAATAAGCTCATGATAGGGAATATATTGCAGGCATAGATATCAAAGACATGATGTATCTATAGTGTGAACTAGACTTAGGGTATTGTATATTATTTTTTTCATGATGGGGACATCACGGTAAGAGTACAAAATTGTATCAAAGGCTTGATATATTTTCTGTGAAGAGTCATGACATAAGATCTAATTTCAGAAAAATATGGTTTAAAATGTGAAAGGAAATAATTAATTGTGCCGCAAATACATTTTTTTTATTTGTTATTTTTTCTTTGTCATGTTGTTATTATTATTATTATTATTATTATCATTATTATCATTATCATCTATATCTCGACTTAAAATAAGAAATGCTATTTATTTTTGGGAGCATTAGAAATATAATAATTCATTGGTGCAAATACATTTTGGACCTTGTAAATCATTCAATATAATAATAGCTCTAAGAATGTGGTATAACTAAATTAAGCCTGATATATACCCTTCTTCCTAGTATATGCAAATTTAGGTGTTCTATATTCTCTTTTTTTTTCATTTGTTTAGGTAAAATTTATGAAATGTGGCTTGTCATGCTTTGAAAATGACATAATTGTTTGTGTGAAGCAATGACTCAGTATATAATGTCAAAAAAATATGAAATGATGTTAGACATACAATGAGATAAAAATGTAAGATGAAAAAAGATTTTACTAATATATTGGTGATATGAGTTGAAAAATAATTTTATATATTATCCTAGAAATATACATGAAAAATATTTTTATGAAATTAGTAATTCTAACAGCTGGTTTGAGTGAATATTTATCTGAACACATAATATGAAAATTTTGAAATGATCATCCAAGTCGCTAATTTAGGGTGTCTACAATATGCCCTCAATACACTAGCTTCATTGAGTAGTTCATACTCATTTAAAGTACACAGGATCTAATGAGTTTCAAACATTATCTATGAAGTAATAATCATCTAGACTATAATTTAAACTCAGTTTTTTAAGTTTTGAGGAAAATATAATCTTCATCTTCATCTTCTTAGTAATCAAATTAGCTAGTGTATTGTCAAGTATCAAAGTTTGAAGATTAGGACCATGATCAATGTAAACTCCTCAATATTAGCATAAGGAAAAACAGTAGCATATATTGAGTTTGTGAGAGCGGATTCAAATTTTCTTAGGACCACAACAACAATGCATGTGCAATTTCTCCAGGTTTGAGTAAGAGGAAAAGATACATTCCATGAAAGCATTATGTAAAAATGTGCATGTTAAAATTATCTCTTTGAGGTTTGGAAAGATAGATATTTGACCAGTATTTTCAAGGATACATGATAAAATCACTTCGTCATCTTAGAATGTCCGAAGATGAAATAAATATAGGTGAATTAATACCAAATAGATTTTGTAAAAAAAAAAAAGATAAATATTTAGACCTGAGCTTTTTCCTAGTGAGTTCACTCACGTTCTTTTGGTAAGGAATTTACTGAACCAACTCTAAACCATTTTATCGGGACTTTAAGATTGAATGATATTTACCTCTCTCACATGCTTGTGCGTGGGAAGCTATGCTAGCTAAAGCAATGCGCCTCCAAAAGGATGGTTTTGAAACAAAGAGAAAGCCAACTCGAAAGCGGACAAATTTGTATTCAATGCACTAACCACTAGAAAAATCTACACGTGCAGGTATTTAGTACCTCTTTAAAATTACCTCAAGTAACAGGAAGCAAAAACCAATCCAAGACACCATACATAGATTTATCAATGCTAGAGATAGCAGAGATACATGGTTGTTTACAATGGTGGTCAAGAACTAGGAAATCTCTAATCAAGGTGGTTGTGGTTGCCCAAATGTCATCCCAAAATGAAATTGAATTGTCATTCATTGTTCAGCGGAAGCCAAGAATACTGAACCACTTCCAACCAGACCAATAAGGCATAAGAAGGTCACAACTTTTTGTTAGAGTCCTACACTGGAGGAAGGATGGGAGGAGTTGATAGGCTTTTTTTGCCAAACATATCCTTCATCCGGTTTTGATTCAGTAAGTATTGGTTGAATATTTTTTTTGCCATGATTTCTTGAAGGAAATATTGAGATGTCTAATGTTCTTCGCTGACAGACATTGGAGAAAACCATTGACTGTAGGAGTTTGTCGGCGTTTAGTAGTTTTCGGGTGGATACCGACAGAGAGTTTCTAGGTTGAAGCCTTAGTGATGCAGACAGACAACCACTTCAACGTATACTGCTCAACTCCAGCGAAATAGAAATACAAACTGGTTTGTATTATGAATTTGATTCGATTCTAACTGTGTGAGTATTTAAAATTTCCGTTCCACCCCTACAGCATAAAATCCCGAGCAACTAACAAGTGGGTGTGGATTTGCTCCATAGAATGATATAGAATTTGACAATATATATTCATACTTATATAATAAAGAAGCCCCCTTAAAGCTAAAGTAGCTTACAAAGTTAACAAAAAATATATTTTACTACTCTAAGAATTAATATAGAAATATATACACGATAAACGTTAATCAACTTGACCAAATTAAAGAATAAAAAATCAATGTACCAAAAAAAAACACTTTGCATAATGAAGAAAATTAATTAGGTGACTAGCTATGAGAATTGTCTTGCTTGCAAACTCTAATTAGCATATCTTTATGCAACAGTATTCTTTTCTTCTGAATACGTGTTATTATAGATGATATATGTTTGATGAAAAGATTCCTTATATATATCTAGGCTCTGTAAAGATGTTTACTTTCTTTAATTTTTAATTTTAATCTTCGACTGGAGATGAAAGAGAGGAGTGAAATAAATAGTTTAATTCTGAATTAGCTTTAGGAATGGTTAATATATATTTGTGATCATAGAAACTTCATTAAAAATTTATGAATCATTGAAGCCTAGTCTTATAAAGTTCTTGAGAAATTATTTTTATCATGATTACAATAGCATGGTGATTATATAGAACATATTTAGTGGATAATATAGATAGATAGTGATTACATAGTTAGAATATCCACATTTTAAGAGAGAAGAATTAAAGATGCTTTTTGTACATTCATATGTCTATTTTTTTTTTCATTTGAAACGTATTTATTGATTTTGGTTGATGAAGGAATTTTTAAAGCTGATATCCCTTTTAGAATATTGCAATCCAAAAAATAGCGTTGAACAAGTTTTGTAAATATAGAGTTTTGATCGAAAACATAACGGCCAGATTCTGCTATATACAATTAAAAGGCATATCAAACTTGTTGCTATTTTAAGTAAATCAAATTTATTCATATGCCTTTAATACACTAGTTTGATTGAGCAGTTCATACTCAGAAGAAGACATTTAAAGTACACATGATCCAATAAGTTTCAAACATCATCTATGAAGTAAAATCGTCTAGAGTACAATGTAAACTCAGTTTCTTAAGTTTTGAAGAAAATCTAATCTTCATCTTCATCTTCTTAGTAACCAAATTAGTTGGTTTATCGTCAAGTATCAAAGTTTAAAGATTAAGAGTATGATCAATGTAAAACTCCTTAATATTAACATAGGGAAAACTAGTAGAATATGTTATCACTAACTCACGGAGTTTGTGAGAGCGGATTCGAATTTACTTAGGACCATAGCAACAATGCATGTACAATTTCTCTAGATTTGAGTAAGAGGAAAAGAGGCATTCCATGAAAGCATCATTTAAAAATGTGCATGTTAAAATTATCTCTTTAAGATTTGGAAAGATAAATATTTGGCCAATATTTTTAGGGATACAACAACAAAATAACTCCAATTTTATCAGTCCTACATTAGAGGAAGGATGGGGGGGGGAGTTGATAGGCTTTTTTTGCCAAATGATATCCTTCATTCGATTTTGAATTCAACTAGTATTGGTTGAACGTTTTTTGCCATGACTTCTTGAAGGAAATGTTGAGATGTCTAATATTCTTTGTTGACAGTTGTTGGAGAAAACCATTGATTGTAGAAAACACCGGATGGTCAAAACAGGATAAATGACAGTATTCTATAGGCCCCTTATGGACCAAAAGAATGGTAGAGATGGTTGCATGGAGCCAACTATCTTCACTTCGGCTATAATTAGGAGAACACCTCCTTGAGAGGTTGCGGTTCTCAAGATGAAGAGAGGAATCATCGAGACAAAAGGGCATCGATTTCCATAGATGACGCTAATTGGAAGAGAGAACGGAAGAACTAGCCACTTCTTTGATGGGTAGGAGGGAAAGGATGGTGATAAGAAGAGCCATCAGAAGCGAGCTCAAAACATCAAAATCATTTTGCAATTTGGTTTTTTTACGAGATCTAGAGTAAGAACTTGGTATCTCGTGTGGAGCTGTTGGTGGATTGGGTGGGAGACAAGTGATGGATTTCTTTGACACGATAATGCTTTTGATTTGTAATTTCCAATTCTAAGGTTTTTAGGTGGTTCTTTAGACTAAGCGATTATCTTTATAGTAGATTTCAATGGCACTAATTAGGATTTGAGAAGAGGAGGATGAGGGTTTTGAATGTGAAAGTTAATCTAGACCTTTCATTATGATTGCAAGGATGAAAAACATAGACAATTTTCACTTTTTTCTTCTTCGATTGTTTATAAAAACCCTAGATGTTACATGATTCACTCACTCCACTTGCTCCTATTTAGAAAGAACATTAAAGCCTAAAAAAGATCTGCGTATGGACATGGCTCTTAATGGACCAAGAAAATCGAAAGTCTTGTATTTATTTTTTGTTAAACTTAGTGTTGTGGATCATCGTGAATTTTATAATTATCTTGTTATACAAATTGAAGACATAAATGCATACATAACTTTTTTTTTGACATTAAAATTTCCGTTAACTGTAGTATTTATTTTTTTTTAAATGTCTTTTACGGAGCTTGAACCTGCGTCTCTCTATAAGATGACAAAACATATTATCATTGTGCTAGGACTACGGTTCAAATGCATGCATAACTAATATTAAGAAAAAACTTTTGAAGCATTATTACCAATATTATCAAAGCAAATGCAGAACTAATATGTTTTCTCAATAATATTTATTGGTGTCAAATAGTACCAATTTTTTTTTATTTGTATCTAAATTTATAATCTAAGTCATTAGATGCTTTCTACATTCTCAATTACATGTATATGATTTTAATTTCATGTTGATGGTTATCAAGAAAAAAAATTTAAATCACCACATTTTGGATAATTAATTTTATTAATTGTTGATGTATATTTGAATAAAACTTAAATTATGTAATTTTTTATTTACGCACAATGTATGATATGTAGAAATATATCTAATCAACTAATTTTATTATTAATTTTTTTTTAAAATGATGATTTAATATTTAATTTCATTATAACTTTGACATTAGATCTGCTCAAAGATACGTGAATAAAATATGAACTGATAGTTAAAAAGACGTATTTGAAAAAAAATAATGATATAATATCTCTGACAACATTCCTCCACTTCTCCCGTTATTACTGTGCATGGGGTCAAAGCACTCGTGTTTTCTTTTAGAGGGCTCAGCTAAAGTATGAGCGAGACATATTGTCGGGTTAAGTATATTTTTCCTTCGAAAGATGAAAGCCCGAACGCTTCTGTGTTCTGACAATGGCAGACGCTTCTTCTCTTCCTTTTCAAATCGGCCCCCTTTTGAATTCAAGTTTACAATCTTCGTCACTTAGCAGGGAAATTAAGTGGAGATCGTTACGCTCCTCTCTCAGTTCCTCTTCATCCTTTCGTCCCTGCTCCTCTCTTCGATCAGCACGATCCTGTTCCTATCTGAACGGAGCATGGTTCTCTCTTTTGCCATGGATCAAGGTACTTCTCACTCTCTCTCTCTCTCTCTCTCTCTCTCTCTCTCTCTTTAACGGACAATGAGAGGTATCTTTTGCCTCTATTTTCTTTGATTGACGACGAGACAGATACTTCATTCCTTCTGTTTGTTTTTTTTTTTTTTCCTTTTTTTTTCTGTTCTGTCTTTGTTATCTGTTGTTTATGAGCTTTTTCTTTTGTTTTCGGATGTGAGGTGTGGAAATTTCTGAGTAATTGTATCTAATCTTGTTATCACTCCGCTTTTTTGCTCAGTGCAACCTCAAAATCCTACTCTAAAGTGGCCAGAGCCATCAACTTATCCTAAGAGACTTCATGGATGCAGCAAATTGAATCGACTACACTACATGATAGGTGAGTATCTAGTATTCTTTATTGACCCAATTTTATTGTTTGTTCTGTTTCTCCCTGCTCAGAGCATGTTATTTCCATTAGAATGCATAGCAACTTGAGCACAATGCGAAATATCTCCGGTCGATGAGATATGTCAAATGGGGAATTGATGTTGATTATTTCTGGTTGTTGTACACCGGGTTGAAGAAACAGAAAAATGAGGGAAGATACTTGTCAATCGCGTAGAAGTGTGCTATACTGGCAAACTTTTCTGAGTTCTAGTTCATGCTAGTAGTAGGCTTGATCAAAATTGGTATGGAATTTCAGTATGCCAATCCTTGTTTCTTCTCAAGGTCTCGGTACTTGGTACAAGAAAGAAGAGCAACAAACTACCAAAACAGATGTTTTGGAATGCAATGATGCCTTGAATGAATCTAGCCATGTCAATTGAAAGGCTCATAGGTGCTTTCCTGGTCATAATATAACTATCAATGATTCATCTTTTTGTTATTGTTTTAACATTTTTTTTCTTTTGTGTGTTGGGCCACTGAGTTGCTTTAGTTGGATTTTATTAAGTCAAAGTTAGACACTTGAGGTCTATTAAAGATTTGGTTAGTTAATGCTTGATTGTAATGAAACTGGTATCAAGCCAAGCCGTGATTTTGATTATGTCTTGCAGGTCATTTCCTCTTGGGATTCTTTTCACCTCGAGCATGTCTAGTAGTACAAAAGGATTGTTGCCAGCATGAGAGAGACTTCCCAAAAGGTGCTTCAATTATCTCTAGACTGTTTTCATATGCTTTTGTACTTCCACTGCTTCATGCCAGTAAAATATTCTTATTTCAGTGTTTCTCACATCAGACTTTGGATTTGAGCTTATTGTTGCTTATTTTGTGTTTTGGTTTTTCTTTATATGTGAACCCCAATAGACTTGCACATGGAGATCCTCAGGTCTGGGATAATAAGTGTGGTTGGACCATGATTCTTGGAGTCGAGAATGAGAGGTAGATCTTGCTTTCCTTTTGTGATATGTTTTTAATTTATTTGTTAGAGAACACATGTGAGCATTCTTTTCACTGGTTTCTATGGACCGACCTTAAAACAGAGACAAAAAAGTACAAAGCTGAACAAAAGAAATTAGGTCATTTTGTTACTTAATTTGATTGAAAATACTGAATATTAGTTTCAAGACTTAGCATTCTAATTAGGGCTTTAAATTTGCTTTAAGATTTATAGATTGTGCAATTTAGTTATGACATATTATGATATAAGTTCTTTGTGGGAATTACTAGCATGAACCAAATCAATGGGTAGTTTTAGATTATTTGTTTGAGAAAATCTGCTAGGTGTACTTGGACAAGTTTTTAAAGAAAATCAATAAATAGGAAATCAAACATTGTGTGGTCTCCAAAATATATATATATGCCTCCAAATGACCAGCCTATTCACTAGACTTGGTCTGTGTCATAAATATTATTTTCTTCATTTATATTTTTTCAATTTCATTTTGGTTTCTTTCCTTTTCTATAACAGAAGTTTACCATCAGTTACGAATGCTTGCCTAACACAAGGCAAGTTATGTATAGTGACCAATTAATCTTTTTCATTACATCAACTTGTAAAAGATGGTATAAAAAATTATTATTAGGAAACTGTACATGACGTATGCCCTAAGTGAAAAATCCACTGGACATCTCCAGATGATGGGCCGATCTTCTAGACTCTGTCTATGTCATAAATTTATTTTCTTTCTATATTTCAGTTTTCTTTACCTACAACAAATGCTTACAATCAGTTTACCAATGGTTGCCTGACAACAACACAACTTATGTGTAGTACACCAATTAAATTTTTTTCCATATCATCAATTTGTGTAAGATGTAAAAAATGATTATTATGAAATCTCAAGTTATCCTCTCCCTTTCTTCATAAGCAAACATAATTTTGGCTAATGTTTTTATATGACATATGCCCTAAATGAAAGTTGCACAGGACACTTTTAGACAATTGACCTATCAGCTGCACTTGTTCCATGTAATTAATTTTCTCTTTTTTCCTTGATGTTCAGTTTCTTTTCATATTTTTTTTTTCTTTTCTACAATAAAACTTTACAGTTACCAACAAATCTGTGCCTGCACATTGCAACTTATGTATGTTAGACCAATTATTATTTCCCACATCATATGTTCGTAAAAGATAGTAAAATATGCTTTATAATGTTCTAATCTTTTGAGTTCTTTCCTTTTTTTTCGGAGTAAAATATATTTTAGACCTGCTAATAGGAAATGCCTATGCCCTAAATGTAATAAAGGATCCGCCGCTCATCGATCTTTTGTCTCTCATCTTTTATCGCTATAAAAACCCAAACGGGTTTGTAAGAAGTTTTCTATCACTATAATTTCCTTTTCTTCTGCCCTCTCAGCAATTCGTCTCTGTATTTCAAAAGATTGATCGCAGTTACGAGGTTTCACTTCCACTCTCAAATGTGTATACTCTCTCTTCTTTGTTTCATATTTTGCATATTTTTTTCATTTAGAAAACTAGGGCTTTTTTTTGGTCTCTAACCAAATCTTGGAGTTGTAGGTAAAATTTCTTCCTCTTTCAATTGAGTGAAATGTATTAATTCAACTTTACATAATTTATTCATTGTATATTCTTTAGCTGCATTTGTTTGCAGGAAAGGTGCAAAAAATAATCTTTTTCAAATAATAATAATATTTTTGGAGAAGGCAAACTCACTTTGCTAATTAATCTCACAGAAGAATTTAAAAAAAATTTTAAATCCTATAGGATGAAAATTGGAAAATAAAGGATAGTTGTAATTATCTTATTTATTTAATTTTGCTCTTTAAGGTGGCATCTGAGTTTGGAACCAATTCCTCATTTTGTCTCAAAACTTAGTTTTATTTGGTACCTTTATGTTACACCAATTTTCTAGTGAATTTTGTTTGCTTCGGTATACATGAGAGTTCAAAATGGTAAAAGTAAGTATCAATGTAGCATCTCCATAGACCAATAACATACCCAGTTGTTAATCTACTATCTTACTCTGCTAATTTGTCCTATAGTTCATCAGTTATGTCGAATTACCAAGGTGGACGTGGTGGCTGGGGCCGTGCTGGTGGGACTCATCGTGGTGGACAATATGACAATCAAGGTCGTGGCAGTGGTGCAAATCCAAACTGGAGAGGGCCCCCTCTGCAACATTCTGGGTCTGGAAGTCTGAATCCGGGAGCACAATACCTCCCAAGGGGTCCATGGGGTGGTTACAGGGGTTCATCTTCAACCCCAAGAGGATCCAGTTTACAGCAGGTGCATTCCCTGCAGGACAGCGGGGCACGATATAAGTACACAGACCTGAACCCAAGACCCCCTCAGCAACCAGTGTGGGCTCCAAGAGTAAGGGCTCCTCTTGCACAGTGTCCTGCTTCTACTCAGCAGCAGCAAGCACAAGGATCTAATCTTCACCAAGCCGGTTGGCCAAGGCAACCGGCAGCAATGCCTCAAGCCACATCAATGGCTGTTGGTGGTGTGTCCACACAAGAGTTGGCAGATGAGGAGCTGGAGGAACTGATGGCTGAACTGGCACTGCAGCCAGAAACACCACCTCCAGGGGGTGCCAAGGCGATAAAATTCCTGCCCCGGACAGGAAAGGGGACACGTGGTCAGAAGGTGCTTGTCAGAGCCAACCACTTTCTGGTCCAGTTGTCTTGCAAAGAGTTGCACCACTATGATGTATGTTAATTTTTTTAGAAAATAATTACACTCTTGTTAGTTGTACAGGTTAATTCTAGTTAAAACTTTTTTGTTTTAATAAATCTTTTGTCAGGTTATAATAAGCCCTACAGTGACATCACGTGGGACAAACCGGGATGTGATGAAGGCCCTAGTGAAGGCTTACCAGCAGTCTAGCCTGGCTGGACGGTTGCCAGTATATGATGGTAGGAGGAGTCTGTACACTGCAGGCCCTCTCCCGTTTGAATCTCAAAGATTTGTAGTCACTCTCTCTGATGAAAACCGACCTCAGTACATGCTCATTTTATACTATTTTTTTATGTTGCTAAGTGACTTGTCTTTTACTAGGCATTAAATTATTTTATTAGTTTGAAACACTTTTTGGTTGAATTGTCTCCAATATCAAAGTACTATTTCATTTCAAGTAGATGGACTAAACTTATCAGATTTGCATCAATTAACCAAATCTTTTCTCATATTTTTGTTACATTTGAACATAGAAATGAAGATGGGTTAAGAGAAACAATAGCTATATCTGATTAATCGACCTTTTCATCTCAGTTTCTGTCAATTAGTTGTCAGTCAAAATATCTGATTAAGTTGGCTTTAACCTTCAGGTACAAGATACTAGGAAGTTTAACTTGTAAATCAAAGAATATGTACTTATATGTTTTCCTTTTGGTCATGTATTGAAGGAGAGAGAGGGTTTTTAAGGTAGAGATAAAGCATGTTGGGTTTGCTGATCTGAGGCATCTAGAGATGTTTCTGATGGGTGAACAGCATGATGATCCACATAATGTAATTCAGGCTCTTGATATTGTCCTTGGCGAACACCCATCAAATAGGTATTCTAACTTCCTACTCATACTTCAACAATATTCCATAAAAGAATTCATGTATGCTCGTACATGATGTCCAATATGATAGCAAGCATTGAAAATGAGAAATATTCAATTATCTCTTGTCATTCTAATAGTTGAACTAATTGGCATATCCTAATTAAAGGGTCAAACTTTGTGTTCCCTTGTTCAAGTGGACAGTTAGTAGTGAGAATATCATCCAAGAGAAGTATTAAGTGTCTTGCATTTCACGTTTGGACTTGAGAGCTCTTATTTATCAGGGTTACATTGTTTTTCACTTTTGCCTGATCATGTGTACAATAATCCCCGTTTTCTATCCTTTATGGAGCTACCCTAATCTAATTCCTTACCTTTTTTTTTTGGTTTACTTAGCAATAGCATTGTTCCAGTGGGGAGGTCATTCTTCTCTGACAATTTTGGGAGCCACAAGCTGGGAGATGGATTGGAAAGCTGGCGAGGATTTTACAAGAGTCTTCGTCCGACTCAGATGGGCCTCTCCCTCAACCTTGGTATGTACCTGTATTAGCTCTGGCATTCCAGATCCGTATACCTATGGTCCATATCTTAGATATGATAATTACTTTAGTTAAATTTGGCATTGTCGCCATGTGCTGTTGTTTTGGTGTTAGCTAAATGAAATAATTAACATTAGCTTATTATGAATTTTTTCCAGATATTTCGTCAACAGCTTTTATAGATTCTATATTGGTATCGGAATTTGTGTCAAAACTTATCGGAAAAGACCTCAACAATGCCAGATTGACTCATAATGACATTGCAAAGGTACTTAAGTGCTGTCAGAATATTAGCTAATTCAAAATTAAATAAGCTTGATAATGTCTTTGCATCTAGGTATATATAATTATAGTTTTGCTAATGTACTACTTTATCCTTTCTCTTTCGCCCTTATGTTGCTATATCTCAGATTAAAAGAAACTTGAAGGGTGTAAAAGTTGAGGTTACACATCGTGGCAACTTGCGCAGAAAATACCGCATCTCTGGTCTGACAGCTCAAGCCGCTAGAGATTTAGTGTAAGTCTTACACTTGTTCATGCCGGTACTAGCTTCTAGTATCATTGAGCATGTACTCTGTCTGTGCCATTGCTAGAGTCCTTGCCTTTGACATACTATATATATTTGTTTTTATTCTTTTTCTGTTGCAGGTTCGCATGTGATGAACTGGGTACGAAGAAGAAATTGATAGATTATTTCAGGGATGTGTATAGGCACAATATCAGATACCTTAACATACCATGTCTAGAAGCTGGAACTAACCCCAAAAGGCCAGTTTATCTGCCCATGGAGGTATTCATTTCATCTGCTGCTTAATTGTTAAACTGAGCGGTAAAAACGTATGGTTTTCAAAAAAACAACTGAAAATAGCTTCAGGATCTAACCATCTATTAGTTCCCTTATTTCCATGTTCTTCATGTCTACCTATCTAATTTCATAATTTTATTGCTTGGCAAAAATTTAAGTAACATTTTGGTGGAAGGTAAAGGTTTTACTCTCTTTAGCTCCCTCATTTTATATCTTAATTCTTTCTACACTATCTTAAATCATGTCCTAGTTGCTTGTCAAATGAGTAAATAATGGAAATAAGACTGTAACCTAATAAATCTTCTAGTCAAGAAAGACATGGACAAATATTCAGCATTGCTAACAATGAAGTATCACTTTAAATTTATAGTTATTAACAACTTTCTATTGGATTAAATTGAGTATATGTTCGAAATTTTAATTTTCTATTGTGAAATTAAAATGTAGCTGTGCATGATCATCAAGGGGCAGAAGTGCTGGAAAAAGTTGAATGAGAATCAGACAAATAATCTGCTCAGAGCCACTTGTCAAAAACCTGTCGACCGTGAAACCAACATTCTTAATGTATTATCTGAACTTCAGAAAAACGAATACTATATTTGCCGACATCCTTATTTGAACTTTCTCTTTATTTATTAATTACAGACAATTAAAGCTAACAAGTATGGTGAAGATATCTTTGCAATGGAGTTTGGATTAACAATCAGTGAGCAACCCACCACCATTGAGGCCCGTGTCCTACCTCCACCTTTGGTATCACTGATTTATATGTTTATATTTTTCTTTCAAACTCTATTAATGTATCTGTAAGTGGATAAGACTACGATCTTCTATGTAAATACCTCATTCTAATTTCCTTGCTCGTCAGGCTGATCTGGTAGACTCCTTTATCTTTATTGCGAACAGAAAAAATAAAAGGAGACAATGTGTGATACTTGAGGTTTTTGCAAGTTCAACTTTCTCTATTATTAGTATATTAGTATTCAATCTGTGCTTTTTTTTGTTGTGCAGCTCAAGTACCATGACAAGGGTGCTGAAAAAGAGTGTACACCAAGATTTGGTGCGTGGAATCTTAGGAACAAAGTACATGTTTTGCTCTCTTTCTCTCTTGAAAAACCTTTTTCTCTCTGTCTCACCCAGAAGTGTAGGACTCTCTTTAACAAGTACATTTATTGGATTGTATGCAGAAATTGGTCAATGGAGGAACAGTAAACTTCTGGTATTGCATCTCCTTCTCACCTAAAGTCAATGCAAACGATGCTGGATGGTTTTGCAACAAGTTAGCTGACATGTGCCGTGGTGCTGGACTGGTATGTACCCATTTTTTATTATAATATTTCTATAAATTTGTTTTCTCTGGATCTGAAAAGCTATTTCTATTAATTAGGAATTTGCAGCAAACCCTATCTTACCTGCTATGGTGGCACAAAGTAATAGATTGGAGGCAGTGCTGAAGTCACATTACCAGGAGGCTGTTAATGCCCTTTCTCATCTAGATAAGCTCCCTGACTTGCTCATTGCCATTCTTCCAGATATTAATGGAAATCTTTATAGTAACTCTCTCCCCCCCCCCCCCTCCCTCCCTCTCTCTCTATACCCCCCCCCCCCTCAAACCCAACCCATACACACGTGCACAGATAAACAGACACGTATCTCCAAATCAAATAAAATGATCAGGTTATACCGGTGAATAAATGTTTACAAACGTTGGTAGAAAGCACATAAAGCCTTTTATATCAAAGAAGTTCCAACTCCTTGATTCTTGGGAAAACCTCTCATGCTCTCTTTAGGCAGCATCTAGGGTTTTGAGAAAGACGAAAGCATTTAAATTTTATTGGCGAGGGAGGCCACCAACAGCCTCCCTGACAATTAATGTTTGGTGCTACGAGTCATGTACTTCAATATCTCTTCTCCAATTAGTAATTTACTCTCTTTGTTTCTCCTTTTCTCCTAGTATTGTCTCCTTTGTTCTGTGTCCAGGATTTGGAACTTCAAACTTGAATTTCAAATATTTAAAGTTGGTTTTCCAAACTTGATTTTTTTTTCCTGCTCTTTGGTTCCATTTGGAAATATGCAAACTGTTGGTATCTAATTTGCAAAAATATATGTTTTAATAATTCATAGATGATCTGAAGAGGATATGCGAGACAGATATTGGTCTGGTCACACAGTGCTGTTTGACAAAAAATGTGGCAAGAGCCAACTCCCAGTATTTCGTGAATGTGGCTCTTAAGATCAATGTCAAGGTTTGTTTTGTTTATTTTGTTTTCCTTTTTATAATCCTTTTTGCTGTGAAAGGCAATTTGATAGCGTTCGAACTATGAATCTCACAAGGACACGCACACGTTCAACGGATAAATCACAACTAGAGGATATTCTCAACTCACAGCAGGATAAAAGAGGAGATAAACTCAACTCAAGATAAACTTTTCATAATAATTCAATAACTGAGTTTTACATTCAGATTAGGCTTGATATAGCCATACAACTCTAGAAACTTCCTAATTAATTAATATCCCCTTAACTACTTTTGTAAATATCAAAACATATTAAAAACACTCTTAACTACTACTGCTGCTAATACCAAAATATATTAAAAGCAAATAGAAACTCAAAAGACAAGTTTCAAGAAACTAAATGCCGCTGGCTGGCTGACTCTTCAATGACCACTTTCAGTTAGCACGCATTTATCACCCAAAAGCATCCAGAATCTGAAGAAACTCAAAACATATCAAAGATGACCCATTTCATTATCAAACCATAGAGCTTTGAATCATCCAATTCGGAGCCCAAATGAGAGAGTTATGCCCAAAATACTGGCCCAGTACGAATCTGTCCAGAGAGCTGTTTCGGGAATTGATTGTAATTCTGACTTGGGCCTGGGTCTTCAAACTGAGAACTGAACCAGGACATGCTTCCTTGATCATAGTTTTTCACCTGTAGGCCTACCACATCTTGAACTCCATCATTCTCCCCCTGTTGAAAAGAACTCGCCCACGAGTTCGGCTCATTTTCGCCATGATATGGAGAAAGATCCTTCACATTGAATGTGGCTGAAACTCCATACTCTCCTGGCAGCTCCACCTTGTATGCATTATCTCCTATGCGCTGCAATATTTTGAATGGTCCATCACCACGATGCTTGAGCTTTGCATTGCGCCCAGGTGGAAATCTCTCCTTGCTCAAATGTACCCACACAAGATCACCTTCTTTAAAAATCACAGCTTTGCGGTATTTGTTGGCTTGCCTTTCATACTTCTGATTTTGCTTCTCAATCCTTTTCCTCACCTGTTCATGCATCTCCTTGATTGCCTTAGCACGCTCATCTGCATCTCCACTATAGCTATGATTGATTGGCAATGAAACCAGGTCAAGAGGAGACTTTGGATTGCATCCATACACCACTTCAAAAGGGCTTTTACCAGTTGTCTTGCTGCTGGACCTGTTGAAAGCAAATTCAGCTTGAGGAAGAACAAGATCCCATTGGCGTATGTTATCACCCACCAAGCTTTTCAACAGATTTCCTAAACTTCGATTCACAATTTCGGTTTGGCCATCAGTTTGAGGATGATAGGCTGAACTAAACTGCAGCTTTGTACCCATCTTACGCCAAAGTGTTCTCCAAAAATGCCCAACAAACTTCGGGTCTCTATCAGATGTTATGGTATTTGGAATACCATGCAACTTCACTATCTCCTTGAAATAAAGATCAGCAATGTTGGTGGCATCCATTGTTTTTGCACAGGGAACAAAGTGTGCCATTTTAGAGAACCGATCAACCACCACCATGATTGAATCTTTGCTGCGTTGAGTTCGGGGCAGTCCCATTACAAAATCCATGCTCACATCTTCCCAAGGTGCATTTGGAACAGGAAGTGGAGTGTAAAGTCCAAAATTTTGAGACTTTGTTTTTGCTAGATGGCAAGTTCTACACCTCAAAATGTAATGATTCACATCCTTCACCAGTTTTATCTCGCCCAAAATGACCACTTAACCCACCATCATGGACCTCTTTAATGATCTGCCACCTCAAAGAACAATTGGGTATGCACAAACGGTTTCCATAAAAAAGATATTCATCATTTACCACAAATTCTTTATATGGTCCATTTGCACATTCAGTTTTCACTTTGCCAAAGAACTCATCACCAGCATACAACTCTTTAATCACATCAAATCCAACAACATTTACCTTCATTGTGGATAGCAAGGAATGCCTCCTACTTAAAGCATCTGCCACCTGATTTGAAGCTCCACTTTTATGCTTGATGTGGAATGTGTAACCTTGCAAAAATTCCACCCATCTTGCATGCCTCGGTTTGAGCTTGTGCTGCCCATTTATGAATTTCAGCGCCTCATGATCGGAGTAGAGAATGAACTCCTTGGAAATGAGGTAGTGCCTCCAATGCCCAAGAGCTCGCACTATTGCATAGAACTCCTTGTCATATGTTGTGTAGTTTTTGCGCGAATCTGAAAGTTTTTCACTAAAAAAGGCAATAGGACGACCTTCTTGATTGAGAACCGCTCCAATACCTACACCCGATGCATCACATTCAAGCTCAAAAATCTGATCAAAATTAGGCAAAGCAAGAATAGGGGCTGCTGTCATCTTCTCTTTGATGAGCTGAAAGCTCTTTTCAGCTTCATTCGTCCATTGGAACACACCTCCCTTCAAGCACTCGGTGATGGGAGAGACAAGAGTGCTGAAATTTCGAATGAACCGACGATAGAATGAGGCTAGTCCATGAAAACTCCTTACGTCATGAATGCTGGCTGGAGTTGGTCATGAAACAATTGCATCTACCTTAGAAGGGTCAACAAGAATACCCTCAGCTGAAACCACATAGCCTAGAAACACCAAGCTGTTCGTTAAGAACTCGCATTTCTTAAGGTTGATGTAAAGTTTCTGTTCAGCTAGCACTTGAAAGACTTGGTGAAGGTGTTCCAAATGTTCTGACTCACACATGCTATACACGAGTATGTCATCAAAATAGACCACCACAAACCTGCCAATAAAAAACTTAAACACCAAATTCATTAGTCTCATAAAAGTACTAGGAGCATTAGAAAGTCCAAATGGCATCACCAACCACTCAAACAATCCATCACGGGTCTTAAATGCCGTCTTCCACTCATCTCCGGGCCTTATACGAATCTGATGGTACCCACTTCTAAGATCAATTTTTGAGAACACACTAGCACCATGGAGCTGATCTAGCATGTCATCAAGGCGAGGAATAGGAAAGCGATACTTGATAGTGATCTTGTTAACCGCTCTACTATCCACACACATGCGAAATGAACCATCTTTCTTTGGAACAAGCAAGACTGGAACTGCACAAGGACTCATGCTCTCACGCACCAAACCCTTGCTTAACAACTCATCTACTTGCCGCTGCAACTCGGCATTTTCTGCTGGGTTCATTCGGTATGCTGCCTTGTTTGGTAAAACTGCACCAGGAACAAAATCTATGCAGTGTTGTACACTCCTCATAGGAGGCAAACCTGCTGGAATTTCATCCGGAACAAGGTCCTGAAACTGCTCAAGTAAAGGTACCAATGGTGCTGGAATTTTGGAGCTTTTATCCCCCTCAACTTCTTTTATGACCAAAGCAAAAGCTACTTGGGTTTCTTCAAAATTTTCAGCAAATTCAGATTTTGAGACAATGAAATTGCTACCCTTGAGTGCTGGTTTGGACATCAATTCCATCTTAGAATGACCCAAAATAATCTTAACACCTTTCAGCTCAAAAGAATAAGTGTTTTTAAAACCGTCATGGTGTACCTTCCTATCAAACTGCCAAGGTCTTCCCAAAAGTAAATGACAAGCATCCATGGGAACTACATCACACCATACCTCATCTCGGTACTTCTCACCAATAGAAAAATCAACCAAACAACGCTGGTCAACTTGCACACATTTACCCTTTTCCAACCAAGAGAGTTTATACGGTTTTGGGTGTTTTTCAGTTTTGAGTGGCAGTTTTTGCACCATAATTTCAGAAACAATATTCTCACAACTCCCACTATCAATGATAACATCACATACCTTCCCATGAGATGTGCATCGTGTGTGAAAGATGTTGTTACGAAGCCACAAATCCTCTGGAACTGGGCTGGAATTCAGCACACGCCTAATCACCAACAACTCACCAGTATCTCCATAAACGATTTCCTCATCATCCGATGCCTCATCAAAAACAGGTGGGGAGTCAAAATATGCTTGCTCCTCCTCCAGGGGTTCTTCAACGATGGTAAATACCCGCTGGTTTGGGCACTCAGACATCATGTGACCATACCCTTTGCATCAAAAGCATTGGACAGCTTTAGGGGCTGGTTTAGAGGGTCATGTGGCTGCCGTCTTTGCTGGAAATTTAGTCACTGCACTAGATGTTGGCTTGGCTGATTGTGAACTGCTCCCACGGCTTGATGAATAGCCTCTATTGAGAACTCGGCTACCACCAAAGCTCGCTGATTTTCTGACCTCTTTCTCCTTGAGTTGCTTCTCAACTTTTGTGGCAAGCTTAAAAACATCATGATAAGAGATAAAGGGCTGTAAAGTTACCACATCATGAATCTCTTTGCGTAGGCCACGAAGATACCTTGCAATGGTTTGTTCTTCAGGTTCAACAATGCCACACTTGAGCATGAGATGATCAAACTCTTCGGTGTAATCTGCCACAGTTTTATCACCTTGAACAAAGCCATGAAGTTGAAGAAAGGCCTCTTGCAAATACCCTTCCGGCAGAAACTTCTTTCGCAACTCTTTCACCATCTTCTCCCAAGTTCTAATTTTCTGCTTACCCTCACGGGCTCGCTTCATCTTCAATTGCTCCCACTAAATAGATGCATGCTTCTTCAATTTAATGGCAACAATTTTCACCTTCTCTTCCTCAGGGACATCTTGGTACTCAAAGACACGTTCAACCGTGTTGAGCCAATCTATGAACTCATCGGGTTATATGCGCCCTTCGTACATCGAAATATCCGCCTTTAGATCAAAAGCCCGTCGGAATTGCTGGTTTCTTCGGGTGTGATGTTGATAGAGAGCCTCTTCATCACTAGACACCAAGGTGTGGTTGTCGTGGAAGGGGTTGGCCTCTTCATCTTCATCACCATAAGTTTCGCCATCCGAGCCACGATGGGAATCATCGCGGTTGTGCCCAGTGGCCTCCACGCGCGCAAGACGCTCTTGGAGTTGTTGCACATGCTGCCTCAATTCGTTCAACTCAATATCTCGATCGGCTTGCTGGTTGCCTTCAGGAGGATTGACACGAGCACTACGTCGCACCATCCTTCGCCTGTAGCTCTGATACCAACTGATAGCGTTCGAACTATGAATCTCACAAGGACACGCACACGTTCAACGGATAAATCACAACTGGAGGATACTCTCAACTCACAGCAGAATAAAAGAGGAGATAAACTCAACTCAAGATAAACTTTTCATAATAATTCAATAACTGAGTTTTACATTCAGATTAGACTTGATATAGCCATACAACTCTAGAAACTTCCTAATTAATTAATATCCTCTTAACTACTTTTGCAAATATCAAAACATATTAAAAACACTCTTAACTACTACTGCTGCTAATACCAAAATATATTAAAAGCAAATAGAAACTCAAAAGACAAGTTTCAAGAAACTAAATGCCGCTGGCTGGCTGACTCTTCAATGACCACTTTCAGTTAGCACGCATTTATCACCCAGAAGCATCCAGAATCTGAAGAAACTCAAAACATATCAAAGATGACCCATTTCATTATCAAACCATAGAGCTTTGAATCATCCAATTCGGAGCCCAAATGAGAGAGTTATGCCCAAAATACTGGCCCAGTACGAATCTGTCCAGAGAGCTGTTTCGGGAATTGATTGCAATTCTGACTTGGGCCTGAGTCTTCAAACTGAAAACTGAATCAAAACATGCTTCCTTGATCATAGTTTTTCACCTGTAGGTCTACCACATCTTGAACTCCATCACAATTTCCCTTATAACCCTGAATAACATTGAGTATCAGAGACACCCTAGAAAATAAGAAAATCATGGATTTCCTTTTATTGGAAATTCAGTTTGTGCATTTCAAAATCATAAATAAACATGCTACTTTTCGTCACTGTAAAGATGCTTATAGTACCTTCCATTCGTTCAATCTATCTACATAGTGGAAATGATGGGTAATTAATTTTAAGGAGTTGGAATGTGTAAATATAGGAGGAGATATTTTTTATGTTAAGGTGGTCACATGAGATATTGCTTCTTTTCATGGGGATAGTCGATATTTAGATAGCATAAATATTTCTTCTTTTATTGCCCTAATTTGATGCTTTTTTTTAATCTTCTTTGCTATTATGTTGAATTGCATCTCTGGAAAATTCACTTCTGTAAGTCATAACATGACATATTGCTACAATATCTAGTAAATATATTTACATTTTGTAATAATATAGGTGGGCGGAAGGAATACTGTGCTTGCAGATGCAATCACAAGGCAGGTTCCAGTTGTCAGTCGAAGACCAACTATTATTTTTGGCGCTGATGTATCTCATCCCTCTCCTGGAGAAGATATTAATCCTTCAATTGCAGCAGTATCTTTTCTTCTTCGTTTTTTCAATTCACGGGCCACTTTTTTGGTTGTAAATAATTATTTTCTTATTTTTATTTGTACCTAAAGGTTGTGGCTTCACAAGATTGGCCAGAGATCACAAATTACGGTGGTACTTTCAGAACACAAAAACATCGGCAGGAGATTATATTCCATTTGGGAGAGATGGTCAAGTATGTATTGCTTTCTTATCTTTCTCCTTTTTCATACTTTATGCTCTATTTTAATCTTGGTTATTCTTATCATGTCATTTGTTTATTTAAATTGTCATTCACAAAAACCAAGTATCAATCAAATTAGAAGCTCCGATACAAGGGCAAAAAAGGGATTAACTTGTACCTCTGGAATATTTATTATTAATTTGCAGGGAGCATCTTTTATCTTTCAGAAGGAAAAACAATATGGAGCCCAAACAGATTATATTATACCGGTATTTGTTTATTTCCTTCTTTTTTGATATGTAACTTTTATGTCAACATGATTAAAGTAACAATCTCTCTCTCTCTCTCTCTCTCTCTCTCTCTCTATCTATCTATCTATCTATCTATCTATCTCTCCAGGGATGGAGTTAGCGAAAGTCAATTTCAGAAAGTACTGCAACACGAAATTAGCGCCATAAGAAATGTAGGATGATCTGTTTATGTCTAGAAACAGGGATATATGATTGTTTGCAAACACAATTTATATCATAGTTTAATATATATATATATATATATTAACATCAGGCATGTAAGCAGCTTCATCCAGATTATGTACCTGCTATAACATTCATAGTTGTGCAAAAGAGGCACCACACCCGTCTCTTCCCTACTGACAGCAGAAGTATGGATCGGAGTGGAAATGTTCTACCTGGTAAGACATGAACCCTCCAGGATGCATTAAATACATCTTTGGTTTACAATTGAATTTTGATGTAATTATTCTCTTTACTGTGATATGATATGTAGGCACTGTAGTTGATACCAAAATTTGCCATCCAACAGATTTCGACTTTTACTTGTGTAGCCATGCTGGCATCCAGGTACAATTTTTTATTCCTTGGACATGTTTTCTTTATCCTGTTGAAACAATCGTACACAGTCAGGTCTTAATTGGCCCTTATACACAGGACTCTAGTTTTCAGTAAATTTTGTGTGAACATTGGTCCTACTAAAATAATGTGAACAAGACTCAATGTATTGAATTTTTGTTAACTTATATTTGCTCATATCACCTTTTTGTTAATATTCATGTATACAAATATGAATAATCACATATGTCATATGAAAGATGCATTGCTACTGGATTACTATAATAACTTTTTGATGAGAAATAGAGGACTGATAATTTCTCAGGGGACTAGCCGCCCAGCACACTATTATGTTCTTTGGGATGATAACGGGTTCAATGCTGATGACCTTCAGAGTCTAACCTACAACTTGTGCTACACGTAACTCTCCTATATATTATCTTTGTTATATGTGATATGTTTATTTTTTGTTTTTGAGAAGTCCATTTTTTCTTGACAACCTTTTGCCCTTACGGAGACTTCAATGGGCCTTATCTCTGTGAATTTGTCCAGACAAATATAGGTACCAATGGCTGGTCTTAGTTATGAATTATCTTTTGTTAATTGTTTCAAGCATTTGCCATAACCGAACTATCAATGGGTGGCTTTAGTTATCTGTAATTTATGGTTCTTGAGTGTGTCAAACTCTCAAAAAAAAATCTTTTTCTATGGATTTTTTATTTTTTTAAGTTTATTAACTATTTACATCTCTAATTTGCAGTTACGCGAGGTGCACACGCTCTGTTTCTATTGGTAAGTGTAAATATGTTTACATTGACCTAATAGTTACTTCTCATACTGACTGAACCAGTTTATTTCTTCTTTTCTATTTGAAAAAAAATATTGACATATTCATTAGTTTATTTTTTTCTTTTCTATTTGAAAAAAAATATTTACATATTCATCAGTTTATTTCTTCTTTTCTATTTGAAAAAAATATATATGTACATATTCATCAGTTTATTTTAATCAAAAATAACTATTACACACATAAGCATGCAATCTCTATCTAGGCAATTATGACCTGTGAACCAAATGTTCTATAACATTATGACGAGTAGTAGAAATATATATGCCGTCCATATTTTATTATCTTATTTTCTTACTCCTGTATTTTGTAGCTCCTCCTGCATACTATGCACATCATATTGCATCCCGCGCACGATCATACCTGGACCCTGCAGCGTCTGATTCAGGATCTTCTGTGCCTGGTTCTTCTACAAGCCGCGGTGAGGCATCTTCTTCCACAATCAAGCAACTACCGGCTTTAAAAGATAATGTGAAAGAAGTTATGTTTTATTGTTAGAGGGTTGTCATTTTGAGCTTGCTTTTCGGCTTCGGAATAGATGTATTAAAAAAAATGAGAGTAAGTTAAAAACCTTTGTTGTGTGTTTGGAGTTATCCTAGTGGAATTCATCGGAACACCATACAAATTTCGAACATTTGTCTTTTTTCTTTGTATTTTGAAAAAAAATCTGTATAATCCGTCCTCTTAAATACCTCTTGTGAACTTTTTATGATGCATCTTAAATTGCACACCTGCTTATTATGCTCATGCACATCTATTTATTGTGTCAATCCTTGCTTGTATATAATATTGATGTGGTTTAAGACATAAATGTTGATGGTTATGTGGTTTTGATCAAATCAAAACACATTTTAGACGGTTGTTATCAGTTTGTTTTGTTTTTCTAAATTATGAATCAGAATTCAGAACCGTATTAGCACCCAACAGATACATACTAGCTCCAAATCCAGTCAATGTACTTGTGTTAAACACAGAGAAATGAAATGTAGTTATTGTTAATTAGAAGTTGTAACTAAATTTCTATCATCAAATATTTAATCAAAGATATAAAGAAGAAAACAATTGAGTCCAATGCTGACAAACAAACATTTTAATCCCACAGACAACAAACAAAGCCAAGACTCAAACCGGCCCACAACATAAACAGAAGCATTGTTTCATAACACAATCCAAACAGACACCTAATTACAACTATTTTTTTTTGTTTGAAATAAGGGTTCCTTTACCCGACATTTATTTTTTTTGTTAAACACAGAATTTGAATTTGGAGAGACAAAACCTATCACCACCATGCTAGGCCTGCAGTTTACTCCTAATTACAACTACTCAGTCGGATCGTGTTAATCACACAATTATTTTTCTCATAATAGAGAAAGGAGCTCCTTTGGCTTAAATAGAAAGGCTACAATTTAAGTAATGCTACCTCATCATCCTCCTTATAGCAGCAATAACTGTAATTTATGCTTTCATAAATAATGTTAAGTCTCCAAAGTTTTAACTATATTAGATAATCTATAATTTTATCCGTTCAATTCAGTTTCTATATTGCTTGATGGGATGGCTCTTGTATTATACTTATCTCTCCTCGTTTAAAAGATATATGTTTGATGTGTCTAATGCATAACAAAAATCTTAAGCTAATATATTTTTTTTTCTGATTCTCTGTTGAACTTGTATATGGTTAATCATGTATTTGATGTTTCAAAAATGATTTGTATGCGTTCAAAAGTTTTCTGAATGAAAAATATTTTTTATTGATATTATTTTATTTTGAAATTTTAATATTTTTTATGACAAATATTTCTTCTTTTTCCGAGCAAATGCTGAAAAAGAGAATATAAAGACATGGGGAGAGGTCTAATGAGAGGCTTGAGTGGTTACCCACATATAATACTGGACATATTTATTTATTTATTTATTTTTCTGAGGTAAAGATGAAAGTCTAAACTATTTAAATTGGTATGTTTATAAAGGATATCTCATGCAAATTTCGAACGTACTTTTATTCAAAATTACAGAAATTATATATAAGCAAAATATATTACATTACCTTCCACATAGAGAACATTATCTTTGTTACTAGATCAAATGTTAGTTCTCATTAGACATATTTATTAGATGAACATACATACTAAACAAGCCAATTTCCAAATTTACTATGGCAGTTTTATCTATGATCAATTTAGGAAAATGTTATGGAGATATCAGATACTGTCATCGATACAGACTTTATTATACACATTAAATGAGTTATTATGCATGTTAATGACTTTATTATGTACAATACTTTTATTATTTAACTTAAATATCACATAAATGAATTTCAGCAATTGAACAACAACAAAAAATTACATACATGTCAACATATATTGTATATTAATTAATTCACTCCTAACAACAAATTGTCTACACCTTGATTGATGCACAAGTTCTTGATAAATTAGTGATTTCACTATAACCAAAGGTCATTTGGGGAAGCCAACTCAACTAGAAGTCTAGAACCAAGTAATACTTGGCATTTCAAGGACAATTTTTATAATAAGGACATTGATCTATGCCAGGTGATTTAATTAAGTATTATGATTTGATCATCTAACAAATTTCACTTACATTTCACTCGATATGGAGTTAATTTTTTTATTCGGAATTTTTTTTCCTTAAAATATAAAGAGTAAATTCCAAAGAATTATAAAAACAAAAAAAAATCAAGAATGAAATTTGAATGAAATTTAATGAGTAATATTTAGCATCCCTTTTTCATTAATTGAATTATGCCAATGTTACATAAGCTCTCGATTTAGATAATTACGTTATTGTGAAAGACGGGATGCGCTCTCCCCGGTTTCAATATTCAGTTATTGATCTGAATTCTGAAAAGAAGAATGTTAGAGAAATACCATAATCGATATCGTCATTGTTACTGATTTTTAAATTCATATTAGATAAATTATAATTTAGATTAATTATTTCATCATTCACCTTATTTTATATAATATTTAATTATTCTAATTAAAAAATCACCCATTTGAATAATAATGTGAATACTAAACTAATGCAAAAAAAAAAAAGTTAAATAGCAAAAATATTAATAATTGTTTTTATGTCAATGATGCCCCTTGAGCAGGTGTTTGTTGTTTAGTTGTACCCTCATCACATAGTACACAACGAATTTTTTTGAAATAGGACAGACAAGCAGCGAGCCAGTAGTAGCCCAAAAGCCTCGTGACGGCACGCCTTTGCCTTTATTTAAGGGTACCAAATCATTCATTCATTCCTTCATTCTATATAATTCTAATTCTGTTACTGCTCTCTGGATCTAATGATTCCGTCATCCGTGTGGTATTCCGTGTGCTCCCACCTTAATTTGCTGATTCTGTTTTCATGTTTGATCACTGTTATTATTAGTGCTTGGAGATGAAAATGTAATGAATACTGATTGTATTTCGGTTGAATTGTATTAGTATTTGTGTTTCTTTTGAGATAAAATGATGTTTGCATTTATTATTAACTGATATAGTAATGTAGAATTTGTAATCTTTTTTTACTAGATGATGATGACAGGATAAAAAAAAATTCAAATCAAGAGAATGTATAAATTATATTGTTTTCAAATCCATTGCTATAATTTTTGTTTTAGTCATTTTTATGTTGTCAATAAAAAAATGATTGTTTGTTCTTTTAATTAAACTCTCACTTACATATATTTAAGTAAATTGCAATATATTTGTTTTGTCCAAAGTATATACGTAAAATTGTTTCGGCATAAATAATAATCATAGAAGATGTATAAGCCGCAACAAGTTATGCACACTGGTTCACAAACTCTTGCCACATAGGATCTGGATACTTTTTTCTGTGCACTCACGCTCTGTCCGTGAAAAGCACAAAATGCAATCTAATCCGATTTTAAGGTGAGCACAACCAATGGGCCCCACAATGGCAGTCTGATAATTCCCTAATAATCGATGATCCTGTTTGTTTGCTTTAACAAGCCGCCAAATATTTAACCTCCGTCGGAATCTTGCTTGCTGTGGCATTTGCGATGTAACAATCCATGTAGTGAGTACTTCTGATAAAACTGTTTGGTTAATTCCTGCCACGCATGCATGGGCAATAGCAAAAAGGTTCTGAATAATATTTGTATTATTTTTTTTCTAACATCTCTCCGGATAATTAAAATTGATAAATTTTGCAAATAGTACATTGTTCATTCCATTTTATTAAATTTGTCAGCTTTTTTATTTGTTTTAAAAATATCAGTATTTCCTTACATATTATAAAAACAATGAACTATTTTTTAATTATATATGTAATGTACCAAATCATTAATTTTAAATCTTATCAAATTATTTTCAAATTAAAAAGTTTTTATATAACACAAATAATATACTAGAATTATTTTTCTATGTCTATTTCAGATGACGTAAATGATAAGAGTAGTATGTCTAAACTCATTAATGTCTAATACTTGAAATTAATTCAAATAAAATTGTTCCTATCATGTACATCGTAGAGCCGATTAACAATAATATGTTAACCGTAAGAAATAACTATTTTTAATTTGTAATTTATTGAAATTTTCTATTTCTTTTATTAAAGAAAATATGTTACATATAGACAACTAATATTCAATAAAAAAATATACAATAATATGATTATTTTTCTGAGTTTACAGACTCAAATCATTCTAAGTTTGTATAAACCATAACAAACCATTGATTGTACTTCACTTACAAGATATGCACACTAAATTAATCTAAGGTACACAAACTCCTTGCCACATAGGATCCGAACCTTTTTATTCTGTGCACTCATGCTCTTTCCATGAAAAGCACAAAATGCAATCTTAACTAATCCAATGTTAAGGTGAGCACAACTAGTGGGACCCACAATGGCAGTCTCATAATTTCCTAATCAATGATCTTGTTTGTTTTGGTTTGCATGCTATATTAGAATAGCAACAAGATTTATTAGAATAATCTCCATATTATCATGTTATATTTATTTTTTAACACTCTTCTAATTATTATTGAGTTTGACAAACTTTTTAAAATAATACATTATTCTTTTATATAAAAAATTTATAATTTTTTTTTATTTATTTTTCTAAAAAAATATCATATTGGGTATATTATTGCATTATAAAATAACGAAATACTCCTAAATTATACATGTATTGTACCGAATTAGAAATTTTAAACTTTACTAAATGAAATTCAAATTACAAACTTGTAATGTAAATATCAATTTATAAAATTTATGAGATAAAATCATGCTTATCATGTAATGTAAATATCAATTGATGATAATTTGCTAATTGTAGGAAATGACTAATTTTAGCTTGTGATTCATTGTATTGTCTATATTTTTCATTAAAGAGAATCAGTGACATTTAGAAAGTTAAATATTTAATTAAAAGAAAATACAATGTGTGAATATATTTGAATGATGGATTCAAAATTTCAAATCATTGTAAGTTGGTACAAAAATATAAGCACAATAAGATTGTTTGTATAAAAAGTTTCTCATTAAAACAAAATAAACTTGTTTTCTTAATGACAATTGGTATATCACAATAATGGCATGGGAAAGAAATTCACATCAATGAAAGCAAACATGTAACAATTAAAAGGACCATTGAAAATTTTCAAATAAATTTATATTTTTCGAATTTCAAATTATTTTTTTTTAAATTTCAAATAATTTCAAATAAATTTATATTTTTCAATTTATTTTTATTATAACTCTCCCATCTGATCATAATACTAATTTTTCCAAGTGTCCGGTAACACACATGAAATATCGCACTGAAAAAAAAAGGAAAATTCACTTTTTGGTCTTTGAATTTTTTTAAAAAAAAAAAACTAAAGTTGATCCCGAAACTTTCATTTGCACCAATTTAATCATTGAACTTCTTAAAAAATATTATTCCTTGAATTTTTTTCAAAAAAATTAAATCGATCCTTAAACTTTAAATTACATCAAATAAAACTTCAATCTTTTGAAAATATGTAAATTTTAATACTTGAACTTTAAAAAAAATTAAATTGGTCTTTGAACTTTTATTTACACCTAGAGGCTAGAAATGTCAGTTCTTGATCTTACCTAAGAGGTCAACATTATTCAACCCGATCTGATTTGATATAATATTTTTAAACTGAATTAGATATGAATATAAAAAAATTTAGTTGTCTTGAATTAGTTAAGGTTGAATCTAAGAAAAAAAACAAACTTGACCCATTTATAAAAATAATAAAATAATGCAAGCTCCACCCAACCTAATCCATTTGCACCCTTCTTTGCACTATTTTCTATTATTGTTATAAAAAAATAATTAGCTTAAGGTCGGATCGAATTAAATGAGATTGACTTGTCGGATCAGACTCAAAACTGACACCTCCAGATACAAATAAAAATAGAGACTAATTTAATTTTTTGTCAAAACTAAAATTTACATTCTTTCAAAAGTTGAAAGACTTATTTGTTGTAATTTAAAATGTAAGTATCGACTTGATTTTTTTTTTTAAATTCAATAATTAATTTGATATAAATAAAAATTTAAAGATCAATTTGATTTTTTTTTAAATTCAAAGATCAAACGAAGAATTTTCCAAAAAAAAAAAGAAATACAAAAACAAGGTCTAGATTTAGTATTTTGATTCGCCACCCAACACACATCGGCAACATTGAAAAAATTGAAAATTGAAACAGGTTTGAGGGTTTAGGGTTTCTTAACGGACCCGATAAAAGCAACAGTCCGTTAATCAATCAAACGCTTTGTGTGACACTGACAGCTTGTCATCCCAAATCCTTCCTTACTATATACCATCCAAAAACCCGACGCGTAAGGAACCCGTGTCCGACACTCCGACCTGAATCCTCGAGTCCCCAACTGACACCTGGTCTCTTGTCCAAGACCAAGACAGGAGAGTACCCTTTTTTGGGAATATAGGCCAGAGGAATTGCAGCTATTCTCCACCCAATACCTCTCTGTTTTCAAAAAAAAAGAAAAGAAAAAAGAAAAAATACCTCTGTTTTCTGAACTGGATAACCTCATTCTCTCTCTCGCTCTCTCTCCAAACCTACGGTAGTGACGCTCACGTTCTCGCCTCAACCTCTCTCTCTCTCTCTCTATCTGGATCCCCTCCTCCTCCCCCAAAAGTTAATACTAATAAATCCATTCCATTGCCTCTCTCCATCTCTCTTTCTTTCGCCTTCCCCTGAATGCCTGTCTGTCTGTCTGTCTGTCTGTCGTCGCTCGTTTAATTCCCTCTCTTCTTTCTCTTTCTTTCTCGCAAAGTCGCCACCTTTCCTTTCCATACATACATCCTCTTGCTTCCAACACATTCCCATCTCGGGAATCGCGTGCGTGCGTGCTTCTTGGGTTTACAACCTCTATCTATCTATCTAGCTATCGACTTTTTCTTTTTGGTTTCTTTTGCTCTTTTGACCGTTAGCTAGCGCTTGGCATTTTCTGGCTTCGCCATTGAGTTGACCTTCTCGATCGCGTCCGATTCAACCTCATTCCTTCCCCTCCCTCCTCCCTGAACTGCGTGCGTTGGATGCGCTGAGAGAAACCGAGGAGGAGCCATGTCGACGACCGCCATGGGAGCTGTCTCTCGCGCAGATGAGAAATCCGACAAGAACGGAACCCTGAGTGGGCCCCACCACGAGAAAGACGAGAAGGAGAGGCTCAATGCGCAGATGAGCGAGGCGACGCTCGAAGGAAGCGAAGAGGAGGAAGAAGACGAAGAAGAGGATAAGCTCGGGCAACCTAATTTGGGGCCGAGGGTTAGCATCAAAGACCAGCTTGAGAAAGACAAGGTTCATTCCTTTTCTTGAGATTTTATCTTTGATCTTTCTTTTAAATTTCTTAGTTATTTGTATATATAATGCAATTGATCTGTTTGTTTATTGTGTTGTTGAATTGAAGGATGATGAGAGTCTGAGAAGGTGGAAGGAGCAATTGCTTGGAAGTGTTGATTTGAATTCTGTGGGAGGTAAAGTGAAAAGGATTCCGTGATTAATTCTAACAAAGTTCTTTTCTTTTTTATGATTTTTTTTTTGTTTTTTAGGATAATAATTGGGGACCCAGTTTAGAAAAAGATGGTTCAATTTGTCCCACCATGATAGATATGTACATAGTGCATGACGCTGTAGCATCTCATTTGTTTGACTTTTTGAGACTTAATTTAGCATTTTAGTCCGTATTTGGTGTAATTGTGAGATTATGACAGCTCGTTATCATAGAATCACGACGACCCGTTTTTATCTCAACGGCTCAGATTTTAGATTATAGGGAGGTTTTTTAATAATTGATTTGTGGACCCCATTTGCCATAAACTCAATGGCAGCGGATGTGAATTCAATTTAGTTAGATTTTCTGTTCCAAAAGTTCCAATCACACTGGATCTTTTTATTTAATTTTGAGTTGAATATGGAGGCATCATCTTAATTTTGATTGATTGATCCCACCTCCATTTGAGAATTGGAGTTTGGAATTTGTGATGGTAGGGAATGAAAGGGTAGTTATTACCTATATCATATATAATAAACTAAATAGACTTTTGTATAATAAGTTAGCATTAAATCCTTCATGAAATATTTGATGGTGTCACATATGATAGGGGGCTGGACTCAATGGGTCCCTCTAGATCCGCCTCTATAAAAGGGGCTTAAATTAAATTGTGAGGAATTTGGTTGGTTAGATGGTTTAAATAGAAAAACAAAATTGAATCACAAGAAAGATTAATTTAGCATATCCTTAGGTTTTCCTTGTGTGACAAACTTTAAATTTCTTGCTCTTTTCTAAGAAAAAAATATATTAAGACAATCAGTTTGTATGCTTAAGTTTTGAAACCATTGTTTGGTCACTTAATTTGGCTAGGTTAGGTTAGACTTTTTTTCTTCTTTCTTTTGAAAAGTTAGTTAGACTTGTTTATGACTGAATTAAAGCAATTTTCAACTTCTCATGCAGTACTAAAATTATATGTGATTGTTGTGTTTCTCGCCACTCTCGGTACTCTTTTCGTGTGGTCCATTATTAATAAATGATAATTTATAACCATATGTCTGCTACAGCTTTTTGGTTACATTAACTTAAAGTAAAAGCAGTTCTTTTTATAATGTGGCAAGTGACAAGATCTTGATCATATCAATGTGTACTTGAATGTATATTTTTTTCCTTGAGCTGACTATTGCGCTCATCCAAACTGGCTATGATCCTTTATTAATTGCCTTTTTGTTATGGATTGTTAACTAAACACTTTTGACTGTTTTTGTTTCTTCATTGCTTCTCTTCTTTTTGCTTTGTTTTAATTAGGATAAAGATATGGACCCCACAGCTTGCTAATTTTGCCGAATTAATTCCCTGTTAACTCAAATTGCTTATATGGTTTCCTATATCTATCTTTTCACCAAATACCAAATGTCTTATGTTAAGTAAATTTGAATATATAATATTCAACTCATGCCGTAAATTAAGATTGCATCGTACGGATAAATCCTTACCTTCAATAACAAATTCAACTTTGCTCCATTAGTAACATTTAGTGTTTCTACTTCAGAACTAATAATAATTTCCTCTGTACCTTGTCAGAGTCGCTGGAGTCGGAGGTGAAAATCCTAAGCTTGTCAATCGTCTCTCCTGGCCGGGCCGACATGGTTTTGCGGTTACCGGTGGAGCTCAACTCAAAGGGAGTATGGTTCACTTTGAAGGAAGGAAGCCCGTACAAGCTGAGGTTCTCCTTCTCTGTCTGCCACAACATCGTCTCTGGTCTCCGCTACACCAACACCGTCTGGAAATCCGGTCTTAAGGGTTTGTTTCTTCTCCTTTCTGACTATTTTATACCAAGATTTATTAATTACTATATTGTATGACGGGTCGTTTATGCATGCTTTAAGTAGTAGTACCATGTCACCGTGTCATGAGAAATACCAAACAAATTCCATGCCAGAAATAACTTGTAAGTACAGTCGCCTAAATTTTGCAATCCTGCACTAGTATGCATTTGCTGATGCCCCCGTTTTTTTTCCTTTTCGTTGTCAATATTACAACCCCACCCCCACCCCCACCCCCCCTCCTTTACTTGAGGTTTTCCGTTGGAGTATTCTTATTAGTTTATTTCTGTGATAAATTCGTCGTTGCATTCTACCAGAAACCTGCATTCATTTGATTTTATCATGTTTTTATTGAGACTCACGGTTGAAGTTTGGTACAGTGGACAAGGCAAAAGAGATGTTAGGTACATTCAGTCCCCAGCTGGAACCATACATATACGAGACCCCAGAAGAGACCACACCTTCTGGTATGTTTGCTCGAGGCACTTATGCTGCTCGTACCAAGGTACTTATATATCTCCTTATACATGCATTTACCAATATCTGCTGCTATTCTACTCAGGCCAACAGATTACTTTAACATGATACCGGGATATTTATACTATACTGGTAAGGTTGGTACTGACGTGTATCAGTCTGGACCTGATGGTACTTGAGCCTGAGATTTTTGGTCGGTACCATGTTGCTAATAAACCAACCACTTTAACTGCTTAAGCTGACCTTATTTCTTGTGCAAGAAATATTGTCTCTGCTAGTTCTGGTCGTAACGGAATTATTTGATGTACCAGTTTATTGATGACGATGGCAAATGCTATTTGGAAATCAACTACAATTTCGACATACGCCGAGAGTGGGCGTATTGATCTCATTTATCCATCTACTTTCAAACCAATTTCAGTTTAAGGTCAACAGAGAGATATAATCAGTTACAAGTTGGCTACCTTTGTTGTCAACTTCGTTTTCTTTGGCTTGTGGCTTTTTCTTTTTTCTCATTTTCTTCTTAGACAATCAAATGGATCCCGGTTTGTTTGATTCCATTGTCCTTTTTCTTTTAGATTTAATTATTTCCATTTATCATTGTATATTGGCTGGGTTGTTAGTTATGGGAATACAAATGTTCTATGACATTGTTCTGGTTTATTTGTGTGTGGCACGCAAAATGACATTTATCTCCTTGCGTGTCAATGTTTCATTATTTACAACAACATTGTATTAGCAAATTTCTGGCTTGGCTGCTATAATCTCTCTTACATTTGTGCTTTCGGCTTCTTATTTTGAGACTCAGGTCCAAAAGAAGGAAATTGTTAATGGTCATTATTATTCTCTCTTTTAAGTTTCCTTTCTGTGCATCTATAAGATTTGTCATTTGACTTAAATTTGTAAGATTTTATAAGATCAAAACCACATATCTGACTTAAATTTGTCATTTGAATAAATCTCAGCCTTATTTCAAAAACTCATGGCCTAGAGAAGATCCCCAAACTCACAGCCCATAGATGGTGAATTCCAATAATAACAATTTGGGGGAAAAGATGTCTATAAGAGGTCCAACAATCCAAGCACGCACAACCCAATTAATTTTAGAGAAATTATTTTTATACTTAAAGTTCTGCCCCGCATTCAAGAGGTTAAGTAAAAATATTTTTTAAAAATACATATTTCAAAATTTAAATTAAAAAATTATATTGAATAGTTTTAAATATTTAGGATATAAATAAAAAATGTGGATAAAAAATATAGTTATCACTTCTCTTAACTTTAACTGTGGCTTTTAATAAGGTCTTCAAATGTGAAAGAGAAATGGCAACATTAATTACATACATATATATGTGTCTGAATGAAAATGTGAAAGAGAAATACCAAACATGGGTTAAGAGTTTGAACCGGATCTTCCAACATTTTAAATTCAAAAATTTAGAATTATAAAAAGGTTTTATTAGGAGGAGAAATGGACTAGAGAAGGTCCGGACACTGCACGGAACCATTAAATGGTGAATTTGTGGCTGACAACTTGGGCCCACATCTAAATCAAGGGTGTTGTCGGTGGCAGCTATACTGAAATTCTACAAAATTTTATGAGAGCATGTGTAATTGTGTACCTAAGAGAATTTCTCATGGAACCCCCTGAAATCTAAGATAATTGTGTCAATTGACTCGATTCAAACTTTGAGATACCTGTGTAGTACAAAATGATTCGATGCTATATTTTTTTTTTTTTGAGAAAAGTGGATTACTCACTTGTTTCATTGAAATAGAGAAAAAAAAATTACAATATGATAAATACCACATCTCTAATATCAACACACCAATTATTAGTTCTATTATAAAAATAACTCAATACGTAATCTAATACATAACAAGTTTAATATGAAACATCACCTGGAACAACATTTCAAATCATTCAAAAAATAAAAAAAAAACTAAAGGATTTCATAGAATCTAAGCCATTGTTTTTCTCAAAAAAGTGCTGCTACAAACTGTCTCTTTCAATGCTTATATAGTCTGAACTATATATGCATAACTGGTATATCAAAGAATTGAACTATGAATGCACACGCACATGTTTAATGGTTAATTTTGGAAATTGTAATATTAGCAATATCGGAATGCTTCATATTTTAATTTTCTCATGTGCTAAGCTTCTTTAAGATTTATTAGATGTTCTTCTTTTCCCCTAATGTTCATTTTTTATAATTAAATAATATCTTCAATTTTTTAATTATTTTGAAATATTTTCATTGATTAGTATTGTTCTCATGTTCTTTTTGATATTTTCACATATTTTGGTACATATTTAAATCGTAGTAAGATCTATAGCAAGATATTTGTTGGGCACATATATGTTATCTTTTGAATATTTTGGAGATGATATATGCTTATCTTTTGGGTCCCTTTTCACAAAGTTGAATGAAAATAAATTATTCAAAGAAGTAAATTAAGGTGGGACTGGGGAGCCTCAATGCATAATGCCTGATATATTATTTTATTTTTCCCATTGAAATTAATTCCTGAAGTTTCTATATGCAGAGAGAAACAAACACTTGCTGAGACACCACATGTTTGCCATAAAGGTGCACAAAATTTCACATATTCAATCAAACCTAGCTAGCAGTTTGTTATTTAAGAAGGCCTCTTTTCTTGGTCCATTTTCCTTGAGCTTCTCACTTGGCCACTTAATTGGTTTTTGGTTCTTTACCAGCAGGTTTGCTCAATTTTCTTCTTAGTTCTTATTTCTCTAGCTTCCCTCCTTATACTGGTAGAATAAACTTTTAACATCTTTTCCTTAGCATGGTTTAATTTTTTTATGAAGTTGAATGATGGATATATATTCATGGATCTTTCCCATAACTTCTGTTTAATTGGTTTGCTGTGATTTATGCAAAAAAATTGCTTTAATTTTAAACTGTTTCTAGTGTCTTCAGAGTTACTACTGTTACAATTTTAGTTCTCCAGTTAATATAAAGCACCCAAGAGAAGCTATGCATGGTTAAATTAAGTTCAGTAAAAGAAGAGGGAAAAAAAAATCTAAATCAGGATTTTCTGTTTTTTGGGTATCACTTGATTAATTTCTCCAATGTATTTACAATTCACTGATTTGCGCAGGGGCCTCTGAGAAGCTTAGACCAGAACCAGATCAAGACTTTAATTAATGATGTATATCAACAAAATAACCCTTTTTGGTACCATAAATGTACTTGTTTTCTTAACCATTCCTTCTCTTTTATCAGCTCAAAGCCCACCAGCTCCATTCCCTCTCTCCCCTTCACCTTCCCCACTCGAATCTCCAACTCCGTCCCCAGCCCCATCTCCAGCAGTACACCATGTAAACATCACCGATCTCTTGACACATGCCGGTCCATATCATACCTTTCTCTCTTATCTCTTGCAAACAAATGTAATTGAAGTCTTCCAATCACAAGCGAATGACACAAAGTCTGGCGGTTTAACCCTCTTTGCACCAGCTGATTCAGCTTTCTCATCTCTTCAAAAAACCACATTCTCTAACCTCACCACCGATCAACTCAAGACTCTCCTACTGTACCATGCATTCCCTCACTATTACACACTATCAAATTTCCAGAACCTAAGTGCACAAAATCCTGTCACAACTTTTGCCGGTGGCTTGTATACACTTAACCTGACCTATGATATGGGTACCATCCATGTGGTCTCAGGTTGGTTCAGTGCAAAAATAATTAGTAGCACTTATGCTACTTCACCGGTTGCAATCTATGCACTTGACATGGTTTTGATACCAAAAGAGATTTTCAGTGTTGAGCCTGCTCTGGCACCTACACCAGCACCTCCACCTGAGGCGAATCCAGCTGATACCGCACCTAGTGCAACTGTGACTGGTACGAGCCCAACTTTGTCTAAATCGGATAGTACGACACCTAATTCTTCTATTGGTGTTAGAGTTGGTTTGTTCAAGTGCTTGGTATTGGTTTTCACAGGAATTTTAGCAATATTTTGGTGAGACTGAGAGAACTGATCTATGTTCTTGATGTTTTTTTTTTTTTTGAATCCCTTTTATTTTTCCCCTGATTGCTGTAGCAGTTTATATGTTTTGTGTTTATTCTTTTGTAGTGGAGATTGTTCATGAGGTCAAAATATTCTTGCTTGCAATTTCTCATATCACTGTTATGTGAGACTTAAGTGATGAAATACATTCATATTTTCTGAGATGATTTTCTCAGGGGTGTATATATATATATATAAAGGGAGTAAAGCTAGGGTGAATTTAAGCTCATCAAATTTTTTAATGAGTTTAACTAAAAAAAATGGTTGAAATGACTTCAAATGATAAATTCGAGTAGCTCAATAAATTTTTCATATTAAAATCTCATAGGATACCCAAATTTTCTATTTTTAGAGTTTTGTAACTATTTTTTTAGGATTGTTAAAAATGATTCTAAAATAATAATAAAATAATGTATATTTTTATATGAGAATAGGCCATTTTCAAAAAAATAGTTAGAAAATTCTAAAAATAGAAAATTTCGGTATTCTACAAGATTTTTATATAAAGAATTAATTGAGCAACTTAAATTTATCGTTTGAAATCGATTTGATAGATTTTTGAATTAAGTTCATTCTAGCTTTACTTCTCTATATAAAGTAAAACTAGTGTGCTCCTAAGAGTACAGAGTCATTGATGCTTCTAACTCAAAAATCTATTAAAACGATTTCAAATGAAAAGTCTAAATTACTTAATAAATTCTTCATAACAAAATCTTATAGAATACCAAAAAATTTTATTTTTAGGATTTTCTACCTATTTGTTTCATATTTTTAAAAATGACTTATTTTTATATGAAAAAATTCATTATTTTATTATTATTATTATTAGAGTCATCTTAAAAAATCCGAAAGTTATGGTGCTTCGCAAAGCACAGAGGGTTGTGCTTTGGCTTCAAATCTCACATATCGAAAGTTCAAACGGATGATTCAATTCGCCCAACACAATAGACATATTGAAATCTTATAGAATACTGAATTTTATTATTTTTAGAAATTTTTTACTATTTTTACAGAATTTTTAAATAATATGTGTTATTCTGACAAATTTGAAAAATACTTGATTTTAGTTCTTATATGATATTCTGACCCAAAAAATGATAATTTCCACTAATTACCTGTTCTGATTTCTGATGCATATATATATTTGACTTCTGGCTCAGTAGAGACTACTAAATATCATGCCACTCGGAAATATTGTAATTTTATTAGTGAATTAGGACTACATAGTGTTGTAGTGTTGTGATATTATCATATCAAATTAAGAAGCAGCAATAATGTAAACATATTAAAGTCCTAATGTAGTACATTAAGCACTGTAAACGACGACGCATTGTAATTAATTATGGTGATTTTTTTATTTTGATTAATTACCCTTGAAGAATGAGATGTCTTGACTTTTGATTGTTTAGTACATACAATTCTAAATCCCTTTCTTCTAGAATTGCTCCAACTTTATAGCTTTTTTAAGTATTTGCTCTTTTGTAGGGTATTTGCCAAGTTATGAATAATGTATAAACTCTTTTCCATATGCAAAAGCCAAAGAATGAAAAAAATTATATTAGACTATAACAATACCATATTAGACTAGAATAATACCATATGCATGAATACTAAAATATATTACCAAGAAAATGTTAGTTTTTTTTTAAGGTAAGCAAGCAAAGCACCTACTTGATTTCATTTATAAGAAAGGTCTTTTGTACAAAAAAAAAAATCTAAACACTAAACCTTAAATTTACAATAATCTATCAATCTGGCTACTAATCAAGCCATTTGTCTATTAACTAGGCTGCCAAAGCAATGTCTCGGAACGAATATCCTCTTATAATAGACTTAACGGTTTGATCTTAGATTGAAAGATCCTTCTATTCCGCTCCTTCTAAATATTTCACATTATTGCTAAACATGCGGTATCCCGTCGCTTCTTCAGTTCTATAGAGTCCGTCGTCGAATATGCCAGCAGAAGTGAAGCCCGTCTAAATCGCAATCCCGATTTGTCGCACCATTCCGGAAGCAGCATTGCCAGACCCTTCTCATGTAAGGACTCTCCCGCATCAGCGCACCCTACCTTCGTATCTGCAAAGACCTCAACTCAAATCTAGCACTTATTTCAGATACAGCCCGGTACCACCAATACCAACCATACCACCATTACCATTTTAGGTAAAGATGTGGTCTGCTGATTCCAATAGTTGAGTTCCACACAAGGTGCATAAGGCATTGTGAGGCCAACCTCTCTTGCTCACATTCTGTGCTGTGAGCAACTTGTTATGAGCTAACAACCAAAAAAAGATTTGACTTTTAACTGTGCTTTTGTCTTCGATAACACCTCCGCATAAAAGCAAAAGAATTAATATTAGTTTTATTTTTGAACTATACCCATTTCCCCATGAAAGCTTAATTCAAGTTGCCAGATCAAGCTTGAAAAGTAATATTTCCTTGCTCATAATATATATATGCTTAAGCATGTGATAGGTACTAGTTCTTGATCAGTAATGGTGTCAAAATGAATTGAAAATCTGAGCACATGCTGACACAATACACAAGATTTCAACTTTTGGTTTTCTTACATGATCATTGACCAAAGATCCATGTGACCAAATTCTTATGTCAGGCAGGTTATAAAAATATTTTAGTCTACCAAGAGAGCAATTTGCTGATTATTTAATGTGATATTAAATTAATTAACTAGTCAATAATCAGAAAAAAAAAGCAAATCAAATTTAATTAAATACTAATTTCTCTTTTGCTGCTGATGAATTGCTTTGTCAGAAAATAATTGGTTCTGAGATCATATTGCTAAAAAAGATATTAAAAATTTGATTCTATAATCAACATTAGTTTTTTTAAACAATTCACTTGCAAATTTGCAATTACAATTCCAATGGTAGAACATGCTCTAAGATCAAAAATTAAGATCTACAAGCATAATTAATCTGCTCATATAGAAGGTCAACTAAAATATATAAGAAAGCTGTCAAAATTTCTCATATGGGACAATTATCATGTTGTATATTTGGATTTTGCAAAAAGATGGATCACTTAATTATTTCAAAATTTAAAAATTTCTGGCATTCAAAAGTAAAATAGATGTATATTTGAATTTTCTCCATTCAAGCACAAACACTGCATATCAAAGCATCTTCTTATTTTTTTTCTATAAAAAAAATCCATGAAGAACGTGGACCCACATAAGATTCTTCTAAATAAGGTAGAAGTTAAATTTAATCTCCAAGATCTATTTTAATTAATTAATCAATCAAACAATTAATTAATCAATGTCTTGGAATTCACACAACAAGGCTAAATATCAATCGTGGAGCGTTATTACCAGTTCCATTATATTATATCTTATCATAAATTCATAATTAATTTAGTCAACTATAACATAACATAACATAACATCTTTAGTATAGTTTTGAATTCTTGAAGTGGGCAAAGAATGCATAATTTTCTTTTCCCTAGATCAGCAATGTTCACAGTTTCTTTGTAACAGAGAAAGACAAGTGACTTGGTGCATTTATGTAAAGGGAACTGATATACAGACACCGTCATTGATACTGTCGTCGAAACTGATTTTGTTATTCAAATTAAAATAAGTTATTATTTATATTAGCAACTTTATTATATGAGTTATTTGAGTTGAATAATAAAATCCGTATCGATGACGGTATGAGTGATATCTTTCAAATATTTTCCTTAACTAAATGCCACAAGCAGTAAAAGAAACAGAAATTAAAAAAAAAAGGTGGGTTTCAAATCAGAGGTTTTAAAAAGAGTCGGAACCAGTATCAGAATCAATATTTGCCCCTGAAAATTAATTGGATGTATCAATGCAAATATGCAACTAACATGAGGCCTTTTTTATTAACAAATAGACACATCTAACATGTAACTCTTTTATATGAGGCCTATATATGTTTTGGCCCATTATACTTTCTAGCTCTTACATTAAATAAATATGATGATGATGCTTCTCCTTTGCTTAATATATAATAAGGGCCCAAATAAAGTAAAATTTCATGCGTCAAATTTCGAAGAATTTATTATTATACCTTATCATCATATACTTAAAATTAAAACCTAGTTTAGTCAGAACTTTTTCAGAAGTTTGTGATCTTGTCTTGGTATAAAAGTGAATATGTAAATATATATGGTTACATATTTATAGGACCTTTAGGAAAGAAAATATAATCATCACCTTGTCTATTTGAATGAGAATTTGATTTCTCTAGACACTACAAAGAAGCAACTTTACTTCATTAATTGTTTTTTTTTTAACTTTTTACAGACTTATGAGAACTCTCCGTTGTTTAAAACAGTTAGTATTATTTATTTTTTTCAAGATTTCACTAACTTATAGAAAAGAAAATTAATTAATAGAGATTTTTATCAAAACACTGTAGAATTTGCCCCAGTCATTCTCTTTGTAGCCTCCTATTTCATACTATTATTTGAATGATTTCACATAGCTTACTGAGATTTTTTTTTAACTATTGAATGATCTAAATCATCAAAAATTTAGTTTACAATGCAAATTTTATTTACAGTATGTATTGTAACATCATTATTTTAAATGTTTGATAATATTATGTGTAATTTATAAATGCACACAAAACAAAAGTAATTATAAGTAGTGAATTCATACGATCATACAAATGATTTTTATTATATTTTTGTGAGATAAAAATGAGAGTCAAAATTACTTAACTTTAAATATTTATAAAAAAATTTATCATTCTGATTTTAAATCTGCAACCCTCATATGAAGAGTGTCATTTGCCGCTAGACTAAAAACTGATTTTCCAATTGATTTTAGTTGAATAAACTTTTTCAAAGAAACAAACAATGAAACAAAATAAACACATGCATTCGAATTAAATTGTGAATACATAACAATAGCATGATTTTAGAATCATTTGTGTTCAGAAAATAGCTATTGTATTGTCCTTTTTTTTTTAAAAATCAAAATACTCCTGTTATACATTTGAAAAATCAGAATAGAAGAAAAAAAAACTCTACAAACCGTTAGTAATAACTATTTAAACAATACTAATTTAATGACCAATTAAGAGTTATAAATTGCTAATATATTAATTTTATTCTGATTCAAAATCTCCTTTATTTAATTTAATTGGATAGATTGAATTAAGTCACATGAGGTGACATTTTGCTTCTTTACTTGTTGGCTAAGCATTGTTTTGGATTTGAACTTGTCCAAATCTTTTTCTGAACAGCAAAAATGAAAGACAACCTTTTTTTTTTGAGATAAATTGGAATCAAATTTATTCGAATTTATAACTTATGATATCTCACTAAAAAACATAAAAGATATAATCTTTTATTGTCTATAGATTGTTGGATTTATAATTGCAAATTATTTTGACAGTCATCAACTAATAAAATACTTATGATAAAATAATGTCTCACACCGGAAAAAAATAGAAGGGAAGAATATTGACGAAATAAAATACAACATGAGAAACAAGCTAGTATTATCAAATTGGTTTTGCAAGAACAAGAGATAAATAATGTCTCTATTCAGTTCTTTACCATCCTTTTATCATGTTGGATCATAGATAATTAATCCCAATAAATAACTAACTAACCAATATATGCATAGAGTTTGTTGAAAAGTATGGTAAGCATGACAATTAATAAAGTATTTTTTTTTAAAACTAAACAATAAATTATTAGTATTTTTTAAATTAAATAGATATATAGTTTTTATTTAATTTGATGCGATTTAAATTAACGGTGTCTAAATTATATGAAATTTAATATGCTATTAATTCTGGCAAATTATTTGTTACTACATATATTTCTCATAACAAATTACTCTTTTAAAAAAATCACATAAAATACAGTTATTAAGATATTACTTTCTTTATAGTAATAATTATCATTTCAAAATTTAACACCTGCTCTTAAATTATTATTTAAAACAAAATTGTTTGGTAAAAACACTTATCACTGTTATTTGGGTGTATCTCTACGAGTGTTAATTAAGATACATTACTTTTTTTTTTATAATAATTATCATTTCAAGATTTTGTAGTTTGTTTGCTTCACTCCACGGTATCTCATTTCACATGAATAGATTTGGTGCAAAAATACTTCTCAAAAACAAAAAAAAAACAAACAAAAAATGATTTGGTGTAAAATTAAAAGAAAAAAACAATTCCAGCCACAAAATCAGAAACGCCGCCCAAGCTCTGCCAGCTTCGTAATTGGCGCCATGTGGCAGGATCCTTTTTCTTCTATCGAGAAACTATATTGGCACCTCTTCTACCATCACAACAACCTCATGATAGTATGACTAGCGGGTCCCACTTTCATAATGTTTCAGTTAAATGGTGCTCCGGGTTTAGCTACAATCAGCACCTAGTATGCATCCTCACAATGTTTTGCATGTAGCAAGTCGTAACGCAGCGAACTTTATTGACCCGCTACAAGATAGATACAAAAGGGATGGCACAGGAAACTCTCAAGGAATGAATTTTGTATTCTCAAAAACTTAATAGAAACGCAGAAAAAACGGAAACTAATTTTCTTGAATCCGCCTTTTCCTTCAGGCAAAAATAGAAAAAAAAAGAAAAAGAAAAAGAAAAATAAAAAGAAGGTGTGTGGGCCCCACAGTGCATATGATCGAACACCTCCCCCACAAACCCTGGATTTCTTCATAATTCCAAAAAGAAAAGAAATAGCAAAAGAATTTGCATTTGGACAGCGCGCCTTAATTGTAGCCATTTAGTTAGAAAGAACTTCGGAGAGAATTTAGGTACGAAATTTGTTCCCATTGCTCTCTCTTCTCCTTTTCTTCTTGTTCACGTTCTTGTATCAGCGGTGTCTCTCGAGTCAAGAAAAGGTATAGAAGCTGAGAATCTGAGAGTGATTTCTGTTTTTTCGTTTCTTCTAGTGCTGGAGAAGCGAGATTCGACCTTGATCGATTGAGAAATGTCGACTTTCGTGGGGGTGCTGGTGTCAGATCCATGGCTACAGAGCCAATTCACGCAAGTCGAGTTGCGTAGCCTCAAATCCAAGGTAAATTCATGTCAACCCCTGGTTTCTCATTTGTCGTGATGATGTTGTTAGGATTGATCGAGCTTGTCGAGTGTTTTGTTTATAAAAGATCGACTGTTTAAGCTGTTTTCTTCCAGTTTCAAAAGTTTGCACCTCGAATTTGAAACTTCGTCGAGACCTTTTTCTGATGAATAAATATCGATTCAGATGTTTACGAATCATCTCGTCAGATGTTCACATAACGACCATATATGTGATTATGTTCTTTTTATGTTTTTTTCCTCAATTGCTTTGTCTATATTATTTTAACAGTCTAAAGGAACATTGCATTTCTCGAATCAAATTTTGGTATAATTTATGATATCTGGCTACATATGGTAGCTTTATTCAAGAAATGCAATCTTTAGGCAAAACTAAAAATAAAGCTTCTCACTACTGATTGTGTAATGTGTTGAAACTTATTCTTGTAGTATATCATTGCAAAAAGAGAGGCTGGTAAGCTGACAGTCAAGGACCTACCTCCTCTGATGCTGAAATTGAAGGGTGTTAAGGATGAAATACCAGCAGTGGAAATTACTTCTATTTTGTCTGAATCATATCCTGATGATGCCCAGGAAATAGAATTTGAGACCTTCCTTAAGGTAAAACTATTAACTTGCAATTTTGATGTGAGATCATCAAACTAGTGCACTGTGCACCCACTTTCTTTTACCGAAGTGCAGTCTTAAGAGCCTCCAAATGTTATTTATAATTTATAATTTATTTCTGGTTTGATAGTATAAGCAAAAGTGTACTGTTGCTTCCCACTAAGGAATCGTTGTCTCAAGATCAGGAGAAATTGAATTCATCCATATTAGTCATTAATTGATGAACTTATCCCGTTGAGCTGCTATTCTTATAAACCAGGCTATGGGGCTTAATTAGCATATTTGCAGTTTTTCGCTCACATGTACAGCCACCAAGATAAAAATTAAAATAGGTGGTTCTTCTTATCTTGGTGTCTTACACTGAAAGGGGTATTTTAAAAAAATGTAGATTGATCTTATAAAAATGACTCTGCACTTAAGAAATCATATTATTAGGAGTACTTGGCTATCCAAGGGAAGGCTGCGGCGAAGAAGGGAGCCAGCGGAGCTAAGAACTCCTCATCATTTCTTAAAGCCACAACTACTACACTGTTACATCATATAAATGAGTCTGAGAAGTCATCTTATGTTGCACACATAAATAGCTACCTAGGTGAGGATCCCTTTCTGAAGAAGTATCTGCCAATGGACCCTGCTTCGAATGATCTCTTTAACCTTGTCAGAGATGGTGTCCTTCTCTGGTAGGTCTCTTTGCTTTTTTAAATGTTCAACTAATTTTTCTTTGTGATGTTGATTTGCGAGCTATACTGGAAGTATTACCCATATGTGCAAATAACATCAGATATAGATTGAGAGACTTATCGATAACTGCAAGGACCAATAGTTGAGTCAGGTTGGGAGAGATATTCTGTGAAAGTGCTTGCTATTTTGCTGCTTCTCCTGATACTTCTATTGAATTCCAAGTTGCAGAAAAATGAAGCCAAGTAAATTTTAATGCTGATCTTGTTGAGCTAATATGAGAAAGTTTTGACGATGTTATCTTGTTTGCGAATAATCTAAAATATGTTGGTTGTTCATTGTAGAAGTGAGACATGCTCGCATATATGGTAAAATGGGGTGAACTGTTAACACAAGTACAATATATATTAGCTCCAAAGTCTTGGTAAAAATCAGTTCCAGCGCATAATTAGGAGTTTTTTTGAGTTTTATGCAAAGAAGAAATTAGGTATTAAGCATATAATGCTTATGTTGAATACTTTTTTGTTTCTTTTAAATTTCAAATAGTAAGCTGATAAATGTTGCGGTTCCGGGGACAATAGATGAGAGAGCTATCAATAAAAAAAGGGTTCTGAACCCATGGGAGAGGAATGAGAACCACACTCTCTGCCTCAACTCAGCTAAAGCTATTGGTTGCACTGTGGTTAACATTGGTACACAAGACTTGGTAGAAGGAAGAGTATGTTTTTCTATTCTAAAAGTCTCTTTTATCTATTAACTACAACAATCTACTTTCTTGTTAGTGCTATGTTAACTAAGTGTGATTTTATCTTTTCAGCCTCATTTGATTCTTGGGCTTATATCGCAAATTATAAAGGTAGGTGTTTCAACTTTTTTCTATTTTTTTTTTACCATGAAATGATCAAACGAATTTGAAGTAGTGACCTTGTATTGTTTTTCATTGGCTTACTGACCTTGCATTTGCCGGACCTCATTTTAGATACAACTGTTGGCCGATCTGAACCTCAAAAAGACGCCCCAGTTGGTTGAGCTGCTTGATGACAATAGGGTCTGCTTTCTCTCTCTCCCTCTCTCTCAATTGACATTTTGCTTCTTTCTTTTTTCTTTCATTTTAGCATCAGCTTGGTTGATATTTCGTGTCCTGTATATATTCTGGATAGGATTTGGAAGAGCTGCTGGGTTTGGGACCTGAAAAGATGCTGCTTAAGTGGATGAATCACCATCTTAAGAAGGCTGGATACCAGAAAACTGTCACAAACTTCTCCTCAGATGTTAAGGTGTGTTTTTTCTATATCTTCTTGGTGCGTGTAAACTATGTAGTAATTTTGGTGCATTGTTGAGGGTCACTTGTTATTTGTAAAAGCTGTAGTACTCAAAAGGAGAAAAACGACAGTGCTGTTGTGCATTATTTTGCATATAGACAGAGTTCCCTATGTTTATTTGGCACCAACCAGGGAACATATTTGATTGATATTACAATTGTTGCCAAAAAAATATTCAACAGATGAAGTGATTTTGTGCTTTTTATTTTCCTTCAGGATGGAGAGGCCTATGCATACCTACTAAAAGCTCTTGCACCAGAGGTTTCTTCTGAGACAACCACAGAGGTCAAGGACCCCAACGAAAGGGCAAAAATGGTAATTGAACAGGCGGAGAAACTAGATTGTAAAAGATACCTCACTCCAAAGGATATTGTCGAGGGATCTCCCAATTTGAATCTTGCATTTGTGGCTCAAATTTTCCAACACAGGTAGAAACAGTGACTCCTTAACGTCGAGGCGATACTTTTCTAATTTATTATGATACAGCCCGTTCTGGTGGGTACATTTTTTTACAACCAGATTCCTATTAGAGTTGTCTCAGTAACTAGCCTTCTTCTTAAACCCAATGTCATGAACTTTTTAAAGCAGTTTTGAGTTAGTTCAATAGGTGTTGTATTTCTAAGTTGGTTTCGTCATTTACACAATTTGAACTTTGCATATGTTGTTCAACATTATGCAGTGTGCTCCTATACACTCCTTTAGGTGAGTCAAATCGTGTTCACTGAGTCAACTATATCCGACTCTTTTTTTTTTTAAATAGTATCTGATAATTCAATTCAAACTAATGTGAAATTCTAAAATGATTTTTGTGCAGGAATGGATTCACAACTGACAACAAGCAGATAAAAATTACACAGGCCACCACTCCTGATGATGTAATAGTGTCAAGGGAGGAGAGATCTTTTCGTATGTGGATTAACAGTCTTGGCATTGAGACCTATGTCAATAACCTCTTTGAAGATGTTAAAAATGGGTATAAGTTTTATCTTTATCACTATCTCATATGGGGTACACTTGATTTGGTAATGGTGGTATTAGACCTCACTGTCACCATGTATATTGACTAGGATGTAGTATTATGTTAAGCTTTTTGATCGGGCGTTCTCTTGGATTGACCTCACAATAATTCCTCTTTGAACTCGTTTTGAATTGGCAATCCCCAAACAAGCATAACAGAATAAGAAGAATATGAAAATAGTCTGAAAAACTGTTTCAGGTCAGTAATTGCAATACTGTATTGAACTCGTTGCAGTACTTGGTGCAACACTCGTATTCCTTAAAAGAAAATTGATATTTTTCACAGATGGGTTCTGTTGGAGGTGTTGGACAAGGTCTCTCCAGGATGCGTTAGGTGGAAACAAGCCTCAAAACCTCCGATCAAGATGCCCTTCAGAAAGGTTGAGAACTGCAACCAAGTTATTAACATTGGCAGGGAGCTTAACTTCTCCCTTGTCAATTTAGCTGGAAATGACATTGTTCAAGGAAACAAGAAGCTAATTCTTGGTATGTAAAATCCAATTAATACATGTTTTGTTGGATATAGATGTATTTTTTATACATCCAATTACTACTGATACATTAGTGTTTGCTCATGTGATAACTTTGTCTAGTACTCATCCATCTTTTTATTGGGTTTTCATTCTCAGCATACTTGTGGCAGTTGATGAGGTTTAACATCCTTCAGCTGCTGAAGAACTTGAGATGTCAATCTCAAGGGAAAGAGATAACGGATGCTGATATCCTAAACTGGGCAAATTGCAAAGTCAGGTCTGCTGGCGGATCTTCTCAGATTGATAGTTTCAAGGTATAAAACAGATTTTCTGTTTTTTTAATACTTTTTCTAGAAGTTCCCAAAAGGCAAAAACCAATGTAGTTTGAACCCACCTTTCAAGCTTACTTATAATCCTTTTGTCCATCCCAGCACTCAATTGTTCAGCCTCCACTCTGAGAATTTGCACAGACCACCTCTCTTAGGCATAGTGCAATTTATTTAATATATAAACTTGGGATCTTGACAGAGTACCTGCTTGATCCTAGGATAAGAAACTAAGTGGCATGATTTTAGTTCATTGATTTTAGTAACAAAATATGCTAGTCTAGGCATTGCACCAGTTGTTAACGACATAATCCATATTTTCTTATTGTTGTATGTTACTTCATATCAGGATAAGAGCATAGCAACAGGAATATTCTTCCTGGAGCTTCTTAGTGCTGTTGAGCGAAGAGTTGTCAACCGGAAAGTTGTCACCATGGGTGAAGAGGGTGTGCTTTTTGCTCTATTTTTTGTTTATCTTTTCTTTTGAGCTGTTGAGATAAGTCTGTTAAAGGCTCGATAGTCCATTGATTGAACTTTGATGCCTAACCATTAGTTTCTGGTATTGAGGAGTGGTTTGTATATGTTTTTTTGTCTAATATTTGTATTATCTTATATTCTGTTTCAGAGGAGGACCGGAAACTGAATGCTACATATATTATCAGTGTTGCGAGGAAGCTTGGATGCTCCGTCTTTTTGTTGCCCGAGGACATTATGGAGGTAAATAGTAATGAAGAATAGCTAAATAAATTTCCAATTTACAAAAACCATCTGCAAATACGTTGGTGATGTCTGCTAAATCAATTTCCAATTTTCCACCAATTGTCATGGTGATGTCAGATTATTAATATGCATCCTTTTGAGCTTTTAAAAGTTCGGAATCTTTTTCTTGCAACTTATATGTAACCATAACTAAGTTACTCAAACCAAACTGTTTACTTTTGCTTCGGAATTCTTGTTCAGGTTTAACATCTCACATGTTCTCTTGTTATTTATGATATGCAGGTGAATCAGAAGATGATTATGACGCTCACTGCAAGCATCATGTACTATAGTTTGCAAAAGCAAGAATCTCGAGATGCAAAGTCACCACCAGAGGACAGAAATATGCACAAAACCCCCTCCTGTTCCTCTTTGGATGATGCAAGTTCAATTGCTGAGAGCGTCTCCAACTTGACTTTAGAAGATGATGCAACTTCGCAAGCTCCTTCTGAAAGTGGAGATGTAGGCAGTACCATCGAGGTTACTTCAAACTCAACCATGGATGATGCCACATCCAATGGGAAGGACGCAAATGGAGAGTAAATCATTGTTCTTTTCTTGAATGTTATTCAGAAAAGAAAAAAAAATTGTGATGTTAGGTAAACAATAGAGAGAAAAAGGGTAAAAAGGGGATGTTACAGTTTTTTTTTTTGTTTTGTTTCAGTTTTTGAGATCTTACTGAACATAGGAATATTTATCTTTATCAGAAGTGAGTATAATGCATTTTGGTTTTGATTTTTAGCTCTTTTTTTTGAGGCAGCTGAGAAAAAGTAAAGGGTTCTTTTATATGTTCATAGAATGGTTGTTGCATAAATTTGTTGGGCTGAAATATCTGGTTCACATAGGATTGAAATTTGTAAAAAGCTTGTTGGATGTTGAATTACAAAGATTTGAATTCTTTTCTGGGTTTATACTGTTATAAAAGACTCGGTTTTAAAACAATTGCTGTTGGATATATTCTGAATAGAATAGAAAGAGGTGGTTTTGGCAAATAGCTGATATTGCATCAAGGTCTCTTTGATTTTAACTTTCTGAGTCTCACCTTTCCCTGCAACAAAAGACAAGTAGGATAGGGTTTTTTGGAAGGTAACAAATAGGATAGTTACATATGGTATACAAATTATAGCAACTCAAATTACATCTCGTTTCCTCATTGAGTGTTTCTACCTTAACTGTCCGCTTCTGCTGAACAGCTATTCTATGATTATGACCAAATAATTGAGTTTGTTAATTTCTCTAAAACAACCATAGGTGGGCCTTAGAAAAAGATCCTCCAAATATTTGCACAAATGATCAAAATGGTTTTCTCTGTTGGTGCAGCTAGCAAGTACAGTATTAATCTGGCAATCCTTAGGGCAGGTAAGTATTTTCTATTTAATTTAAGCTTACATGATGTAAGACTGTAATTCTACATAACAAATACTTATTATCTGTAAATTATCCATTAATACTGACATCTCTTCCCCGACTGATACAAAAGAAACTTGAATAGTCCCATGTACAATTCTGAAATATGCTAAGCGAAATTTTCAAGAATGTGCTTATCCAAGCAACGTTACTAAACTAAAATATCCTCTTTATCATCATTAGCCTCTTTCTCTGCCACAAGCATTAGGATTTCCAACCTCTTGTCGAACAAAGCAGCACTCTCATCTCTCTTGTCAAGCTCCGCTCCCTCAGCTTCCAACCATTTCTCACGCAAATCATCAAGAAGGTTGCCTTCATTGGTACTGCCAACTGTACCAGGTGCATTTGGCCGTGTGGTACGCAAGGAGTCGTCTCCAGAAGGTGGGGGGAGTGTCAGCAGCATTGCTCGGAACTCTGCCATGTCAGCGAACATCTCAAAGTTGCATGCAATAACGTCCAGGCAGTATTCCCTTAATTTCACTACACCATACCTATTCATGGAATAGAACGGTTGGCATAACCCAGTTAACTAAGAATAAAAAAAAGGTATACGATTGTACAGATATTCAACGCAATACGAAATGGATTGGGGGCAGTTATTGCTCATGTACCAGATGAAGCTACTGTAAAAATGCCCCAAGACTCCCTTTTTTCCAAAAATATTTATCTTCTGGTATTTGGTTTTCTTTCTGCAGGTATTACTAACTTGTGGATGAGAGGGATAGAACGTACATGTCAGATAATATCAACCAATGGCAGAGCTCAGCTGGGGATACCATTTCCAGTTGAGGCAGCAAGACATCAGCAACTGCACGCTTCAAAGGGAACAACAGGTATCTTGAGGCTGCATCAAACATCTCCTCAGCCTAATTCAAAAGGAGAAGAAGGCAGATAGATGTGGTTATTTTTTTTTCGGATAATTCAGAACCAATAGGACCTGGAAGATAAAAAATGCTAAAATTAAAAAAAAAAATTGTACTTGATCAGGATCCACTTCTTTCAAGCCGTCAGTATACCTGAACATTAAGCAAAAAACAGAGTTCAATAAATGATACTGAATAATGCACCATGTCCCAATACTGGTACAGCTTCAGAACAGCCAGTACCAACTTTACCTGCTGGTTGCAAGGCACCATTATCAATTTGAGTGATGCTCAAAAATTCAATTCCGTAGTCAAATACAAATTAAAAAATATTAAAAGAATGGAACAAAATAAACAAAGATCATATTCGGATTGTTGGTAGTTATAGTGAACCAGAATATCATATTAGTACCATACCAAAACCAACTTACATGTACTCTATCATTTTTTCGAATGCCTCTGTGCTCAAATCATGTTCTTCAAGAAATGGAATGGTGTCAATCTCTGTGCTTCTATTTCCTTCTAGAAATTCCATTGCCCTTGACAGCCTAGCCCTAAAATATTCTGACCGGGCAGCGAGCACCACTTGGTGGCACCGAAAGACTCTATCCCCAACTTTCACACGAATATCTGTAAAGTCACATTGGCTTCCATCTGCTCCATTATCACAGTTTTCAAGAGAAGCTTCTAGAATCCTTTGGAGGGCAAATGGCAGACGATCCTCCTCTGGCAAGGCCGAGCCTTGCAGAATAAATCTCTTTTGGGAGTTATCTACCTCCCTTAGGGATTTATAATCAGCGTACTTCTGATGTACCATTTCTTTCTCTAGAACACTTTGCAATCCCTCAACCTTGCAAGCCTTGCATGTACGTACCAGGTCAGGCATGTCGTCAACAGCCACCTCTAGCCGGTCGGAGTAGAAGAAATGGAGAAGGCTGTGCAGAGCTCGGTAAGACAATTTTTGGCTGGAGAAGCGAACCTCAGTACGATTTCTCCAGTCTGTACTGAATTTTTGTTTGAAGAAAGGTGAACGTGAAGATAGAATTGCACGATGAGCCTCAATTGGTTGGCCGTCTATGTAAAATGTGATGTCAGGCGGAAATGGGGTTGAGCTTGACGCACTATCTGTTTGCTGTTTACCTGAAGTACAGAAAAGTAAAGGTTGGCATACAGAGATAATATTGGTGCAATCAGGTTTAAAATCTCAGAACAAACATGCTTGGCACCGGTCAACAAATTGTGGCCAATTACCATGAACAGGCATAAATTTTCAACCAAAATCCAGATTGAATGTTTTTAAATTGACTGAAAGAAGTATACATAAGCTAATAATTTTATTCTAGGAACCTGTAATTCTTACAAAATCACCATCACATTGCTCAAGATAACCCCTCTTATTCCCAGGGCATGCCAGAAACACATCTCGTAGCGCTGCATTTAATGGTGCAAGACGTGGTGGTCGTGCCTCGTATGCTTTAAGCAGCCTTCGCACCCGTAAATTTAGTGCTGCATAATGGCACCTACATAATGTGTACAGTGTGATAACATGTTATGAACTTAAAATGTTGCTTATTATATTTGAGACAGCGCTGACAATAAGCAGGGTGTAAACTCTAATAAACTAATTTCATCCACAGCTCTAACATTAACATCAACTAAAGCAATTGATAGATAGAGACCTATCCCCATCGAATGTTCTCTCTGAGCACACAGCTCCAGCCTCGAGCAACAGTCGCGCCGCCTCGAAGTGGCCAGCGAGGCACGCATAGTACAAGGCGACTGAGTCCCACCTGTCGCGGAGGTTCACGTTGGCGCCGCCTTCGATTAGCGTTTTCAGGCGATCGACATCGCCGGCGCGCGCCGCCTCGTAAAGGTCTCCAGCGGGGACCTTCTTTAGGGGAATTGAGGGATGGAATTGGAGGTCGTCTGGCTCGAGATCGAGGTCGAGTGCATCCAGCTCCGGTTCGAGCTGAACTGGCGATCGCCGGTCTGACATTGCTATATAAGTTCGGTTGGTTGCGGTTGCGTTGAAGGATTTGGATTGAGAAAGGCGGGGCCGAAGGAAAACCGACCGGGAACCGGTCGAGATAATCAGTTCGGTTGGATATATCAGTTGGGTTAGTATATGCTGTTATTTTAAAAAGAGAACAGGTTTTGTTGGGAACTGATACATACAATATTAATGAATTATTATATGTATTAATATTTTTTTTATGTAAATGTATATTATACAGTGTTATTATTATTTAATTTAAATAAATTATTATATATATTAATAATATATTTTTATTATTAAATATAACCGTTGGATCATTCGTAATAAGAGGCAGATATCAGATATCATCATTATATCCGTTGTTGATCAACTTGAACGGTATCGTTTTGTTTTGGATATTTTATTGCAGGGAGGTAAGTGTGTAACTAGGAACTAGGGGAGAGGAAAAAAAAAAAAAAAAGTTCATGTTAGTTTAGTAATAAAACTGGGCTTTTATTAGGCCTGATATTACTTTGATTGGGTCATATGGGTAAATTCTCTCTGGTTTTATTTGGGGCTCCAGTCTCTGTAGAATTGTATTTAGGGGTGACAGTTATCAGATTTCTGTTTAATCTGTTATAGTGTTTTTTTGAGATAGAGGTAAAGATAAGTTATTTAAATTTATATGTTTATAAAGAATTTTTTATCTGAATTTTAAACCTATGATTTTTTATATGAAAAATATTATCTTTATTTATCACTAGATTAAAGGTTGGTTCTCGAATCTGTTACAGTGTTAATCTCCAAACGGAGGAGATTGAATGAAAAAGGCGGATAAGATAAGTAAGTAGTAATTGGTGAAAACGCAAGAGAATTTCACTTGAAAATATCTAATTCATGTCTCAATTTTGTTGATGGTGATGCTGATAATACGGATATTCGTAGTTCAGCTCAAATGATTCATGAAATAAAGAATGGCTTGCAAAATGGGATCTGTATTTCTCTTCTAACTTGAAAGAGAAATACCAGTAGAGGAAGGAGATGTATATGTGCATAACAGAAATACTACACAGATAATGTTACCATAACAGGAGAACAAAATTTGGAACTTCATCAGTACCATAACATGTGCATGACAGAAATACAACACAAATATATAACACACTAGCTAGGCCAAATATTGATAATCAATCACTAGTCATGCATACCAGTACAGTAAAGGAAGGAGATGTAAACATGTCCTCATTCATCCTTCTTATTCGGGTATCGTATATTTATTTATAGTTTTGTGTCAAGCATATACGAAGCAACACATGCACATACACATACATACATTAACCTCCGGCGTATCATCAATAAATTTCATTTATCAGCTGATGAGGTTGTCAATTATATCCACCACGACCATCCGTATCAACACTGTTATATCCACCACGACCATCTGTATTAACGTTGTTGTAACCGCCACGACCATCTGTGCTTACGGTGCCATCCTCAGTAGTTTCTGCATTTCAGTTACAAAATAAAAACTCCGGTAAATAAAAAAAAACCAGATAACATGCTTGAATCTAATAAACTCGAACGATATATGTACTAACCAAGTTCTCTGGCAGCTATGGCTTGGTCTTGGTGAGCTATGAGGAGAGTTGCTATCAGGAAGAAAGCAAGAACTATGTTCTTTTTGGAAGCCATGTGGAATGGGCAGCCTTCTTTAACTTGAAACTAAGAGATGTAGTATGAACTATTAAGTTGTCTAGTGATGAGAACAGGCTTTCACTCAGTTACTATTTATAAGATCTATAAATCCTACTATTCATAACATATAATAAGATCTTTTGGGGGTAGGTTTTATTTCAGGAAAAATATACTTAGCCCGGTTTTTCTATATGTAATAAACGGGTTCGCGGGTTCAAATCCATTTTAAGCCGGCCCCTTGAACAAATTATGTACCATCCTGAAAGTTTGTATACTGCATTTTTAAGCTAAATAAGAAATATTTATTAAAAAAAATGAAATTTAAGATTAATTGTCATTCTGTTGTACTGATTCCCTCCATTAATTGTTTTTAAATTTATTTTTTTGAGAGAATCTATCTTTGATCTAGTAACAAAGACGATACTCTTCGTATAACAGGTCGCAGGTTCGAAATCCGGATGGAATTTTTTTTATGAACATTTAAATTTGAACGGCTTGACCCTTATCTTTATCTCAAAAAAAAATTTATTCTTTTGAGCAGTAAGTAACATATATACAAGAACCAATAGCAATTTCTCTGCCCCAATAATGCATGGATTCTGATTTAACATGGATTGGGATTTTGATCCATGGTAAATAAATTATGCAATGTACATTTGTGTAGCTAGGTAAATACAAATGATGCATATAGCAATATGAGGAGTGATAACTGTATCTCTTAATTGCATTTCTTATTTATATCCCATATGTATTTATATTTTTTTTCAGAAAATATTTATACCTAATGACAAAAGCGTTATACTTTACGTTACTGATATTATGAGTTTTGCAGGTTTTATTTCTACCTGTATAACAAAATTTTTAACTTGAAATTTTCAATGATTATTTAAAAAAGAAAAAATAAGAAATACTTTTTATATTAACTATAAAAGTTTATAAATCCAAATATAAATTAGTTAACTGTTAAATATAAATATTTTTGATGTGTAGATAAATGATGCATAATATAAGAGTGTATGAATAATTTTTCTTGGAATATAGTGTTCAATTTGAACTGGAACTGTTCTTTTCTCAATTGGCTGCCGTGTATCTTTCAACAGATATATTGAAACGATGAAGTTTGAAAAACAGCAAGAGATGTCTTATTCCAAGAAATATGGTAATCGTAGACCATATAATTTTCAAAAAAACTGTTAATCACTTCAGCCAAAATGTAGGACCGTTTCTACATCTGCGTAAATAGATTACAAGTTATATATATTTGGGGAAAATTTACTCTATTTTCTTTTTCTGGAGATAACACATAAAATAATCAGTAGCTAGCTAGCAACTTCTTTAATTACCCAAATAGTCATGCAAGGAATCTAGGACTTTGAACCAACTTCGCTTAGGTTTTGGATTAATGGTAAATAAATGCTACTTACATTTGTGTAAATAAATACAAATAATTTGTATAGCAATACAGTGTTTAATTTGAACATGAAAGTACTTAAAGGAGCTCTTTTTCTCCCTCAATGGCATGCTGTCATATTCCTTTAACCTTTCAACAGATTGAAACGATGAACTTTGAAAAGCAGCAATAAATGCCTTATCTCAAGAAGTAGAGTAATTATAATTATATAGAGCATATAATTTTCAACAAAAGTGTTAATCACTTCAGCCAAAATGTAGGACTGAAAATAATTAGGAAATTCAGCAACCTATCTACCTCTGATCAACCTCCATTAGAAGTAGAAGCAAAACTATACTATCTACCTCTGATCAACCTCCATTAGAAGTAGAAGCAAAACTATACCATCAACCTCTGATCAACCTCCATTAGAAGTAGAAGCAAAACTATACTATCTACCTCTGATCAACCTCCATTAAAAGTAGAAGCAAAACTATACTATCTACCGTTCTCCCTTCAGTAGAAAACTCGAGTGTTGTGGATCAAACCTATAATATACCTGATACTACATCTGTGTAAATAATCTACGGATTATATATTTATGGATAGGATGCCGATACAGTGCCCTTAATTTTGCCCCTTCATTTCTCCCATTTTTAATGCACACGGACCCACACAGACAAGTTTATAGGAGGATTCCTTTTATTAGTAAGGAGAAAATATTGATTTTGGAGCATGATGTATTATCATTTTCTTATGGATATTAAGAGGACTAGCAGCATTTTTTTTGACTGATCGATTAAAAGAAAATCATTATTGCGGTTAAAAATTGTATGGTGAAATTGCTGTAGAAAGTTGAAATTATTTAGGAAGGTAAATTGCTAAGCAGAACAACATTCATTCGTTTCAAAATTGCTCCGTTTATGCTTGTTTCAGTAGTGGGCTGATATTTTCTGGCCTGCTCGTTGTTGCATAAGCATGGGCTGTATTAATTTCTTGGGCTTTATTTTTTCATATATATATATATTTATCATTAAGCTTTGTTACAAAAGATAATCCTCGTGAACAGATACAACTGGAAAGGCATCTAAGCCATTATCCACCTTATCATGAGCTCTTTTATTTCTTATAGTCACAAAACATGCATGCCACACTCAACTAGTAAACTCTCTGTTTACATCATTATTTAGGATTTTGTGATCCACATACATAGAGCTCCTCAATTCTTTACCTCGCCTGGCTTCACAGTTTTAGGATCCACCTTGGATGACTCCTTATTTTTAGTCTCTGTTCCTTTCGCCTCTGGCTCGGGGTTGTTAGCTACCTCTTCGGGTGTACAACAACGGTGACCACACCAGTGATGACAGCCACCGCCGCCCCATCCACCGCCACCGCCACCATATCCTTGTGTACCGGCAACAGTCTCTGTCTTTACGTCCTTTCCTGTGGTTAAACGTGCGATCTCTTGTGGTGTGCAACAACGGCGACCACACCAGTGATGACAGCCACCGCCACCACCACCCCATCCACCGCCACCGCCACCATATCCTTGTGTACCAGCAACAGTCTCCGTCTTTACGTCCTTTCCTGTGGTTAAACGTGCGATCTCTTGTGGTGTGCAACAACGGCGACCACACCAGTGATGACAGCCACCGCCACCACCACCCCATCCACCGCCACCGCCACCATATCCTTGTGTACCAGCAACAGTCTCCGTCTTTACGTCCTTTCCTGTGGTTAAACGTGCGATCTCTTGTGGTGTGCAACAACGGCGACCGCACCAGTGATGACAGCCACCGCCACCACCACCCCATCCACTGCCACCGCCACCATATCCTTGTGTACCAGCAACAGTCTCCGTCTTTACGTCCTTTCCTGTGGTTAAACGTGCGATCTCTTGTGGTGTGCAACAACGGCGACCACACCAGTGATGACAGCCACCGCCACCACCACCCCATCCACCGCCACCGCCACCATATCCTTGTGTACCAGCAACAGTCTCTGTCTTTACGTCCTTTCCTGTGGTTAAACGTGCGATCTCTTGTGGTGTGCAACAACGGCGACCACACCAGTGATGACAGCCACCGCCACCACCACCTCCACCACCGTCGTGTCCTTGAGGACCAACAGAAGCCTCTGGTTTTACATCATTTGTTTCCTTCTCTTCAGCTGCTATCTCTACGTCCCTTTGGAAAATAGCCATTTCCTCGGGTGATCTGCAACAATGGCGACCGCACCAGTAACTACAGTGACCACCATATCCTCCACCGCCGCCACCATATCCTCCACCGCCACCATAACCTCCACCACGGCCACCACCATATCTCTCTGTACCAACTGTGTCCTCTGGTTTTACTTCCACTGTCATCCTTTCTGCGGTATTCATCGCTTCAATTTCCTTGATTTTAGTGATCTCTTGTGGTGTGCAGCAATGATAACCACAGCGGTAACGACATCCACTGCTGCCACCCCATCCGCCACCACCACCCCAACCACCTCCATGGCCACCGCCACCACCACCCCAGCCACCTCCATGGCCACCTCCACCCCAACCGCCACCACCCCATCTGCCGCCATGCGTTTCAGGATGCACTGGTTTAACATTAGCAGGCGTCTTTTGATCTACAGCTAACCATTTACAAAATTAGTTACATCTTAACAACTAAGTAAAACTTCATTTCATAAAAATAACATAGGAAGAGAAACCAAGTAAACAAATATATGTGTTTAACCATGATCAGTGAAGCACGAGCGCTAACCTTTTTGTTGAGCATCCCCCTCCACAAGGAGGGACACCAGCAAGAGAACTCCAATCACCATCAGAGTTTTGTAATAAGCCATGATGGAACCGTACGTAGCTAAACTATTTTTTCAGGATTTTAGTACCAGCAGAGGATATAAAAGAGCTATATATCCTTTTCCATATGGATGGATGCTCAATGGATGGTTAGAACCGGGCGCTTCACTGCTATTTATAGAGCTAGGCTAGGTTTCAGGACCGTTTGATCCTTGGCACACAGATTATTCGATCTACACCGTCTGATCTAGATCGTACTGATCAGTTGTTCAGCACCACACTGGTCCGAGTCAAATTACATGACGTGCTTGTCCGATGTTAGTGGACACGTGGAGTGCCATGGTTGTTAAACAATCTTGATCTTCTGCTGGACAGCGCAGGATAAATAAATTATAATTTTTTTTAAAATTTATTTTACATAAGTTTTGTTACGATATACCATGCTCTCCTGCATCAGATGATATAAATAGGGTTACTAAGTACTAAATATATTACATCATGTCCTTGTCTGAAACAAGACTTCGTTTCTGATGACCAAATCAAATTCCCATCAATTCCATTTAAAATTCACAAATAAAATTAATTACTTGAAATTTTGAAGGGCTTCGTTTCAATTTTGTCTTATTCCAGACATATTACCATTGATGATAGAATAGTGCAAAAATTCAGAATAGAGTACTGCGATTTTCTAATTATTTTCAAATCGAAACATATTTTTATAATTATTTTGAGAAAAGATATACTTGCACAAGCATATTTTTACAGTTATTTTGGTTAGGGACGAGCACGTACTCCATCCTACCATCATGTGAATCGAAGAAGGTTGATTTCTTTTTGCCGAATTGTATTCTTGATTTATAATTATATGAGTAAAGATAATGTGTTTTCAAAAATACAGAGTTTTTCGGTATTCTTAACTCAAAAATTTATCAAATTGATTTTGAACGAAAGAAAATTTAAATTATTCACTAAATTTTTCATATGAAAATTTTATAGGATACTGAAATTTTCTATCTTTAGAATTTTTTAACTATTTATTTTAAATTTTTTAAGATGCCTCTAATAATAAAATAAATTAATGAAATTTTGTATATAAAAATAGTTCATTTTCAAAAATATGAAATCCATATTTAGAAAACTCTAAAAATAAAAAAATTTGATATCCTACAAGATTTTTATATGAAGAATTAATTGAGTAATTTGAATTTTTTGTTTGAAATCAATTTAATAGATTTTAAAATTAATAGTATCGGGAGACTCTGTGTTCCTAAAAACATGCTAGTTTTACTTTTATTATCGAGTAAAACTAGATTGTTCTTAAGCTTATTAAAGTTCTTGATAAATTTAACTCAAAAATCAATTGAATTGGATTGAAATGATAAATTAAATACTTGAGTCCAATTTACATCATGAGCAATAATTTACATTACAAGTTTCTAAATTTTTGAATCCATTTAGTATAAAATCAAACGATAAAAAAATTAAATATTTATAAGTTACTTTTATGCATTCATTATTTAACCACTTAATTTTACACTAAATAAAATTGAAAATAACAATTTTCGTATATGAACACATCATCCATAAAAGGGATCAATTTCAGTGCTAGCTTTGGTGAAAAAAGATAATGCGTTTGGATTGTGAAAGGAATAATAGAATAATTGTATTATTTGACTCAAAGCACACAAATTAGTAGTGTAAAAAGGATTGTAGTCACAGTTGCAAAATGAATAATGATTGCTAATATATATATATATATATATATATTTCTTCTCTTAATAAATAGTTAATACATTTTTGCGCACTCGTTGTATCCAGGAGGTTTTCAGGCTCATAGTTAGTGTATGCAAAACTCATAAACATATCGATTACTACTAGAATTTTATTTATTTATAAGAATAACTAAAGTTAAAGTTATTTATATGATAGGATAAGAGTTTATGAAAATAATAATTATTTTTCATACCTACAACTTATATCCATGGACATATCCATGAAATTTTGTGCTGCACATTCATGGAAAAGTCTCGTATGTACCTATAGAAATAAATTTTTCAGACCCCCATGTGTCGAACGTGCAAGATATTACTCTCATAAGAAAGATTATTTTCATGGTGGTATTCTTGTCTGAAATGTATATTATTTCCATGGGCATACTTATGGAATTATTTCAACATATCTCATCAGCCTCTTCGACTTATATAAGTTATTTTATTTTCCAGTCTTTTTCCAACTTCCAAACTCTCTGTCCAAACCCTCCGTCCAAGCCTCTTCAATCTGCTGGCACCGAACTGATCGCCACCGATTTATATCAAGACTTTGATAGACAAAACCCACAACTGCAAATGAAATATGGATTACAACCTAGTTAGTTGAATTTATGTAAAACTCATTTAGTCCAAATTAGAAGACTCGGTTTATCTTAATTAGGTGCTACACCTCAAAGCGTAATTCGATCTAAAATGAACTGGCTTGGCCGGCCTTGGGACAGTCAAAAGAACGAAACTAGTTACCCCACTTTCTGTTCTCCACTTTCTTCTTTCGCCGCCCAAATTCTTCATGGGTGAGGAGCTATAATCCATGTTTTTAGATATGAGAAACCTGATATACGGGGAAATCCCTTTCTTTTATAGGGGAACATCAAATAAAGAATAGCTGGGGGAGAGCCTGGAATGGCATAAAGGCAACTAAGATGGCAACTGAGGAGAGGGAAGAGAGGGAAAGACAACAGGCAATATATGAGTTGCTCTTCAGCCAATTATTCTCGATGGTTGGGCTATCAAAATCGAATATACAGGTAAGTACGATTGAATCAAAGAGTTATATATAAAGATTTAGAAATTTAGGATGTTGTTTTTAACCATCTACCTTCTGGTCAGAGGGTCCAAAAGTTAAAAGCTAACAGGTTTGCGACGAGAACATCAGAAAAAGACAAGTACAGTTTATAATACTGTAAATGTTACAAGTTATATCAATTATATAAAATTACAATATAGTAGGGATATTTTGATTAAAGCAGCATAAGTATACTTATCTTATTGTGTATTTTTAATTTAGGTACATCATCCTACTTCTCAACCACTACTTGGAGGTGTATTTGGGATGCATATGTCTAATTTTCAGGTAAGAAATGAAATTTTTTTGTGTAAGGTTTTTGTAATTTTGAGTATAGGGCTTAAGGATGTTATTTTTTATCAAATGGTTGAAAGTGAAAATATTATAAGAGATCTATTTGGAAATTTGATCTCATTGAGTATAAGTCTTAAGACCGACATTATACTTCATTAAAAAAAATAACATTTACTCGTACTTGCATCTGTGAAACTTAGGGTCAAGGTGCTGACCCTCAACCATCTCAAGGGAGATCTTTTGGAATGCAGATGTTCATCTCCCAGGTAAACTTTCTATGATTTTGAAGCTCGAATTATTGAGAGGGTGTAATACTAGAAACAATACTTTAATTTGGAAAAACTGAAAAATAATTGCACAACCAACATAAGGGATGTGACATGTCAGTTGTCTCAGTGAATCAGAACTGGAAGGACTGTTAACTGGAAGAAGTTAATTAACTCGGGAATATAGAAATAAGCAATAAATAAGCTGTTAAGGTACTTTACGGTTTATGATATAAAAACTTGAAAATTGTATAAAATATTAACTCCACACTCTACTCTACAGCCACATCAGGGAGGGATGCTGCAAGCACTCCTAAACTAAGTTGCAAATGGACAAGATCTTGTAGGTAATGAAGCGACAATGAGTCAATGGTGTGCGCAACCCAACTAGAACATCAACCCGTATTTTTGATTATTTAGCATATTTATTTAAAATGAATGTTAAGTTCTAACAGATTATATATATAGTTGGGGGTATACTTTTTGTTATTTTTGGCTAATGGGTAGTGAGTCTAATTTGTGACTGTTTCTACTCGTGGTACCAATATGGTAAAATTTAAGGTTCATTGGTACCATGTAAAATATGTTATTTTGATCAATTCTATTATTTTGATACACTATATGATCGATATAATGTTAAGACTGCCGCAAATTAACTAGTTTTAATGATCAATACAGTGCTTTCAAATATGTTGCATGTTTATATGATAATCTGAATAAATTGGAAGTGGGAGAAGTAAATGTACACCGGATTGATACAGGGGGAGGGAAATGTGAATGTGTACTAGGTTGGTAGAGGGAGGATTGTTTAATTACAGCAGTATTATTTTCAGTTGTCGTTATTATTTCCATGAGTATATCTATTCAAATAATATTAACCGAACCAAGCAAAAAAATCAAATAATATCCTTGAAAAAAGTTTTACTCATGAAATAAAGTCCCCATACAAGTATGTGCCCATGAAAGTAATATAATTATTTTCATGGAATAGTCGATGGGGTCCACTTACAAATTTTTTTTTACATGGATAAGCAATTCCATAAATAGATGCATGCATTTAGTAGCACATTTAACTATGCAAATATATCTAAATGGGTTGTCAAAATTTTTCCATAGGACGCAGTTACATGAGAATGTCCATGGAAATAAATATTTTCATGAGTCTTTATAGAAATATTATTATTTTTATGAAATATATTTCCATAATTACTTTTACATGAATAATTTTACGAAAATAATTATTTTCATTCGTCCGTTCACGAAATAAAATTTTTTTGACCCTTAAAAATAAATCAGATTCTAATAATAGATCTTTTTGAACTTAACATTAGAATGATGTTGTTATTTATTAATGACAGTACATGGAGTGAGTACAAATCTTTTGGTAGTTTATCTATAGCACCATTGTCAAAAAGTAAAAAAAAGGAAAGTTGAACATATAGGTGATGAGTAGAGGTGACAATTGATGGGAGTTGGTCGGAGGGATTGTTGACTTATGATCATTTTAGATTTTAGATTGTTTAAATTTGGATCAGTAAATATATATACATTTTTTTTAGAAGACCAAAATTATTAAAATAATGACTAAGTTTGGATAATAATGAAATGAAGAGAGTTTGAATGTTACAAATTTTTTTAATATTAGTAAATGGCACAAGCTCCCTTTTCATTTTGTATTTCAGAATTTACAATTCAAACATTGAATACAAATTGTTAATCACCCTTTATTTTTACAAGTTTCCACATAAAATTTTATAAATTTTGAATTCATTTAAAACTATGTCAAGAGACTGTAAATGAATAAATAGTCCCTTAGTATATTAACTAATAAATTAATTGTAATATTTTTTTACCTTTTTATTTAGATAAAATAAATTCGAAGTTATAAAATTCCATACCATATATATGCAGTCGGATGAATTTATCTGATATTAGTTTTAAAATCCAAGATTTACTTAAGTAAACAAAAATATTATAAACTTTGAAAATAAACATCTTTCGGTGACAAGTTTAGTTAGGAATTAATTAAACATTTTTAGTATATCCTTAAGATGAAAGGTTCAATCCCTTTTCTACTAAAAAGAAAAAAGAAAACTCTAGACATTCATATTTTTGAATAAAGCTAGAGTGCTCCTAGGAATGCAAATCTCCTCAGTGCTTTTAACTCAAAAATCTATTAAATTGATTTCAAATAAAAGAATCGAAGTTGTTTAATAAATTATTCATGTCAAAATTTTATAGGATATCAAAATTTTCTATTTTTAGGATTTTTAACTATTTATTTTATATTTTTGAAAAATAATCTATTTTTATATGTAAAATTTTATTATATCTTTATTATTATTAAAGTCATCTTCGAAATAAATAATTAAAAAAATCTTAAAAATAGAAAAATTTAATATTTTGTAAATTTTTATATAAAAAATTTATTAAGAAACTTAAATTTTTCATTTAAAATTAATTTCATAAATTTTTAAATTAAAAATATTAAAGAGCTCCATCTAGAAACATGTTAATTTTACTCCATATTTTCACTAATTATTTACCTCTTATATATGCAATTGTATTGCAAGTCAGAACAGAGAACATGTCTCGAACTCAAAGTCTCCGAATTAGCTGGTAAGCATGCAGTTAATACAATTGAATGATACATGTACAAACTAATATATGATATATGATGGATGTACGTGTATATGCACACGCGGCCAGCTTTCACAAATTAAAATGTTAGTTTGTGGATAGCTTTTGACACATAGCACCGAATTAAAGTTGGTAGAATCCGACACGTCTCTTGGTGATGATCTTACGAAGTTGACTGGTGTGAGTAAGCATTTTGGTGCTTTTCTTCTAGTTCAGTTCCTTTTTTTCTACTCTAATTCTGATATTTTCTGATTTCTGTTGACTTAAAAGGCTTGAAGCACATGGCGCCGTACACATTTATATATGCTGAAGCAGCTCCTACGTATCTACGTTAGCTGAAATATGTAATTAAGTGAAAACTTCAACTCAAGGAAATAACTCCACATGTATGTATAGAGGAAGATAATAAAAAGATAAAGCTGTCTTTATATGTTACACAGATGATTTTTTATTATGGGTTAACTTGAAGATGATTAAAGAAATAATTTTATCTCTGATGAGAGAGGAGGGGATTATTTTATGTTTTAATTACTTTTCTCCCTGATACAAATTTGATGTATGTTAAAGCAACTCCTGCTTATCAATATTCAAATATGTAATCAATTGGAAACTCTAATTCAAGCAAATAACTTTATGAATTAGGTTTGAGAGAGAAATAATTAGAAAATAAAATTATTTTTATAACTTTATTTTTTAATTATCTTCATTTTATCTTGCTCTCAAATGAAACCTATATTTGATTAATGATTAAAATTCATCGATAGAGTTCAAACTTTTGAGGAGATTAATTATATATGGCACCAAAAGTTAAATATTTAAAATCTGACTGCCCAAAAATGTGAGGGTTTAGAATAACTTAATATAATAGATTTCAAGCATAGGTCGCATTATAATTCTTTCCCTACTAAATTTTACATATATTGTTGTCAAATGTGAGGAGATGTTGTTGTACAAAATAGCTTACACATCATATACATAAAAATGATTAATTTGATGTAAATTTTCATTGTTAATAAAAAAACATTAGATTAAAATACATTAACAAAATACATTAATTTTTACTGTTAATCAAAATATATTAAATCTGCAATAATTCATATTTAATGAAATTTGATTGAATATCAAATAATATCAAAATTGTATGAAATTAATTAAATTATTACACAAACAGTCTATAAAAAAACATATTTATAATTTTTCAATTTTCATGATAATAAGATGTTTTAAAAGTTTAAAATAAACAATACATTATTAACACAATATGATAATAATGCGTACATAACTGACTTAATGCTTGTATTTAAACGCATGCGTTTCCATCTTTGCATTTCTGAAAGTTATATTGGATTATTTATTTTATACTTAATGATTTAACTAATGATGGACATACAAGTGCAAGTGCAAACGTGGTACTCTATAAAAAAAGGATATTTTTTTTGTGGACCCCACTGCTCAAAATAGTCTTGGCACCTCATGCCATGCATATCCGCATGTATAACCCAATAATTTCACCTCATCAAACTTTGTTGACTACCAACATTTTTAATAGGAAAGTAAATAGAAGTTAGGTATTATCTTAAATGATTGCAAGAAACTTTTAACGCGTGTAAATTTTAGAAACCTGCATTCATAATATGCCAACTTAATTACATTTAATCAATCAATTATTTGCAATTTTACTGTATATTTATAAACATATATGTGCATCTAGAAACTAGATATAATATTGTTAAATATTTTATAACAAAAATATTATTGTTAAATATTTAAAATTTCGGTATATACCCAAAAAATCCAGTTAGGCAGCATGGCGGGGCCCACTAAAATGGAGGTCTCCATTCATGATCTCCTAAAGAATCACTTGAATTCAACTTAAGGCAATAATCAATGAATTTTAATTTATTGGATGCAGACATGCAGTGCAGGCTACAGAAAAGGTAATGGAGCAAGCACAAACTATAATAATACATAAGTCATTAAAGTTTAAAACTTTATTATCATATCTTATCTAAGATTTAACAGGGGACATTAATTATTTTAAATCTCATTCATTGGCCGGTTATTGGAAATAAAACAAAGGGAGAGAGACATAATCTCATCTCTTGACCGAGTCAATGGAACCAAACTAATGGAATTAATTAAAAAAAAAACGTTTCTATTTTAATTCCATATTAATCACAATTGTTAATATATATTATTATATATATATTAGATGATATAGAGGTGTATTTGCGACAGGAAAAAAAGATAGATAAGATATGAGAGAAGAAAATAATATACAAAATTATTATACATGAAGAATTTGAGTTTCTATATCTCCTACGAATCGTATTATTGCGAGATTAAGAAATAAATCTTTGGAGATCTTTGAGAGTGGATTGTGACGAGAAAGCCTTACACGAAAGGGATTAATTTCGCTTTTAGAATAGTGCTACGTGCGTGCAACTTGAGGTTTGATTTCTTCAACTCATTTTATTTATTTGATTAATTTTTATAATTAAATTTTACTAGCACATTCCTTTTACAGAAAATAGATTTTGTTTAACACAAACACACAATGGAACAAATATCCTGTTATCACGTGGTATTCAGGGGAGCTTTGTTAATTTTTTTGTGAGCCACTCAAGCAAAGAATAGAGATCTAATGACAATTATTGATTTCATAATTTTTAAAATAAATGTTAAAAATTAAAAAAAATTATAGATATATTTTTGGATTTATAAAATATTTGTGTTTTAAATTTTATATAATTTAAATGTCATTTTGATATTTCATAAAAAAAAACAATTAAAATTACATGAGATTTGCAAATGTGTAAATTTAACGGTGTTTGATGAAATATTAAATAAATGTTAAATTGTATGAAACTTGAAACACAATAAATGTATAAGCTAAAAAAATATGTTTCTAAATATTTTTTTATTTTTGAGAATTTTTAAAAATTATTTCAAAATTTTGTATTCCTCAGAAAATTTATAGGAAAGAGCTTGCAAGATCTATACCGCTAGATCAATATTAGTTGTACACAAATATATATTCTTTAACCTTATAGGCCTTATAGGCCTTGAATCAAGATATATAATAACTAGCTAGATGAAGCTTCCAGAATTCTCACCAGACTTTAAATAATATATATTTGTTGAATAGATAAAGGTAGTGGACCCCCCCCCCCCCCCCCCCAAAAAAAAAAAAAAAAAAACCATCTTATCCCCATCCTAAATCTTCAATAGAGACAACCACCTTCATAAATTAACATTTGAGTTCAATAAAAGTCACAATTAAGCAAGACTTTCTAATCTTTTTGTTTTTTACAAATGACAACTAACAGTGTCTTCACTTTATTTATAAATGACTAATTAATTCTGATATAAATTTTATAATTATAATTTCAAAAACATAAAATACTTACTAATTTAACAAAATTATCACATCAACATTAATAAATTTTTTATAAAGTGATATGAGCATTTTTATTCGGGCAATTGTAAAAGATTTTTTTTATTAATTAAAATGTTTCAACTTAGTGAATAAACAATTACATGGATGAAAATATTCTAAAATTAATATGTACAAAAATACTAAATTAATAACACGATAAATAAATTCAATTTAAGTAATAGCAAGAATAGAAATGCTCTAACATTCCATTCAGATAGAAAGCTAATTGTCATGAAATTAAAAATTTGATTAGGAGAGTATTATCTTCTCTTGGACAGGAGACTATTTTGAAGAAAAAAATTAAAGGGGAGATGAGTTGTCATAATAAAAAGTTCAAAACATTTGATAAAATTAATAAATATAATACTCAAAATGACACTAAAATAATATAATAAAATTCTCTTAACGGATGTTAAAGATAAAATCAAGTTTATCAAGTTGAAAACTTTAAGAATCAACATAATAATTTTAAAGCTTTAATTACCAAAACAGAAAATGCATATATGCGTGGTATTTAAAGTAGAAGAAGTGCAATTTAAAAAATTGTTAGGCCCTTTGCAAAAAATCTACTCCTCCGAAACAGCCCAAAATAAATGCACGTATTTATATCTGAACCGAAACATTAATTATATGGCTCGAGTTTCATCACATACTGATAAATCATTAATCAGGCAAGGTACGAAACGTGTCATATGGAAATTTCAATCTTATGCCAATTACACATAGTTCATTCAAGCAATCAAACCACCCACAAATTACTGAGAGAGAATGGATATGCATTGTCTTAATTATAATTAATTAACATCATTTTCCATTAATTCAAGACATGCGTCAAGTTTAATTATTACATTAACATGCGAGCAACATAACTCGAAAGACATGCTCGAGCTGTGATGATTCCTCTTATTTATATACTCATTCCTTCATCAACTATATACAACTATATAGATATTATCTTGACTTGAAACATCCTCAGTTCTGTACCTTAGAATCTACCATCACCGTTGCGTTCCCCTCTGAGATTATGAATTTCTTCCTCTGAGCAGCAGTGGTGACCGCAATATTTGTAACAGCCCCCACCACCGCCTCCGTGATGATTCGGTCCGATTGCTTCGTTATTTCTTCCGGGAGTAGCGGCTTCTGGTTTTTGAGCATCTGTTTCCTTTTGGTTGCGCTTTAGATCACGGATTTCTTCCTCTGAGCAGCAGTGGTGACCGCAATGTTTGTAACAGCTGCCGCCACCACCTCCATGATGATTTGGCTTAGCTGCTTCGTTATTTCCCACAGTAGCGGCTTCTGATTTTTGAGCTTCTTCCGTCATCTTTGAGTTGTGCTCGAGATTATGGATTTCTTTCTCGGTGCAACAGTGATGGCCACAATATTTGTAACAGCCACCGCCACCACCGCCTCCGTGATGATTTGGCTCGGCTGTTTTGTCATTTTGAACAAGAGTAACGGCTTTTGGTTTCTGAGCATCTGGCTTCACTTTTGAGTTGTGTTCGAGATTACGGATTTCTTCCTCTGTGCAGCAGCGTCTGCCGCAGTATTTGCGACAACTATGGACACCTCCCGCATGAACATCACTGGATTTCTCTAAATTTATTGAAAAAAGAAGTTAATAATACATATATGAATATATATAACTAAAATTAATGAAGAAGGCTTTAATTAGTTTGAAAGTTGAAGCTACATATATATGTTCTAATGATTGATACTTGATAGAGTAAGTACCAATTTCTCGTGCAATCACCATCATCATCAAGCACAGAGAGGCTGCCATGAAAATGGCAACTGCAGTGGTTTTCTTAGAAGCCATGGTTGATCACAAGCTATAGCTTTGTTGGAGAATGATGCTACTTTTGTGTCAGCAAAGTTGTGTGATTTCCTTGCTCTATTTATGGGCAGTTCAAGGTGAAATTTAAAATTTTATGGTGATAAAAATAAATTTGTTGGAGCATGATATGAAAATCAAAGTGAAATAAATCACTGTAAACGGATTGTATACTCTTTATGTTTTGCATATTATTGAACCATTCTTTTAATTGAAAAAAATAAGCAATAGAAATATTATAATTAAGGTTTGCTTTGACAATAGATATCTTTAATTTGTAGGTTTCAGAAGGTCTTCATAAAAATAATGAATCTGATTTAGTTTTAAGCATATGAGAAATTTCAGCATTTATTTCTTTTTGCTGAATTATTTGTAAAATTTTTTTCCACTATATGAATAGTTATACTATGCAGATTTATGTTTCCAAATCAATTAATTAACTGACTTAAATTTAATTTTGATCGCCAAAAAGTAAACCATTCTATTTATTGCTGTCTGTCTTCATTTCATACAAGACGGTTAGTCCACAATTGTTTGAAATAATATAAATTCAAACTCTCAAGGTCAAATATTTTAGAGTGATAGTATGGAGGAAAAAAAAAATTTGTATCATCACACTCAAATAAATAAAAATTATACTTTAGATTTTTTCTCTTTTATCTCTTCATCAAATAAATTTATAAAAAACATATTCTTAATCTTATAAATTGATTCTATTTCAAATTTACAACGGTTCGTATTTTAAATATATGTGTCTAGTTTGGACTTAAGCAGCGCAAAGAACTAGAGGCCCATTGCAAGCTTATGCTCTACGCTGGATTTGTATATATTCTCTATATATATTCTCTATTATATCATACTATATAACGTAACGTAATGTAATATTACCTAACAGAATATCTGTTAGAATCCCCTCTGCTGGTACCATGGGACGGATCGTATAGCGGTCAGAACTCTCGGCTAATACTGTTCTTTTCCGGGGGCGACCATAAATGTAGTCTTGTCATTTTGACAACAGCCAACTGCATGCATGCCATCAGAGTCATCAGTCGTGAGCCTGAGTCATGCATGCCAGCAGACTCATGCATGCATACATGCAGCCCACACGTGCGTGCTGAGCTTATGAATCGTGTCGTTGTGCCTGAGTCATCAGTCGTGAGTCCTTGACTCCTTGTTCTTCAATTCCGGGTCAAACCTGACCTATGCATGCGAGATCTTTCCGGAACATGCTGTTGGTTGTTTCGATGGATATAGAAAATTGTTTGGAAATTATACATTAATATTATTATCGATATTAATTTTATTATTTATATTAATATTTTTTATGTAATTTATTTTGTATAATATTTTTATTATTTAATTCAAATAATAATAATTGAATAATAATTTTCTTACAGTAAATAATAAAAGTATTATATAAAATAAATTATATAATAAAATTATTTATATGAAGAATAACTCATTTAATATAAATAATAAAAATAACATCATGATAATTTATATATTAGCTCCTATGAGTACATCAAGATTCATGCATAGTGAATATTAGTACAAATGGCTAATTACTTACAACAGAACATAGAAGCTCATATTATCACAAAAGAAGCTGATTTATTTTTATATACTTATTTTTTTTAATTAACCGAGTTTGTTATTCTACAAAAACAAAAAAAATTTATAAATTGAGGACTCGGAGATGGAAACCTTTTATTTAGAAAAAACCCAATTTAGTCCACCATGAGACCATGCCATCTTGCTATGTAGGCTTGTGTACAACCAGGCCATGAAACTCTTGAAATATGTGGTTAACATCAGTAAGCTTTGTGACATTTCAGATTATATGTTTCAATCTGGAACCTCAACCTCTAAACAATGGTTACTACACCTTACCTGGAAAAAATTGTAAAGTTCTTTTCGTAACTGAACTCATGTTTTCAGTATGCCTCTTAAAAAAGTTCCACAAGTCAACATAAAGTTAGCTTCTTTGCAAATCTTCTTTTCTTTTCTGCAATTATTGTGATTTTTATACTATACTACCGTCAGCCAATCCGATTAGACATGATTGTGCCCTTTCATTTGATTATATATAGAAAGTATATTGTTTGTTCCATCCAAAAAGACCATGTTTTGTTTAGTATACAAATTTTTTATTTTTTTAGAATTTTTTAAATATTTATTTCAGATAACTGTCCATCTTAAATTTTTTTTTTCTCCAAAAAGACCATCTTTTTGGCACATCTTTTTTGGCACTAAAATTAAAGATAGCTGCCCCTATACCTAAATTTTTTGTTGGTTGTATAAATTATTTGTTCAGATAATTATGCTATAATAATATAATATTAAAATTTCGAAAAAAATAAATAACAAAGATATGATTTTCTTATAATTCATATTTAATAATAGTGAATACTTTTCTTATTAAAAATTAGATACGAATCTTGAAAGCAAAGAAAATATTCCTTCTTTATCTAATTTGGTCAGATGATCAAGATTAATTATCAAATATCTCTGATAAATTGTGCAATGGTTTTTCAAATAAAATCGAAATAATTCTTAAAGATATTTAAAAATAGGAAAGAACTTTAAAAATATTTTTGAAATTACATATTGATTGTATTTTAAGTTTCATATAATTTAAGTATCTTTTGATATAATTAATCGAAGATCATGAAAATTAGTTTGTTGTAAATTTAATGCAATTTTAATTATTTTTGATAGAATATCAAATAACACTTAAATTATATAAGATTTCAAATATAATCAGTCCAGAAGTCCAAATAATGTATATAAATTATTGTCAAGTTAACATTGTCAATGAATCTCTAAGGTCAAAATAATAACATAATTAAAATTTCTTTTGAATGTGACAGCAAATGGGCTGGGTTTGACTCCATGTAATTGCATTAATTAATCCAGTTGTTATTCTATCAATTGGTCATGTCTAATTATATAATCATGCATTTTGTCTGTTGTTGTGAAGGCCGGATGATGATGTAATTGGTATAAGAACAGAGATTTAAAGAAATGTGTTCTTCGTTGAAGCTCGATGAGAATGTACAACAATTGTTTTTCCAAGATTTACTTACACCTTGTTTGGATAGACGGTAATGGGAAAAATGGAAGGGAAGGGAATGGAATAAAATCAAGCTAGTGCCCTTTAGAAATGATGCTATCTAGCACCACCTCTGCCTTATCAATATCCCTTTTATTGCACAACCCATCTATAAGAGTACTGTAATTTATGATAGAGAACATGATCATGATAGAGAAATTGGTTAAATATAAGAAACAACATATGGCTAAAGCACATACAATTGATATAGAGCAATTGATTAAATATATGAAAGAGAACATGATCATGGTTGGTCAAGAAGTGAAGATGGTGAACTTGAAATTGATAAACCTCTAATTTATAGAACCAACAAAAATCTCCATCATAAATACAAAAATGCTTATGAACCAATCATGCTCTTTATGGGTTCATACAATTATGAAAATCTAGGTTCTCATGTTATGCAAGTAACAAACTGCAAGCATCTAGATTTGCATTCTTCATTTGAACCCTAAAAAAACCTTACCAGATTATTTGTAAGCAATGATTCAGCTGAAGAAATCGATTAAAATTTATTACGCAGATGAGATTAATCTGGACCGGAACAATTTTGTTAAAATGCTTTTGCTCGATGGATGCTTTGTGCTACTCTCTCTTTTTGGGACATAATTGTACACATGGGATTTGTAGGAACCTGAAGATACAATTGGAAAACTCGAGATTAGCGTGCACAAGGTCATTTCAATTCCAATTTTGAATGAAAAATTTACTCAACATGAAGCAAAGTCAGAGACCTATCAAAGTAACACCATGCGAGAAGATAGCCAAAAAGATACATACTATCCCATTGATCATTTATCCAGTTTAGATCTCTGCCATGATTTTCTACTCCTTAAGAATCAAATTCCCTTTTTTTGTTATATCAAAGCACTATGAACTCATTGTAGGTGGAAGCAGCATGAACATAGCCATTTTGACAGGAAAAATTATTGAGTTTGTGAAAAATACACTTTATTGCTATCCAAAAGTAATTCAAAAGTATAACGGACCAAAAGAGTTTTTTTTTTCATTTGCTTCACCTATGTTATTTGTACTTCAGACTTTGCATTACAATAACCGAGAGCTATGAGAACCAAGTAAAACACCCACTATTTCATGATAGTCAACAAGCAACATAACAAACAATTGCATCACGTCGGGCAACAAAATACCATCATGCAAGATTTTAAGAAAAGAATGTATTCTTCTGAATACCTGCATTCCTTCCTTGTCATTGTATTTTTCAATGACACAATAAAGATTTCTGAGTTGACAATTGACCTAAACACACAAACATTATTTTGCAATTTACTCGCTTTTGAGCAAATATGTTCTCAATTTAGAAACTGTCATCTCATACTCTATATTTTTCTACAGTCTGGTTAAAATGCAAATTGATGTATTGCTACGTACCAAGAGAGGCATTATTGTGCATCAGCTAAACAATGATGTTGAGATTCGTGATTTTTTCAAGATAATTAGTGAATGTGTTGTCTCTAACTTCAATGGTGACAATTATTTCAAGTCTCTTTGTAGTGAAATTGAAGCACATTGCTAGAGTTGGAAACTTGTGTTAAGGGAAGTGCTTAGTTCAATCACTTCAAAGGTTCATCGTTGGACCCAGACAAGTGAGTCGTCTTAATTAATGTTGACCACATCTCAAAACATACCTGCCTACTATAATTTTCTTTCTTTTTTTTTTAATTTTGTTGTATTTTTTTAAATTTGATTTTAGCAACACTCATATATACATAATAACCTAAATTAATAATTTTCAGGTAGATGTCTCGATTTTTCACATTTATGGATTCTCCAAACTCTAAATGAAAAAAAAACCACTAGGGTTCCATATTTATCGTAGTTCCTTCAGGAAATAGAGACTCGAAATGTGCAATCTCCCATCCCTAAGTCTTGAATTTCTGACATGTTACAATGACTTACACTTTTGTCTTATAATTAATTCAGAGGTAAATTTATTCGGAGGTCACTACAGTTTAGTATATATCCGAATTTGATCTCTCGGTCTATATTTCCGTTATCTCCTGTCACTCCGGTTATCTCTTTCTCTCTGCTCATTGTCTCTTTCCCTGCGACCTCTCCTCTTTTCTAATTGGTTTTGCTCTTCAACTTCTTTGCTCACCCATCTCCTCCGCTAATGCATGTGATAGCATATATCGAATTAGGTGGTAACAACATATGGGCAACCGAACTAGAGAAATAAATTAGCTATGAAAAAGAAAGAGAGATTGTGATTGTGAAAATTACTCTAATATATGGCTTCCATTGCATAACTCTGTTCAAATTCCAACAAGTAAAAAAAAAAATCACAATTCAATGTAAAGTGAGACTTGGTAATCTATTGACGTTTACAACAAATAAGCCAACTATAATGAGATGCATCTCAATTTGAACACAGCTTAAGTGAGTTATTATTCGAATTAGTGATATTAAAGTCGAATAATAAAAGTGTGAGCAAATTATACGAATGATCCTTAAAATATCACTCATTTATCATTTTGATTCTAAAAGTTTCAAAAATAATAATTTGATCCCTAAAGTATCATTTAGTTACCATCGTGGTCCTTAAAGTTTAAAGATACTAATTTAGTCCTTCAAGTTTTTTAATTTGTATCAAATTGGTTCTATATTTGTATATATAAACAAAAATATATGTAACTTTTATTTTAATTAATTTATAATAACACAAACATGAATGTTAATATTAATTTAATTGATATTTGATGTCGTGAATAATTTAATTTATTTCTATATTATTTATATTGTTAAATAATTATGTCTGAATTATTTTTAATACTAAATTAAGACACTATAATAGGTATAATTATCATTTCTTTAATGGATACTACATATAGAACCAATTTGTAAAAATTTAAAATTTAAAGAATTAAAATGATATTTTTGAAATTTTAAGGACCAAATTGATAACCAAGTAAAGCTTTAAGGATCAAATTAATAATTTTCAAACTTTAAGGACTAAAACGATAAATGAGTGATACTTTAGGGATCATTCATGTAATAATTCATTAACATAAATGATAATCTATAAATAATAATTCATGTAAAAAAGTGTTATACAAAATAAATTACATAATAAATTCATTAACATAAATAATAATTCATTAAATTGAATAAAATTAAAGTCGATTTTGATGACAGTATTAATAAATGATACATCTCTAATATTCTCCAAATGAAAATTTGCACCTGAAGCTTACTGTTTGGCCACATAGCTGGAGTCACATGCAGCATTGGCCGTATGAAAAAATTTCTCCACCTTCATGCTTGCAATAAAACTAATTAAACTTGGAAGCTTTTGTTCTGATGAGCTTGTGTTAATTTCTCCAGTTTGGGTACAGATATGTTTTATGAAGGATTGTTTTAGTTAGTGTACTCAGATGCCTGTCTTTTTGAGACCAACTGCAGCTAGCCATGCTCTGTGGTTACATCGTTGACAAACGATTGTCACGTGCTAACTGCAGTAGCTACTTCGAGTTAATGTTGAACATAGAAAAATTAATGGTATACATCATATATGAGAAGTTTCTTAATGGAGCCCACAGAGTTGATAACACACTCGTGGTCTTGTGGATTCAAGAAGGGGTGGAGGCAAGATTTTTCACCATGGGGTCAATAATAATAAACATAATTATAATATTAATTATAATAATAATAATAATAATAATAATAATTATAATAATAATAATAATTATTTTTATAATAATAATAATAGTAGTAGTAGTAGTAGTAATAATAATAATAATAATAATAATAATAATAATAATAATAATAATAATAATAATAATAATAATAATAATAATAACAACAACAATAATAATAATAATTATAATAATAATAATAATAATGATAATAATAATAATAATAATAATAATAATTATTATTATTATTATTATTATTATTATTATTATTATTTATTTTATTTCAGAAATACTTACCTTTATATTTTTATGTTATTTCATAATATATTTATGTTTGTACTTGATTTTTTGCTAAGTTACTACATACTAACTTATCTATAAAAATCCATGCAATTTTTACTTGTGCATATTTGCTATCAGTTACTTATTACATTTATGAAGAATAATTTTTACATCTTATATATATTTTGCATCTCTTATATATACATTTTAAATTATAAATGACGTTGTCAAATAAGTGCTACTAAATAGTCGAAGTTGACAAATCTAATTAGGCTCTTGCGACGATTTAATTTGGTATCCCCTCTACCAACTGTATCTGGGGTCCATCCTAATAAATCAAGGATCAGATAAAGCACAGCCCAAAGACGCATATGCTCTCCTTCTTATCCTTATGCGCTGCTGATAAATAAAATGGGAACAACAGTGCTAACTCCATTTGTAACTTTTATTTATATTTTAAATATTTATATATTTTAAAAAATATATATATGTTTAATAGGAAAAGTGTATATTTTATATTGATAGAAATAAGAATTTTAAAATATATATTTTATATTATTTAACAGAGTTTTTAACTTTAATTTTTAAACGATCGTTCAGAATATACAAAGTAGTAAACGTATTTTAGAAACTAGATATAAATTTTTTTAATAACAAATATAAATATTTTGGGTGTGAGAATAATTTTTCATATAAAAAATAGAAAAAAAAGAACATCAGAAATGACGGTCGCAACAGAAAAAGGAAAATAAAATAAAAACATGTTGCGCAATATTTTGCACGTAGGATACCAAAATTATATGGAGGATAAAGTATATATGTAGAGCTAGAAGGCTTCACACTGACATAATTTGTTCTTTGTTTATTTATTTATTTTCTTTTTGTCTTAATATGAGATGGGAGTTGAAATTATCCTTGAATGTATAATTTTTAATTAGTTGCTTCCATTGGATTTCGGACAGCCATCTTTCATATGACATAAAACATTAATTTTTAATTAGTTGCTTGCATTGTACTGATGAGGCATTTCCATTCACAAATTGACAAATTAATAAAACATTAAATGGAATCAACTCTGTTCCCTGCCACTTAATTTGAATAACGAATTAATTATATTGTTAGTGTACTTAAATATCCACGGGCCGGGCCCACACGTTTGATGTACCGGCCTCTATACATGGTTTCGGCTCATCTATTAAAATATTATTTAATACTGAAACTGATAAAAAAATGCATTCTTATTATTAAGGGCTTATTTTAGATAAAAAATGCATTCTACGGTTCTACCTAAGAAAATTATTCATTTTACTGAAAAAATGCATTCTTAGGTTCAAAAATATCGTTGATCACAGCGTCAATTGATACACATATCTTGACAGTTATTAACATAATTTCTCAAATGAACTAAGTGTTTACATCGATGCCAAAAGAAAAAGAAAACAACAATGCATTGTGTTAAAAGAATGTTTTTAACAGCTTTTAGAAGTTTTCTTTTTTCTTAAAAAAAAAGAGAAAAACTCGACTCAAATCATTCAACTTTTTAAATACTTGTAATTGATCCATTATTCAAAATGTTGAGTCTGAACCCCTTACATAGAAAATATTATTTTTATCACTATATCATGTGTTAGCTCTTGCCTTCAAAAGTTATTATGAACTGTAGTTAAGTATATAATTTATTTCAAAATAAAGCATACTCTAATCAACATAAATGTTCACTTTAGTTGAAAGAGCTATGGTTTTCTTGAATGAGCATGCATTAAAGTGCATCAAAATATGGAGGAAGACATTTGAAAAAGATAGCACTCCCACTAATTAATTAATCCAAAATCAAATAATATATATGATCCTATCATGAATTTTCCATATGCGTATCAGATTATCCTTCCAAACCATTTAAAGCAATTAATAATGATCTAACATCCAACTGTACGTACCATACTTGTCAATTTATGTCAATTGCAACTTGGAAGCACACCACATGCATGCAATACAGAAGTACCATGCACAACACCTAGCTATAAATAGAGAGTATGAGCCACTTCCATTTCTCATCCTCTACTATTACATAAACTTAAATAGTACATTACTTCATATATACATTGTCTGAAATTAAAGATCAGAAGCTAGCTAGCATGGCTTCTAAGGTTTTAGTTTTACTTTTGGCCGTCTTGGCAACCTCCTTGCTCGTCTCTCTTGTCTCTGCAGATGCCAGAGATCTGACTGAAAACACTGCACACACAGGTATCATATATTATATATATGCCCTCTTCCAAAATATCTGCTTGAATGTATTTAAGTCCTTACTTTTTTTTTCTTTTTTTTTGACTAAAAATGGAATTAACATTGAAATAAAATTAATATTTTTTCTGAAAAGTAGAAGACGAGAATGCAAAGAATGGAGAAGGGCTGGCAGAAGAGAAGTACCCATATGGCGGGGGGTACCCTGGCGGGGGTTATGGTCGTGGAGGATATGGTGGAAATCCAGGATACGGTCGTGGCGGATACGGTCGTGGCGGATACGGTCGTGGCGGATACGGTGGATACCCAGGTGGCCGTGGCGGCCGTGGCTGCCGCTGGGGATGTTGTCGCCGTGGGTACTATGGCGGTTGTCAGTGCTGCATGAGCGCAGACGAGATTCCCGAGCAGGAGTACCGTCCGGAGTTCCATCACTAAAGAGATTTGAATTGGTTGGTCCCATTCCATTTATGTCCATGATATTGTGATTTTGGAACCACGTGATAAGTAATACAGGTGTTGTGAATGTGTGAGAGGATAGAATAAAAGTCTGAAGGACGTTCCAATGTGTCCTTTTAGAATGTTTGTTACTCATGGGCTTGTTAAATATTATTGTATTTTAAAAATAACAGTAATAATAATATAATTATAATAACAATGTTGTGATTTAATGGAACTTTTTTCGTTGAATAATGTCCTTTATTTCGGAGATTCGAGCAGCCATATGTTAAGTCTCGGAACCTATATTAAGAAACAAAATCATTTGGTACGTAAGCATAGCACATATTGTATGTGCTCAGATACGGTCAAAACACAGAATACGTGCTTAGACATATCGTTTTTGACATATCACGTGTCATTCTTTTATAAATATCGTGCTAAGCGATAAGCGTACTGGGCACAACACCGTATTATATGTTCAAGTGCATAACTGTCATGTGACATATCTAGACACGTTTAGACACGTCTAAACACGTTATGAAATTTTAAAAAATAACTAATATAATATACTTTTAATAGCTATTATAAGCTTATTTAAAAAAATATCATCGTATTCAACATGGTAACTTACATATTCTTGAAAATACAGTAACTGTTCTAACTATTTGAAAAGAGAAATCATTCATATAGCCTATGTTCTACATTTTTTATCTGTATGTCAAAAATATTTATATTAAATAAGTAAATTATTTATATCCGATATTATAAGTGTTTATAATTAGTATAAAAAATATTTATAATTTTTCTTTTTTGAATAATTATACAAGAATTTAAGTTAAAATTTTTGTTATATAAATAAAAATTTAGTTTGTAAAACTTACAATATCAATAACATAAGTTATTGCTATTAGATATAAATATTTTTTTGAAAATATATATATATATATATATATATATATATATATATATATATATATATAATATGAGATTAAATAGCAGTTATCATTGCTCCATATTATAGTCTACTTTTATACGCAGTTATTGCATGTAGCAAGAGGAAATTCGAAAGTTGGTCTCGTGATGGACCAATTTTGGCTCATATCTCAGCCGTGGCCGCCGCTGGGGATGTTGTCGCCGTGGGTACTATGGCGGTTGTCAGTGCTGCATGAGCGCAGATGATATTCCCGAGCAGTAGTACCGTCCGGAGTTGCATCACTAAAGAGATTTGAAATGGTTGATCCCATTCCATTTATGTCTATGATATTGTGATTTTGGAACCAAGTGATAAGTAATACAGGTGGTGTAAATATGTGAGAGGATAGAATAAAAGTCTGAACGACGTTCCAATGTGTCCTTTTAGAATGTTTGTTACTCATGGGCTTGTTAAATATTATTGTATTTGAAAAATAGCAATAATAATAATATAATTATAATAACAACGTTGTGATTTAATGGAACCTTTTTCATTGAATAATGTCCTTTATTTGGGAGATTCAAAATATGCAAAGAAGATTTTGACAGGAAACTAAAATTCCAGGATCCATATGAAACCTATATTAAGAGAACTATCCAAAACATTTCCCTTACCAAGAGAGCATCCCCGTTTTTTCCTTGTGAAGTGTAGTAGCCATCGTTTACATATCAGCTAATTAAAGTGTTGGATTGATGGAAGAACAAACGGTTGCAAAAAGTCAATTCTATTTTCTGCAAATAACAACTTAACTGATTACAAACTTGAATATGGATTATCAGAATTTAAAGCCTTACAATAGCTAAATTTGGAACCCACTAATCCTATTACAACCACTAGTCACTACCCGACTAATTATGGAAATAACTTACCCCACTACCTCCAATACATGCTTAAAAACATAATTCTAAATATAGAAACTAAATTTTGCATCACATTTTCAACACTACCCTTTGATGCAAAATTGACTACAACAAGCTTATTCCTCATGTTCTTAAACTTGCCTAGCGATAGTGCCTTCGTTAGTACATCGGCTTTCTGATTTTCTGAACCAATAAATTTCAGTTCGACGATCTTCTCTACAACTAGATCTCTGATTAAATGTAGGCGAATGTCGATGTGCTTTGATCTTCCGTGAAATACAGGATTCTTCGATTCTGCTGCTGCACGTGTCCAACATCTTCTAGAATTCGTCTAAGCCATACCGCTTGACATGCTGCTGAATTGATTGCAATGTATTCAGCTTCTGAGGATGACAATGCCACTGTTGCTTGTTTTTTCGAGCTTCGACTTATTGCACTTGATCCTAGTGAGAAGACATAGCCCGAAGTACTTCTCATATCTTCAGAAAGATTCACTAACTGCCACGTTTTGTTCTTCTCAATTGCATGTGTCTCTTCTTGCATCGCTTTACACCACTCCTCTTTTTCTATTGCCTCTTCATAGCTTGTCGGATCTGCAAAAAAAAGAACTTGTGTGGTTTCTTATAGCTCTTGTATGGATATGAATTTTCGTGCTGGACTGCTGAGTGTATTTTCTATACTTGCGCCAACGGAACTGCTGGTTGCTGGTTGCTCATGTGTAGCATGTACCTCTTTATCTTCTTATATTATTTATTTAAGTTGTGGTTGACATAAAATATTTTCCCACTTCTATATTGCTTCTTCATCAAACAATACATTTCTACTCACTAAAACCTTGCCACTTTCTGGATTGTACAACCGGTACCCCTTGGATTGAGTACAATATCCGATAAAAATACACTTTTCAGATTTTCCATCAAGTTTGGTTCTATTTTGTGGATTAATAAAAGCATAGGTTATACAACCAAATACTCTTAAATGACTTACACCCGATTTTCTGTTGAACCATGACTCGAATAGAGTCTTATTCATCACGGTTTTTGTTGGCGAAATGTTCAAAACATACACCGCAGTTGCAACTGTTTTAGCACACTTCTGCCCATCTCAACAACTGTTCAATTTTTCCTCTCTGCCATCCCGTTTTGTTTGGTGTGTAAGGTGTTGTTAACTCACGGTGTATCCCTTCTTCTTCACAGAAATTAATGAAATTTTTTGAAAAAAACTCACCGCCTCGGTCTGTTCTTAATACCTTAATCTTCTTCTCGGTTTATTTCCCCACAAAAGCTGTAAAAACCTTGAAGCTACCAAATGCATCTCCTTTGGTTTGCAAGAAATACACCCAACACATTCTACGATAATCATCCGTGAAAAGAAGAAAGTATTTGCCGCCTCCAAGAGATTCGGTTTGCATTGGACCGCACAAATCAGTATGAACTATCTCAAGCGCCTGCGCTGCTCTCTTAGCTTGGCCTTTAAGGAATGAAAATTTGGCTTGTTTATCAAATATACACCCTTCACAGATACCGATTTCATTGATTTCCGATAGGCCATAAACCATTTCTTTTTGGTTCAACAATTTCAATCCATTGATGTTCAAATGACCATATCTATGATGCCATATCTCAGATTGGTTCAACTCTTTTGCAACCATTGCCCTTTCTTTTACACTTGAAACTTCTAAAATAATCGATTTATTGGCTGCCATGTTCACCTCTACCAGTATTTGATTTTCAGATTTTATTACACAAGTTTTCCCTTGAAAAACAATTATGTAACCGCAAGCCATCAATTGCCCGATGCTCAGCAGATTTTGAGATAGATTCGGGATGTAATACACATTATGCAAGAATTTCATACCGTTTTTTTTGGTGTGAATTGAGACCGTGCCCTTGCCTTCTACTTGAATTAGCTTGTCATCACCAAGTTTAACTTTCAGCTTGCATTGTTCATCCAAATCTACAAACAATTCCTTGAATCCCGACATGTGATTTATGCACCCGCTATCGAGAAATCAGATGGTTCTTGCATCAACTTCATCAACTGCACTGCTGGCCATGAAAAGAGTTGGTTGCGCATCTTTCTCTTCCGAATAATTTGCTTGACTTTCTTCTCTTTGTTTCTTATAGGAATCTGCTTGGTAGTGCCCGTACTTGTTGCAATAATAACACTGAACATACTCCTGAAATTGTTGTTTGAATCTGCTTGATTGTTTCTGCCTCGACCTCTACCTCCTCTGTTGGTATTAGCCCTTCCTCTGCTAGAATTGTATCCACTTCGGCTGAAACTGTTTCTTCCTTTACCTCTGCCTCTGAGGTTGCCATTAAATCTCCCTCTGCATGTAAAACACTTTATCGTCGCCTTTATCCTCTGATATGGACGGCCTAGTTTCATGGGTCTACAGCGACCCCATCAATTCATCAAATGTGTAGGTTGCGAGGTGCTTTGATTTCTCAATTGCTGCCACCACGTGATCAAATTTAGAGGTTAGACTTCTTAGCACTTTTGCCACTACTGTCTTCTCTTCGATGGTGTCTCCAAATGCTCTGATTTGATTGACAACCTCTTGTACTCGTGATAGGAAAATCTGCATAGATTCTTCCTTCTTCATCTGTAAAGTTTCAAAATCCCTACATAGGCTTTGAAGTTTGATTGTTGTGACACGAGTGCTCTCATGAAATGCTGTTTTCAGGATTTTCCATGCCTCCATTGCGCTGGTGGCTGTTGAAATTTTTGAGAAGACGGTATCATGTACTACTTGTTGAATGAAACATAACGCTCTTGCATTTTTTTTGAGTTTCCTGCTGATTAGGATCTGGATTTGGTATGCCTTTTTCAACCAAATCCCATAGGCCGTGAGACTTAAACAAGGTCATCATCTTGATCCTCTAAAAGGCATAGTTTTCTCCTTTGAACAGCGGTATTCCTGGTTGTGTAACGTTCACTCTGCTGCTGCCGGTTTCAACCATCTCTTCTCCCAATTAGATCACCTCTGCTCTTTGATACTAATTTGATGGATTGATGGAAGAACAAACAGTTGCAAACACTCAATTCTATTTTCTGCAAACAACAACTAAACTGATTACAAATTTGAATATGGATTATCAGAATTTAAAGCCTTACAATAGCTAAATTTAAAACCCATTAATCCTACTAGAACTATTAGTCACTATCCGACTAATTATGGAAACAATTAGTCGCAAAGGGCTTGGCTTGTCATTGCCTTTACCTCTCGTGAAGCACCTGAGCTTGTCGCAAAGCCATGGGTTTCACTTGTCAGGGTCGGAGATCATAGGTTAGACAATCTCTTCGTTCGATGTGATCGGCGACCAGAGATTGTCTCTCTTATCGCGTCTCTCTCTCTCTCTCTCTCATCTCATCTCATCTCCTCCGATCTGATCGATGATCGGAGCTTTTTCTCTCTCATTGCGTCTCCTATGATCCGATTGGCAACTGGAGACAGCAATCTATTTTCTTATCCATATATATTTTCAGTTTTTGATCACTGTTTGTTTGCATAGCTGTGAGGATTGGAGTTCAAGTTTCGCCTGACCTTTATTCTCATTTCTTATCTGAATTTGAATGTCTTTGCCTCCTTCGCCTTAGCTTCTGTAATAACTCTTCTGTATCCTGCTATCAGTAAAATCTGTTCTGACGTATTTTAAGTTTATCATGAGAAATTAATTAATTTCTAATGATAATTTGCATGTAGGTTGAAATTAAAGAACAAAGACACAGCTGCATTGATAGATAGATATCATAACCCACCTTCAAAATTGACTTACAAACAGGTAAATAGTATTTTCATGTAATGTTTGGAAAATAGGTTGAAAAGGCTGCTATTTGTGCTGATAACTCATGCATGTGGCTGATCGCAGACCAAGGCACATGCATTAATTTCAAATTTCCAAGCACAAACAGGTTATTTATAATTGACTTCCATTTTTAAGTTATGGTGGACCAAAAGACACTTCAGTATATTAAATAGAATCAGATTAGCATTTATTAAGTGAGAGGGCTCAATTTTAGATGGCCAATGTTTTTCCTATTTAATAATGCAATGTAAATTTGAGAGTTCTGTTGATTAGAAATTGTGATGACTTTGGACCATGAGGCATATCTGATCCCTTCACCGAACATGTCAAAAATGATATGAGGTAGTAAGTTTGTATTTATTTTAAATATTGTGTTATTTTATATTTGTCATTTTGATTATTCATGAGAGTAATTAGTAGTAACTCTAGGAAATATATTGAATTGACATTTCTGCATGGTTTCTCATTATTTATTAGTTTCTAGTTATTGTTGGCTCTTTCTATTTTATAGTTTTATTTGGTTGTATCATGTTATATATACAGGTGAATAGAGGTCTAGGAGTATTTTTATTTGAATAGGACTGCATTAGTAGAATTTTTTTTTTATTGAATATGAAATGGACAGCTCCATTGAAGTACAAGCTGAAGACAATCATGCTGGCATGAGGCAGTCCCTCTAGAAATACCAGTTTACAGAATGATGCACTGGATTGATGTGCCGGCACATCTGTGACAGCTAACCATGCTTAGCAACTATAGGATAGATTTAAAGGATGTGTTTTAACTCTAGTTAGCATGTCTGCTTTTGCTTTTTTGCATTTGTGAAAATTTCTTAAATTGATTACTTATAATCAAAATATCAGGTTCTTCTAAGGAAGCCATGGCGGTTTCTTCCAGTAGCGGAGAAGCAAGCTCAAGATAGGAGTCATCGAGTTGGATCATAAAGCTGATGAGGCACTTCAAAAATTACCATAATGTCCTTTTAAGTTTGTTATATCACCTGTGCCACTGTTTTTTTATTTTGTGTGAATTTGCATACAGATTCTATTTTATTAATTCAATTAACTCACAGAAATTTTGTTAAAATACCAATTCTATATTCATTATCTATGTATATTCCTTTCTTGAACACATGATGGAATACTACAGTGGAGATGCAGGCAACAGGTATGACTCATTAGATTGATTACTACAAGCTAATCAGGTAGTTTCAGAGATTACCATAGTGCCCTTGTATATGTTTTTGTAGCCATACTTCAAAACCTAAAAGCTCCTTCTTTGAGCTAACTGGAATTAGAGAAGCAATGACACGTGAACAACATTTGAAGATGTAAAGATAGGGTTTCAGGGCATCAATTTCATATAAGTCCCTGATTTTTGTATTGGTATATGATAGAAAGTGTTTTCAGTCCTTAAGATACACAAAGTTTACTAGTTACTGAGCATTAAGCTATATTCTCTATAAGTTGTATTATGTACTTTCTGATTTTGTATCCTATAGTTTGGAATTTTATAGGAACTGTGTGAGCATGTAATCTTATGTACAATGATATTTTTTGCTATTTTAGAGAAAATAAAATAGAAAGATAATGAATGTATCTTCAATTAAAGTTGTAATTACCACCATGATATTGTCAAATATAGTGACATAAGATTCTTTGATATAAGCAACTATAGTTTCTGGTTTCTATGAGACTTTTTGTTATTTTCTCCAAATAAAGTTGTAATTAATCTTGTGGGATTTAGTGATGTAATATTCTTTGATATACGCAATTGCAATTTTAATACATATATTTATTTAGTTATTATTTTTTAACAATTGCAACAAAATTAGTTGTTGTGAAAGAAAACAGGGAACGTTGCAAAAGAAGTTTTTGCAATCCGGAAGGCAACTAGAATAGAACAACTACAACCAATGTTGGAATGTGTTATATTGCAACTAATGCCTGTCGTTGTAACAAATTTTACCTGAAACAAAATAGTGATGCATGTAGCAAGAGAGCATCCCCATTTTTTCCTGGTGAAGTGTAGTAACCATCGTTTACATAGCAGCTAATTAAAGAGTACACTGGGAATAAAATTAATTTGGTGCCAGAGGATACCGATGATCTAAAATGTCACAAAGCTCATTGATATATGTTACCTACATATTTCAAATTCGTTACTGAATTTTTTATTTTTTAATTAATTTATCATATTTAACATAGTAACTTATCATTATTTTAAGAGAGAAATCATTCATACAGTTTATATTCTACAAGTTTTATCTGCACGTTAAAAATATTTATACTACATAAGTAAATTATTTATATCTGATTTTATAAGTGTTTATAATTAGTATAAAAAATGTTTATATTTTTTTCTTTTTCTGAATAATTATAGAAGAATTTAAGTTAAAATTTTTGTTACATAAATAAAAATATAGTTTGTAAAACTTATAATATCAATAACGTATGTTATTGCTGTTAAATATAAATATGTTTTGAAAAGCAAATATAATTAGAGTATAAATAAAAAGTGTTATTAAATGAACAATTATCACTTCTCCATATAACAGTCTACTTTTATACGAGGTTCTTACTTGTATCATGAGGAAATTCGAAAGTTGGTTGCGTGATGGATCAATTTGGGCTCATATCTCAGACAAAAGTTGCAAAAATTTTCAACGAAGATGAGGACTTGTCATATTCATGCAAACACAACGACATGTACACAACGCATGTCATATTCATGCCAAGTGCGACATTAATTAACTGTTTAACCAAATATGTTGTTTTTGTTCGGCGATGAGCGCACAACAAGCAATGGGTTGTGTGTGTTTGCATGTACTGTCCTATTTTTTTCTTGTAATATATAATTCATTATCGATTATAAATTATAGAATCGATTGAAAAAAAGTAATGCTAATTTTATTATGGATAAAAATTTATATTATGACAAAATAATCAAACTAAAATTAACGATTATGATTCATTAATTACTAAAAATTTTGTCCATAGTAAAACTGCTCAAAATGAGTTGAAAATGTATGAAATTAAAACTGAACCACATACTTAACATAATAGTAAAAGATTTTTATACAAATTTAAATGTTAGAAGAGACTTTGAAAAGGAATAAACATTGTCAAGTGCTAACTGCAGCAGCTACTTCGAGTTAATGTTGAACATAAAAAATTAATGGTATACATCATATATGAGAGGTTTCTTAATGGAGCCCACAGAGTTGATAACACACTCGTGGTCTTGTGGATTGGAGGAGGGTGGAGGCAAGATTTTTCACAATGGGGTCAATAATAAAAAACATAATTATAATAATGATTTTTATAATTATAATAATAAGTGTAATAATAATAATAGTAATAATAATAATTATATATATTTTGCATCTCTTATATATGCATTTAAATTATAAATGACGTTGTCAAATAAATGCTATTAAATAGTCGAAGTTGACAAATCTAATTAGGCCCTTGCGACGATTTAATTTGGTATCCCCTCTGCCAACTGTATCTGGGGTCCATCCTAATAAATCAGGGATCAGATAAAGCCCAGCCCAAAGACGCATATGCTCTCCTTCTTATCCTTATGCGCTGCTGATAATTAAAATGGAAACCACAGTGGTAACTCCTTTTTTTTTTAATTCCTAAACTCTTATTTATATTTTAAATACTCATATTTTTTTAAAAATATATATGTTCAATAGGAAAAGTGTATATTTTATATCGATAGAAATAAGAATTTTAAAATATATATTTTAAACTATTTAACAGAGTTTTTAACTTTAATTTTTAAACCATCATTCACAATATTACAAAGTAGTAAACGTATTTTAGACACTAGATATAAACTTTTTTAATAACAAATATAAACACCCTTTGGGTACGAGAATAATTTTTCATATGACATATGTGGCCTATAATTAAAATGTCGTACTATATATCTTTCTTAATTGTAAAATGTTACAGCTAGGAAAGACTCTTCTTTATTTACAATGAAGTTTTGGGCCAATAATTTTGATGATCTTTAATGAATTATATAATAATACATAAATTGCATAAAATTTGATACACAATCGATCTATAAGTTAAAAAATATGTTTATAATTGTTTTCTATTTTTAAATTTTTTATGAAATTTTTTGAAAATTTATTATTAAAGTTGTCAAATTATTGTTGTTAATGAATCCAATCCTATACATAGGGTATTTTCTATTTCAAAAGACAAAAAAAAAAAAATTCAATCCCGATATTTGAGAGAGCAGTACGTGGAGTGTGATGCTGTGCGGACTGATGAGGCATTTCCATTCACAAATTGACAAATAGATAAATAAATGGAGTCAACTCTGTTCCCTGCCACTTAATTTGAATAAAGAATTATTTAAATTGTTAGTGTACTTAATTATCCACGGGCCGGGCCCACGCGTTTGATGTACCGGGTACCGGCCTCTATGAATGGTTTCGCCTCATCTATTAAAATATTATTTAATACTGAAACTCATAAAAAAATGCATTCTTATTATTATTAAGGGATTATTTTAGATAAAAAATGCATTATACGGTTTACCTAAGAAAATTATTCATTTTACTGAAACTGTGCATTCTTAGGGGCAAAAATATCGTTGATCACAGCATCAATTAATACACATAGCTTGACAGTTATTAACATCATTTCTCAAATGGACCAAGTGTTTACATCGATGCCAAAAGAAAAAGAAAACAAAAATGTATTATGTTAAAAGAATGTTGTTAACAGCTTTTAGAAGTTTTCTTTTTTCTAAAAAAAAAAGAGAAAGATTCGAGTCAAATCATTCAACCTTTTAAATACTTATAATTGATCCATTATTCAGAATTTTGAGTCTAAACCTTTCATATAGAGAATATTAATTTTATCACTATATCACATATTAGCTCTTGCCTTCAAAAGTTATTTTGAATTGTAGTTAAGTGTATATTTTATTTCAAAATAAAGTATAGTCCAATCAACATAAATGTTCACTTTAATTGAAAGAGCTATGGTTTTCTTGAATGAGCATCCATTAAAATGCATCAAAATACGGAGGAAGACATTGGAGAAAGATAGCACTCCCATTAATTAAATAATCCAAAATCTAATAATATATATGATCCTATCATTAATTTTCCATATGCGTATCAGATTATCTTTCCAAACCATTTAAAGCAATTAATAATGATCTAACATCCAACTGTACGTACCGTACTTGTCAATTTATGTCAATTGCAACTTAGAAGCACCCCACATGCATGCAATACAGAAGTACCATGCACAACCCCTAGCTATAAATAGAGAGCATGAGCCACTCCATTTCTCATCCTCTACTATTACATAAACTTAAATAGTACATTACTTCATATATACATTGTGTGAAATTAAAGATCAGAAGCTAGCTAGCATGGCTTCTAAGGTTTTAGTTTTACTTTTGGCCGTCTTGGCGACCTCCTTGCTCGTCTCTCTTGTCGCTGCAGATGCCAGAGATCTGACTGAAAACACTGCACACACAGGTATCATATATTATATATATGCCCTCTTCCAAAATATCTGCCTGAATGTATTTAAGTCCTTACCTTTTTATGCTTGTTTTTTTGAATAAAAATGGAATTAACACTGAAATAAAATTAATATTTTTTCTGAAAAGTAGAAGACAGGAATGCGAAGAATGGAGAAGGGCTGGTAGATGAGAAGCACCAATACGGCGGGGGGTACCCAGGCGGGGGTTATGGTCGTGGAGGGTATGGTGGAAATCCAGGACACGGTCGTGGCGGATACGGTGGATACCCAGGTGGCCGTGGCGGCCGTGGCTGCCGCTGGGGATGTTGTCGCCGTGGGTACTATGGCGGTTGTCAGTGCTGCATGAGTGCAGAGGAGATTCCCGAGCAGGAGTACCGTCCGGAGTTCCATCACTGAAGATATTTGAAATGGTTGATCCCATTCCATTTATGTCTATGATATTGTGATTTCGGAACCATGTGATAAGTAATACAGGTGGTGTGAATGTGTGAGAGGATAGAATAAAAGTCTGAAGGACATTCCAATGTGTCCTTTTAGAATGTTTATTACTCATGGGCTTGTTAAATATTATTGTATTTGAAAAATTACAATAATAATAATATAATTATAATAACAATGTTGTGAATTAATGGAACTTTTTTCGTTGAATAATGTCCTTTATTTCGGAGATTCATGCAGCCATATGTTAAGTGTCGGAACCTATATTAAGAAACAAAATCATTTGGTACGTAAGCATAGCACATATTGTATGTGTTCAGATACGGTCAAAACACAGAATATGTGCTTAGAGATATCGTCTTTGACATACCACGTGTCATTCTTTTATAAATATCGTGTTAGGCGATCAGCACACTGGAAACAGCACCGCATTATATATTCAAGTGCATAACTGCTATGTGACATATCTAGACCCGTCTAAACATGTTTATGAAATTTTAAAAAATAACTATTATAATATACTTTTAATAGCTATTATAAGCTTATTTTAAAAAAATATTATTGTAAAAAAATTTCATTCATTCTATGAAATATTTCCTATTTTTTCCTGATTTTTTTTAATTTTATCGAATTTTTAAATATTTTTAATAATTAAAATCAGAATTTTTATTTAAAAAAATTAAAACATGTCTAAGCATATTTATGTGAGACATGCCGTTCTTAACCCCCATTGTAAAAATGTACGGCACAGTACGGCACACGCTTTATACTTGCATGCACGGCACGGCATGTCCGCCTGATACGTGCGTATCTAGTACGTACAGACACGATACGGCATAACACGTTTATAGATCCCTAGAGACAACTATCCAAAACATTTCCCTTACCAAGAGAACATCCCCATTTTTTCTGGTGACGTGTACATAGCAGCTAATTAAAGAGTACACTAGAAATAAAATTAATGAGGTGCCAGAGGATACAGATGGACTAAAATGTCACAAAGCGCGTTGATATATGTTACTTACATATTTTAAATTCGTTACACAATTTTTTATTTATTTAATTAATTTATCGTATTCAACATGGTAACTTACATATTCTTGAAAATACAGTAACTGTTCTCACTATTTGAAAAGAGAAATCATTTATGTAGCTTATATTCTATATTTTTTATCTATATGTCAAAAATATTTATACTAAATAATTAAATTATTTATATCTAATATTTTAAGTATTTATAGTTAGTTTAAAAAATATTTATTAATTTTTTTTTCTGAAAAATTATAGAAGAATTTAAGTTAAAAATTTTGTTATATAAATAAAAATATAGTTTGTAAAATTTATAATATCAATAACGCAAGTTATAAATCTTTTTATTATTAAATATAATTTTTTTAAAAAAAATATAAATATAATTAGAGTATAAATAAAAAGTGTGATTAAATGAGCAGTTATCACTGCTCCATATTACAGTCTACTTATACGCAGCTCTTGCATGTTGCAAGATGAAATTCGAACTGAAATTAATGATTATGATTCATTAACACTAAAAATTTTGTCCATAGTAGAATTGCTAAAAATAAATTGAAAAGTTATGAAATTAAAATTGAACCACATTCCTAACATAGTAATGAAAGATGTTATCTCTCTATTAAGAGATACAAATTCAAATATCATAATAGGCTTTGGAAAAGAAATAAATATCAGATATCAACGAGAGGCCTTATATTAAAAAAAGTAATAACAAAACAGTATTTATCTGAATTTTTTTCTACCTCCCTAATTTTTCTAAAATTTTCTCTTTTTTGATATCAGTAAAATAGTTATGGGAGCTGCCCTACTTAAAGAAACTCCACATCGAAAATCAACCTTTAATCAAATAATAAAAATTATATTATTCGTGTGAAATATTATGAATTCGAAATTTAAAAGAATTACTTTTTAATAAATATTTAAACTCAGATGACTTCAATCCTCATCTTTCGTTAAAAAAAGAAAAAAAAAATCCTTGCCGACAGAGATTGAGAGCAGTGGATGGGTACCGATCAGGCATTTAATTTCTGATCTCCGTTGACAAATCGACTAAAACAATAAACAGAAAAGCTTCATTTTCCCTGCCACTTTGGAAACACTTAATTATTCACGGTGGCGGTCCACACGTTTCAAAATCCTTTGGCGTTTTGGCTTATCGTTTCAAAAATAATATAATATATCAAAAATTATTTAAGTGCTTTGTATCGCAAACCTAACACGGATGATATTTTGTAGATTTAATTTATTTGCGGGAAAAACACATATAGGTTACATTCCTATAAGAGACATCCGAAGAAGAAATTAAATGTCTAAACTAATAAGAGATTTTATTTTTATGTAAACCATGTTTATCTATTATATTTTTAATTTAAATTTTATTGTCAAAATTGTAAAATAAAGGATTTTAAAGTGATTCCCTCTTTTTATATACATACGTGTGAATTACCATAAACAACACATAATTGTCTGAAAAGTTAGTGATCAAAGTAGTTGATCCCCTGGTTCAACTAATAAATCGTATACAAGAAAATATATGGAACTGTTCGGTTCAATTATGATAATATTAGTTTATTTTCAGTTGAAAGGATTTTGCATTTTTTGTTGTGCCCTTATCATGGGTGGATTTCTGTAATGCAAATGGGGTCAATTGACTCCCATATTTTTTTTTTCTCAAAATTTAATGAATTCTAAATGATTTTCCATGGATTCTTACAAGAAAATGTTATAGATGTACAATTTGACCCCATTTTTTGTGTAGAAAATCTTTATTATGACCCCGTACCTATAAACTGATAAATATTAGTAAATTAAGAACTATATAATTTTGAATTTGTAAAATAGTTGACCATCATTTATAAATTTGCTGTGTTCGCCCCTGGTTCTAATTACAAATGTATCAAAATGTACTGACACTTCGTTGGTGACATTTGGAGATAGTTATCTATCACACACTAATTAAATCATCCAAAATAAAACAAAAGCACGTTACTATTTGCCATATATGCGTATCCAGGAAAGCCCATTTATAATAAGTTCTAACCTCCAACTGTTTTGTTCAGTGTGCTAATTAATCAATTTCTATCAACTGCAACTTGGCAAGCATCATGCATATCCATGCAGAGTGACCGGTGCACCTATAAATATAGAACATTAGCCACTGCCATTCTCATCTACAACCACATAAAACTCAATTCAGTAGTTCATACATTAATTGTATCAAGATTTAAGGGTCAGAAGCATGGCTTCTAAGGCTTTGGTTTTACTTTTCACTATCTTGGCAACCTCCTTGCTCATCTCTCTTGTCTCTGCAGATGCCAGTGATTTGGCTGAGACTACACACACAGGTATACCGTATCTCTTTCAAGATATTAATTTGCTTTAATAAGTTGTTATTTGATTTTTCTTTATTATTTCATAAATCAAATGTACTGACATTGAATTAAAAATGTTTCTCTCATAAAAGACAAAAATGAAAGGAATGATGAAGGCTTGACGGATGAGAAATACCCTTATGGTGGTGGATACCCTGGTGGTGGATATGGTGGATATCCAGGATATGGCCGTGGAGGATACGGTGGATATCCAGGGTATGGCCGTGGAGGATATGGCGGATATCCAGGATATGGTCGTGGTGGGTATGGTGGATATCCAGGATATGGCCGTGGTGGAAACTGCCGTTGGGGATGTTGCCGTCGTGGGTATTACGGTGGTTGCCAGTGCTGCATGAGCAGAAATGAAATTCCCGAGCAGGAGTATCGCCCTGAGTTTCATCACTAGCTAGAGATTTCAAGTGCTTGATCATATTTTATGTAACGTCTATGTTGTAAGCTTAATTTGTCTCTACATGAAGAGTTGATTGAGGCTGTGTTTCATGATATTGTGAGTTTGGAGTTGAGTGATATGATTTGATTGAGAGTGTATTTCATGATATTGTGAGTTTGGAGTTGAGTGATATAATGTGAGAGAACAGAACAAATATATAAAGAATAGTTTTGTGTCCTGCATGGATGTGTGTTTCTCAGGGGATTGAAATGATTTAATAATAAAATGTTCTTATTTAAATGAACTTGCTTTTTGTGATAAATTTAAATGAAGTTTCTCTTTGGAACAGAATCAATGTCTGTATGTATGTATGTAGTTATCCAAATATTTTTAAAAAAATATTACAAAAAATTTTGCGTTCGAATATTTAGAAATACAGAAAAATAATACCTACAATTCACCGGCAATGTAATTTCCTATATATAACAGAACAGCCCATTGGGCTGAAGAAAGCAAAAAGGAAAAATAAAGTCAACTCGCCCAATAATGATGCACGCAGATTGAACTTACATGGCACGAGCCCATTGAAATTTTTTTTGGAAGGGGCATTGAATAGGGTTGACTCTTAATTATGCATTAATGTATTTCACCTCCCTTGCTTTTGCAATTTGCTGCTTTCTCCATTTCGTCTACACGGCAATGATTTTTATTTTATTTTTAAGAAGAGCAGCCGCCATACGACGTATATCCGCCATTTTATCTTGGGTTGTGAGAATGCCAGCCAGTGGTTTGATCTCATATTTTTGTCGTTTCATCACTCTGAGATTCGTGCGAGGTAACGATCAGGTAGCTCAAATTTCTCTTTCGCTTTTTAAAACTTCTTTAGCATTGCAGTTAGTGGAGCTAGCGCACGGCGCAATGAATTGTAATGAATGAAGGAAAACGTTTGGGAGATATCATTATTATTTATATTAATTATTTTTATTATGTAATTTATGTTTGAATATTAAACTCAAATATCATTTATACAAATAATAATTCATTTAATCTGCATAATAAAGTCGGTATCATTGTGATATTTGTATATTAGCTCCCTATTTTATTTTACTTTTGGCACTTTTTTTTATCCTCATTTATTAATTCATCTACTTATAGTATCAAATACCAACGTTTTCATGTGATTTAATATTTACTTCGTTTTAATTTTACTTCACTAGCTTATCAAATGGGGGTTAAAAAAAATTCAGAAAATTTTAAATGATTAAAGTTGAACTTCGAAAGTTGGGTTGATACTTCAAAACGATGAGATTTTCATAATCGTGCCGTATCGAGTTAACACGCCGTGCTACACGTGTATTAACCGTGTTAAACGTGTTTGATGGGGAAAAAATTCAAAAAATCGGAAAAAATTATAAAAAATTCTGAAAAATCTTAAAAAATTTTAAAAATTTTAAATATTTTAAATTTATTTGCTGCTAAAAAAAATTCACAAACAATTGGAAAAAAATTATAAAAATTTGTACAAAATTAAAAAAATTAAAAAACTTAAAAAAATCCCGCCAATAAATTACAAAATCAACGATATATTTTATTTCAAAATAAAGCATACTCTAATCAACATAAATGTTCACTTTAGTCAAAATACGGAGGAAGACATTTGAGAAAGATAGCACTCCCATTAATTAAACAATCGAAAATCAAATAATATATATGATCCTGTCATTAATTTTCCATATGCGTATCGATTATCTTTCCAAACCATTTAAAGCAATTAATAATGATCTAACATCCAACTGTACGTACCATACCTGTCAATTTATGTCAATTGCAACTTGGAAGCACACCACATGCATGCAATACAGAAGTACCATGCACAACCCCTAGCTATAAATAGAGAGCATGAGCCACTCCATTTCTCATCCTCTACTATTACATAAACTTAAATAGTACATTACTTCATATATACATTGTGTGAAATTAAAGATCAGAAGCTAGCTAGCATGGCTTCTAAGGTTTTAGTTTTACTTTTGGCCGTCTTGGCGACCTCCTTGCTCGTCTCTCTTGTCGCTGCAGATGCCAGAGATCTGACTGAAAACACTGCACACACAGGTATCATATATTATATATATGCCCTCTTCCAAAATATCTGCCTGAATGTATTTAAGTCCTTACCTTTTTATGCTTGTTTTTTTGAATAAAAATGGAATTAACACTGAAATAAAATTAATATTTTTTCTGAAAAGTAGAAGACAGGAATGCGAAGGAGAAGGGCTGGTAGATGAGAAGCACCAATACGGCGGGGGGTACCCAGGCGGGGGTTATGGTCGTGGAGGGTATGGTGGAAATCCAGGACACGGTCGTGGCGGATATGGTGGATACCCAGGTGGCCGTGGCGGCCGTGGCTGCCGCTGGGGATGTTGTCGCCGTGGGTACTATGGCGGTTGTCAGTGCTGCATGAGTGCAGAGGAGATTCCCGAGCAGGAGTACCGTCCGGAGTTCCATCACTAAAGAGATTTGAAATGGTTGGTCCCATTCCATTTATGTCCATGATATTGTGATTTGGGAACCATGTGATAAGTAATACAGGTGGTGTGAATGTGTGAGAGGATAGAATAAAAGTCTGAAGGACATTCCAATGTGTCCTTTTAGAATGTTTGTTACTCATGTGCCTGTTAAATATTATTGTATTTCAAAAATAGCAATAATAATAATAATATAATTATAATAACAATGTTGTGATTTAATGGCACTTTTTTCATTGAATAAGTGTCCTTTATTTCGGAGATTCAAAATATGCAAAGTAGATTTTGACAGGAAGCTGAAATTCCAGGAACCATATGTTAAGTCTCGGGACCTATATTAAGAGACATATAGCGTATGTCGTGTTTGATGTACCACGTGTCATGTTTTTATAAATATCGTGTTAGACGATAAATACACTGGAGACAGCACCGCACGGTATGCCAATTATACCGATACCTTGGAGTCTATCCTCATGTTTAGATTTCGGGATGCTAATAGGTTCATTGTCGGCTAGATAATCTATATAAAATTCAATGACCTTTTCGGCAACATACCCTTCAACAATACTTCAAGCAGAGACCGGCTAGAGACAGTTCCTTTTAATTGATCCGTTGTCCTCTCAAAAGGATATATGTGTCGCAAGAATGGGGGGCCACATAGTTTTATTTTTCTGACCAAGTGTACTGTTAAATGTATAATGACATCAAAAAAAGAGGGCGAAAAATATATTTCAAGCTCGTAGAGGGTCAAAATGATGTCCGCATGTAACTCGTCCAATGTTTCGGGATCGATCACTTAAAAGCAAATCGAGTTGAAGAAGAAACTCAAGTTGGTGATGTTGTGTCTAACATTTGGGGTAGAATTTGTCAAATTGCAATCGAAAGGAACTGAGTTAATAGGACATGACAATTATGTGACTTCATACCAATCAATTTCAACTCCTTAAACGGTACATTTTTGGAGATATTAGAGGAATAACCAGACAGAATCTTCATTAACTTCAAACACTTCAGCAAACTGATTTTTTTTGCTTCGATAAAGTATAATAAGCCGGAGATAGGTAAAATCATTTTTCACCTTCCTATGGTGCTAACTCCAGCCGAACCCCCCATTTTAACTATGTTTTTTCTAGCTTTAACGTTGTCTTCTGTTTTTCCTTGAATATTCAACAGTAAGCCAACCAGCCTTTCACATATGTTAAGAACATATGTGAAATTTCGAGGGTCAATGCTGAAATTAGAGAATATTCTGTCAATATTCCTCCATTCGGGAGAATCAGCGGGATGTCCGAGCATTCCATCTTCTTTTCTACAATCACCGTGTTACTGTAACAGTTTAGCGTCCCTTGGATTTGTAAAGAGACGTCGAAACCTCGGTATTATTGGCAGATACCACAATACTTTCGCTTTTGCTTTTTTTTTATTCTTAATCTAATTATCGGACTGCTTGTATCGCGAGACCTCACACTTCGGACATTTATCCAGATCACTATAATGTTGTCCGTATAGTATGCAGTTATTCGGACATGCATTAATTCTCTCGACTTCCATACTCAAAGGACACAACAACTTTTTCTCCCTATAAGACGAATCCGACAATTCATTATTTTTTAGGAGCATGTCTCGTAAATGTTCGAGTAAGGATGTAAAACTTTGATCTCTCCATCCATTTTTGGATTTTAGGATATACAATTTAAAAACAGTAGATAATTTTATAAATTTTACACAACCAGAAAATAACTATATGTTAGAGCAATTACATAAATTTTCAAAAATTTCGGGAATGTCAACAAAATATGCTCTAACATCATTCATCATTTCATTCAATTCATTACGATCCATACATTGTGTACTATCTAAATTTTCCGGATTTTCACCTCTCATTTCATACTATACATCAGTGCCCGGATCTGAAAATTCTTCCGAATCAGGTACAGTCCTACTCGACCTGGCATTAATCCATTCTTCAGGGCTCTCACCATTCCATACCCATCGGGTGTATCGTTCCTTAAATCCACTACGAATTAAATGGTCTCTCACATCTTCGACATTCCGAAATCTTCGCAAGTCCTTAAATCCACTACGTGCACGTATGTACATACTTGTAGAAACAATCTTCGCAAGTTCTGTCAAATATTCGATTGTATCCCGCTTAATTCCATACATCCAATTACTATGATCCATCTACAAAAAAAATTATTTTTAATTATGCATGCGTGCAACATTAGGTTTTAGGGTTGAACATATAAATAAGGCTTCAGGCTGGCCAACAATCTTAACCCACTCTTTGAATACTTTGTCTCATTAGTGAACATATACTATACAATTTTGTGTTTGAGAAAAATTCGACAACATTTCCCCTCAGCTCCCCGAGTACGCAAACGCACACGTGCACGTACATACATACCTGTAGAAACAATTTGGAAAAATACTGTTAAATTTTTCTCAAACACCAAATTGGCTAGCGTATGTTCACTAATCCTGAAGGGGACAATGTATTCAAAGAGCAGTACCAACGGGGACTATTCGAGATTAACCCCTATTGGGTTAATCTCGAACAGGTACTGACTTAATGGGGTATATAAGTTTCGGTGAATTGATGCTTATACGACAATACTACTACATCTCAAATGCAGCTAATAACTAATTAATGCTATATAATAATATATAATTAAAAAATAATTCACTAATTATAATTAGTGTATATAATTAATCAAATATTTACTAAATAAAAGAATTAAATTAATCTTAAAATAATAAGGAAAGGCAGAGGCTCGGATTAGGGTGTGTGAGCTGGTGCTGGTGCGTGTTGGTGGTGGGAGCTAATTTAATTCGTCGCCTCTTTGTTTTGGTGAAGTTATTGAGATTTTTGGCAAATTATAAAATGACAAAAAAACTCTCTGGGTAGCCTCTTTGTTCTGGTGAAGTTATTGAGATTTTTGACAAAGTATGAAATGACAAAGAAACTCTCTCGAAGAAAGAACTCATATATTGAGAATTTCGGAAATGGTTATTAGAGAAAAACAAGTGTTAAATGTATGCACATTCAAAAAATAAACAAACAGTCAGCGCTGGTTACGATGCAAAACAATTGCTGAAGATCTAACAGCGCTGGTTACGATGCAAAACAGTCAGCGCTGGTTACGATGCAAAACAAACAGGATCACCCAGAAGGGGATTGACAACCAAATAATGGCGCTTCCTCCAAAACCTCAACGCCCCAGGAGACACCGTTCAGCGAACAAAGTCTCCTTGACCCTTCCGACACCGGTGGCCCCAAAGGTCACCAAGAAACGGGCTCTCCAAGCCTACTAGGATGAATTGGTGGCTGAGCCAAATCTTCCCGTCTCCAACCCCTTCACATCTCTAAGGATTGTGAAAAGGAACTCTCCGACCGCCCGCATCCGGAACGTTTGGGAGGTTCCACAACCAAAACCTCGCCAAAACCAAAACTTCTCGACCGACTCGGGAAGACCCTCAGGCCTCAAACAGGCCAACCTAGGCAAGTCTCTATACGAGACTCACCAAGTTATCAAGGCGCGTAAACAACAGCGCCAAAATAAACCTCAAGCTTCTGCCTCTCAAGTCCAAGGGAGACAGGCCCATTTCCCCCGAGAATCGGGGAACCGCCCATATGAACGGGCACCAGGGACCAAACAAACATGGATCCCAAAATCTCGTCTGACCCAAACAAGCCAGACACCATCCACCTATATACAGGTGGCTAAGCCCAAAACACGGGCTACGGTCAAAACCACTGCTCTCTCGAAAAATATTGAGGGTGAAAACGTGTTTAATAGGCTGGGGTCAAAGATAAAACCCCAAGCCTCAAGCACGACTGTGTTTGACAGGCTAGGGCCAAAACTAGACCCTAAGCCATTAAAGTCAAGCAAAGGACTGGTTATCACTGTTCCTGATCAGGCCCGAAAGAAAAGGCGGGTCTCTCGTCCAGCACCATATGCTGATGACGAAGAAGAACATTTCACGGTCTATACTGTGGGGGCGTATGACGAAAGCTCCTCTGACGATCAAGAAGAACGTCATGCCACATATATGGCTGATGATGAAGAAGTGGGCCCATCCAACGACCCACCACCTAGTCGAGATGTCGAGAATGCTCATGCGGCCAGGACCAGAGCCAGGACCAAAAGAGGGCAAAAAGGGGGCCCTCCAACTGACGACGAATCAGCACACAATGAGGCAGAAATGGAAGACACTGGTGGCTCCGCGAATGATTTCGTCGCCCAATTAAAACGACAACTGTCGATACGAGAACGAGAAATGGAGGAGTATAGACAAAGGAATGAGCAAGAAATGGGAGAGCTCAGAAAGCAAAATCAAGAGGCTTTAAGCCTGATCAAGTCCTTAAGTGACTTTTTGACCAAGAAGGGGATCACAAATGAAAGGGTGGAAGATGAAGGACCCTCCAAACATACGGGACCTCAACCATCGCAACATCCAAGCTTGAGAGACCCCGACGGTCACAAAGAAGACCTCCCATGTGGAGGAGAGAGCTCTCGAGTCAATATTGCTCGGGGCTCCAATACTCGCACATATACTAATGAGAATCAAGGATTGACTAAAAAGGAGATCCAAGAGATAATTAGTCAACAACTTCAAATGGCGGGCGCAGGATTTACCGTCTCACCCTTGAAACGAACGGGGAGGCCGTATCTAGCCGATTACGACGCTATACCTTACCCAAAGGGGTATATAGTCCCGAAGTTTAAGTCCTTCTCGGGAGAGGGTGTAAAAGACGCAAACCCAGATCAACACTTGGCCCATTTCATGGCCTCGTGTGGGAATACAGGGAGCAATGATGCCTTGTTGCTACGTCAATTCCCGCAAAGTCTGACGGGTCCCGCTTTCGAATGGTACTACTCATTAGAAAATGGGAGTATCAAAACGTGGGATGACATGACTGATGCATTCAGGGCAAAGTTCGCGGTCATGACTGACAAAATCAGCATTGCGGACTTGGCCAATACCAGGCCCCAGAAGAATGAGAAAGTTCTGGAATACATTAGTCGCTGGCGAAACCTCAGCATCAGGTGTGATCGCCCGATAACCCAAAGGGAGGCGGTCGAACTAATACTCAGGAACGTTGACAACTGGATGACACCTTTCTTAGGGATAGCCAAAATTACGACATATCAGGATTTGATAAACTGTGTGTCCAGGCTAGAAAATGCACCTCCAAATTCATGGCCAAACTACTCGGGTCAGAGATTCCAAAGAGGAGGGAAGGCCGAGGCCAAGGTAGCCAGTACAAGCAAATCCGGCGGCAAAAATACGACCGCTAATGTCAACACTGTGAACAATGGTGGCTCGTCAAATAAAAATGACGGCGGCAGCAGTGCAAAACCCGTATATGGAAGCGGACAACCTCTTAAAAGTCTGGAAGAATTGAAAGGCAAGCCTTACTCATTTAAAAGAGATAAGGTCGCACGACTTTTCAAAGATGCCTTGAAGGACGGGCTCCAATTACCCAAATGTAAACGGCCCGCTGATATGGAAAAATCCAGTGACCCGAACTACTGTCCATATCACAGAGTACTTGGGCACCCCATAGAAGATTGCTGGGTGTTCAAGGACTGGATAGAAATGAGGTATAAGAATGGCGAAATAACTCTGGCTGATAGTATCCTCCAAACGCCAGCCCCACATGAGCAGGTGAATGCGGTCTCTCATATAGAGATCAATATTGAGGATTCTTCAGCGGAACCTTGGAGTATCCATCTGTCCCGGAAAGCAAAGAAACTCCTCAAATCCATTCAGAAAGAACCAGGTATTTTGTGGAAGAATGATGTAACTCCCATTATCCCTGAACCACCAAGAAAATCGGTGGCCTTCTACAAGAAAGCGAACAAAAATGGCAGCCGCAAACGGGACAAGAAGCCAGTAAAGCCAAAGAAGTATCCGAAAAAGTCAGAACTCCAGAAGTACATTGATGCGCTCGAAGAATACGAACAAGGTCAACCGATACCGGCCATGCTTCGAGACTTCATTCCTAAACGAATTCTCAACAAATTAATGGGTATAGTCGATGAAGACGAAACCACAGATGAAGGAGATGAGTTCTGGGATGAAGAATGCTGTGTCATCACCCACGTAGAAACTCATGAGGTGAGTGAGTCAGAAGACTCTGATACTCTCCCTTGTCGAGAGGAGCTTTATCTCAACGAGCTTCTCGGGCAAGTTCATCATTTTATGAATGGTAGCAAAAAGACAACCAGCATAGACTCAAAGTCGACAATTCGGAAATTCAAACCCGAAGGCATAAAAGGGCTAGTGGAAGACATGCCCTGTCGAATGAGAAAAGAATGCGAGAAGGGACCTGAAATGAATGGGTTCCTTAGAGTTGGATTTACCCGAGACGAGGGAAACTCATCTTCGGGGCGCCCGAAAGAGGACATGGTGATCATAGTTTCTCATGGGCATCAATCCAGAAATGAGGCATTTCGGCCAGGTCAAGCCCGAAGGAAACCTCCCAATGTCTTTTTAGTAAACATAGAAGACAAAGAAATGCTGGAAATCATAGCATGGCAAGATTGCGGCCACGAAGAAAGGCTGACGATCGAAACCACAAGTGAGGAAAGAGGTGGCGAGTCTCAGGCCGTTTCTACTCAAGCCAGGAATATCTCCGTTGTGAACCCAAGGAGAGGGTCAATAAATCCTGAGTCAAGGAAAGAGGGTAGGCCCGTCGACGGCCGAAAACGCTCTTTTAAAATAGAGAACAGGGAGGAAGGGCAATCAAATCCTCACAAATACACCCGTTCCGCGCCTAACCAAAAAGAATGGTGCCATGCAATACATCATAATAGCGATTCTGAAGAAGACGCACACTTTCCCGGGAGTCTATTTTATCCCGAAGAAGGTAATGAGGCCACTACCTCTGAAAAGGAAAAGACAGAATGTCAGGTCGTTCTGCGTTCGGGCACCTACATCCCTGAACGTCAACCTCCAAAGGAGTCTGACCGAAATGTCGCGAAGACCAAAAGTACAAGCAAAGAACCAGAAAATGGCCTACCCACCCGTGAAAAGTCAAAACTCACGGTAGGAGATTACAATGTGCTGGCGCATCTCCGTAAGATCCCAGCCTTGCTTAGTGTCTTTGATGCATTGATGATGTCGAAGGATATGCGCGACATATTAATATACGCGCTCCAAAATCCTGAGCAATTCCAGGCCTACTTTGCTGAAAAGCAATCACATGAGACGGCATACGTCAACAGCCGTTCAACGGGTATCCATTTCACTGATGAAGACCTGTTGACTGGCACCGCCGATCACAACCGGCCGTTGTATGTAACTGGCGACTGTGAGGGGCAAAGATTGAATCGCATTTTGGTCGATTCGGGGTCATCGATAAACATTATGCCCTTGAGGATCCTGAAAACCCTAATGCTGGATACCAAACCATTGTCGAATGAGAAAGTGACCATTCATGGGTTCAATCAACATTCGCAGAAAGCCATGGGTGCGGTGACCCTAACACTCCAATTCGGGGGCCTGATAACCTCGACCAAATTTTATGTCATTGACGCCGATACGTCATACAAGGCCTTACTCGGTCGCCCTTGGCTGCATGAAAACCGGGTGGTACCATCAACTCTTCACCAATGCATGAAATACATGAAAGACGGAAGGCAAAAAAGGATAAATGGGGACATCAAGCCGTTCGGGGTCCATGAAATTGGCCTTAGCGACGCCCGTTATTTCTTAACGCAGGAGGAGAAGGATCAGCATAAAGCGCTGATGGAGTCTCTAAGCTCCGTCTTACAAGGAAATGGCTTGGAAATGCAAACAAGCCAAACCAAATCCACGCCCAATCTGGTGTCATCTCATGATAAAAAGGCACCAACTTTGAGTAATAAACCCATTTATGGGTTGTCCTCTGATGAAGAGGAAGACAAGAAGGAACGAGTGTATGGTGTCACTCCCTTATTTGGCGCCTCTTCTGATGAAGAAGATGAGAAGATCTCGACGCGCCGGGTTATCCCGCTATACGGGGCCTCAACAGACGATGAGTCAGAAGAGGAAGCTCCTATAGATGGAGAGGTGTATGAATCGGAAAGTGGATCAGAAGAAGAAATCCTATTTCACGTCAAACCGACATACAACTTCGAAACTGACGAGAGCCATGAATCGTCTTTAAGGGTTGAAAAGGTACCCGAAAGACATTACATGGACCTTTCTCCCAAAGAAGTGAACCAAATCCAGAAGTTGCGGACGTTTGTTGTTCCTTCTAAGGTCGAACGCTTGCCAGGGAAGACGGTCACTCATAGACCAATCAGATTCTACAAAATCGATGCAATCAATCCTGGTGATAACGCCCTGATCCACGAGTGGAGTGGCTTATTGTCAGAAGACTCCGATGACGGGGAAGTCAATATCGAGGCGTCCCGGTATTTCGGGAAGAATCAGGGCCAACTGATGGAAAAGGCCCGGTGTCCTCAAACCATATCAAAATCCAAGATGTATTACTTTGAAAGACTATGGAATGGCTCAACTAATACGGTCAGGGGCCTTGATGACAAGATCAAATACACCCGCGGTTTGGGATACAACTCTGAGTCAGAAGAAGACGGGGATCCCGACGAACGGTGTCGAAGTTTCTTCAAGAACCGCAGAGTTACCTGTTATATGGTATCTGAGGAGCCAGAAGAAGAAGACTTCATCCTGGTGGCTAAAAACGCACCAAAGGAGTTGGAAGACGGCGCGCCAAACACCATTGACGAGTTGGTGGAAGTTAACCTCGGGACAGATGAAGACCCCAGGCCAACCTTCATAAGCGCATCCCTTCCTCAAGAGAAACGGGAACCCCTGAGGGCCTTGCTCCAAGAATATGTTGATTGTTTCGCATGGAGCTATGAAGAAATGCCAGGATTGGATCCCAAAGTTGCGGTCCACAAACTCAAAATTGACCCGAGTATAAAGCCGGTCAAACAAGCACCACGACGAATGAGAATAGAACTCGAGGAAAAAGTCGTGGTCGAAACCAAGAAGCTTATCGATGCAGGCTTCGTACGGGAAGAAGAAACTCCCGATTGGGTGGCTAGCATTGTCCCCGTGAAGAAGAAGAACGGGCAAATACGCATATGCGTCGACTTTCGGGACCTGAATAAAGCCTGTCCCAAAGATGACTTTCCTTTACCCGTGACCGAAATCATCATCGACCATACCTCGTCCTATGAGGTATTCTTCTTTATGGATGGGTATGCGGGGTATAACCAAATTAAAATGGATGAAGAAGACCAAAAGCACACGGCCTTCCGCACTCCGATGGGCATTTATTGTTATAAGGTTATGCCTTTTGGCCTAAAAAATGCCGGGGCCACATACCAGCGAGCCATGACAAAAATATTTGACGATCTAATTCATAAGATTGTCGAATGCTACGTGGACGATTTGGTCGTAAAGGCGACATCCTATGACGAGCATCTCAGAAACCTCAAAGTCGTGTTCGACCGCCTGAGGCAACACGCGCTGAAGTTAAACCCGTTAAAGTGCGCCTTTATGGTCTCGTCGGGGAAATTTCTTGGGTTTGTCATTCGACACCGAGGGATCGAAATAGACCCGAGTAAAATCAAGGCAATACAAGAATTGCCGCCACCCAGGAACCTTAAAGAGCTTCGCTCGCTTCAAGGCCGCTTGGCATACATCAGGCGATTCATAGCCAATCTATCGGGTAAGATACAACCTTTCACCCGATTGACCAAGAAGGATGTCCCGTTTAAATGGGACGAAGCTTGTCAACAAGCCCTGAACGACATCAAGGGCTATCTCCTCAAACCGCCAGTACTAGCCGCTCCAATACCAGGAAAAGAGCTGATACTGTACACAACGGCCTTGGATGGATCTCTCGGGGCCTTATTAGCGCAAGAAAATGAACAAGAGAAAGAAAACGCCCTCTATTATTTGAGCCGCATGCTGGTAGGGGCGGAATACGCCTATACACCGATTGAAAAGCATTGCCTGGCATTGGTGTTCGCCGTGAAGAAGTTGTGACACTACATGATAGCCCACAGGGTCATCCTCATCTCAAAGATTGACCCCTTAAAATATCTCATGACGAGACCCATGCTTACAGACAGGTTGGCAAGATGGGCCATAATCCTGACCGAGTTTGATATAACTTTCGCGCCACAAAAGGCCATAAAGGGGCAAGCGATGGCTGATTTCCTAGCGGTCCATCCAATACCCGACGACTCTCCTTTGGCATGCGAATTTCCAGATGAAGAAGTCTTTCATATCAAAGATGAAACCCCAAGTTGGGAAATATACTTTGATGGGGCATCATCAATACGGCCCACCGCGGGCCCAAACATCCCGCAAATACGAGCCGGGATAGGCTTACTCTTCGTAACACCAAAAGGAGGAATCATGCGTCATGCCTTCGCATTGACCGAGCCTTGTACAAATAATGAGGCTGAATATGAAGCGCTCATAGCCGGGTTAGAGCTTGCGTTGAATATAGGGATTAGAAAACTCTATGTGTTTGGTGACTCCCAATTGATAATAAATCAAATCACCGGAGCATACAAGGTACTAAAACCAGAATTGGTAAAGTATCATGCTAGGGTTTTAGAGTTAATAGACGAAATTTCTGAAATCCTATTCAAGAAAATCTCAAGAGCCACAAACGGCAAAGCTGATGCACTCGCTCGGGTGGCTAAAGAATTAGGCGAGCCCGATGACGAAAATGTGCAAATTGTTGTCAAAAACCGACGACCCCTGTCCTCGTGCTTTACGGGGACCAAAGATAAAATCCAGGTGGCTATGGCCGAAGAAATGGAAAGTGACCTGGAAGATGTCATGGTGACTCAGCCAAATGACGATTGGCGCCAACCTTTCGTCGAGTACTTCAAATACGGGATTCTCCCGAATGAGAAATCAGCGCGAGAGCAACTCAAAAAGAGAGCGCTTCGTTACGCTTATGTCAATGACACCCTATACAGGCGATCATACGACCTAATGTGGCTTCGCTGTGTGTCAAACCCAAAAGTCCACCAAATCATGAAGGAAGTTCATTCGGGTTTATGCGGAGCACATCAACCGGGACCCAAAATGCGGCTTAAGATAAAGCGCATGGGCTGTTATTGGCCCACCATGGCACGTGATTGTATCGAGCATGCCAAGAAATGTCATATGTGCCAAATATATGGTACGTTCATACATCAACACCTAAACCCGTTACACCCGACTGTGCCATCCTGGCCGTTTGATGCATGGGGTACCGATGTGGTTGGGCCCATTGACCCACCTTCCTCCAAGGGTCATAAGTTTATCTTGGCTGCGACAGACTATTTCACCAAATGGGCTGAGGCAGTCCTGCTTAGGGAAGTGAAGGCAATCGATGTCGTGAATTTCTTCAAAACCCATATCCTATACCGATTTGGGACCCCGAGGAGAATCATTTCCGATAATGGGGCCGCATTCAAAAGTGCCAAAGTATACGCACTTGCAGAAAAGTTCAAAATTGATTGGAAATATTCTTCCATATACAACCCCAGGGCAAATGGTTTAGCAGAGGCCTTCAATAAAACCTTGATAAAAATCATGAAAAGGACGTTGAAAGGAAATCAGCGCGACTGGCATGAAAGGCTACAAGAAGCACATGTCGAACCCCCACTCAAGCGACGCCATATTCCCTGGTGTTTGGTGTCGAAGCTATTTTACCGCTTGAGGTGGAACTCCCGTCCTTAAGGGTGGCGCTCCAGAATGAAATGTCGTTAGATGAGCAGAAGCGACTCATGCTCGACGAACTCGACGCTATGGACGAAAGGCGAATCATAGCCCAACAAAACTTGGAAATATACCAAGCAAAGATGGCACAGGCCTATGACAAAATGGCCCGCCCAAGAACTTTTCGCCAAGGAGAATTGGTGCTTGTTCTCCGAAGGCCCATAATCGGCCGGCATGTCGGCCCGAAATTTTCACCTAACTGGGAAGGCCCATATGTGATTGAGAAGGTATTTGACGGAGGCGCATACCAACTCATAGATCATAAAGGCGAAAGACCGTTGCCTCCTATAAATGGGCGGTATCTTAAAAAAAAATAATACCATGCATAAATCGATACACCAAGAAGAAAGGTGGCTAAATCCATACACTAAGAAGAAAGGTGGCTAAATCCATACACCCAGAAGAAAAGGTGGCTAAACCCATACACCCAGAAGAAAGGTGGCCAAACCCATACACCAAGAAGAAAGGTGGCCAAATCCATACACCAAGAAGAAAGGTGGCTAAACCCATACACCCAAAAGAAAGGTGGCTTAAGTCCCGGGATAAAAGGATGCTTATCCATGTCCCGCCGGGTACAAATCGGCCTTGTCGCCTTGAGCCGTTAATCAAGGGACGTGAATGGTGTCCACTGAAGAAATACCACAAACAAAGCTGTCCCATCGGGCATAAATCGGCCTTGTCACCTTGAGCCGTTAATCAAGGGACGTGGATGGTGTCCACTGAAGAAATACCACAAACAAAGCTGTCCCATAGGGCATAAATCGGCCTTGTCGCCTTGAGCCGTTAATCAAGGGACGTGGATGGTGTCCACTGAAGAAATACCACAAGCAAAGCTGTCCCATCGAGCATAAATCGGCCTTGTCGCCTTGAGCCGTTAATCAAGGGACGTGGATGGTGTCCACTGAAGAAATACCATAAACCAAAATGTTTCCCCCGGGCACAAATCGGCCTTGTCGCCTTGAGCCGTTAATCAAGGGACGTGGATGGTGTCCACTGAAGAAATACCGTAAGCTAAAATGTCCCATTTGGGCAAAAATCGGCCTTGTCGCCTTGAGCCGTTAATCAAGGGACGTGGATGGTGTCCACTGAAGAAATACCACAAACAAAGCTGTCCCATCGGGCATAAATCGGCCTTGTCGCCTTGAGCCGTTAATCAAGGGACGTGGATGGTGTCCACTGAAGAAATACCATAAACCAAAATGTCCCCCCGGGCATAAATCGGCTTTGTTGCCTTGAGCCGTTAATCAAGGAACACATGTGGTGGCTAATATAAGAGCCACCAAAACCTCTGGCAGGCCAAAAAGAAAGGTTTTGTCCACATCGTCGGATGAAGTCGGTGCCCGAACTATGGGGCCACTAAAGCGGAGAAAATGGTTTTGGTATTTGTGCCTCCAATACAATTATCACTGTGTTTGCCCGTTTGATACAGAATAAATATGAAAATGGGTAGCGTTACGATTTGTCGCTTTAAACAAATCATTGCTGAATAAAACATTGCCTTATTAATTAATAGTAAGGCAGAGTATTGAAGGCATAAATAAAAAGCCCTATAATAAATGAAACCTTCTTATCCTTATGATAAGGTGGGATAATTTATCAGGGCGAAATTCCACTCCAAATATATAAACATGCGTGGAGAATGAGTGAAATGTGAGGATTCCACACTTAATAATGAGTGGAGAGAATAGAGAGAATCCATATTTAAAATGGTTTTGCCAATTTGTACCATAAACAATTGACACTGGTATGTTCATCTGACCAGTCATAAAGAGATGAACAGGCTTTTTATTTTGTGCCTAACAAAATAACAAAATACCAAAAATACTGATAATAATATAAACTTTCCCAAAACACATATCTAATCCATACACCATACTAGAAAACATAAATTTCTCAAAATAAGTGACTAAAGCCATGTCCAAAACAAACGAAACACCAAAAAAAGAATATATATATAATAAATACAAACAAACCCACCCAAATAAATGAATAAATAAGAGGGGAGCGATGCAAGGTTCCACCAAATAAATAAATAAAGGAGAGAAAATGTAAGGTTCCTTCAAATAAAATGACTTTGATATTTGTGTCTTTAATACAATTACCACTGGGTTCGTCCATTTGATACAGAATAAATATAAAAATGGACAAGTGTTTGCAATTTGTCCCTTTAAAACAAATTGCTGCCTAACGAAAGGATTATTTCATTTTTTTATGATGAGATAGACCTTTGAAGGCAATTCCACCAAATAAAATTGAGTGGAGAATGAGCGAAAGTGAGGATTCCACACCAAACCTATAAAATGAGCGGAAAGAATGCGAGAATCCACTTCAAAATGGTTTTGCCAATTTGTACCATAAACAATTGACACTGGTTCGTTCATCCGACCAGTCATAAAGGGATGAACATGCTTTATATTTTTGTGCTTAACAAAATAGATTGTAGCATTTTGTACGGACCAACTGCGAAAACCTCGACAAATCATGCTACAATCAAAACCAAGCCAAACATGCTAAAACCAAAACAAACCCTGGGCTTTGAAAGCTGATGAAATTCATGTAAGCCCCAACCATTTAAACCAAATCCCAAATCATGCTTAAACTTGGGCTTTGAAAGTTGATAAAATTCATGTAAGCCCCAACACTTTATATCAAACCAAAACCAAACCTACATATGCCAAACATGCTGAAGCAAAATCAAATTTATGGAAGCCAAACATGTCGAAGCAACCAAACCTGCAGACGCCAAACATGCCGAAGCAACCAAAAATGCTGAAGCAGAACCAAACCTCTGAAAACCAAAATTGCCGAAGCAACCAAACCTGCGAAGGCCAAATATGTTGAAGCAAAACCAAATATCAAAGATAAACCAATCAAATTAGAAGGCTTACATGCTGTAAACTAATTTGGTGCACCAGAGCAGGCCCTTCAGCCTCTACGGTCTTCATGACCTGCTCTGGTGGGTGGCTCTTTGTTTGCTGTCAAAAAAAAAAATAAATAAATAAATAATACCAAAAATACACACAAGTTAAAATACATGAAATTAACCAATATGATTTCATGTGATTTAATGCCGAAATTTAAAATTACGAAATTATGCCCAATTTCGTAATTCACCACATACGAAATTTATTTCTTGGAATTAAGAAACAATTCCATGAAATAATCATGCCAAATATTAAATCATGAAATTATGTTCAATTTCATGATTTATCACCTACGAAATTTATCTCTTAAAATTAAGAAATAATTTCATAAAATAATTATTATGTGAGATTAATGCCTAATCTCATATGATACACAATGATGAAATGAAATTAATGCCTAATTTCATTCCAAAAATACCAAAAACATTCTTAAAAATCATAGAAAGGCATCCTATGATTTTACAATAATTTTCATGATTTTATTATAAACAATTTCATGAAAAAATAATTTAGAAATGAGAAAAGACAAATAAAATAGCAGTTGGAGACAATTTTGTGTGCAACTTGGGGGACAGAACACACTTGGGTGCAAATTGGAGCCCTCATGCAAAAAACAGAGGAGAAGAATTTGCTCTCCAACAGCAAAAAAAAAAATTAAAGAAAGCAAGGTACTCTAGGTGTATGTGCTCCCTACTTATTTCTACTTGATGGGTACATTGGTTCATATACACCGGGTCCATGTGACACTTGGAAATGGGTTGTGTCTCATTTAATATGACATATGGGACCCCTACATTCTTTCTCACTTACATTTGGGCCCCATCCGAAAATTAAAACAGAAAAAAAAAGGGAAACAGAGGAGGGTCTGCCGCTGGACCCCACATGGCAGACCCTTCTTCTTCATTTCTTCTTTTCTGCACAGTGGAGTTCGGCCAGGGGCTGGCCAGCAGCGGGGCAGCGACTCCGGGCGTCTCGCGGCGATTCCTCTTAGCCCCGGGTAGAGCTCGGCGAGGAGAGTTTGGGGAAGCCGTCAATTTCAAAAATAGATGAATGAACGGGGAGAAATCGGGTACGAAAGTTATCTCGGTGAAGAGGCCAAATGAGCAAATTGGCGACCAATAGCTCAAATTGAATGGTCTTAGAGCATCTCAAGGGTGTCACGATGATGTTCAAAGTGTATATTTAAGGTTTGAAACGCTCAATTAATGGGACCACCGACTCACATTCGGGTGTAAACCGAAAAAATCTTAAATTGGCAAAATTAAGATGTGAGAGTTTGGAAAATGCATAAAACATGTAAATGCAACATGTTTGAGACCGGTTGACACGATAAACAAGTGTTAGAAAGGCTTCAATTTAATTGGAACACGTTAAGCCTCAAACCGCCACCGAGAGACACCAAACCGTGCCTTGGATGCTCATTTCTGAGAGCCAGCGCACCAATACACGTGTTAGGCTATGATAGGTGAAGCATCTCTGCGAAAGAAACAGAAGGAATCTTCCAGAAATGAGCTGTTACACCTCTTGAGCCCGGTTGGCTCAATTTCGGCCATACGATTAATTCAACGCTCTAGATCAAATTAGAGCTTCCCTGGAGTGTTGCCCTAGCTCTTGGGTTATAAATAGACCCCCAGAGAAGAGAAATCAGGAGCCAATACCCCCCCCCCCCCATAAGCTCAAGCTTGGCCAAAGCCTTGCCCAAACCGAAATCAAGCCTTAAACCCTCTTCTCTCCAAATAAAGCTCTGTTAGAATAGTTGTTGTAATTGATTGAGACACAAAGGGGCCAAGCCTTGAGCTTGGCTTGGTCTCAATTGAGCTCTAGGGGCTAGTCTCACCTTGATGGGTGAGATAGTCAAGCTTTCGGGTTGGAGATGGTGCACATGTGCCTCTTCCCTTACCGAGCTCAATTGGTGACCAAGCATGAATCTCATGTGCTTACTTATGCGTATTTTCTATGAAATTTGATAAACACACGATAACCGATCGGCACATGTTGATTTGGTTCAATAGGGATGGGCACTTGTTCATACCCTCTTTTCAAACCCTGTGCACATGTGCAGTGGTTATATAAAGGCTCAAAACAGCTTAATACAAGCCGTTATGCCGCCAAATTTCATAGAAAATAAAACCCCCCATGTTTATGTGATGTTATATGTTGATATGTTATGTTAAATGCAATATTATATGAAGTTTTGATCAAATTTGGTTTTTTATCTCTCCTTGATCTTTTATTTTGCATTTTAAACATGTTTGGATGCTCAAAATCATATTTGAGTAAAAGAAAAGCAATAAATATGCATGCTGATCTGATTCCAGCAAAGGGGCATTTCTGTCCAGTTGAGAGATCAGTCCATATCTCTCAATCTGGTTGTCTATTTTTCATAAAATTTCACAGACCTGTAGAGCAGGTTTATATTAACTTACATTTCGAATTTTATAATTTTTGGAATTTTCTGTGAATTGTTATGATTTTTCAAATCTCATCAGTCCAAAAAAATCTCAAAAGTCAACTGATGGTCAAACACCAAACTCAACATCCAAAAAAAAAAAAACTGATTTAAATAAAAAATATAGCCTGATAAAAGGGTGATTGTTTATTTGATTTGGATTTTTTTTTAGTTAATTAGGATGTGTGAATTGCTTGGAAAAATAAAAAAAAAAGAAAAAAACAGAAAACAGAACTGGCACAGATCTGGCATGTGCCTTATCTGGCCAGTTCAAAGATCAGCTAATATATCTTGATTTACTCACCCATTTGATCTGAAATTTTGCAAGAATATAGAGTATGTTTTCATAGACATGTTCCCAAAATATCATATTTTTTTGAATTTTCTGTGATTTTATATGAATTTTTAAAGTTGGGTCTGTCAAAAGGAAAAAACTGGGTTGGTTCTGTTTTTCCTTTTCTGTTTTTTTTTTCCTTTCTGATTTTTTTCGTTTTTTTCTCCAGAAATAAAAAATGGTGAAATTGACCACTCAAATATACTGAAACATGGTTAAATATATTTTTAAAAGAATCAATTGAAGAAAAAACAAGGATAGATGCACGAATTTCCAATCGGTACCAAATCCGTTGGAGCCTATTCGGTACCGGTCGGTGAAACTCACATATTCAGAGATTTAAATTAAAATTAAATTTCACAACTTGTTTGTCATGTTCTAACGACGCTACAGCTCGAAGGAATTGAACCAATTTGACAAAACGAGCTCAAAATCGACAAAAAACCGATTCCCCACGAGTTTCCAGCCCTAGCCGAACTGGTGGTGCTATTTCCGGCGATCGCCGGAGCTAGTGGCCCCGAGACCAAGACAGTAGTGTTCTCCTCCCCGAGACGACTCCGGTGGTTCCCCCCCGATCGACGATCCGACGCCGGCAGAGCTCCGATCAAGCAAGAATACGAATATTGATGCATATGAAAGTGTGGATATTGATGAAATTTGAACTCAAGCATATGGGAGGGAAATCGCACGGATCTTGATGCCATCCGACAGCCCAGAAAAATTCAAAGTTTGGATCTTGATGATCTAGCTTTAAATCAAAGGCTCACATTAATCTGTTTCAAAAAAAAATAGATTTTAAATATTAAATAAAAATAATTCCTTAAGACCAAAAATCATGAAAAATACATCAAAAATCATGGTTTCATTTGAAGATATTTTTGAAATAATAAAAAGTCAATTTTGATTTTATTTTTATTTTAAGAAAAATTCAAAACATATAAAATGCATATCATCTTGTACAAATATTTTCTTATATTTTGATAAAACAAATCAAAATATTCAAGATACTCAAATTATTTATATTTTGATAAAACAAATCAAGATATTCAAAATACCCAAGTTATTTATATTTTGATAAAACAAATCAAAATATTCAACATACCTAAATTATTCATATTTTGATAAAACAAATCAAAATATTCAAAATACCCAAATTATTTATATTTTGATAAAACAAATCAAAATATTCAAGATACTCAAATTATGTTATACTTTGATAAAACAAATCAAAATATTCAAGATACCCAAATTATTTATATTTTGATAAAACAAATCAAAATATTCAAAATAATCAAATTATGTTATATTTTGATAAAACAAATCAAAATATTCAAAATAATCAAATTTTGATAAAACAAATCAAAATATTCAAAATAATCAAATTTTGATGAAACAAATCAAAATATTCAAAATAATCAAATTATGTTATATTTTGATAAAACAAATCAAAATATTCAAAATAACCAAATTATGTTATATTTTGATAAAACAAATCAAAATATTCAAAATAACCAAATTAGTTATATTTTGATAAAACAAATCAAAATATTCAAAATAATCAAATTATGTTATATTTTGATAAAACAAATCAAAATATTCAAAATAATCAAATTATGTTATATTTTGATAAAACAAATCAAAATATTCAAAATAATCAATTTATGTTATATTTTAATAAAACAAATAAAAAAATATTCAAAATAATCAAATTATGTTATATTTTGATAAAACAAATCAAAATAATCAAAATAGTCAAATTATGTCATATGTTGATAAAACAAATCAAAATATTCAAAGTGATCAAGTTATGTTTTGATAAAACAAAATCAAAATATTCAAAAATGATTAATTTATGTTATAAAACAAATCAAAATATTCAAGATACCCAAATTATGTTATATTTTGATAAAACAAATCAAAATATTCAAAATCACCAAATTTTCTTATATTTTGATAAAACAAATTAAGATATTCAAAATGACCCAACTATGTTATATTTTGATAAAACAAATCAAAATGTCCAAAATGACCAAATTATGTTATATTTTGATAAAACAAATCAAAAATATTCAAAATAATCAAATTATATTATGTTTTGATAAAACAAGACAAAATATTCAAAATAACCAAACTTTGTCATATTTTGATAAAACAAATTGAAATATTTAAAAATATGCAAATATGTCCAAATCTTTGACCAAACATGTCAAATATGCAAATAAACCCAAGTATTTCCAAATATTTGACCAAACATGTCAAATATGCAAATATACCCAAGTATTTGACCAAATATGTCAAAAATGCAAATATGCCCAAACTTCTGACCAAACATGTCAAATATGCAAATATGCCCAAACTTCTGACCAAACATGTCAAATATGCAAATATGCCCAAACTTTTGACCAAACATGTCAAATATGCAAATATGTCGAAATCTTTGACCAAATATCCCAAATATGCAAATATGTCCAAACTCTTGACAAAATATGTCAAATATGCAAATATGTCCAAATCTTTAGCCAAATATGCCAAATATGCAGATAAGTCCAAAACTTTGTAAAACATATCAACATATCAAATCATATCAAATCATGTTTCGAGAACGTTAAACGGGCAGTGCGCTTCAGGTTTAACGTACCTCATTTTGGAAATCGATAAAGAATTATACGTTCCCAATTCTCCAAATTTCTCAGGTTTCGAATTGGCATAGCGCTTCAGATTCGAGATTTGGAAGGTCAATAGACTGTTTAGGACGATACGCCCTTGTCTTTGACATGTGCCTTTATAGAGATTAAACATCTCTGGTTCTTCGAGTATCGAGTTGGCAGTGCGCTTCATATTCGAACTCCGTGAGATCAATAGGATTATACGTCCTCGATCTCTGATTTATGAGAAATTATACGTTTCTCTGACTTTAGATCATACGTCTTTAGTCTTATTATCAAAAGTTATATCTTTTGTTTATTTTAAACATGTATTATAAAAAAAAGAAGGAAGAAATAAAGCCACAAATCTGATCCATATATTTTAATTAGTTTAGCCCATTAATCAGAGGTTCCCGAGGCGAGAGCCGGGGTAATTAACGGCGGGGGCTTGCGCACGTCGGAAAATAAAAGTTCCCACAATCACCTAAAGAATAAGTCCTTGAGCGCACAAACACGCACAGGGATGTACATGCACCTTTTTCCCCCGTGAGCGAGGACGCCGATGCCTCGCGCGTGGGCCGCGAAAAAGGGCCGCACAGGTTCTGGCACGCTCGGTGGGACTCACTTTTCTCCTCTCATCTCTTGGGCTAAGATAATTAAATATATGGATTAAGTAAACAAAATAAGTAGATAAAATTTTACATGAAATATGGCTAATTGATTTGTGGAGTTTATGTTTCAGGAAATGATGTCTGGTGTGAACTCTCCTTTTGCGATAGCCGTCCCCGTCTCCCTCAATGAGGCAGGCCACATGGTGTTCTCGTTTGGGGACTTTCCCCAAATGATTGTTCTTCCTCCTACTCCACCATCACCGACACCAACTCTGGTCGAGGACGAAGACCATGAAGTCTCCTTCAGGATCACCCAGAAGGGGATTGACAACCAAATACTGGTGCTTCCTCCAAAACCTCAACGCCCCAGGAGACACCGTTCATCGAAGAAAATCTCCTCGACCCTTTCAACACCGGTGGCCCCAAAGGTCACCAAGAAACGGGCTCTCCAAGCCTACCAAGATGAGTTGGTGGCTGAGCCAAATCTTCCTATCTCCAACCCCTTCACATCCCTAAGGATTGTGAAAAGGAATTCTCTAACCTCTCGCATCCGGAGCGTTTGGGAGGTTCCGCAGCCAAAACTTCGCCCAAACCAAAATTTCTCGACCGAGTCGGGAAGACCCTCAGGCCTCAAACAGGCCAACCTAGGTAAGTCTCTATACGAGACTCACCAAGCTATTAAGGCGCGTAAACAACAACGTCGAAACAAACCTCAAGCTTCTGCCTCTCAAGTCCAGGGGAGACACGTCCATTTCCCCAGGAAATCGGGGAATCGCCCACATAAACGGGCACGAGGGACCAATCAAATGCGGGTCCCAAAACCTCATCTGACCCAAACCACTCAGGCACAATCCACCTATATACGGGTGGCTAAGCCTAAAACACGGGCTTCGGTCGAAACCACCGCTCTCTCGAAAGATATCGAGAGTGATAGTGTGTTTAATAGGCTGGGATCAAAAACAAATCTCCAGGCCCCAAATACAACTGTGTTTGATAGGTTAGGGCCAAAACTAAACTCTAAACCATTTAGGTCAAACAAAGGGCTGATTATCACCGTCCCCGACCAGGCCCAAAAGAAAAGACCTCTCGCTCAGCGCCATATGCCGATGATGAAGAAGAACACTTCACAGTTTATACTGTGGGGGTCTATGACGAGAGCTCCTCTGACGAGCAAGAAGAATGTCACGCCACATACATGGCTGATGATGAAGAAGCGGGCCCGTCCAATGACCCACCGCCTGGTCGAGACGTTGAAAATGCCTATGCAGCCAGAACTAGGGCTAGGACCAAGAGAGGGCAAAAGGGAGGCCCGCCAACTGACGACGAGTCAGCGCACAATGAAGCAGAGATGGAAGATACCGGCGGCTCTGCGAATGATTTTGTCACTCAGTTAAAGCGGCAACTGTCCATACAAGAGCGGGAAATGGAGGAGTATAAGCAAAGGAATGAGCAGGAAATGGGAGAGCTCAGAAGACAAAATCAAGAAGCCTTAAGCCTGATTAAGTCGTTAAGCGACTTCTTGATCAAAAAAGGGGTCACAAACGAGAAGGCGGAAGAGGAAGGGCCTTCTAAACATACAAGGCCCGAATTGTCGCAGCATCCAAACTTCAGGGAACCCAAGAGTCATAAAGAAGATCTCCCATATGGAGGGGAAAGTTCTCGAGTCAATATCGCTCGGGGTTCCAACGTCCATACCTACACTAACGAGAATCAGGGGTTGACTAAGAAAGAAATCCAAGAGATAATTAGCCAACAACTCCAAATAGCGGGCGCAGGATTTACCGTCTCACCCTTGAAACGAACAGGGAGACCGTATCCAACCGATTACGACGCTATACCTTACCCGAAGGGGTACATAGTCCCGAAGTTTAAATCTTTTTCGGGAGAGGGAGTAAAAGACACCAACCCAGATCAACACTTGGCCCATTTCATGGCCTCGTGCGGAAATACAGGGAGCAATGACGCCTTATTATTGCGTCAATTCCCACAAAGTCTAACAGGCCCCGCCTTTGAATGGTACTACTCATTAGAAAATGGGAGTATTAAAACATGGGATGACATGACTGATGCCTTTAGGGCAAAGTTCGCGGTAATGACTGACAAAATCAGTATTGCGGACTTGGCCAATACCAGGCCCCAGAAGAACGAAAGAATTCTGGAATACATCAGTCGTTGGCGAAACCTCAGCATCAGGTGCGATCGACCAATAACTCAAAGGGAGGCGGTCGAATTGATACTTAGGAACGTTGACAACTGGATGACACCATTCTTGGGGATAGCCAAAATTACGACATATCAGGATTTGATAAACTGTGTGTCCAGGCTAGAAAATGCACCTCTGAATTCATGGCCTAATTATTCAGGCCAAAGATTTCAAAGAGGAGGAAAGGCCGAGACTAAGGTAGCCAATACGAGCAAGCCCAGCAGCAAAAACACGATCGCTAATGTCAACACCGTAAATAATGGTGGCTCGTCAAATAAGAATGACGGTAATAGTAGCGCCAGACTCATATATGGAAGTGGACAGCCTCCTAAAAGCTTGGAAGAGTTGAAGGGCAAGTCTTATTCATTCAAAAGGGATAAAGTCGTGCGACTTTTCAAGGATGCCTTGAAGGATGGGCTCCAATTACCCAAGTGCAAACGGCCCGCTGATATGGAGAAATCCAGCGACCCGAACTATTGCCCATACCATAGAGTGCTCGGGCACCCCATAGAAGACTGTTGGGTGTTCAAGGATTGGGTAGAAAGGAGATATAAGAATGGCGAGATAACCTTGGCTGATAGTATCCTTCAAACGCCAGCCCCGCATGAGCAAGTAAATGCGGTCTCCCACGTAGAGGTCAACATTGAGGGTGCCTCTGCAGAGCCATGGAGTATTCATTTGTCCCGAAAAGCGAAAAAACTCCTCAAAGCCATCCAAAAGGAACCAGGTGTTTTGTGGAAGAACGACGTAACTCCCATTATTCCTGAACCACCAGGAAAATCTGTGGCTTTCTACAAAAAGGCGAACAAAAATGGTAGTCGTAAATAGGACAAGAAACCAATAGAACCAAAGGAGTTCCCGGAAAAATCAGAACTCCAAAAATACATCGATGCGCTCGAAGAATACAAGCAAGGTCAACCAACACCGGCCGTACTCTGGGACTTCATCCCTAAACGAATTCTCAACAAATTATTGGGTATAGTCGATGAAGACGAAGCCGTAGACGAGGAAAATGAGTTATGGGAGGAGGAGTGTTGTGTCATCACCCACACAGAAACTTATGAAATCGGTGAATCAGAAGACTCTGATACTCTCTCTTGTCAGGAGGAGCTTTATCTCAACGAACTTCTCAGGCAAGTTCATTGCCTCACGGATGGTCACAAAAGGATACCCAGTCCAGACTCAAGCTCGACGATACGAAAATTCGAACCTAAGAGCAGAAAATGGCTAGTGGAAAAGACGCCCCGTCGAATGAGAAAAGAATATGAGAAGGGATCTGAAATGAAGGGATTCCTTGGGGTTGGATTTACCCAAGACGGGGAGGACTCATCCTCAGGACGCCCGAAAGAGGATATGGTGATCATTGTTTCTCATGGGCATCAATCCAGAAGCGAGGCATTTCGGCCAGGTCAAGCCCGAAAGGAATCTTCCAGTGTCTTCTTGATAAATATAGAAGACAAAGAAACACTAGAAAGCGTGGCATGGCAAGATCATGGCCACGAAGAAAGGCTAATGATTGAGACCATATGTGTAGAAAGGGGTGGCGAATCTCAGACTACTTCTGCCCAAGCCGAAAACCCCTCTGCGATAAATGCAGACAGGGGGTCAACAAACCCAGAATCAAGGAAAAAAGGTGCGCCCGCCAACGGCCATAAGCGCCCTTTAAAAATAGAAAACGGGGATGAGGGGCAGTCGAACCCTCGTAAATACACTCGTTTCATATCTGATCAAGATGAGTCATGCCATGCCCTCCATCACGACAGCGACTCTGAAGAAGAAGGATTTCCCGGGAATCTATTCTATCCTGAAGAAGGTGGCGAAGCCGGTGCCTCCGAAAAGAAAAAGACAGAGTGTCAAGTTATTTTGCGTTCGGGCACCTATATCCCTGAACGTCAACCTCCAAAAGAGTCTGACCGAAATATGACGAAGGCTAGAAACACGGGCAAAGAACCAGAAAATGGTATAGCGGCCTGTGAAAAGTCAAAACTCACAGTCGGGGACTATAATGTACTGGCGCATCTCCGCAAGATCCCAGCCTTACTTAGCATTTTTGACGCATTAATGATGTCAAAAGATATGCGCGATATACTAATTTACGCGCTCCAAAATCCCGAATAATTCCAGGCCTATTTTGCCGAAAAGGAACCACACGAGACGGCATATGTCAACAGTCGTTCAACAAGTATCCACTTCACTGACGAAGACCTGTTGACCGGCACCGCAGACCACAATCGGCCGCTATACGTGACTGGTGAATGTGAAGGGCAGAGACTCAATCGCATTTTGGTTGATTCAGGGTCGTCAATAAATATTATGCCCCTGAGAATTCTCAAAAGCCTAATGCTCGATACCAAGTTACTGTCAAATGAGAGGGTGACCATTCATGGGTTCAATCAGCATTCTCAGAAGGCCATGGGTGCAGTAACCTTGACACTTCAATTCGGGGGCCTGATAACCTCGACCAAGTTTTATGTTATCGACGCTGATACGTCATACAAGGCCTTACTCGGCCGACCTTGGCTACACGAAAATCGAATAGTGCCATCAACCCTCCACCAATGCATGAAATATGTAAAAGACAGAAAGCAAAAAAAGAATAAACGGAGACATCAAACCGTTCGGGGTTCATGAAATCGGCCTTAGCGACGCTCGTTATTTTCTAACGAGAGAGGATAAAGATCGGCATAAAGCGCTGATGAAATCTCTAAGCTCCGTACTGAAGGAAAATGGCTCAGAATTGCCAATGGGTCAAGCCAAACCCATGCCTGGTCTGGCGTCGTTGCAAGATAAGAGGACGCCAACTTTGGGCAATAAACCCATTTATGATTTGTCCTCTGATGAAGAAGAAGACGAGAAAGAACGAGTACATGGCACCACTCCCTTATTCGGCGCCTCATCTGATGAAGAAACAAGGAATGTCTCAAAGCGCCGCGTCATCCCTCTATATGGGGCCTCAACCGATGAAGAGTCAGAAGGGGAAGACCCTGCAGATGAAGAAACCTATGAATCGGAAAGTGGGTATGGAGAAGAAATTATGTCCCACGTTAATTCGACATGCAGTTTCAAAACTGACAAGAACCATGAATCGTCTCTAAGGATTGAGAAGGTACCAGAAAAACATTACAAGGACCTTTCTCCTAAAGAAGTAAATCAAATCCAGAAGCTGCAGACGTTCATCGTTCCTCCGAAGGTCGAACGGTTGCCGGGAAAGACGGTCACGCATAGACCAATTCGATTTTACAAGATCAATGCAATCAACCCTGGTGATAACGCCCTAATCCATGAATGGACTGGCTTACCGTCAGAGGATTCTGACGAAGAGGAAGTCAACATTGAGGCATCCCGTTACTTCGGGAAGAATCAGGCTCAGTTGATGAAAAAAATCCGCTGCCCTCAAACCATATCAAAATCCAAGATGTATTACTTTGAAAAACTATGGGATGGCTCGACTAATACCGTCAGAGGCCTTGACGATAAGATCAAACACACTCGCGGTTTGGGATACAACTCCGAGTCAGGAGAAGAAGGAGATCCCGACGAACATTGTCGAAGTTTCTTCAAGAACCACAGAGTTACCTGTCATATGGTATCTGAGGAGCCAAAGGAAGAAGACTTTATCCTAGTGGCTAAAAATGCGCCGAAGGAGTTAGAAGACGGCGCACCAAATACCATTGACGAACTAATGGAGATTAACCTCGGGTCAAATGAAGACCCCAGGCCAACCTTCATAAGTGCGTCTCTCCCCCAGGAAAAGAGAGGGCCCTTGAGGGCCCTGCTTCAAGAATATGTTGACTACTTCGCATGGAGTTATGAATAAATGTCAGGATTGGATCCCAAAATTGCGGTTCACAAGCTCAAGATCGACCCAAGTGTAAAACCGATCAAACAAGCACCACGACGAATGAGAATAGAACTCGAAGAAAAAGTCGTGATCGAAACTAAGAAGCTCATCGATGCAGGTTTTGTACGGGAAGAAGAGACTCCCGACTAGGTGGCCAGTATTGTCCCTGTGAAAAAGAAGAATGGACAAATACGCATATGCGTTGATTTTCGGGACTTGAATAAAGCTTGTCCTAAAGACAACTTTCCCTTACCCGCGACGGAAATAATTATTGACCATACCTCATCCTATGAAGTGTTCTCCTTTATGGACGGATATGCGGGGTATAACCAAATTAAAATGGATGAAGAAGATCAGAAGCATACAGCCTTCCGCACCCCGATGGGCATTTATTGCTATAAGGTCATGCCTTTTGGCCTAAAAAATGCTGGGGCCACGTACCAAAGAGCCATGACAAAGATATTCGATGATCTAATTCATAAGATTGTCGAATGCTACGTGGACGATTTGGTCATAAAAGCGACATCCTACAACGAACATCTTGGAAACCTCAAAGTTGTGTTCGATCGTCTAAGGCAGCACGCGCTCAAGTTAAACCCATTGAAATGCGCTTTTATGGTTTCGTCGGGGAAATTTCTTGGGTTTGTCATCCGACACCGGGGAATAGAGATAGACCCGGATAAAATTAAAGCAATACAAAAATTACCACCACCTAAAAATCTCAAAGAGCTTCGCTCACTTCAAGGCCGCTTGGCGTACATTAGGCGATTCATAGCAAATCTATCGGGTAGGATACAACCTTTCACTCGACTGACCAAGAAGGATATCCCATTTAAATGGGACGAGACCTGCCAACAAGCCCTAGATAGCATCAAGGGCTACCTTCTCAAACCGCCAATGTTAGCCGCTCCGATACCAGGAAAGGAGCTGATATTATATACAACGGCCCTGGATGGATCTCTCGGGGCCTTGCTAGCACAAGAAAATGAGCAAGGGAAAGAAAACACTCTTTATTACTTGAGCCGCATGCTGGTGGGAGCGGAATATGCCTATACGCCAATTGAGAAGCATTGTCTGGCATTAGTGTTCGCCGTAAAGAAGCTGCGGCACTACATGATAGCCCACAAGATCATCCTTATCTCAAAAATTGACCCCTTAAAATATCTCATGACAAGGCCCATGCTTATAGGGAGGTTGGCGAGATGGGCCATAATCCTGACCGAGTTTGATATAACCTTCGCTCCACAAAAGGCCATAAAGGGACAAGCGATGGCCGATTTTCTCGCGGCCCATCCAATACCCGACAACTCTCCTTTGGCATGCGAATTTCCAGATGAAGAAGTCTTTCACATCAAAGATGAAACCCTGAGTTGGGAAATGTATTTTGATGGGGCGTCATCAATACGGCCCACCGCGGGCCCAAACATCCCGCAAATACGGGCCGGAATAGGCCTAGTCTTTGTAACACCAGAAGGAGGGATCATACGTCATTCCCTGACATTGACCGAGCCCTGCACGAATAACGAGGCTGAGTATGAAGCGCTCATAGCCGGGTTAGAGCTTGCGTTGAACATGGAGATTAGGAAGCTCCATGTATTTGGAGACTCTCAATTGATAATAAATCAAATCACCGGAGCATACAAAGTGCTAAAACCAGAGTTGGTAAAATATCATGCTAGGGCTTTGGAATTAATAGGCGAAATTCCTGAAATTCTATTCAAGAAAATCTCAAGGGCCACAAATGACAAAGCTGACGCACTTGCTAGGGTGGCTAAAGAATTAGGCGAGCCCGGCGATGGAGATGTGCAAATTATTGTAAAAAACCGACGACCCTTGTCCTCGTGCTTTACGGGGACCAAAGATAAAATTCAAGTGGCTATAGTCGAGGAAATGGAAAGTAACCTAGAATATGTCATGACGACCCAGCCAGATGACGATTGGCGCCAACCTTTCATTGAATACTTTAAATATGGGAGTCTCCCGAAAGAGAAGTCAGCACAAGAGCAACTCAAGAAGAGAGCGCTCCGTTATGCCTACATCAATGACACCCTATATAGACGATCATATGACCAAATGTGGCTTCACTGTGTATCAAACTCAGAAGTCCACCAAATCATGAAAGAAGTTCATTCCTGGTTATGCGGGGCACATCAGCCGGGACCTAAAATGCGATTAAAGATAAAACGCATGGGCTATTATTGGCCTACCATGGCACGCGATTGTATCGAGCATGCCAAGAAATGTCACCTGTGCCAAATACATGGTACGTTCATACACCAACACCCAAACCCGCTACACCCGACCGTGTCGTCCTGGCCATTCGACGCGTGGGGTACCGATGTAGTCGGGCCCATTGACCCACCTTCCTCCAAGGGTCATAGGTTTATCTTGGCTGCGATGGATTATTTCACCAAATAGGCGGAAGCAGTCCCACTTAAAGAAGTGAAGGCAATCGACGTCGTGAACTTCTTCAAGACCCATATCCTATACCGATTCGGGACCCCGCGAAGAATCATTTCCGATAACGGGACTACGTTCAAAAGTGCCAAAATATACGCGCTTGCGAAAAAGTTCAAGATTGATTGGAAATATTCTTCCATATATAATCCCAGGGCAAATGGTTTGGCGGAGGCCTTCAATAAGACCTTGATAAAAATCATAAAGAAAACGTTGGGAGGAAACCAGCGCGACTGGCACGAAAAACTACAAGAAGCCCTTTGGGCATACCGGACCACATGCCGAACCCCCACTCAAGCGACGCCATATTCCTTGGTGTTTGGTGTCGAAGCTATCTTATCGCTTGAGGTGGAACTCCCGTCCTTACGGGTGGCGCTCCAAAACGAAATGTCGTTAGATGAACAAAAACAACTTAGGCTCGATGAACTTGACTCTATGGACGAAAGACGAATCATAGCCCAACAGAATTTGGAAATATACTAAGCAAAAATGGCATGGGCCTACGATAAAATGGCCCGCCTAAGAGCTTTTCGTCAAGGAGAATTGGTGCTTGTCCTCCGAAGGCCCATCATCGGCTGGCATGTCGGCCCAAAATTTTCACTTAACTGGGAAGGTCCATATGTGATTGAGAAGGTGTTTGACGGAAGCGCATACCAACTCATAGATCATAAAGGGGAAAGACCATTACCTCCTATAAACGGGTGGTATCTTAAAAAATACCATGCATAAACCCATACACCCAAAAGAAAGGTGGCTAAACCATACACCAAGAAGAAAGGTGGCTAAACCATACACCAAGAAGAAAGGTGGCTAAACCATACACCAAGAAGAAAGGTAGCTAAACCCATACACCCAAAAGAAAGGTGGCTTAAGTCCCGGGTTAACAGGTATTTATCCATGTCTCGTCGGGCACAAATCGGTCTTGTCGCCTTGAGCCGTTAATCAAGGGACGTGGATGGTGTCCACTGAAGAAATACCACAACCAAGATGTCCCATTGGGCGTAAATCGGCCTTGTCGCCTTGAGCTGTCAATCAAGGGACGTGGATGGTGTCTATTGAAGAAATACCACAAACAAAAGACGTCCCATTGGGCATAAATCGGCCTTGTCGCCTTGAGCCGTCAATCAAGGGACGTGGATGGTGTCCACTGAAGAAATACCACAAACAAAAGACGTCCCATTGGGCATAAATCGGCCTTGTTGTCTTGAGCCGTCAATCAAGGGACGTGGATGGTGTCCACTGAAGAAATACCATAAATCAAAATGCCCCTGGGCATAAATCGGCTTTGTTGCCTTGAGCCGTTAATCCAGAGACGTGGATGGTGTCCGCTGAAGAAATACCACAAATCAAGATGTCCTGCCGGGCATAAATCGGCCTTGTCGTCTTGAGCCGTTAATCAAGGGACGTGGATGGTGTCCACTGAAGAAATACCATAAATCAGAATGCCCCTGGGCATAAATCGGCTTTGTTGCCTTGAGCCGTTAATCAAGGAACACATATGGTGACTAATATGAAAGCCACCAAAATCTCTAGCAAGCCAAAAAGAAAGGCTTTGTCCACATCGTCGGATGAAGTCGGCACCTAGACTTTGGGGCCACTAAAGCGGGGAAAATGGTTTTGGTATTTGTGCCTCTAATACAATTACCACTGTGTTTGCCCGTTTGATACAGAATAAATATGAAAATGGGCAGCGTTATGATTTGTCGCTATAAACAAATCATTGCTGAATAAAACGTTGCCTTATTAATTAATAGTAAGGCAAAGTATTGAAGGCATAAATAAAAAGCCCTATGATGAATGAAACAGTCTTATCCTTATGATAAGGTTGGATGATTTATCATGGCGAAATTCCACTCCGAATATATAAATATGCGTGGAGAATGAGTGAAACGTAAGGATCCCACACTTAATAATGAGTGGAGAGAATGGAGAGGATCCACATTTAAAATGGTTTTGCCAATTTGTACCATAAATAATTGACATTGGTATTTTCATCTGACCAGTCATAAAGAGATGAACAGGTTTTTATTTTGTGCCTAACAAAATAACAAAATACCAAAAATTCTGATAATAATATAAACTTTCCCAAAACACATATCCAATCCATATACCGTACTAGAAAACATAAATTCCTCAAAATAAGTGACTAAAGCCATGTCCAAAACAAACGAAACACACAAAAAAAAAATATATAATAAATACAAACAAACCCACCCAAATAAATGAATAAATAAGAGTGGAGCGATGCAAGGTTCCACCAAATAAATAAATAAAGGAGAGAAAATGTAAGGTTCCTTCAAATAAAATGACTTTGGTATTTGTGTCTTTAATACAATTACCACTGGGTTCGTCCATTTCATACAGAATAAATATAAAAATGGACAAGTGTTTGCAATTTGTCCCTTTAAAACAAATTGCTGCCTAACGAAAGGATTATTTCATTTTTTATGATGAGATAGATCTTTGAAGGCAATTCCACCCAATAAAATTTAGTGGAGAATGAGCGAAAGTGAGGATTCCACACCAAACCTATAAAATGAGCGGAAAGAATGCAAGAATCCACTTCAAAATGGTTTTGCCAATTTGTACCATAAACAATTGACACTGGTTTGTTCATCCGACCAGTCATAAAGGGATGAACATGCTTTATATTTTGTGCTTAACAAAATAGATTGTAGTATTTTGCATGGACCAACTATGAAAACCTCGACAAATCATGCTACAATCAAAACCAAGCCAAACATGATAAAACCAAGCCAAACATGCTAAAACCAAATCAAACCTTGGGCTTTGAAAGCTGATGAAATTCATGTAAGCCCAACCATTTAAACCAAATCCTAAATCATGCTTAAACCTGGGCTTTGAAAGCTAATGAAATTCATGTAAGCCCCAACCATTTAAACCAAATCCCAAATTATGCTTAAACCTGGGCTTTGAAAGTTGATAAAATTCATGTAAGCCCCAACACTTTATATCAAACCAAAACCAAACCTACATATGCCAAACATGCTGAAGCAAAACTAAATTTGTGGAAGCCAAAAATGCCGAAGCAACCAAACCTGCAGACGCCAAACATGCTGAAGCAACCAAACCTGTGAAAGCCAAAAATGCTGAAGCAGAACCAAACCTCTGAAAACCAAAATTGCCGAAGCAACCAAACCTACGAAGGCCAAATATGTTGAACTAAAACCAAATATCAAAGATAAACCAATCAAATTAGAAGGCTTCCATGCTGTAAACTAATTTGGTGCACCAGAGCAGGCCCTTCAGCCTCTACGGTCTTCATGACCTGCTCTGGTGGGTGGCTCTTTGTTTGCTGTCAAAAAAAATATAATACCAAAAATACACACAAGTCAAAATACATGAAATTCACAAGTATGATTTCATGTGATTTTCATGCCGAAATTTAAAAATTACGAAATTATGCCCAATTTCGTAATTCACTACATACGAAATTTATTTCTTGGAATTAAGAAACAATTCCATGAAATAATCATGTCAAATATTAAATAATGAAATTATGCTCAATTTCATGATTTATCACATATGAAATTTATCTCTTAAAATTAAGAAATAATTTCATAAAATAATTATTATGTGAGATTAATGCCTAATCTCATATGATACACAATGATGAAATGAAATTAATGCCTAATTTCATTCCAAAAATACCAAAAACATTCTTAAAAATCATAGAAAAGCATTCTATGATTTTACAATAATTTTCATGATTTTATTATAAACAATTTCATGAAAAATAATTTAGAAATGAGAAAAGACAAATAAAATAGAAGGTGGGGAAAATTTTGTGTACAATTTGGGAGCATAGAACATACTTGGGTACAATTTGAAGAGCCAAAGCATTGCTCCCCACTTCTCTCCAGCGAAAAACAGAGGGTGGTCTCAGTTCATGTACACCCACACTCAATGTAATGCTTCGGCTCACGTGAACCGAGCCCACACAAAAGGAAGAAAGAGTATGTGTCTCATTTAATATGACATATGGGACCCCAACCCACTCTCCCACTTACATTGGACCCCACATGGATTTTTAAACAAAAAAAATGTAAAAAACAGAGGAGGGGGCTGTGTCACTGTGGGTGGGACCCACTTGACAGGTTCTCCTCCCTCCTCTCCTCCCTCCTCTCTTTCTCCCCTACCCCAGGCCGAGCCCGGCCAGATCGGGCCGAAAGGAGAGGGCGGCGAGGAGAGTTCGGGGAAGCCGTCAATTTCAAAAATAAATGAATTAACGAGGGAGAAATCGGGTACGAAACTTATGTTGGTGAAGAGGCCGAACGAGCAAATTGGCGACCAATAGCCCAAATTGAATGGTTGGGGAGCGTCACAAGGGTGCCACGACGGTGTTCAAAGTTTCAATTTGAAGTTTGGAGTGGTGGAATGGCGGGGCCACAAAGGGAAGCCCGAATGTGGGCAAGCTCGGCCTCAATTGAGCAAATTAGGGTTACAAAAGGTAATTACAGGCTATGAACATGCTATGGGGATGCCAAATAAGCTCTCAATGATGTAAAACAAGTATCAAACGCATCCAAAAAGTGCAAGCTGTCCCAAGCCCGAAAATTGAAAAAGACAAGGGTGTTTTGGATGCCTCTGACACAATCCAGCCTTTTGGAGACACTTGACACACTTTGATAGGCTTCAGAAATGCAGAAGAATCAGAAGAATAGAAAAAAAACAAATTTTATGCTATGTTGGGCAATATTTGTCTTTGGCCAATTTTCAATTTCCACCATTTGATCAAAATTGATGGTGGAGATGATATCAATGTGTTGCCCTAGCTTTGAGGCTATATAAGGACCCCCCATCTACCAAAAAGAAAGAAGAAGAAAAAAAGGAAAGAAAAAATATATTAGGGTTAGCCAATTTAAAAAAATTTTGGTTTTTTTCAAAAAAAAAAACTGAAATTTTCATTTATAAATTTTGAATTCATTTTCTTTAGTGGTGAAAGGTATGATATGTATGCAATTAATGAAATTTTATATTTTTTCTTGATGAATGAAATATATTTCCTTTTTTCCTTTTGTTGTCTTTTTAAAAAAAAATAAAAAAAAGAGATCAAAGATTAGTGTTGTAGTGAATGCTACCTCTATATCTTTGTTTTCTCAATCTAAAATCAGCTTTGTTAATCTAATTTCTTTTTTTTTATAAATTTTTGACAAATATATATTTAAGAGGGTTATGGTGAATGCCATCTCTCAAAAAAAAAATTTGGAAATAAGGTGTTGTAGTGAATTCTACCCCTTGTTCCAGATTTAATATAGTGCTAAGCATCAAGCAAAGCACAATATCAAACTCGAAATCTCAAAAATCGAGTTGAAATACTGTCAAAAATCTGTAAAAATAAGAAAAACTTGTGATTTTGACACAAATTCATGCTTTTTAATAAAAAAATTATTTAAAACTTGACCCTCCATGTTCTCTTACATTTATTTAGTGAAACGACATTGTTTGTGAGCTTGTACCAGTGCTTTAAAGCTCATTGAGCCTTATGATGCTCAACTGGTACCAAACAGGGGCACTTTTGCCAATTTTCTTTGCAATTTCATATCTTTTTATTTACTGAGCCAATTGACCTCAAATTTGGACAGGAATTAGAAAAAGACTAAACAAACATTCCCCTAAAATTTCATAATTTTTGGACTTATGAACAGGGAGATATTGCCTGTTGAATTTCGCTGGTCCAAAGTTTCTGTAAAAGTCAACTGTTGGTCAAACACCAAACTTAACACAAAAAAAAAACTGATTTAAATATAAAAAAAATATATCCTGATAAAGGATGATTATTTATTTGATTTGGATTTTTTTTAGTTGATTAGGATGTGTGAATTCCTTGAAAAAAAAATAAAAAAAAAACAGAACACTGGCACAGATTTGACATGTGCCTTATCTGGCCAGTTCAAAAATCAGCTAATATATCTTGATTTACTCACCCATTTGATCTGAAATTTTGCAAAAATATAGAGTATGTTTTCATAGACATGTTCCCAAAATATCATATTTTTTTGAATTTTCTGTGATTTTATATGAATTTTTAAAGTTGGGTTTGTCAAAAGGAAAAAACTGGGTTGGTTCTGTTTTTTCCTTTTCTGTTTTTTAAAGTTGGGTATGTCAAAATATTCAAAGTGATCAAATTATGTTATATTTTGATAAAACAAATCAAAATATTCAAAATGATCAAATTATGTTGTATTTTGATAAAACAAATCAAAATACTCAAGATGTTCAAATTAAGTTATATTTTGATAAAACAAATCAAAATATTAAAAATGATCAAATTATGTTATATTTTGATAAAACAAATCAAAATATTCAAAATGATCAAATTATGTTGTATTTTGATAAAACAAATCAAAATAATCAAATTATGTTATATTTTGATAAAACAAGTCAAAATATTCAAAATGATCAAATTATGTTATCTTTTGATAAAACAAATCAAAATATTCAAAATCATCAAATTATGCTATATTTTGATAAAACAAATCAAAATATTCAAATCACCAATTTATGTTGTATTTTGATAAAACAAATCAAAATATTCAAAATAATCAAATTGTGTTCTACTTTGATAAAACAAATCAAAATATTCAAGATACCCAAATTATGTTATATTTTGATAAAACAAATCAAAATATTCAAAATCACCAAATTTTCTTATATTTTGATAAAACAAATTAAGATATTCAAAATGACCCAACTATGTTATATTTTGATAAAACAAATCAAAATGTCCAAAATGACCAAATTATGTTATATTTTGATAAAACAAATCAAAAATATTTAAAATAATCAAATTATATTATGTTTTGATAAAACAAGACAAAATATTCAAAATAACCAAACTTTGTCATATTTTGATAAAACAAATTGAAATATTTAAAAATATGCAAATATGTCCAAATCTTTGACCAAACATGTCAAATATGCAAATAAACCCAAGTATTTCCAAATATTTGACCAAACATGTCAAATATGCAAATATACCCAAGTATTTGACCAAATATGTCAAAAATGCAAATATGCCCAAACTTCTGACCAAACATGTCAAATATGCAAATATGCCCAAACTTCTGACCAAACATGTCAAATATGCAAATATGCCCAAACTTTTGACCAAACATGTCAAATATGCAAATATGTCGAAATCTTTGACCAAATATCCCAAATATGCAAATATGTCCAAACTCTTGACAAAATATGTCAAATATGCAAATATGTCCAAATCTTTAGCCAAATATGCCAAATATGCAGATAAGTCCAAAACTTTGTAAAACATACCAACATATCAAATCATATCAAATCATGTTTCGAGAACGTTAAACGGGCAGTGCGCTTCAGGTTTAACGTACCTCATTTTGGAAATCGATAAAGAATTATACGTTCCCGATTCTCCAAATTTCTCAGGTTTCGAATTGACATAGCGCTTCAGATTCGGGATTTGGAAGGTCAATAGACTGTTTAGGACGATACGCCCTTGTCTTTGACATGAGTCTCTATAGAGATTAAACATCTCTGGTTCTTCGAGTATCGAGTTGGCAGTGCGCTTCATATTCGAACTCCGTGAGATCAATAGGATTATACGTCCTCGATCTCTGATTTATGAGAAATTATACGTTTCTCTGACTTTAGATCATACGTCTTTAGTCTTATTATCAAAAGTTATATCTTTTGTTTATTTTAAACATGTATTATAAAAAAAAGAAGGAAGAAATAAAGCCACAAATCTGATCCATATATTTTAATTAGTTTAGCCCATTAATCAGAGGTTCCCGAGGCGAGAGCCGGGGTAATTAACGGCAGGGGCTTGCGCCCGTCGGAAAATAAAAGTTCCCACAATCACCTAAAAAATAAGTCCTTGAGTGCACAAACACGCGCAGGGATGAACCTGCACCTTCTTCCCCCGTGAGCGAGGACGCCGATGCCTCGCGCGTGGGCCGCGAAAAAGGGCCGCATAGAGACATGCTCCTAAAAAATAATGAATTGTCGGATTCGTCTTATAGGGAGAAAAAGTTGTTGTGTCCTTTGAGTATGGAAGTCGAGAGAATTCATGCATGTCCGAATAACGGCATACTATACGGACAACATTATAGTGATCTGGATAAATATCCGAAGTGTGAGGTCTCGCGATACAAGCAGTCCGATGATTAGATTAAGAATAAAAAAAAGCAAAAGCGAAAGTATTGTGGTATCTGCCAATAATACCGAGGTTTCGACGTCTCTTTACAAATCCAAGGGACGCTAAACTGTTACAGTAACACGGTGATTGTAGAAAAGAAGATGGAATCCTCGGACATCCCGCTGATTCTCCCGAATGGAGGAATATTGACAGAATATTCTCTAATTTCAGCATTGACCCTCGAAATTTCACATATGTTCTTAACATATGTGAAAGGCTGGTTGGCTTACTGTTGAATATTCAAGGAAAAACAGAAGACAACGTTAAAGCTAGAAAAAACATAGTTAAAATGGGGGGTTCGGCTGGAGTTAGCACCGTAGGAAGGTGAAAAATGATTTTACCTATCTCCGGCTTATTATACTTTATCGAAGCAAAAAAAATCAGTTTGCTGAAGTGTTTGAAGTTAATGAAGATTCTGTCTGGTTATTCCTCTAATATCTCCAAAAAGGTACCGTTTAAGAAGTTGAAATTGATTGGTATGAAGTCACATAATTGTCATGTCCTATTAACTCAGTTCCTTTCGATTGCAATTTGACAAATTCTACCCCAAATGTTAGACACAACATCACCAACTTGAGTTTCTTCTTCAACTCGATTTGCTTTTAAGTGATCGATCCCGAAACATTGGACGAGTTACATGCGGACATCATTTTGACCCTCTACGAGCTTGAAATATATTTTTCGCCCTCATTTTTTGATGTCATGATACATTTAACAGTACACTTGGTCAGAAAAATAAAACTATGTGGCCCCCATTCTTGCGACACATATATCCTTTTGAGAGGACAACGGATCAATTAAAAGGAACTGTCACTAGCCGGTCTCTGCTTGAAGTATTGTTGAAGAATATGTTGTCGAAGAGGTCATTGAATTTTATATAGATTATCTAGCCGACAATAAACCTATTAGCATCCCGAAATCTAAACATGATGATAGACTCCAAGGTATCGGTATAATTGGCATGCCGTGCGGTACTGTGTCCAGTGCATTTATCGTCTAACACGATATTTATAAAAACATGACACGTGGTACATCAAACACGACATACGCTAGTTGTCTCTTAATATAGGTCCCGAGACTTAACATATGGTTCCTGGAATTTCAGCTTCCTGTCAAAATCTACTTTGCATATTTTGAATCTCCGAAATAAAGGACACTTATTCAATGAAAAAAGTTCCATTAAATCACAACATTGTTATTATAATTATATTATTATTATTATTGCTATTTTTGAAATACAATAATATTTAACAGGCACATGAGTAACAAACATTCTAAAAGGACACATTGGAATGTCCTTCAGACTTTTATTCTATCCTCTCACACATTCACACCACCTGTATTACTTATCACATGGTTCCCAAATCACAATATCATGGACATAAATGGAATGGGACCAACCATTTCAAATCTCTTTAGTGATGGAACTCCGGACGGTACTCCTGCTCGGGAATCTCCTCTGCACTCATGCAGCACTGACAACCGCCATAGTACCCACGGCGACAACATCCCCAGCGGCAGCCACGGCCGCCACGGCCACCTGGGTATCCACCGTATCCGCCACGACCGTGTCCTGGATTTCCACCATACCCTCCACGACCATAACCCCCGCCTGGGTACCCCCCGCCGTATTGGTGCTTCTCATCTACCAGCCCTTCTCCATTCTTCGCATTCCTGTCTTCTACTTTTCAGAAAAAATATTAATTTTATTTCAGTGTTAATTCCATTTTTATTCAAAAAAACAAGCATAAAAAGGTAAGGACTTAAATACATTCAGGCAGATATTTTGGAAGAGGGCATATATATAATATATGATACCTGTGTGTGCAGTGTTTTCAGTCAGATCTCTGGCATCTGCAGCGACAAGAGAGACGAGCAAGGAGGTCGCCAAGACGGCCAAAAGTAAAACTAAAACCTTAGAAGCCATGCTAGCTAGCTTCTGATCTTTAATTTCACACAATGTATATATGAAGTAATGTACTATTTAAGTTTATGTAATAGTAGAGGATGAGAAATGGAGTGGCTCATGCTCTCTATTTATAGCTAGGGGTTGTGCATGGTACTTCTGTATTGCATGCATGTGGTGTGCTTCCAAGTTGCAATTGACATAAATTGACAGGTATGGTACGTACAGTTGGATGTTAGATCATTATTAATTGCTTTAAATGGTTTGGAAAGATAATCGATACGCATATGGAAAATTAATGACAGGATCATATATATTATTTGATTTTCGATTGTTTAATTAATGGGAGTGCTATCTTTCTCAAATGTCTTCCTCCGTATTTTGACTAAAGTGAACATTTATGTTGATTAGAGTATGCTTTATTTTGAAATAAAATATATCGTTGATTTTGTAATTTATTGGCGGGATTTTTTTAAGTTTTTTAATTTTTTTAATTTTGTACAAATTTTTATAATTTTTTTCCAATTGTTTGTGAATTTTTTTTAGCAGCAAATAAATTTAAAATATTTAAAATTTTTAAAATTTTTTAAGATTTTTCAGAATTTTTTATAATTTTTTCCGATTTTTTGAATTTTTTCCCCATCAAACACGTTTAACACGGTTAATACACGTGTAGCACGGCGTGTTAACTCGATACGGCACGATTATGAAAATCTCATCGTTTTGAAGTATCAACCCAACTTTCGAAGTTCAACTTTAATCATTTAAAATTTTCTGAATTTTTTTTAACCCCCATTTGATAAGCTAGTGAAGTAAAATTAAAACGAAGTAAATATTAAATCACATGAAAACGTTGGTATTTGATACTATAAGTAGATGAATTAATAAATGAGGATAAAAAAAAGTGCCAAAAGTAAAATAAAATAGGGAGCTAATATACAAATATCACAATGATACCGACTTTATTATGCAGATTAAATGAATTATTATTTGTATAAATGATATTTGAGTTTAATATTCAAACATAAATTACATAATAAAAATAATTAATATAAATAATAATGATATCTCCCAAACGTTTTCCTTCATTCATTACAATTCATTGCGCCGTGCGCTAGCTCCACTAACTGCAATGCTAAAGAAGTTTTAAAAAGCGAAAGAGAAATTTGAGCTACCTGATCGTTACCTCGCACGAATCTCAGAGTGATGAAACGACAAAAATATGAGATCAAACCACTGGCTGGCATTCTCACAACCCAAGATAAAATGGCGGATATACGTCGTATGGCGGCTGCTCTTCTTAAAAATAAAATAAAAATCATTGCCGTGTAGACGAAATGGAGAAAGCAGCAAATTGCAAAAGCAAGGGAGGTGAAATACATTAATGCATAATTAAGAGTCAACCCTATTCAATGCCCCTTCCAAAAAAAATTTCAATGGGCTCGTGCCATGTAAGTTCAATCTGCGTGCATCATTATTGGGCGAGTTGACTTTATTTTTCCTTTTTGCTTTCTTCAGCCCAATGGGCTGTTCTGTTATATATAGGAAATTACATTGCCGGTGAATTGTAGGTATTATTTTTCTGTATTTCTAAATATTCGAACGCAAAATTTTTTGTAATATTTTTTTAAAAATATTTGGATAACTACATACATACATACAGACATTGATTCTGTTCCAAAGAGAAACTTCATTTAAATTTATCACAAAAAGCAAGTTCATTTAAATAAGAACATTTTATTATTAAATCATTTCAATCCCCTGAGAAACACACATCCATGCAGGACACAAAACTATTCTTTATATATTTGTTCTGTTCTCTCACATTATATCACTCAACTCCAAACTCACAATATCATGAAATACACTCTCAATCAAATCATATCACTCAACTCCAAACTCACAATATCATGAAACACAGCCTCAATCAACTCTTCATGTAGAGACAAATTAAGCTTACAACATAGACGTTACATAAAATATGATCAAGCACTTGAAATCTCTAGCTAGTGATGAAACTCAGGGCGATACTCCTGCTCGGGAATTTCATTTCTGCTCATGCAGCACTGGCAACCACCGTAATACCCACGACGGCAACATCCCCAACGGCAGTTTCCACCACGGCCATATCCTGGATATCCACCATACCCACCACGACCATATCCTGGATATCCGCCATATCCTCCACGGCCATACCCTGGATATCCACCGTATCCTCCACGGCCATATCCTGGATATCCACCATATCCACCACCAGGGTATCCACCACCATAAGGGTATTTCTCATCCGTCAAGCCTTCATCATTCCTTTCATTTTTGTCTTTTATGAGAGAAACATTTTTAATTCAATGTCAGTACATTTGATTTATGAAATAATAAAGAAAAATCAAATAACAACTTATTAAAGCAAATTAATATCTTGAAAGAGATACGGTATACCTGTGTGTGTAGTCTCAGCCAAATCACTGGCATCTGCAGAGACAAGAGAGATGAGCAAGGAGGTTGCCAAGATAGTGAAAAGTAAAACCAAAGCCTTAGAAGCCATGCTTCTGACCCTTAAATCTTGATACAATTAATGTATGAACTACTGAATTGAGTTTTATGTGGTTGTAGATGAGAATGGCAGTGGCTAATGTTCTATATTTATAGGTGCACCGGTCACTCTGCATGGATATGCATGATGCTTGCCAAGTTGCAGTTGATAGAAATTGATTAATTAGCACACTGAACAAAACAGTTGGAGGTTAGAACTTATTATAAATGGGCTTTCCTGGATACGCATATATGGCAAATAGTAACGTGCTTTTGTTTTATTTTGGATGATTTAATTAGTGTGTGATAGATAACTATCTCCAAATGTCACCAACGAAGTGTCAGTACATTTTGATACATTTGTAATTAGAACCAGGGGCGAACACAGCAAATTTATAAATGATGGTCAACTATTTTACAAATTCAAAATTATATAGTTCTTAATTTACTAATATTTATCAGTTTATAGGTACGGGGTCATAATAAAGATTTTCTACACAAAAAATGGGGTCAAATTGTACATCTATAACATTTTCTTGTAAGAATCCATGGAAAATCATTTAGAATTCATTAAATTTTGAGAAAAAAAAATATGGGAGTCAATTGACCCCATTTGCATTACAGAAATCCAACCATGATAAGGGCACAACAAAAAATGCAAAATCCTTTCAACTGAAAATAAACTAATATTATCATAATTGAACCGAACAGTTCCATATATTTTCTTGTATACGATTTATTAGTTGAACCAGGGGATCAACTACTTTGATCACTAACTTTTCAGACAATTATGTGTTGTTTATGGTAATTCACACGTACGTATATAAAAAGAGGGAATCACTTTAAAATCCTTTATTTTACAATTTTGACAATAAAATTTAAATTAAAAATATAATAGATAAACATGGTTTACATAAAAATAAAATCTCTTATTAGTTTAGACATTTAATTTCTTCTTCGGATGTCTCTTATAGGAATGTAACCTATATATATTTTTCCGTAAATAAATGAAATCTAAAAAATATCATCTGTGTTAGGTTTGCTATACAAAACACCTAAATAATTTGATATATTATATTATTTTTGAAACGATAAGCCAAAACGTCAAAGGATTTTGAAACGTGTGGACCGCCACCGTGAATAATTAAGTGTTTCCAAAGTGGCAGGGAAAATGAAGCTATTCTGTTTATTGTTTTAGTCGATTTGTCAACGGAGATCAGAAATAAAATGGCTGATCGGTACCCATCCACTGCTCTCAATCTCTGTCGGCAAGGATTTTCTTTTTTCCTTTTTTTTTAACGAAAGATGAGGATTGAAGTCATCTGAGTTTAAATATTTATAAAAAAGTAATTCTTTTAAATTTCGAATTCATAATATTTCACACGAAAAATATAATTTTTATTATTTGATCAAAGGTTGATTTTCGATGTGGAGTTTCTTTAAGTAGGGCAGCTCCCATAACTATTTTACTGATATCAAAAAAGAGAAAATTTTAGAAAAATTAGGGAGGTAAAAAAAAATTCAGATAAATACTGTTTTGTTATTACTTTTTTTAATATAAGGCCTCTCGTTGATACCTGATATTTATTTCTTTTCCAAAGCCTATTATGATATTTGAATTTGTATCTCTTAATAGAGAGATAACACCTTTCATTACTATGTTAGGAATGTGGTTCAATTTTAATTTCATAACTTTTCAATTTATTTTTAGCAATTCTACTATGGACAAAATTTTTAGTGTTAATGAATCATAATCATTAATTTCAGTTCGAATTTCATCTTGCAACATGCAAGAGCTGCGTATAAGTAGACTGTAATATGGAGCAGTGATAACTGCTCATTTAATCACACTTTTTATTTATACTCTAATTATATTTATATTTTTTTTTAAAAAATTATATTTAATAATAAAAATATTTATAACTTGCGTTATTGATATTATAAATTTTACAAACTATATTTTTATTTATATAACAAAAATTTTAACTTAAATTCTTCTATAATTTTTCAGAAAAAAAAATTAATAAATATTTTTTAAACTAACTATAAATACTTAAAATATTAGATATAAATAATTTAATTATTTAGTATAAATATTTTTGACATATAGATAAAAAATATAGAATATAAGCTACATAAATGATTTCTCTTTTCAAGAATATGTAGGTTACCATGTTGAATACGATAAATTTATTAAGTAAATAAAAACTTTGAGTAACGAATTTGAAATATGTAGGTAACATATATCAGCGAGCTTTCTGACATTTTAGTCCATCTGTATCCTCTGGCACCTCATTAATTTTATTTCTAATGTACTCTTTAATTAGCTGCTATGTAAACGATGGCTACTACACTTCACCAGGAAAAATGGGGATGTTCTCTTGGTAAGGGAAATGTTTTGGATAGTTGTTTCTAGGGATCTATAAATGTTTCGTGTTATACCGTGTCTGTACGTAATAGGCATGCACGTATCAGGCGGGCATGACGTGCCGTGCAAGCAAGTGTGAAGCATGTGCCGTGCTATGCCGTATTTGTTTACAATGGGGGCCAAGAACGGCACTTCTAACGGTACGACATCTCTTGGCACGCCGTGTCTAGACGTGCTTACACGTGTTTTAATATTTTTAATTTAAAATTCTGATTTTAATTATTAAAATATTTAAAATTCGAAAAAAATAAAAAAAATCAGGATAAAATAGGAAATATTTCATAGAATGAAGGAAATTTTTTTACAATAATGAATTTTTTTAAAATATGCTTATAATAGCTATTAAAAGTATAATATAATAGCTATTTTTTAAAATTTCATAGACGTGCTTAGACGTGTCTAAACATGGCTATATGTGTCACGTGCCAGTTAATCACTTGAACATGCTATGCGGTGCTGTGTCCAGTGCGCTTATCACCTAACACGGTATTTATAAAAGCATGACACGTGGTACATCAAATACGACATGTCTAAGCACGTGTTCTGTATTTTGACAGTGTCCGAACACATGCAATCTGTGCTATGCCTACATACCAAATAATTTTGTTAATACGCTAGTTGTCTCTTAATATAGGTCCCGAGACTTAACATATGGTTCCTGGAATTTCAGCTTCCAGTCAAAATCTTCTTTGCATATTTTGTATCTCCGAAATAAAGGACACTTATTCAATGAAAAAAGTTCCATTAAATCACAACATTGTTATTATAATTATATTATTATTATTATTGCTATTTTTGAAATACAATAATATTTAACAGGCCCATGAGTAACAAACATTCTAAAAGGACACATTGGAATGTCCTTCAGACTTTTATTCTATCCTCTCACACATTCACAACACCTGTATTACTTATCACATGGTCCACAATCACAATATCGTAGACATAAATGGAATGGGACCAACCATTTTAAATCTCTTTAGTGATGGAACTCCGGACGGTACTCCTGCTCGGGAATCTCCTCAGCACTCATGCAGCACTGACAACCGCCATAGTACCCACGGCGACAACATCCCCAGCGGCAGCCACGGCCGCCACGGCCACCTGGGTATCCACCGTATCCGCCACGACCGTGTCCTGGATTTCCACCATACCCTCCACGACCATAACCCCCGCCTGGGTACCCCCCGCCGTATTGGTGCTTCTCATCTACCAGCCCTTCTCCATTCTTCGCATTCTCGTCTTCTACTTTTCAGAAAAAATATTAATTTTATTTCAGTGTTAATTCCATTTTTATTCAAAAAAACAAGTATAAAAATGTAAGAACTTAAATACATTAAAGCAGATATTTTGGAAGAGGGCATATATATAATATATGATACCTGTGTGTGCAGTGTTTTCAGTCAGATCTCTGGCATCTGCAGCGACAAGAGAGACGAGCAAGGAGGTCGCCAAGACGGCCAAAAGTAAAACTAAAACCTTAGAAGCCATGCTAGCTAGCTTCTGATCTTTAATTTCAGACAATGTATATATGAAGTAATGTACTATTTAAGTTTATGTAATAGTAGAGGATGAGAAATGGAAGTGGCTCATGCTCTCTATTTATAGCTTGGGGTTGTGCATGGTACTTCTGTATTGCATGCATGTGGTGTGCTTCCAAGTTGCAATTGACATAAATTGACAAGTATGGTACGTACAGTTGGATGTTAGATCATTATTAATTGCTTTAAATGGTTTGGAAGGATAATCTGATACGCATATGGAAAATTAATGATAGGATCATATATATTATTTCATTTTGGATTATTTAATTAGTGGGAGTGCTATCTTTCTCAAATTTCTTCCTCCATATTTTGATGCGCTTTAATGCATGCTCATTCAAGAAAACCATAGCTCTTTCAACTAAAGTGAACATTTATGTTGATTAGAGTATGCTTTATTTTGAAATAAAATATATACTTAACTACAGTTCAAAATAACTTTTGAAGGCAAGAGCTAACACATGATATAGTGATAAAAATAATATTTTCTATGTGAGGGGTTCAGACTCAACATTCTGAATAATGGATCAATTACAAGTATTTAAAAAGTTGAATGATTTGAGTTGAGTTTTTCTCTGTTTTTTTTTTAAGAAAAAAGAACTTCTAAAAGCTGTTAAAAACATTCTTTTAACACAATGCATTGTTGTTTTCTTTTTCTTTTGGCATCGATGTAAACACTTAGTTCATTTGAGAAATTATGTTAATAACTGTCAAGATATGTGTATCAATTGACGCTGTGATCAACGATATTTTTTAACCTAAGAATGCATTTTTTCTGTAAAATGAATAATTGTCTTAGGTAGAACCGTAGAATGCATTTTTTTTATCTAAAATAAGCCCCTAAAGATCATCAAAATTACATTATATTTACCATGATTCATATTTAACGGATTTTAATATATATCAAAGTACCTTAAATTATATGAAATTTGAAACACATTCAATCTATCAATTAAAAATGTTTGTCAATTTTTTTCTATTTTTGAGGATTTATAAAAAATATTTTAAAATTATTTAAATTTTGTTTGTTAAGATTGTCAAAATAATAGTTGTCAATAAGTCCCCTCCCTATACTATATAATTACTTTTCAAAGGCTAATTATAGGTTTTACTCTAAAAATCAACCCATCACTAATTTTGAGCCATATATAACTAAAGGAAGAGATCACTTCAGAATTATTTCTTTTATATAGTTGAATATAAATTATAAAACTAAATTCCATTGGTATAGAAATTAATGATTCAGATGATACATATATTATATTTATAAAATATTATTAGATTTAATATATGTTTCATTTTACATTAAATAATGACTTGATATTTCAATGTTTCGAAAGTAAAGAGTTTTGTTGCATCATCAAATGATAATCATATTATATGAAACTTAATTTCTAAACTATCTATATGTTCAATAACATATCTCTAATTAATTTTTATTGTTTTAATATTATTTTTTTATTTTTTCTTTTCTCTGTTGCGACCGTCATTTCTGATGTTCTTTTTTTTTCTATTTTTTAATGAAAAATTAGTGTTTATATTTGTTATTAAAAAAATTTATATTTAGTGTCTAAAATACGTTTACTACTTTGTATATTCTGAATGATCGTTTAAAACTTAAAGTTAAAAACTCTGTTAAATAGTTTAAAATATATATTTTAAAATTTTTATTTCTATCAATATAAAATATACACTTTTTCCTATTAAATATGTATATTTTTTTAAAAATATAAAAATATTTAAAATATAAATAAAAGTTACAAATAGAGTTAGCACTGTGGTTTCCATTTTAATTATCAGCAGCGCATAAGGATAAGAAGGAGAGCATATGCGTCTTTGGGCTGGGCTTTATCTGATCCCTGATTTATTAGGATGGACCCCAGATACAGTTGGCAGAGGGGATACCAAATTAAATCGCGCAAGAGCATAATACTTTACTCTATGCATGTGTAAAGTGTACCATAGGTACATTACATATGTACATATTATACTGTTGTGGAAATTATAAAATGGGGCATTTCAATATTGGGCTGAGAGAGTTCGCACCCTCTCTTATGTTGTACCGTGCAGCACAACATGTGTTATCTGTTCGATCGTATTAAGATTCATGCAAAATAAATTTAAAAAAATCATATAATTCATATATCCGTACTCTGTGCAGTGCAGAGTTGCACTATGCTGCAGAAGATCAAGACTCGTCGTGAGATAATGATAAAAAATGACGGTTGCCCTCCGTCTGATTGTGTTAAAATTCATGCAAAACAAATCTAAAAAAATCTCCTATAATCTATCTATCCTTACGCTGGATAAATTTAGTGTTGTGTAGAAGATCGGGATTCGTCTAGAGAGAGGAATAAGGGACGGTGAAAAGGAAGAAAAAAAAAAAACCACTCTTTGGGCCGAATATTTTTGGGCTTGAATTTACCTTCCCTGTTTGACAAATACTTCTTCCCAGCCTTATTTTTCTTTAAATGTACCCCAAAATTAGGTGGCCGCTCATGAAGCGAGCTTACTAGTGCATATACCTAAGCAAACCACAATAATTAATGGAAGGAAAAAGCAAAAGGATCCCGTAGCGATCAACACCAGAGCTGGAATGAGAATGCGAGGAGAGTAATGCCTGGACTGTGTGAGGTCACCTCTTGGAAAAACGAAGAGGCACCTTGAGTTTATTACTCGGCTGGACACATGCCATCATAGAATTGCTCATTTCCATTCTCCTTTTCTTTATGATAACAGATATATCTACTTTATAAGGGAATTCAAAATCAAAATTAAAAGCATTCTGAAACAGAAAACAATCTCATTAATCTAAGTTCCAATCTAAAGAGTAACTACACCCCTGAGATCATACATTGGGCTTCTATTGGTCCAGACCAGATTAATTGTTCAATTTTAGAGCAAGTTTGAAGAAAAAAAATCTGATAACATAAACATAAAAAATGATTTGAAAATTAAGAAAAACTCGTGGTGGGCTCAAATGGATTATTGAAAGTCCGATTTAAAAATGGAGAAAATTAGGCCATGTTAAAAAATAATTGAACAGTGTAACGGTTTTGGTAGATAGTTAGATACCAATTATATCATAATTGCGAATTCTGTGCTTCATGCTTAGTGTTTGATATTCCATGGACATTCTAGACCTTAATCGATGAGGACAATTATGGAAATTAGAACTTAATGTAACAAAATCCAATCTTGCGTCTTTTCTTTTTCTTAGAGGGTAAGTATATATTACCGAGCAATCAATAAATTTGAAACATCTGAACATTAAGTTAATGATATAAAATAGGAGAAGATAAAAGGAATTTTAAATTTTAAATAAAAATATAACGAAAAGAAAACATAAAAATGTTTTCAAAAAATTCAATGTAATAAAGCACTTTGAAAAATCCGACTAATAGTCGTGCTAGCTTCACAAAATCTCAACAAAAATTGCCAGATTTCCACATATCATAGTTAAAGTGATATATCATAAAGTTTCTAATTTTGATACTAATTTCAAAGAGTAAAATTGCTAATCTGCCCTCAATTAATCCTTAATGTGTGCAAAAATGCTTCAGCGGAACAAATTTAACTTAGCATATATAAATTAGCCCCCAGTTTGTCTAGATTCTACAATTACAATTAGCATGGTTTATTTGAACAATGTGCAAGCTACAAATATGGACCATATGGATTTGTGAGACATAGCAGCAAAATGATAAACTTTTATGATCCGTATTTATGTAAGATGATTTGAAACTTTACCATTTTTCTACTGAATTAACTGTGGTATCTTCCCAACTTGAGAACTTATTATTGACCTCATATTGGAGCTGCTCAAGCATGTGGAACCCTCACATGAGACACAAGCATGCTCTAACAACCATCAACTGTTGACGGGGTCACACCATTATTCTTCTAAGGGGAAGGTGGAAGTCTAAAAACAAATTTGTTTCTTCGCTGCTACATGGACTACATAACCACCAGATTAATATTCCTCACCTAATAGCAAAATCCAATTTTTGGAAATTCACACCTAAAAGGTCAATTGAGGTATAATCAGGTCAGCACTGATTAAATTTGAAATACGGTAAATTCCTGTAATCTCAATTGGGAATTAGGGCAAAATTCTAGTTCACATGAGAAAGGACACAAGTGCACCGCTATATCGGTTACACCAAATTTTAGAATTTCATACAATCATTTCTCTATACAACCGAACAAAAAATAATAATAAAAAAAAGGAGGAGGAGGAGCTAGGTGCAGGAAAGACCTGTTTTTTTGGAACTTCTCCACCTCATGTTCAAATCCAATAAGCAGAGTGTCATCAACTATCAAAACATCAAAATTGAAGTGAAGTGTTTATTTAAATGAACTGATAATACATTTAGAATATATCAGAATTCTAACTTGCCAAATTAAGGAGGACATGCTCCTAAAACTTCTGAATAACAATTTGAGAAATTCAAAATTAAAGTTTTCGTTTTATTTAGTAATAGTGGACAGAATCAAAGAATTCATTGGTTTTGATAAAAAATTTGGAACGATTCTAGCCGTGAGAACGCAGTTGGAAATTTGCAATGAAATAATGAACCCAGAGAGGAGGTTTCTTGGGCCTATACTGTTTTGTTTGAAACAAATGAAATTGAAATTACACTCATATTTCTAAAAGAAGGGAAAACAAAATTTTGCAAAAAAGTACCTATTTGGCTATTTCTCATACTTCATATTGTAATTGTTCTTCTTTGCTTCTACAAAATATATATATAAATAACATATTATTGTTAGTCCAATTAGAATAATGAACACAAGTTATGGCACAAAAAGAGAAAAGAAAGAAACATCAAAATCGAATCTAAAAATTAAGAAAGTAACAACCTTAAAAAAATTACTTGAAATCAACTAAATAATTGACATAGGACCTTATCGAATTTCAAAGGCATGCTTAATTGTAGTTTGTACTAAAATCATTAATAAAAATAATAACTCTTTTAATCTAAATAATAAAATTGATATCGATTATGATATCAATAAAAATATTTGTATATCAGCTCCCTTATTTATTTAGGTGGTCTAGGAATACAATTGTAAATGGCACCCCATGCACCACAGAAAAGAATCCAAAATCGATCACAATTAATGTCATTAATTAATTGACAATTCACCACTGTAATCCGATCCATGTATTAGAAAATTGACTCGTTGTCAAGAACAAGAACTATTAGATGAAAAGTTTTCCTATATGTATGTGTAATTATTTTCATATATTTTCATATTATTGAGTTCCAAAACGTAATTAAGGTAACCTGACAATTGAATGCTCAATGTGGAAATTCATGAGATAAAGCATTTTCATATATCGATCTATCCAACCAAAACTAGTTGTTTTTCCATTACCTAACTACTATTTCATTTAAATCAAGTTCTACAAGATCTAAATCTATTATTATTCATTTCCAAAAATGTGAACATAAGTTTCTATTAGTTGTAGTATTATCTTTTATATATAAAATCTTTTTCCAAATACCCTGAACTACAAGGCCTTTTAGTCTAATTCATCATTTAGCCAAAAAGCTTTGATCACAATCTCTAAATCAATCATAGCTAATCCTTCTTGATTTTTTTTTCCTAAATATAATATGCTATGATATCAGATTATATTATTTCTTGACAACATATCCTCCATAGAAAATATTATTTCTTTATTTTTTTATCTATTTTATATAAATAAACATCCAATACAAGAGTAAAGCAGAGATTATAGAATTTAATAAAACTATCCTACCTCCCAGCGATAAAATGAAATTTACTTTTCCAATCTTGTAGCTTATTTCCAAATTTTCCAATGAAATAATTCCATTGTTCAGAAGTCAAATTCTTCTAATGTAATAGAATACAGATCATGTAGTACACTGCGAAAAGTCTTTATCTTTACTGATAACTATGAATAGATCGATCGTTGAGACTTTTCTATGAAAAGATGGGACAGAAAACACAGGCCTCTTAGATCGCAATCAACCGAAATACTTGTGGTACATATGAAAAGAGGATTGCAATAAGTCTCAGATGACATCATAAATTTTTGATATATATGATGGCAGCAGAAATGACATCATACATAGTTCCAAGCTCATACGCAATAAAACCAAAATATGTATAATTAAGTGAATATATCCAACAATTGAATTCCCATTGTGGAAATTTACATTGAATTCCCATTGTGGAAATTTAAATTGAATTCCCATTGTTGAAATTTATGAGATAAAGCATTTCCATACATCCGTCTATCCAACAAAAATTTAACTATTTTTTCCATTACTTCCTATTTTATTTACATCAAGTTTTAGAAGATCTAAATCTATTATTATTCCTTTCCAAAAAGGTGAATATAAATTTCTATTAGTTGTAGTATTAGACAGATAAAAAAGCTTGTGTGAATACGAGAAAAAAATCCCTTAATAAATACAATCAATACAAATAAAAACAAAATATTTTTCATTTTATTTTTATCGTAAAAGATAGAAATTCAAAAGAAAAAAAAGGAGGATTTGTATGCAAAAAAAATTTAAGTTTACAGACTTATATCAATATGTCAAAAAATATTGTCAAACCAAAAAAGGTTGTATTTTATATGTAAAACTTTTTCCAAATACCTTGATATGCAAGGTCTTCGAGTATAATAAATCATTTAGCCAAAAGAACTTTTTTCATAATCTCTAAATCAATCATACCAAATCCTCCTTAATTTTTGTCCTAAATACAATATGTCATGAAATCAAAACATATTTTTTCTTGACAGAATATCATTCATACCATAGAAAATGTTTCCTTATTTTATCTATTATATTCCTAACTTTTGTTGATAGTCTATAATTAAATAGACATCCAATACAATGGTAAAACAGAGATTACAGAATTTAATAAAAGTATCCTACCTCTTAGTGATAAAATTTTACTTTTCCAATCTTGGAGCTTATTTTAATTTTTTCAATCAGGAAATTTCATTGTTCAAAAGTCAAATTCTTCCAATGTAATGCAACATCAATCATCTAGTACGCTATGAAAAGTCCTTATCTTTACTGATAACTCGATCCTTGAGACTTCTTCTATGAAAAGATCGAAAGCAGGCCTCTTAGATCCGTGTTAACCGAAATGCATGTGATACACACGAAAAGAGGATTTCAAGAAGTCTCAGATGACATCAGAAATTTTTGATATATATGATGGCAGCAAAAATGACATCATACATAGTTCCTAGCTCATACGCAACAAAACCAAAGTATGAATAATTAAGTGAGAGCTTCTGGCCGGCCGGAAGACCTTTTTCTTAATTAAATTCAAATTGTTCTCAAAGTATTACTAGTTTTCTATTCTAATACTAAATTTCCAAAATACTATTTAAATAATTAAAGTTTTTAATTTATATCAAATTAGCTCTAATATATATTATCATATATTGGTCGAAAAAGTTTGATAAAAAATCATATTAAAATTTATGTCATGTTGATATTCATGTATATTTTATTCAAATAAGGATGGGAAGCTTCAAACATTCATGAGGGATTTTGCAACCGAGTTTTGAACATGCAATATGTCACACGAAGGGTTGATGGTGAAATTTTCATGATGAGCTGTATATTAATATGTTTATTTTAAAATTCATGATGACAAGTCACAAAATTTATATTCATATCAATCTTACCAGTATATATATGTGATGTATAAAATAATATATAAACATCCACTTTTTCTATATTACTTGTGTAACGACGGCTATGATATTTGCAATTTATAAATTGATGGTGAGATGGTAGAAATAGCGCACTCTTAAGGGATGACAAATAGGAACAACTTGGTACGAATTTATAAAATTAAAGGAATAAAATGTTATTTTAATTGAAGCTTGGCCATAATAGAAAAGGACGGATATATGTGTAAAACATGGCTGTACGACATTTCAAAACCATAGAACATGGCTGTAGTTGGTCTATAAAAAGCAGGCATTTGGATACAACACTAACTAAAACAATCCTCCATAAGACATAACTGTACACAAGCTCATCACAACAAAAGTTTCTGGCTTCAGTTAGCTTTATTGCAAACATGAATGTGGAGAAATTTCTTCATATGGCTGGTGGTGCGGGCGACTCCAGCTATGCCTCCAATAGTAAGCTTCAGGTGGAAATTTTCACTAAATTTTCATTTGAAGAATATTAGAGAGATTATTATTGAAACCATCATCAATATCGACTGTCATTTTTACTTAATTTAAATTAGTTATTATTTATGTTAATGAATTTATTATATATACAACTTATTTTTTACAAAACTTCAATTATTCGACTTAAATATCACGAATTTCAATAGTAAGTTATTTAAGTTGAATAATTAATAAAAATGTTTTTAAAGTTGTTATCAATGATGATATCTTTTATATCTGCTCCCTTTCCTTTTTTTCCCATGCTTTAGTGAGTAAATGTATTTATCAGCTACAAATAAAGACAGTTTTTATGAAGAAAATGGATAGGCTTATAGTACTGTATACAATATAAAATGAGGAAAATGAGTATGTAAATTTCTATGGGGCATTCGATTGCCATGTTATCTTAATTATTGCATGCAATCCATTTACTTATTTAGCAAATACATGCATGATGTGCGTTTATAATAACTTGATAAATCAGGAGAAGGCAATACTAAAGATCAAGCCTATGCTGGAGGATGCAGTTGGAGAAGTGCACAAAAATCTTCTTCCTGAGAAAATGGTGGTGGCTGATCTCGGCTGTGCGTCAGGACCGAACACCTTCCTCGTACTAACTGAAGTGATGAAACTCATCAGCAAGCAGTGTAAAATGATGAGACAACAGCCGCCCGAAGTGCAGCTCTTCTAAAACGACCTTCCTGGGAATGATTTTAACAACATATTTCAATTGCTCAACTAATTCGAGGAGGAACTGCAAGCAGAGACAGACACCGTTAGTGTTCCCCATTTTGTTGTTGGCTTGCTGGGATCTTTCTATGGGAGGCTTTTCCCTAGCAAGAGTGTTCACTTCTTCCATTCCTCATATTCGCTCATGTGGATTTCTCAGGTATGTACCTACTTTTATAATATCAAAATATTACATTCTTAGTATGGTTTGCCACATTGAATGTATATATCAAATTATCAATACTGCATGACATTATAACATTAAATTTGTGAATATATCTATAGTCCATTTATATCTTGTTCAACCAATTATCTAGTTAATCACAATTATATATTATATGTTTTTAAAAAAAATGATAAATTATATTTTTTGTAAGTATTTATGTCAATTTTCTAATATTTTTTTGCATTATTAACAATTATATAGTTTTAGCTAACAAATTAAATACTCTATGTTAAAAAAAACATAGGAATGAACATGATAGGAGCATACTATTATGAATGCTATCAATTTTTTTGCCTTATGTGGCTCATCATATATTAACATATGTATAGGAGCCTAAAGGACTAGAAAGCAAGAGAGAGGATGTGCCTCTAAACAAAGGAAAGATATACATTGGAAAAACAAGCCCCCGCCTTGTGGTGAAACTTTACCAGGAGCAATTCATAAGGGACTTCTCACACTTTCTTAAGTTGCGATTTAATGAGTTACTATCTGGTGGCCGGATGGTGCTAGCATTTTTGGGAAGGAAAAATAATGATATATACAGTGGAGAGTTGAGTTCTCTCTATGGATTAATCTCTGAGTCACTAAATTCAATGGTCATTGAGGTACTAGCGTACTAGTCACAAACTCTATAATTTAAAAAAATGTCTTTGTCTGATTATGTCCTACGTACTCCTATATTTTTGTAATGAAAAGTTAAGCTGAAAAAGACGACCAATATTGACAAATTTGTCATAAATCCTTACAAAGTAATGATTGTGTTTTTGTTTTTTTTATTATTTCATTACCGTACAAAACTATCTTATAATGAAAACAGAGAATTCCACACAATTTTCATTGCCCCAAAAAATAAAAATTAAGATAAGTTAGCATCCCATCCTAGAGGTCATTTAATTAATTAAAATGATAAGTTTCTGTAATTAATAATGTATATAAAACCGCCACTAATTATGTTTCTCATTTTCTCTTTGTTAAATTTCAAGGGACTTGTCGAAGAAGAGAAATTGGACTCATTTAATCTACCATTTTATTCACCTTTCATGGAAGAAGCAAAGGCTATCATAGATGCACAAGGGCTCTTTGATATTATTCACTTCCAAATGTTTGAGTCGAACTGGGACCCATACGACACTTCTGATCATGACATTGTATTTGACAATATCCAAAGCTGCAAAAATTTCAGCATGTGCATGCGGGCTGTTATGGAGGCGATGATCGCGAGCCATTTTGGTTCCGCCATTGTCGATGAGTTGTTCGCAAGATTTGCCATTAATGTGGCGAAACATCTTGCTAAGGAGAAGACAAAGCTTCCTATTCTAACTCTTTCTTTGAAGAAAAAAGAATAAATGTGATCGTGCATGATGTGTGGTGAAGAATTAATTAATTGAAATAAGGTCTCCATAGTCTAAAGTCTAAACTACAAATAAGTGCTCGCAACAGTATGTGTCAAATATTAATGCATTCAAATAATTAGCTCTGATTAAAATTGTTGCCAAGAACTATAGGTAATTTCCCTATAGTTAACCTAAGAAAGTGATTTCCTGAAATAAACATATATAGGTAGACTACTAGTACTTGATACTCTCAAGAATTTCTCACTGCCCTGTAATAAAGAATATATATGAAAAGTTTGAAATATATTTCGTAATCCATCTATAATGAAAACACTAAATTGGATTCTTGATCTTTTTAATTATTTATAATTAATAAGTTTTTTTTCATTGACGAAATTTAATACACAATGAGAGGTGATAATCAACACAAAGAAGAGAGAGGTGATGATCAAAAAGTTTTAAATAAGGAATTCACATCCGCTGTCATATCATTTTCTATGGCGTTTTTGTATAATAGATTTTTTGAGTCTACGATATGCGGGACTCATTAAAATATAAATAAATAAGCACTTCCATAACTAAATTTAGACCATTTAAATCAAATCAGGCCATTTAAATTCAATGACAATAAATATATCATTCAAAATGATGACACCAAATGCTCACCCTCTATATAAGTCATGACCTAGCACTACTGAGAAAATTGGAATTTCAACTTTTATAAATGATATATAGAGTAAAATTAGCGTGAGCTCAAACTCATCAATGGATTTTATTAATTTAACTCAAAAAACTAACGAAACAATTTCAAACGATAAATCCAAGATTCTCAATGAATTGTTTATATCAAAATCTTGTATGATATTAAAATTCTATTTTTAGGGTTTTCTAATTAATTTTTTTAGATTTTCTATGATGACACTAAAAATAATAATAAAATAATGAATATTTGTATATGAAAATAAACCATCTTCAAAAAATAAAATAAATAGTTAGAAAATTTTAAAAATAAAAATTTTCGATATTGTATGATAAATATTTTGATATGAATAATTTATTGAGCAATTCGAATTTATCATTTGAAGCCGATTTGATTAATTTTGAATTAAGTTTGGATCCGTAGCCAACACAATATATACATAGCACTTCGTGTCGTCTCTCTTATGAGCATGATTCCCTCGTTACATCATAAAAAAGAAAAGAAAAAATATTTTAGAAGAGAATTTTTCTTTTCTAATATTTTCATATAAATATTAGAATGAGAACATTGACTTAATTCCCTTCAGGACAAAACCGGAATGTGTAAATTTTAATTGACGTCGTGTACGGTCCGTTCAGTTTTTTCTCTCTTTCTTTTCTGCTCCTCTCCCTCTCCGTGTTTTCCTCTCACCCTTCTACTCCAACCCAGTTTGCTGCCTGTCCGTCTATCCTCTACGTTTTCGATTTCTCATCCTCTCTCCGCCTTTCCTCTCCGTTCTCCATGTCTCCCTCTCTGCCTCTCCTATCTCCCTCTCCGTCTTTCCTCTTCATTGCTGAACTGCCCCTAAATAATTGACACATTGGGAGATGCCCATGGAGAGAGGGAATGCTCTTCCTCGACCCACCGGGTGTCACGCTATGTCTAGCGAGCACATTAACTAACTGGTAATTAATTAATGTTTACCACTTGCTGAACTTTTAATACATACTTTGTTATCTTGATGAGTTCTTAACGTTGACACACAATGTATTCATTCTCTTTTGTATAAATAGTTTGGGTATTTTCTTGCATTTAAAATTATATAAGTATGTACTATACTTACTTGAAAATGTCCCTGGTGCAGCTTGTGTTATATATGCACCATGAACTAACTTACGGATGTATGCATTGGTCCCTTTTCAGCTTGAATTTGCTCTGATGAGCCTTGTATCTCCACTACACACTCTGACATGTACACCAGGTGGGGGATCATGCATGCTGACCTTTGAGGCTTTGCCACAAAAATATGAAAATAATTTAGTTTAAGTTAGTCGTGTCACATTAATTTTGTTTTAATTTCTGAGTTATATTTTGTAGCACCAATTATGATGCAAATTAGTTTTTAGTAAGAAATTTTCTGTTTTGATAGCTATGAATATGACGCGGAGGAAAAATGAAAACCACAACATATTTGTAAGTTAGTTTTAGGTAAGTATATCTTTGTAATGGAAAATGTTTATAAAAAGAAAAAACCCAGAAAATGGTGTCGCAATTTTCAACACCACAAATCTTCTCTCTTTTTTAATCTAGTACCCTATGCTGAATGATGCAAACTATGGCCTGTGGGCTGTAAAAATGAAGATCACATTGCATGCACTTGGTTTGTGGGAGGCAATAGAGGGTAAAGCACCAATCGAAGAAGATAAAGATCATGGCGCCCTAGTTGCGATCTCCTAGGCCATGCCGGATGCTGTAATGGTCGGCAAAGGAAGCATGGGAGGCTATCAAGGAGATGAGTGTAGGAGAGGATCGTGTCAGAAAGGCAAGGACACAAGTGCTGAAACGACAATTCAATTGTATGGTCATGAAAGATTCTACAAACATTCTTGAGTTCTCTCAAAAACTCACCAGCACAGTGGGTGAAATCCGATCTCCTGGAGTAGAGTTGAAGGACAACACAGTTGTCAAGAAATTATTCAGTGCCGTCCTAGATAGATTTCTTTCTATCATCGGTATGATAGAACAATGGGGGGATATATCAACGATGTCCGTTACGAAGGCGGTAGGACGCCTAAGGGTGTTCGAGGAGAGTCTAAAGGTGCGACGTTATCACAAGGAAGAAGAAGAGCGGGTGATGCTCACATGTGCACAATGGGAAGCATTGTCCATAAAAAAACGAAGGGCAATGAAGGTTTTGACAGCAGACAAGGTTATAGCTAAGGAAGTGGGCGGGGAAATGATAACAAGAAAAAACCATACTGAAAGTGTGACAAGTCCAAATTAAGTGCTTCGATTGTTCAGAATATGGGCATTTTGCATCAGAATGTTGCAAGCCTAAGAAGAAGAGGGCATTTTTGGCAGAGAAGGTAGACGATGAGCCTACTCTCTTGATGGAAACCAAGGAAGCAGCCATTGATGTGGTAACACTCATGGAGGATGACATTCAATTTCATTTGGAGTGAATGAGAAGGATGATGGAAATGTTTGGTACCTCGACATGGGTGCCAGCAATCATATGACCGGATATAGGAAGCATTTCATCGAACTTGACATGTCCATCAGAGGCACGGTTAAATTTGGCGACAGATCGATGGTATCCATCTGTTGTCGTGGCACCATGCTAATAGTGGGACGCACGGGCGAACACAAGGCATTAACTGATTTGTATTATATTCCGAAGTTAACCAACAACATCATTAGTTTGGGACAACTCAGGGAACGCGGATGCAAAGTCGTGATGGAAGATGGCTACCTGCATGTGTTTGATCACAAGGGACAGTTGCCGGTTCGGGTTGAAAGAGCAAGGAATAGATCGTACATCCTCAATCTTGATCTTGCACAACCAGTATGCTTAATGGCTTGCCTCGACAATGATGTTTGGAGATAGCACGCACGCTATGGACACCTACGTTTCCAAGCGCTGCATAAACAGGGTTTAGTGAGCCTCCCGCTGGTTAACCATGTAAAATAGTTGTGTGACGACTGCCTGGTTGGTAAACAACGCCACACCCCATTCCCACAAGAGGCAAATTTTAGAGCAAGCGGGGTGTTGGAGTTAGTACATCATGAACTGTGCAGATTGATAAGTCTTAATTGCATACATCTTTTGATAGGATTTGATCTCTAAAACGATATCATTTTACATAATTTTTATATCATTTAGTCAAAATTTGCATCAAGTTCGAGATACTGTTATGTTCTAATTTGATTTCAGGAGTTTGGAGCATTCGAGAGCAAGAGAGAAATGTTGAAGGCAAGGCAGAGCACAAATACAGTACTGAAAACTTGCTGGTGGAGTTTTGCACAATTATTGCGGGTCGCAGTAAATATTGCGGGTCGAAATTTCTCACGGCTAAGAAACAATTTTTCCTGCGAATTCGCTGGCGCCTTTTCGCCCCGATTTTGCGGGTCGCAAAATCGACCCTATTTCAGATCTGAAAAAGCCCAGAATAGACCTGTTCGTTTGGGAAAGATATAAAAGGGCCTGGGCTCGACTCCCAAGGAACCCTAGCCACCCCCAAACCTCTCCTCACCTCTCTCCACGACTTTCCACACCTAGGAACTGATTTGGGACCAAGATTTGAAGGATTTTTGGGTTACTTGAAGAGATCTAGCGCGTGACTTGGAGAAGAAGAAGAATAAGACTACTCTTGCTTTGTTTTATCTCTCTATTCTCTCTCCTTTAAATTCTTATCTGTTGTTCTAGAGAGACTAATTCCCTTTCTAGGGGCGATGGCATGTAAAACTCGAAACTAGTGCTTTAATTTTACTTGGTTTGTTGTTTTTAACTGATTATTGTGATTTGTACTTTTGCGAATTGTTAAATGCATGAATTGCTTGTTTAACCAACTTTAGCAATACGTGTATTTAGGATTTTGAGTAAATGACTAATCAATCACTTGCTTGAACCCGGATCAAGAGAACAAAACTAGGCTAGAGGTGAGGTACCTAACGGTGAATCCAAAGGTCTAGACGGGTATTTTTGGTTATGTTGAATTGCTTGTGAGAGGTACCTAACGGTGAATTACAACTAATTAATAGAACCAAAATCTATATATTAACCCGCACATGTTTAGAAAATATAAATACGCAAACCAAATAAATTAAAGTCTAGTGGAAAGTAAGCCAAAGCCCCTAGAATTCTTGTTATTGAATTAAATCTCAGGATTTTATTATTTGTTTTGTCTTCATCCGATTTAGTTTAGAGAACCAACAAAAATTCATTTGTCTAGCTTAGTGAACTAGTAAGAACCGGTACTTTACGAGTTTGTCCCTGTGGATTCGACACCCCAATTACTACTTGACAAGTTTGTACGCTTGCAACCGAATTAGGTAAATTTAGGATATTATTAGCTATAGGTGAAATATCCCAACACAGATGCATCACACCTCCAACCCCAGCCAATAACAAGTACTTTCTACTGATGGTTGATGACTATAGTAGATATATGTGAATTGCACTGTTGAAATCCAAAGATAAAGCTTTCCAACCGTTCAAGGAGATCAAGGTGGCGGTTGAGGTTGAAACAGATGCGAAATTGAAAGCATTCCGCACGTTGGAAATGAATTCAAGTCGAATGAGTTCACTACCTATTATAAGCAGAAGGGTGTCAAAAGATACTTGACTGTCCCTTATTCTCCTCGTCAAAACGGGGTGGTCAAGCAAAGAAACCAGACAGTTGCTACCATGGCACACAACATGATGAAGAGTATGAATATGCCTGCGAAGTTTTGGAGAGAAGCTGTCACAACTGTAGTATACATACTCAACCATGCGTCAACCAAGAGTGTGATTGAGATGACACCATATGAAGCATGGCACAAATAGAAGCCAATAGTACATCACATGCGCACGTTTGGGTGCGTAGTACATGTGAAGCAGGTAAATGGGCATATTAGAGAATTCGCAGCTCATAGCCCTCCACCGGGAAGGTATGAGAGCAGTTTGAAGACATACCGCGTGTATGATCCCTCCACCGGGAAGGTATGTGTAACACGTCATGTTGTTTTTGAGGAGGAGTAGGCGTGGGACTAGGGTACCATGCAACATACAAAGGAAATCCCATTTGATGAGGTGTTTCATGTAGCTTTTGAACAAGTTATAGTTGCAGGCAGCAACGAGAACATCAGTGAACATAAACCGCAGCAGACGTCGTCCACTCTAGTGCAAGGTGTAGTGCAAGGAGAAGAAGGTGAAGTAGAGGAAATAAACAATACTGACATCCCCTGCTACATCCGAGGCACTTTCAGCACATGACACAATTGAGGAATCGACTTCATTATTGAAAGCACCGGTATGAACGCGCACTTTACATGAACTTTACGATGTGACTGAACCTATGCAGCTTGATTTTTATGGCCTCTACTTGCTGGGTACAGAAGAGCCAACAAATTTCCAAGATGTTGAGAAAGAAGAAAGCTGTAGGTGCGCTGTGTAGGAGGAGATTGACTCCATCCGCTACAATCAAATGTGGAGTTTAGTAGATCCTCTTGTTGGTCTGCGAGTCATAGGACTCAGATGGGTTTATAAAATAAAGAAGGACTCTGATGGAAAGGTGATGGAACACAAAGCACACCTAGTGGCGAAGAGATACGTGCAGAAACAAGGAATTGATTTTGAAGAAGTATTTGCACTGATCGCAAGAATGGAAAAAAGTGAGATTGCTCATTGCTCTAGCAGCTTAAGAATGATGGTGACTTCATCACATGGACAATAGATCAGCTTTCTTGAATGGAGAATTAGAAGAAGAAGTGTACGTAAAACAACTGCCTGATTTTGGAGAAGGGAAGTGAACATAAGGTACCAAAATTGCACAAAGCTTTGTACGGTTTGAAAAGGCCTCAAGAGCTTGGAACTCCAAGTTTGACAGCACATTGACGTCACTTGGATTTGAGAAAAGCCCTTTTGAGCATGCTGTATACAAGAAGGCAAGGGGGAGAATTGTCTCCTTGTCGGTGTGTATGGATGATTTAGTAATTGTAAGAAATTGTGAGGAAGGAATTGCAAATTCAAGTAGCAGATGAAGGAGATTTTTAAGATGAGTGATCTAGGCTTGTTGAGCTACTATCTCGGCATAGAAGTTCATCATAGGATTCTCCACGACTGCGTTATGGTAGATTGCAATTCAACTCAAACCCCAATGGAAGCAAGACTCAAGTGAGAAAAGTTCTTCACCTATAGTGGACCAAACCATGTACAGAAGCATTATGGGTAGTTTGAGATAATCATAAACACTATGTGCGGCCCTTTTTCGCGGCTCACACGGGAGGCATCGGCATCCTCGCTCGTGGAGGAAGAAAGTGCAGGTACATCCCTGCACGTATTTATGCACTCAATAACTTATTATTTAAGTGATTGTGGAAACTTTATTTTCCGATGGGCGTAAGCTCTCGCCGTTAATTATCCCGGCTCTCGCGTTAGGAACATCTGATTAAAGGGCTAGAGAAAATAAATATACAGGCTGATTTTGTTATTCTCCCTTCACATGTTTGAAAATGACATGACTTGCATATACATGGAAGATTTAGATAATATTATTTGTATATATTTATTTTATTTTATTCAATCATTCTATCTTATTTAGAAGATCTCAGCGATCAGAATGTATAGTTCTCATGGGTCATTTATCGGACCAAAGACATATAATCAGAAGTCGAAGAGATGTATGATCTCTTAAAATTTGGAGATCAAGGATATATAATCTTATTAATCTCAGGGAGTTTGAACGTGAAGTGTACTGCCAATTCAAAACTCACGGAACCAGAGATGTTTGATCTCTATAAAGGTTCGTGACAAAGACAAGGATGTATGATCCTATACAAACTATTGACCTTTGAAGCCTCAAATCTGAAACGCTATGCCAATCCAAAATTTGGGAAATTGGAGAATCGGGACGTATAATTCGTTACCAATTTCATGGAAATAAGCAATATTAAATCTGAAACGCATTGTCAATTAAATGTTCTCTAGACTTATCTTGTCTTGATTTAATATGCTTGTATATTTCGCTAGGGTTTAGACATAATCTTGGGCATGTTTGACCTTTCAAGAGCATTTTGGGGATTTTGGGTAACATTTGACAACTCTAAGGCATTTAGAAGTCATTTTGGATATTTGGGCCCGCATTTGACCATCAGGAGACATTTAGAGGTATTTTGGTCAATATTTGACCATCCTAAAACATTTCACCATCCTGAGGCATTCAGGCACATTTTGGTAATTTTGGTCAATATTTGACCATCTCTAGGTATTCAGGAGTATTTTGGTGATTTTGGTCAACATTTGACCATCATAAGGCATTTAGGGGTATTTTTGGTAATTTTAGCATGCTTTACATGTTTGATAAAAAACATGGACATATTTACATATTTGACATGTTTAATCTGGGTTTTGGGTATATTGGCATATTTGACATGTTTAGTTAAGGATTTGGACATATTTACAAGACTTATTTAGTCAAGATTTCGACATATTTACATATTTGGTATATTTTTATTGGACAAATCATATTATCAAACAAAATTCAATTTTAGTCTTGTGATAACTTTATTTATTCATACAAAATAATATACATGGCATATGATTTTGAATTTTATTTGAAATAAAAATAAAATCAAAATGAAATTTTATTGTCTCAAAAATATTCTTGATTGAAACCATGATTTCTGGAATATTTTTCATGATGCTTTAAGTTTATTTTCAAAACAGTTTAATATATGCCGATGGATTTGAGCCTCTATATCAAGATCTAGACTTTAGTTCAGTTTTTATAACAACTTGTAAACTGGGCCATTGGACCAAAGACGCGCATCAGGCCTATGATGGAGTGTTTGAGTTTCATCAAGATTCATACTTTCAAGTGGATCAATATTCGCACTTTTCTTCTCCGATCATGATCAAGCCTTGCCCGCCTCGGATCTCCGATCAGAGGACATGGTTGGCATCGTCAGAGCAAGGGGAGTTCAATGGTTATGGTCTTGTCACTAGCGATGACGTCGATTGGCAGGAATGCAGTAGCCACCTCGGTTTTGATCGAGATAGGGCTGAGAAAGAAATTTTGGCGAATTTGAGCTGTTTTTGAGCAAATTAATTCAATTCTTTTAGCGTTTAGTATCATTTAACCATATATAAGATTTTTTTGAAATTTTTTTGAAGTTTCATTCGTCAGTTTGGCAGTTTCACCAATAGGTACCAATGGTGTTCAGTTAAATTTGGTACCGATGCTTGATTCTGCAAATTTTGATTGGTTTTTCTTGCAAATTGCTCCTTTTAAAGCATGTTTCAACACTTTTAAATCTGTTTGATCAATTAATTCCGATAATTTGGGTGTGCATATCCTTTATGCGCACTAATACACTCGGTACCAGTTTATAATTCTGGTTGTGTACCAAAATCTCAATTCTAGTATTTTTTGAAGCTTTATAATCGCTCATAAATGATGATTAATGATATTTTTGAGTATTATTTATGTGTTTGAAGTCTTGTTTTAATGATATTTATTTAAATTTGAGGTGTGTTGACCAATAGTCAAGTCTGATTTGAGTTTGAATTGTTTTAAATTTGGAAATTCATAGAAAATCAGAGAAAATGCAGAAAATTCTCAAACTTGAATTAAATTGTTTGTTTTCGAATGCTTTATGCAGGCTTGATATCTATACCATGATTTATATGTAAAAAAGCAAAATAATGCAACAAAAACAACAATTGATGCATGTTGTTCCAGTTCAGAAACTAGTACTGAGAAATTAAACTCCAAAAATCCCAATATTTGACAAAGATCTGTGTTCATATATCTATGACATGATTTCAATCTCTATTTAACATGTTTTATTCAAAAATATCAAAAGAAAAGGAATTTGGCTGTTTGTATCATATTTGTTCAAATGATTTATTCATTGGATTAAACTTGATTTTATTATTCAAAACCCTTGAAAGTCATTTCATCTAATGCTCAAGGGTAAAATCAAAGAAAAAGTGAAGATTTATTCATCAAATCACTGATTTTAACTCAGTTTGACTGTTTTGAGCTCTATTGAGTTTATGAACTTCAAAATTCATTAAAATCCACAGAAAGTTCCAAAAATGGAAAAATTTGAGCAGTGAGCTCATAGAGACCCAGACTACTTGATAACAATGTCTCAAAATCAAGAGATGATCAAATCAGAAGATCTGAACATATCTTTGATCTGGACCAAAAAAATGCATATGAAATGCATGTATACATACATGCAATTATGTTTCTCACTTGCTTAAGCATGTTTTTAAGCATCAAAACAGCTTTATTCATTCATGAAAAATACAGAAAAGAAAGAATAATCAAAAGAATTAAGCTTTTGACGAAAATATCAATTTCATTGCATAAAAATGAACTTACATCAATTTACATATGAACTTATAAAATTTGGGCAGCATAACCCTTAAAGTGAGCTCTATTGGTCTTTTCTTTGCTAAAAGGGGGAAGAAAGGAAGGCTATCCCTTTCTTTATTTGAGAATATGTGAAAAGAACGAGGGGCTATCCCGTTATAGTCACAACCCTTGGTGGCATGAACATGAAGAGAGCACGAGGCTAACTTGCTCTAATCATGGCTTTTTTTTGTGCCAATAGAGCTCACCATGGTTTGCCATGGTTATGGAGCTATACTTATTTGGAGAAGAAAAGCAATTGAAATCTTCTCATGTGTTGCATGTGCGAGGGCTTTTTCTAGCTATTTCTTTCTAGAGTATGGTTGTGTATTTGCCAACCTCCTCGGACCTTGCTCTAGACCCCCTTTTTATAGGCCAAAGCATGGTGATGTGTGTTGGAGCCGAGGCACACCTTAAGCCTATCCAACTCCATCTACTCATATTGAAAGATTCGTTTTGTTTAGCATTGCCGATAAGCATGTAACACATGTCCAAGCCGTTTCAAGGGCTACAGGAGCTGTTAGGAGAGCTACAGACACTGTTAAGGCCATCTAATTTACTTGAGGGCGGTGCATTATGTTGGCATGCTCCCATTGGTTTGGGGTTGCTGCCAAAGCTTGTCATGCATGCTGCAAGGCATGTAGGTCATGTGCCAAGTGTGTAAACACTATTTCAAATCCCAATTTGACCTCTTTGATCTCATGCTTATTTCTCGGGTTTGGGCATAGGCCGTTCTCAGTAATCCGATAACCATTTCATACAATTCAGCAGTCAAAAAGTATCACCTTGCCAAGGGGAAGCCCTCTGATCCTTCAGTTTGGTCTATAAAGCATCATGTAATCAAGTTCACCTCTACACCGAGGTATTTTCTCCTTCATTTTTCTCCCTATTTACTTCACCATTTTGATTGATTTTTGTGGCGTTGGACTCCCCTTAGGGCCTAGATCAAATCCTTGAATTGGTTTAGCTTAATTCCCTTCATTCACCAATACTCCATTTTTGAATTCTCGGCTGAGCTTTTAAGTTCGAAGAAGAAGGAGAGAGAGAGAGAGGGACGTTTATTTGAACTTTTTTCTTGTTTGAACTTGTATACATGCACCATTCTTTAGAATTGGAATTGTCGGTGAGCGAGACCATGCGCTGTGTTTATTTCCCTCTCTTCTTTTCCTTGCGCTTGAGCAACAACTCCTGGGCACCGGGGCCCATTGGCAGTGAGATAGAGAGCGAGGGCCCACCTGTCAAGTTTAATGAGAGAGAGAGATGAATGAAAAAACTGAGGCTTCGACTGTGAGCTCGGTTCTCATAAGCCAAAATGCAATGTTAATGACACAGCCCATGTATATCATGTTCACCCAAAGTTCTTCTTTTGCCTTGTATGTATGACATGTAGGTCTAGAGGCTTGTTTAATTGTTTGAGAGCCCCAATTTACATCCGGAATGTTGTCTATTCCCCAAGTTGCATACAGAATAGTCTCCAGCTCTGATTTTTTTGTACTTTCTATATTTCTTTTTCCTTTTCAATTTATTGTTCACGCAAAAATTCATGAAAATTCACTGAAAAATCATAGAAAATTTCTTCTATGATTCTTATTATTTTTGGGAAATATTTTTGATATTTTTGGGTGTGAAATTAGGCTTTAATTTCACTTAATTCACTAATTGTACAAGATTAGGCATATTAATCTTATATAATTAATATTTGACATGATTATTTTAAGGAATTGTTTCTAAATCCCAAGAATATATTTTATATGTAATAAATCATGAAATTGGACATAATTTCATAATTTTAATATTTGATATGATTATTTCATAGAAATATTTCTTAATTTCAAGAGATAAATTTTATACGTAATAAATCATGAAATTGAGCATAATTTCATAACTTTAATATTTGGCATGATTATCTCATAGAATTATTTCTTAACTGCAATAAATAAATTTTATACGTAATAAATCATGAAATTGAGCATAATTTCATAATTTTAATATTTGACATGAAAATTATATGAAATTGCATCCTTAACTTCATACAATTTGATTTCGTACATATTTGCTTGCATATATATATATATATATATATTTGGATTTGATCTTAACCGGTTCTATATACATTCAATCTCTATTTCTCGTCGTTCGTTCAGATATATCAACGGACAGAAAAAAGGCGGAGCCAAAATGGCTCGCGATCAACGACTCCGTAACAGTCCGCATGCACATGCACATGGCAAATTCTTATCACTTTGGATATTTGTAGGTTACAATGTCATGATCGGAATTATCATACGGGTCCCAATTCGACTCAAAAATTTGAAATTGAATAATATCAAAGAGCCCTTATGCATCTATGACAACCTTTGCTTCTTACATGAAAGTTGCATACAATGATAGATTAAATGAGTTCAATTTCTCTTCCTCCATAAACCTCTTAAAATTTAACAAAGAGAAAATGAGAATCATAATTGGTGGTGGTTGATAACTCGGTTCAAATAATAATGAAATGAATAATTACGATGTCTCATCGTTTCTTTACATTGATAACGCTTGTTGTTATTTTTTTTTTCTTAGGTAGCATTGATTTCTTTTGGTCCCAAAAACGTGCCTTCAAGAACAACAAAAAGATGTGGACCCCATAATGATAACAATTTTTTGTTTTTCATAAGATGATAAAAATAATTTTAGTTTAAGATAAATTTTTATGACATATTATATTATCAAATTGAATAACTATATAATAAATATATATTAATTGCCAACAATGGAAAGCGATGTATGGTTCCATAAGAGCCAAGGCAGAAAAATATTATTTCAATAATTCAATTTTTTAATTTACATCAAATTAGCTCTAATTGAAGAGTCACTGAAAGTAGACAACAGTTATTTGAATAACTATTATTAAATGTAAGACTTTCAGCACCGGTTATTAATAAAAAACCTATGCAGAAAAGGTCCATTGGCAACGTTTCTTAGTTAATAAATGTTGCCAATTTTTTTTTAAGGTAAAACGCTTTATAGTCACTTTTTTTAATAACTGTTATTGACTGTATTATTTTTTTAATGACCTGTTGATTTTCTGTGACTAACCCGATAATTGCTAATCGAAATTAGGCATATGCCATATAACACAATCACAAAATCCTAATTTACATATACGATATAACCAAATAATAACATATAAACAATATTCACATAATCATAATATTAAAATTATACAATCACACAGTCACATATTTTAAATTCACACAATTAAGAAACAAAAGATATAGTTTCAATGTACAAAAATAAATAGTATAAGTAAAAAATCTAGTAACCATAGCTCGTACATCCTCAATGTCACTCGGAGGGTACGATGGGGCTCCATAGTTTGTAAAAAGAAAAATACAATTTTCGATTAGTTTGATTGAAGAAATAAATAAAATACATATATGAATGTAATTATTTTTTCATACTGTAGGTAAAGTTTGCACGTCATTAAATTTATTGATTATGTCATACATCATTATTCTCGTGACATAATAGTCTCATTCCCTACCTCTGGTTAGTGTGTACCCTAAAATTATGAAAATAACTAGTTTCAATAAACCTCACAATATTTGTATGCAAAACTCAGGTATTGAGAAATTATAAATTACAATTTAAATTTAATTAAGTTCAATTAAGTTTAACTTTAGGGTTTAGAGTTTAGCGGTTTACCTTTATTTCGACCAACATGACAACCTTTACTTTCGGGTCGGTTTACTTTCAGTCTTTTATTGCGATGGAGACCCGATTTCTTACTATCACCGCAATGTAATTCCCAAACGTGCTATAGTTCGGGCTCGATGGCGTGTCATCATTGGCAAACTTGATAATTATGTCATTGTCATTTTTCACGGTAAGCTTACCACAAATAGTCTGTTCTTTGACTCTTTTTCCGGATCACGACATGACTATTTTCCAACATATTAGATGTCAATCCCAAATGCAGCCTACTATCTTTTGGCCAAAAGTTTGCTCTATCCTCCCATATTCTCTCTCATTCTCTCTCATGTTGATATTAACAAGAGAGTTAAATTAGGATTAAGGTTATACTTGTTAATCTCTTACTAGACTTAGAGATACAAGTATTTCTTTAATTTTTCGATGGATACTTAAGGAGGCTCGTCATTTGAAAGGCTAAAATACAACCATCGTTAAAAGAGCAGGGGAATAAGAAGTTCCTGAGCGAGACAACTCTTCTTGATTTGATTTGAAGATCAAATCTAAGGTATTATGTTATTCCTTTCTTGATTACGCTAATTAAGATTGTTTCTTGGACTTACAATAACTAGATCGTTTGTTTTGACTCGAATAATTTTTTTGTTTTATTCCTTGCTAGCTAAGCATCAAAACTTTCAAGAGAGCAACAGGGGGAGAGAGAGAGATAGGTAGGGAGAGAGGTGAAAACAATTGTTTGTCTAGGCTGTTGGGAGCAGCGGTTCAGCTGGGCGCGGCGGAGAAGGTTGCCTGGACTGGGTGCGGCGAAGAAAGGGCTATGCGCATCGGCTCGACTGGGAGAGAGGCAGTGTCTGAGAGAGAAAGAGTATAGTCGGGAGAGAGAGAAGGGTTTAGAACTTAGAAGTCTAGAGGGTGAGAGAGAGAGAAGGGGTTTAGGGGGAAAAATTCAAAATAAAGCACATTCAACACTGGTTATTTACTAATAACCGTCGTAGAAAGTTAGGGGAAAATTGAAATAAAAACATCCAGCAACAGATGTTTGTAGGCAACCGTTTCTAAAAAGTACACATTCGATATCAGTGCTAAAAGTCTTTCGATTTTTTTTATTTTCTAAATAGTCATTTAGCAACAATTGTTTCCTAACGACCATTGCTAAAGATTTCATAAAAATTTTCAAATTGTCACAGATATTTTCATTAATGATTTTCTTAAATAACCGTTACTAAAAGGGTGTTTACGAAGGTTATTTCTATTGTAGTGATGTGATGTATAAAATAATATATAAATATACAAAATTTTCTATATTACTTGTGCAACTATTGCTATGTATGATATTTCAATTTATAAATTGATGCTGAGATGGATAGAAATATTAATTTCACTCTTAATGGATGACAAAGAATAGGAAGGATATACCACTTTTTCAAATTATGAGGCAGAAAATGCTACTTTTGAAATTTGGCCATATATAATAGAAAAGGACTGGTATACACATGTAAAACATGGCTATATGACGTTTTAACGTGTCCATTGAATGTGGTTGTAGTTGTTCTATAAAACAATCCATACAACATATCTGTACCCAAAATAAAGAAACATAAGCTCATCACAACAAAAGCTTCCAGGTTTAATTAGCTTTATTGCAAACATGGTCGGTGGTGCGGGCGACTCTAGCTATGCCGCCAACAGTAAGCTTCAGGTGAAAATTTCATTAAATTTACATTTGGAGAATATTACAAAGATATCATCTTTTATACCGTCATCAGTATTTTTTTAATTTTTATTTAATTTAAAAGAGCTATTATTTATGTTAATGCATTTATTATGCGACTTGTTTTGTACAACACTTTTATTTACCAACTTAAATATCACTAATTTAAATAATAACTCATTTAAGTTTAGTAATAAAAATATTGTACAAAATAAGCTACATATATAATAAAATTATTAATGTAAATAATAACTCGTTTGATTTGAATAATAAAGTCCTTCTCAATGATGATCTTTTTTATATGAACTCTCTTTCCATTTTTCTCATGTTTAGTGAATCCATTGTATTTATCAGCTTCGAATGAAGACAGCTTTGCATGAAGAAAATAAACAGGCTTATAGTGTATACCAACATAAAATTAATGAGGAGAACATTGATTTTTTTGCTAAGAACGCCTAATTAATTAGTCCCCTTTGTCTCAATTTTTTCCTGGTAGGATTACTGGTTCTGAGTGGGATGTGATGTTGGTCAACCAGTTAGGTTCTCATTCTCAAGAGACACCACAGGAGTGTGGCTTTCTCTCTTCACATGTAATTCTTTTTTCTTTAGTGGGATGGGATGTTGGTCAACCAGTCCGATGTTTCTGTGGGACTTTCTGTTTCGGGAGTCATAAATTTTGTTTTCATATTTTCTTTTTATTGTATCTAGTGGATGTGTTACTTTACCAAATACATGCGGTATGTGTATTTATAATAACTTTATTAATTGCTTCATTATTAGGAGAAGGCAATACTAATGATCAAGCCTATGCTGGAGGAAGCAGTTGGAGAAGTGCACAAAAATCTTCTTCCCGAGAAGATGGTGGTGGCCGATCTCGGCTGTGCATCAGGACCGAACACATTCCTCATACTGACCGAAGTGATGAAAATCATCAGCAAGCAGTGCCAAAAGATGAGACAACAACCGCCCCAAGTGCAGCTCTTCTTAAACGACCTTCCTGGGAATGATTTCAACAATATATTTCAATCGCTCAGCTATTTCGAGGAGGAATTGCGAGCGGAGAAAGACAACGTTAGTGTTCCACATTATTGTTGGATTGCGGGGATCTTTCTATGAGAGGCTTTTCCGTAGTCAGAGTGTACACTTCTTCCATTCCTCTTATTCGCTCCATTGGATTTCTCAGGTATGTACATTTACTTGTATCATATCTTTCTCAGTATGATTTGCCACATTGAATGTGTATATCAAATTATCAATAATACATGACATTATAACCTTGAAATAATCCATCTATATCATGTTCAAACCATCTATCTGTTAATCACATTATATAGAATATAGCCATCCATTTCCAAATTTTTAATAATACATGACAATGAACATGATAGGAGCATATTCTTATGCGTGCTCTCAATTATTTTGCCTTGCGTGCCTCATCATATATTCGCACAAGTACAGGTGTCTGAAGGACTAAAAAGCAAGATAAAGGATGTGCCTCTAAACAAAGAAAACATTATATTAGAAAAACAAGCCCCCAACTTGTGGTGAAAATTTACCAGAAGCACTTCAAAAGAGACTTCTCACACTTCCTCAAGTTGAGGTTTAATTAGTATTTTGTGGCCAAATGATGCTAGCATTTGTAGGGAGGACAAACAATGATATATATAGTGGAGAGTGGAGCTCTGCCTTTGGATTAGTCTCTGAGTCGCTAAACTCAATGGTCATTGAGATACTATCGTATTAGTTACAAACCCTATAATTTAAAAAATTATTAAAAAAATGTCTTTTTATAATTAAGTCCTATGCATTCCTATATTTTTGTAACCAAAAAATTAAGCTGAAAAATACAACCGAAATTGAAAACAGATTTGTCATATTTTTTTACAAATTAATTACTCTGTCCTTTTTTTTTAATTATGTCGTTACGTACAAGATTATCTTATAGGGAAAACAGAGAAATCCACACAATTAACATGCTATAAATTGCTTCCAAGTGCTTGTTCCGTAAATATTAATGTTTTTTTATATTCTGATATAATGATTTGTGTCAACAAGTATTATGACTTAAAATATTAGATATTAAAATATCTAGATATTAATGCTTTGTTCAAATTTGTGTTCTTAATATTAAACCTTTCAGCTTATAATATAGTGACTTTAATATATAAAGTATGAGTACTTTATATGAAAGGACCAATAGCATGCTAAAAAAAATAAGAATTTACATTTTCCCAATCAAAAGATATATAAACAAGTCGTTATTATTATTTTCTTAATTAGTTAGTAAGACCCGATTTGCAAAATATTAATTATGTTGCTAAAGGCGAAAAAAATCATGAAATACGTTAAAAAACACTAAAAATTGCATTTTTCACTATTTAAAAATGTATAAACAAATAACTATTATTGCTTTTATTATTAGATATTAAGACTAATTTTGTATTGTTAAAATTTATGTTTTTAGTATTAAATATTGAGATTGTTATTACTTAATATAATGACTTGTATATAGGTAATATTAATACTTAAGTGTTGGTGGATCAGCAGTGTGTTATAAAAGATGGATGAAGTATTAATATTTTTTTCTTCTTAAGAATATGAAATCTTAGTCAAATTGGGGGATTTGACTGGAGGATTTTAACTTGAGGGACAATTATCACATCCCTACATCTCTCACACACACACACATATATATATATATACTAATAAAATTGAAACTTATAACATAGATTTAATTACGTGTCATCAAGAATTAATAAAACTAATCACATTATTATACATCTCATCATGGATTTCACCATCAACTCTTCGTGAGATGGGTCGCATGTTTAACTAAAACTCCTCATGAATGTTTGAATATATATATATGTTGTCAGCATCACTCGAATTTTAATGCGATTTTTTATGAATAAGAAAAGTAATATTTTGAAAACAATTTGAATTTAATTAAGAAAAATGTCTTCCGGCCGGCCAGGAGCTCTCATTTAAATATACATATATGCCTATGTTCATGAGCTTCGCTACATCGTTGAGTCGTAGAGTTAGCTTTGGTTTTGTAACATATGAACTATGATCTCATTTTTGCTGTCATCATATTTTCTACTATAAAGAAAAATAAAACGGAATGTTACTTCCACAAACTGCCACGTCATCTCTAATTTCTGTTCATCCGATTAAAACTAATAAACATCTGTGATCAATACTCGCCTCTAAAGCGCGTCCTTTCTCCCCAGTAGGCCTTGCGCCTCATTAACCAGCCCATTTAGGCAAAATAAAAAATTCTAAATCATTCCTATCGCTAAAATCTCGCCTCTTTCTTTTCCGTAGTTCTCATCCACCTCATACTCAATACTCGCACCGTCTTAGATCAGTAGTCTTGCCTCTCCGTCGTATGCTTTTTCAGTCAGCAACTCTAGATTCTCCCAGTGACTTTAACGCTCTTTACTCTGTTATCAATAATGCACTACTTTACAATCGAAGAAAACTCCTCCTTGCAAAAGGACAAGGGCGAAGGATAGTGACGTGCTGCTCAATCCCATCTCCACCTGGATTCGTTGCATTTGTTGGTGAGAAACTCCGCAAAGTGTCAATTGAAGGCATGTGTTTGGTTGTCTGTTCAAAATATCATCGTTCGTTCTTTTACATACAGATCGATAATAATTTCAATTGAAGGAAACAAATATAGCAAGTCAGGCCAACTCCTCTCTCTCCTCTACGCCTAAAAAAACCAACACGATCAACTCTTCACTTCTCATCTAATTCTAATTTAATCTATATGTATTCTTTTTCTATAATTTCAATTAAGCATGCCTTTTATTTGAATTATCCTGATAAAATATATCAACCCTCCCTTCTTGGTTGTCTTTTTCCTAACCATAATTTTCTTTTTCATTGTTGTTAATAATTGTCTTTGTGGCAATTGATTTAGGACTCTAATTTGATTGCTAAGTGTCACTTCACAGAAACAGTATAATTAAAATAAATTTGTTTTGGTCTGATGTGAAGTGTCTGGAAAATCAACAAAACAAATGTTGGACTTTAGTTAATTGCCAAAGGTACCTACCTCCCCAGAATATATGGTTTTGTTTTTTTGATATTTTCCCTTAATTTATGGTTAAAGTTTATAAGTTAGCTTAACATTCCACTAATTTGCCAATGGACTGTTTGTACGGCAAGTTCTCAATTGAAGTTAACTTCAATTTCATTTGTGCAGTTTCTCTTTATTCATTCATTGTTATTCAAAATTTGGCATTTTTTTCTTCAGTAATTTTATCAAATTTGAGCAAGTAAAATAATTGCTACCAATTCATCTTAGTTTTTTTCTTGAAACTAAATATACAATTATACTCTAAGCACTAAAATAAGGAGAACTATTAGAAAATTACCTAATATATTATTTTTGTGCACTTGTATTGTAGAAATATTGGAACCGGTAGTACTTCAATCTTTTTGTCCAACAATTATTTTATGTATAAATAAGATTTGGCACATTATTTTAGTTATATTTTTAGATGTAATGTAAGTGTTTCTGCAAATTTGTAAATGTAATTAAAGTGTTTATGTTTATTTATAAAGTACATACTTGCAACTCATTAATACATTCATTCATCATTTCAATTTTTATTGCCAATACCTTGGACCTTTTCAAAGTTTAGGCTAAGAACAAACTATTATCCGTTCTCCAGTGACTTCTCAACTGGAGGTTGACCCTCTTAAAAATTTCAAAGGTAATTGTATTACTGTTGCCTTGGTGTTCAATTATAACATTTTTTATTGAAGTAAACAAGATTAATTTATTCCTATTTTAAATTCCTTGCTTCTTCGATCTATGTTCTTCCAATTTCACGAAACTGTCAATTATAACTGTTGGCATATTTGCATTTATGAAAATACTTAACTGAGTAATATCTTTTTTTATATATATGGGGGCTCTCATAAACCTTGGCATTTATTTTTTTGTAAATATCTTTTATGAAATTTGAACCTGTATCTTTCCGTAGAGAAACGAAATCCATCACCACTGTGCTAAATCTATTTAAATATTAAAAATATGTATCAGAGCTTTTTTAATTTTAAAAGAAATCAAATGCTTTACTAACCTAGATTTTCAATATGGATGCTGATTTGATTCTTCAGTTGTATACGTTTGGTACCTATATTTCATGATATCTAATTTGACTGTAGCAAAGCTTAGTTTTATATTGGAGCTTCTCGGTAAGTTCTGACATTTGGTGAACGCATACTGTAAATTGAGGCCTTTGTCCAATTCTAGCTTATTTAATTTGTTGGTTCTCTTCTGATCTTATTAAGAATCTTTGTAGTAGATTTTTACAATTTTGGAACCATTTAGCGGTATATATTTTGCATAATTGTAGCATTCCAATATCTGTTCAGGTTAGAGGAGATAGATGGCTAAACAGAAGATTAAAGGAGACCCAAATGTTTCAGAACAATCCAGGAGCAGCATTTGAGACTTATTGAAATCCTCTTTTCATGTGTATCACATGCATTTCGGTTGATAGAGATCTAAGAGGCCTGTTGGTAGTCTATAATTAAATAGACATCCAATAAAATGGTAAACAGGACATTACAGAATTTAGTAAAACTATCCTACCTTCTGGTGATAAAATTTAATTAATAATCTCTAAATCAATTACACCTAATTCTCCTTGATTTTTTTCCATATACCCTGAACTGCAGGGTGTTTGAGTATAATTTTTCCAAATAGACATTATGAATTTCCACGTTGGGCAGTCAATTGTCAGGTTGCCTTAATTAATTAAGTTTTGGAGCTGAATCGTATGGAAATAATTAACACAAATATATAGGAAAACTTTTCATCTAATAGTTGTTGCTCTTGGCAACGATTCAATTTTCTAATTCATGCATGGGAAGCCATTGAAAAAAAAAAAAGAGGCTCAAGTTTGTGGGCAAGCCAGCTACCGGTGGGGCCAGTATTATTGTACGATTAAATTATGACCACCCAAGACCCGACTCACATGGAGGACACGTGATCTCCATTGACTTATTTAATTAGAATCTTTTGATCACCACCTCTCTCTTCTATTATACTCTTTCTATATAAGAAGATGAATAGTCATTTACCCATTTTACTATGACACACTCTTTTCCTTTAACAATTTATATCAGAATAAAATTAAAAAAATCGATGCCAAAAAATGACAGCGAAAAGTAAGTAAAAGAACCATAATTTATTTTAACAACACTATTTTATTTAGTTTGGCTGTCCCTCAATTTTGGTCCCATTTAGTTCTCATGAAAAATACCTCCTTAATCATCAATTCAATACAATGCATCATATATATGCTTTTATTGAATCTAAAAAATTCAATATAATGCATCGTGTATCATGAGAATTCAATACAATACATCATGTCAATTTTGATGATTGTCTCAATAATACATCATGTCAATTTTGATGATTGTCTCAATAATGCATCATGTCAATTTTGATGATTGTCTCAATAAAAGAAAGAAACACAACATTTATATCAAATTAAGTTATTGTGCTTTTCTTTTAACTTCATTAACACCTGATTTATATTGTATTAATAACATATTATTCTTAGAATAACTCATACCAAATCAAAACAGTCTGTAATTTTAAAGAGGATATGAGAGTTGGAAAAAGAATTGTATGAGAGTCAATAATGAAAATTTTCTTATAAAATATGGGGGTCAAACTGTTGTATACATCTAATATATATTTTTTTAAAATACATGCATGGAACTTTAACACACCACTTAGACATCAACTGATAATATATTAACATCTTATATTTAAGTAAGCGAGCACACTGTTTTTCCCTTTCCGATAAATAGATGTAGCTGCCACGTTTATTTCCTTTCCGATAATTGTGGTTGAAATAAACTCGGCGGTTCCTTCAATCCGAGACAGAGAAAAGGACTTGATACTGAATTAGCATGTAGCCCACGAGATAATATACAAATTGGAAAATAATTAAATTAAATCATAAGTAGAATGAAATCCATAATATCAACAGTTTTGTTTAAAGAAAAAATTAAAAAGAATTCTTTTTTCATCAGCATGAAATCCATAAAATTGATTTTGGGCATGCATCTCGGCTTTTATTATGCATACCTGAAATTTAATATTTATTTTACAATGTTAGTTAATATATTTTAAAAAAATAAAAAACAAAAAATAAATTATCTGTTGGCATTAATCTAAGTATTTTGATATGGGGCATCAAAACATATCGCATTACATTACTTCTGGTTCCCAATGAATAAATTAATATACTAAAAATTTTGTAAATTATAGCTTAGAAATAATTTACCGGAATTTAAACAAATATAATTAATGATACCTTGTAAATAAAGTAAAAAAATAAGAAAAGATTGTTTATTTTATATTAATGAACAAACCTCAAAAGTCAAAACCATGTATAAGCACTTCATTTGAAATTGCTAACTGTTCCAGTCAGACTCTTAACTATTTCCATTTTGTTAACATATACATAAATTTGTCATTTACCTAATTATGTTACTTAGATTTACTTAAGTTTTTACCAAAAAGAAGCGTTATCTATGAATGCAAAACAATATACCTATATCAGATTATCATTCCATGAACATGTACCGGATTTAAATGTGCTAAAGTCTGATTTTCAGTTATAATCGACCAATATATTGATACGAGTTCAGGACTGATACCAGTACACACCAGTACTGTACTAATCAGGACAATATCTTTCAAAAGAAGAGCAAGACAGTATAAACATCTGTAAAGGATTATCTGAAATGTTTCAAGTATTTTGAATATGTCAAACTGGTACTCGACAAACCCTACACTAAACTGGGTACAAAAGAAAACTATTTCAATTGAGAATAAAAATAAATCACATCCAATTAGTAAGCAAACAATTTTACTTAAACAAAAGAGAAAAATTCAAACTCAAACAAATATTAAAAAGAAATTTTTAGATTGAACCAAAAGTTCGTAGTTTTCTTTTATTCAATCTTCAATCACTAACAAACTAACAATTAGATGCTATAAGTCTTTCATTTATTTTTACAATGAATTAGAATTGTTTTATAAACAGATACCTTGAAAAATATTATACAGCCATAATAAGGAAACTTCAACAACATCCAATTAGAGAAGAATGCAGATGGAATTACATGTCTAATTTAAGAGTCAACAATAACTTTTTTACCAAAAAAAGATTAATAAGATGTGAGAGGCAAGTACAATACATTCATGGCACCATTATCTTGATGTTGGTTTAGTTAAGCATAAAAAAAAGATTCCATCAATGTCATATCACAGTAAATTTTTATAGAAAAGGACGACATACGTGTAAAACATGGTTGCACGACATTTTAATGTCATCATAGATCAAGGTCGTAGTTGGTCTATAAAAGGCAGGCATTTGGGTACATTTACTAAAACAATACTCCATAAAACATATCTGTATCCAAACTAGAGAAACACAAGCTCATCACAACAAAAGTTTCCGAGTTTCATTAGCTTTATTGCAAGCATGAAGGTAGAGAAATTTCTTCACATGACCGGTGGTGCGGGCGACTCCAGCTATGCTGTCAATAGTAAGCGTCACGTGCAAATTTTCAATTGAAGAATATAAGAGAGATATCATCGATGAAACCATCATCAATATCGACTTTAATCTTTATTTAATTTAATAAAGTTATTAGTTATGTTAATAAATTTATTATACAACTTATTTTGTATAATACTTTTATTTTCGGCTTAATTATCACTAATCTGAATAATAACTCAGTTATGTTGAGTAATAAAAATGTTGTACAAATTAAGTACATAATAAAATTATTAATATAAATAATAACTCATTTAACCTAAATAACAGAGTCGTTGTCGATGATGAAATTTTTCATTTGGCTCTCTTTCCATTTTTCTCATGCTTAGTGTCTCTAATGTATTTATCAGCTACAAATAAAGACAACTTTTCATGAAGAAAATGGACATGCTTATAATGCATATATACAGCATAAAATATGTGTTTAAATTTCCACTGGGCATTCAATTATCATACTGTCTTAATTATTGCATACAATCCATTTACTTATTTACCAAATACATGCATGATGTTCATGTATAAATAACATGATTAGTTGTTTTATTATCAGGACAAGGCAATACTAAAGATCAAGCCTATGCTGGAGGAAGCAGTTGGAGAAGTGCACAAAAATCTTCTTACTGAGAAGATGGTGGTGGCCGATCTCGGCTGTGCATCAGGACCGAATACATTCCTCATATTGATCGAAGTTATGAAAATCATCAGCGAGCAATGCAAAAGGATGAGACAACAACTGCCCGAAGTGCAGCTCTTCTTAAACGACCTTCCTGGGAATGATTTCAACAATATATTTCAATCGCTCGACTATTTCAATGAGGAATTGCGAGCGGAGAAAGACATCGTTAGCATCCCCCATTTTATTGCCAGCTCTGGATCTTACTACGAGAGACTTTTCCCTAGTCAGAGTGTTCCCGGATCATTCTGGAGCGAATAAGAGGAATGGAAGAAGTGAACACTCTGACTAGGGAAAAGCCTCTCATATCAAATGATAAATCCAAGTAGTTAAATAAATTTTTCATATTAAAAACTCAAAAGATTTTAAAATTTTCTATTTTTAAATTTTTCTTACTATTTTTTCAGTTTTTTAAAAAATGATTCTAAACTAATAATAAAATAATAAATGTTTTTATATGAGAGTAGGTGATTTCCAAAAAATTCTGAAAAAAATAGTTAGAAAATTCTAAAAATAGAAAATTTCAGTATCCTATAATATTTTGATATAAAAAATTTATTAGACAACTTAGATTTATCGTTTGAAGTCGATTTAATAGATTTTTGAGTTAAACTTATCAAAGGACTTTATGAGTTTAAGCTCAACTTAGCTTTACTATATATATATATATACACACTGATAAAAAATTACTGTGATATGACATTGATGGAATCTTTTTTTATGCTTAACTAAACCAACATCAAGTTAATGGTGCCATGAATAGAGACATAATTGGTGGGGGTTGATAACTCGGTTCAAATAATAATGAAATGAATGATTATGACGTCTCATCGTTTCTTTACATTGATAACGCTTGTTGTTATTTTTTCTTTTTCTTAGGTAGCATTGATTTCTTTTGGTCCCAGAAACGTGTCTTCAAGAACAACAAAAGATGTGGACCCCATAATGGTAACATTTTTTTGTTTTTCATAAGATGATAAAAATAATCTTAGTTTAAGATAAATTTTATGACATATTATATTATCAAATTGAATAACTATATAATAAATATATATTAATTGCCAATGATGGAAAGCGATGTATGGCTCCTCAAGAGCCAAGGTAGAAAAATATTATTTTAATAATTAAAGTTTTTAATTTACATCAAATTAGCTCTAATATTATCATAGATTGATAGAAAAGTTAGATAAAAAATCGTATTAAAGTTCATGTGATGCTGATATTCATATATATTTTTTCATATACATATATAAGGATGGGAGGTTTGAAACATTCACAAGGGATCCCACAACTGAGTTTTAATTGAACACATGAAGCATTGTTGGTGAAATTAATGATGAGATGTATGTTAATACGATTATTTTAATTAATCCCTCATGACATGTAATTAAATTAATCTATATGCACTATCAGAAAAAAAAAAAGCTTCGGCAACAGTGATAAAATACATACAGTATCGGTTATGATTCCATAACAAATGGAAAGGTCAACGATTATTTGAATAACTATTATTAACAGTAAGACTTTCAGCACTTGTTATTAACTAAGAACCATTGCCAAAGGATCTTTTTCGCACCGGTTCTTTGTTAACAACCGTTGCTAAATGCAACATTCGACAATGGTTATTAACAAGAAACCGGTGCGAAAAAGATCCATCGGCAATGGTTCTTAGTTAATAACCATTGCAAATTATTTTTTTTAGGTAAAACACTTTATAGTCACTTTTTTTTAATAACCGTTGTTAAATGTATTCATTTTTTTAATGACCTATTCATTTTCTGTGACTAGCTCAATAATTGCTAATCAAAATTAGACATATGCCATATAACATGATCACAAAATCCTAATTTACATATAAAATATAACTTAATAATAACATATAAATAATATTCACACAATCACAATATTAAAATCATACAATCACACAATCACGTATTTCAAATTCACAAAATTAATAAATAAAAAATATAGTTTTAATGTACAAAAATAAATAGTGTAAGTAAAAAATCTCTTAACCATAACTCGTATCTACTCAATGTCATACGGAGAGTACGATGGGGCTCCATAGTTTGTAAAAAGAAAAATAAAATTTTCAGTTAGTTTGTTTGAGGAAATAAATAAAATGTATACGAATGTAATTATTTTTTCATATCGTAGGTAAAGTTTGCAAATCATTAAATTTATTGATTATGTTATGCATAATCCTCATGACATAATAGCCTCAATCCATACCATCTGGTTGGTGTGGACCCTACAATTACGAAAATAACAAGTAGTTTCAATAAACCCCACAATATTTATATGCAAAACTCACGTATTAAGAAATTACAAATTACAAATTAAATTTAATTAAGTTCAATTTAGTTTAACTTTAGAGTTTAGGGTTTAGCGATTTACCTTTATTTCGGCCAACATGATATCCTTTATTTTCGGATCGATTTGATTCTAGTCTTTATTGCGATGGAGACCCGATTTCCTATTATGACTGCAATGTAGTTCTCGAATGTGCTATAGTTTCGGCCCGATGGCGTGCCATCATTAACAAACTTGATAATTATGTCATCATCATTTTTCGCAATGAGCTTACTACAAATAGTTTGTTCTTTGACTCTTTTTCCGAATCCCCCAAATCCTCCGAATCACGACATGACTGTATTCCAAAACATTAGATGTCAATCTCAAATTTAATAAAATAAAACACAATCTAACCATAATCTAACAATCCAAATATAATTAAACAAACAAATCATTACATCAACTCCTTCCACCTCTCAACTTAATTCACAATCATAATTACATAAACTAACAAAATCTAACATAAATTGATTACACAAAACTAATTACTTAATCTAACAATCTAACCATAATTAAATTAACAACATTTAACATAAACTAATTACTTAACCTAATTAACAATCTAAATATAATTAAACTAACAACATCTAATTAAATTATTTACTTAAAAATTTAGGGCACTAACCTTAAGAGAAAGAGAGAGGTATTAATGTCGGTGTCCTAGACCTAAATCATATTTATAATATGTGTAATTTATTAGTGAATGATTTTATCATTTTGTATTTTAAATATTCATATTAATGGATCATTTGAGTTGATGACTTAAATTATAGATCTTCACAATGAATAAATTTGTTTATTCTTAAATGTCCCTTATCTTGACAATTGGTAAGATATACTGGTTGACTATATAAGATAAGTATAGTGATTAGATGATGGTCATGTTTATAAGTTAGCTTAAAATTGCACTAATTTGCCAATGGACTGTTTGTACGGCAAGTTCTCAATTGAAGTTAACTTCAATTTCATTTGTGCAGTTTCTTTTTATTCTTTCATTGTTATTCAAAATTTGGCATTTTTTTTCTTCAGTAATTTTATCAAATTTGAGAAAGTAAAATAATTGCTACCAGTTCATCTTAGTTTTTTTTCTTGAGACTAAATATCCAATTATACTCTAAGCACTAAAATAAGGAGATCTATTGATTACGTAATATATTATTTTTGTGCACTTGTATTGGAGCCGTTTGTAGTTCAATCTTTTTGTCAAATAATTATTTTATGCATAAATAAGATTTGGCACATTATTTAGTTTTATATTTAGATGTGATGTAAGTGTTTCTGAAAATTTGTAAATGCAATTAAAGTGTTTATGATTATTTATAAGTACATACTTGCAACTCATTAATACATTCATTTTTTGAAAATATTCATTCATTATTTCAATTTCTTATTGCTAATACCTTGGATCTTTTCAAATTTTAGGCTAAGAACAAACTATTATCCTTTCTCCAGTGACTTCTCAACTGAAGGTTGATCAACCCTCTTACAAATTTCAAAGGTCATTGTATTATTGTTGCCGTCGTGTTCTAATTATAATATTTTTTATTGAAGTAAACATGATTAATTTATTCCTATTTTAACTTCCTTGCTTCTTCGATCTTGTTCTTCCAATTTGACGAAACTGTCAATTATAACTGTTGGCGTATTTGCATTTATGAAAATACTTAACTGAGTAATTTCTTTTTTTTATATAAAAGCGCTCTGGTAAACTCCGGCATTTTTTTTTTAAATGACTTTTGTGAAACTTCAATCTATATCTTTTCCGTAGAGAAACGAAATCCATTATTACTGTGCTAAACCTATTTAAAAACTAAAAATTTGTGTCAGAGCTTTTTTAATTTTAAAGAAATCAAATGCTTTACTAACCTAGATTTTCAATATGGATTCTGATTTGATTCTTGAGTTGTATAAGTTTGTTACCTATATTTCATGATATCTAATACTGTAAATTGAGGCCTTTGTCCAGTTCTAGCTTATTTAATTTGTTGGTTCTCTTCTGATCTTATTAAGAATCTTTGTAGCAGATGTTTACAATTTTGGAACCATTTAGCAGTATATATTTTGCGAAATTGTAGCATTCCAATTTCTGTTCAGGTTACAGGAGATGGATGGCTAAACAGGATATTATAGAAAAATCATGTGCATTGCACAGGTTATATGCTAGTATATCAAAATTTTCTGATGTCATTTGAGACTTATTGAAATCCTCTTTTCATGTGTATCACATGCATTTCGGTTGATGGGGATCTAAGAGGCTTGTTGGAGACATCCAATCAAATGGTAAAGCAGACATAACAGAATTTAATAAAACTATCCTACCTTCTAGCGATAAAACTTAATTAATAATCTCTAAATCAATTACACCTAATTCTTCTTGATTTTTTCCATATACCCTGAACTGCAGGGTTTTTGAGTATAATTTTTCCAAATTGACATTATGAATTTCCACATTGGGCATTCAATTGTTAGGTTGTCTTAATTAAGTTTCGGAACTCAATAATATGAAAATAATTAACACATAGGAAAACTTTTCATCTAATAGTTGTTGTTCTTGGCAACGACTCAATTTTCTAATTCATGGATCGGATTACAGTGATGGACTGTCAATTAATTAATTAATTACATTAATTGTGATCGATTTTGGATTCTTTTCTGTGGTGCGTGGGAAGCCATTGACGATAGTACTGCTAGACCACCCAAATAAATAAATTATGATCCAACTCAGAACTAAGAAAAATCAACAAAAAGAAAAAGAAAAGAAAAGCCTTCAGTTTATGGGCAAGCCAACTACGTACTAGGGGATTAAGTATTTCTTGTCTTTTAAAATTCGACTTTGTTTAAAAACTAGCATGTAGCCCGTGACATGCACGGGATGATATATGCTATATTGATAAATTTGTCTGTTTATTAGAATAAGAAGCATGAATTTAATATTGGTGGTAATTTACAGTTATTGTGTAACAGTAGTTAATCTTTTTTACTGACATTTATTTATTTATTTTAGTTTTTTGATATGGTGTGAAAATTTTTTTTTTTCATATTTAATTATCTAATTTTTTGTTTACTAATTGAAAAAAATTGTAATATTAGTTGGCATATTTTCATAATTGGGCCCGAGTTCATTTCCTAATATCTTCATAATTTGAAACACCCCGCACTATATTGAGGAGTATCCGCAAATAGTATTTCTCACCTTGATTTGGATGTGCAGCATAAAGTCTTCCTATGCATTTGCCTTTTGTTCTTATTGTCCATTCTTTTTGCTTTGAGTTCCAAACAAATTTTATAGGATATTCACTATATGTAAGATGTCGGCCGTTGGGATGTTTTTTGTTTGATTCCATCCACTCATTGAACATTGTTTTGTCTATGGTTGGATTGCCTACAATATTATTTAAGTTTTGTTTTTCATTGTATAACACAGTTTGTTCATCAGGTAGGTGGAAGGTGAGACGCTCAATACCTGGATATCTAAAATGGATATCAAAATCAAATATTCTCCAGCAGGATTCTATTGCTGATAGATATCGGCAGTCAAGGTAATTTTTAATTTCATTTATTTGTTCATGCCTATTTTTTTGTGATTGACTTGCATTTTGGTTATTGAATATCATTAATAGAACAGCTCTGTCTTCACCTTTTGTGATATATTTGAAAAGGTATTTGATTGATTTTGCCTTATTACACAACTCTACATTGATGTGTGCTTGGTATTTGACCAGAAGATCAATATTGTAAGGAACAACATATCCATTATCTATTTTTAGGCCATTTTTTACAATGAAAATTTCTGGAATTTGTCTTCTTCGGTATTTAGGGTATCCATTTTCATCTAGTGTTGTTTCATTGGAGTATGGTTTTGGAAAATGTTTTGAACATTTATTAGTTTCTTTGTTCATGCATGGAGAATTAGGATTTGCATTACTACATGGTCCGTGAATCATGAATTCTGACACTGATGCATATCCAATTGGGTCTTTGTTTGGATCTGGAATCTCAGCAGAGATGATGTTATCAATATATTCTATCTGTTTTATTTTGTCATCTTGGTATAGACAAAGTAATATATGCGCATGTGGCAAACCCCTCTTTTGGTACTCAATTGTGTAGACAGCTGCAGTTGTTATTTTAAAATATAATATATTAGGAGTTTTGATTTGTTTTGAATACATTAAATTATATTTAAGAAATAAATCAGACATAAAATTAAATGTTTAAAAAATTGGAGTAAATTTAAAAAAAATTTACTAACCTGCTTGCACTCTTCCAAAATGTTTTTCCTTTCTTAGATCATTCATAAGCTCGTCGAGTTTAATTTTGAAAACTCTAGCAACAATATCTGGTCTGTCTTCTGGTTTTCCTCCAGAGGTTTTCGATATACGGTTTTGAATTTCTGGCCATTTTGGATTGCATGTAAATGTGATGAACAAATCAGGATGTCCGATCCATTTGCATATTGCCATAGCATCATGGAAATTTTGGATCATATATCGTGGGCTTCCAGTAAATGTAGCTGGGAGAATTACTCTTTTACCGGTTGATGCTGCAGATGTATCACCTTTAATGATTGCATCTTGCAGTCCCTTTTTTATCTCTGACCTTAGGTCATCTTGATTATTTTGTATCCAGCATAATCGATAGTCCTGGATGCATGAAAATGCATCAACTGTAAATTGTTGAAGCAAACGACCTCCTGATAATAGTGTCTTGCCTTCTTGTAATCTATCTTGTAATCTGTAGGCATAATATTCTCGCATAGTTACATTATTTCTCTTGATTTGCTTGATGTTGGTTCCTTTATTGTATTGGATGCCCTCTCTGAATCCATCTTCTCCGTACGGAAATAAAAGTGGATATTGCATTGCCATAAAGCTAGGATGTAATTCTGATATTTGTTGCAAGCCTCTTCTTCTGTGATGGACTATAATATCTCCGGCTTTTTTAGTAGTTGCAAAGTCACCAACAACTAAAGCTGCCACCTCTGATGATGTAGGTAAGTTGTACTGTCTGGCATCTTTGTTTCTTTTAGACAGCAAGCGTAATGATACATTTGCTGTTGCTTCTTCTTTGTATCGGTTTCTTGCCGTTCTAAAGGCTTTTGTGATTGGATTGCAATTGTCAAGCATATTAACTAAATCTTGTACTATTTCTTGGTATAGTGGTTTTTTGTTTTGGTTATTTTTAAGTACATTTAAGCGATTATTCACTTCATTTTCTGTGTCATATATATATAATTGGGCAAATTTTGGTGGTTCTCCTTATTGCGGTAGTAATGATCCGATCTTGTGGTAATTTTCACCGCTAATTTTGTACACATATGGGCCTGTTCCCTTGTTTACCTCTTCATTGATTTTTGCTCCAGTTGAGGTGAATGCAACAATTGAATTGTATGCTCTAATGTTTTCTCTGAATTTTGCAGATTTATTATGTTTCTTTGGGTACATCAGTTCTTGAAGTAATTGTGGAGGATGCTTTAAAAAAGGTAGTTTTACTCTTCCTTGTTGGCAACATAACGTGAAATTTGGATTAGTTGTTCTTCGGCTTTTATTGATTCTTTCTTCATACCACATGATTGCTCCGCAGTGTTGACAGTGACAATTTGCATCATCCATTATCCAAGGGCGGAAATATTTTCCTATTTTTTGAACAAATAAGGAACTATTTGTATGAGATTTGTACAAAATGTAATTGTTTTTGTTGTTTTATAAATTATTGTTATGTAAATTACTTACTTCTAATTCTTATCGAGGCATGATTCTGTGTAGCAGTATCAGTTTCTATGTTATTGTTTGTGCAGATTTTCTTGTTTTTATCTGAATTAGTAACTACTGTTATCATAGTAATCATAATTATACCTATGGAAAATAAGATAACTATTTTAGCATGTTTTGTGGATTTCCAAGTACCCCAACCAAACAACATAAGATGTTTAGGTACTTGATAAAAATTGATCTTCTGATCTAATATAGCAAATACTTACTTTTTCTTATGTAGTTGGGTTCTTGATCATAAAAACTTTGACTTATTTTTCGTTTGCACTGGAGAATTGTCTTTCTGTTCATCCTTGCAATCTTATAATTTATTTGGCTGCATCAAAAACATGTTAATTTACAATTATTTCAATTAAAAAAAGGTGCAATATCTGTTTGTTTGAATTATAAGTAATTTTTCCCTTTACCTTTTTGAAGTTGACATTGAATGAATCGTCTGTTATGAAAAAAAATTATCTTCTTTTTCTTTTAAGGCATTTTTCTTGATGTCTTGGAATAGAATAATGGGTAGAGCTTTTTGTCTTTTTGTACCGTCGTTTATGAAATAGCATCTCTTTACAAATTTTAGTTAGATGTTTTTGTTCGCCGTCTACTCGTGGGACGTATTGAAACGTTGCTATTATCTTTAATTTATTAATATTTAAAATGAATAATAAATTATTTATTTTCCTAATTATGTCTTCGTACTATTAAACTTATTTTAAATTTTTAGTTTTCCAAATATTGATGAATTGAATGATTAAAAAAATTTAAAATTTGTATAGCAGACTAATTTTAATTATTAAAATTATGATAAAGTGTCACTTTTAAATTTATAATATAATGACTTTGAAAAAAAACTGAATGGTTAAGGTTTAATTAAAAAACTAAAAAATGATTAAAATTTGTATAGCAGACTATTTTAATTATTAAAATTATAATGAAGTGTCATTTTTGTGATAATGTCTAAAGTTTGAAAATTAAAATTTTAAAAAAAGGATGGGATAGAAATTTTTTTTAAATATATTGGTTATTAAGCAAAATTGTATTGTTAACATCTGTCATTGCCGTCTCTACATATCATTTGTATGTGCAATGTGGCAATGTTTTTTGCATACACGTGTGTGCCAATTTTTTAATGGATAAGATTTTATATTCTTTTTGTTTGTTAAGAGATACAATTATTAAGAATATTATTTATATTTCAACAATAATGTTGGTTAAAGTTTTGTTAAACAGTAAAGAATTTTTGTCCAATACTTTATTAATTTTTAATTAACACAAAAAATATTGGAAATAAAATTTTAAAAATTTACAATGCTTTTGGTTGTAGTCATTTTATTAGTTTTTCTTTTAATCAGATTGGAATCGCACATTAGATAACGAAATTTTTCTTTCTAAAAATGTGTTGATGATGTCAAAATTACAATAAATGAAACTTTTTTTTTGCAAAGATCAGAAATATATCTTTTGAATTACTGAATTCATCTAATTATTTAAACAACAATTATTTCTATTACTGAATTCATCTGATTATTACAACTTCAAATATTAAATAAGCATAAACAGTAGTAAAATACACATCAAGCAGAGGAATCGCTTTCATTTGGAGGAGAATTAATCATCTGTCTGTAAATGCCGAGTTCATCTTCAAGTTCGTCATTTTTCACTTGAAGTGCTTCGACGATGTTTGCAAGATTTTGATTTGTCTTTTCCAACTGCTCAATCTTCATTTGTAATTCTTCATTTTTCATCAGTTGTTCATCCAAATCGTGATCAAGTAGCATATATTTCTGTTTCCAAGGAAAATTGATATCTTCAATGTCGAATTCGAGCAGTTCCATGAGGCATTTGAGAGTCTTCAAAGTTGCGTCGTTTTCCGCTTCAATCTGATTTCCCTTACTGCTGTAAGCTTTGACAAATGGATAATTAGCGGGACAAATGCGTGTGTCGATATGAACCTGACAATAAAATACTTTCGTTCCATCCCGATAAAGATCATAGCCAGCAGAAGATTTTAGATTCTTTTGATGAACAACTTCTGCCATTAAAAGTTTCGGCGGTATCATTACGTTAGCCATGACTATTATGGAAGTAAATTACTGCAATATAATCAATCAAAGATTTAAACAGTTAAAAAGATTTCATTAAATAAATATACAGCATAAGAATAATGGTTTGTTGAAAAAAAATTTAAGAGATAATCTTACTTGTATGTAAAAGACAAGTGAGAAACGTTCTCTGGAGATGAGTACAAAGAATAAGGATTAACAATCAATAACAGGTTTTTATAGGAATTTTGCATGCAACGGTTGGTGTGATCTTATCCGATTTGGAGGCGTCTTCTAAATATTACATACACTCTTGCGTCTTTTTGTAATAAAATATATGACTGTTGTGGCTTTTATTCTGTCCATTAATGTTTTTTTTAATTTTTAATGACATATTTTTTATATTGAATTAATTTGTACATACTGATATGTAAAAGAAATTTTATCAGTTAATCATAAACAATTTTATAAGTCAATGTTTAATCATTATGTTTGAATGCTTGCATTTGTTTTTTCATTTACGCATATTACTATTATTATCAGCCTTATCAAAAGACAAATTTGTTTTAATAGATTAATTATACTAATAAGGTGAATAATATTAAGGACAGTTAAAGGTGACGTCCGGTTAATTAAGCAGGGAGCTATTTGTAAATTCTGAGCGCTTTTTTAAAAAAAAAATTGAATATTGTAGCCCTCAAAACTCTGTAATTGTCTTTTGAGTTTATATATATGTTCATGATAATCCTAAATAATTTTTTGTATTTCATTTTTATAAAGTGTCCATTTCTATTTGTGCTTGATTTGAGCATTGTGGGAAACCCTCATGAACGTCATCATACATAGTTGTACTTATATTAATTAGCTACTATAAACCATGATAGAAATCTCTTTTTTCATATGTGGAGCGTCACTACCCACACTCAGTTTCTCTTCCCGTCCAAGATCATTGATGCAAAAATTATAAAGCAGTTTGAAATATACATTTAAAGAATGTATCTACACAGGGAAAAAAGATTTATTTAACTATATTAATGTTTGCACAAATGTCAAAGTATTTTACATTCACATACACTAAATTCTGAACATAAATTATCGGAACATGAAACTGAACTCCTATGAACACATTACTGCCTAAATTAAAGCTGAATAATTAACTACAATTATTTGTTTTTCCTACTTTGATCTATGTATATTTTTTACGAAGGCGTTTTCTTTTGCTTATTTTGTCGTGCTTTTCCGAGTAGTCTTCAATGGCATCTTCATCAGTTTCCAACTTAATATTCGGTTTTTTCCCTTTGTCCTGAAAAATACATCAAAGTTAGTTTTTATCATTTCCTGAAATATTCATAAAATAACATAACCAAATGTAATTGTATACCTTAGATGCTTCATCAAATAATTTTGCTATTTTCTTTTTTCCCTGAAAGCATAATAATTAGTTTTTTGGTCATTTTCTTAAATGTTCATAACATTACATAACATACCCAAATGTAATTGTATACCTTGGAAGCTTGTACAATTTCACTGATGTTCATCATATCTTCATCAAAAATTTTCACTTTTTTCTTTTTGTCCTGAAATATGCATCAAATTTAGTTTTTTATTCTTTTCAAAAATGTTCATAACACAAAAGAATTATATGTAAATGTATACCTTGAAAGCTTCTTCAATTTGACTGACATTCATCATATCTTCATCAAATATTTTGGTTTTTTTCTTCATGTTCATTTTTTTCTTTTTGTCCTAAAATATGCATCAAAGTTAGTTATTGTTATTTAATGAAATGTTCATAAAATAACATAAACAAATGTAATTGTATATCTTAGATGCTTTTTCAATTTAACGGATATATATTCTTCATTAAAAAAATTACTTTTTTCCCTGAAATACGCATCGTAATTATTATTTTTGTCATTTTCTTAAATGTTTATAACATGACATAAATAAATGTAATTTATAGTCTGTTAGGTTGAAAATTTTGACAAATTTTCATCATGTCTTCATCATATATTTTCCCTTTTTTATTTTTGTCCTTAAATATGCAGCATAATTAATTATTGTGTGAATTTTTATAACATAAAGTAAACAAATGTAATTATGTACCTTGGAAGCTTCTTCAATTTGACTGACTTTCATGAGGTGTTCATCAAAAATTTGAGAGACTGTGAAGTCACGGCTTCCTTTTTTCAAATTGTAGTCATTCAACTTTATTTCAAAGATTCTTGTTTCACCTTGTAAGGATAATATTTCTACTGGTATATCATTGATCTGCATTTTTGTTGAAATTAACAAATATCTATATTCATATTTGTCAAACAAAATTTTTGTTTATGTTGCAAAGAAATTAACATACTTGATATAAAAAAATAAAAATATAATAAAGGAAATAATTACATATTTTATTCTAAAGATTTCAATACACAGTTTATGTTAGAAAGAATTAAGCAAGTGTATGTTTAATGATATTTTTTTGGTAGTCATAGCTTGCATGATGTTTTAATTATTTATATTATAGTATTTCAAATACAATGTCATTTGTTGTACTGGAAGGTTTTGGTACATACCTGTTCTTGTTGTTCAAGGAGTTGATAAGCTGGTTTGCCAGTAATTTTTGATATTTCAGAGTCGAAGGCAACAAATGTAGTGCTCTCAGTATGATCAGATACCAGCATATTAACTTTGTACCTAATGACAATAAAACAAAAATAATTTATGAATTTTTGTTATTTCAATATTTAATTTTTTAAATATAACTTGTTTGTTTTTTTAAACTTAGTTAATTTAGCCAGAATATTTTAGTAAAGAATTTACCTATATTTTGGGTAATCAATAAATTTAGTACAGTCTTCATTTAGCCAGAATATTTTAATAAAGAATTTACCTATATTTTGGGTAATCAATAAATTTAGTATAGTCTTAATTTAGCCAGAATATTTTCTAATGACAATAAAACAAAAGTAATTTATGAATTTTTGTTATTTCAATATTTAATTTTTTAAATATAACTTGTTTGTTTTTTTACTTACTATAAACTTAGTTAATTTAGCCAGAATATTTTAGTAACGAATTTACCTATATTTTGGGTAATCAATAAATTTAGTACAGTCTTAATTTAGCCAGAATATTTTAATAAAGAATTTACCTATATTTTGGGTAATCAATGAATTTAGTACAGTCCTTGCACCAGTATTTTTGCCTTCCTCAACGACTTTCTTCAGGCAGGTTGAGCAGGAAAGATAGTACCATCCTTCTTTCTTTTTTATTTCATTAATTATAGCAACACAGGTGTATATCTTATCCTGTAAAAAGAAATGTAGCAATTGTTATTAATCATTTTTTTGTTTCTATGAAATTTTGTTGTTAGTTATTGACATTGAATTTGCTTGCCTGCTTGTCTGAAACATATCTTATGTTTACCATCTGAGCAATTGTAATTCTATTTAAAAGGGATTCTTTTGCAGGATCCTTTGCTGTTCGCTGCGGTACATCAAGGTGTTTAATTTCCATAACTTCACTGCTTATTCTATTAAAATAACAAAGTTATTTAAAAATTATGACATATATTTATGAATTTATAAATTTTCTTAAAAAAAAAGCTAAAAAAGAAGCATACTTTTCTCTTAAAGCACTAACTGTTGGTAAATCCAAGTTCATGTATATTTTTGTAGCAGATGTGGTTGAAAGTTGTAACTCACCTACAATATATAGTAATTTAAATTTAATTCATATTTATACTGAAATCATTATAACATATAAAAAAAGAAACTAACCATAGAACTTGCGCACAGTCAATGATGTAAAAATAATGATATTGGTTGCTTCAGAACTATTGCTCACATGGGAACCAATTGTTTCAGCTTTGTTTCCCCACAGCACAACAGTAGCATTTTGACCCCTGTTCATTAGTTGTATGTTTCATAGAATATGTGCATGTTTTTATATATATGCATGTATGTCAGAAATAACAACAACAAAAAAATAAAACAAAGATAATAAGATGAATTGTTAAGTTAAACATATTTATATATAAGTAAAGCAATACTTACTTCACATTTTCCAATTTGATAAGACGCCTTTGGGTATCACATGTCTTTCCTTCCAATATGTTACTTAATCCACATAGCATGCCAATTACATCTGAATAAATGAAGTTATATTTTAATTTTCTTATAAAATTTTTATGAATGTAAGTAAATAAATGTTTGGTATTTTTTGCCAAACCTGTTAAAACAGTGTTGTTGTCTAAACGCTCTTCCAAACAGTCATAATCCACAAATTGAAATACATGATATGGAATAGATTTGTTGTCAAATACGTATTCTACTTTGGTACTTCCATCTAAAATGAGCATGTTTTCACGGTTAACTGGCCTGAAGTCTTTGCAGTTGGCTACTTCAAAGTTTGAGACATAATATGTCTCTCCTTCTGTTAAAAGGGGTCTGAAGAATTCATAATTATTCTTATTTGTTGTTGCATGTATTGAAGATCCCTGAAATTGAAGTAGATAACCTATTAATCCAATATAAATTAATTTATAATTTAAATGTCATAATGAAATTGAAAAAAAAAAGATAATCATGATAACATGTATTACATTCTCATCAACAAAGATGACATTTAAACCGATGCAATCATTTGTTCTTAAGTTAATGCTATCCCATATACGAGTTGCACGAACAAAAATAGATGCTTTGCTGCTTGAATGTAATTCATTGATATATATTGTATTATTTTTGGTAGACCTAAAATACAAACATGTAAATATAAATTAAATCAATGTATATATGCCAAAATTGACAATAAAGTTGATCATGAAGTAATGACACGGCGCCAACATTTATCACGGCAATAAAAAAACAATATTATTTTCTATTTTGGATCATCATAATCAAACAAAATATAATGATAAGGACAGTAAACAACTGATAATATTAGTTTTTAAAAAATGTACAGAATCTTACGACACATTATTTTCTTTTTCTGATTTTGCCTTAGTATGCATTTCAGTCTTTTGATTCTTTGAGTGCATCTCCATCTTCTTTTCCTTATGTTATCAATAAAAAATAAATCCAACTAAAAGAAATTGTTAGTGCATTTAAGACTTAAAATAAATAAATTAATTTATAAAGAAGACTAATATAAATTCAGAAAGATGACAGAAATAAAAAAAAATAGTTTACTGAAAGGACGTAGTTCCTTTCATATCTACCTTTCTACCTATAAAGGATTAACTAAAATGTTTGTATATTCCGAATAAATTTGCAAATTAAATAACCAAATTCAACAAATCAAACCTCAGTGTTATCTTCTATAGTTATTTGCAGTTGAAAAGAAAATCAAGTTAATCTATATTTATTTGTGTTTCAACATTGGTATATAGCACTTGAGGCTTCCAATCCAATGCAAAAAAAACTCACTAATTTAAAACAAAATTAACAAAAATAATCAAAATAACTAAGCAAATATATTATATCCAATTCATCTCTTTAATCAAAATAACTAAGCATTTTTATTAAATTCGGATCAAAAAAGAAGGAAAATATACTAATTTTTAAATTTAAATCGCATGGCAAACAAAACTTCGAAATAGTTTCAGAAATTGTTAAAATACCTCAAATTAATGACAGGCGAAGAAGTAGCGATACGGCGCGAGACTGTAGACGAAATGGATAATGGTGAAAGCTTCAGTCTTGTGACAAATTAGAGAGGCGAGATGCTGTAGAAGAAATGCGAAGATCTGACAAAATGGAAAGTGAAGCGTCGTCAAAAAAATCGCATGGCAAACAAATTCCGAAATAGTTTCAGAAATCATAAGAGTATCACAAATTATGAGAGGCGGAGAAGTAGCGATACGGCGAGTATGATCAGTAGAAACAATATTGAATTATAAAATATAATTATGTTTCAATAAATGAAAAATCAGTGTTCAAAAGTATTATTAGAGCAGAGATCAGAGATCAGATCTCCAACAAAGAGAGATGGGAAGACAGAAGAGTGAAGAGGCGCATTGAAGAGAGAGCCAGAGGGAGGAAACAAGGGTCGTTAGTGACTCTAGATTGAGGAGGCGCTTTTTTTCAGTCGCTTATTTGAAACTTTTTTTTCTTTTAATTAAGCACTGCAAAGAGATCTCTCTTCGACTGAACAGATCTCAACCATTTATGAATGATTTAACGACTCTCTCTTGGAGAGATGCGACCGTTTGTTAAAGATAGCAAATGAAGAGGCACGAAGGGAAAAATATGTGACATACTTTGATTCGGCTCTAATGAAATATACTACACAGATCATAACTCTTCCAAATTTGCATCAAACGGTTTCTAATAAAGGATGACGTGGCTATATAGAATTGTTTCTTTCGTCAAACATTTCGGCTCTAATGAAATATACTACACAGATCATAACCCTTCCAAATTTGCATCAGACGGTTTCTAATAAAGAATGACGTGATTACATAGAATCATTTCTTTCGTCAAACATTTTTGTATACTACTATACATTAGCTGCAAACTCAATATACCAAATTCCAAATGACCAACGATTAAATATGGTACTCCAAATTAAAAGCGACTCTCAAGAGTCAAGGTTTTTTTCTTTTTGATAGAAACGGCCGAAAGAGAGAGAGAGCCCACTTTCATTATTTTTTCAAAATAATAAGAATAAAAAATTAGAGGAGGTATAAGAAAACTGTATCTCAACTGACAAATTAACAAACAGTATAATCAAAATCAAGAACTGTATCTCAAGAGTCCAGGTTCGAGACGTTTTCTGCGGTTGTAAGGCACTGAGGTAAATAAACTGGTGGGCCCAGTATTATTGTAGGAATAAATTATAACCAAATTGACCAACACGTGGAGAACGAGTAATCAACTAATCCGTGCGCAGTATTATTGTAGGAATAAATTATTTTATACTATTAAAGTTTTTTTATTTATTAAATGAGTTGTAATTCATAAACTAATTTTGTCATAACTCATACTAAATTTATATTTTCATAATAATTTAATATGTAGGTCCACAAAATAAAGAAATTTATTTCTATAAAAATTAAGAGGATCTAATTACTGAGCAAAAATAATGAATTAAGATCACGTATTTTATAATTTGCAAATGTATTTTAATTTTTATAATACTTACTGATGAAAAAGAAATCTAAAAAATTAAAATATTTTTATAATCGGAATTTACTGGCAACTAACATAATTAGATAATTAATGTCAGACATATGTATCCAAAAAAATCACATGAGTATTAATATATTAAGCAAATCTTATTATAGGGCGGGCACAAACCCTAGTTTATCAAAGTTGGGATTGAAATTTTCTCAACAGTGCTACGTCATGGCTTATTTAGAACCTTTTGATCATTGCCTTACTCTTACTCTTCTTTGTGTTGATCTAATGGTCAATGCATATGTTCAAATAATAATGGAATGCATAATTATGATGTCTCATCCTTTCTTTGCATGGATAACGATTGTTGTTATATTTTTCTTTTTCTTCTGTAGCATTGATTGCCTTTGGCCCACAGAAACGTGCCTTCAAGACCAACTAAAAGATGTGGACCCCATAATGATAACAATCTTTTTTTATAAGATGATAACAATATTCTTAGTTAATTAAATTGAAGATTGTTCTCCCATATTAATTTAATTAAATGTTCATCGTGTATTAAATTTGGTCAATAGAAAGTCACGTATTAATTATGAAATAATTAAACAAAATCAAGGATCACTATTGTTTTCAATATTGATGGATTTTGAAATATATTTCAAACTTTTCATGTATATTCTGCATTACAGATAGTGAGAAAGTCTTGAGAACATCAATTACTAACATCAAATATATATATATACGTATATTTATTCCAGGAAACTTCTTTTTTAGGTTAACTATAGAGAAATTACATATAGGCATCTTTTGCAACAATTTCAACCAAAGCAATTTTTTTCTAAAATAAGGGTTTCCATTTAACTCCGACATTAATCTTTTTTCAAATATTTTGTTGGGATTTGAACTTACAATTCTTCAATGTACGTAGAAAAATAAGATTTAGCACTACCTGTGATGTAGGCATGTGGCACCATCAACAAATCCTCATGAGAGGGATTTCTTAACAACTATTATTTTAACAATCCTAACAACTAATTTTGAATAATTTTAAAAATCCTCAAAAATAGAAAAAAAAAAGTTAACAAATATATTTTTTTAACTTATAGATTGATTGTGTTACGAATTTCATATAATTTAAAGGTCATTTGATATTCTATCAAAAACTATTAAATATGGACCATTATAAATATCATTTAATTTTATTGGTCTTTAGTGAGTATCAAATAATACATTGCTTATCTTATGTTGGTATTCATATTTGCTTTCTTTGTATACAAATTGAGTGTTGGGACATATATATATATATATATATTGAGTTAATCAGATTTGACATTTGTAGCTGTTTTGATAAATTTTTGAGTTAATTCACCAAACCTCTTAGTGAACTTAAACTCACACTAACTTTACTCTATATACATAACACTACTGCGAAAATTGGAATCCCAACTTTGATAAACTAGGGTTGCCGTCCGCCCTATAATAAGATTTGATTAATGTGTTAATGGTTATGTGAATTTTTTAGGCACATGTCCGATATTAATGCAAAATTCACATATATTTTTAAATATGAGAAGCTTTTTTGTATATATATATATATATATATTTAATCCAGACTCACAAATTATCTTTTTTTAAGGTTTAAATGACCATGTTACATTTAAACCAGCTACAAGTTTCCAAGCATTTCTCCGGAGACGAGATGGTGGAACTGTCTTTCAATAGCACCATTGATTCTCTCCCCAAATCCCCTCCATTACAATTCCTTCACAAACAGTCAAGAATATAAAAGAGACACCAGTTCTACAAACGCCGGAAACTACCCATACCAGTGGCTCACGCAATGATAGACCCCAAGAGTGCCCTCTTGTGGCAAGGGAGAACTCCCTACCCTGTAGCCATGAAAATAATTCGGAAAAGATACAGGAAAGAGAATCCTTGTCACGCTTCAATTTACTGTCCTTTGGAGAAACTGCTTCCTTTAGGAGGTTTTTCAAGAGTGTGGTGTTTGCTATTTAAAAATTACCAGAATATACACACAAATTAAATTGTATGAAATTAATGATACAATTTTATGTAATTTTTATGTCAAAGATATGAAATTATGAAATTGTACTCAATTTCATAATTTACTATATATAAAAATTATTTCTTGAAACTATGAAATTGTACCCACCGAAATGCATGTGATACACAAGCACCTAAAAGAAAGGGTTTTAATAAGTCTCACATGGCATCAGAAAATATTAATATATATGATGGCAACAGCAGTGACATCTTGTATAGTTCCTAGTTAGGTTTATATGTATAATTAAATGAAAATGAGAGCTCCTAGCCGGCCCGATGACCTTTTTCTTAATTAAATTCAAATTGTTCTCAAAATATTACTTGTTTTCTATTCTAACACTTAATTTCCAAAATATTATTTTAATAATTAAAGTTTTTATTTTCCATGAAATTAGCTCTAATATTATCATATATTGGTCAAAAGTTTGATAAAAAATCATATTAAAATTCATGCGAGATATTCATATATATTTTTTTCAAATAAGTTTTAAACATGCAATATGCCACATGAAAGGTTCTTGGTGAAATTTTCATGAAGAGTTGTATATTAATATGATTACATTAATTAATTCCTGATGGCACATAATAAAATATATGTTTGTATAATTTTTTTATTGGTGTATATATATAGAGAGAGAGAATAAAGCTAGGTGAGTTTAAGCTCGCCAAATCTTCGGTGAGTTTAAACTCACTCTAACTTTATATAGAGACTAGATGATTTGGGTTGGGGGATTTGAGTCCGGGGGATTATATCTTTTCTCTTTATAAAATTAAAGGAATGAAATGAAGTTTCACCTAATAGAAAAGGACGATATACGTGTAAAACATGGTTGTACGACATTTTACGTGGCCACAGAACACGGCTGTACACTAACTAAAACAATCCACAAAACTTATTCGTGCCCAAACTAGAGAGACACAAGATCATCACAACAAAAGTTTCCAGGTTTAATTAGCTTTATTGCAAACATGAAGGTGGATAAATGTCTTCATATGGCCGGTGGTGGAGGTGACTCCAGCTATGCTGCCAATAGTAAGCTTCAGGTCGAAATTTTCATTTGAAGAATATAAGAGAGATATCATCATTAATATCATCATCAATATCGACTTTAATTTTTATTCAATTTAATTGAGTTATTATTTATATTAATAAATTTATTATACAATTTATTTTGTACAATACTTTTATTTTCAACTTAAATATTACTAATCTGAATAATAACTCAGTTATGTTGAGTAATAAAAATGCTGTAAAAGTTCAGTACATAATAAAATTATTAATATAAATAATAACTCATTTAATATAAATAACAAAGTCATTGTCGATAATGACATTTTTCATTTGGCTCTCATTCCATTTTACTCATGTTTAGTGTCTCTAATGTATTTATCAGCTACAAACAAAGATAACTTTTCATGAAGAAAATGGACATGCTTTATAATGCATATAGCAGCACAAAATATGTATTTAAATTTCCACTGGGCATTCAATTATCATATTGTCTAAATTATTGCATACAATTCATTTACCAAATACATGCATGATGTGCATGTATAATAACATGATTAATTGTTTTATTATCAGGAGAAGGCATTACTAAAGATCCAGCCTATGCTGGAGGAAGCAGTTGGAGAAGTGCACAAAAATCTTCTTACCGAGAAGATGGTGGTGGCCGATCTCAGCAGTGCATCAGGACCGAATACATTCCTATTGATCGAAGTTATGAAAATCATTAGAGAGCAGTGCAAAGGGATGAGACAACAAGTACCCCAAGTGCAGCTCTTCTTAAATGACCTTCCTGGGAATGATTTCAACAATATATTTCAATCGCTCGACTATTTCGAGGAGAAATTGCGAGCAGAAAAAGACATCATTAGCATTCCCCATTTTATTGCCGGTTTGCCGGGATCTTTCTATGAGAGGCTTTTCCCTAGTCAGAGTGTTCACTTCTTTCATTCCTCTTATTCACTTCATTGGATTTCTCAAGTATGTACATACCTATATCATATTTGCATATTACGTTGAATATGTATATAAAAATATCAATATTACATGACATTTAAAACAATAAATTTGTGAATATATTTATAGTCTATTAATATCATCTTCAATCATTTATCTATTAGTCACAATTATATAGTATCTATTTTTAAATGAAAACTATGATGAATTATATTTTTTGCAAACATTTATGTCAATTCTGTAATATTTTCATAATTATTAACAATTATATATTTTTTTGTTAACAAATTAAATACTATATGTTAAAAAAAATATAGGAATGAATATGATAGGAGCATACTATTATGAATGCTCTCAATTTTTTTTTGCCTTATGTGGCTCATCATATATTAACATATGTATAGGTGCCTAAAGGACTAGATAGCAAGATAAAGGATGTGCCCCTAAACAAAGGAAACATATACATTGGAAAAACAAGCCCCCCTCTCGTGGTGAAACTTTACCAGGAGCAATTCATAAGGGACTTCTCACATTTTCTCAATTTGCGGTTTAATGAGTTAGTATCTGGTGGCCGGATGGTGCTAGCATTTTTGGGAAGGAAAAATAGTGATTAATCTCTGAGTCACTAAATTCAATGGCCATTGAGGTACTACCGTACTAGTCACAAACCCTATAATTTGAAAACTTATTAGAAAAGTGTCTTTTTTCTAATTATGTCCTACTTACTCCTATATTTTTGTAATGAAAAGTTACGCTGAAAAATACTACCAATATTGAAAACAAATTTGCCATATTTTCTTACAAATTAATGATTGTGTTTTTATTTTGTTCATTATTTTATTACTGTACAAAATTATCTTATAATGAAAATAGAGAAATCCACACAATTTTCATTGTCCAAAAAAATAAAGTTAAGATAAGTTAGCATCCCATCCTAGAGGCTATATTATTAATTAAATGATAAATTTCTGTAATTAATAATATATATACAACACCCACTAATCATGTTTCTCATCTCCTCTTTGTTAAATTTCAAGGGACTTGTGGAAGAAGAGAAATTGGACTCATTTAATCTACCATCATATGCACCTTCCATGGAAGAAGCAAAGGCCGTAATAGATGCACAAGGGCTCTTTGATATTATTCACTTCCAAATGTTTAAGTCGAACTGGGATCCGTACGACGATTCTGATCATGACATTGTATTCGACAATATTCAAAGCGGCAAAAATTTTGCCATGTGCATGCAGGCTGTTATGGAGCCAATAATCGCAAGCCATTTTGGTTCCATCATTGTAGATGAGTTGTTTGCAAGATTTGCCATTAATGTCGCAGAACATCTTGCTAAGGAAAAGACGAAGCTTCCTGTTTTAACTATTTCTTTGAAGAAAATAGAATAGATGTGACCGTGCATGATTCATGTGTGGTGGCTGGTGAAGAATTAATTGCTTGAAATAAGGTCTCCATAGTCTAAAGTCTAAACTATAAATAGGTACTTGCAATGTGTCAAATATTTGTTAATGCATTCAAATAATAATTGCAATATGTCAAATATTAATTCATTCAAATAATTAGCTCCGCTTAAAATTGTTGCCAAGCTGCCTATATATAATTTCTCTGTAGTTACCTAAAAAAAAGTGGTTTTCTGAAATAAACATATATGGATGCGTTTATATTGGCGTTTGGAAGTTGTAGACTACTAGTTACTGATATTCTCAAGAATTTCTCACTGCCTGTGATACAAATAGAATATATGAAAATTTTGAAATATATTTCGTAATCCATCTATAATGAAAACACTAAATTGGATCCTTCGTTTTTTATATCATTTCTAATGGAAACGCATTTAGTATAAAACTTTGACTGGCAAATTGTGTGCTTGTGAACAATAATCTCTTATTTTTTTTGTTTCTTATTTTTCTGATTATCTCAGTAATTTACTGTTTGTTTTGAAATTTGAGTGCATTGTTCATAATTCTATGACAAAGGATCATATTGATGTTTTGATAAGCGTAAATGAATTGCATGTAACAGACCCTGAGAAGATCAATTACAACTAAATATAGCTTCAATCTTCAAAAAAGAAAGAACGAAATTGATAGGTAGCAACCAATAGAAAAGAAATACAAATTATGAAAATAAATTTGAATTCATAGATAATGAAACTCTAATCGACAGAAAAGGCCAGACAGACATTGAATGAAAAACAGATATAAGATGATAGCGACGAGTACCAAACTTCAAGCAAGTTAACTAATATATCATTTTCATTCAGTAAAAGAATACCCAAATTCAGAAAATTGTGTATTGTTTTTCAAATTGGGCCCAAAATAAAATAAGAATTATAGTAACAAATAAACTAAGGGAAATTCTGATTGAGAGAAATTGACAGGGTACTAAGCGTAGATCACTTTCATTCCCTTTGTTTTACCCCAAAACCACAGGCAAGTATTTCAGAGCTAGGGTTTATCAGAGCAGAGAACAGGAGAGAAGATGCAGCAATCACAAGAGGTTCAGCGACGGGGGATAAGCGGCACGGAACACCGGAGAGAACATCTCGATCTTCTTTGACTCATTCAATGCCGGTTTCACAAAAGACCCAATCAAACCAAGATCTGGTCAACCAAAGCCCTTGCTCGCCGACGAAGTGTAGAGGTGGCGAAGAGAGATTGGCGCCGTTTCGCTGAGAGACATACTTGCAACAGTATGTGAAATATTAATGCATTCAAATAATTCTCACAGCCTGTAATGCAGAATATATATGAAAATTTTCAAATATGTTTCGTAATCCATCTTGATTTTTTAATTATTTATAATTAAGAAGTGGTTCTTTTATTGACAAAATTTAATACACACTGAGAGGTGATAACCAAAAGGTTCTAAATAAGAAATTCACATCCTTGCCATACCATTTTCTATAGCATATTTATGCCATGGATTTTTTTGGCTCAAAAACAAATAAAACTATCTTTGAAAATTCCAAAAAAATTAGTAAAAAAAAATTCTAAAAATGGTAAATTTTGGTATTCTACAAGAATTTGACATGAAGAATTTGTTGAGCTAAATCAAAATTTTGATTTTTCTAAAAATGGCAAAACTTATAAATTACCGAAATTTTCTACTGTTAGAGTTTCTTTAATATTAATTTTGGTTTTTTTTAAGATGGTTCTAAAATAATAATAATAAAATAATAAATATTTGAATATTAGAATAGGTCGTTTTAAAAAAAATTGAAATAAGTACTTAAAAAACTCTAAAAATAAAAAAAAATTGTATCCTACAAGATTTTGATATAAATAATTTATTGAGTAAATTAGATTTATTATTCATTCCATTAATATTTGAACCGAATTATCAACACCCACCAATTATGATTCTCAGTTTCTCTTTGTAAAATTTTAAAGGACTTATGGAGGAAAAGAAATTGAACTCATTTGGAAGTGAATAATATCAAAGAGCCATGGAAGGTGCATAAAATGATAGATTAAATGAGTCCAATTTCTCCTCTTCCACAAGTTCCTTACAAAGAGAAAATGAGAAACATAATTGTTATAACACATTATTACAGAAACTTATCATTTTAATTAATTATACGGCCTCTAGGATGGGATGCTAACTCATTTTTATCTTTATTTTTTGGACAATAAAAATTGCGTGGATTTTTTTCTATTCTGAATAAAAGATAATTTTGTACGGTAATAAAATAACACAATCATGTGATGCTTTTTCAGCTGAAGCTTACTGTTGGTGGCATAGCTGGAGTCGCCTCCACCACCGGCCAAATGAAGACATTTCTCCACCTTCATGTTTGCAATAGAGCTAATTAAAACTGGGAATTTTTGTTGTGATGAGTTTGTATATCTCTAGTTTGGGTACATATATATGTTTAATGGAGGATTGTTTTAGGTAGTGTACTGCCTTTTATAGCCCAACTATAGCCATCTTCTATAGTCACGCTAAAATGTCGTACAACCGTGTTTTACACGTATATCAGTCCTTTTCTAGTATGGTCAAACTTCAAAAGTAGATTACTCCCTTAATTTATAAATACGTACCAAGTTGTTCCCTTTTGTCATCCATTATGAGTGCAATATTTATATCCATCTCACCATCAATTAATTTATAAATTGCAAATATCATAGCCGTCATTACACAAGTAATATAGAAAACGTGTATATTTATATATTATTTTATATCATATATATATATATATATATATATATATATATATAAATATATATATATATATATATATAGAGTAAAGTTAGCGTGAGCTTAACCTCATCAAGAGGTTTTATAAGTTTAATTCAAAAAACTATCGAATTATTTTCAAATGATAAATCTAATTTGCTCAATATCTTGATATTAAAATCTTGTATAATACAAAAATTTTCTATTTTTAGAGTTTTTTAAATATTTGTTTGAGATTTTTTTCAAAATGACTAATTCTAATATATAAACATTCATTATTTTATTATTATTTTGGAACCATTTTAAAAAATCTAAAAAAATAGTTAGAAAACACTAAAAATGAAAAACTTTGGTATCCTACAAGATTTTAATATGAAGAATTTATTGAGCTATTCGGATTTATCGTTTGAAAATGTTTCGATAGTCTTTTGAGTTAAACTCACCAACTCCCTTAATGAACTTAAGTTCATATTAGTTTTACTCATATATACTTATATATATAGTTGGATTAAAGTATTTTGCAAAGTAAAGACCCCTCTTTACTTTGGACTCATATCTCAAAAACCGAAGTTCAAATCGTCAATCCAAGTTGTCCACAATAATCTATATTGAAATCTCATGGAAGACCAAATTTTATTATTTTTGAAGTTTTCTTATTATTTTTTGGATTTTGTAAAGATGACCCAATTTGAGACATAAATAATATTATTTTATTATTATTTTAAGATAATCTTTCAAAAATAAAAAAAAAGTTATAAAACTCCAAAATTAATAAAATTTGATATTCCATAAAATTTCAATACGTTGATTAAGTTAAACAACTTGTATCGACTTTTTAAACTTCAATTTTTAAGATATGAGTCCAAAGTAAAGAGGATCTTTACTTTGCAAAGGATCTTAACCCTCCTTATATATATATGCGCTAAAATGCAATTAGTTATATATATGAATTCATGCAACAGTTTTAAATCTCGAATTTGGAAGAAAAATAATCAATCCAAGTTGCTCAATTTAATCTTTATATCAAAATTTTATAGAATATTAAATTTTATATTTTTTATAATTTTTTTTTACTATTTTTTTGATGTCAAATCAATAAGGAAGAACGCGTAGCTTAACCAGGTCTGTTACAACCCCTCTCTATTCCACAGAAGGTTTGGTCAGATATCACCATGGATTTGATAGAGAAATTACCAAAAATGGGAAGAAAATATTATTATTAGATGATCCAAATTCTTCAAATCAATTGATTCTCTTTTCATCCAAAAAATTAATAAAAAAATTCTAAAAAAATATAAAATTTAAGGATTTGTTGCAAAATATTAAATTGACGGTATTACCATCATTAAAAAATTTCAGCAAATAAAGACACCTGAGGAAAATTAGATCCAAAAACTCAGAACGACATGTAATAAGGTATCAGATTCACAAATTATGGTACTCTTAGAATGAAGTGGGAAATTCCAATGGGCAAAATTTCAATAAAAGCAAATTTTCTATTTTTCCAGAGCATATACAAGTACAAATAACATATCGTTATTCAATTAAGACAATCTAACTTATACACAAATAACGAATGAGAAAAACTGAATAGAATTGCTGAGGAATCTAACCAATTACTCAATCAAAAACATACCTGTGGAACAAATTAATTTACAAAAAGGAGAACAAATCCCAAGATTTTTCTTGTGGATAAGCCATGGAACCAGATCCTTTATCCAGCACTTGATGTATATCAACTCGTGGAGCTACCTTAATCAGTTTCCAAAAATAGGCCTAGTCATGGCACCATGGGTCCACTTTACCCATTGCTGATTCATTTCTGAAAAGCAATTGCAACCGACAAGACTGATGCTTAATTAATTTATAAGTTGGCGGGTTGGACCGTGCAACCAGTGAGAAATCATCACGGAATCTCTGCATTTGTTCAATGGTTAATTGCCAGATGAGTGCCCCTGAACCAGCACCCCGGCTCTTAGCTGACTCGTAGATTTTATCATATACTATTTTCAGCAAAATATCTCTCTCATGTGTACCATTTTGTTTGGAGATTGAGCGTGATCCAACCTCAGAGAAAAGAACTGGCTTTTTCAAAATGTGTTCACTATCGTTAATGTGGGAGTCGACCCAATTGGAGAGGTATAGCACTTTCTCTTCTAGGTTTGCTTGTGGAATCCTATATAGAAATAAAATGGTACGATCGTCATATGGCAATTGAAAAGAAAACGGAAGTCAGTTACAAATTAATGCCAGTACTTATGGGAAATGAGTTTCTGCTTGGAGTTGGCAATTCCTAAGATGATCTGGTTATGGACAACACACAAGGGTTATTTATCATGTACAAGATTTTTTTAAGTTGGACTCATTTTTGCTGCTTTCAATTTTTAAATATAACAAAAGCATTACTAAACAAAAGCATTACTAATCAATCTGGAAAGGCATGACACAATTCAATCTGATGCATCTCGTATTTAAATTAAAAAATGCCAGCTAACCCTACTTTTTGCAGCCTGTGCATTACAGTTTAAAAAAGTCTTGAGTGCTTTAATCATATTTAATGCTAATTGGTACCAGCCATGTTAACCAAGAGCCTACACATAGTTACGAGTGCTGGGCGCTGACTGGTACAGTTTAGTAGCATATGATACCTAAGCTAATAAGCTATACTACATTGTTAATGATATAGTAACACAAGGGCCAGAACAGCACACCCCAGCCTGCATATTATGCCAAAGGTAGGTAGTATGGGAAGGCACCTTACAAGTACAGCTGATATGCACTATACCCTACCATATCTAAGTTGCAAACAAGGCAAAGATGTACCCCCACCGTACAGCTGACTGGTACTATGCCATATTAGCATGGTACAATACCAAGTCTGACCAGAAAAATTTAGAATGACCAACACCCTTTGTCTATACCATATTAGTATGATACAGTACCAAGTCTTACAAGTAACAAAAACTAGTTATATTTGTTTCATAATCCGTACCAGCTATCAGGGTAGGCATGTACGGAAGCAAAATCGATATTTTCAGCAGCTGAGTTTAGGATGAAGTCTGAGCACAGGGAAGCGGCCCAGTCGCCTGGATTGACACCTAATCTGTGTGTTGTCTTGGGGCTGTAAAACCCCTCTAAACCAACTGTCACAAGGTGATTTTTATCCAGAGTCTTGATGTAAGAAGCCATTTCAGATATCCATGCCTACTATCCAAAGGAAAGTAAAAGTAAGATTATAAAATGCAAATCGGGTACTTGCGTCTCTTTTATCAAGCTTGTTTTTTAACTTGATTCATGTTTGGCACTTAATTCTGCAGGCTCAAATAATGATGTGACATGTACTGCACTATATAACACCATAGTATGATGTAGAGCATTAAAAGTACCAAACCAATACAATACCAATGAGAAGCTTAACTACTAATGATCAAAAAAGGTTCCTAAAATTTGGCTGAAATTTTCTCATAGCAACACTGCAAGGCTTTGCTTCTATAGGATACTGATTTCATAGGTCGGTTAGTCTTCAAAATATGAAGCCTACAAAATCATATCATGTTCTTTTAAATCAATGGAAACAGGTGGTTTTAAGATTCCCCACTTTTTTCAACCCAAAAAAAAAAAGATGGCAGAAATCAAAAGTGGACTATTGATCTATTTATCAAAGCTGCTATGTCCCTACAAGTGTAAACCTCAAAAGTAGAATCCTACAAAAATTCTCAAATTGTAATTTCAACATCATAAGAAAATCTTATATAAGAAAAGGCCAGGAGTAAATGAATTCACAGGGTACCTGAAGAAGAGGAGCAGAGGAGTTGGATAAGCACCGTGGTTCATTCATTAGCTCCCATGCAAATATGGCTGGCTCATCATAGTAGCTAATTCCACTATAACTGTTTTTCCTGGTCACTATAGTCTACACTTGAATCAAAAATTAAAACAAAAAATGAAAATAAATAACAGATATGATGGGACATAAACTTAACATAATTTTTTTAAGTTCATGTACCAGTTATGTGATGGGTTTGCTGTAATTTAACCAAAATGTTGTCAGTTGTGGTATAAGTTTTGAGGCACATATTTCAAAAGTTCTTCTGGGAAAAAAGTAAAATCTGAATTCTTCCAAATGCTGAGGAGAATTTAACCAACACACCTTGAGATAGTTCTTGTAATAGCGCTTGATAGTTGGGTGTGAGAAAAATGAATCAGTCGAGTTTGTTACATTTTCTCCATTTGCATGGGCCCACATGACATATTGAGCCTTCCCACCAAATGCATTTAGATTATTCACAAGACTTAATATCAACCTTACACCCTGTCTCCGGGCTTCATATATCACAAAATCCAATTCCTGAAAGAATAAGAAATAACATTTTCACAGCTAGTAAGATTTTGAGACAATATCTCATGTAATTAATCACATAAATGACATAATAGATAATAGGAAAGATCAAGAGCAACTAATATGATGATCCATTTTAATTGTCTTTTCAACTATCCATACATTACAACCAATTCATTTAATCAATAATCTAACATTGCACTGTGCATTATCTGGTTGATTTTTTTTTTTTGAAATAAGAGCTCATGTTAGTCCTGACATTTATTTCTTATCAAATATCTTTTTATAGAATTTAAACATGCATCTCTCGTAAAAAAGACGAAGCTTATTACCACTATACTAGTCCAGCGATTCTTATCTGGGTTGATTTTACTCATCAATAAATTAGAATGATGAAATTGAGCTGACAATGATAATAAAGGGTAGAAAAAAAAACAAAAACAAAAAAAACCTGAAACAGAGTCTCATCAAACCGACCAGGCGAGATCTGAAGCGGCGTGGGCCCACCGTCACTAAACGCCCAAGTGCGACACACTCCCATCCCCATGCCTCTTCCTCTGCTCAGCATCTCAGACACTGCCGAGTGGGACCCAGCCGACAGGAGCCAGTACGAGTTCCACCCGTTTACATAGACCGGTTCGCCGGTCGAGAGGTCGACGAACCGGGTCGAGTTGCGGCCGATGAAGGATAGCTTGGGCTGGAGCCATGGGATGGGGATTTTGAGAGCGGGAGGGGATTGAGAAGGAGAGAAGTAATTGAGGTAGATAAATGCGATGAGGAGGAAGAGACCGAGGAGAGTATAGATCCTCCTCTCCTTCATTTGCTCTCTCGATCTCGATCTCTCTCTTCCGAGAGGGAGAGGTGGGGAAATCCTTTTTCCTTTTCTTTTTGTTTTCGTTGTTAGAGAACTCATCAGACTTTGTTAGACTGAGATGTAGTAAGGTTGGGTTCTCTCTGACGACATTTCTGTGGTAAGTTATGAAACGATTGGGAAACTCTGTGGGCAATGAGTGGGATGGGGAAGCTGGTCTATGAAGAACTGTCTGGTGGATGGGTTCAGAGGATCTGGTTTTCTGGGAACTGAGATCGGGTTAGTTGTCTGTTTGGGAGTTGATGGCGTATGCTTTTGGTGGGGCCCACAGTTCAGTGTCTAAGTTAGAGACGAGAAATAAGAGTCTTGACTCTTGACTTGTGATTCGTCGGTGGGTTTTGGATGAAAACTGAGAGAAATATAAGGCTCTGGAATTTTTAGAGCAAAGATAGGTGAGCTTGTGGTTATCAGTGAGTTTTATTTAAACATTTATTGAATTGATTTTAAATAATAAATTTAATTTATTTAATAATATATTATATTATAATTTTATAAAATATAAAAAAAATTATATTTAAAATTTTAAGTATTTGTTTTCAATTTTTTTTAAGATGACATATTCTAACATTCAAATATTTATTAGTTATTATTATTTTAGAATTATTTTAAAAAATCTGAAAAAAATAGTTAGGAAATTTTAAAAATAAAAAATTTCGGTATTCTAATGAAATTTTTTTGGAGGTCTAGGTCTGCCACTAATGAAATTTAAATATATGTCTCTCCGTAGAAAGACGAGGGCTATCATCACTGTGTTAAACCTATTATGACTTAATATCTTTGAACGTGATATGTGTAGTTTTAAGATAAATTAAATCATATTTAGTATATTTAAATAACATTATTTATCAATTATCAACAGATTTTGAATTTGAAACATTCAATATTCAAACATGAATCTAATATATAAGTGGATAATTCTTTTAAAATTCATATACAATCTAATAAATTATCAAATATATTTTTTAGATTCTTATACATATTCATTCATACAAAATCAAATCAATTATTAAATTATGAATATCCGTTGATAGTCTTCGTTTCTCCTTTAATTTTAAAATTTGTATATGTAAAACTATCAATATATAATAATTCGTCTATGTGCGAGTGTTTAATTTGCTCATATTTTATGTGCTGCAAGGTTTCAAGCACTTCCCCATGCATATAGATTTTCTTTTTCAAATATAAAAGTTGAATTAAAAGGATGAAAGTTTTTTCTATAATTATTAATTTGACAACTATGATAATAAATATTGAGATAATTTTGAAATATTTTTTATAAAATAAAAAAAATTTAAAGACATATTTTTTAACTTATCAAGTATAATTTAATAATCATTTGATAATCCCGTCGGAGGCCATTAAATTTAAACAGTTACAAATTTCATTGAATTTTAATTATTTCTTGTGAGATATCAAATGATACTTAAATTATATAAAATTTCAAACACAATCAATCTATAAGTTCGAAAATCATAATAATAATTTAAAAATTCATTATCAGAATTACTAAATTAATAATAATCAATAAACAAGATACAAAAAAGTTGAGCATAAAATTTTTGGAGCCGGCAATGGTTGAAAAGAGGATCCAAAACGACACGGATGTTTTTGGATTTAATTTGAAGATCCGATAAGTCCAGCCCAATAAAAAACCCACAAATATTATCTCATCCCCTCATTTATACATTCTAAAATTTATGAAAAACAACTTAATAGAGGAGGGTTCTAATACTACAAATTTCTTTATATTATAAAATATTACAAATTTTCTTTTTAATTTATATTTTAAATTTTGACATTCAAAAATCAAATTCAAACCTTGTTTATTTTCTTGAGTGATGTATGTGTATAAATTTTTATTATTTTTTTAGTTCATTTTATGACCGTTTGATCTAGTGTAAAATGAACTCAAAAAATAATGAAATTTTATACACATACATCACTCAAGAAAATAAACAATATCAACGGTTTGGATTTGATTTTTGGATGTCAAAATTTGAAATATAAATTAAAAAGAGAATTTATGACATTTTATAAGATAAAAAAAGCTTATGGTACTGGAACCCTCCTTATAATATACGCCTGCGTGATTTGTATTCCCTCTTTATCATTTTCTGGTAAATGAGTCGGATCATGTGAGAAGTGACAGAGGAGGAAAAGAAAAGAAATGCAAGGGAAGAAATGAAAGAGAAGCAAATTAAAGACTAATTTTTATATTGGAAAAATAATTCTCAGAATTATAAAAGTTTAAATGAAATTGCCGAAATTACAAAATAAGATAACCGTTTTCTCAGAATACGGTCAGGTTGACCTAGTAGCTGGATTCTCAAAAATCGGCTAAGTTGATCTAGTGATTGGATTCCAAGAAAACAGTCAGAGTAGGCTGAATTCTGAGAGTTCGGCCAGCAAGTCAACACAATAATTTTTCAGCCTGATAATTTTAAAAAAATTCAAAACTGAATTTAAAAAAAATGGTCAACAGAGATATTAAACAAAAAAACAAATTTAACGGTTTTCTACATACAAAATTTCATTATATTATTATTATTGTTATTAAAATCATTTTAAAAAATCCAAATAAAATAGTTAGAAAACTCTAAAAATAGAAAATTTTAATATTCCACAAGATTTTAATATGAAGAATTTATTGAATAACTTGAATTTTTCATTTAAAATCGATTTGATAGGTTTTTGAGTTGGTGCTCCTAGAAATTAATAGATCCAATAACCTCAGCCCAAATATACGCACATAAAATTTCAATTAATAGATCCAATAACCAAGCCCAGTTAAAAGCCCAAAAATCCCCAATTCCATTATTCCCTTTTCTTTTTTTTTTGTTTTTTTTTGCTTAATGTTACTTTTATTTTTCAGAAGTTTCTACATGATTGCTTTATGTTGTCACTCATGCACTCCTCCCATTCCAAACAACGATGGATTCCTTTTATTCATACTCATCCTACTCCTACTTCAATTCATCAAATGACCAAACTACCCTTCCACATCCAACCAACCCCATCCTCGTCATCCCCATCTCCACCTCCTCCGATCAAACTTCAACCTCGATCCCGGTCCACCTCCCCGCCTCCTACCTCACCACCGCTGCCGTGAAGATCCAGTCGGTGTACCGCGGTCACCTGGTACGTTCCTTGATCCGGACGATCCGATCCGTCGATGCCGAGAGGGCCCGGCTTGAGCGGCTGATCCAACGACAGGAGACGGTCGACGCGGTACGGGATGGCAACGGCCGTGAAAGGATCCGGATCAATGAGATGCTGATGAGAGCGCTTCTACGTCTTGACTCGGTACTGAGATGAGAGTATGAGAATTTGAGAACCACTTTTGATGCAATAATATATATATTTTTTTTAAGCGGGTAGATACCAGATAAGGATGATTTAAATGTTTTTGTCTTTTTAATAGGCAAGAACAATGATTGTTTTTTAAGGGATAATTGCATTTGCACCCCTTAAGAAACTAATATTACAAGTGACCCCAGAGAATTATTAATATGATTTTTGTGTATGCTTCTGAGCAAACTTATTATGGGCATATGATCACACAACCTACCAATTTAAATCATAGAACAAAAAAAATTAAAAAAATTTGTGGAGTATATGTGGGATTGCTATTATTTTAGAGAAATACATATATCCATTGTTTCTTTTTTTATTTATAGAATATATATAGACTTAATTATACTTTCTGGTTTTACAAGATATTTGTATGTGGCATGTGCTCTTGACTTTATTACTTGGCAAATACTAATAATTATTATTATGATATCTACAAGTACTTCAAGAGCACTCTTGTTATATGCATCATTCAAGTCAATTACTTCTAAATACATCAAACTTCCAAAATCCAAACCAATATATATAAAATAATGATGCATTCATAACTAATTCTCACAACATAAGTAATATAACAGGTACCGGGGTTTTATCCGGAAGTGCGGCGGCTGAGGAGAGACGTCAGCCGTCGGATCGTAACATTGCAAGAGGTGCTGGATGCGATCGTAGCGGCTGAGGTGAAGGAATCAGAGGTGGCGATGATCCCGGCGAGCTCAGAGGATATTGTGGACAGGATTTGTAGAGGAGAGATGGAATGGAGAGAGAAAAGAGGTGAAAAGTGTTGGGGAAGATGTGTCTGACAAAATATGAGCTGAATTTAGAGTAAAACTAGCGTGTTTTTAAAAAAATGAATTTTTTAATGTTCCTAACTCGAAAATCTATCAAATTAATTTCAAACGAAAATTTTAAGTTGTTCAATAAATTTTTCATATCAAAATGTTGTAGGATATTGAAATTTTCTATTTTTAGGACTTTCTAACTATTTTTTTCGGATTTTTTAAGATGATTATAATAATAATAATAAAATAATGAAGTTTTGTATATAAAAATAGTCATTTTCAAAAGTATGAAATAAATAGTTAAAAATTTTAAAAATAGAAAATTTTAGTATCCTATAAGATTTTAATATAAAAAATTTATTGAGCAGTTTAGATTTATTGTTTAAAGTCGTTTCGATGAATTTTGAATTAGAAACATCAAGAAATTCGTTGCTCCTAAAAATATGCTAGCTTTACTCTTGAATTTAAATGATTAATACCTAAAAGTATAAGCATCCAATTGACAGAGACATTATACGTGGGGTGCAAATTGAGGATGTGATTTTTCATGTGGGACATGAAAAATGACATATTTTTTCCTTTCCATAATAGCAAGAATAATACTATCGTTCAAACAATAAATCTTTTTTTTTTCTTTTGATAAGAATATTATCGTTTAAACAACAAATCAACTAATAATATTGAAATCATTGTAATTTATGGCACTTCCATTAATGAAAATATTGTCATGCATGAATGTGGAGATGCTAAACAGAACAAATGCAATGTACACCATTAATTGGATTTCTTTCAAAAAAAAACTAAGATTAAACTATAACTTATCCACTAAATCTACCAATAAATACTTTCCACACAACCATCATGTAAATTCATGTTTAAATATTGTATCACAATAGTCATTTGAACTACAAACCTTTTCAAAAAATTGGGTACCTCTCTAACAATCCAAGTTCAACCATGATGGTAAATTCCTTCTCAATTCTACTAATTTCAATCCTCCTCCTCCTCCAATCTTTTTCTCATGTACCAGCAGATGAACAATTCATCACTGGTACATGTAAACAACCAACAATTCCAGACCTGTGTAAGTCTATCTACTGTGTGGCCATATATGCGCGCGTGTTAGATCCTTCCATCTAATCAGTTCGCTTCTAATTTAAATCAACCTTTTTACTCAATTTCTCTACGAGGTATTGTAAAAAGGAAAATTAAATCATAATAAATGGTTACAAAATAATTTAACATTTATCATAACACAAAATTAAAATAAATGATTGTCAATATAATATTGTCTTCCGATCGATTGACTTGAATTGTTATTCTCAATGGAATTGAAAGTGTGTGTATCTCCATATTAGGTGACATTTTTTTTTTATTTTTTATCATAATAAAAAATCTTTAATTTTAATTTTAATTTTAATAGTATTTATTATGATATTAAATGAATGATACAAAATTACATGCTCTGTCTTAGTTGTCCCGGATGGTATTGTTTATATTTTATTTCTTAAATTTTTTTTTCTCAATATGTTCCGAGTTAGTTCCTAACACAACAATGATAAACGAAATAAAGTGCATTTATCGAATTTTCTTAAAAAATCCTGATTCATGAAATATGCAATGTTACATGAATTTTGACTTTTTTTTGTCGATAATAAAGTATAATATTGCAGATCATTTAGTGAAAAATATTAGAATCAAATTAGCTCCCACAACATATATTACTTTCTTTAGTTTAAATATTTTTCTACTAATTACTTAAAAATCCAAATAATATATTATATTTTATTGATTAGTATAGTATTAGTAAAGGCTTTTTATTTTTCCTCCAACCTTGGACCCTTATTATTAATAAAGGCTTTTTTATTCACACTTAATAATGTTTACAATCATATTTTTTTTGTTTAGGAAATGATGTTGATTATCTTTAAGATATCTTTCCACAGTAGCAAGGTAATATGGAATTTTTTTTTAATAAAATTCTATTTTGGTCGACAATAATTTCATCCAAATATTTTTGTGTATTAACATATGAAATAGTTTGAGAACCAACTTTAATTTAGTAGCAAAAGCTCTTCCTACAGAAAGTCGCAGGTTCAAAATTCAAATAATTTTTTTTTATAAATATTTAAATTTAAATAATTTTGATTCTCATTTTTATTTTAAAAAAATATATGTAATTGTGCCATCATTTAAGCTCGTATTTGAATCATTTGATGCCATGAAATTTACTTCAACTTGCATTTAAAAATGTTCTATTTTGAGAGCAGGTTTTGATATATCAAGCGAAGAGCGCTCAGAGAAAACTTTTTGTTTAAATGTCTATTTTGCCCTTCACCTCTATCTCTCTCTCTTTCATATTTCGCTCAATTAATACACATATAGTTCATAACAAAAGTTAAATCCTTAGGAGATTTAGTTATATTTTCTTTCTCCTTTTCAAATTTCATGCAAGTAATAAACAAATAATGGAATGAATCAAAGAATAAAGTTGTTTTGTGTTCAATATTGATACATAAAAACAAGTAAGGAGAAATTATGCAACTACATGTTGTTATTTTGCTAATTTAGCAGTATTTATGCATAATTATTTGATTCTATTATTTGGTGGTGGTTGCTACTTATGTTTCAAACTAAAGTTGATAAATGAATTTCAAACTATTAATGAGCACATATTTCATGTCCACAAATGACTGGTGCTTTTTTTTTGTCTCTCTTGACTCATCATTAGAAAATTAGAAAAGGCAAACATGTCAAATCTCATTCAATAGTTATCTTTTATAAGTATATATTCTTAAGAGAAGTGCTAATTGTATCTCAAAGAAATTTTTTTACAATTATCCCTCAATTATTTTTACTATAAATGAAAAACAGTTAGTTAGTATGCCAAAAATGAAAAAAAAAATGTGTTCAAAATTGCCTTAATATAGAGGTGTTTATACCTTATTATATGAATATTTATATCTGACTATAGGAGATTTTTATATTTTATCACATATATATTAATACTATTAATCAAAAAGTATTTGAACCTAATTATGAGATGTGTTTATATCTGATTAAGAAAATATTTATACTAGTCATAAAAGATATTTATACCTAATAAATGTTTATATCTGATTAAGAAAATATTTATACTAGTCACAAAAGATATTTATACCTAATAAATGTTTATATCTGATAATTGAGACCACATTATTATGGATCGTAGTACACTGTTGTGAGCCATAACACACTATTTTGTGCTCTAGTACACTGCTAAAGGTCGTAGCACTAAGCCTCAAGATCAAATCCCAAGATAAAATGTGAAATACCCCAATGTTTATATTAATATACATAAATATTTATATCTGATCATATAAGATGCTTATATTTATTTATTGGAGTACTTATACATAATCATAAAATGTGAAAATTTATCAAAAATAAAAATATAGCTAAAAGAAAAGGATGCTAAGATAAAAGAGTTGGGGACGATTTTGGGAACTAAAAATTTTCTTTATTCTTAATTCACTCCATTCATAAAAGAGTGATGGATAAGGGCAATTTGGGTATTAACAGAAAATTTCTTCCTCTGCGCTCAATAATAAGTTTTTTGCGCTCAAAATAGCACCCCCATAATAAAAGGAATTTCCAATTTGGAAATTCAAGCGAAGAAACAAACAAAGTTTTTTTATTTTTTTTAAGTGTCAGATTCTTACAAGCAACTCTTCTCTTCTTCTTCTTCTTCTTCTTCGTCTCCTCTTCTCTCCTCTCCTCTCCTCTCCTCTCCTCTCTCCTCCACATCATCACCATACGAGATGACCTCTCCATTTCTCAAACCTCCAGTTCTCTCCATTTCCACGGCGCATTTCCCCCTCTTCTCCCTCCTCCTCCTCCTCTTCTTCTTCTTCTTCTTCTTCCCCAATCCAGCCACCTCCACTGAATCCCACATCTCCGCCATTATCTCCACCGAAGGCATAGACTTCGTGAAAGATCTCTTGGTAAACGAAGCCGTCAAGACCATGACGCCGCTGGAGCTACCTGACATAGAGAAAACAGCGAAGATACCTTTGATCGGTTATGTGAACATGATTGCCTCCGATCTGACACTGTATGAGCTCAATGTGACGAGTTCAAGTGCCAATTTGGGGGATTCTGAGGTGGAGATAGTGGCGTCGGGTGTAACGGCCGATATGAGCATGGATTGGAGTTACTTGTACACTGTGGGATGGATAAAAATCTCGGATAAAGGGGATGCTTCTGTCAAGGTAACATGATTCCAGTTTGTTTGGAAGTAATGCCGTTTCGGTAAGTTATCTCTTTGATTAATTGAAGTATTTGTAGGCATGTGCTGTAGTTAAAGATTGTAGGGTTTAAGTTGAATGCTCTAGTTTAGACTTTAGAGTTGCGATTTTGGAGGAGGGATACAATGCCTACAGTCATCGGTGTCACGTCAATGATTATAAAATTAAATTTCAAATAATTATTTATTAAACTCTTAAATAATAAAAGTAATTAATTGGACATTTTATATATATTACACTATATAGGTATACAAAAATTTATATCATTTCAATTTTATTTTGTTATGCATCAAGCACTAACAAAAATCAACGGATCAAATTTTCTTATTTAATTCACTCTCTAGATGACTACCGAAATAAAGTTAAAATTTAATAATTTTTCATATGCATGTATTAATTAAAGTATAAATAATAAAGTACGTACCATGGGCACTAATGACCATGGTTATTGGATCCCTCCTCGTGATTTTAAGTCTCTTTTTGTATGATTCAAGATAATTAGTTTCTGATCAGGTAAAACCGGTCTTTCGATCAGTGACTTGTATAATACCACTAGCTGCTCTGTACTGAACCAGGTTCCTGTACATATAATCTGGACTTTATGAAGCGATAAGTTCGATTACTGGCATTTTACCAGCAGATAATTGTACCAAAGAATGCACTGTGCATAATTTAATTATCAGTAATGTTTTGTTCTTTCTTTATTTCTTTTGGTTATAGTTTTTGTTGTTTATTTCATGACTTCAAACCTCAGGTATGTCTATCAAAATTATGCTAAAAAGAAAGGGTTTTTTGGCTATTTCGCCAATGACATAGAATGATAGAATACTTTGTCATGCTTGGTGAGGATACCTACCATTTGATATATCTACAAATATAACCAAACTATATCATACTGCAAAGGAAAACGGGTAGTTTAATATTTGTCAAATTTGCCCTCCTCACTTTAATATGTCATTTGAAAATGAAAAATTGTGTCCATACTGACTGAAATGAAGCAAGTGGATTTATCTTTAAGGTTCTTTAAGTTTCCAAAACTGATCATAAAGCAATTGGTTTTAACTAATGAGAAAAGGGTGAGGGCATAGTCATATATAAACATCCTTGGTTTAGCACCTGGTGTAGGTCACTGATAAACCCATAAAATATTGTGGATAACATGCAGGCATGGTTAATCTTGCTATAAAATTTTGAAAAGCCCAAAAGTGAAGGGAAAAATAAATGACACGATATGTATGTTGCACTTCATAAAATTCACTTGCTTTAGACTAAGTTTATTATAATTGGTGATATACTTGAAATTTGTGTTTGAAGGTGGAGGGAATGGAGGTGAGGCTCACCATGAGCATGAAAAGCAACAATGGTTCTCTTGAGTTGACAGTCTCTGATGTTTCATGTTACATAGAAGAATGTGTTATTTCCTTGAATGGAGGTGCCTCTTGGCTTTACCAAGGGTACTAATCTAGCACGTTGACAGCTTAACTTATTCTTAGTTCATTTGTCAGTGTTCTCCGTTATGTTTTTCTTTGTTATTGGTAGATGTTAAATCCTCAAATCCTTGATCATTCCTGAAAACATCAAATTAAAATATAATCCTGAAATAGACCTGGAAATCCAACAAAAACAATAAGTATCTTTATCCAACTAGTACAGTTTATTTTGGATCACATATTCTACAATAAAGAGGAATGTTTCTATGACCTTTTTTTCAATTAAAGGTTTGTAAATGCATTCAAGAACCACATCAGATCAGCAGTTGAGAAGGCCATAACACAAAAAGTGATAGATGGTTCCTCAAAACTCAATGCCTTATTGCAAAAGGTTCCGAAGTCAATCAGCCTAGACGATATTTCTTCTCTTAATCTCACCCTCATCAGTGACCCAGTTTATTCAAACACCTCCATAGAGTTTGACATAAATGGTATCTTCAGTTCATCATCAGCAAAGGAAAAAGCTTGCAACATGTGGAGAGAGAATAATTCGCAGAATGGGGTACATTTATCTTCTAATGGCGAACCAAAGATGTTCATGGTTGCAATCGATGAAGAGGTGCTCAACTCAGCTTTGCAGGTGTATTTTCAGGTAATTTTTGTTTCTCAAATTAGTTCAACTCAGAGAATTGTTCTTCTTGATTTAGCTTTCCTAATATTATGTAGGATAGTATGTACCTCTTTCGTGTCACATTATTTTCTGGGGAGTTTTGCTACTTAATATTTTCCTATTTAACTTCCTTTATGTTTTTTCTCCAGGCTGGACTTATGAACTGGTTGGTAAAAAGACTACCCGAGCAGTCTCTTTTAAACACAGCTAGCTGGCAATATATTGTACCTCAATTATATCTCATGTACCCAAATGATTCCATGGTGCTCAATATTTCTATCTCTGCACCTCCAGCTGTGGTGGTAACTGAAGAGAAACTAAGCTCAACTCTGTTTGCGGATGTGATAGTTGATGTCATGGATGGTGATAATACTGTACCAGTTGCATGCATACAAGTGGTAAGCTTGTCCCAATAGTTAGAACGCATATTGTAGGTTGCCACTAGAAGAATCTTAATCAGGTCCCAGCCCTCCTAACAGAAAATAAACCAAACTGGAACAGAAGTAGAGGAGAGCTGCCCATAACTGTACAAATTAATTGGTTTTTGGTTGACCTTTCCTAAGTAATTCTGCCATGGAATTTACCAAATAGGAAACAAAGCAAGTAGAAACAGATGAAAATCGATATACCTTTACTTATCGTAGATGTCTGGTTTAGTTGAAAATTTGTTTGAGGGAATCTCTGACAAATTTATAAATAACTTCAGGGGACTAGTTACAATTTAAACTGTGTTTAAATATTGCTATTCTAGGAAGTAGCTGGTTCTGGGAAGTTGGCCATGTCAGGAAATAGTATAACCGGGGAAATGGGAGTTGACAACTTTGCCCTCGCCTTGAAGTGGAGTAATGTAGGAGACCTTTACATGCCTTTGGCTGAGGTAAAGTTTGCTAACTCTTATTCTGACGTTGTGTTCAGAACATATCGGTGTCAAGCAAACTGATCATTACTTGTATGGTTCCAGACCGTCATCTTTTGTTTACTTGGGGAATCTCTCAGCCATTACTGCAAACAAGTAAAAAAAAAAAAAAAGGAAACAGAACTTGATAACTTATGTGAGGGTGAACATGAAGGTTGAGACAGGCTTGATGTCGTATTGGTAATTTTTGATGATTGGATAGAGCTTGAGATTATAATTTCAATAAACCATGATGCTGACCCCTACCCCCCCCCCCCCCCCCCCAAAACAAAACAAACAACCACAGTACACACACACAAACAGAAGAGACGGAGAGGGGAAGAGAAAAGCAACTAAACAAGAAGCAAACCACAAGGGAAAATAAGGAACCTTATCAGCTCTATTACTGATCACTAAATAACACCATTCATGCTTTTTAGCAAATTTGTTTTCATCTCATTTTCCTACTTTTATTATGTTACCAGCTGCATCAGGATAGCTATTGACTTTCTTTCTGATTCTTCCAGGGTATATTTTGGGTATTCTTTAATGAAATATTGGTGCCTATAACAAACATTCTTCTTGAGGTAGGAATTCCTTTGCCGGCGGTTCATGGGTTCTCTCTCCAAGACCCATATATATACACTTCAAATTCTGCTTTGTTTTTCAGTTCTGACGTTGCCTTTTCAAATTCCACAAGTATTCTTTGGCACACTCTGAGGAATGTTTTATGAGAAAATGGGTTTTTGGAGCCCTCGAGTGTATATATATCTTGTGTATGTAAATTGTAATTTGTTCATTCCCATGCTCAATGAAAAGAATGGAGAATGTTTATTTACCCAGAATATGTATTGTTTTGTATATGTCAATTCATTATGTAAGAAATAAACATTTATGTTGTATTTCAATAAAGGAAGTATCTGAGAATGTTGAGAAAAAAATGCAACAAATGTGATCATGATACAATGAGCTGGAAATTGTACATATCATGCTTTGAAATGATCATGATACAATACAATGAGCTGAAGATGTATATACCGTGCTTTGAAATGATCATGATACAATGAAACGCATATCAAATATTATTGTAAGAAATGTTGGAATTATACACCTGCTGAAAGTTCTACGATTCCACACCTGGTACTGGTTTTTCCACTGGTAGATAAAGTAATTCTACATTTCCACACCTGTTAATTGTATGTTTTCATGACCAAAGCCTCACATCAAGTTCTACAACTCCTCAACTAAATACTCATTAATTGTATGTTTCATGACCAAATATTAACAAAGTTTGTTAAATGAATCAGAAGGCAGTTGTAATTTTTGCATCTTACAAGCATGCGGAATCATCTATTACTGATATGGTGATACCTGTTGCACCATGGCCAACATAGTCATGAGTATATTCGAGACGGTACCACTTCATCAAATTAGTTAACACCATCCATATCAATTAAAATTTAGAAAAAAAAAAGGCACCCACTTCTATTAGAAGGAAAAAAAAGCTAACAAACTATATTAATTAATTTAAAAGAAAAAAAACACATATCAAAAAGAAAAAGATAAAAGGTAACATATCATCGCACTGAATGGAAAACAGAAACAGTTTGGTCACACTGCTACACAATACATATTAATCAAGGACATCTCTCCTCAAAATTTTTTTGCTAATTAAAATAAACTGAAAGAACAAAAGCCAAAGCAAACCATACAAGCGACGACCATCCTTTGTAATATTTTGCATGAGAGGTGCTTGGTCCCTCGGCCACAGCTTCGACCGCACTGTAGCTCACCTCGCTGTTCAGTTGCATTACCGGAAGTACTTTTACATGCAACTTGAGCCCCTTCTTGCAGTTTTCTGGATTGATGCTGGTAAAGTACCGAGAGCCTTCACTGTCTAGCATTACTTGATTGAGTCCTTCGGTGTACATCTTAATTGGGTTGCTTGTTTTGCATGATTCAAATTCTCCTTTTGTTTTGAGCTCCAGGACACCCTCTTGTGGTGCCAGATAGGTGAACCCTGTTCATTTGCATTTTCATAAGTCAGAACAGAGGTACAAAATATCGGCAACAAGTAAATATGAATGATATATATGCTGCTTACAAATATTATCGCCGACATGGAACTTTTTGTTGGCAGACCAAGAAGCAACATCAGTGGAAGTATCCCAACCTTGATCACCCCCAACAACATGGTGCTTATTAACTGTTTTTATCGCAATTGATGGCATTATATTTCCTACTAAATTTACCAAAAGAAATGCCATGGCAAGGCCAATGGTTTTCCTTCCCATTTTAGCTGTGTGTGTGTGTGAGAGAGAGAGAGAGAGAGAAGTGGAAGGTAAAGTGTTGGACAAGGTAAGGTATATGCTGAGAAAGGTACTGAGGCTAACTACACTTCTCACCAACCAGTTTTCTCAGGTAGATCACAGGAGAATGACAGGTTTGTATACTAGTTTAGCTTTTGTCAATTTAAATTAGGTTGTTTTGTGGGTAAGTAAGGTGACAGTTTCGTATTTTTCATCACTAAGCAGTTGTACTTTTAAGTTTAAAAAGCTTTCTTATACGTCACTAAGTGGTGAATTTTTTTTTTCTATGGCCACATTTCAAAATGACTCAAATTTGATATTACAAAAATAGTGATTTCAGAATTCAGATGAAATAATCATTACTCTACCACATGCTAAGCGTACATACAGTAAAATATCCTCAATTCTGAGGGAAAACAGTGTGTCAGTGTACAACCATTCAATATGCCCGCTCAGCAAGTACCAAATCTGTGAAACCATTAATTACACACCATCATCGAAACTTAAAAAAGAAGAGGCAGCATAAAATATAAAAGACCAAGAAATGGGGAGTTCCCAAGGATTATGAAAATTTCAACATGATAACCATATGTGAAATCTTATTCATGGGGTCAATTATATACATCAACATTCTATAATATTTTTTTTGAGGAAAACATTCTATAATATCTTAGTTTTCTCTCCAAAAAAAGTATGGAGGACAACCATAAAATTTCTATAAGATAAAATAGGCGTCAAATTCAGTGTAAATATAGCAATTTTATCTATGTATTATAAAATGAAGTACAAATTTGATGAAATTTTGACAAAGAAATTGACCCCCATTCATTACATGTGCATCTGCCTCTGTCAACCATCAATCGTTTTCCAATACAAAAGTTCAGAGTCAAAACACCAGAATGCATATACATCATCAACACTCTATTTTCTTTTCAACATCTCAGGAATCCTCTCATGAAAGAAAACATATAAAAGAATAGTTCGCCCTAATTAATTCATCTTAGCTGAGGGGTTCGTCAGGAGATCTAGGGCACGCTTTAGATGATCAACTGCAACCACCACATCGTCGAATGCAAGTGCACCTACTGCAAACCTAGCTGCCTTGTGTGCCTCAGATATCATTTCCACTGACGGCTGGTAGGAGCTGTCATAATGATAAGTCTCTGCAATCGGCACAGCTGGTGCAACTGGAGTTTCCCTAACAGGAGGGGCGGTAACAGGAGCTGAGTTTGCCGGAGCTCCAAACACATTCTGGAATTGGTTCGGGTCAGAGTAGAAAGCGGGTTGATGAGTTGGCACAGCAGGTAAGGTGCTGTCATGGAAACTAGGGTAAGATTGGAAATTAGGATAAGGGAAAGAGGTGGAAGGATTATCGGTTGGGTAGGAGTTTTGTGTATAGTGTGTATCTTGGTGGTATTGTTGGGTATACGTAGCAGGGTCAGGGGGTGGAGGTGGGGGTTGATACTGTGGTGCGTCTCTTGGAGATTGATAGCTGGAGGAGGTGGTCGTGTAAGGGGGAGGTGTGTAGTGAGTTGGCGTGGGGCTGTGTTGGGGTGGCGGCTGGTCAGGTGGAGGGTGCTGGGGTGGTGGTGTCTGATCAGTTGGTGCTGGTTGGTAGGTTGAAGAGAAGCTCATTCTTCGTTCTAGGTCCGTTTCTAGAGATGGCTACAAAAAAGAGAGCTTTAAAATTATTACTTGTATAATTATTGCTGCTACTGAATGCTATAATACTACCGCTGATACTGCTGCCATTAGTTTTTTCATCTTTTATATAAAAAGAGAACTTTAAATTACTATTGTATAGCAGTTGCTGTATAAAGCTAGATGATAGTACTATAATATTGTGCAACATCTTTTGTTGACTTTAGACAACATACATTATCAGCATAAACTAACTAGTCCTCTAGTTCCCTGGTATGGTGCAAGGAACTTAGGACTCCAAAATTAATGGAGATTATTCGACTTTCTTAATCTAAGAAATAATTCAAAAGAAGATTTAAAAAAGAAAAAAAAACCACAACCAGTAAACAGGATAAACCAGTACAGTTCCAATCAGGTCCATAACAAAAAGTTCCACAGAGAAGCAAAAAAATGAGAACTAACCTTATCCGAGGATTGAGCTGGTGGCATGTCAAAACTGCCGTGCTGTCCAGTAGAAAAACTCTGACTTCTTCCCAAATCCTTGATTCCAGAAATACAACATTATATACCATGAAAAGGATAATGTCAAATGAAACACACAAAAAAAATCTTCAACACTAATAACAGATAGTACATGTGCCGCACAATGTAATAAATAACTCATGATTGTAATCCTAAGTTGAAAGTTGAAACTATATAACTTTCAATAAGAAGTTGAGTCTATCTACACAGATTAAACAAGGATTCTCCCTTGAATTCAAATTCAACATGTTTGATTTTATCTACAATTTCTCTTATCGATTTTGTGCTGACGTTCCAGGACCACCTGATCTCGTTTAACAATCAAAACAGAATAAACAAACATAACAGATCAGAGAGTTTAAAGAATTACAACAGAGCTAGAAGGGGAGTCCGAAGGAAAAGTCATATCATTTTCACCACCAGGTGGGCCTGCCTCAGGCTTTCTTCCTTCTTTTATTGCTTTTCTAATATCTGCCGCTTTCCATGCTGCATATTTTTGCTTCTGCTCCAGCTGTAAATCAATTATTCATCAATTAAAAACATGGATTCATATTTTATCTGATTTTACTTTTTCGAAACATCAAGCTTCTACTTTTCCTATTGAAGTTATAATGGTTTTATCCTTTTTTGTGCTTCTTTGGGCACTAAATGTAACGTTTCTCATTTAAACAGGGACAAACTGATCAATAGCATCATTCAGATGTCTATATAAAATTAGTGAACCATATGAAAAAAATAAACAACCCAATCTAAGATAGAAGGACAATATAGCAATCACTAGAAAGATTTACATCAGGTTGGAGTTCCCCAAACTGGTTTAGAATCTCAAAGAAAATGCTAGCTGCATAGAAAGTCTTGGCGGTGTTCCTGAAAAAAAGAAAAACTTGTTAAAAAAAATTAAGATACATGGAATTCTATAAAGGTTCATCATTCTATTCTTATTCATGGTTACTGGTACCAACTATAGGTCTGCCAGGTGCCTTTTGATCCAGAACCAGTGACCATTAAGTACCAGATCTAGAACCAATGCCAGATACCGTAACCAGAGCACCAGGTTGGTTAAGATTCGTCTTTTGTTTTCTATCTTTTTGTGCAGATGCACTTGGTTGGGGTATCTGCATGTGTGTTTTGCAGGTGGAAGCACATGGGGGAGAGATTGGATTACAGTACAAGTCAGCTCTGCCGGCACGGTCTTGTTTGTCGGCTTTTGCGAATACATTAGATGCAAATCCCTCCAAGTATAGGTTGTCATCTGGTGCCAGCTTAAGTGTCCTTTTATCCTACATAATATCCAACAGCAAATACATAATTGTAGATAACATTTTGACTGATAAATAAAAGAATTCCTGAATTTGTTATTTTTTCACCAAATTATCCCAGTTAAGAGTGTAGAAAAGAACTTTTGGCTGGAAAGCAAGATAATTTAATTTCAGCTTATTGCTCAGATTAGCCACAATTGATCCTGATGAACCATTGATTTTGAAAATTATGAATCAACTTGATCAGAATTAATCTTCAATTCCCAATTAAGATTAATCCGAGGAAAAGCGGGATACACAGCTGCACAATTGGATCAATAGAAAAGGGTGCAGAAAAAAATGAGAAAGAGTAAGAAATTATATAACAAAACTATGACAACAACATCTTTTAGTTGACTTCCTGGATAATCATATAATACAATTGTACCTAGACAGTATTAGTAAGATTGTGAAAAAAAAGAACTTCCAAAATAGAACTAATTTCAAATCTACATCATCCAAAAGAAGATAAGGATCAAAGATCATGTTCTACAGTAGGATTTTTGCTTAGCCTACAGGTCCTTCAAAAAAATAAAAGATAAAGATCAAAGATTAACCTTTTCCAGCTGATTCATGAGAGAGATGAGGATACTGTTGGTCATCTTGGTGCGATCCTTCGCAGGTATCTGAAGACCTCTCTCCATCGCATACAACCTACCTGTATATAACGGTTTAGACGCGATCAAACTAGAAATTAGAGGGCTAGAGTTACAAATTCGAGCTACTCACAGTAGTAGGCGACGAGAGGCTCGTGCTTCTGTAGTTCATCAGCTCGTTGCAAGTACGGGAGGAGCGCCTTCGCTGGCTCCGCGTCACTCGCCATGGCAAAACCCTAGATAGCGTAAGAAAAGGAGCAAGATCGATAGAGAGAGAAGAAAAGCGATTACGATATTGCAAACTCGAGATGTGTGATCTATTGACGAAGATCGAGAAGAGAGGAAATTGTTTGGAAGGAGAAGATGGAGGTGGTTTTCTTCAATGCGAAGAAGTGTGGAGAAAGCTTAGTAGGAAAGGAAGTTCAACTGGAGAAGATAGGATCCTCTCCAGTACAGACAAAACGGGTACAATTGGGCCAGTAATTAAACCGCTACGAAAAGATCCGGTCCAGTTGTCAATTTGGCCCGGTCCAGTATGTATTGGCCCACAAATTTGAACCGAGATCAATAAATACAAAATAAAAAGAAAGAAAGATGCGAGATTATCAAGGATCCATGTAATAAAACAAACAAACAAATAGAGGAATGGAGGAATGGAGATCGGGACTTGGGACTTGGGAGAGCTGAGGTGGCACGTGACTGGCATGTGCTTTTGCTGCATGTGGGCCCCACCACTGATGAGTGCTTTCGCGGAAACGGACAATTGAGAATACTGAGATACTGTGCTCCCCGCCTTGTCAATTCTGCAAAACGGTGAGATGCATGCTCTCCATTTGATTTGTGTTGTCTCTTTCTTTCATGTACCATAGATTCTTTGACATTTAATTAATTATTTTGATACCTACGATGTTTATTGAAAATATATAAAAAAAATTAACAAATTAAAAAATATTATAAATATTTTTTATCCTTATAAAAATTGATTGTGTATCAATTTTCAACAAGTTAAATATTATTGATGTTTTATTAAATATTATTAAATTTAAACTACACTAAATAAGTCATTAAATTTTTTTAAAATGAATGAAAAAATGTACATTTTAATATCGGAACTTTTTTAAGAGATCAAATTTGTTTATGAACTTTTATTTTTATTTAAAGGTACCACTTATAGGTCCAACCCAACGTATCAAATTTATCCAACCTGACCATAATGTAAATCAGGGTGTAAATGCGTCGAATTGATATTATTTTATTATTTTTTAAACGGATCGGTTTCAACATGACTCAACTGATTGAAATAGATAAAAAAAAACTTTAGGCTCATATCGGATTCAATTTCACAAGGCATATAGGATAAGGTTTGTGTTGGATAAAGTCGACTCATTGAGTCAAACAAAGAAGTTTAGAGATCAATTTAATTTCTTTTGAAAATATTTAGAGACTAAGACATGCATTTGAAAATCAACTTAAATAATTTAAAAAAATTTAAGAACCAATTTGATTTTTTGAAGAAGTTCAAAAACTAACTTGATGGATTTATAAATTTAGGAACTAACTTTTTTTTTTAAGAAAGTTCAGGAACCAAATGATAAATTTTCCTTATTTTCTTTAAAGAACTCTATATAAACTTTCCGGTTGACATGGAGTTATAGATGCATAACTAGGTTTGTCAATGGATATTCATAATTCGAAAATCCGATCTGAATCCGCATGAATGAATCCGCATATAAATCTAAAAAATATATCTGATAGTTTATTGGATATGCATATGGATCTTGAAAAGGATCCAATTTATTTTTTAGATTCACATTTGCATCATAAATGATATGAATCCGAATATGCTATGAATCCAATAAAATGATATTATTTTATGTTTTATAATAGCAAAATATATATAATAATAATTTATTTTGAATTATTATAATTATTTAAAATATAATTGTAATCTAGTTAAATTAGTCTCAATAATTTTCACTATTTTTTAGTCTATCTATTTTTATAAAAGAAAATTTATTTATAGTTGCAAGTTATATTAAAATAATTTTCATTATGATAATTGAATCATATTAATTTTACACAAAATATTTTTTTAGTCATGTAAGTTTATTAAATTAGAATTATTATCTTAATTTATATTTTTATAATGTAAAATTATATACATTTATTCATGTTAAACGTATATTTCATTATTTTAAATATTTGAATAAAAATTCGATATATAATCCGAATCCAATCTGATATTCGCTAAGAAAATGAATATGAATCCGTATTTAGATTCTCAAATTCTATTTGGATATAAATCTTATAAATTTTTAATGAACCCGTATATGGATCATTCTAAATTCAATCCAAATCCGACCCATTGACAGCCCTAATTGAAGCGTAATCCTTTGCATCTTCATCTCAAGTTCAATAAATTAAGGGCGAAGAAAGCACGGGAGGCTCCAGTTCGCTCTGACTGGAGAAAACAGTGTCAGGACAACGGAACACCCTGTACTCTGTACGAAGGACAAAGAATTCGGCCCCCAGAACAAGCACCGGAACATGGAAGAAGTAAAATAAAAAAATAAAATAAAACCTTTAAAACAAAAACTGAAATGCATAGCAGCAGCAACAAACAACAGCATGGCCGTTTGCTCTTTCGAGTCTGTCTGATGCCGACGATCTCACCTTTTCACGAATCTTAAAGCCATGTCGATACCGTTCTCTTTTGTTTTTTTTTTGTTTTTACTTTGCACCGCTTCTGTGTGTTTTTTTAACAGCTAACTGAGTGGTCCGAGCAGGAGCGATTTTGTAGTTTACGCTCCTCGACTTGGTCCCCTGCGGCTTGATTTGTATTTAAATAGTAAATATATAGAGAAATTATTTTTATATTTTATATTTTATATTTTATATTTTATATTTTTTAGTTGTATATTAAAAATATTTATATTAAATAAATAATTTATTTATATATAAATTTGTAAATGTTTATAGTTAGTATTGAAAATATTTATCATTTTTTTTTAAATGATTTTTATATATTTTTTAAATGATTAATGATTATAATCATTAATGTAATTCAGAGTTCTTTTCATGCTTGAAAGCCAACCAATCTTAAAAAAAAATAAAAAATTTGGATAATTACTAAGCTTAACATACATCAATCAATGAGGTAATTATCATTAGTGGTTATAATTTGAATCTTATCATTTGCAAATCATTTGCATGTGCACATGCGTCTAATTCAACCGGACGAACAAAAAAAAAATCCGATAAATTTGACATCTAGCAATCAATCCTCTTCCAAATTCCAATTCTCACCACAAATTCCTTCAATTAGGAGAAGCATGCGCATATCGTCACGTGTAATTTTGGCATTTTTTTTTGGCTTTTGGAATTGCTTCGTAATAAATGCCTCTGGTCCTGTAGTTCATCAATTGACATCCGACAATGGTTTCAAGCAAGCGCCTCTTTTCCCTTGCGTCGTCGCGTGTACAGTGTACTTCTCCATCGAAAATAACAGGCTTAATTTCAGATCGGAGAAATTGCACGGGTACACGTAAGGAACTACCAAAATGTCGCGCTGTATCTATATGTATGTACGTATCAACTAGACGTATTGTGTCGTGTAAATATATATAAAAATTAATATATGTTATGTTGTGCTGTATTTTTTTATATTCATGTTAAGAACGATATTTTTAATGATACACGTCTTGACACACCGTACTAACATATGTTTGGATGTGTTATAATTTTTTAATTAAATTTTTGTTTTTAATTGTTAAAAATATTTAAAAATTCAGAAAAAATTTAAAAAATCAGAAAAAATAGGAAAAATGGAGGAATTTTTTTTATAATAATATATTTTTTAAAATATTATTGTAATATTTATTAAAAATACATTATAACAAATATTTTTTAAAATTTTATAGACGTACTTAGACATGCTGCGTGTCAGTTAAGTACTTGAACGTACCGTGTTGTGTTCAGTACGCTTATCGTTTAATATGACATTTGTAAAAACACAACACATAATACGTTTAAATACGCATATCATATTTTAACTATATTCGAACATGTATCATCCGTATCGTGTTTAAATATCACGTACTTTTTATTAATAGTGCACTTCCCCGTCGAAAATAACAGGGCTTGAAATCGGAGGAATTGCAGAAGTACAAGAGACACTGCAGGAAGGTGCTTCAGGATTCAGGAAGTACGGTTTGCACCAGGCGTATCGTATTACCTTTCTTGATTGTCGCGCCCTTTCCGCTTTGACTGTAGTTTTTACTTTTTACTACCCCACTCGCTTAGATTTAGCGAGGCAAAACAAGGATCGATTAACTATTCGGTGTACTTTTTCTGTATAGCCCTCTGAATTTTAGATATTTTGTTTGAAGTTTCGTCATTTTATTTGTCCGTCTCGTCAAAATAAATTATATGTATTTGAATGATTAAATGAATATAAATAAATGATTATCACGTATATCATCTGACTATAATGTTCATTATTTTATCATTATTTACTTCTGTCTTGAATGGTTAAATATTTTTCATAGTTGTTATCATTTTATAAACAATGCGGACCTGATGTGTACTTATTTGGATTCAATCAATTAACATTTTTTAGCTATATTAAATTGTGCATATCGCATTTCAGTGAAAATTGAGGTTTTATATGGTTGATTCAAACTATTCATTTTTTTAATCAAAATTTTATAGAAAATGAAATTTATAATCTCTATGATTACTATTAGGTCTACAAAATCAGCTCAAAAAACAACAAAATTAGGTTGTTATATATAAAACCTTTCAAAATTACATAAAGAGCATTGATCATTGAGATACGGACCATATGAGTTGAATATTAACTTGATTTCGTATATATAACTGCTTCAAAAATATTTAAAATATTTGAAATACGGGATCCAACGCAACATATATATCTGCTTGTGATTTTCGTAGTGTAATTCTTAAACATTTACGGACACCTATGTAAAACCATCTTCAAATTGAATTATACAAAAAATGATATATAAAATTAAATAACTTGACGACGCTCATCTGCTCGAGAAGAAGTTCTAGTTTCTTCTTAGTTTTTTTTACACACACTCTCACTCACTCACTCACTCACGCTTTCTTTCTTTCCCACCTCAGATCCCAAAGGGGAAAAAGAAAAGCTGAATCTGTTGCGAAACTGGTTACAAAACCCTAGCACTCTCAGATCCTACCTACATTGTAAGCCCTTTTCTCTCTCTCCTCTCTCTTTTCCTTCTATTTTTGTCTCGCTTTTTGGAGATGCATTTTAATCTCATGTCGTGATCTCGTGAGCAATCTCTTGCTTTGCCCTTTCTTTAAGTTACCGAGTAGCCTTTGCTGCCTCAGATCGGATGCGTAGCATCAGATCTGTATTTGACTCGATCTGAGCTAACTGTGGGTTTAGATTTGCTCTGGAGGGGGTTTTTCGAGGGTTTTAGTCTTGATCTTGCGAGGTTAGAAGAGGTTTAGTTGTAATCTACTGTCAAATTTAGCTTCATTGGACAGGATTCGCTCGTTCTATTTTCTAAATTCCTTGATTTTTGCTTGGTGTAACTACCATTATCCGAGGTTTTCTTGTTTACTACCTTGATTTGAAGGTCAAACTTTCTGATCTGTTAATTTGTGTGCTGGTGAACCTTAATTTGCTTATTCAGCTAAACAATTTCAGAACTGGAAGGTCTGGTTCCTCACAATATGCTTACTTTTATAACATGCATAGAACCTCCAGCATTGATTTTTTTTTTAAAATAAAATGTTAAGCAATTCAATTGCTTTACAATTCTGCGTTAGGTTCAGTAATTTGGTTGATGATTACCACCTGTTAGTGACACTTATCTTTTCCAAGGTATTTTACAGTGACAGTTGCGTGATAAATAGTATGAATTGTAGAATGTACTAGCTTGCTTTATAGTAATACTTCTCATGGTGAGCTTTGTTCATTTACCGACAGCCTGAAGTGATTCCTTTTGTAGGAACTGGAAGCAGATTCTGCACAAACACCAAGTCAATTTTGCACGCATCATTTGCTTGTTTGGCCTTCCTGTTTGGTTCTTTAGGTATCTAATTTGTATTAATACCATGTAATTCCCATTTAGACTCTTTTTAACTTGAGCATGTGGTTCTCTATTTAACTATGTACAACTGTGTCTCTGCTTTCTGCTAACTCAATCAAACCATATCTCTACTTTCTGTTCAGATTCGAGCCTCCTTGGAATTCTTAATGGCGGTCACAAGCACCGACAACCCTTCTTTTGGGGAAACCACTTGCGGCTCCTTGCTGCAGCAACTTCAGGTACTCTTACTTGCAATTATTTATATAAGTTATGCTAAACACTGTATTATACTCGCCTTCAAGTAGAGGATGAAATGAAAATTAGAGTAGAAAAATTGTTAAACTTAAACCTTTAGTTATAATATGCTAAATTGGATATGTCTTATCTTTTGTTTGAGAAATGAGCGTGGAAAACTAGAATGTATAACAAGAACATTCTTTTCAGAGAATATGGGATGAAGTAGGCGAGAGTGATGAAGATCGTGATAAAATACTGCTTCAGCTGGATCAGGAGTGCTTGGACGTGTACAAAAGAAAAGTCGATATGGCATCTGAGTCGAGAGATTTACTAATCCAAGCACTTGATGATTCCAAAATTGAGCTTGCTAGGCTCCTATCTGCTCTTGGAGAAAAGACCATTGTCAGAACTGTAAGTAAAGTATCTGTGGTGCTTTTTCTGAATGGTTATTTTTTTGATCGGTTTTCGATACCAGCATATAGGATGCAATGTAGTTTGAAAGGTAAGCCCTGTCTAAATGAGAAGTATTAGATTAATTTATCCTAGTTCTCCACTAAAGACTTCATTTGCAGTTCTATTTAACTTATTTGTGATAAAAGCCACCTAATGAACACTGACAAAGGATGGTCGAACTATCATATAAGTCAGAAATAATATTTCAAAGGTATATCAGATCTAAGATTACAGTAGACATACTGGTACTTCAGATCAACTAATATTTTAAATGTGAAAGCTTCCTCAGACATACTGCTTCATGACCATACCACCTCCCGCACAGTGCAGATAGATACAGCTATTCTAGTTTATTCCCATTTTGAATTTGAGAAGTGCATATTTGATATTAATAAAACTACTTCACCTCAGCCCGAGAAATCATCTGGAACTATCAAAGAACAGCTAGCTGCCATTGCGCCAACACTGAATCAGCTGAACAAGCAGAAGGAAGAGAGAATCAAAGAATTTGTCGATGTGCAGTCTCAGATCGAGAAAATCTGTGGTGAGATTGCTGGGACACTCGAGGTGGGTGATGAAGTGGGTCCACCTGAGGTAGATGAGGATGACTTGTCGCTTGAGAAGCTCGAGGATTTTCGTGCTCAACTCCAAGAACTTCAGAAAGAGAAGGTCAGTTGCAGCTTCATTTGTCTGCTCCCCTCCCTCCCCCCTCTCCCCCTCCCTCTCTCCCCCCCACTGCCTCTGTTCCCTTCCAGATTCTTGGAATTGCAAAATTAATGTCAGAGAAGACCTGAATTTGGATTCTTAAATGCTTGATACTCCTCTAAATTGAATTGCGTTGTCCTGGCAGAGTAACAGACAGCAGAAGGTTCTAGACTATGTGAGTGTTGTGCATGACCTGTGCACCGTACTTGGTATGGATTTCTTCAGCACAATAACTGAGGTGCACCCCAGCCTAGATGATTCGATTGATGTGAATTGCAAAAATATTAGTGACGATACATTATCCAAGCTTGACAAGACTGTTGTGTCTCTCAAGGAAGATAAGAAGACAAGGCTGCACAAGGTATTTGTTCTTTTTCAAGGAAGTGATCACTATTAACATTGCAACATTTTGTTTAGGCATGCCCATTCACTTTCTTTGACCATTCAACATTCTTTACTCATTAGCAGATAGCTCAAATGTATAAGGGAAGTTATTGCAAAATTACTAGTAAATTTCCTTAATGTTTGTATTGTCTGAATTTTTTTTTTATAAAAATTGTTGACATAGTCCTTCAATTCCAATAACAAGGCTTCACTAGAGTCATCTTATCATGAGAAAATTATTGGTTGATTTAGAAAACCCTAAACAGTCTATATTATCTATCAAACTATAGCTGTTTTCAATTTAGCTGAATTATCTACTAGTCCTTCTTAAATATGAATTTGTATGGATATAAATTAACCTACCAGTTTCTTTTTGCCAGCTTCAAGAGCTAGCAATGCAGCTGTCAGACTTGTGGAATCTCATGGAGACCCCAAAAGAAGAGCGTAGCTTCTTTGATCATGTTACATGTCACATATCTGCAACTGTTGATGAGGTCACTGCTGATGGGGCTCTAGCCCTTGATTTGATTGAGCAAGTAAGCTATCACACTACTGTGTTCACCCTAATTTATGAGGATCAGTTTAGGAAAGTTGCAAAACATAGTATGATTATTATTTCTCTGTGTAATGGTTTGAAGTAAAGAGTAATAAGTTCTGTTCTCTTTATCACGCAGAACATGAGTTTAATGTAGGGAGTGAGGGGATTGATTGTTCCTATTTAGTTTCTCTATCCTAAATTTTCATGGAATAACAAACTATATTTTAGAGAGAAAAATCCAACACAATTTCTTAGTCCAGTTTGAACTAACTTTTCTTATGTTATGATTCAACAAGAATTTTTGAGCATAAAGTAGATTCCTTGAGTTTAGGGTTTTCTCTTTTCCAATAGAATACTGTTATAGGTGCGCCAGATAAAAGAAGAATGAAGAACATTGTAACTTCTTTTTTTTTTTTTTTTAGAAAAGGCATACATGCCTGTTTATTGACTGAAACATTAATATTACACAAGTTCAGAAAAAGGAAAAGGAAACAAAACAATGGAAAATTACCAACCCAAATGAAACCCCAAGGGATTGTCTCAGAACACAAAACACACATGCTTCACAGAGTCACCTAGGTTGGACTAAAATAGACATTAATACCAGTTAGTCTCAAGAGTGCGGTATCTGGTAAGTACTGGTATCAGTGACTAAATAGGCAACCTGGCAGCATCTCAGCAACACTGGTATCATCCCTGACAATCCCATTAGCGAAACATCCAGAACTACCTACACATCAACAAAACTGTCATAACAATCATCAGCCAGACACACTACCAGAAACCACAAATCAAAAGCAACTACATTATTTAAACAGTCTCAGAACTAAAATGAGGAGCACTAGAGTCATGCTGTCAACTGCAGCTCCCCTGTCAAGGCAGGAACTGGTGGTACCACTTGCAATGGGAGCACATCAAAGGACTGAGGCATCCACCTCTTCATGTAACTCTGTACTTCCACCTTAGCAAGCCCTGGCCAATATTGCACCAAAGAGCAAATTAGCAAAATCACATATCTAACCGGGTATGTTTTTAACTGAATTTTGCTTGTTCTTTTTTTTGTTTTATTTTATTAGGCTGAAGTGGAGGTGGAGAGGCTAGATCAGCTCAAATCAAGCAAGATGAAGGAGATAGCCTTGAAAAAACAAAAGGAGCTAGAAGAAATATATGCTAGTGCACATGTGGTGATAGACACAAATACGGCGAGAGAAAAACTGATGGCTCTAATTGAATCAGGTAGTATTGAACCTTCAGAATTAATCGCTGATATGGACAACCAAATTCTTAAGGCCAAGGATGAGTCTCTCAGCCGGAAGGATATTTTAGACAAGGTTGAGAGGTGGATGTCAGCTTGTGATGAAGAGAGCTGGCTTGAAGATTACAACCAGGTAAATTCCTGTAACATAATACCAGACTATGGTACGCAACATGATTCTCTCTTCTGGTACTTGATTTGTGTTCTGCCTTCTTTTTAATGGGAATTCTCTAATCAATATAAGTTCATCTCTTGAAAGCATCCAGAGGCACGTGCTTGGTACTTTATCCTTACCTTTACTGAAAGTCTGAAATAAGCTTAATTCCAAAAAAATGGCAAGTGATCATAGTTGTGACAGGTATCTAACATGGATTAGTAAAATGATATTTAAAGTATCAAATATATCAATGACGGATGTGGAGGCCTCTCATATGAGTTTGTAATTATTTTGTGTCAAACTGTAATAACAGCATGCACCTCATATAAGTGGTAGTCTGGTAGATATTTTGGAGTTTGTGTGACAGTAGTACCGAGAACAATCTTGTAAATTTATAGGATCAATTTGAAAATTTGATATTTCTTCTAGGTGTCTCATTCATTTCTTTTTGTTAATGGCAGGATGAGAACAGATACAGCTCAAGCCGTGGTGCGCATCTGAACCTCAAGCGTGCCGAGAAAGCTCGCATTTTGGTCAATAAGATACCAGGTATTTTTCCTTTCCCATCACTTCGATAGTCATTTTCTTTTAATTAGATATCTCAATTGGTAATTCTCTATTCATTGTTATCTTGTAGCTCTTGTTGACACCCTGGTGGCAAAGACAAGAGTTTGGGAAGATGACAGAGGCTCATCCTTCATGTATGATGGTGTGCCTCTTTTGGCCATGCTCGATGAGTACCTCATGCTTCGTCAGGAAAGAGAAGAAGAAAAGCGCAGACTAAGAGTATGCTTATATTCTTAATTTCCTAAGAACCAATTAATAATGAATTTATGTCATTACCATTACTTGTGGAGTATACTGATGTCTCCGCCCTTGTACATGCTGGGTGTCATCTATAAGTCTATCTATTTGCTTTTTTCCTCACTTCTGGTTAATTGCAGCATAAAACTTAAAACACAGCAAAAAAGTATATAAAAAAAAGAATGATTCGCATGTGGGTAGTGTGTATACCCTTGGTGTTGTCCTAGATTGTTAGTTATTCTAAGTAAAATTTGTCCTGCTAATATAGCTATTACCTTTTCTAGGATCACAAGAAGTATGGTGGTGAGCTTGTAGCCAATGAGCACAGCCCGAACAAACCGCTCAGCTCGAAGAAGGTGGTGGGGCCAAAATCAAATGGCACTGCATCAGCGGGTCCGGCAAACAGGAGGTTATCTGTCAATGGCACAAATGGTGTTAGATCTGCAGGCAAGGAGAGAAGAGACAGCTTGAAATCCTCCACTGCTTCCAATACTGCGGCCGTTGCTGATGCAGCTTCCTGCGTGTCTGGCACTGAACCTATTCCAAATTCACCCTGATTTTGTTGGTGAATTGTTATGTTAGATATCTTATTTATGATATTAGGCTGTCTACTCAATTAATAAAGTTTAGATATATATATATCTAGCTTTTAGTAAGTTTTATTATGGCTAGTTTTTAAATATGCTAGATTTGGGAAGAGTATTCTGATTGTTGTTTGTTTGTAGTATTCTGGTGTGTGTTTTTTGTGGCAGGTGATTGATTATAAAAGGACTTAAGAGTCTTTTTCATGGATGTGTTTGTAGACTAGTACTCTTTAATAGTATTTAATGTTTGTAATTGTCTGAGGCTAACATTTGTACTTTCTGGCGAGGCGTACTATTAGTTTCTTCTTGAATTTCTCGTGAGATTAAATACCATGTGATGATTGTTTTTCTATGCGCCTGGCGTGGATTTCGTCATGAAATTTTCATGCATAGCAGTCTTATCCTCGTTGGATCGTATCCGTTGCTTTTCTAGCTCATTGTCACAGTGATTGGCAAGTGAGTAAAGGTGAAGTATTTGAAAGCCTTTTGAGTGCATTGAATAAAAGCGATTTAAGATGGAGTATATTAAAAATATTTATAAAGGTAAAGTAAAGTTAAATTATTAAATTTTATATTTTTTAATATATTTTATTTTTATTATTTTATTTATCTATTTTATTATTATAAAACATTAATAATTTAGAGTTATTTTATTTTATTTTATTTATCAAATAGAGCATGAGTGTCTTTCTGCAATTATCCGATTTGGATCCACATCCAGTCCAAATTAAAATGCCCGTAACTGGTGGTGTGATCCGATCCCTTAATTTAGATTGTTCATGTATGATCAGAATAGCAATATTCGGCTTGTAAAAAGAGAAAACAATATACATAATTTGGGCAGTAGATAGGAGAAAAAAAATAGTCTATTTGCATTAGATTGCCAATTGGAATCATTAATTGTTTTCATTCAACAGATAAGAGTTTAATATCACATCAGAATTCTCTTTGAGGGTCTTATTTAAGCATATTGTTACAGTCTTAAAGAAAATGAAATAAATGTCAACACCTCCACTATGTTCAGAAATCAGAATTTAGAAAAATAAATGTTCAGTTCAGTAAGGAAATTACCAGAACGGTCTTTTGTATTTCAGTTTTGAAATTGCAAATGCTGGTTTTCAGTGTGGTGGAGTTCAATGCTTCATTTTTTTTTTCTTTTTCTTTTGAGTTGACAAAAGGCCTAAAATCCTGAAGATGTTAACTATCGTTCAAAAAATTTCATATCTAAATTTTATTCAATATAAGTTTTGACTATTTTCTCATTTTTTTTTAAAGTTATACAGAGTTCACTCTTCAAATATACAAAATTTATCCTTTCCAAATCAACACATTAAACCCTGATAATAGTTAATTTTAGATCCATATTTTTCACACAAAAAACATAATCTTAACCAATAATTCCTTATGAAAATACTCTAAATTATAGTCCTCTGCTCCCTTTATTGTTCCTTCTGTTTTATTTTTTATGAAGTCATTTGTTTTAGCGGTTCATAATTTGACGATCCTAAACTCTAAACTCTAAACTCTAAATCCTAAATTATAATTTGATGACCAGAAAAAAGAACTCAAAATAATGTGATGTCCCAATTACGATTTCCAAGTGAAGAGATTAAACAAAGCTTCGTTCCTAATTAAGGTGATAATGTCATAAATAAATAAAAGGTGAAATAAATATTGCATGAGGCTTTTTTTTTTTCCTTTTTTTTTCTTGTACTAAATAATCCAACTCGGATCAACTAAACATGACCATGTGGCTTATTCGATTCCAAATGTACCTTTTTTTAATAAATAAAAAGACATGTTAATTTCGGAATTTATTTATTTTTAAATATATTTTGCAGGGCTTGAACTTAAATTTTCTTGTATAAAGACAAGACTTATCACCATTATACTAAACATGTAGTTCTCATCACTTTTAAAAAAAATATAATTAAAATAGATCAGTTCATTTATAAATTGCCATATGGATTTCTTAAACACCTATAATGTACCGAACTTAATTATGATACCGAAATCGAAAGATTGAAAAGATAATTTCTTGGTAGATTATAAATAAGTTATAAATTATATTAAATTTGAAATACACAATTTATCTAAATCAAAATGAACACATTTACAAATTTATTTATTAATTAATAAATTTCAAGGTGAAACAATATTGTTACCCCATATAATTTATCCTTAGTAATAAATGCCATTTAAGTACTATGAAAAACTGCATGAATTTTTTTTATTAATTGTCTAATCTTTTGATGTCCTTATAATATGATCAAGAGATTTATGTGCGAAAAAAAAAATACTCGTATAAATTATGCCGCTTATTTAGTAAGTGGTGCACAATTGATAATAGATCATAATGTAAAAAATATTTGTTTTAAAACACATATACATTTATTGTTAATATTAAAAAAAATGATTTCATATTTAGATAGTGGAGATGAAAGAAAGAGGAGGGAATGATAAATGAGATAAAGAAGATAAATTCCTCCATGTCAATTTGGAAGTAAGAAAATGAACAAATTTGTAGAGAATGTTTTCACTTCACTCCACTTTTTATCTTTCTCTTTCCTTGAATTTTTAATGCTTTGAAGTAAATAAAATAACTCGAACAGATTCAGTCATGTCTTTCCTCTCCTTTCTTCTTTTAGAATTATAGGTCTAAGAGTGTGCTTCGGAATCATAAGCAGGGGAGAATTAGTCTTTGATTTAATAGCAAAGCTTATATTTTTCATATAAAAAGTCGCATGTTTGAAACTTGAATGGAAATCTTTTATGGATATTTAGATTTGAATGTTTTGATTCTCATCTTTATCTCGAAAAAAAGAAACATAGGCAAGGAAAGAGAGGGGCGATCCGATTGTTCAAATCATATTTTTCACTAGTTAGAACTTCAGAAGAGAGTTAAAAAAGAAAAAAAAAGGAATGAGAAGAAAAATAAAGATATAAAAATGGATATTATTTTCCTCCAATATTCAGAAGGTAATTTTTCTTTCTTACTCATTCCCTTTCTATTTTTTTTCTTTCCTTCTAAATTCTGATTCTGAAGCATACTTTGAAGCTCACAAATACAAAATCAACGACTCATAAAAACACAAAATTATTCATTTCTACAATTTTACTATGACAGTATAATCCACTCATCACAGAGACTATACTAACATTTTCTTTGCAGAAGATTATTCTCCACCTGAACTGAAAACAATACACATAAAGATAAAAAAGATCACCAGATAATCACAAGTAAAAGTCAGATTCAAAATTTTACAAAACATATTTAAAAGAAATGAGGGAATATATAATTATCCCCCAATACAAATCTCTCAGTCAAATCCCTCAGATTTGACCAATTTTCATTCTCAAAAATGCTTCAATTACTATATTCTTTAGAACGGTTCAAAACGCTTGCAATCTAACTATTAATACTTTCTGCAATTGATATATACACTTATATATATAAAACCTTATTACTTTCAGCATTTATAAATTTTAGAACGCTTCAGCACTCTGTCTGAAGCAACGACTTACCAATCTAACTATTAATACTTTCTATAAACAGTATATACACTTATATATAAAAATTCTTAATACTTCTAGCACTCATATTCTTTGGAACACTTCAATGCCCATACTTATATAAATAAAAATCTTAACAAGTAGTATCAATATAAAATATTTATATTTGTATATTGAAATATTAAGATTTGATGATGTTATTATTAGTACTTTCTGTATATTAATATTGATAATTGTTAATCATTATATTCAGAAATATTAATAGTTACAAATTGAAGTATTAAAAGTTTACAATAGAACTAATAATAGTTGCATTTTAAAAAAAAAGTTTAAAATAGAACTAATAATATGAGCGCCGAGAAAAACAATGGAAATTTCAAAAAAAAAAAAAGGAAAGAACAAAAGTTAAGGGAGTTGGTTACAAATAAATTGGTTAATATCTTTCAAAATAAGTATCAATATGAAATTTTAATATTTTCATATTGAAGTATTAATACTTGATAATATTATTATTAATATTTTTTACGTGCTAATATTGATACTTACCAACCATTACATTCAAAAGTACTAATAGTTACACATTGAAGTATTAATAGTTTAAAATTAAATTATTAATAGTTATATATTGAAATGTTATTAGTACGTATGTGCCGAGAAAAAAATGGAAATTTCAAAAAAAAAAAAGGAAAAAGCAAAAGTTAACGAAGTTAGTTATGAACAAATGAATTAATATCTATCAAAAGAAGTATCAATATGAAATATTAATACTTTTATATTGAAATATTAATGCTTGATGATACTAGTATTAATATTTTTTATATGCTGGTGTTAATATTTATCAATCATTATATTTAGAAGTATTAATAGTTGCACGTGAAGTGTTAACATTTTAAAATTGAACTAATGATAATTACATATTGAAGTATTAATAGTATGAATGTGAATATAAAATAATTGAAAGTTTGGAGTAAAAAGGAAAGAGGGATATTAAGAGAGTTAGTTATGGATATAAACTTTAATTGAACTTGAGAATAAAAATGAGGGATATTAATATGAGAAATATATATTTTCATAAAAAATAAATGCCGGAACTAACAAAATTTTTATTCAAAAAAAAAGAAAATCATAAGTAGAAGAAAATAAAAACAGAAAGAAAAAAAGATAAAGGCAAAATAATGTAAGAAAACGTAAAGCAAAATATAGAAAAAAGTAGGGTTTCTTCTACACTTCTCCTCCCTCCTCCTCCCTCCCGAATCAACTCCACAATCCAATCTCTCTCTCTCGCTCGATCGATCTCTCTATCCCCTCTCCTCTCCTCTCCTCTCCTCTAGGTTTCAGTTCAATCCTCTCTTCATCATCTAAGATCTCGATCTGATCCGTCTCTCTCGGCGATGAGGAAGCGGGAGCGGGAGAACCCGTGCGGGATATGCGGACACTACCACAAGTACGAGGACGGAGAGGTGTGCGGTGTTTGCGGCCACCGGATGCCGCCGGGCGGCGAGGAGAGACCTCCGTTCAAGCAGGACAGCGCGTTTCCCTCAGAGATCCTCCGCGATTTCCTCTACCTCGGTAGTTACGACAACGCCTCACGCAGCGAGCTCCTCAAGACCATCGGCATCTCTTACATCCTCAATGTATCGCTTACTTCTCTCCTTCGCTTCTCTACTTTCATCTGATTTTGTTTTGCTCTCAATTTTGTTGTGCCCTTTGTACTCAGTGTTAATTAACTGTTTCTGTGTGCTCTAGAATGTAGTGTTCTGGGGGTGGGTTGTGGGGATTGGAGAGTTATGATTTGGAAGAAATGATAGTTTTGTGTCAGTGAACCGTAAGTTGTATAACTTAATGTAACAATTGCCTCATGATCTTTCTGTCCCTTGGTCCTGATTTTGATTTCCTTGTTTGGTTTGTGTGTGTGTGTGTGTGGTGGGGGGGGGGGGGGGGGTTGGGGGGGGGGGTCATTGGTAGTGGCATATTTAGGAGATCAGAAGTTTTTAAGTTTAATGTAAATATAAATGGATTTGCTTTCGAAATGAAATGGCATGATTTGAAAAAAAAAATGTATTTTGATGATTGGAAGGGGTCTTTAACAGGTAAGTAAAATATGCTACAGTTCTTAGTGCATTTTCTTCTGGGATCCATCTCTTTTGCTCTGTAACAATGCTGGTTTTGACTGTGTATCCATATCCATTAATTCCTTAATTGGTCTTAATAGCACAATATTTGTACTATCAGAGGCTCAATATATTGATCAGCTTTTAATTCTTTTGTTATTTTTCCTTTGTGTGCAGACTGTTCCAGCCTGTCAAAACCTGTACAAGAACTCATTCACCTATTTTGTCCTCCAGGATGATAAAAGTTTGCGATTTGATGATGCCATTGGGTTTATAGGTAATTTCCTTTTTGATCTCCCTCTTATAATAATTGTATAGTAGCAAGGACTACTATAATAAATTCTGGTACCATATGAGTCTGGTTTCATGCTGTTTCACTGCCTTAATTCTGCACCCATTCAGGTTATTGAACATTTCCTTTAATTCCAGCAAAAGGATTCCATACTAAACCTGTACTTTTGCACTATTTCCGATAGCGACATTAGTACTTCACTTCCTTTGAGAGGTATGGATTTCAAGTTCTTCCCTGTAATTCTTATGTGCAGAGCAATGCGAGAAGATTAAAGCGCGTATTCTTGTACATTGCATGTCAGGGAAAAGTAGGTGAGTCCCCTTGTTCTCAATCACTACTCCCACAAGTGTAGTGATATTGTTTCTGGGGTTAGGGTTGTTGATTCGCAAAATAATTGTGACAGTTTGTTTGTTTGGTAGTCAAAATAATAATTTTGGATGTTGTCTAAAGCAAGACTACATTGAGAGGCTCTGAGTAATATCTGTGTAATCGTATATACCTGTTTTGAGCATGGAATTCACTCTCGACCAAACACATGATCGCTTTTTGTTGGAGAAGAAAACTGAGAGCATTGATGTGTAGTTCCATTTCATATCTTCCTGTTGAAAGAATATATTTATTTTGAGAGGTATGAATTCTCAAAAATGGATACAAGTTAGGAAGTTGAGGTCATCGCATGGCTAGCTTTTAGTTTTTTATATCCCCTCTAGTAGAATCAAAGAAGTTTGTTTATTTTGGAGTTTTGGGTTACTGTAAACTACCTAATACAATGTACCTGTGTATGAATGGTGATTTGCCAAGATCTCATAGGCTTCCCACATGAGAGCTAGTAAGTAGTAATGGACTTTAGATTGTTATTCTTACTGATTAGAAAATAAAGAACCAACAGTGCTCATCTCACTTTTGCAGTCCTTAATGTGACTTATTCATGATTTTGTGGTGATAGGTCTGCAGCAGTGGTGATTGCATATTTGATGAAGGCGAAAGGATGGAGGCTAGCTCAATCCTTTCAATGGGTCAAAGAACGTCGACCTCAGATCAACTTATCTTCTGGTAAGTGGAACTTATCAGTCTTTCTAATATTTAAAATGGAAACGTCACTTTCAACAAAAAGTTTGGGCAGTTAATTTTGGGTTTTGATGATTAAGAAAAGCCAGCCTTAAAGTTCTTTGTTAGCCTATGTATTGAAAAGGATTGGTCAGACTAGATTTCAGTGGAAATTGTGGCAGTTCTAGTGAAGCCATAGAAGCTGCAGCCATTTAATGAAAATTGCATGCTATTAATTTGTTGGTATCTAGTGAACAGCACTACATTTATTTCGTGATGATTATATCTTATCCAAATTTCATATATGAAATGCCTTACAGTAATAGCCATATTAAAAAAAAACACTTTCCAGTTAATGCCATCTCATCTAATTAGATCCAAAAAAAAAATGCAGGCGTTCAGCAACAATTGGTAGAATATGAGCAGCAGCTCTTTGGGCCAAGTACCACTGCAGCAGGACCCACCCCTTTCCAACAACCTTTCACACCTCCTGATACATTCCCTTCCGTTGGGTTTGGGTTCCCGAAACCGCCTGACAGTGTACCCATACCAACTTTTAGCCAGCTTTCTGCACCGTCCATCTTTGACCGTACAGCGGGCACCAATGGACTCCCAACTGAGTTCACTTTTGGTGCCTCTAGGCCACCTGCAGAAATGAATACAGGCACCGAAACCTCAATGGATAGCTCATAAGAAGATTGTAAGAATAATCTTGTATGGGAATAATTATTCAAACAAGAGGGGATGTATTATTAGTTTTGAATAGGGTCAAAAATCAAATAGAGGATATTAGTTGTTCTGTTTGTATAATTATCACGTTTGCTGGTGTTATTAATTATCAGGTGGTGTTAAAAACTGGTTTGCAGGGAGATATGTAAGCATACCTTTTGTTAGACTAGGAAGCTCAAAATATGAATTACTTTTCTGTTATTTATGTCGTGTTTCATGCATTTTAGTTTCCTTGGAGAAATGCTCTTTGCTTCTGGATCACCTAGTTTAGGTGTGTAAGTAGTAACATACTGGTAAGGACAAGCTGCTATGTGATAAACTGCTAACTGAAGGCAAGTTGCATGAGCGCTCTGGAAAGGATTGTAGGTTGTGGTTTAATGATTCTTTGTCATTATTGTAACATGTCAGGGTACATTACTGGTTTTGCTAATGTCCTGTCAGGTGTTGTACTGGTACTGAGTGTTTTAAAAAGTGACCTTGACGGTTGACTAGTCGGAATCGGTCAGAAAACCGTCACGCATACTATGTTTGGAGAGTATTTGGTGCTGGTAAATGATTAATCAACTGTCAAGACCGATTAGTCTGTCATGTTGCTATGTAGTCTGTTAATCGTTCAAATTTGATCTGTTGAGAACGCCCCATTGGTCCAGTTAGTCCAATCCGAATCTAATATTTTTTCTAATAAAAGATAATTAACTCTAGAACCATATTAGAACACTTGAACCTTGTTCTCTGCGTCAAACTCATTTAGCTAGAAATTCTCTTTCAATCTTTTTATCACACCCTTCTGTTCTCTGATAAGTATGAAATTAGAGTGCTGATCTTTTGCTGTGTAATACATCACTGCACGATATATGAACGGATAGATTATAGGTTTTTTTTTTTTTGGAAATTTGCTTTGCACGAATCTTGACGCAATCAAACGGATAACATACTATAGAGTGTACAGAGGATATGAACACGTGAAATCAAGCATGCGGCGAGGAGCAAGGACAGTACCAAGCTCTTCTCCCAATCAAAGCAAGAAAAATAATGCTTCTTCCGTTGTAAGTGGTACATTGCTGCATCTCTTTTCTGGCTTTTGGTATTTCCAATCTATTTCATTGGCAAGTTGCATCAAGATCTGAAGTACTTTGTGAATTTCTACTCCCAAAAACGATATAACAAGCTTTATCAGGTTCGTCTACTGGATCACCAAAACTTTTCAAAAGTGCTTGCTGTGCCTCATATTTCACATGATGAGATAAAACGGGCTGGGGCTAACGCTGTGTAATTTTCTAGGCCTCTTTTCTTTATCTCAGATCCATCTCTGATTCTCTGCATTCTTTTTTTTTTTCATTTTCTCCCAGATTTCGCAAATGTATTGTTGAAGAGGGGGCACTTATCTCCTCTCTTCTCTGCTCTCTCTCCTTGGGGCATGCTGTTTCCCTCCTCCACGTCTCTTCCTCTCTTCGAAAACGAGCTTGATTATATCTCCTCTACGCTGCGCATTCCCCTCGATCGCAAAAGGTGGAGTTGGCCAATGATTCGCCCCAAGTGTCCACCTCCCTTCGCTTGAAACAGGGAGATTTCTGATTGAACTACATCTATTTTTTCTTGCTGGGATGCTGGTTTTGATTACTGTCTAGTTATCATGCTTACTAGGATAAATAGGTTCGATGAATTCAGAAATTGCATAAATGTCCTGATTTTGAGAGAACTTATGCAAACTAATGCAAACATGACTGGTATTTACGAAGTATAGAGCAATTAAAGAATAGTTTAGGCTAATATTTAGAATAATGGGACTGAGTAATCAAAGTAAGTCCTGGGACTTGGATTAAGTTAGACAAATTTGGGGTGAAATAGAATATTCTGGTGTGTAAGTTTAGCAACCTTGTTCTGGCACTGTTTCTGGCTTTATGTGGTTTGCTGTTCTGAGTTGAGGGACTATCTGCTTTTGCCCATGTTGTAGGTGCACACAACCTGTTTGAGAAATTGCTGCAGAGAGAGAGAGAGCAATTATGAACAGAGGTAGCTTGCTTAGTAAGGAGAAACGAATGATGACCAGCGAAGTGTCCTCCCCCTTCCTCACTTGTCCAGTTTTGCCTCAAGTCTTTTTCTTGCAAATCATTAGAGGAGCTGTCTCATGTTCTGTCTGTGCGGTTATTTTTATGGCTTTAAGCAAGTGAAGGTCATCGATCTTCCCAACCTGAGAAATTGCTTCTTGCTGGTGTTGTAGTAGACAATTGCCTTTTAGAGACATTATTCTCAGACCGGCCCTGTTATTTATCTGGTTAGGTTGTGATGTGGTGTCTGAAAAAACAAAGCATCTGAGGGCTGTTATGCCTTACCAGAGTGACTGAAATAATGCTGTGAGGATAAGTATCCCTAATTTCATTTCAGGTTTAGTGGACTGGAGTTCTTGCAATATGCAATTTTTCAGATAAATGCGCACATAGAGTTTGATTGCTTCGGTGATTCTGAAGGGGGCCTGATCGAACCAAGGGCTGCTGTTTCTTCTGCTGAGAAACTCGAGTTAAGAGGCCTTGTGCTGGAGGTATGCTTCTGGTTCTGCAACTATTAGTTTCCTTTGCTCAGATACTGACCTGTGAGGTCAGAACCTATGCCAACTTTGTGTTGAATACAAGAATTTTATTATTGACATGTTTTTTTTTCCTTTTTTTAGCTTTATTAGTTATTATCCTGCCATATTTTTTCTTTTAGTTGTGAACCCTTTTTTCCATCAAATAAAACACAAAATTGGAATTTGGTTGTAGTGAACATGTGGTCAGTAGACGCAGACTATCTTCTGTTAATTCATATTAGAATTAGATGCTTGTTGAACAGACCAACTTCTCTTTATGGATTGTGTTTGTTATGGTTATTTCTCCATTGAAATTCATGAATGTTAATTCCAAAAAAACAGAAAGTAAATGATTGATACAAATCCTGTTGTGACTTCATGTAGCACCATCTCCAGAATCTAAGTCACAAGTTTTGTTCAAAAAGGAAATATATCAATGTCAGAAGAGTTTATATCCTCAATATATTAATGTCAGAAGAGTTATTCCCCCATTAGGTGCCTTTGAAGCACAGCACATTTTCTTATATTGTTTAATCAGGCAACAAAGATCCTGCCACTATACTATAAGCACAACTTAGAGCTCAAAAGTTTCCATTTAGTGACACACTGTAATTAAAACCTCAAAGAGGCTGGATTTCCCTTTTCTTTTTAACACATATAACTTTACAAGATGTTTGGCCTCTCTTTGTAGACCTCTACATATGTTTAATTTTCAACAAAGTGCTCACAGAGGATCAATGAAGTATAATGAAACCTCCTTTTGTGTGGCCGAGAAGGAACTTCCTTTTGTGTGGCTGAGAAGACCATGAGGCATTGCGTACCCTCCGCAGTCCTAACTTAATTGGATTGAACTTGGTAGAATGAAGCTTTATTCTGCATGGCCGATAAGGTAAGGAGGCTTATTATACCCTACTAACTAAATTGGGAATTAATTTGGTTTCCTAAAGAATCTGGTATACATATCTGTAATCTAAGTCTGGCTGATAAGGCGCCACTAATTTATTGAGGTTCTGACCCTTCGCCACACTCAGTAAACCTAACCCTAGAAACTCACCTCCCTCTTTTTCCGAAATCTGCGCAGTGGCTGCCAAGGCTTTATAAAGTCCTCTTCTCTCTCTCTCTCTCTCTCTCTCTCTCTCTCTCTATCTATCTATCTATCTATCTATCTATCTATCTATCTATCTATCTTGCTCTCTCCCAATTGTGAATTGGAGAACTGACAATCGAAACAAGGGTTCAGTTCAAGTGAGAAAATAATGTCGGAGAGAAGGGATTGGTTGAAGCTTCCTATGGATTTGGTCCCTGATATAACCAAGAAACTTCCTGACCTCCCCGATTTCACTCGATTTCGTGCCGTTTGCAAGACCTGGGGCTCCACCCCACTCTCCAGCTGTCCTCCCCAACTTCCATGGGTTCTGGAGTGGCAAGCAGGAGATCCTTTTGCCCCTGTCCTTGAAAGAGAACAACAATTCTATTCTCTTTCATCGGGCGAAACTGGTACGATCTGTATAGATGAATCCCACTGGGGCAAAGAATATAGGGGACCCTGCTGGGGCTACCTCCTTCTTTTGCATGGAAAAGATGAATTTCGTGGGCTTTCTCTTTTCAATCCCCTAACTAAAGCTGAGATCTCTCTCCCTCTTATATCTATTAATTATCACTGGCCAGTCTGGACCAGTGCAAATCAAACTGCTAATGAGGTTATGGTTGTTGACCGAAACCTTTTTGAGCCAGAGGAAATAGGCATGTGGGCTTACTATCGTCCAGATATTAACAAATGGATTTCAGTGGAGGGAATTTTTAGAAATTGCTGTTACTGGAATGGAATGTTTTTTAGCACAGAGGGGTGCGAAGATACCAAAGTTTTTCATGTCAACTCCAAAAAATTGTTGCATGAGATTCCACCACCTGAGGATGAGATAGCCTCACGCGACTCATGGGTTAGTGCTTACCTTGTTGAGTCATCTGAAGAGATTCTGAGGGTGTCTTGGTATATTGATTGGAACAACAATAAGGTTAAAGAATCTGTGTTTCGTATCCATCGACTTGATTTTCAAGGAGGAAACGGACGCCCTTGCTGGGTCAAGATTAATAGCATTGGTGACCAAATGATTTTCTTGGATGAATTGAATGGTTTCTCTATTAGTGCCAAACCTTTTCCTGGATTTCGTGGTAATTGCATTTACTTCTTACATCTTTGGTTGAAAAAGCCTCATAGGTATGACATCGAGACTGGTACAGTGGAAACAGTGCCTTGTCCATTTGAACTAGGCAGTTGGTTTGTCCCTAGTTTACAGTAGCTCGTTTCTTCAGGACCTGCAACTTATGTAAGTCTTTCCACCTGAAATTACTTTAACACTCATTTAGTGACAATATTTAAGACACTTATTATGATTGGCTTCTAGGTTCTTCTCATATCTATTTTTCTGAGGAGAAAACATTAGTTTCACTTTATAGTCTATATATTTTTCATGAATTTTGGTTTTAGTATATATTGTTTACCCATACTTGCAAATTACTGATAAACCTTACGTTCACCACATGCTCTTGTTATTAAGAGCTCGAGTCCGTATGACAGTATGGAGAGTGCTATTGCTTTTGTTTTATTTTTTCTTTTTGTGGATCGCTGCTGAATCTACTAGCTAGCAAATGTAGTCCTGTTCCTTAACCTTGGAAACTGAACTGTACCATCAGCTAACTACTTGGTCAAAATTATGCATTGGCATTGAGTTTTATTATTCCATGCAATGATGGTTTCATATGTATATGTATTGATATGATATTGTTATATTCAAATGTGAAGTATTCTTTTAAATTTGCATTTTTGGCCAATTCTGCTAAGGTGGTCCATCTTTTTCCAAGGTGGAAGCACTGGGGTTGTGGTGCTAGAGCAGGTGGAAGAGACGGAGAATCAGCTGAGTCTAAAGTGGAGTAACTAGCTCCATGACTTCATATAATTGTCAGGTTTTTAAGTAATGAACTGTTATGCTTTTATATTTGTGTGCTGTTGTATGTGCTTTGTTTGACTGGTACCGAGCTTGCTTATGTTATTGTGTTTTTAGGTGGTGTTGTATTAAACTTTACATGGTTTCATGTGGTCTAATATTGGAACTGATGGTATAATGAGAACTTCTGTCATAAACTTGTATGCTTGAAAATGGTGCTCCATGCATGTATTAAAAAGTATCAAGCTTTGATGTGATATGTTAGAAGTGTTTTGCACCATGTGTTGATCCTAATTATTTTATAATATAATAGAGTATGTTTGTTAGTTTTGATGATTATCAAATTTGAAATGCGGCCCCAAATAAATAGAAACATAAATAGATGCACGTATGTATTGTATTAGTAATGTAATTCACCAGATCTAGTTTTGCTTAATATTTTTTGCAAAAGTTTGAATTAGTGTGTATAAATTCACGAGAAAATATATGACAATGTGTAGATGTATCAATTTGTTTTGATGATTATTCAACGTGAAATGTAGCCTAAATTCATTGAAAACAAGAATGGACACACATTGTGTAAATGCACTTAGCATATTGCTTTTCTTAAGGATTGATGCATAGATTTAACTAATGCATATAAACTCACTAACAAGTGGAAGTGGATGACAATATTTGGAGCATATCTATTGGCTTTCATGATTTTTCAACTTGAAATGCGACTCTACTTGCATCAAAAAACATGAATAGATATACACAGAAGATGCTAGAAATGCAATTTGGCAGATTTATTGTTGCATAATATTACATGCATGAATTAGTGTGTATAAATTCATGGACTTGAAAATAACAATTTGGCAGATTCTTTTTGTCAGTCTTGGTGATTATATATTCGAGCTGAAATGCGGCCTCAATTATAATTTAATAATCTTACTAAAATATAATTTTCAGCTTTAAAGAATAATGCATGAGCTTATATGTTTACTAACAATGACCTTAACATAACAGTTTGTTAGCTAATCTCTTTTTTTTTTTTGAAATAAGAGATTCCGTTGACTCCAATATTTATTATTTTTTAAATATTTTTTTAGGACTTGAACCCGCATCTCTCTGTAGAGAGAATATGTCTATCACTACCGTGTTAGACTTGCGGTTCAGTTTGTCAGCCAATCTAATTTCACTGATTCAGAGATCAATACATAATTATGTTAATTCCACTTGTAACAACGATTTGTAAAATTAACACATGGGTCAACAAAAAAACTAAAAATTTTATCAACTTGCTCAATGCAGAAAAAAAAATATTGCTGATATTAATATATCCACTCACAGTAATTTATTAACACACTTTGACATTTGAAGAATTACCACCAAATCCATCATAGATTGATTCAACGATTTTTTTTTAAATTAGCGCTGACATCAGCGCTCCTTTAAACCTGATATGTGTTTTAGATTTTTTTAGCTAATATATATAGATATTTTCATTAATACCACCATCCTCATTATTGATTTTATTATTTAAATTAAATGAGTTATTATTTATATTTTAGTGATTTTATTATGTAATTTATTTCTATAATATTTTGATTATTCAACTTAAGTAAGTTATTATTCAGATTAGTGGTATTTGAGTTGAATATTAAAGTACTATACCAAAAAAGTTGCATAATAAAGTTGTTAACATGAATAATAAAGTCGGTATCGATAAAAATATTTGCAATAATATCTTCCAAACATTTTCCATTTTTTTAGCAGTTCCATTTTTCTGCTTGATACTAATTGGGACATGCACTCTTTATTTTTTTTATTTATTTTTTTGAATTAGTTAAGGACATGAACTCTACTGGATACTATCAAATTCTTTATTTTAAAATGAAATATTTTTATATGTAAAAATTTATTATTTTATTATTATTATTACAGTCATCTTAAAAAATCAGAAAAAAATAGTTAGAAAATCCTAAAAATAAAAAATTTCAATATTCTACGAGATTTTGATATGAAGAATTTATTGAGTAACTTGAATTTTTCGTTTGCAAGTTATTTTGATAGATTTTTAAGTTAGAAGTACTGATGAGCTCCGTATTCTTAAGAGCATGCTAGCTTTACTTTAATTATAAAATTCCAAATCTATCTGGAAGTACAAGAAAAACATGAAATTTATTTATTTTTGAGGCATTAAAGTAATTTAGACATTCTTTCATACCTCATATAAGTAATAATTTTTTTTGAAATAAAGGTTCTAGATTATTCGGCATTCATTTATTTTAGATGTCTTTTATGAGATTTGAATATGAGATTTTTCGTAAAGAGATAAAAATCATCACAATTCGTGTTAAGCTTGCGGTTTTTTTGCATAATCTTTTAATTAAGTATTGAGAACAGTTAGACACAAATTGAATATTTCATAAGAGAATAATTTTGTTTAATAAAAAATTTCAATTAGTCAACTGGCCACAAAAAAAAGTTTTGGTGCCACAAGCTTTTTGATCTTATAACAAATTGTATTTTATCTTATTCCTCTTTAAAATTGATACGTCTATATAAATTATTATAATTTTTTAATTCCTCTTGCATAAAATCAATAGTCTATATATAAAGTACACGGACAAAAATAATTGTGATTGTTAATTTGGAAAAAAATAAAAATTCAGGTATGGTGTTGTACCTTTTTTGGAAAAATAAATTAAGCTAGTCTTTGAATTTTATTAGAATAACCAAGTTAGTCCATGAAATTTTTTTATTTACATCAAACAGACCATTGAACTTTTGAAAAAGCACTTAATAGTCCTTCAACTCTCTTAAAATTACTAACTTAAATTGTCAATTAGTCATTCTCAAAGGACCAATTTATTATTTTTTCTTAAAAGTTCAAAACCCAATTTGATATTTAAGGACTGATTATGTTTTCCTTTCTTCTTTTTTTTTTTAAAAAAAAGAATGCAACGATTATTTTACAAAAGAAGCTTTGAGGACTAAGTTTTTGAAAACATTCAAAGACTAAAATCTGAATTTTTCATTAGTTTAGTGCAGACTTCTTTTGTTCTCTTTGCTTCTTATAAATGAAATGAAAAGGAATAAAAAAAAATTATGTGGGTAAATCACTTATAAGAAAAGAAAAAATAAACTGTTGGAATTCATTGGTTTAAATTATTTTATATTTTTTTTAATATTAATAGAAAATTGTTATGGCAATTTGTAGCATCACAACTCCTCATAAAAATACTTGTTGATATTTCAGAATGGGATATTTTTTTAAATTGCCATTCCTTTTAAAAAAAATGAAACAAACTACTCTTGTATCTAAAATTTTCAACAAAATACCATTATGGGTCCCATAAACTTTATTTTTAACCTTTTCTTCCCTTATCTTTTTTTCCCATCACTTCCAAATTTTTTTTTCATATTTATTACAATTTTAATTTTCAATTTTCATAATAAAAAGAATATAATCTCTATCATTTCATAACATTAATTAATGAATTTATAAGAAAGCTGCAACAATGCTTCAATTCTTATTAGCGTATCAGAAAAAAATCACAATCATAAATGTATTTCAACGAATCCAATTTGGTGTCTCACCAACATGAAGATCAATATATACTGTTGCACCTGTGATATAATGATTTGTATAATATCATTTAATCTCACTTTTATAATAACTGGAATGATAAAATAATTTGGCAGAATTTAAAAAATTATGATTCGTATTATGCATGGATATAATTTCAAATTAACTAATCTTTAATATAAAATAATTATGTCGAGATGAAATATTGATAATTTTAAAGGCAAACGAAAAGTACATACATCCAGGAAATAATGTGGATATATATTATATAGAGAAATTATCTTTACATAACATATTATATAATTTTTATCTGCATCTTGAAAGTATTTATGTATAATATATAAATATTTATACATGAATTCACAAATATTTATACTTAATATATTTTCTAATGTATAAAATATATGTTACTCTTTTTTTTTGTGAATGACACAAGAATTTAAATCTAAAATTATAAGAATGTTCAAGTTAAAGTCTTGTTGACTAAGTAAAATACAATTTTAAATATTTTTTTCATCCGATAAAAGTACTTTTTGAGAGGAGAATAAATATATTTGAAATGCATGTAAGAGGATACAATTATTATTCTTCTATTATATATTATTCATAACATTCAAGATCATATAAAATCTTAAACAAATTATTCGTAAATATCTGTTTGATTTGTCAGTTTATTAAAATAATGTTGAAAAAAATGTAATGCAAGTATACCAATTTAGTGAGATGAGCCGTACATCCACTGCCAGGCTTAAAACCAATTAAGCATGTTAAGATTCACTGCATCTGGACGTTTAAAGCTACGTACAATGAACCTAGACGCCATCCCATTTCTCAGTTCAGTAAATTAGTGTCGACTGCTGACGTGTCACCCTCGTAGGAGTTTCGCCTGGTGCATCATCCTGGACTTGGTTCACAAGGCAATTGACAAGATGCTTTCGCTTCTACATGTTATTAATTCACAATTTAATTATTAGACCGAGTCTACCCAAGAAATTTCTGCTACATCTTCATCAATTCTTCAGCGCCGAAAATGTCTATATATATATATTTCTCGAATCCCCTCTGAAACTACTAATCCAAAGAAGTACATACCTAGTGAGAGAGAGATGGGTGTGCGGTACAAGAAAGCGGTACCGGCGCTTGACGAAACAGCAAGGGCTAGGTTGTGGGGCCCACTTGGAGCTGAGTCGTCTGCCTCGACATCATCCGATGAATCAGATGAGCTCGCCGATCTGGTCGACTCGTTCTATGACTCGGATTATGAACAGAATGACGGTAATGAGAGGGATCAGGCTGAGTCGGATCGCGTGAACGGTGCTGATTTGATGGAGATGCTTGATGCTACATTGGAAGAGATCAGAAATGACTTGGAGGCCGGTCGGATACGAGTCGAGGTGGAGAATGCTATTCGCAATATTGCCGGGTCGGGTTCAGATAGTAGGTTGAAGAAGCGGGTTGTCGGTTTGCTCCGAGAGAGAGGTTTTGATGCCGGTAGGTTTTCTTGTTTTTACATTTTTTTTGTGCCTTCTTTTATTTGCCTATACTAAACACAAATCAGACAATTGGTTGGACAGAAATGTGAAATTTTAAAAAATTAGGACAAGAAAGAAAATTCAACACCAATTAGTCTTAATGAAAAAAATGAATAAATATGAACAATGCACCCAATTTTCTTTTTTTAGCTTTAACTTTAAAAAAAATGTTAAATGGAATTTGTTCCTTGAAGGAACATAAAAGATAACTTTCTATAATCACAATTTAAATTTTTAATTGACCCCTACAAAAACTAATTTTTAAAATAATATATTTGTCTAATTAATTTCTTCAAATTGTCTTTCAGGTCTCTGCAAATCTTTTTGTGAACAATCGAAAGCTCTACCGGCACGATCACACAAGTACATTGACATGATCACAAGTGACACGAGCCGATACATCGTAGAGACGAACCTAACATCAAATTTTGACATTGCTAGACCAAGCGACAATTATGCGAGGCTCATGCAGCGACTCCCGACTCTATTCATCGGCCGACCAGAACATCTGAAGTCGATTGTTAAAGTAATGAGCAATGCCGCCATCGAATCGATCAAAAGTGCGGGAATGCATGTACCGCCATGGCGAAGAAAAGAGTATGTGCTAGTCAAATGGTTTAGTTCTTATAAGAGAATAATAAATTTTGGTGGGGTGAAGATGGAAATGGACAACAAGGGTACTAATAATAGACATAAATGAGAGAATGAATAGGAGGGGAAATTAAATTTTGTAAAGTATTGTGCATGGGGTGAGAAATTGTAAATTGGAATGATTGATTTTTTGTTAACTTAGCCTTTTTTTTTTTTGGGTTGCTCCTTAACCGCTTGAAACAAATAAGATGAGAAAAGGTGCATGCTAGAATTAATGTTAGGATTAAACTTTTTTAATAGGTTGAAATGATACTATTTTTGTGTACTAAATGTATGGTATCATAATATTTAGTAGAAAATAAAGAAAAGGAAAAGAAAGGGAAAAATCCCATTAGTAGGAAGACAACACTAAATTAAGCATTGTGCTTATGGGAAAATTACTATATCAAAAACATTGGCTTGAGATACTATTAATTGCTTTCTTTTTTTTAAGAAAATATTTATTTTTCTCAAATATCGTCTCTCAGATTTATCCCCTATACGTTTTCACTTTATTTGACTCATGTGACTTCTATCATTTTTTTTAATTTCTATCTTCAAATTAATTTCGCTATTCAATTATATAAACACATGAATCCAATATATAAATATCTGATTCACTTATATAAACACTTGAGTAGTTCATATAACTTGTCTTCCATGCATTTTTATTTTTTGAGACACTTTTTTTCTCTCTTCTCCCACATGTTTTTATTTACCTAAGACAATTTTTTTTACTTTCTCTCTCCTCTCACTATTCTTGATTTTTTCTGTATGTATTTTTATTTTCCGAGACTCTTTTTCTTTCTTGTTATTTTTCTTCTTGACGATTTATATAAACACCTGAGTTATATATATAAACACCTAAATCACTTATATAAAAATCTGAATACATAATAAAAACACTTGAGTTAAACTCATTGGACTTAAACGTGTGAGATTAATGAACGTATTTTTTTTTCTCAAAAATAGAAAATTAGTGCACGTAGATATATTTTTTTTATCAAAAATAAAAAATTAGTTAACAAGATTTTTTTGAAGGATTTGACTTGAGATATTATTAATCGCTTCTTTTTTTTTTTCCTTTTTCAAAGGTTGTAATTTTAAGCTATGGAAACCGTACATTTCTCTTGATAGTAATCTTGCATAATGAACTCTAATTTGGGATGCAACAAGTAGATCATATGATAAGTTTAATTAGCCGCGCCTATGTTAATCTTTTGCTTAAATGAAATTTGTGACTTTTGAGATTAACCCATGTAACATCCAAGGTTTCAAATTTGAAACAACTAAACTAATTTGGGTCTTGTTTTGCATTTTTTTTAGATAAAGAAAATGGTCTAAATTATTTAACTTTAATTATCCATAAATAATCTCTATTTGGGTTCCGAACATGCAACCTCCTATATGCAAAATATTATTTTTATCACTAAACTAAAGGCTGATTCTCCCGTTTTGCATTCTGGAGGGGCTGTTAATTGTCAATCTACAGTATGCAGATGAACACATTAGTTTTTATAAAGCTTGATGTAATTATGCTTAAGAAAATTAAATGGTTATTAATTGATTTTGAGGGATGTTCTAGCTTAAAAGTAAAATTTTACAAATATGAAATTATTTCCTTTAATATTGGTCCATCTTATATATATATATATATATATATATATAGCTATTGAATAGTCTGCAATGAGAATTTTTTTTCAATATTTAGAGTTACGAAATGGGTATTACAGAAAATTGATAAAATTGGAAGAAACTTTGGATGGGTTGGGGCTTATAATTTTCATAAGAACAAAATGTTGGAACAAAATGTTTCTAATTAAATCGGATGCTTATAAATTGTAAGTATAGGCAATATTTAGATGATTAAAAAATTATGAATGTTATATGAAAAATGTAAAATTTACTAAAATAATTGCATAATATATTTTTTTAAATATTTTAAGAACATATAAATAATTAATTGAATTGATATGGGCACAAGTGTGCTCAAACGGGAGTTCTGAAAACATTTTTGGCACTTCAGAATTTTTTTTAAATAATTCTAGATCTGAATTAAATTATTTGAGCTCTGAAAATTATTTATGTAAACACATAATCTCATCAGACCATTTATATTAAGTTTTGATGTGAGAAATAATATAGACAAATTATTATAACCTGAATTATATTTTTTTTTTCAATTTTCAATTAAATTTAGGGAATAATTATTATTATTAATTCTTCACTGTTATGCAACGTGGCTTCCATCTGTGATCTGAAGAAAATTATTTAAGTTCTGTTTTACCAGAAGTTATGGGTTTTTTAATTTCTCAATTTTTCTTGAAATTAAATCTTTATGATCTTTAGCAACGGAGACCATACTTCCCCCATGATAGAAAAACCTTGGATAATGAACTCTAACTTGAGATGGAACTGTATAAACCTGAAATAAAATTTTTCTCTCAAGTAAAGAATCAAATTAACCAAATTTAACGCATTACCATTCTCCTAAATGCATGAGGGGAAAGCAACCCTTCTGACAAATTAACAGAAAACACCAACCTTAGGTTCCTATGTTAATCTTTCTTTGGCATAAATGAATTGTTTCAGACTTGGATATCAGATTTCAAATAACCAAACTTATTATATGAATCAACATCAACCATGTATTCATCTCACCTAAAAAAATGAGCAATTCTTCCCCTCCTGTTCACTTCTCAGTATCCATTACAGAATCCTACTGTATAGACTTCCTCCAACCATCCTGTTCTTAATTTTTCGACACTGATTTTTATCTCAATCAAACAGTTTTAAGAAACAAACTAGTGAAGTTCTAAAAGAAAAGCAACAGCAGCAGCTGCGCGCTCAACAAGTACCCAAAGAACTATAGAAAGAGTCCGGTCTCTTTTACCATTACCAATTTGGTACATGCTGATACCAACTCCGAGTTACAAAACTGTATATCCATTACACTGTTTGTTATGCATGATGTCCACACACTGAAACAATGTACCGGAAGAATTTATAACAACTCTTCAAAACAAACATAGAGATATTCTCAAGCACAAAAGCAAAACAACTCGGTATATATCAGGCGTCAGTTAATTGAAAGAGATAAAAACATTAAAGAAAGTATAACATTTGGATGTTGATTAATTGGACTACAGAAGATATTTATATATTAAAGAGAGTTGAGATGGAAAAAGGAATGGAAATTTGAGACTTAGTTTGTTTTCAGATTTTAACTTGCTACATGCCCAAATTGAACATTAGAGATATGTCCATGTTGCTAATTCTTGATTCTTGTCACAGAGAACAGTTGAATTTCTCACATCAGGTAGCCGCAACAGTTAGATCATCCATATGAAATTACATCATTAGATTCTTGATCCCTGCTATTAAAAAAAATAGTTAGTATATCTTTGCTCTTTACAAAAATTCTAAACATTTCAAGTCGAGAACTAAATCTCATGGTTAACTTCAAAAATATTTAAACATCAGTACACAAATACAAAGGCTTTTGCAAAACTAAAGCTAATTATACCACGCCTAATTTCCCAAACAGTTAAAAGAAGAAAAAAGAGAACACCTTCGTCTCTCTTCTTCAATCCATCATTACAGTAGATTTTCCTACGGGTCAAACATGCTACCACGCCAGCAACGGCACGTGCAATTGATAAACAAGTAATTCAGCAAGTGCCTAAATGCATGTGCATATCAGAGGAAGAAATGTGCTGCATGCATGTATCTTATTCAGCAAATGTTACAACAAATATAATACAGGACCTTTTCATTTACAAACCAAATATTTGCAACTTGTTTCTGAATGAAACCAATAAATGCAGAAGGCTGGTCTAATACTCCTAAGATCATACATTTGATCATTAATTAGAACTTGCTGGTTATGAAAATTAAGCTTTTGTAACTACTTGAGATAATTGTATCAGTGGGATATATATAACAAATATATGCATATAATACAACTGATAACCCAACATATAATATGTACTTCTTTGAAGAAAGGAGAATTGCGTATCGTACCTAGAGCCAGAAGAGATGATCACATCTGAGGAGGCCCCTCCACAGTTATATCAGGCTAGGTGTAAACCACAATGCCGATGCAAATTCTGCGTGAAATACTCCTAAGCTAGTGATATTGCCAACACGCCCCTCATTTTCCAAATTCACCAGCTTGATGCCAACTTCAAAATATTGTCTGGTCTGAGGATCTTTCATGTCATAGCATATTTGATTCCCTCGCCAATTCTCCAATTGCAGATTAGTACTATGCTTCTGATTCAGAAATAACACCTGCTTTCCGATGTTTCTCAGTTCGCGCCATTCTGGCCGCCCATCATTAGTCCACTTATGCACAGAAATTATAGTATTTTTGGTGAAGTCAGATTTTTTTCTGACAAGAAAGGGTCCACCAGATTCTGCATCTCCTTCAACAAGATTTATCTGGCAATAAGATCGTGGTCGGTGGTTGAGATTGGAAGCAAAGGTCCTCACGGAAAGGTTCTGAAGGTCATAAATTATTACTTCATTTTCACAGTTGATTGTATAAACCCGGTTATTCTGGTAAGTGAAATCCAAGATTGATGGCCCTACAAGTTCTGATTTTAATTCGGTCCAGTGAGGATCACTGACTCGGTAGAATCCCGACTCCCATTCGGACGAAACAAACATCGCCACAACAACACAACCAGGCTCAGAAGGATTACAAGACAACATTGCCTTTTGTATATATTTGGCACATAATCCACCTGGCATCTTCAAAGGAGATCGCCTCCTTCTAGACCTCTTGACCTTTCGAATTGCCGGAATGGCGTTGGCACGGAAGGAAGGAAGGTCAATGGAACCGTCGGTGATCGGATTGAATAATGACACTTTGTGATCATGCTCAAGCACAAGCCATCCGTAAGAGGAGCCACAGAGGTGCTTGCCACTGATGTAAGGCACCTCGAATCGATAGGTCTTGGACCTCCAAAATTTTATTCACCTTTGATCATTCCTCAACTTTCTAATTGATCAATTTTTGAAGGATCACGCAGGGTAATAGCTTTACTAAGAGAGAAACTAGATAATAATAGTTCTATGTGAGCTTCCTAACAAAGAAAAATAGACTATTTGATTTGATACAATTTCTCTTTAACTCAAATTTTTAACTCATCTATTTAGTACATTTTGAGTGGATATTCAGCTCAAAAAAGTGAGGCAAGCATCTATCTTAATTTATTATTGCATGTGTTTATTTAATATGTTAGCAAGATTTTTAATTAATTATTTATGATATTTTAAATTTCTAAAATATGCTTACATTATATACTTAATAATGATATATTTTTAATTGACAAAATACATGACTGTAGCTAATAAACAAATGGATTGACAGACGGATGAAATGTTTGTTATTTTTATTTTTTCGATTTGTGTGCCGGGAGATACTAATATCACTTTGTCAAAATTCAAATATTGTATATCTTCAACTTGAATCCTTGATTCACCAACTAATAAGCATTACTTTTAAAGATAAATAACATATATGTTTCTGATTTACATATGATTTACATATAAATAAGTGCAATCAACAAATAAAAGAGTGTACATGTATGTTACCAGAATTTTGTACATTTAAGACTGCTATTTCATCTTTTTTTTGTCAATCATAGACTATAATATCATACTAGTATGTATAGAGTGGAGCTTATTCAATTTATGCATGAATGGATTTGCATTTTTATGAGCATATATTATGTCAACTTGTAAATCTTTATACACAATCACTTAATTTTTAGTATATCTTAACGTTCACTCATCTTTGTGCACCCTTTTTTTGTTAGCTATAATTATATATTTATCTACTGAAAATCTATAATTATTAACTATCAAAATTCAAATGTCTTATATGCATTTATGAAGATTTATATATACAACAATTAAATTGTATATAGTTAATAGTAATATATTTTTAGTTGATAAATACATGATTGTAGCTAACAGATAAAAGGTTTGACAGATGGGTGGACTGTTTATTATTTTTATTATTTTTATTTTGTGTGTGGGGTGTTGAGGGGGGGGGGGGGGGGGGGGTGGTAATATCACTTTGTCAAAATTCAAATATTGTACATCTTTAGCCTTGTATTCTTGATTCATCAACTGATAAACATCTGTCAAAGTATCAATCACATGAAAACACATTTAAAGATAAATAACATATGTATATTTTTGCTTTACAAATGAGTAAGTGAAATCAATAGACAAAAAAGTTTGAATTTCAGGTAAATACAAGTTATTAATTAGAGTTATTATCTTAATTTCTACTTTTATAATATAAAATTATGCACATTTATTCATGTTAAAAATGTACTTCATTATTTTAAACATTTGAATAAAAAAATCCGATATGTGATTTGAATCTGATTCGATATCCGTTAAGAAAATAAACACAGATTCGCATTTGGATCCTCAAATTCTAATTGAATATGAATTTACATATAAATTTTTTTAATGAATTCTTATATGGATAATGCTAGACCTGATCTAAATCCAATCCATCAACAACCCTAGTAGCAACACCACAATATAGTACCATAAAGCATAATAAGAAAGTTTTTAAATAATAACTATATTAACACTCATATTAATTTTATTATTTTTAGTACCTTTGCAAATTATTTCTGAAACTTTGTCGAATTGTACCGAATATACACTATTTATGTGACATTATTAATAATTTTATGAATATTTCAATTTATTTTTATAAAATATCAACATCTTGATGTATTCTCTATATTATAAAAAAAACAAATTATTCATGACCTATATTCAATTTAAATTTTAAACTTTATCAAATGTTGTCCAGTACAAAATCAATTTTTGTTGCTCGGGCAAAAAAAAAATCATATACATAAAAAGAGGAATTCTGCATAATTTTTAAAATGAAAAAATAATTAATCTTCTACATGTTGAAATTTGAGCTAAATTTCTTGATTGATAATTAGCACCCTCCAGTAATTTATCATTTATTTTGTAAAAAAAAAAATACTGCAATACAAGTATGGTTTGGTTGCCAAAATATTAAGAGAAAAGAAAATAATTTCATTCATATCATCATTATTATTCATGTCAAAATGAGTTATTATTCAGATTAATGACTTTATTATTTAACTTATTTAATATAATATTTATTATTCAAGTAAAATATTATTAACTTTTACAATAACTTATTTAAGTTGAATAATAAAATACTATAAAAATAAGTAAATAATAAAGTCATTAATTTTATTAATGACTAATTTAATCTGTATATATATATACTTTGCAACCTCCAGCTGTTAAATATTTTTCCTTTTTTCTTTTGACCTTTTTTGACTTGAAATGCAAGTATCTAAACCTCTCCTAGATTCATTGCATCGGGACGACAAATGTTACATACAAATGAACCTAGACGGTATTCCATTTCATAATTCATAAATCTTCCTCTTAATTCCATGAAGAAAGGATTAATTAAAGTATAACCCAAATTAAAGGTCCACACTGCTGACGTGTCACGGCTTTAGACAGCAGGAAGCAGCGAGCATGCACGTGCGAGAGACCAACTGTAGAGCGCCTGGCATGCAAAATCCGACGCCTTCTCAACCTCCTCACACGTGACAAGGTTTCCTTTTGAAAATTTTAGAAAAGACTTGGTCTCTAGTGTTAGACATACTAAAATGGGAAGGGATCCTTAATAATTATTATTTTAATAACTTTGATAATCGATTTTTAAATAATTTTCAAAAAATTTCAAAAATTGACAGACATATTGTTTTACTTGTAGATTGATTGTGTTTTAAATTTCATGTAATTTAAGAATTATTTGATATTATATAAAAAACTATTAAATACAGACCGTTGTAAATATTATGTAATTTTGATGGTCTTTAATGAAGTATCAAATAATACTTAAATTGTATGAAATTTAAAACACAATAATCTGTAAGTTACAGATAATGTTTATAAATTTTTTCAATTTTCTTTAAATTATTTAAAAATCCGTTATCAAAATTATCAAATAATAATTATCAAAATATCCCACCGTATTAAAATTGAATACTTTTCTTCATTAACTATGCACGAAAATCAAAGATTAATTTAGACCGGGTCTATGTAATAATTTCTAATCCTATATCTATCCACCTAAGGCGCTTATTTATTTGTTGAATTCCAGCTGAGAATCGATCCCCATACATTCAACATAAAGAGACGCAAGAGCGAGAGATCAGAGAGAGATATTTCTCAAGAAAAGAGAGATCAGAGAGAGAGCGAGAAAGAGACGATGTTGTTGAGCGTATTCTTCATGTAAACGCGTTTTTTCTTTTCTTTTCATTAATTTTTGACAGCCTCAGCCAAATTTTCAAAAAACATAAAGAGAGGAGAAAGATATATACTGAGTGAGAGAGAAAAGATGGGACTGAAGTACAAGAAAGCGACACCGGCGCTTGATGACGTGGCTAGAGCTAGGCTGTGGGGCCCATCTGCAGGTGATAATTGTGTTTCGACATCATCGGAGGACACGGATGAATTGGCCAATCTGGTTGACTCGTTCTATGATTCCGATTTTGGAGAGTTGAACTTGAAGGAAGAAAGCAAGGCTACCGGATCAAATAGCCTTCGCGAGACGGACGGTGGAGATTTGATAGAGATGCTTGATGCCTTGTTGGAAGAGATGGGGGATGAGCCGGAGGTGGGCCGGATACAAGCCGAGGTGGAGAGCGCAATTCGGGCTATTGGATCAGGCGCTAACGAGGACAGATTCTTCAAGGAGCGGGTTGTGGATCGGCTTCGTAAGAGGGGCTTTGATGCCGGTATATAGTGCATATATATCCTCTATTTGATTGTGCCTGTTAATTAATGTTTTTCACTTTTAACATATATAAGCTAGATTTTCAAATTGAATACATATTTCCTAGTTTCCACTGAGCATTAATTAGGGAATATCAAGTTGGAATATTGGACTCGACTAATTGCAATTTTTTTTAATTCCATGTCTAAAGTGCCATAATAGAAGTATTGCAATGATAAACATATATTTTTTTTTATAGAGGTCAAAATTAAGATCAAGTCAAAGTTCCAATATTAACTCATATTCTGCCTAGTTTATAATATATATCTTATGCCATACTTTGTATATTAAATTGATTTCATGAATTTTATTTCCATTCAGGGCTCTGCAAGTCCTCCTGGGAGCAGTCGGACGGTCCTCCGGCCGGATCACATGAATACATAGATGTGATACTCAGAGGCAAAACTCGGTACATCATAGAACCGAACCTACCATCTAATTTTGAGATCGCTAGACCGAGCGAAGAATACACAAAGGTCTTTCACGGCCTTCCGAAAGATTTCGTCGGTAGACCCGAGCACCTAAAGTGCGTCGTTATAGTCATGAGCACAGCTGCAGTTGAGTCGATGAAAAGTGCGGGAATGCACGTACCGCCATGGCGGAGGAGAGAGTATGTTCTAGCTAAATGGTTTAGTTCTTATAAGAGATCAGCTAGTTTTGATAGCAGTGTTAAGATTGATAAGAGGGGCAAAAATGTAAGAAATTGTAGGATGGCGATTGGAGGCAGAGATAATAGAATAAGTAGGGGTAATTTTCAAGGTAATGTTGTATAATAGGAGTATGTGGCCTGGGGATTAATTAAGGGTATAATATGTTTTTTGGAAAAAAAAAGGAGGGAGGTTAAGCTCCAAATTTTATATTAAGTTGTAATATATTGATTCTAGTTTTTTTTTTGTATTATTAGATACTATATAGTGTAATTTGTATCACAAAGTAAAAAAAAAAATGAAGCAATAAATGTATATTTTTGATTTAAAATAGGCCTCAAACAGTAGAAACAAGACTAAAGACCTGATCTTCTCCACTCAATTTGTCACTTGCTAGACATTATATTTTGCTTATAGTCATTTGGCTTATACGCCTAGCTAGTAAAATATATCAAGAAAAAAAGGAAATGAAAGATTATAACAATGAATTAAAGTTTGACAATTTCTCTGAATTAAACTCAATTGCTCAAAAGTTTTGCTGTTAGGTTGGTTGGTTAGTCTCTTGGTAGAAGCAAATAAATATTATATACTAACTACAATTTTTGTTATACAAAATACTAGTCAATTTTATGCTACTATGGAGGCATTATTTTTCTACCACGTTAAAATTAACAGCTATTATTCTAAACGTACACTAAAAATACATAAAAATTGGAATAATTATCCTTATTTTACAAAGAGACTATATGATTAATTAGGACATCTCATATTCAATAAATTAAATGTGATGCTTGCGTGCATTGTATGTTATGATCAATTGACAGAATGGCTTATAATAACCTTTTTTTGGATTAATTTGTCTTCTAAAGTGTTTTCTTTATGAGGGTTTTTCTATAATGTTCTCTGTATAAATTTTCTCACGGTGTTTCTCACCATTATAGTCATTTGATTTTTCATATCTAAGATCCGAAACATTTACTGACAAATGACAAAATAGTCAATATTGCATTTAATGATTTAATTCTAAATTGTTTCCATAATCGCTAAAAAAAATAGCACAATAGAAAACCCTATTTCCGAATTTTATGTTTCGATCAAGTAACAAAATCATTACCCTAATTGACTATAAAATAAAGCAAATATCATAACATCACATCAACACGTGTGTGTGTTTTCGAGGAGAGATGGTGCGAGAGAGAGAATAAAACCAGTCAGAGCTTTTACTGGAACCATCCACAATAATTCCAGCGCTATTTATTATTCTCATAACAATCAATTATTTCAAAGATTAAAGAAACATAGAACTTCACAACTATATTGGAATAATTAGTTGCTATAGAAGTCTCATGTATAAACCTCACTTTTTAAATATATTCAAAACCTTTTAATATATTCAATACGAGCATTCTCTCTTAGCCATTCCAGCACCTTGGCTCCCTCTAATACATCCTGAACCTGAATTTTCAATGCAGAAAGTCTTTGATTAGAATAACAATTGTAAAATAAAAGATAGTTGAATGGAGATTTTTGACGTACAAGTAAATATGTTCCCCCACCATTTTTTGGTTTGATTAGGAATACCAGTAACAGATAATACATTTTGGACATTAAATGGACAAGGATGGTACTAGTCTCATATCATATGTAAGAACCCTCACCAAAGAGAAATTTTCCTGATTAAACCTATATCTTAGCAAATATTCTTAATAACAAAACTAAACTCCAGCTTACAACTATGGGTGCAATTAAATAAACCCGAGGATAAAAAAGCTATAAGTGGTCAAACATGGTATCACTCCAAAGCCTGCCAGTACATAACCCGGTAACCTCACAGAAATGGAAATGAAGATGGGCATTTGCACCTTGTATAATTCTAAAACTACAAACATTACTTCCCATAGGAGAGATGATTTAAGTTTAATAACAGTTTGTTTTCAAACCTGTTGTTTGATCCGATCTTCATCATAGTCTTGGCTGTGCTTCTTAAACTCTGCTACTGTGTTTCCAACTTCATTCACAAGCTCTTCCGTTGAGAGCTGTTAAGAATATGGCAAAAACTAATCTTGTTAACATCAACAGTTATTTTTGAACCAGGTTTTAGTGCAACAACAGATGGCAAGGATATAGTACCAAAATGGTATACTAGAAAGAAGGGAGAGGTGCCTGCCATTCCTCTACATTATTTGGATCCCCTCATCTCTGCTTTGAAATATTTTACCCCTGGTAACTTTTATCATTGATTAATCACCCTTTCATTTAGTTTGGCTGTGCTTACCATTCAACTTCAGAAACAGTATTTGGGAGTTGCAGTTTATGCTTATCACCACTGACATTATACCAGTATTACCAAACCCAAGCCCTACTTGAACTTTTAACAATTCAAAATATGAATCCCATGAATATCAATGTGTCTGACCCCATATAACCTATCCTGGATCACGAATTCGTAACAGTTTGGAATTACCTGCAAATTTTCACACTTGAAAATCTCACCAACTGCTAACATTTGTCTTGTTATGGCTGAAATATTCTCTTTTTCCTTTTGTAAGTATTCTTTTACTGATTCTTCACTTGAGAGGAACTTTAGTTGGTTCTCGTCAAGCCTCCTTTCTCCCTGTTCAAATAATAGATAACAATATGGAAAAGTTAGAATATAATCACCCAGTTTCTTTTCCTTTTATATGGTTTATAACTTATCTTACCTGTAACTGCAAAAGCTTATCAGCATATAATTGTCTGCCTTGTTCTTCGAATACAGATTGAGGAATATCAATCTCTACTATCTAGAGAAAGATATAAAAAAAATAGTTAGATAGATTAAAGGTATACAACATCATTTAAAAATACATATTGCATAAAGGCATGACATATGCTTTTTGATAAAATAAAAATAAATATATCATCAGTTGTAGTTTAACATTATATAAAGCCGTGACTTGTACAGGGTTGGATTGGTATGGCTAGACTAGAGACAAGGATGATACAAAATCTCCAATTGTGCAAGGAACCATAATTGTGTTTCAATGATCTCAGTTCTAACTCCTATTATGTACTTGTGTCTCAATTAGCCCTTAATTGTCCAGATATGCATCAATTGTTTCCAATTATATTGCGGACTGGACCAAACACAGGTAGCAGAAGTTGATATAAGCTTTATTGATTATAATATTCACATTTTTGAGCTAACCTTTCCCAACCTATCCAAAATTGCATTGTCTGTTGCTTGATCAATGGCCGTCTTCTCCACCTCTCTACATCTTTGCAAAATTAGTTCCTTAACCTATGTTTCAATTACGAGAAGAAGACCAATGATGAATAAATTAAAATCGTCTGTGCATTGAAGTACAAGGAAACAAGAAAAAGAGAAACCTGATCCAATGTGGTACATCCAGGAAGTAGCTGTCCGGCAATGGAGTCATCGAGGGGAGGCAACTCTCTGTAAAAGAGCTCTTTACACTCAACCTAAATCACACCAATAAATAACAAAGGCTTCAGTTATGAAATTGATGTACTTTTTTCTTCCGTTTCTTTCATGCAGTTGGGTCTTTTAAATTAAGGCCAGAAAATTATGCGAGTGAGAGCAAGACTACTCACTGTGTATTTAACACTGACGCCTCGGAGATTCTCTTGCTCCCAAGATTGAGGAAATTCGAGAGAAAAGGATCTTGTTTCACCTTGCTTGATCCCAATTATTGAATCCAAGAACCCAGGAAGAAGGCTGCTAGACTCTTCTGTGTCCAAGTGAAATCCTGAGAGATATGAAGAAACGATAAACAGTTAGCCTACTTTGGTCCTTACTGTTCTCCTTCTTTTCAAACTGGGTTGTTGTCTACGGCTTTTGATTATTAATTGACTTAAGTATTCAGGTTTCTAGTTACTTCTATTTAGTTGTCAAAATCTTTCACAGTGAAGTATGAGTTGTACTGATAAGATATTGAAGCAATAAACGTGTCCTTTGCTGCATTATCAGGACTCAACTAACCTCAGTTGCAAAAAAGCCAAACCTAAACCCTTTCACTTAATTAGTCAACACAATCTGGCCAAAATTTAACATCAATTAGGGTGGTGAAACTAAGTCATGACAACTGAAAATCATGAGGAGCCGAAATCAATAGTCAAACTAGTATCACTATCGTATCAAGTTGGGCACAAATCATTATCAGATCTGGCTGAAATTGTGAAACGGAACCAAAACCCAATGCACTAAACCTGAACTGCTGACCTTTTCTCTCAGAATGTGGAATTTTCTCACTTTTCTTTTCCCCATCTGCGATGCTCTCTCCATATATATCAAGCACAACAAGATCACCTAACTATATAATAACATCAACAACCAAAATTCTGGATTAGTACATGAAAGCAAGACCATCCAAAAGAATAAAAGATTGCAAGCAGAAATTGTGAAGTTTTAATTGAAATGATCGAATAACGCACCTGCAATCCTCTGTCAGTCACAATTCGAAGTGTCCCCAGTGCTTTATGCCGGCGCTTAAATTCCATCTTACATGCCTTTTCAGCATCAATTATGTCATCTATCTCCACCACAATCTTTAGATCCTTGTACTTGGTATCCAGTAACCATGTGACAGTTGGTGCAACATCAACAACAGCATCATACCTGGGTAAAGTTAAATTATACATGAGACCATAAGAATGAAAGATTTCAGTGTCATAAAAGCAGTTATATATGCAGGATTACATGTTAATCCAAACAAAGGTGACACATGAAATTGCAGAGTCTATCATCTTATTTGTGTTGCATGTTTTCTCTGTTTTTTATTAATGTAAGGTCACTTGAATTGCATACCTAAACACACTTGAGAGAGAGAAAGAATCACTCAAATCTTCAAATTTGCTTGTTATTCGAAGAGAGTCATGCAAAGCACGCCCTTCTACCTAAACAAGAAAATTCCATTCTTAATACCTGGTAAGCATTAAACAAAATAACAAATAAAACAGAGGAAAGAAGATAATGCCTAATCAAATAAAAATCTAACATTCTTCTTATTTCTCTTATTTATTTAGCATTCTTTTTGGGGATCTAAATATATGGTATTGGTATGTAACAGTAGGCACAGTAATCCCTGCTAAACGGCAGGCACAATAATATCTGCTTTAGCAATTAGAGAGGAGCGCTTACCGAGGACATGGCCTGAGGAAGTGTTTTCTTTAGAATAGCCTCAATTGCAGCATTTTGTAAGTTCTCTCTCCCGATATAATTCACTATCAGATTTTCTGGAAGCCTCTGTCCTGATCGAAATCCATGAACCTGACAAAACCATAACAGTAAATAGCATATCAACTCCAAGAACTACTCATTAATATCTACAAAATATATCTTTAATATTACACCAAATGGTACCAGAGTTAGTACTGGTGCTGTACATACCACACATTGTAACTGCTAGTTTATATGTTTCTCTTTGTGGCTGAATTCTAAAAGAAAGGCTAATTATGCCTCCATTAAGGCATTAACACTCAATTATACCAATAAAGATCACAAACATCTAGAATTGAGTGAAAAACATTGATTAATAAATAAAATTGGTTGCTGCACGGCAAATTTATGTTACCCAAGGAATAAGGGGAGAAAAAACACCTTCAACTGCTTGGAAATCTCATCCAAGGCTGAATTATAACACTGTGAGCATACTGTTGGAGAAACCTCCACACTCAATTTAAGCTGTAAAAACATACAAATTAATGAAGTTCCACTAATGATTTTCATTTCAAAAAAAAAAAGAAAGGAAGTTTTACTAATGATTTTTATGAATTTTTAAAGGAAAGAAGGAGATTGAAGCAGCTCAGGCTGCAGTGGGAAGAGGGAGCCCCGACAAGCTAACAAAATTTGTGAGCGGCCTGACATGAAAACTGTGGATGCTCATGCGATTTTCTGGGGCATGTAAATAATGTCCACGTGTGGAGCTCGGCACATGAATTTGTTTGCATGTCGTAGGTTCAGCAGTCTGTCACAGCCAGACGATACACGAGCAAACAAACTTGCGTATCTCCTATTTCCCAAATTCCATATCTAAATTTCCTAAAACTTAATTCTAAATTTTTAAACTATCATAAAAAATATATATATATATAAATTCTAAATTCCATATCCTAATTTATATTGATTTGCAAAACTTTCTATATACTCTACTACATTCTAACAAAATTGATATACCTGTACAAAGATAATAACAAGGATAAGACAAAAATTCTTAGATAATAAAGAAAATCAACACTTTGTTTACCATGCAGGATCATATAACAGAAACAATTATCGATGACGGGATCAGGATGCATCATTTTGCAACTTCCTATACATTTATATACCAGCAAAATCCCCATTCAATGACATTCATACATACAAAACCAGGGGGAAACAAGGAACTAATTAAAGCGAGAGAAAGGTATACTAACACAAGAATTAGGCTGTTCAAACTCTGTAACTCGGATTCCACTAGTCGGGAAGTACTCTTTCTCAGTTTTCGTGACCTCGACGGCACTACTGGTGCAAACCGTGACAGTTCTCGGGTTTCGCGAGAAGAGGAGCGGCGAAGAGGAGATGGAGCTTGATCGGTGAGGAAGAGTGGTGATGGCGTTGTGGTTGCGAGAAGAGGAGGACAGAATCGGGACGGAGACATGGCGGATGGAGAGGAAAGAGCGCAAGGAGAGCTCCATGTTTTGGTTTGGAGGGAAAGGGGAAGAGGGGAAGAGGGAGAGAGTGTGGTGAGGTGATAAGTGATATTGTGATAAGTGTGTTGGGACGAGATGGGATGGGAAGATGAAGAGAGAGCGAGAGAGAGCGCGCGCGGCACTCTGTATCCGCTACTATTCTGAATAGAAATGTAGGATCCTACTCTTTCAATGACAATCGTCGGATTAAAATGGACGGATCAGATCGGGTCTATTTGAAACTTGAGGGGTCTTTTTCTAAACAAATCTTATCCGTTGGTTTTGATCCAACGGTTCAGTTTTGAATAGTAGGGCTCTATTTTCCAATAAGAATAATAGGTGATTCACCCGAGAGAGCGAGCAAGGCAGGAAATAGGTAAGCTTAAGAAGATATTATATTTGCGTATGGGAAAGAATAAAATACATGGAAATGATTCGGATCACCAGCATGCAAACCACACTTTTATTTATTCGAATCGCATGCATATCTGAAATTAAATGAGAGATTTTACAATTTACCTCTCTTTCCGAATTTTTGAAACAAATTATTCCTCCTCCTAATTTTTTTAACAAAATGTTCCAAATTTTTGAAACAAATTATTCTCCTTATAATCCTTCTTCTAACTATAGTAAAAAAAGAAAAAAAAATTCATTTCTAATCTTTCATGTTATCGTATCCATGCTAATATCAATTAAAAAAGCATTCAATTAATCAGAAAATGCATCGTGTTACAAAAGAAAAAAAAATAGAAAGTTCAATTTTTGTTCATTTCATATGGGAAGTAACTTTTTCGTTCATTTCTAAAAAAAATGAAAATATAAGAAAGATGAAAAAAAAATAACATCATTAGAATATTCATTCGTAAATTCATCAATGTTGTTTATTCCAAAAGCTCCAATGCCTATTCCTACCCCTACAATAAAAAAATATCACTATTCATTACTTTCAAATTTATGAAGAAAATAAATAATAGAAACATAAAAATTTTAAGAGTAAATTATATAAGTGGTCCATAAAATATCATATATTTATCATTTTGATCCTTAAAGTTTTATATCAATTTGGTCCTTAAAGTATCATTTGGTTACCATTTTGGTCATTAAAATTGTAAATATATCAATTTAGTCCTTAAACTATTACTAATTTATCATTTTTGATCCTCAAAATTTTTTATTTATAACATTTTAGTTCCATCATTATTATCAGTCAAAAAGATTAAATGAACATCTATCTTCACATACATATCATCATGATATATATATTTTTTATATTTATGAAAAAATATGTAATTTTTTTAATTAATTTACGATGTCACAAACATGATTGTTAGTATTAATTTAATGATATTTGATATCGTGAATAATTATATTTTTTCTATATTGTTTGTATTGTTTGATAGTTATGTCCAAACTAATCTTAATGCAAAAAGAAAATACTATGATAGATATAATTATCATTTTTTTAAATGAATATTAAGTGTAGGACCAATTTGATATAAATTAAAAATTTTAAAGGACTAAATTGATATCTTCAAAATTTTAGGGACCAAAATAAGAACCAAGTGATACTTTTAGGATCAAATTGATAATTTTGAAATTTTAAGGATCAATATGATAAAGAAGTAATATTTTAGAGATCATTTGTATAATTTACTCAAATTTTAAGGTAATATATCACTATTTAACATATGACATCAATTATTAAAAAAAACAGATATATAACTTTTATTTTAATTTAAAAAAAACTAGTATTTAATCTAATGATAAAAATAATACTGTCAGCAAAGAAAGTTTAAAAAATCCCTTCAACTTATGTAGCATAATTATAATGAATTCATCATATTTATATATGTGGTATGCACAAAGTCTATTCAAAATTATTCTCTGGTGTTCTTTAATTTTTGGTCAAAATACATAATTTACTTATAAAAATTTGTAAACTCAACATTTTTTTTTCTTTTGGTCATAATTAATTCATGATATATGTGGTATGACCAATTGACTCTCTCATGATTATGGTTATTGATTTGTTGGAGAATAAGCAAATATTTAAATTTGGAAGAGTTTGATAAGCGATTGACTCTAAAACCACCTATGTTATATTTTCCAATTTTCATGAATTTCAGTCAATTTTTATTCCAAGACCATATTGCTAATTTATGTTGCTTTATTTAGATATTTTTCATATAAACATTGAAGATTCTCTCAAATTGACGTTAATTTGGATGTTCTATTAATGTTGGAGATGAGAAAAGTAACAAATTTTAAATTAATAACATGAATTTTTTTTCTATTGTTTTGTAAGAGCTTTTTAAATTTACAATGAATTTTATATTATATAATAATTTACCTTTAATTCTCATATGAGTTGCAAATTAAATTTGGACTCTTCTATATAGCTCAAAAATTGAAGAATTTTTCTTTGTTTCATATAATAATTTCCAACCGATTATATAATTGGTAGATATAATAGAGAAATTTTTTAGAAAACATATATAGTGTTGGAGACAAAAAAAAATGGGATCCGCAAGGAAGAAAAATAAATAAATAAATAAATACATCGGTTTCTGACTATTTAGTTCTTATTTTCTTATATTATGGTATTGGTACACAATTAATGTTATATACACTTTTTTAAAATAAATAAATAAATAAACCGTTGAGTATCATAACCATCCAATAAATAAACATTATTGTATAATTTAGTGCACCTGACTCAAATAAATAAACAGAACACATTTTTTTCCTTGTCAACCGAGTACCACTAATTAGCATTGTTCACAAGATAACATATAATTAAAACTAATTAAAAGTAATTAACTACTAATACATGCAGATAGTATAAGAAAATAAGATAAAAGAACAATAGTAATGATTCTCCTAATTATCCTTCTCTACATCTTAATTCCCTAATTACATTAAGATACAAAATTTAATAAACATCTCTAGTAATTAATTTGTTGAGTTGCATGCATATATATATTCAATTAATTAATCAAGCAGTTGATGGAAGAGTGCACTTTCCAAATCTTTGGCGCCTGATGGACAACATAAGCAGTGCCAGAAAATTCACAGGTCCAGAATCCCCTTCCATTATTCTGGTAATAACTGTTGAATGCATACGACGCGTGCGCCACGATTGTGTTCGGTTCATAACATGCCGCGCCGGGCTGGATCGCTGTACAATCAGCCCCGCCTTCACCACATGCAAAATCCAGCGCTATCTGTAAATTCTCCTTCCCGGCACTGGGATCTGCCACGCACCACGTGTCATGGTCACCGGTTCCGTTTGATGATCTGGCATTGCCGCTGCTAGTGTTGTTGCTGTTGCCATTGTCGCTTTTTGTGCCGTTTCTATTGTCATGGTCGCTTTTGGTGCTGGTGCTGGTGCTGTTGCCGTTGCCGTTGTCGATTTTGGTGCGGTTGCTGTTGCTGTTGCCATTGGTTCTTTCGGTGCTGTTGCTGTTACTGTTTCCTAGCACAAAGTTGACGTCATATACCTTCTGTTCGTCGGGGTAGAACATCCCGTAGTTGCGTTCTGAGGTGGGCCCGGGCTTCTGGTTCTCATTGAATAGAGCAAAGAGATACACATCCATGTTACAGTCCGGCTGTTTTGGCGTGCCACAGGTGCCAGAAAGAACCCGCCTTATCAGATTACCGATATAGGTTGCAGCGTTGATGACGTTAGCACCAATTTCAGTAGCATCACCTGCTGATGGCCACCTGGTCTCTGATATAACAATGCGCACATCATCGTACTCCACGGCCGACATGGCGTATGCAACTGCATCGATTTGTGCATCGAGCAGACTGTAGTATGTCAACCCACTACCTGAGTCAAGCACACCGGCGTTAGGTCTAGACAAGGCATAATCGAGTGAAATATCATTTGCATTGGCCTCGTATGCAAAGAACGGGTAAGCGTTCACCATGAGGTATGATCCGGTCTCATGAAGAAAGTGCAGCATGGGCTTCATCACAGGCTCGGCAAGGTTGGACCGAAATGCACCGGCTGAAGGCGGGTAGGAGGATTGTAAGGCTGTCAGTGCAATTGGAGAAGAGACCTTGATGACCTTGTCAAGGTTGAGTTCAACAAGCGCTGCTTGCACATTGATCATGGCCGGCACGAGATAAGAAGTGAGGTTTGTGGGGTCGGCGAAGACTTCATTACCGACAGCAATGGCTTGTATCTTGGTCAAGGGGTAGTAGGCGGCGACATTGCTCTGGACCCACCAGGCAGCAAAAGAGGTGCTCGCGGCGGTGACACGGAGGAGCTGGTTTGGCAACATTACGGTGACTTTGATGCCGGAGCCGGCAAGGGATTTGAGCACTGTGGAGTCGGTGTCGTACATCTTGACATGTGTGAGGTTGTTGGTCTTGAGGAGTTGCACCATGCTCGCCGGCGAGGGGAGGTTGTTCGCTACTCGGCCGTAATTCACCCCGATCTTTCCTCCCTCTGAAAAGCAAAAGAAATTCTTTTAAGTTGGTTAAAACAAACACACCAATAATAACAACACAATTAATAGCAAAGGAGAAAACATGAAGGAGTAAACTAATTACTCTCTGATAGTATATAAACTATATACATTACCTGAGGAGGCGGCGGAGAGAACGGAGAAGAGGAAGAAGAAGCAAACACCAAGAGGTCCCGCGGCCATGAAACAAGGAGTTGATTGAAGATCGATCTGGAGTTGGTTAAAGATGCGTAGAAAGGAAGAAGGAGAGATCAGAGATGAGAGATAAGATAATTATGTGATGGAGCGGAGAACAGAGCAGGGGTTTATAAGCAATAATCAACAATTTTGGTGGAGAAAGGGGAAAAAATGGGGAAGAGTGAGAGTAGTGGATTAATTAGTGGCATCGATCATGCAAAAATCTTCTTCTAATTTTGGTCGAGTTAATTTACATAATTAGAAGAAGATTTTGATCGATTAATTAATGCTGCCAAGATTAGAACTACTGTTTAGTTATAGAAGTAATTAACGAACTAAACACCATCAACACATGACAATTAATGCAATTGTAATGTTTAATTATTAGTTTTGACAAGTGATAACTGTCGAATTTAATTAATCCTGACGGTTTTTGTCATGTTTAGTTACGACGAGTAGCGTATTTAATTTAATTTTGTCGAGTCTACAAAATGCAATCAAACATACTTAATGTTTAGTGCAGTATTAACTAACACGCTTAATTCTTTCTTTTAGGTTTTTAAACAAAATATGTAGAAAAATGTGCTCTGTTTTGTTTGGGGAATTTAAGTTGTGAGATCTTCTGTTATTCTTACTCTGTAACTAAAGGTATAGTGGGTAACAAAATACTGAGCCGAAGGGTAAAATCTGAGTTGAATCATTGGAAAACGTATACGAATGCCACAGAAGAACATTCACATACATGACGCACTTTGCAAGCGCGGTGCGTTTTTGCGCTCGAATTCGCTGCGGCGAGTTCTGAGTTACTTGTGTGTAGAAGTGCACAGTAAGATATCATTGTTGACCCGCTACACCCACTATTATACGGCTCGATTCTAACTGATTTCTATTTGTTATCTACAACTAGGGTTCTCAAACCGTGCGTGCCGTGCCGTGCCGTGTCAAAACACGGCGTGCCGCGGCACGGGACTTGGAAATTTTTTTTTGGCGTGCGTGCCATGCCGTGCCAAAAATGGGGAGAGGGCGGCACGGCACGGATAAGGCACGGCACGGTTAAGGCACGGCACGCTACACGTGTTGTGCTAAACGTGACGTGCCTTAACCGTACCGTGCCTTATCGAGTTGACACGCCGTGCTACACGTGCCTTAACCGTGCTAAACAGGTTTGGTGGGAAAAAAATTCAAAAAAAATAAAAAAAATCGAAAAAAATTGAAAAAAAAATCGGAAAAATCTTAAAAAATATAAAAAATCAAAATTTTAAATTTCTTTGCTGCTAAAAAATTAAACAAATAATTGAAAAAAAATAATATTTTTGTAAAAATTGCCAAAAAATTAGAAAAATCCGAAATTTTTTTAAAAAAATCCGAAAATTATTTTTGAAAATTTTGAAAAAATTATTTACGTGCCTTAACCTAAAAAATTAAACAAACAATTGGAAAAAATAATATTTTTGTAAAAATTGTCAAAAAATTAGAAAAATCCGAAATTTTTTTTAAAAAATCCGAAAATTATTTTTGAAAAATTTGAAAAAAATTATTTACAAAATTCAATGAGGGTATTTTGTTCATTTTCTTATTTTAAATTTGAATTTTAAATTAAAATGTATTTATTGGGATACATTATTTAGGGGATGTTTAAAATTGTTAAAGAGAGGAGATACGACGGGGTACACAAATTGGGGGATATATATCATATTAGCCTATTTTTTAATCCCTTTTCAAAATCCCTCCAAAAAATTACAAAATCAACCGTCCGATCAACATCCAACGGCCCACAATCCGTGCATACTATGCTTATCCATGCTAACCGTACTAAACGTGCCTACCCGTGCCTAAACCGTGCATAAACCGTGCCTATCCGTGCCTATCCGTGCATATCCGTGCCTATCCGTACCTACCCGTGCCTACCCGTGCTAACCGTGCTTATCCTGTGCCTATCCGTGCCTATGCGTGTCCCGTGCCGTATCGTGCCATATCGCCTCCCTTATCCGTGCGTGCCGTGCCGTGTCCACAGTAAAAAAACCGGACACGGCACACGACACGCATAATACGACACGCGTTGACACGCCGTACCGTGCCTTGACACGCCATGCCGTTTTTTATTCCCTATTTACAACCCCCTCCAGAACTCGTTATTGCAAATAGGAACAATGATGGTAAATGTTGAAATTTGAAAATAATATTAACGATGTCAATGGATAAAGTCGAGTTAGAATTAAATTGACATTATTTTATTTTGTTTTAAGACAGATGTGACTGAATTTAATTTAACACGAGTCAAAAAAATTTATCAGGCCCCGAATAACTTTATTAAATGTTTAATTATTTTTTATTTATCAATGAAAATTAATCTGAATTGATATATAATTAATTTTAACTAGAATCTTTTTATATGTTGTCCCTTGCTCAAAAAATGTAATTCTGATTGTGGGTTTCTTTCTACTGTTATTAAAATCTATGACAATAAATATATCATAAATTTAAAATAATTTGATTTAATTTAAATGATTCGATTTAATTTAATTAATTTAAAATAATTCGATTTAATTTAAATGATTCAAATTTAATTATAGGAGATATTTTTTATTTATATTTTTAATGAATTTTACAAGTCATAAATCTAAAAAATTATAATATATTTATATTATAAAAAAATATAATAGCAGATGTTAATTCTTGATTAGACATGTGTCCGGAACTAATTGTTTAATATGCTTTATCCCTTTCTCAACTGAAACACACAAGCATTTTTGCATAATTGACATTTGGATGCTAATTCAACTATGCATATCTTCTTGTAGAAAATATTTTTTAAAAAAATATTAATTTTGCTTTTTTTTATATAAACAAAATGAATTTACTAGTAAATATATTTTTATTACAGGCTTCATGATATTTTAAGTTTGTTTTGGATACTGGAATTGAAAAAAAAATTACATTTATTGAGTATAAAATAGATAATAAATATATGGAATATTATTTTGTAAGAGACCTATAGTACAAAAATTTCTTATGTAGTTAAAAAAACCTAAGTATTACATTCCTTTTCAATTTTTACAGATCACAAATTTAAAAATATTATCAATTCATAGATTGTACAATTTAAAATAAGATGAGTAATAATTTCACTCTTTAACTACATTCATTATACTTTATATTACTACAATATAAGTTATGTAAATTGTATTTTTACTTGCACAATAAAGTTTTTAACTTGAATTTTTCTATAATCATTTAGAAAAAAAAATGATAAATATTTTCTATACTAATTAAAAACACTTATAAATTTAAAAATAAATAAACTATCAATTTAATATAAATAGTTTTGACATGCAGATAAAAAGTACAAAATATGAGGTACAAAAATAATTCCTCTTAAAATAATTATTTTATCTTTATTTTTTTTTCAAACCCCTCGGCATTTTAGTAATATAAATTTTGTACGAACATGTTTATGTGTATGTAAGAAAAGTTTATCAATAACTTCATGGATGAGTATTCTTGATAACTATTTATCTTAAAAATTTTGATGATATTATTTTTAATAATACAAAAAAATTAGAAAATAGAAAATTATAAATATATTGATTCTTTTATAAATCGGATGTATATCAATTTTCATATGTTTTCTATATTATTTGATGTTTTATCAAATGACGTGAAATATAAATTATTGTTTATGTATAATGTGTGTATATAAAGTGTAAATTACATTTTATTATATAAGATCTAAAGTTATTTTTTTGGAAAATATATGGAAAATATCATAATTAATACTGACTTTATTATTCACATAAATGAGTTATTATTATACAACTTATTTTTCATAATATTTTTATTACTCAACTCAAATACTACTAATATAAATAATAACTCACCTAAATTGAATAACAAAATACTATATAAATAAATTACATAATAAAATCATTAATATAAATAATAACTCATCTAATCTAAAAAATTCAAGTAATATATATATACATATACATACATATACATATACATATACATATACATATACATATACATATACATATACATATACATATACATATACATATACATATACATATACATATACATATACATATACATATACATATATATATACATACATATACATACATATACATACATATACATATACGTACATATACATATACATATACATATACATATACATATACATATATATAAAAGCCCCTATTTTTTATTTATTTTCTCTATGATTGAAATCGCCGAAATAATGCTTTATCAATTGTCACCTATCAATATATATAATTGCACCTCATCTTCTTTTTGCAAAGTCAACGGAGCTGGGGTGTTTCCACTTCCCAGAGAAGAAGCCACACACCGTGTGCTGAAACTGTTGATTGACAGAACTAACCTTATTCTCCATTAAAACTAAAAACAGAGATCAATCTCGCTAGCTGATCCCTTCTCTCCCTTTTCTCAGCTCTTTTCTTGAATTAAACATCTCTCCGTTGGAGCAAAACGAGAGATCTCTGCCTAATCCCTTTTCTCATGGAACCTGCTTTGAATTTCGTCATCGAGAACATCGCGTCAAATTTCATCGGCAGTCTGTACAGCGCCGCTGATTCGTTGGTGGAGGATCATTTCTCACTGGGGAAGAAATTCAAGGAGCAGCTGAAATCTCTGGAATGCCAACTTCCGAAGGTGAAAGCGGTGGCGCACGCGATCAACAACAGAGGTCTCGGATTACAAGAGAGTGATCATGATCTCAGACGATGGTCATGGCAGTTCAAGGATGCTGTCGAAGCCGCGGAGGATGTGCTCGATGAGATGGAGTATAACAAGATCGACGAGCGGCTGCATTCGGAAGATGTTCCGGTAAGTAGTAGCGCCGGCAACAACCGGTTTTCTGTTTATAGAAAGAAGGTTGGTGAATGCTTGGCTAATTGCAGAATTGTGTCTGGTATCAAGAGAAAATTGGATGAATATTTGGGTAATTATTGTAGATCTGTAAAGAGTGAAACTGCCGAGAGGTTGAAGGAGGTTGTCGAGGAATTAGAGAATGTCATTAGAGATATGCAACCGTTCCTTAATATGGGATTGCCGAGCATAGATGCCAGATGCCGAAAGCATGAGAGGTTTTTGGATGGTAGGGAAGCTACCGGGTTACAAACCGAGCAGGTGTTTGGGCGACAGAAGGAAAAGCAACAGATAATTGATTGGCTTATGAGAAGCGAAGATGAGAACCCTCAAATTAATACTGAAAATAATATTCACGCATATACCATTGTCGGAATAGGTGGAATGGGAAAGACTACCCTTGCCCGGTTTGTGAAAAATGATTTGAATTTAAGGGATCGGTTCGATCTGATTTTGTGGGTTTGTGTTTCTACCAGATTTGATGTTTTGAGAATCACAAAAGAGATCATACAAGAAATAAATAAAGAACAAAATTTACCTCAAAGCCTTAATGCACTTCAAGAAACTCTCAAAGGTCAGTTGTTGTCGAAAAGGTTTTTCCTTGTACTAGATGATGTTTGGAATGTGGATAATAGGCTTCAATGGGACAAATTAATGGCCCCGCTAAAATTTGCCAGAACAGGAAGTAAAATTCTAGTTACCACCAGAATGAATTCAGTAGCAGAAACAATTGGTAATGTAATTGAAACTAAAAATGAAGTTTTAATGTTGAAGGGGTTAGAAGATAAGGATTATCTTCAGCTTTTCAATTGCCATGCATTTGTCGGCACAAATCCGGAATGCCATAAAGATTTGAAGTTAATTGGAGAAGAAATAGCAAAGAAATTAGGAGGTTGCCCTTTGGCAGCAAAAATTTTGGGCGAACTGCTAAACAAAAATAAACGCGAGCAGTACTGGGATAGCATTCTAACAGAGCAGATAAAGATAAATGCTGATAAAAAAGATGATGGGTTTAAGGCGATTTCAATATTAAGCTACCAAAAGCTAGACACTAGTCTGCAAAAATGCTTCAGATTTTGTAGCATATTTCCGAAAGATTTTATATTTGGAACAGATGAATTGATCTATATGTGGATTGGAGCATGCTTAATTTCAGAAAAGAATCGATGTTTAGAAGACGCTGGTCGGGAATACATCGATGATCTTGAAAGAGAATCATTTTTCAAAAAATCAAATGGATCCAATTCATGCTATGTCATGCAGGACCTGTTGCATGACGTGGCACGATCGGTGTCAGTTGAAGAATGCTTGAGAATTGAAGATGGCTCAGTCAATGCAAACTTCCCTGAAACAATCCGCCACCTGTACATATCTACTAAAGCAAAAGATAACAATTTGTTCCCTGGAATTGCGCAATTAAAGAAATTGCGAACCCTTATCATAGCTTTCAAGGGCGATGATCCTCAGGACAAACATGTGGCTTTGCTCAGTATGATTCTAACTGAGTTAAACAGCTTACGGGTGCTAAGTGTAACAGCATCTTTCTCTTGTAAGTTGCCAGATACAATCGGTAGCTTAATACACCTTCGCCATTTATCTATACATCAAACTACAAACGGTTCATTACTAGATTGGTTTCCGGAAGCAGTGTACAAACTCTATAACTTGCGAGTATTGAGATTTACAGGTGGGTCTGGTGGAGACTATCCAAGGGCAAATGTTAAGGGCCTGAGCAACTTGATAAACTTGCGACACCTGGAAATTCCTAGAACAATAAAAGACAGGATTCCTTATATCGGTAAACTAGCAAATCTTCAGGGTTCAATTAATTTTCATGTTAGAAAGGATGAGGGTTACAAGATATCTGAACTGAAGAATTTAAAGGGTACCCGTGAAATTTGCATATTCAATCTTGAGGAAGTAGGGAGTTTTCGAGAAGCCAAAGAAGTGAATTTAGTCAAGAAAGAAAGCCTTAGGTCTTTGAAATTAATTTGGTCAAATGATTCTAATAGAGACCCAGATGCTGATAAGCGTGTAATTGATGAGCTATGCCCCCCTGTAAGACTTAGAGAGCTAACTATTAAAGGGTACAATGGTAAATTTTCACCGCGTTGGGTAACAATCTTTTCTGAGAAAACATACTTCCTGACATCCATTTCCTTAATTCAATGTCGCAATTGGAGTGACTTACCAGATCTCACGCAACTACCATTACTCGAATTTCTTGAAATCAAAGATGTCGGTTTGGTTTCCGTTCCCAAAATATTCGAGGCCAGTAGTTTAAGCCAGGAAGCATCATCGTCATCTTCAACAACCTCATCATCTCTTGAGAAATTAGAGATAAAATATTGTATGGAACTAAAAAATTTACAACCGAATGGGTTTAAGTACATAAACTCTCTCAGATCACTGTGTATCGGCGAATGCCCCAGTCTGACTATAACTGAAGCTAATGCTGAGTTTTTACCCACAACATTGGAAAACCTATCAATTGGATCCTGTCCAAACCTTGAAATTCCATTACTGGCCTCATTTGTACACCTAACATTTCTCAAAAACTTGAGTTTGGAAAATTGTGCTACCATAACTGCTCTTCCGGGATCAGATGTTTTGGCAAGGCTCACAGCACTGACGAGCTTAAAGATCAAGAAGTGCATAGTGCTAGAATCATTGGGAGGACTGGAAGCGCTTCCCTTGATACATTCCTTGACAATTTTCGGGTGTAATAAGCTGATTGAAGTTTCTTTGTCTCAGCTCCGTTCATATGTCAATACCAACCGTGTAGGTGCAAGGAACACAAACTCGATTCCGACGCTCAAAATTTTGAATATTGACCAAGCATCTCTCCTGTCCATGGAATCTCTGAGGAATCTAATTGCGGTGGAAGAGATTAAAATTGGAGGGGCTTCAGATGTGAGCGCTTTTCAAGCTCTTGTAGCGAGCATGAGAAACCTTCCTTCTCTGACGAGATTGTACATATGCAATGCAACTCGGGTCGATTCCCTTCCTAATTTCCCAACCTCACTACAGAGTCTGCACTTGTGTGGTTGCAGTGCTGCTCTTCTGCACCAGTGCCAAAATGGTGTGGTGTCTAATATCAGGTCCGTTGATTTTCGAGGGGACCAATGTAGGGATCACCAATTATTTATGAGCGATCTTGAATTTGATCGGAGCGATTTGGTCTAGTGATGATGGAGGTGCTAGAAATCTGTTTTTTCACTAATGCATTTGGTTTTGTAATCTCAACTTATTTCATTGCCTGGTTTTAGTTTTAGTTTTTGTTTTTACAAAATTGTTATTTTTTTACATGTTGTCTTATATCATTGAGATTTTTTGTTATTTTATTTGTTTTTGGTGTGAGGAGTCCATAAGACTATTGATCAACTAGCATATACAAATTTATTAATTGTTTTATCAGAATTTATAATTAGAATTTCTCCAAAAAATTTCTTCTGAGTTTGGACTATAGAGAAATAACTGCCACCAGGTGTTTATATATCTTTAAGTTCCTCACAAATATACAGATTTATATTATTATTAGAAAAAAAATTATGGAAAGAATGCTAGTGTGTCAATACCTGGTACACTTTATGGGCGATCTAAGAATTGTTTTATGCTACATCAAAAAGATTTTTTTTTTTATGGAACAGCTTGAATCTGCATCCAAAAAACTTTTTCCTTTTATTACAATTATGACAGATAATTATTATTGGGTTAGATTAAAAAAAATAGATAGATATTCTGATGTAATTTTATTGCAACAACTACCAGGATTGCCAAACAAATTAGGTGACCAGATATTCAATCAATAAATCAATAATATCATTTATACCCATAAAAACCTTCAAAATAGGAGAATAATTATCAACATTTGGTATTAACTCATTCCCTTTGATCTCTCCTTAGTTCTCAGTCTCTCTATAAACTGAAAGCAACATTTGTACCTGTTGTTTTTTTTTTTGGAGAAAAAAGACAAGTTTTTTTTTTTTTGGAGAAAAGAGACAAGTTGTTGGCACATCAATTCTTATATATATGATTAAATTGTAACATTGCACTATGAAATATAACTACCAAATTAAGCCAGTTGTTTATGCAGTAGACAAGTTGAATAAAAAAATAGTTTACTTCTCTATCTGACTTTGCAGATGGTATTTTTTTTAGGAGTGATAATTGCATCTCTTCATTGCATCTCAAATGTTCTGATCAGAAATTAATTGAGTTGACTTTAAGAAGCTTTACTAAGAAAAACGGCAATATAAGATTAATAATGGAAAAGTGGAAAAGAAAATTGATTTATATTCTACACCGTTTTATTATCATATTCAGCAAACTCGGAATAGTAGAAGAAGAAGAATGAAATTAAACCTCTTCCAACACTAAAAAAAACCATTTTTCCACAATTCGACCTTCGTTATAAAATAGTGAGATGGAATAGAGAGAGATTAAAATGCGAAATATCAAAATTTGACTATATATTTTCATCTCTATTTCACTCTTTTACTTTTCTACAATTTCATTCAATTTCATTTTCATTCGACTACTATTCCATCGATTTCACTTTCTCCTTCCATTTCACCTTTTCCGAACAATAAAAATCCACTTTCTTTGTTGTTTTCTTTTGTATTTTCAATCAAAAATAGAGCATATAATTTATTATTTCTTGTCGTCAATGATGTTATTTTTGCTGTTCTCAATGCAATTTATGCCTCAGAACGTATTATCATAAGATACAAGTACTTGTTTTTTTTTTCTTCTCATTTTATTATTTAACAATTAATATTGTAATGAAATAGAATATAGTAGTTAGAGGAATTTAGAATAAAATATTGAAGATAAAATTAATAATAAAGACTAATAGGAAATGTCCATCTAATTCTTAATACATAAACACTTCGTTTGACAAATAAAGTAAAAATAAAACAGAGTAAGTATTAAATTACTCTAAAATATTGATGTTTAATAGAAGTGAAGTAAGTAAATGAAGTAATGAGAGCAAAAAATATTAAAAATTATGAAATTTGATGATTTAATTTTACTCCACCTTTATAAGTGTTTTAATTTACTCTATCTTAAATCATTTTCGTTTGATATATTAAAGTGTTTTAAAGTTCTTAAATTACTTCTACTCCACTTGCCAAACGAAGAGAAAGAGAGTTAAGTTTCCAATTTTTTTAGATATATTGATTCTCTTTTATTTATATTGATTGACGGCTTAAGTATTTTACATAAAAATCTCATCAAAAAGGATTGTGTTTGTTATATCTAGGTGTAATTTAACTTTTTAAATGAAACTAAATTTATGTTGTTTTCTGTATGAAATATCATACGATTAATTATATTGTTACAATTATACACATCTTTAATATTTTTTAAAAAATAATTTTTATATATAAAAATTTATTTTTATAGAACTATATTCTTTTAAAAATTTAGTTTTTACAATAAATATCTTTTTTATGGAGTGAAGCCGGAAAAATAATTGATGGATGTTGAATAAATTAACTAAAATGAATATTGTTCTCTGTATCTTTTCTCATTAATTAACTTGCACATCAAAATATCAAAAATACCAACAATCTATTCTTTTTTTTATCTCGAAGTTAAAAAAATCACTTCCAAATTACAAAAAATGTTGCTAATATTGTAATCAATTAATCAAAGGATATTTAACTTGAATCACCTTGTGAAGTGAAGCATAATGAATAAAGAAGATGTCGCCAGAGCTGATTTCTCAAAAACAGAAGGTTGTATTTGAATTTTTTTTCAAATATCTCTTATATCATTTGATTTCTTTTTCACAGCTTTTAAACCAACCATAATCAACAATTAATTATCATACACCATGTTAACTAACCAGTTAGATTAAAATTTAATCATGCATCATGAACCATAAAAGATCATCACAAAAAAAAAAGTTTAAAATTGTTATCAGAACATAGCAAGTCAAGAGAAATGCATAAAAGAGTAACAAATATCAATTTCAAATGATTTGCTTGAGACCAATTCTACTGAGTAACAATATCATAACAGACTAAGTTTATGTATGAATTTTGATAATATTACAATCAGAAATGAAATCAAATTAATTAAAAATATGCATAAATTTTCAAAAGAATTTTAAATATATTTTAACGTAATTTTATGGAAAATATAAGTTGTATCTATTTACTTTAACTCCAAAAATATATGTACGTATTAAATAAATATATTTAACAGCTTATGTGTGAATTTGGACGATACTATAATAAAAAATAAAGTCAAATTATTTCAAAACATATATAGACATATTTTAAAATATTTTAAATGCATCATAATGCAATTTTAGACAAATTATATGTCGTATTTCTTTTATTTAGCTTCAAAAGAATATATGAACATGAGAAAAGTTCTGACCCCCTAAGCCTTTATCCCCCAACTAATTTCTTAAGGCTCCGTTTGAGAGTGAGATAATTTTAAGATAACTAGAGGATAAAGTTATTCTCTGTGAGAGAAAATGATAACTTTATTCTCCACTTATCCCCATCCCAAATGAGGGCTAACTGAGTTCCAACTTTCTAACCATCTCTCATCTAAAAATATTCAAATTATCCTCACGGTATCCTTCATCTTTCTCTCTCGCTTTTCTTTCTTGTCTTTCTCTTTCCGTTTCTATCTCTTTCTCTTTCTATTTCTCTTCTTTCTTTCTTTCTCTTTCTCTCCATTTCTCTTTTACGACATCTCCTTCTCTAATGATCTCCTTCTCCAATGATCTCCTTCTTAGACGATCGTATTTAGTATCTCCTTCTCCGACGATTAGATTTAGCATCTCCTTCTTTGACCATCAGATTTAACATCTTCTTTGATAATCTCTGTTAGTACTGCTATATTTTCTACATGTGCACTTCTCTGGCGATCTCAATCACATCAAAATGTTATTGTGGGTATTTTTTTTCTTTGACTATTAAAACTTGTGTGTACTAAGTATAAAGTCTTATAATACTAGATATAAAGATTTGATTTCTAATTACATCTAACAAATATTTTTTTGTAATTTTATTTATTGAGGTAATGATGATTGGAATGTAGCTCCTTGTATATTGATGAATTGTTCCAAAAAAAAGATTCTAATGATTGGACTATTTCTATATTGCGTTATTTTTTCAACATGATCAAGGGTCTTAAAATAGATTTTACTTAAGTAATATTATTCACTTATATCTAAAATTTATATAATTTTTATTTTGAAATATTTGTTTGTTTTAAAATTTTGTCGAAGGGCATTTCAAAGGAAATATTTATTCTTACATATAAGCTTTTCATTCATAAGACAAGTGACAAATCATGGACATTGTGATCTTACTATTACTATTAAGACTTATGTAGAAATATTTTATAGACTTGTTGCTTTTGAGTATAAGGATTGAATTAGTTATCTTGTTTGCTTGACAATGATATTGTTCTAAGACTTTATGATATAGTTGTAGGTCTCTATAATACAGTTGAATGATATGATATTTAGTATTAAGATTTGTCTGCTACTAGTATAAACATCTCTTATTTTTACTATAAAGACATGTTGTTATTACCTATAAGATTGTCATTAAAATCAATTATTTTGACAATACGAAAACTTCAACAATTTATTATTAAGATTTGATATCTTTAATATTAAGAGTTATTTTAGTATATATAAAGATTTTGGCATTTAATATTAAGATTTTTTTTTAGTATGTGGTATATTAAGAGTTAGGCTCTTAGAAGTAAAAAATATTACTTGTATTACTTGGTATTAAAATTTTCAATATGCAGTATTATGAGTTCTTTTAATAGGCCTTAAGATTTAACCATTACGACTTGATGCCCTTAACATTAAGCGTTATTATAGTAGACATAAAGACTTTGACATCTAATATTAAAAGTTTCTTTAGTATGTGATATATTATGAGTTAGATTTTTAAAAGTGAAAAATATTATTTATATTAGTATATATTAAAACTTTTAATATGAAATATTAAGTATTCGTTTAATAGATATAAAAGTTTGACTAAACATGAAGGTCTGCAGTTGATCCAAAATATTGGATTCTTCGAAGTGAAAAATATTACTTATATAAATTGATATTAAAACTTATAATATGAGGTATTAAGTATTTTTTTTAATAAGTTTAAAGAATTGATTGTAAATTCCATCTGTATGCATTTCAAAACATAATCAATTTTATTTTTTGGAGGATTTGATGAGAGATTGATTTGGAGAGATGTTATCTCATTTCTATAAACATTAGATAAAAACGCGTGAGGAACGAATTTAATGATAAAGTTCCGAGAATATAAAAATCCTCTCTTATTTCAATCAGACGGTGAGGATAGAATAAAAAGTAGGAATCTACTTTTCCGTTGGAATAATAGCGGATAGGAATCCCACTATGATTTGTCGCGCGCCGGTTGCACGCATGAATTTAGTGGGTGTTCATTGTTTCTTTCAATTAGCACCTACGCACCAAAGGTGTTTGACAAAATGCCATAGAGACATCTTTTACAACGAAACACCTCAAAAGAAACCGATGATTGCAACATTTGTGCAAACAAGAAATAAATGAAGGGGGGCTACGTACAGTCCCTGTGTTAGAAGAGAGAGTTGATATATAGATATTGTCATTGATATCGTTTTTTATACTGATTTTATTATTTAAATTAAATGAGCTATTATTTATGTTAATGATTTTATTATGTAATTTATTTTTATAATATTTTATTATTCAGTTTAAATGAGTTCTTCAGATTAGTGATATTTGAGTTAAATAATAAAAATATTATGCAAAATAAGTTATATAATAAAATCGTTATTATGAATAATAATTTATTTTACATGAATAATAAAATTGATATTAATAACGGTATCAACAATGATATCTCCCAAACATTTCTCATTAGAAATAAAATATGGGCAATAATGATCCCAAAAGGTCAACACAACTAAAATATTCTCGCTACAATTGCATGTGGCTTCCATTTTTAAATTGTTTGCTTGGCATGAACCCTCTTTCAGATATGCATCTGCAATTGAATACTTCAAACATACTTCTCTTTCTCTAAATATTATTTCCTCCACAAAAGAACTAACAATCTCACAAGAGTTCAATCATGTCTCTGGTTTTTGCTGTGTCATTAAAAATCATCGATGACCTCATTCGCAATACCACTCCTCTCTTGAAGGCACACCAGTTACCGAGCCACATAGATATCGAGCTCGTGAGGTTGCAAGAGAACCTCCCGAAGGTCAAAGAGGTCTTGGCAGCTGTTGAGAGTAATAACCACATAGTTGAGGAAAATGAGGTGCTCGACGCATGGATCTGGCAATTCAGGGATGCTGTTGATGCTGCTGAGGATGCACTCGATGAGTTGGAGTACTATGAGATTGAAGAGAGAGTGCATTCTCGTGACGATAAGGTGCGTGGTTCTCTGCATACATATAAGAGAAAGTTTGTCAAGTTTTTGAATCGTGCGTTTAAAGATGATTCGCTGGAGAAGTTGAGGGAGGCGGTGAAGGGATTAGAAAAGGTCGCTGCTGACGTGGATCTGTTTCATCAGCTTGTAATCATGCTTCATGGTGGAGATGCCAATCACCAACAACCGTGGAAGCTCAATAGCGCTCGTGAGACCGGATACTTGTTAACTGAAAATAAGGTATTCGGCCGAAACAAAGAGAAAAGCGATCTAGTAGATTGGCTCACTGAACCGGAACCTGATCAAATAGATGAAGCAACTGGTAACAATCTGTCCGCTTTAACAATAGTTGGCATTGGTGGAATTGGAAAGACAACTCTTGCCCAACTTGCTTATGATGATGTCAGAGTGAAAGGGAGCTTTGACATTATGATGTGGGTTTGTGTCTCGAATAATTTTGATTTGGAGATTGTAGCAAGAAAGTTCCTAGAAGCAGCAAAACAGTGCCCTTCAACTGGCAATTTGGAAACATTGCAAGTTCTTCTTAAAGATGAACTAGAATCTAAAAAGTTTTTTGTCGTTTTGGATGATGTATGGGATGATGATGATAAGAGGGTTGAATGGGATAAATTGTTCGCTCCCTTGAAATATGGAAAACGAGGAAGCAAAATTGTCGTGACCACTCGAATGGACTCGGTAGCAGAAATGGTTGCAGATATAACTAAAGGGAAAAAGGAATGCCTCGAACTGAAGGGTTTAGAAGAGGCCGACTATCTTTCGCTTTTCTATAAGCATGCTTTTGCTGGTACAGATCCTGAAGACCATAAACATTTGCAATTAATTGGCAAACAAATAGCACAGAAGCTCGGAGGTTGTCCATTGATTGCAAAAGTTTTGGGGGCACAACTCAATTCCTACTTGGATGAGTACTACTGGGAGAAAATTTTGAAGGAAGATATTTTCCAGGTACGCAACTGCACTGATGATATTTTGAGGATATTACGATTGAGCTATAACCATCTTTCCTCAAACTTGCAATACTGCTTTCGGTATTGTAGTATATTTCCTCAAGATTATGAGTTTCAAAAGAAAGAATTGGTCCTTATGTGGTTGGGTTCGGGGTTAATCCCGTACAATCAACAAAGACCAGAGGATACTGCAGAGGAATATTTTAACGAACTTGTTCGAAAGTCTTTTTTGGATTTTAATCAAGAACAACTTTATGTTATGCATGATCTTTTGCATGACTTGGCGCGATATGTTTCCCAAAATGAGTGCTTGAGGATTGAATATAATCATAGAGGCAGTGTTCCAAAAACAGTTCGGCATCTATATGTAAATGAGATGAATAATCATGAGAATTTGAGAGAGATATCCAATTTGAAGAACTTGAGAACCCTTGTGATAGTGCTCAGAGGTGAAAACGCCAAGAAGAATCAACTACCCATTATCCATGAAATTTTGAAAAAAATAAGAAGCCTCCGTTTGTTTAGTATAATTGCCAACTTCTCATATAAATTACCTGATGAAATTAGCAACCAAATACACATCCGCTATCTCTCACTTGAGCAATCAATAGATCACCTTGAATTAAGTTGGTTCCCTGAAACTGTGTACTCACTGTACCAGTTGAGAGTGATGAAGGTTTCAGATCAAGCACATGTAAATACCAAGGGAATTAAACTGGGTGGCATGAGTAACTTGGTTAATTTGAGGCACTTGCTCATTCCCAGTAAAATCATGGTTAAGATTCCTCGGATCGGCAAGCTCACATGTCTTCAGAGTTCACTTGTTTTTAAAATTGGAGAGAAGGATGGTTACACGATACATGAGCTGAAGAATCTGTCAGACATTTGTGAACTTTCTCTATGGAATGTTGAAAAGATAAGAAACCCGTATGAAGCTAAAGAGGCGAACCTCATGAAGAAAATGAATCTTAAAGGATTGCTGTTAGATTGGTCCGAGGATATCTCGAGAGAATCAAAGGCCGATGAAGAGCTCATTAACGAACTCCAACCAAAGATTGGAATAAGTGAACTATCTGTAATTGGTTATAATGGAACTAGATCTCCATTTTGGATGGTGAAAGATCACTATTCTAATTTGAGGAAGATCTCATTTCTAGGTTGTCCCAAATGGGAGCAACTCCCGCCTCTTGGCCACCTCCCCTTTCTTGAAGAACTTCTTCTCATTGACATGTCATCCGTAAAGAGAATAGACTGTTCATTCTATGGAGAAAGAAATGGGCCACACTTTCAATCTCTAAAGGATTTGAAATTTAAGAACATGAAAAAGTGGGAGAAATGGGATGAGATAGATAATTGTCAACTATTTCCTCAGCTTAAATATTTGACAATCGAACACTGTCCTAATTTGAAGTCGATACCAACCTTGCCTTTTTCTCTCACCGAATTATGTATCGAAGATGTCGGGATAGTCAAATTTCCGAAAATTTCCCAAGGGACTATTGGTAGTGTCAGAGACCAGGTATCCCCGTTACCATCATCAAGTCAAAGTCCCCCTCTAGTGGTGAGTGAGAAAAAACTCGAGTTATCTCTGAAAAAAATAAAAATAAAGAACTGTACAAACCTCGAGCACATTTCACTAGATTTCTTCAGAAATCTGCGAGTGGTTGAATCCATTGATATAATCGAGTGTCCGGAGGTCTTAACTGATGAGATGGGTGATGGCTTACTACCTTCAACAACGGTACTTCTCAATATAGGTTCATGCGGCACTCTAGATGTGTTGCTTCTTGGCTCATTGTCGCATCTACATTCCCTTATGGTTTTGGTTCTAGAAGGTTGTGCAAACATAATTTCACTTCCCGGGAGAGAAGTTTTTTCTCAATTGAAATCACTGAATATTTTGGCTATTGGGAGCTGCATTAATTTAGTTTCCTTGGGTGGAATCGATGCAGTTGAGTCTCTGGAACAGCTAAAAATATCAGGATGTGACAAGCTTGTTCTGGGTTCTTCATCGGAGCCAGACAAGCAGAGCAATCCTTTAAAGATCAATGATCTTATAATCGATCATGACTCGCTCTTACTCGTGAATCCATTGCGAACCCTCAGCTCAGTCGAGACACTTCACATTGGTCACCTTTGTTCTTCATTACCAGAACAATGGCTGCTCCAAAATGGTACATCCCTCGAAAGAATAGAGATATTCGATGCGAGTTCTCTGCATTATCTACCTGAAAGCATGGCAAGTTTTACATCACTCTGGAGGTTACAAATATGCGAAGCTAGGAAGATTGAGTCGCTTAATAACCTGCCAGCCTCATTGGAAGAGTTACATATCTGCGGTTGCAACCGTACACTGAAGAGTCAATTCCTTAGTTCTCTGAGCAGGGATCTTAACATTCTCTATGAACAGGATATTGAAATTACTGAAGAAGCATGCGGCGCTCAATTATTTGATCCACAAAATCACAGAATATCCAGCGAGGATGAAGAATCAAACGATAGCAAAGACGAGGACACGTCCGAGGAGGAAGAAGATGGTCAAAATGGTGAAACTTCGATAAGGCTTTTAGATGATAGTTCGCTTGTACTTGCACCATCCTCCTCTTCTGCTTCGTGCTCAATGTAAGTTACTGGTACCATTCCTGCTGTTTTTCATGTTTTAACAAAGTATTGCAATGTGAAAAGCATTATGTAATGCCTGTGTAAGTTTTGATTATCATAATCCAATGGAGCTCATTTTTTAAAATGATCAGAACAATTTCTGCGACAAAAAAAATGTAAATAAACCCTTTCAGCAACAAGAAAAAATGTACGATTTTTAATAAGAAGTTACATAACACTTACAAGAAAATTAAACAAAGGTACCTACTTTCAAATATAAATTATACTTATTATCCATATATACAGTTATTCTCTTCGACCGAGACGCTGAATATACACAATCAAAACAAATTTGAAGACCAATGGTGACTACAACTTCCTCTTCTGGCTACTAGACTTTTTGTCACGGAACAAAAACCTCGGAAGACTCAGAAGTGAGTTAACCCTTGTGATTCCTTCAAGCGCCGACCATTCCTCTTCATCTGACATCAATATACACTCCGCAAGACTCCTCATAGATTGGCTCCTCTCTGGCTGCTTGCATGATATCTCCTCTTCTTCAATCACCGGTTCAATTTCAATCTCACTGCAACTGCCTGACAAGGTATCTAATCTTGGTAAAGAGGGAATTTGTGGTTGTGGTACAGGGTTGATAACTTGTTCTTGTGCTTTTTGCTCTTGCTTTTCAGGTGAAGGTTGTTTCAGGTTTTGTGGTTTCTCTGATGGAGTGAAGTCAAAGAACAAGCACACAACGGCACAGTCATCTACTTTTGAAGTGGGGTACTTGAAGCGCCAGGACCGAACTGCAGAGTCTACGAGAGCTCTGGCAGCGGTACTGCGGGACAGGGCTGATGCAACTATATCTACAGCCTCCTTGTTCGATAAAGCATCCCAGATCTACAATTGTAACATGCATAAAATGATAAATCCCATAAAACTTTTTCTTCGCATTTATTGCCATGCTTCTTTTTGTCAATTTGTGTTATCTATGTTAGTAAATTTTTCTCTCAGTTTCCATCAACATTTTCTTGTTTAATATATAACAACATTACTTGTGGGTCTTTTTAAAGTTGGTCAGACCATCAGCAATACTAACCGACAAAATGACATAAGGCAGCCAACTGCATATAGAAGATTGTAATTATAGAAGGTGAGGCAATGCACATGAAACAAGAGCCAATAAGCCAGTTTCTTGCTGTTCTCACTTACTGGTACAAACTGTTATGTCAAGTCTCGATGGTAATACTGTATGGTCAAACAAACTGGAGACAACCAGCATAAACACATCACCAGGAAAAATAATTATACCAACCACTACTACAGGCCAAACTTTCTCAAACAGATGCAACCAAACTGCCTCCTCAACAGAAAAATATACAATTACCCCATCTGTGGCAAGAATCACAAACTCATCCTTCTCCGTTAGTCTGTGGTATGATACATCTGGCACAGATATCAAACCATAGTCTTTCAGGCAAAAATCCCCAAATGCCCGAGCCATGGCTAGACCAGGGGAATCGTTATTGGGCAACCAAACCCTTGACACATCAGGTTCATCTTGAAGTGCAAATACTCTTCCTTTGCACTTTTGGATTCTTTCAGCCTCCCCTAAATAGAGGAAGGAAAAAATTTAGATAACTAGAAGAACTTCGGAAGTGAAACATAGATGCTTGAATAAGTTAACCTTCTACCCATAATTTTTCATTCTCTTCTATTGTGGCAATTCAAAAGTTGATTTGTTTTATTCTGTTATCTTATTGTTGGACATGTACTTTTCCTTGGTGCTCATCGCAACTACAGCAAAACCAATCAATGGTCAAACCTACTTGTAGAAAAAGTCCAGACAATTGAGCTTAATTTAGCGTAAAACCATACAAAGATGTTGATTCAGGCCTAACTGAGCCGTACAATTTATTCCAACTGAAAAGCACATTAGCTCGTGCAATGTGTACTGGCTGGTACCATGCCACATTGGTCAGGTCCTACATGAATCATGCAGAATAGTAATCATTGGTAAAGAGAACTGTACTAGGAAGATTAGGCTTCAAATCAACAGTTAATTGCGCGGCTATCAAATTGTTGTCATCATCTCTTGTGCCCAAAACAGCTCTAGAATCTCCAATGTTCCCAATTATAAGATCATGTCCCTAATATGGTTACAATTTGCACAAACTTTAAATAGCCAGTATAATCGGTAGATGGAAGGGACGAACATTTTTAAAGCCACCAACCAGAATTGCTGTCTTAAGTAGTTGGGTTAAAATGGGACAATAAATTTGGCTAACATATGATCAGATCAGTGCAATTGGTGACCAGACTATCAGATCAGTACAATAAAGCATTTGTTCAAGGTTATTAATGGCTATGATAAACCAAGTCCTTTGCACTATGCCAATACAAGAAAAGGAATAATGTTATACCGAGACAAATACACAGTTTCAACAAAATTCAATGTGTATATATTACTGACAAGAGGTCTTTTACTTTTGTTAGTACCAAGACCCATCAGCACTAGAGCATGTTCAACTTGATTTCACCTACTCTATGAAGTGGGGACCAATGCAAAACATAGTACTGCATTTAAGCACAACACAGAATCCAAAAAGTTCAGATCATTCATAATGCATCAGAATTTGGTATAACAAAAAGTAAAAACAAATTTCACCTTTTTTACTAAAGTAACTGCCGTACTACCACTACAGAAGCAATCAATTGTGGGGTGAAGCTTCAACTCCTTATCTACCAGCTTACACGCCTTCCTAAAGGCCCGCTTAAGTGGGACATACACCTCCGGAAACTTCTCGTCTGCATCACTCCATTCTTCTTCAACACTATGAACCGATGCAAAATCCTCCGCATTCATGCTGCCTGAGAGGTTGCCATTCTCATGCAGTGGTGTGCCGATGCTTCCACTGTCATTTTCAGGCTTCCAACGGGCCAATAATTTCAGAGGTAAAGAATTCCTCACATTTCTGGCCACAAAATGCCCATACGGGCCATGACCGTCGAATACCCCGCAGAAAACAGAGTCACTTTGCGATGCAAAATCCTACAGTTATTCAGTGGTGCTAAATGTTATACAAAATAGTATGATACACCAGCCATTTGTAGGTGAATTCGATCAAAAGAGAAGTTCCTCTTTTCACATTCTAGGGTAGAGAAACGGTGGATAGAGTAAGTTGGAAACAAAAGACAGCGACTATTGATGTAGGTCAACCAAAATTTTGATAGCATAAGAGCATGCCTATTTAATGCATTCGAGCAATCAATTGGCAACCTAAGACTTTGCTAAAAGTTAATTAGAATACATTCATTTGATAATGTAATTATTAAAGAATATGTTCTCCAGAGAGTGAATTCATCAGTTAACTAAACATACAATAAATTCTCTATTATTAAAGAATCAAACAATAGAAATTCGCTCACCTAAGAAAAAAAAAACAAAAGAAAAAGAAAAGATCGAATTACCTCCCAAACAATCATGGCATCTTGATTCGTCCCTTTCTTCCCTTGTTGCGTGTAGAGGCAAGCCACGTTACTACAGCCATTAGATATCCTCCGATTTGGCACCTGATCAAGCTCATTCTCCATCAAATCCACGGCGGCGGCGGCGCCGCCGCCGCCCCGCCGCTCCGTCGCCCCCTCTTTAGTTCTCGATTTCCTTCGCGACGATCTGATCTCCGGAGACCACCGCCGGGAGAAGGTCTCCGTCGAGATGCACATGCCCATCACGTGCGATTTGATTTGATTTGAGAGGGAGAGCGTTAGAGAGAGAGAGAGAGAGAGAGAGAGAGAGTGGCTCTGTTGTGGTGTGGTGTCTCTTTTGGGGGTTTATGGCAGGGAGAAATTTGTCTTTGTTTTTGTCTTTGTTTTTTGATGGTTTGTTGTTTAGTACAATTTTTCTTTTGAGGAGTAAATTAAGAATTAAAGTAAAAACAATGTTCGAAAGATATCACCTCTCATATCCTCGTCATCGATATTAATTTTATTATTTATATAAGAATAAATTATTATTTATATTAATAATTTTAGTATATAATTTATTTTATATAATATTTTATTATTGAATTCAAATATCACTGATTTAAATAATAATTTATTTTAATTAAATAATAAAAATATTATATAAAATAAATTACATAATAAAATCGTTAATATAAATAATAATTCATTTAATCGGAATAATAAAATTAATATTTATATATCAGATTTCTAAATAATTAAATTAATTTAGGGGATGTGATAGATAGATAGATAGATAGATAGATAGATACCACTAGGTTGAAGTATACTTCGTCAAGATATTTCCATTTTCCAACAAGTAGACGTGGAAGGAAGTCAAAACCAAAATTTCTTTTTATTGTTTTATCTAACATTTCTTTGGCTTTACGACATGTTTTTTCATTTACATTTCTAGATGAAATGAGTAAACGTAGATTGTTAGTGAGATGAAATAATTAAATATAGGATGAAAGTGAAGTAAAGAAAAATGTATTGGTCTATAAACTTCAGTAATAACTAATAAGAAGTCAGATTAGTATATTGGACACTTTATTTTCATACTTGTAAATCACTTCACAATATTTATTAAATATTTTGATAATCTTGATAATCATTTTCAAAAAAAAATTGAATTGAATTGAAAATTAAGGTAAGTTATAAATATGTTTTTAGACATATAAATAACATAACAATTCAATTTCATATAATTTAAAAATTATTTGATGATGCATCAAGAACTGCTAATTTCATACAATTAAAATTCCATATTATTTGATGTATGATGAAACATAAATTAAAAGTTTATCATATTTTGTAGGCATTATTGGTCCATTTGGCGTTATAATAGTATAATTAGAATAATAAAAATAGAATAGTGATAGAATAATGCAATTCTAAATAGTAAAAAAAAGTATTATTCTCACATTATTTGAAAACATGAAAATATTATTTGATAAAGCTAGTTGGAATAGTAAATATTCTAAAAATTGGTCAAAAGGGTTAACAAGGGAAACTCTTATTATTCCACACACTAAAACCGAGTACTATTCTATTATTCGATCATTGGGTACGAATACCGGAAGAACATCTTCCAGGCACTATTCCATTTCGTTATTTTGCGCTTGGCACAAATTTTCGATCGGAATAGCAGCTATTATGCTATTCCATTCTAAAATTCGAGTGCCAAACAGACCCTATATTTGGATAATATAGATCATGTCTATAATTTAATTTTTTTTTAAAGATTGTCAAGATTTTCAATAAAGAGTTGTCAAGTGAAAAATATTGACAACCACAATAAAATAACTTATATTTTTAAAATTCAATAAATAAAATATATCTATGCTCGATACATATTATTTTACGGTTCTGCAATTAACATGAAATTTAGGACAATCCATAAATTTAGACATAAAATGTATATGCAATAAATTTTTAGACATAAATCTATATGCAATAAATTGAAAAATAAGTAAATATTTTGAAAAAATAATTTGTATTGTTAATAATAATATAATTAGTTAAATAAAAATTCTCATATAGAAATACAAAAAGGTTATATCATTTAAAAAAAATATATAATATCTTAGCCACAACAAACACATTTTTAAATTAAAAGAGAAAAAAATGATGATGTAACATGACGAAGAAACCTTAAAATTCAACCTCTTTAATGGAATATAGCATAGATATTGCAAGGAAAATGCATAAAGATCTTTCAAGTTTGATTTTGTAACTACAATTTAAAACACAAATTCGGTGGAATTAAATCCTACTTTTTAAGTAAAGTGACCACAGAAGTCTTTGATATAAATAGGAATCAAATTTTGTATTGGATGCTGATGGTGTGTGAGAAATAAAATCATTCCAAATCATCATAAAAGTAAAATTTATAACCAACTGATGCCATTTTGTTGTGGAAAATAAATTCTTTGACTGGGACTGAAAACAATACCTTCATATATTGTCATTGAAATTAAAACAAGCCAATTTCTGGATGAATCCAGTAAAATATCAAAATATATATGAGGTATAGACTCACATATTCTCAATTATTTTAGCAATGTTAACAACAGTAAAAAGATAATTTATATTTTTAAAATCCAATGAATCAGATGTAGTGTATACTTTGTGCATATTATATACATGATTTATGCGAGTTTTGTTGTTCACCAAACGACATGAATTTATTTATAATGCTCCATATTTGATGACATTTGATGAAACAATGATATTTAAATTTTATGGAAAATTGAAAATTAATACACAACCAATCTATAATGAACATGAGGAGGGATCCAATACAAATAGTTTTGGTATCAAATCGGTGTCAATGAAACTAAAATTTAAATAATAAGATAATGAGAAGGGATCCAATGTCTATGATTATTAATGTCCATGGTGGCTATTTTAATATTTATACTTTAATTAATATATGTTAACCGTTAGAAATATTTTAATTCATCTCAATAACATACATACAAAAAATTACTAAATTTTAACTATATTTAAATAGCCCTCAAGAGAATGAATTAAATCATAAAATTTGGGCCAATAAAGTTTATTTAGATCATCATCAAGAGAGCAAATTTAATATTTATACTTTAATCCAACTGTATATAAGATAAAGTTCACGCAAGCGCCACATCAGCTTCTATTTTTTCTATTTTTAAGAATTTTTAAGATTTATTTTAAAATTATTTAAAAAATGATTGTCAAGGTTGTCAAAACATTAATTGTCAAGTGATCCCCTCTCTATATAAATATTATCATTAATATCATAATCGATAGGACTTTCTTATTCATATTAAATGAGTTATTATTCACGTTAGCGACTTTATTATGCAATTTATTTGTGTAATACTTTTATTATTCAACTTAAGTGAGTTATTATTCAAATTAGTGATATTTGAGTTAAATAATAAAATATTATATAAAATAAATTATATAATAAAGTCGTTAACATGAATAATAATTTATTTTATATAAATAATAAAATCGGTATTAATATCAATATGTCGGTATCATCGATGATATCTTCCAAACATTTTCCTTTATAAAACGGTCAAACTGTGGCGGAAAGGTTGATTAAGTCACGCCGACAATTTATTTATAATCTAACGATATTCTTTAATTCATGCATCACTAAAGTCTTTAGAGGTTCAAATACGTATCAACCATTCCAAACTTGCCCCCTTTTTGAAGGAATGAAATCATCAATTTTTTATTTTTTAAATGAAAAAATGAGGAATGATTCAATGCTCATATTTATTGGTATCATATAAATAAATATGAAATTAAATTTCAAATATTTATTCGTTAAACTCTTAAATAATAAAATTAATTAATTAGACATTTTATATATATCATACTATATAAGTACATGAAAAATTACATCATTTCAACTTTATTTTGATATGCATCAAGCATTAACACAAATCAACGGACCAAATTTTGTGATTTAATTTACTCTCTTGCTGACCATCGAAACAAAGTTAAAATTCAATATTTTTTTATATGCATGTTATTGAGATGTATTATAATATATCTAATGGTTTATATATATTAATTAAAACATAAATAATGAAGTAGGTACTATGAGCACCAATAATCATGGACATTGGATCCCTCCTTTGAAAAAATAGAGTTCAGTTATTTTGATTTGGATCGTTGAATTAAAACAAATAGGAATCACTTGATAATAATTATTTTGACAGTTTGACGATTTTAAGCATCAATTTTTCACAAAATTGATAATTAGTCTTTGATTTAGTTGTAAAGACAATATTTATCGTATGGAAAGTCGCAAATTCGAAAAAAAAAATTTAATTGTCTAACTTAAATTCCAATAAAAAAAAAAATTCAAAAATCGGAAATAAGTTCATAAAAATAAAGTGTCTCAGTGATACATATACCACACTAGCGGGTCCAAGCTAAATGGATCCAAATTGCTCTTTTTTGTTTCAAAAATATAATAAAATAAATCCAATTTGCAAAATCGACCCAAAAAGTACGCTGTCAAGGAGTTGAGTGTACATGCATGGCTTAAATAATCTCATTTAAACAAATAATAATCAATAATAAAGAAGGGATAGAGTTATAAACACAACATAGCATGGCACGGCGTGCCAAAACGTGCCGTATTATACGTGTTGCGTATTAAGTCGTTATCCGTACCATATTGGGTTTTCGTCGTCAGAGGCACAACACGGCACACACGGGTAAGAGAGTCGATACGGCATGACACGGCATGGAACACGCATAGGCACAAATAGACATGTTTGGCACGAATAAGCATAGTTAGATACGTATAGGTACGGATAGGCACAGATAGACACGGCACGCATAGGTACGGATAGGCACGTTTAGCATGGTTAGTATGGATATGCATAATATGAACGGATTGTAAGCCGTTGAATGTTGATCGGACGGTTGATTTTGTAATTTATTGGCGGGATTTTGTAATGAGGATTAAAAAATAGTCTAATATAATATTTGTCCTCAGTTTATGTACCCGTAGCACCTCCACCTCCTTAACAATGTTAAACATCCCTAAAATAATATATCCTGGTAAACACAGTTTAATTTAAAATTCAAATTAAAATTTATTTGTTGCTAAAAAAATAATTTTCGGATTTTTTTAAAATTTTTTTGCATTTTTTTACAAAATTTTTCTAATTTTTTTCCGATTGTTTGTTTCATTTTTTAGTAGCAAATAAAATAATTTTTTTTGAATTTTTTAAAGATTTTTTTTGAATTTTTTACGATTTTTTGGAATTTTTTCCCGCGAAACACGTTTAGCACAGTTAAGGCACGTATAGCACGGCGTGTCAACTTGACATAACACGGTTAAGACATGTCACATTTAGCATAGCGTGTCAAATCGACACGACACGTGTAGCACGCCGTGTCTTAACTGTGTCATGCTGCACTCTCCCCATTTTTGACACAGCATGGTGCACACGCCAAAAAAAAAAACCGTGTCGTGTTACGATACACCATGTTTTGACACAGTATGGAATGACACGCAGGTATTGAATTCCCTAAGAAGGGACATCATTAACAATTAAAAAATAGTAATTTTGTTAATGTATGTGGCTTATTACGCTACCCAAATTAAATAAATGAGGCGTTGTTGTTTCTTGTTGGGTTTTTTGTGTGCAGAAACATATGATATGATTATGCAACATTTGAATGCATTTATTCATTAAAACATATCTATGTTATATATAATTTGAAACTCTCCCTCTTAGGATCAGTTGAGATATTTCCAATACTCTCTAGATAGATTTAGTATGAAAGAGAAGAGAGAAATATTATGACTATTTTTCTCCTCAATGTTGGGTATGAAAATAAATGATTTCCGTATGAGACATTTAAAATCAAGGTTTTTGGATTGTGGAACAGAGGAATAAATTTGATTAATCTCATGGTCTATCTCCATCTAGCAGGTATTTGGAGGATTGTGGTGCAAAAGGTGCTATACAAGGGCTTAAGCTTACCAAACATGATTGGAATCGTAGGATCAAAAGAAAACACTTCTGCTCCGATATTTCTTATTCTCTATTATATTTTCTTACATTTCTCTTAAATTAGGAAAAAAAATCTACAAGAAAATAAAAAAAACCTATGAAACTTGATGTGTACATGCATGTTATAATTTCCATATTAAGTCAATTATAATAGGATTAAGTCAAATAGCACCTTATATAGTTATACTTATAACACAACTCTTTTTTTTTAACTATGTTATCCCGATACTCTATATATCTAATCGAACTAGTATCGGATACTTTTCCGATATGGATTCATGTCACATATGGTTTGGGTGAGTATTGGATGCGCCATGTGGCGTATCCATTTATTTTATTCAGTTTGACTGGTAGATTCAGTCTTCGATATGGGTGGATACATTCAAATACGAGTATTGGTGCATTTTGGATTCGTTTCAGACCATGCACATGCGTTATTACACGATAAAGCCACAACAAATCATGAAAATTCATTGTGCAAAATCCTTTGGAAAAAGGATGTAGTGTGAGAGTCCATATCCTCTGAAGTGGGTAACAATTATATGTAATTATTATAGCGAGCAATGTAACGGACAACATCGAGATTCATATGGAAAGTTTTTACTCAATATACGTAAAGTATTACAAAAGATAAACACTATACGATGAAGCCGCAACAAATCATCGAAATTCGTTGTGCAAAATCCTTTGGAAAAGGATATAACGTGCGAGTCCATATCCTAAAGTGAGGAGGAATGTTTTTATATGAGAATAACTCATTTTCAAAAAAATTCCCAAAAAATAGTTAGAAAACTCTAAAAATAGAAAATTTTGGTATCCTATAAGATTTTAATATGAATAACTTATTGAGCAACTCGGATTTATCGTTTGGAGCTGTTTCAATGAGTTTTTGAGTTAAATTCATCAAAGAGTTTGGTGAGTTTAAACTCACGCTAGCTTTATATATATATATATAGTCTTGCTAATATACTATCGTTAGCATTTTTTTAAAATGACCTTAATTGGCAAACAAACATTTTTTTATTTTTGAGCCAAATAAAGCCATTTTTGAAAAATCCAAAAAAAATAGTAAAAAAAATTCTAAAAATGATAAATTTTGGTATTCTATAAGATTTTGATATGAAAAATTTATGGAGCTACTTAAATCGAAAATTCGAACACGAAAATATAAAATTTGAATCATTAGCGTTTCGGTCGAAATGCTAACAATAGTATATTAGCAAAACTCTGTGTGTGTGTGTGTGTGTGTGTGTGTATTGTAGTATCCTATAAGATTTTATATATAGGCTAAAATGTAGCGCGTTGCGCGGATAAACCCGTACAACGGCTCAAAATCTCTAATTTGAAATTACAAATGGTTAATCTGAACTATTTAATATAATCTTCATACCAAAATCTTATAGAATACCAAAATTTATATTTTTTAGAATTTTTTTGCTATTTTTTCGGATGGAAAAAAATCAATTGATTTGAGGATTTTGGAGCATTCAATAAGAACGATTTTCTCTCCATCCGAAAAAATAGCAAAAAAATCCTAAAAAAAATGTAAAATTAGATATTCTATAATATTTTTATATGGGTATTAAATTGAAAGATTTGGATCGATCATTTTTATTTTCAAATTAGAGATTTGAGCCGTTATACGGGTCCATCAGCGCAACACATTGTATTTTAGTCTTTCTATATATATATATATTATATAAACATTTATTATTTCAAAATGACTAATTCTAATATATAAACATTCATTATTTTATTATTATTTTGGAACCATCTTAAAAAATCCGAAAAAAATAGTTAGAAAATTCCAAAAATAGAAAATTTTGTTATCCTACAAGATTTTGATATGAAGAATTTATTGAGCTACTCGGATTTTCCGTTTGAAGCCGTTTCAATAGTTTTTTGAGTTAAGCTCACTAACAATCTTGGTGAGCTTAAGTTCACGTTAGCTTTACTCATATATATATATATGTATATATATATGTATGTATATATATATACACACATTGTATCGAATACAAATACCCGCACATGCACCTGTGGAACATAGTTTTTTAATAATAAATCATTTAAATTTATAGAACATACATTTTGAAACCATTAAAAAAAGTTGTAACAAGAAAATATTACCAAGATGAATATAATTGAAAGAGACATTTTGTTGCATTTGTAAGAGAACCAAAAAAAAAATGGAAAATATATACTCATCCAACCACAACATACAATTAACACCATTTATTTATTTTTTTTCTTTTTTGATGAAGCACATTGTTTTCATCATATGTCATTTTCTAAAAATAACACTTTTGTTATATCATGAGAAAGGGACCAAATTTATCTAATTAGCAAACCCAACAACAACAATAATATCAGGAAATTAATTGCATTAATTTGGTGATTGTGTATATAAATGCAAATTAAACACATGCCTATTTTTACACCGTTAAAACCCTAGCTGGTCATAAATCAAAGAAATCTTGTGGATGGAGACATATAACCACACATGTAAATGATTTGGCATCCGGAAAAAAAAAGGAAGAAAATACTGCATAAAAAAAGATGATTAATATGATGAAATTTCTTTTGTTAGCTAAACCAAATTCTGTACCTTAGTTAGCATCTTTGTATGTTATATATGTTGTGAAGATAGGTAGGTGTTTCCAAATTATTGAGAAATCATTTTGGGTTTGTTGGGGATGTTCTTTTAAGAAGTGTCAATGACAATTTAATTAGGAGGGATCCAATTTATGTACAAGATTATTGATATTTAATGCACAATGTGTCGATTAATTTTTTTATTTGTTTTTAATTTAACACATTTAAACCTTTAGGTATGTTCTAAATTATTATTAGACAAAAGTCAAATCGAACAATTTAAGCTTGAACAAAATTCAAACCGAATGCAAGTGAGTACAAGGGACAAGTTAAACTGATAGCCCTACTTATGATTTTAGACAAAAAAAAATAGTCTAAGGGAGCTGATATCCAAATACCGTCATTGATATCATCATCGATATCGATTTTATTATTCAGAATAAATAAATTATTATTCATATTAGCGATTTTATTATGTATATAACTTATTTGAACAGTGCTTTTATTGTTCAAGTTAAATGAATTATTATTCAGATTAATAGTATTTGAGTTAAATAATAAAATAATGTACAAAATAAGTCATATAATAAAGTCATCAATATGAATAATAATTTATTTTACATGAATAATAAAATCTATATCGATGATGGTATTAATAATGATATCTCTCAAATATTTTTCGTAGTTTAATTATTTTCAACTAATTCAAATTAATTGATATGGGATTGCGCGCATATAAAAAGAAATTTTGTGTTTGAAACCGGATAGATCCAATCTTTTCTGTTTTTATTGTGCATGGATAAATAAGGCATATATGCATTTCTTGTAAGTAATATGTATTATATATATATATATATAGGGAAAAAAAGGCGACTCAAAGAATTGAGTGATTTGTGCACACATCAAATTAAAAGAAAATATTTGAGAAATATTATTATTGATACCGTAATCTATACCGATTTTATTATTTATGTAAAATGAGTTATTGTTCATATTAAGGATCTTATTATACAACTTATTTTTTACAGTATGTCGTTTAATCAACTCAAATACCACTAATATGAATAATAACTCACTTAAGTTAAATAACAAAAATACTATAAAAATAAGTTGCATAATAAAATCGTTAATATAAATAATAATTCATTTAATCTGAATAATAAAGTGAGTACGGATTATTATGATATGAGCATATAAGCTCCCAAATTAAAATTAGGGGGATTGCGTAAAAGTAGGTGGGGGGCATTAATGTCATTTAAAGCAAGCTGTGCTGAAATCCTCCAATCCTATTATTTTTTGAGAATCAATTTAAGGAAAGTTGCATGATACAACTAATTTATTTTGACAATCACATTGATTGATTTTAAAATTAATCAAAGTCATAGGTCTAGTAAAGATAATGGTCTCTTTATGGAGAGATATATGTTCAAATTTTATAAAATATATTTTTAAAACAAAAAGTGTCAGTACTGATAAGAACTTTTATTTCACAAAAGATATTAAAATTAATCAATATACAAAAATCAAATTATAATCAAGTTATTTTTCATTTAGATAGATAGATGATGTATCAAACTTATTATAATCTAAAAATTACATAATTGCAAATCGAAAACCAATAAAATGTAACTGTTAAATTTTCAAATGGCTCAATGGCTAATTAATTTATTTTTCATTTTAGTAAAGCGGTACGTTGATTGATGGCTTGATGGTGTTTGTCAAGTAAATCTGATACAAATATATTTCAATTGGGAACTCATATACAAATATTATTGTTGATACCGTTATCGATACCGAATTTATTATTCATATTAACGACTTTATTACACAACTTATTTATATAGTATCTTTGTCATTCAACTTAAGTGAGTTATTGTTTAAATTATTGATATTTCAGTTGAATAATAAAAATACTATACAAAATAAATTATATAATAAAATTATTAATATAAATAATAACTCATTTTATATAAATAATAAAATCCATATCCATAATATTATCTTCCAAACATTTTCCATTTCAATTTTCAGATTGTAATTTAGTCCCTGTACTGTAGATCCACATTACTACTTGGCAGAGAAATTGTTAACAGAAGGACAAGCAGGTGGACCTAAGAAGATAAAATAATAAGAAGCAAAAAGAATCCTAAGCTCCTTAAAAGAAAAAGAAAAAGAAAGAGAAAAATTAGGGACCAACAAAAGGGCCGAATTTTTTTTAACTAAGAAATTCATTATTAAAAATTAAATATATAGGAAAATAGAAATGTAATTTTGATATTTGGGAAGGACGGGGTAAAAATAACTGTCCAATTGTGGGCTGGACGGGCCTCAAAGCCACGTCCTTGGAGCCAGTGGACGAGGCTGTGAAGCTCGTCCCAGAGCTTGGGCCGCGGAAAGGAGCCGCGTCCGAACTGGGCCGAACCGTCCCAACCCGTGACTACGCCCGTGACGCGTCGAAATCCGTGCAGGTCACGGAATCAGTGCAGGCCAGGCCAAGCCAAGACCCGTGAGTGGGGGCGGTGATGGGAAGCCCGTCCCAGCACGTGGGGCGCTGTTGGGAAGCCCGTCCCAGCAGACCCGTGACTTGGGGCGGTGGGGGATACCCCGTCCCCTGGGCCTATTTCTCCCCACCCCCGAAGCCCAGTCCCTCCTCCCCCACACTCCCTCCCCCACAGCCCACCCTTCTTCCTCCACCAGCCATCCTCCTGCCTTCTGCCTCCAAGGTGGCAACACTATCGGCACCCCGTCGAGCCGCCGTCGATCACTCTCGGCCACCTCTCCGTCTTCCCTCTGACATTACCAGGTAAATTATAATTTAGTAGAAATAATTAAAGTATGATTTATAGAATTTGTGATTTAGTACAAATTAAATTTTTTTTTGCATAAACAATTAGCAATAATATTTAGTTAAAAAATTAGTAGCAATAATATTTTTATTTAGTTTATGTTGCACATTTAAGAATATTTAGAAAATTATGCATGCTTAATAAATATTCGTAAAATATAAAATAATGAAAGTTCTTAATATTGGAAAAATAGAATTTTCAAAGTTTAGAAATTAATAATATATATTATTATTAATTTTTGAAAATTTCAAAATATAGATAGAATGACAAATCTATTCAATTTTTTTTATGTAGTTCGGGGAAAAAATATTTATATTGCAATCTAATGATGAACTAAAAATATATTCACATTGTATATTTGTTTCAATGATGAACGAATCGGAATTATTGGTATCAAGTATTAATATTATATAATTGTACGATAGATTTTTTGGGTTGTTTACAATTTACATTTACAATTTGTTTAATGTATGAACATATTGGACATTTAGGAATATTTTCAATGTCTTTATAAATTATGCATGCTTATTATGTCATAATGAAATATACAAAAATGAAACTTTTTAAAATCGGAAAACATATCATTTTTAAATTTTAGAAATTAAGAATATATACCATTACTATTAGTATTATTTTGTGATATCGGCACTTTGGATAAATTGTGAATTATTTTTATGATATATACTTATTTTGGCGTATATGTGAGTTTAATTTTCATTAACTGTTTTAATATATGAATTATTACTTCTTATACTTTTGCTTGAAAGAGATGACCGTAATTATTTATATAAAGATTAATTAGTTAGAATTTTATAAATTTCATTTGCTGTATATTTTTGTAGAGATTATAGAATTTTGTATACTTTATCTGAATTTTCTGTATGTCTTGTGTAAGTTTGTAACTAAAATAGATAAGTAATGTCGAATTTTAAATTATTTAGAAAATTAAAACAATGGCGAACATACAAGAAGTCGGTAGTAGCAACAGTGCCCGATCTTAGCGGGAGGTTGATACTAGCGAAGCTGATGAGGCCCTTAGACGACCTCTCACTGCCTTACTGGCCATGCCTATGTGCAATCATAGAATATTTGACATACACGAGGAGGTGAGTCGAAAATATATCATATGTTTTTATTCGATAAAATACCATAGTTGAGTGATATAATTGTTGTTTTATAGTTTAACTTTTATTTAATTTATTTTTAGCCCGAAGTAGTTTTAAACTCACGTGCACACCGTCCTCACATTCCTTATCATGAGCGTTGTGAGCCGGCACTTAGGAAGTTAGGGATGTATCAGATTGCCCAGTTGTCTCAGATGCAGGTTGATCCGAGATTAGTCACCGCACTTGCAGAGCGGTGGCGCCCAGAGACGCACACTTTTCACTTACCGGTCGGTGAAGTTACCATTACACTACAAGATGTCAGATGTTTATGGGGGTTGCCGATATGCGGTCTCCCTCTGACCGGACATAGTGAACTGGGGAACATGCAGTTGGTGGATGACTGTCTCGGACATGTCCCGTTACAAGCATGGAAGAAAAAGAAGAGAAAGAGCGGAGACGATGAAGAGGGGACTGTATCTTACTCGAAATATCAAATTAACTTGAGATGGCTGAGGGAGACATTTGGTCAGATGCTTGATAACCCAACCCAGGAGCAGGTGGATAGGTACACTCGAGCATTTTTACTTGATTTATTCGGATCGACATTTTTTCTCGACTCGTCTGGGGATAGTGTACCGGTGATGTATTTGCAGTTTCTGACCGATTTGCAGAATCCACCGACCTACAATTGGGGTGCAGGTATTTGAATATGTACTTATATGAAAATTAATAATTTTTTTGTAGTTCTTTTTTGTAATTATTAAATAAAATTATTACTGTGTAGGTGTACTAGCTGTTATGTACCGACATCTTTGTACAGCCTCGTTATCGCGGACGAAAACAATCGGTGGGCCAGTTTTACTGCTCCAGCAGTGGTCTTGGACGTATTTCAATATTGCGCGACCCCGTTGTCGAGGTACAGATCCTCCCTTCGGCGGCGAGGATCCCGAGTTGAGACCATGCTACGCGGTGCGGTGGGTCACTCCACATACTTATGCCTTTTGTCCGGCCCGAGCCTCACTGACATATTATCGCAATCAGTTCGAGAGTTTAGTTGATGAGCATGTCAATTGGGAGTCGTATAAACGGTATTTTGATCTGCTTCCCGATCGTGTGCATCGAGAGCGGCAGTACTGGTTAGCTCGGATGCCGTTGATACATTTTTGGGTTGTTTCGTGGCATTATCCGGAGAGAGTCATGCGTCAGTTTGGATTATATCAGACCATACCACCAGCTGACCCACATCATTGGACTGATCTTCGAGATCTAGATTGAGTTGCCCATACATCGCGTACTTCATCGGATTGGGCTCATCACCATCGACGTTATGTGAGTATGTGGTCTCGGATACATTTCATTGATGAGACGCGGCCATATGATTTGTCACGTCTGATGGAGTATCGTCAGTGGTATCAGCAACAGGGGATGTATTCGATCTATATTAGAGGTCATTTGGAGGCTGGACTGGACAGGCCTTTACCTCCACCACGAGATTCTGTAGAGGTCCTCGGCTATGTTCCTAGTGGTCCGAGATTGCGCCGCATGGTATGTTTAAATTATTTAAAGTTAACATATTTTATTTAAATTAACTTGGATCACCTTAATTTGTATATTTTTATTGTTTTTTAGGGCATCAGAGCGTTACAACAAGCTGAACATGTTATTAAGAAACTGTATAAGCGCGGCACAAAAGCCATCAGTAAAGTTCTTTTAAAGAGCTTACACTGTATGCTACAGGATGCCGATCAGGCGCATGAGATGGATCGTGTGTTATCAGAGGCCGGTCTTCCTACCAATATTGATGCTATTCCAGATGAGGATGACGAGCCTTCAAACGCTGGACCTTCTGCTGTTGCACATGACGATACGGATATTCCGATACAGTTCGGAATTGATGATATCTTAAGACAACTACAGCCAGAGACCACACAGGCATCACGACCACCTCAGGGGTCGATGCATTATCCATATCCATATCCGTATCCACATCCACCTCAAGGGTCGCCGTATTATCCATATCCATCTTCGGGACCATCGACACAGCCTTGTTATGGGTTTCCGCAGTCACAGACATACGGCTGGGGTCCTACACATCCTGTTCCCCCATCACAAGCATATCCGACGTGGCAGGTGCCGCCGGTCCCCTTGGCGCAAGCACCTCCAACGTGGCAGCATATCCGACACATGCCACAAATGCCGTCGACACAACCACAGATATCACAGGCATATCCGACGTGGCAGGTGCCGCCCGTGTCACAGATCCCGCAGACACAGGCACAAGCACCTCCTATGACAGAGGCGCTGCAAACATGGTTTGGATTCCAGAGCCTTCTCGCAGATCCGACATCAGAGCCTCCACGTTCTGCACCGCAGGTTCCCCCTAGTAGCTCATAAGCATGCACGGCTTAATTCGTGCATGACGATCAGAAATAACACATAGTCGTCTATCTCCGACAACCTCACGTCGCAACCATCTCATAAACCATCCCCAATTGTCACCATTTTCTTTTTCAACGAGTCCGAATGCAAGTGGCAACAGATGATTTTCAGCATCATAAGCGACAACTACCAGTAACCTCCCACTGTACCATCCGTGTAGAAAAGAAGCATCTATACTTATAACAGGACGTAAGAATCGAAATGCTTCAATACACGGGCCAAATGCCCAAGCACATCGTGTGAATTGACGCACAACAGGATCTGCCGTGGGATTAGATTGTAACTCTGTTTTCGTACCCGGATTAGACGTACGTATAGCATTAAATAATCGAGGTAAAAGTGCGTACGAGCCATTCCATGACCCGAATAACTGTGCCATCGCGAGCTCTCTTCCTCGCCACAACTTGTTATACTTGGGATTTATTCCTGGGAATACTTTTCTTACCAATCCACGGACAGTTTTAACTGACATTCCTAAATCATCTTTCAATTCGTCTTTAATAATGTCAGCTATCATCCGAGATGTGAGCTGAGCATGGTCAACTCTAGCTGCTGTGGTGGTACAGGAGTGTAAAAATCGACATGTTTTAATAGCCCATGCATCACCCACTTTTGTTGGTGTTGCATATAAACTCCAGTTACAATTTGAATCTTTACATTTCACTTTATATTTTTTCGTGCTACTATCGGTTATGACTATTTCCCTATTTTTTTCAATATGAAATCTTTGGACTGCAAGGATAAGGTGTTGTTTTGAGAGAAATATTTTTTTCTCCACGAGGGGACCTTCCAATCGTGCACGTGCACCGATGAAATCAACATCGGCACGTGCAAAACCTGACACATCATTTACCATACTAACCGGATGTTCTATACCTCTATTAATAAATGGGTTATTCTCTTTTCTACGTTGTAATAAATACATATCCGCACGTACCTCCTCCTCATCGTCATCGTCATCCTCATCATCAGAATCAAACTCTTCACGCACATCGGACCCAATCTGATAATCGGAATCATCATCAGAATCTTCTTCGTCTTCTTCTTCTTCCTCGAGCTCTATAGACGAATTAACATTCGTTATGGTGGATGAAGGTCCGGCATGATCGAAGGAGCTACTAACAGGTAAATTATTCGAAAATGGTTCCTCATTCCAAAAGTTCAACACAGATTTCACATTTATGTACAGTTCAATCAATGCCATTTGGGAAGTTACTAATTCATAAAAGTTTTTCCATGATATCTCATCATTAACTGATAGTATGGTGAACCACCAACATCCACTTGCTCCGCTATTTACTTTACCATAAATCTCGAGAGAGTACTGCCTCTTCGATACTCGTAATCCGGTATATATTTCATTCAATATATTTTCAAAGGTAGTAGATTCATTCACAGAGAATGTTAATCGGGGAGCGATGGTGTACTCGGCTCCAAATCGGCCATAAAATATCTCACCCCCAAAATAAACACTTACAGGTGGCATTTTTAATTTATCTGCAAATTTTTACACAAATTATTTTTTCTGTATGTATATAAGTATATATTATATATAAAATACATTTTCAAAATGAAAATATAAGGCAAATAATTAAAATACAAAAAAATAACTAACCGATTAATAAGATCCTGTTTACCAACAGATTCAGCTCATTTCCGATAATGCTACAATAGAATTTTTTAATGTCACCCCAAAAATTTTGTGTATAGGTCGCTGCGTCTCTTTGGGTATTTATATTGGTTCTGAAAAGTAGGGGCGGACTGAGAAAATTCGTCCGAAATAATTAAACTCGGGTCGGAATTCGGTTTCGTAATCTGAAGGGGGGACGGTTAACAGTAACACGTCCCTGAGCTTAATTATTTTGGGACGAAAAAATCCGAACCTGGGACGAGTTGGGCCTGTAAATCAGCTGCATCGGACGGGCCGGCAAATCGCGGCCCAAATCTGCCGAAACTGCGCTTGGGACGCGCTTCTGGACCTTGACCCAGGGACGGGCTTTTGGAGCTCGGCCCAAGGACGCTCTTGGCCCAGGGAAATCTGCCAAAGCGCTGGGCCGTGGCTTTGAGGCTCGTCCCAAGGCCGTTGATTTAAGGCCCGTCCACCCATCCACTCGACGCTATCGGACGGTTATTTCTACCCCGTCCTTCCCAAATCTCAAAATTACCTTCCTATTTTCCTATATATTTAATTTTAAATAATTATTTTCTTAGTTAAAAAAAATACGGACAAAAGGGTCCCCTTTCCCTAGGAAATCATATCCAAGGAAAGAAAAAGTAATCTATACATTGTATCATTGTTCAAGATGGAATTCGTATTCTCTGTTATGTTATACCGTATAGTATAGAGTGCTGTTTGTCCGATCGTATTGAGATTTATATAATGTAAATCTTAGAGAAAAAACCTATAATATATCTATTCGACCGCTGCGTATTAGGAGATAAAAATCCTTTTGAGATGAGCAACCATTTCTGAATTTCAATTTGCAAACTGATTATTATCCTTGTAGCATTGAAATTTGAAACAGTTAGTACTTCCATACACAATATAGGCCCACTAAAGCCCAACAAGAAGTATATATCCAGCTTCTTATACAACAGACTAGAAATAGGCAACATTCTGGTAAATCCCAAATACCAGAACAATTTATCTACTAGTTTAGCTTACAGGAAATGTATCGGGTATAAGACAAGTGAGTCCGGTACACTGGTACAGCAGCAACCACTGACTAGAAATGATGTAGATATCCAGATTCATGTCTCCTAAGTTCTCAAACAAAAGCGCTGTTTAAAAAAAAAAAAATCAAGCAACAAAAAATCTCAGTTATCTCCATTTTTAACTCCAAAGCTCACCTTGGCAACAGTTTCTGATGGAAAAGCCACTGAGAGATATTTCTGGAAAATGTTTCCACCACTTTATCAGATCATTCACAGGAAAGAATAAGGTTCTTGAAAATTAAGAACTCTTGTCTTCAATTGAAACTCCAGATTTCATTGTCTTGAATTTCATCTCCTGAGAATATTAATTTAATTGTTAGAGCCTTTTGAGAAACTTACTAGTGATTGTGGATAGAATTCCTGAGTCTTAAATTTGAAATACAAGTTATTCATTTGATGGAAATAAAGAAGTTTTGTGGTGTTATATTATTGCAGAGATGCAGACATATTTTTTTAATAATGACTTAGCACCAATTACTCTATGCAAATAAAACTTTTGAGTCTACAAATTACTTTAGTTAATTGAAGTATATTATAAACTAGTTCAAAATTGGAAACATTTTATTATTTAATGTGTATAGAATAGAATAATTGCAATGCAACAAGTGAGAATTTCAATTTCAATTCAATACCTTGTACACTGTAAGCGCCAGTATATATGTGATCTCAGAATGCTTTGCTTTTGTTGTCATCAGAATCTCTTTACACTTTGCATTTTACTTGTTGCTACCATCAATGGAAAAAGTTTGCTTCTCATCAAAATTCTGAAATTCAAACACAATAAATAAATAAATAAATAAGAGAACTAAAACTTTAATTAGTAAATTGATGGACAGACAGAACTCCCTAAATCAGAGGTAATAAAATTAAAAAAATTAACAAGCATAGGAGAAAGATATGCATACTCACATTATTATTGAAAAAAAAAAACACAAAGTAGAGAAGCATCAGAAGTCCCTATTTACAGGATTTCGCCACAATATCCTCCTCCTCCTCATCTTGCTCTTCTTCCTCTTCGTTCTCCTCTTCTTCTTCTTCTTCCTCCTCCTCTTCGCTCTCCCCCTCTTCTTCTTCTTCTTCTTCTTCATCACTTTGAAATTCAAGATCTTGCAAGAAATCTGGTTCATATCCACATGGCTTCCGAAGGACCTCAACATTCTCTTTAAGAACATTCCAGATAAGGTCCATGCTATTGTTATAGTGCTGTTCCACTGTAGGATGACAGCCGCAGATGTGCACTCTTTCTATTGACATAGGAAGGTCGGGAAGCGACTCCAATTTAGAAGCCTCACATATCATTAAATCTCGTAGGTAGTTCAGTGATGCTATGCTTGATGGTACAAACTGCAAGGATCTTGCATTGCTTATCACAACCCTTTCTAGTGTGGTGCTGTTATTCAAGAGCACTTGCTCAGGTAAGGATGCCAATGCTTGGACCATTTCAATTGTTCGGACAGAGCTAACTCGTCGTAGTTGCTCGGTCGATAAGATAGATTGCTTATCAATATCCAAGAGTCTAACCTTCAGAGAGGAGTTCTCCACTGTAATGTCATGACTAACATCACAAGCCAGAAGGGATTCTGACAAAGAAGCCAGAGCTAGTTTGTCACATCCGAATATTTCCAAATTGTCAAGCGATACGAGGGCATCTATTCCTCCCAGTGACACCAACTCCTTGCAATTTTTTATCTCTAACCATTTCAGTGCTGTCAGTTTGGAAAACACTTCAGCTGGAGGAAGAGCGGTAATCTTCGCACAACCTTCTAGACTCAATCTGAAAAGAGAAGTTGCATTTTGTACCGAGGCGATCAATGGTTCTTCGAGCTCACCACAATTGCCGATGCAAAGATCTTCCAATGATGATGGTAAGAGTGTCTCACCATTGCAAGCTTCCAAGTTTGCGCACTTACCAATTGATAGTGATTTAAGGGATTTTAATTTTATAAGTCCCTCCCATGGTAGATGCATGAGATCTTTGCACTGCTTAATAGATAACGATTCAAGGGAAAATTCTCCTGTTTGCGGAGGAACTTTTGATTCTGGTAGTCCCGATGATAAAGATGTAGCGGCAACTTTACTAAAGCTAGAAACTTTGTAAAGATCACTTAGAGACACTAACCCAACATCGTTGATATGAAGTCTATTGGTGCTTGGAGGTAATGGAGGAAACTCTCGCAACTTCGGGCATTTTTCCATAGTTAGCGTATCGAGTTGAGGGAAAGATAAACCATCATTCAATCTGACCCACAGCTCCCAACTTAGCATATCATAAAATGTCAGCTTCTTAAGTGATGGAAAACAAACACCATCATCTTTTCTGTAAAATGTATCATCGAATCTCTTTACGGCCCACAACCGATTCAATTCAAGAACTTTGAGATTAGGCAAGTTACCCAGAGCTGGTAGGTACTCCCATTTCATACAATCAAATAAACAGATAGAGGTCACGCTAAGTAGAGAAAGATCTGACATCCAACCTGGAGAGCGAATGCCATTATACCCTTGAATGAGTAGGTCAACGAGTTTTGCACATGGTTCAAGGTTGTCGATCAATTGTTCATCTCTCTCCGACCTCCTTGATGAACTTCTTGACCAAAACAGAGATAATGATTTAAGGTTCTTTTTCTCTACTAAGTTTACCATACCAGCTTCTTTTGCATCTCTTACATTTTCCAGACTACCAATGGAGAGCAAGCTAATGTCTGCCATATTTCTCAATTCACCAATTGTGTAACCACTCTCCTTACGAACATCAAAAGAAAAAGAGCCTTGCAAAGTTCTTAGCTTGCCAATATGAGGAATTTTTATCATTATTGTATCGGGAATTCTTAATTGTCTCAGGTTGGTCAAGTTACTGAGTCCATTGACATTAATTTCCTCAGAATCGGTATCATATTCAGATTCACCCAATAAGCTCATCACTCTCAAGTTGTATAACTTGCAAACTGATTCAGGAAACCAATATAGTTTTGAATCCACTGTGATTTGCCGAACAGAGAGATGACGGAGGTGTATTAAATTACCGATTGCATTAGGCAGCTTACAGGAAAAGGCTGTTGTTATGCTTAGTACCCGTAGGCTTTTTAATCCGTTCAAAATCTCGCTAAGCATTTGTACATTGTTTTGTTGGGGATCATTGCCCTTGAACACCATGATGAGGCTACGTAAATGCTGCCACTGCAAAATCTCTTTGAGCAACGAATCGTTTCTTGCTTCAGTGAACACATAAATGTGGCGAAGAGTTTTCGGTAAATAAAGAAAATCATTCCCTTGAATTAACCGGCATTCTTCTAAAGAAACAGATCGTGCCAAATCACGAAGGACATCGTGCATAACGTAATATGAAGCCGAGCTATGGTATGTATCTTTGAAGTAGTATGATGAATTTTTCAAGAGGTGCTCTGTATATTGTTTTCCAAATATGTTGACTTCCTTATTATGATCTCCCACTTGAGTTGATCTTGTAAAATGATCATATGACATTTTAAAGTCAAAGAAAGATCTTTTCAGGAGATGATTGAAATAATCATACCCCACATCCTCAGGCTTTTCATTTCCATTTTGAATTAATCCAGAATTCAACCACATGTATATCAGCTCATCTCTCTCAAACACATAATTGTCAGGAAATATAGCACAATACCTAAAACACAACTGCAAGCATGTGGGTAGGTGGTTATAGCTCAACTTTAAAATGGCCATTATTTCATTTTCTCCTTGATCTATGTTTATGATATTTTCTTTCAAAATTTTCTCCCAATAATATTCATCCATACACCAGTTCAGTTGGCCACCCATAACCTTTGCAATTAACGGACAACCGCCTAATTTCTTTGCTATCTGGCTTCCGATTAATTGCAAATCTTTATGCTTTTCAGGATCTACACCCGCAAAAGCATGACTATTAAAAAGTAACAGATAATCGGTCTCATCCAGCCCATCGAGTTTAAGCCATTCGGTTTCTCGGTTTGTTTGTTGTGACACCATTTCTGCTACTGATTGCATCCGACTCGTTACTAAAATTTTGCTTCCTTTTGCCCCAAATTTCATCGGCTTAATCAACTTATCCCATTCAGACCTCTCTTTGTCATTCCAAACATCATCTAATATTAGCAAAAATCTCTTAGACTCTAATTTATCTCTAAGAGTCTCTTGTAACTCGTCTAAATTTTGCGATCGAGGAAATGCATTTGTAGCTTCAAGAATATTTCTTGTTATTGTTATGGTGTCAAAATTATTAGAAACATGTACCCACATAAGCAGTTCAAAATTCTCTCTAACTCTTTTATCATCATAGATTATTTGAGCAAGGGTAGTTTTGCCCATGCCACCCAAACCGACTATGGTAAAAGTAGAGACATTGGTATCGGTCGATTCTTCGAGGCCATTAGAATCTGGTTCTATAAGCCAATTAATTACACGTTTCTTTTCTTTCTCTCGGCCAAATACCTTACTTTCGGTTAAAAATGCACTAGTTTCACGGGATTTCATGAGTCTCCAATGCTGTTGATGCTTACTATCACCTCTATTCATTCCGCGTGCGAGTAGAAGGAAATCATCTATACCCGCGGCCACATTATCTAAATTCCTAACAGCCTCTTTCAACCTCTTCAAAGTCTCATCTTTGAAGGGACCGGCTATGAAATCAGTAAACTTTCTTTTATACCGAGAGAATGTGCCGCTCACCTTATCATCTTCTGCTCGTACCTTCTTCTCAATCTCGTTAAATTCCAGCTCATCAAGCACATCCTCCGCTTCCTCGACAGCATCTCTGAACTGCCACAGCCAAGACTGCAAACTCGCATTTTGGTCGATGCCAGATCCTTCGTTTTCAATCTTAGTGAAGAATTCCTTGATTTCAGCAAGATTTTGGTGTAGTCTTGCTACCTCGCCGTGCATATCACCGCCCGGCAACAATTGCTTCTCTCCGAAAGAGGCCGTCGCATTGAGGAGCTTTTCGATGACATTGAGTGACAGCGATTCGAGGATGTAATTGAGAGCCATATGAAGCAACTATATTTTTTTGTACTGTAATTACTGTAATTTGGGATTGAGGGGAAGAGGGGGAAGGAGCAAGGTTGAGAGGGATATATTATTCTTCAAAGTTGACTACAAAAAGAGGAAGGAGCGATGCATGTGGGTAAAGCATATTTGGTTTCCTGGAGTGGTCCTCCATTCTGATTTTAAAATTGGGAGCTGATATAGTATGTACAATGATTGATATTTTCATTCATACCGATTTTATTATTTATATTAAATAAATTATTATTTATGTTAGCAATTTTTTTGTTATTTAATTTAAATGAGTTATATTCAGATTAATAATATTTAAGTTAAATAATAAAATATTATATAAAATAAATGGTATAATAAATTCACTATATGAAAAATAATTCATTTTACATAAATAATAAAATATGTATTGATGATGATATTAACGATGATATCTCTCAAATATTTTTTTAAATAATTGTACAGTGATCTTAATTTAACGAAGAGCTAGCACATAACAGCTAGTTTGTGCTATGACAGGATGAATACGTTCCTATTTATCTATATTAATTATTAATTGTTATTTTTCTTACACAACATTAAGTCATCTATCCTAATTTCTGAACAGAACATTTTTTTTTATTAAAAATTTCTGAATATAATATTTTTTTGAGTAAAAATTTCTGAACAGAATACTTTTTTTGAGTAAAGATTTCTGAACAGAATATATTGTAGGAATATATGCGCACCATACAGATGTAGACAATTGACAGCCTACTTAATTGCATGATGCACAAAATTCTAATTTTAGATGGATAGGAATAGGATTGTTTGTGTGGTTAAATTTATGATAATATATATGCAGTTGCGTTATATTGTAACAACAATATTAGTTTACTGTCATATCTATCTATCTATCTATATATACATACATACACACATATATATATATATATATGCCAATCTTATCCAATGAAATCATGTCAGCACTCAAAGGTTGACCATATGCCACCTTATTGAAGGATTCTAATTCTCATCTACATTTTAAATGTTAATGGAACTGTCCATTCTCTTATCCATTTATTATTTTACAAATGTTAGATTATTAAGAAAAAATAATGGAGCATAAATCTAGCATAGATGATTATGAACTTTATCTCTCTATGAAGAAAGATAAGTTTAATTTTCGTAAAACGCATTTGAAATAAAATAATATTGGCATTAGCATGGTCATTTCTTTTTTTTTTTAAAAAAAAAACCAACTCAATTTTGACTTATTTTTTGTGTCACAACATTTATGTATCATTAATTTGACAAAGATATAGATTCATTACTATTTTTCAAAAATAAGATTTATTTTGAAAAATCTCTAGCAAGAGAGATGAGACAAACAAGGATTTGGATTTGAAACTCAATGAAGGGGAAATTTTTTAATTATTTAACAATCCACTTAATTAGCATCAGCTTACAAATGTATTTCACCAATAAAACTATTTATGCAACGATAATAATAGATTAATCAAGTATGTTAGTGATTCTTTTTTTTTTTGCTTGAAATATAATAAATAATGTACATTTGAAGAATAAATCATACACAATTTTCAAAACCAAAAAATGATAAACATGTTCTAAGCAAAATTTGAATGATTTTTTTTTGACTGATAATTAGCACCTCTCAAAAAAAAAAAAAATCAAAGCAATAACAGAATTTTTGAAGCAAACCATTTTTGTCAAAACTTGCCCTAAATATTTCTTCCCCCTTCTATTACAAAATACTTTGGCATAAGATAAAGACATCAACATATTGAAATGGAGAGGTGCATGATTATTGCACTGCTCACTGATGGATGTATAATATGCCTGTCATATTTGCAAACAAGTGGTCTTTTCAAAAATGTCCTTTTGATTCCTTTTCTGTTCATTTTTCTTTTCTTCATCTACATTAATTTCCCACTGCACTGGTTGATGACAAAAGTAAGTTTATATGTTTCTCAAAATATATATGTTTCTCAAAATATATATACCACAGCTGCAGCGACTAATACACAAAGCATCTCATTCTCATCTTTACGTGTGGGTAATTTTTGACAAGTTTGTTCTGAAATAAACAGTGAGAAAATCCTTATGAAAAGGACTCTGATACGTGATAAATGATAAGTGAGAAGATTTAAACTCTTTCTTTTGTAACGGGAGAAAATATATATACCACAACTGCAGCGACTAATACACAAAGCATCTCATTCTCATCTTTACATGTGGGTAATTTTTGACAAGTTTGTTCTGAAATAGACAGTGAGAAAATCCTTATGAAAAGGACTTTGATACGTGATAAATGATAAGTGAGAAGATTTAAACTCTTTCTTTTGTAACGGGAGAAAATGATAGATTGAGAAATGAAATAGAAGAATCGGAGTTTATTATGCAGGTTAGAAACACTTTTATTATGCATCATGAGTTAACCAAAGAAAGGTTGCAGAGAAAACAAATTTATATAAGCCCATGACATCAGGCCCAATTATAAGGGACTGCAATTTCTGACTAAAAAAGAAGCCTCCGCTATTTCCTTGTCCATCTTTTTCAATTCTTTTATTTTTTGTGAAACTTTAAGCTGTATTTTTCAATTCTTTTATTCTTTTATTCTTTTAATATCATTATTCAGATTAATAATAATATTTGTGATTTTTCATTTTATTTTCTTATTTATTTAAATTTAAATATTAATTTTCTTAAATAAAAAAATCGAATAATAAAATTCGTATATAGAACGATATAAATAATGATATCTCGTGACATTTTCCTTTGAAAAAATATGGGTCTCTTAAGTCAAAGCATGAATAAAATTTGGTCTGATTCCTGATTTTAAATATTAATTTCATTTTTCTTTGTTTAAGGACCTGACAGACTCGTCATAACTCCTACTCTCTGTGTTTTAAATGCAATAAATAATGTCTGATTCCTAATATTCGATATTGCACCTACTTACATCGTGCCAGGTCTGCTTCTCACTAGGAAGCACCAATTCGCTCCGAAGCAACATTCCGAGCCCTCAACTATGCCACGCTGTGCTAAATTGCGTGACCACGTGGAAACACCGACCTCATTATTTGAGTTCACCCGTGCATTCCCTGTTGTAGCGGATTTAATAATGCTTCGAAGCTAAGCACTCCGTCTAGGTTCATATCCTCTGTAATTTACGTATTGCACAAACATGAAATTTCCATAATTTTAGGCCAGTTAAATGCTGAAGTTGCATAAAATAAAATGTTATGCATAGTAAACTTGACACATACTATGTATATGGATAATTGTACGTCTAGAACAAATAAAGTTAATAGATATAAAATAACCGGATAAATTTGACATATTTAATTTAAGCAGATTTTTATACTTAATTGAATACTAAATAATTGTTGGCGAAACACTTATTCCGCAAGGTACTAATGTTAAACTTTGAAAGAATTGTTAGTAAAATAATTGGAGTTGATATACAAATATCATTATTGATATCATAATTGATACTGACTTTATTATTTTGATTAAATGAGTTATTTCTCATACTAACGATTTTATTATGCAATTTATTCGTACAAAAATTTTGTTATTTAACTTAAATGAGTTATTATTCATATTAGTGGTATTTGAGTTAAATAGTAAAAATATTATTAAAAATAAGTTACATAAATAAAGTAATTAATATAAATAATAAATATAACTCATGTAATATAAATAATATGAATAATATAAAATAATTCCAAAATTTTGAAATTGGGAAAATAATAGAAGAAATGGACTTCAGTGGGTTCTCTTTCCTTCCCGCATCAACAGGTACATTCCCTCCATTTTCTCTCTTTTTTTCACTTTCTTCAATCAACCCGAAAAGGGAAAAAGAAAATCACTAGTTCCAATTCTCCATCAAGCACTGATGCGAGAAGAAATCTAGTTTTAGGGTTTCAACCCGATGGCGGGAAGCGAGCTCGACGATCAGCGCGCGCTTCTCAAATCCAAGCAGCCCTCTTCTTCCTCCGATCCCGATCTAGAGAGCCGATCAGATCTCGACACGGCGATAGCGGTCGTAACCCCCACCTCCGCCAGGAAAAGCGGGATCAACGAGTTTTTGAGGCATTTAGATCGAGGTTTGTCGAACCGGGGCCTGAACCGGCACCAATCGGACCAGGTACCTTCTCCGGTTCGAGTTAACGATCAATCTCAAGATGAGCTTGGCGATGGAGCGCCGCCTGAGTGGGCCCTGCTTCTCCTTGGATGTCTTCTTGGCCTCGCGATTGGAATTTGTGTAGCTGCCTTCAATCACGGGGTAATGTGAGGTGCAACTGGTTCAATTTTTTTAATCATTGGCAATGTTTATCTTCTATTGCGTACTGCTTCGTTGTTTTGTGCTGAAAAATGGAAATATTAAATCGGTTCTCTTTATAAGCTTGAGTATTTCAACTATTTATGGATACTCAAGAGTAAGTATCTGTACTGAATCATTGAAGTAAATTACTTAAGGCTCTCAAACAGTTCAATCACTGTTTTTTTTTCTTTTTTTTTACTTTTAATATGGTTAATACTTAATAGCTACTGATTAAAAAGAATCAGAAAGATTCAAGTCTGGTCCTGAGGCATTGTATAACTCCTTATGTCATTTCGTGAACAGGTACATGTCATACATGACTGGGCATGGGCTGGTACCCCAAATGAGGGTGCTGCCTGGCTCCGTTTGCAACGGCTAGCTGACACCTGGCACAGAATTCTCTTAATCCCTGTGACAGGAGGTGTGGTTGTGGGCATGATGCATGGCCTCCTAGAAATTTTTGAGCAGATAAAAAGTGCAAGAACCTTGCCAAGGCAAGGCGTTGACTTTCTGGCAGCAATATTTCCTACCACAAAGGCAATCCAGGCTGCTGTTACTCTGGGGACAGGTTGTTCTCTGGGGCCTGAGGGGCCTAGTGTGGATATCGGGAAGTCGTGTGCAAATGCTTGCTTTGCCATGATGGAGAGTAATAGAGAGAGGAGGATTGCACTCGTTGCAGCTGGTGCAGCTGCTGGAATTGCTTCTGGTAAGTTGAACACCTACCTTCTTCTTCTTCCTTTTGTTAAGATGTAAAAATTGTACATGTATTGTGGTTGTACTAAAGATCAGGGGAGAAGCTGTATTAGAGATGATGTTTGTAAATAAAATTGATGGTTTTATATGAAATTAGTGATTGTCTGATTGATCAGATAGGTCTATTTTAAAAAATTATTCATCTTGGATTTTGGTACTATGCAATCCAGTACAACACCGGTATGTGCATAAACATCTGTGTCACGGTGGGAAATTTCAACAAACCCACTAAATTGCTAATCATGGTGCTAAGAAGATTATCAATTCTTATAAAGCTGCAGCTTTAATTATGAACCCTCCATATCAATTGTTCCCTTTATTCTGGTGTAGTTGAAACATCTACCATGCTAGCTTGTGCAATAGCAATAAATTTTAGCTATGTTCCCTGAATCCACGATGGGATTATATTTCAGGTAGATAGATTTATTGTATCTTACTTCACTCCTATGTTTATATGATTATATCATACATGCATAAGTAGGATTATAAACCAACCAAACCACTGTTTACCACTGTTTAAGCTTTAGACCTATCGATATGCTTAGTGAATTGCCTTTTTCTTTTTCAGGCTTTAATGCTGCTGTTGCTGGGTGTTTCTTCGCCATTGAAACTGTATTGAGACCACTTCGAGCGGAAAACTCTCCTCCTTTCACAACGGCCATGATAATATTAGCATCTGTTATCTCATCGACTGTATCCAATGTTCTGCTTGGAGAGAAGCCAGCTTTTACTGTACCGACGTATGAACTAAAATCTGCTGCTGGTATTTTTTCTTATGCTATTCTTTCTTGATGTTGATCGCAATTTGAAATAATGAATGCTTTTGTATGTCAAATGAGTTTCTCCAGAGCTGATGAATTTTTATCATCTCTTTCATGCTGCCTTCAATATTACTAGTCATATGGCCTTTTGTTGGGATTCTGAGTTAACCACATAAAATATAATTAAATAAGTGATAAAATATTTTAGAAAAATAAGGTATATACGTAATGGTATAATGTCATCCTGTTGATAACCTGTGTATGGGGTGCAGAGTTGCTAGTAACTTTGGAAGCAGAATTGTGAATTGAATAACAGGATGTTATTTGAAATTGTAATTAGTTAACTTCAATTTCTGCATCAGTTCCTTAAGTGTATCTTCGAATTCTGTTACTATGTCAACTTTTGTATTTAGAATTAAGTCATATAATCTTTTTAACAAAATTTATTATCCTTTTTTTATTTTAGAACTACCCCTGTACCTCATCCTCGGCATGTTATGCGGTGCTGTCAGTGTAGCATTCAGCCGGTTGGTGGTCTGGTTCAATAAGTTTTTCGAGTACCTGAGAGAAAGGTTTGGCATTCCACCTGTTGTATCCCCTGCCTTGGGTGGACTTGGTGCAGGAATTATAGCTCTAAGATATCCTGGGATTTTGTACTGGGGTTTCACAAATGTAGACGAGATTCTACACACAGGAAAGAGTGCATCTGCTCCTGGCATCTGGCTCTTGACTCAACTTGCTGGGGCCAAAGTTGTAGCAACAGCACTCTGCAAAGGTTCTGGACTTGTTGGGGGTTTATATGCACCGAGTTTGATGATTGGTGCTGCAGTTGGTGCTGTTTTTGGTGGCTTGGCAGCGCAGGTGATCAACTCAGCCATCCCGGGCAATGCTGCTGTTGCGCAACCCCAAGCATATGCTCTTGTACGATTTGTTCTGTTTGTTTACTTTCTAAATTTTTTTTTAATTGTGTGTTTGTTTACTAATAGTTTGGTAATGTGAAATTTTCTCTGTGCAGGTTGGAATGGCTGCTACACTTGCTTCTGTTTGCTCAGTTCCACTGACTTCTGTGTTGCTGCTTTTTGAGTTGACAAAGGATTACAGGATTCTGCTTCCACTTATGGTAAATGATCATATTGAATCTCCATATATTACAGCATTGTTGAGTACATGATGCAGGTTTTGAAGTCTGCACTATTGCAATTTGGGCTCAATCATACACTTGGAATTGGGGCATATACTGTGAAGTTCTGTACTCCTTTCTTTGTTTTTTTTTGCCCATAACACTCTGAATAAGAATACTGATAAGGAGCACAAAAGGAAAAACGCCAAACGATCCACATTTGTTAATAGGTCAGAAGGGTAGACCAGATGATATAAAAATGTCATGGGCAAGAAAAATATATTTATGCCTTATCAAAGGCCTAAATTATAATAGCAATGGAATAATTGTTGTTAAAAAGGTATAGTTTTTGTGGTCTGTTCGCTTTGTGAACTCTTCACTGATGACAAGAAATGTAATAATTGAATTTTATCTTAAAACAGGGTGCAGTTGGGTTAGCAATATGGGTTCCTTCTGTAGTAAATGAATCCAAGGAAAGCAACCGCATGGAGCTGAGATCCCCTCGGCATGGCTATTCCTCTCTTCTTTCGACAGAGGACAAGAATGATGCTGCCTGGAGACAACAAGAAACAGGAGAAAATCTCGAGCTTTCTGTTTTGCATAATGATGCTCGCAATGTTTTAAATAACAATGATGAAGCTCTTTTGGATGATCTGAAGGTTTGTCACTTTGTATTTGTTTTTTTCTCTTCTGCTCTTCATGATTTACATCTCTCAAGTCTTAATATTTCACAAAGTATGCCAATTGGCAGTAAGCACTTGAGAGAGAGTTTAAATATACGAGCAATATGGTTTGTGCCCTTCAGTTTTTCAATTAACACTTTATCACTTTTTCACCTCAATTAAACCTAGTATGCCCCAACTTGCCCTAAATTACAGAATGAACCAAAATATAACAACCAGCTAAGAGAGCCGGGGGGGGGGGGGGGGTTGGGTTGTCCAATGAATAGCAGGACAATGTGGTGCACATGGAGCAGCTTTAGGCTGTTCGGTTATGACAAAATACTTAAAAAAAGATGTCCTGTTTATCAGGTGTCTCAGGCCATGTCAAAGATCTTTGTCAGAGTGCAATCAACACATACAGTAAGAGATGCAATAAACCTGTTGAATGAAAAGAAGCAAACTTGTGCACTAGTGGTCGACGATGAGGATTATCTTGAAGGTATCCTCACTCTAGGTGACATCCGTCGCAGGGGGCTTGAGTTGGGTGCGAATGTCTCTTCTCCAAAGGGGGATGCATCTGATCTTGATGTATGTCCGCTTTTATTTTTTACATTTTCCATTAGTATCCATGGATATATCTGTTTTTGTTTTATTAGTATTATGGTATCCAAGGATATTTCTCTTTTTAAGTTTACTTATTGTGTGGTAAGTAGTGTTGATTCTGTTTTATCTATTATTTTTCTCCTCTCTCTTGGAAAGATTTAGTTACTATTCTACAGATTTACTGGTTACTTATCTAAGAGCAGTTTTAGTTCCTGGAGTCTATATAATATTATAAGTGCCCCATCACAGTATTCTTTTAAGTTGATTGTAAAGTGCAAAGCTTTGTTACAAGATCATACACTTGGAGATAGACTTAAGTTCGAAACATGGTGCTCATATTTGCCTTTATCTGAAACCAATGAAAATGACACTCATATTACTTGGGTGCATTGCCTTGATCCCTTGATCCTTAAGTTGCCTCTTAGTACCAATGTAGCCAACAACCATACTAAGGTTTATCCAGACTATGCATTATTAATGTTAATGTAATTGTAGGTGAACTCGTGTGCAATATCATCATTTTTCACTCGAGGCTTCCAGTACAGGGGAAGTGATCGTGGTCTCTTGACCTGTTTCCCAGACACTGATTTGACCACTGCAAAGGAGCTAATGGAGGCCAAGGGGATCAAACAGCTTCCTGTGGTCAAGCGTGGCGTGGGTTACAGAACTGATAGGAAACGAAAGCCTATTGGTCTTCTCCATTATGATTCCATTGGGCTCTGCCTTAGGTCAGTAATTTCTTTCATCTTTTTCCGTAAGAGGTTTGTTTGAAGTTCTTATGTCTTTTCTTAGAAAAGAGAAGCAAAATACAGTGGGTATATACAAGCATACTAGTTAGGGGAATTGAGCTAGCTTCTTTTCGAGCTCATCATACTCAGGCTTAAAATATTCAGTTCTAGATACAGTTTTTAGCCATTAAATGTATCTCTGTGATCTGGAGTAACTTTTCATTAATACATTACAAACAACTACTGTATTGTTGTATTGCTAAAGTGCAAAAACTGTCTCGTAATGCAGAGAAGAAATAGAACGCTGGAAAGCCATATATCAGCAACAGGAGGATTCTCAGCAAATAGCCAATGGGCATTAACTTGGGTGGGGTATTTGCAAAAATAAATTAAAGACCTTCAAGAAGTGAGAACTCTTTTATTGGGAAAACAGGAAAGATGGACAGACAATCAACCGAGGTAAAGATAGTTATGTGGCCTGGATTCACTAATGGATGATTCTTTGCTTAATTGTGTATTAAGGTGAAGTTTTGGATATTATATATAGAGAAGCTGTCCGAGGAGAAAAAAGGATTTTACCCTCTTAGATTAGGCATAATTTTCAACAGGTGATCAAATAGTGTTATTCTGTTGATTTTCCCCTTTTCTGATATGACTAAATGATGCCTCTTTTATTAGAAAGGTTGTACAGTGTTTGTATCAAGCAAACAGAGATGAATCATTTTTTCATGCAGCAAACAAATAGTTCATTAATATCTTCATCTGTGACCTTTTTACTTAACTTTTTTTTCTGAAATGTCTCAATTATTGGATCAAAAGTATGCGAATTATGTATAGTTCCAGCAACTGGTAGACATTTGCAAGGCAAATTCTGATGATTGCATTTGTATAGTGTTGAAAGTGAAGCAAATTGGTCGTGTGTGATGAGGAAATGTTAAACAAAACACAAAGGAAATGTAGAAGATTTTAGTAGATGAAATACTAATAATAAAAACATTGATAAGTAATAATCATTTGGTATAGCTGACAGCAACAATATGTAATTGAATCTATGGAATATGCAAGTTCCAATTGAAAATTTATGCAATGCTGATTTTGCACAAAAAGAAATAATAATAAGTAAAACTCAACAAAACAAAAAGGAAAAAAAAATCAAAATGAAAACTGAAGTAAACTGAAGCCTCTAACAATTGAATTAAGAGTTTTTGCTAAATTTTAACAGGTCTAATTTTGCATATATAGCAATTAATTCTATCTGAAGCTTCCATCCTTCATGTACTGCCCCCATCCTCCATGTACTTCAGTGTACCTACAGAAGATGTACATCAGTAGTAGTACCCGAAATCAGAAAAGGAATTTTGAAGTTCAATAAGGGTTTGAATCTGAGATTCAATTCAACCAAATCAAGATCCTACAGTTGCACAGGAGATCAGGTTAAGCCAGCTTGGATTAAAGGAGTCTAAATTACTTAAAAGTTAATCACTGATATACTGACCTAATTAAGAAGTTTGAATTGCAAGAGGGAGGCATTTCATAGGTGTATTGGGTCATGCTTTCCTTCTAATTTTGGTACCTGTTGTCTACCACTCCAAGGTGGGATATTATCCATATTTAAGTCGGTTCATGATTTGTTATTGGCAGATGACAGAAATATTTGAAGTACCGCACATTATCAATCCTAGGTATGCCTAGATGTATGGGTTCTTCAACGAAAAGTATGACGCATGCACACTAACACAAGTACTTCAAGACAAATCAATCAAATTGATTTAATTACAATGTCACTAAAAAAGCCAAAAAAATTAAGAAGCAAACAGTGTAAAAAATGAAGTTGATTATACCTTATGCCGCCGGCCGAGAGTTGTATCAGTTAGAAAACCACCACTTGTGGTATCTCTGCAACCTCTTGCCAGTTGGAGCCTGAATCCTTCTTATACCGTTTCTGAAACACCTCATTGCAGCCTGCGATGACTAAAACCCTCAGAGAAAAGGGCAACTCCGGGAGTGAATCGATCAGATAAGCCTGACGCAATGTCAGTTTCATGAGAGACTCGAGTTTCACCATGATCGGTGGAACAAATTTTAGAGCACCTGCATTATCTATCTCAATCTCCTCGAGATCTGTGCTGTTCTGCAGCATCCATTGCTCGGGTAAGAGTTCTGGTTGGGATTCCCATGAGATCCCGATCTTCTTGGTGAAGCGGAGGCTTCTCAATGGCTCAATCTGAAGGAGTGAGGAGTGAGAAATGTAGAGTTCTCCAATCTTTAGTTGGTAGGACCCGATCTCAGTTGTTGGTTCCGATGAAGAAACAGCCACCAGCTCATCACAACCAGTGATTCTCAAATATGTGAGCTCAACAAGAGCTCCTAACCCGCCCAATGATGAAAGTTGTTCACAGTTAATTATGTTGAGGTCACGAAGAGATGTTAATTTTACAAAAACCTCTTTAGGTGGAAGAGCTTTTATGTTTGAACAAGAAGTTAAATCAATACGAACGAGGTAGGAAACGTCTCGTAATGAGCAAAGCAGAGACTCTTCCAGGCCACAATCTGAAACCCAGAGTTCTCCAAGTGAAGCCGGGAGGATGTTATCTCGAATGTTATTTGTCACTAGGTTTGGGCACCCGTCGATCCTCAGCTTTTTGAGGGATAGCAGGCCTGAGAACCCTCTTGAAGGTAGTGTTTCAAGTTTTGAACAGCTTTCAATGGTTATTTCTTCAAAAGCTTGAAAAAGCTCTTGGTGAACTAGTGGGCCACTTTCCAATGTGATAATATCTGGGCAATGACTTATCTGTAAAATAGAAAATGCTGGTTTACCCGATGGGTTATCGGTTTTAATACTGCAATGCATCCTTGGTAGAGTGTGCAGCCCACAAAATCGGACACTCAATAACTTCAGGGACAAAGGCATTCTAGGCAACATCCTCAGTTCAGGACAATCTTCAAGTTCAACTATTTCAAGCCGAGGAAAGAGGGTAATATCATCTAAATCAACCCACTCCCTCCACTGTGGCATGGTACAAATTCTTAGTTCTCGAAGAGATTGAAACGAACTACCCTCACTACATCCGTAGAAGGAAGGACCGATTTGCTTTACCTCAGGAAAGTTGAATAATCGAAGAAATCTGAGTGAAATTAACTTTCCAAGTGGTGGGAGGGACTCCCAATTGCGACACGTGCAAAGTTGTAGTGACACCAAATTTGATAGATAACCATTTTTTAACCAATTAGGAGACCGAGAACCACAATAGCCAGTTATATCAAGTTTTTGGAGGTGGGGATGTGGTATTAGTGTGTCAAGGACCAACTCACTGTTAGCGCAATCTCCGGACCAATATAAAGAGAGTGAATTCAGAGTCAGTTTCTCATTCATTTTAGCTTTCTCAGCCTCGTCCGGACTCTTCACTTTGTCAAGGTTCTTTATGTTTAGTTCCCGAACATTATTGAGCTCTTGTAATTCGCTTATTTTATACCCATCTTCTTCCCAGATATTGAAGTTTTCTATCTTCTGAAGAGAAACTAGTTTACCGATCCGAGGAAATCTGTACAATATTGAATCATGGATATCCAGGTACCGTAAATTGATAAAGTTACCTATTGCACTCAGGTCTTTGCTGGATAATTCCTTAATAGCATATGCAAAGATAATCACCACTTCAAGATGATAAAGTTTATTTACTGGTTTTGGAGACCACTGTAGTGCTTTCTTTGCCATTTGTTTAAGAGAAAAGTACCGAAGATGAATTAGGCCTCCAACATGGTTGGGCAACTCAAACAAGTTGGCACCAGTGATGCTCAAAAGGCGCAGGCTTTTTAGTTCCTTTAGAACCTCATTAAGTTCTAGTATATCTTTTGGTTCTGGTTGTGCTCCATCAAAAGTTATTAAAAGGCTGCGCAAATGCTTAACATGAGTAATCTCCTTGATGGAAGAGAGATCTTCGATTTGGATGAATAGGTGTCGAGTTGTTTCAGGAATTCTTTCTTTTGAGATAACACCTTGTGTCCTCAAGCTTTCCCTTGAAGAAATAGATATTACCATCTCATGCATCAAATCATGCATGACAAAGCAATGCTCAGATTCTCGGCTTACATCAAGGAATGATTTCCTTATCAAATGATCAAAGAAATCTCCTCCTACATCTTCTGGCCTTTGGGATTGTTTTGACCATCGGATCAACCCTGAACCCATCCACATTTTAACCAAATCATCCTTGATGAACTTGTGTTGATGTGGGAACATGCTACAATATCTGAAACACAACTGTAAATCTGCTGGTAAATGGTGATAACTCAATCTCAACACGGCCATAATACCTTTTTCACCTGACGGTAAATTCGAAATGTCTTGCTTCCAAATTCTCTCCCAATATTCAAAATCAATGTGGTCATTTAGCAACAAGCCCATAACTTTTGCGGCCAATGGACAACCCCCGAGCTTGCTTGCTATTTCCTTTGAAATACTTTGCAAGTTTAGGTGTGCATCCGGGTCATGCACATCAGCAAATGCATATCTATTCAATAGCTCAAGAGTACTGTCATCATCTAATCCAGTTAATCTCATATGATCACTCAATTTTGACCCATCCATCAATTTTGTGATCATGTCTGCAACCGATTCAGTTCGTGTGGTTACTATCACTTTGCTTCCTTTCCGCCCAAATTTCAATGGAGCCAAGATCTGTGCCCATTGATCGCGTGAACTCAGATCATCTCTCCATACATCATCCAAGACAAGCAAGAACTTCTTAGTAAGCACCTGCTCTTTAAGCATTTCTTGTAGTGTGTTTAGATTTTGGATGTCACAGCTCGATTTGGTGATATCTTCCAAAATCTTTCTTAGGATCAATTTTGCATCAAGGGCACCGAAATTGTCAGACACACTCACCCACACGACTAGGTTGAAACTTAGAACCTTCTTTTCTTGAATCTCATGGCAGATGAGCCGAGCTAAAGTCGTTTTACCCATACCCCCCATCCCTACTACACTGAAGGCTGAGATAGTCTTACCAGTATATTCTCCTGGATTTTCTAGCCACTGAATTATGACATTCTTCTCCTTCTCTCGGCCAATCACCACACTTTCGGTTAACAAGGAACCAGTCTCCCTTAATCTACTACTCTGCTCTTGGTTCTTCCGACGAGTACTGGTATTCAGTGTACTCGCAATCTGGAGGAAAGGCTCTACGCTTTCAGAAACCTTCTCCAATCCCTTCACGGCTTCCTTCAGTCTCTTTAGAATGCCGTCAGTGGTTCTTGGTTTTTGAACAAACCTCATCACTTTTTTCTTGATTGAGATAGTGTCACCACCTGAAGCAGTAGTCTTATCACGAGCTTGAACCTGTGATATATTGTACGAATATTGTGATATTTTATTTGTTTTAGTTTCCAAATTAGAAATTCTTCTGTGCCATTTTACTAGGTTAAAGTATGTTATATCTTTCTTTCATAAAAGTGGGCACAAAACCCACTTGTTTCATTATATTGATTGTTCTCACAAGCTAAGGAGATACCAGAAACTGGTACCGTGATAATTGTTCATACAGAGTATGTTATCTTTTAATTATTTAAATTATTACCTATATATGTTAATTATGATTCCACATCAATTTATTTTTATGTCAAGGGGACCCACACGAACCATGATATCGTACCACATAATTAAGAAAGTATTGCTAGATGGTTAATAAATAATAACCGAGATTAATTTGTTGTCACATATTGTACATATTGTTATAGGACTACTTAAATCAGATTAACATGATAACATCCTTCACTAAACCCCACCAACCCAACTTTTGTTAACACTCCTAGCCATAATCATTAGTAAAATAATTTGTATCATTTATGATCCATTATATTAATGGGTATATGATTACCCCAATTTTTCTTCAGAAATAAATAAAAAAGAAAAGAAACACAACAACTAAGAAATAGACCTTCTCTTCCAGTTTGTAGTAGTCAATTTCATCAACTGCATCCTCGGCCTCTTCGACCGCATTCCGGAACTGCCAGATCCAATCATCAAGTGCCTTCTCAGGGACCTTGATCTGTCCCTTGTCGACAGCCATGAGGACTGCCTGAACCGGGACCATAGCCTGCTCAAGCTTCTTCTTGGTCTCCTCCATGTCATCCGACTTCTTGCCGAATTCATCCAACGTGGCAAACACCCGGTTTACCAGAGTGGATATCACATTGGACCCCACACCTGAACTCACACAAGCTGGTACAGCCTCCATTTTTTGGTTCTCTGATCTCAAGGATTTGATGACTCTCAAGTTGAGAGAGGCGTTTAATTGTGTTTACTGTTTGGTGTTTGTTGACTCTAAAGCAGGGAATATAAATTAAAGAAGGGAGCTGATATCATTCTAGGTACGAGCTTTATTATATACATTAAATGAGTTATTATATATATTAATGATTTTATTATATAAATTTATTTTATATCATACTGTCATTATTCAACTTAAATGAATTATTAAATAATAAAATATTACATAAAATAAAATCGTAAATATATATAATAGTTCATTTTACTATGTATAATAAAATTCATATCGATGATGATGGTACCATAACATTTCATTAAAGAATTCTAAGGTGGTTTGGTTAAGTCACAAATGTTAGTATATAGTTGAGATACTTTTATTTTTTATGAAAACGAATAGTTGAGAGAGTTTGGTTGAATTAAATTATAATATGGTTCATCACGACTTGAAAAATAAACTTCATGGTTTGGACCAAATTCCTCCATTTTATTTTACCAAATATTTTTTTTAAACAAAAAATTTTCAGCACATTATACAAAAATTTTGGTTAACAAATATGGAACCAAAAAAAAAAAGTATACACATGCTGCAGTGAGTGACAGAGATACAAAAGGTGACTTTAAAATAATAATAAAATATTGAATGTTTGTAAATGAGAATAAATCATTTAAACAAAAAAATATAAAATAAATATTTAAAAATTCTAAAAAATAGAAAATTTTAATATCCTATAAGATTTTGATATGAAAAATTTATTGAGAAATTTGAATTTATAGTTTTAAACTATTTCGATAGTTTTTTGAGTTAGACTTACCAATTTCTTTGATGAACTTAATCTCATCCTAGTTTTACTCCAATTATATAATATTTGTTATTATCACAAAATTGATTTACGTATATGATATTTTCAAAAATAATATACTTATATAGTTTTACTCAAGTAGTAATCCATTTTCATTAAAAATAATGAGACCAACAATTATAATTTTTTTTATATTTTACGTATATGATGTTTTCAAAATAATATACTTATTTGGTTGCTATATTTTTGGGTCGGACTATATAAATTATAAATTTATTCGATAATTATTCGTTATTCATCCGTAACTTGTTTATCCAATAAATTTATTCGTTGTTCATCCGTAAATTTGGGCTTTCAACAAAAAAAAGCATCGAAAAAATTCAAACGTGTGACCTTCTTTATGATATGAATATTTATTTGTTCATAGTACTCCACATTTTTTTTTTCAAGTGCATACACACTCTGGCGACCATTTAGAAAATATAATATATTTCTCTAGACCAATCTCAACTTGGATGGTTGTTAAATGTTAATTGAATTAAGGATAAATAAATGTGAATGGTGGTTGGCTTCTAGGTTCTAGTTGCATTGACAAATGATGCTAGCTAATGATTGTATATTTTTTATTTGCATGTGTTATTGTTGATGGTGACAATAATTGAAGCATTTTGCAAACCACACTTAATTTTATAAAAAATGATGGCAAGTTGTGTATAGCTTGATTAATTATCAAGCTATTATTAATTTTATTAATGTTTTTTTAGATATAAATTTTTTAAATTTAAATATTTATAAAAAAATTTATTTAATTTTTAAATTTGTGATCTCTCATATCAAAAATATTATTTTTGAAGATCAAAATTGATTGGCATGTACGTAGTTATATATAAAATTGATTGGTTAAATTAATTAACTCAAGGTCCAAGTATTTTCAAAGACATTTTGCATATATTAGTATTCATTATTGGAATAGGTAACAATAAAATATAGAGCCGTGTCAAAACATACTACATAAATATATATATGATTCGTACAATTGAAATTGAGAAAAATGACAACTGATATTTAATTTATGACTGATAGATATGCAATGTACCTTCATATTATTTTACCAATGATCCTCTCAAGGAAATTTAATGCGAATTTGCATTAAGAAAATATTTGTGGTGTAATAATTAAGAACTACGACCTAACCCCTTACATTCAATCAAATATTCATATCTTCTTAATTTTTTTTATTCTTCTCAAGTAAATTACACAAAAAAAATCTCAAAATTCAAGCTTGCTCGATAAATTTTAAAACGTCAAGTTATTTTAACGCAACTCAACCTTACTCGAGATTATTCTAAATATCAATTTGAAGCTAAATAATCCAAAACCTAATCCTAAAATTGAAAATGATTTTAAAGTACTGTATCTCGCATAAGCCGGCTTGACCTTAACTCGAACACGATCCAACCTAAATCCGACCTTTACCACCACTGTTTAATGTTGTTCCTCAACACTAATCAAAAAATAATTTTTTTTTAATTTTAATCTAGACTTTGTATTTCAGTTAATTTTTTTTTGAAAAATCAATAGTTTAAAAATAAATGATAATTGTGTGTTTATTTTTAACAAATTTGGACATTTTAGTTTTAAATTGAAAATTTAAAGAAAAACAAAAGGCTTCAATCTTCAATACTTTCGTCTTTAGCTGGTCAAATAGATCAAAATTAATTATCTAAATTCATTGTTTGAAATATTGATCGTATGGCATTTGATTTATAGTTAATTGTACTAAATTTTGAAGAGCTTCAGCTCGTGCTACCTCATTAGTACTCAAATGGTTAGTTTTTATAATATAATATCAAGAAATCACTTTCTACACCTATTTTTACAAACGATTATACAAAAAATGTTATATGGAGATATCATTATTGATACCGTCGTCGATGCAGACTTTAGTATACACATTAAATAAGTTATTATACATGCTAACGACTTTATTTTATACAGTATTTTTGCTATTCAATTTAAATATCACTAATATACAAAATAATTCATTTAAATTGAATAATAGTGATAATATCATATAAAATATATTTATATAATAAAATTATTAATATATATAATAAATTCTATATCAAAAAACGTAATAATTTTATAATTGTATTAGCTCCCACTATCTGAATATATCAATAGAAGCTCCGTTGGGAAACGAAACGAAACACAAAAAGTCAACTAATCAAATGAGATCCGATTTACTCGCTCATTAATTACTGAAGAAAATATTTATTTTCTCTTAACACCGTTTACCTTTATCATATTCAGCAGTAGGGAAAGAAATTATTTCCATTATAGCTTATTATTGGTTAAGGAGATAAATAAAGAAAAAAAACATTAATTTTTCGAGTATGGATATGAATACAAAAATATTCGGTAAGAAATCGAATGTTTATTTTTATTCATACATTTAATTGTATGATGTATTATTATTATTATTATTACAAAGTTTATCTATGTATATCATTTTGTAGATTTTTTAATTAATAATTTCTGTTTTCTTAAGAATAGTGGGACTAATACATACTTATAAATTTTATTTTATTTTATGATATTATATACATGATATGTTTGAACTAATATATCTATATAATTGTTATATTTTTTTAGTTGGATTATATAATTAGTTTTTAATTTATTTGATAATTTTTCATTATTTATTTGTTGTCTCAACTGATATGAGATACAAATAAAAATAAAGTATGGATAAGACTACTTTTTTGTATCATACCAACATAAATGCACCTTCATCCTATTTGTATTATATCATTGATATATCTCTCTCTCTCTCTCTTTGAAAATTAGGCAGGTGCTGTCTTATATATATATATCTATTATATAAGGGCTCTCGTTAATTTCAACATTTATTTTTTGTTAAATGTTTTTTACGGAATTTAAATCTGCGTTTTTTCGTAGAGAGACGAGATCTATTATCATTGTGTTACATAAACGCCATCTTATATTAGTAATAAAATTTCAAATACAACCCACAACCGAAAGAAACACAAAACTATTATATTACACAGCTACATCAACTCTAACAGTAAAAAACAAAAAAAACAATTTAAAGAAGACCAATTCTCTCTCTCTCTCTCTCTGACATAGTTTGCATTGAGCCATCCATCAAACAGAGAGTGTGCGCGCAGTAGCTATTCACCGAGAACAAAAATGGCGGAGATGGTGATTTTAACATATGTGGGCAAAGCCGTGGCATCAAGAGTCATTACACACTTGGTCAACCGTGCATTTACCAAATTCGATGAGTACCGCAAGGCCGAAGGCATGACAGCCACCAAGGAAAAGCTCGAGCGAAACCTGCCTCACGTACAGGCTGTTCTTCTGGCTGTCGATCGGGGCCAGATCAAGGATCAAAATGCCGGCTTGGACGATTGGCTGTGGCAGCTCAGAGATGCAGTGGAGGAAGCCAAGGATGCGATTGACGAGCTTGACTACTTGAATCTCAAGGAAAAGGTACTGGAGCTGATTGCTATATATATATATCATTTCATTATATTTTGTTAATTAATTATAATTAATTTGTTATGAATTATTACAATTAATATGAAACAATTCTGATATCAAAAGCACTCAATTATCAGTAAGCAAGGATTCAATTCAAACTCCAAATTTGGAGATGTACAATTAATAGTGGCGCCAGACAAGACCTTTGAAATCACACCATTTTCTCAATACAGACAAACATAAAGCCTAATTATTAAGATAGAAATTACAACAGGTAGTAGAAGTTACAGAGAGAAAACAAGCAAAGAACTATCTGTCTAGATCTCCATGAGATGCACAAGAACCATTGACATAGGTTTAAAATTAACTGATAATCCATTTGACTTGAGAAATGTAGACATTTACCCTAAGTGGTAAATTTTAATCTTACAAATTTTTACTGGTATATATAGTAGAGCCAAAAATTTTGACCTGTGGTGTCAATAATCCATTAATTTAGATTACACTGCAATAAATTCAGATGAAATTGTAAAAAGCAATGTCAAAGTAATTAATCCCATCCCTTTGATAATATGTTGTTTGTAGCAAGAAAGTGACCACCACCAGGCTGCAAAACAAATAATAATAAAATAAACAAATAAATAAATAAATAAACAAAGCATTCTTGTTTCATCAACCCATTAAATAACTGTTTCTTGGTTGCAACCAACTGTTGGCAATTGCTGGTATGTTTGCTTAAAAATTGAGTAAAAAATTAAAGACAAACGTAAGCATCATAAAGGTTATGAACAATGTCAACTGTCTAAAAGACCATTTTTAATCAAAGTTTTGGTTCCAAAAGAATTGAACTCGTATACTAAACAAGACACTAATGTTTCATTAACAACAGGTCAAAGATCAAGCTTATCTCCATGGTGGTTGCACGAGTTCCATCAAGAAGAAAATAACAAAGCTCATCAAGCGCATGCCTGTCAAAAGTGATGAATCCCTGAAGAGGCTAACAAATGCCGTCGAAAGGCTAAGCAAAGCTGCTGCTGATGTTAGTCCCTTCCTTCAAGTTGTAAATACTATGGGTAACTCGAGTGACACCGTGAATCAAAACAATGCGGAAACAGGCGCCATGCTGACGGAAGCCAAAGTCTTTGGTCGTGACAAGGAGAAGCAATTAATCCTTAAATGGCTATCTAGTCCAAACAGCTCAGATGTTTCGGCCTTTAGTATAGTCGGGATGGGTGGTCTAGGAAAGACCACTCTTGCTCGGCTCGTATACAATGAAATCGCCGACAAGGAAGTCCCAAATTTTAGCCCGGTACTATGGGTAAGCGTATCTGATATTTTCGGTACCCCTGATGCAAAATTGATCATTAGAAAAATTCTTCAAGATATCACACAAACAAGCCACAACCTCGACAATCTAAACACGCTCCAAACAAGCCTTAAGAGGGAGGTGGTTACCAAGAAGTTCCTACTCATATTCGACGATGTCTGGCGGGACGACCCAGAGGCAGAGAATCAGTGGAAGCAAATCATGGCTCCATTGAAATGCGGCCAAAAGGGAAGCCGGATTTTGGTGACAACCAGGCTGGAAGTCGTTGCCAATATGATGGCGAAGGTGATGGAGGGAAGTGGAGAGAAGAATAACCGTCTACTGTTAGGTGGTTTGGAAGAGCACGAGTTCCTAAAGTTATTCAACAAGCAAGTATTTGGGGCCGAGAATCCAGAAGAACATAAGAATTTACAGCGGCTTGCAAAGCAAGTAGTGAAAAAATTAAAGGGATCTCCACTGGCTGTTAAGGTGATCGATAACCTCTTAGATAACCGTACTGATATTCACCACTGGGACCAGATAACAAAACAAGATATATCAAAAATACTGATCGATAAGAATGGGATCATTGCAACCTTAAAGTTGAGCTATCACCATCTCTCGGAAGATGTACAGCAGTGCTTCCGGTACTGTAGTTTATTCCCGCAAGACTACAAATTCAAAAGGGATGAATTAATCAAAATGTGGATTGGATCAGGATTGATCCAAGTCCCACAGTTACGCAATACACTACGACCCGAGGATTTTGGAGTGGAGTATTTTGATACTTTAGTAAGGAAGTCTTTCTTCCATGTAAGTGCCGATTCCATGGATTGTTACCTCATGCATGATTTTATGCATGAAATGGCTGTATTTGTTTCTTCGGGAGAGTGCCTGAGAACCAACAATGTTTCTTCTGAGATCATACCGAAAACCATTCGGCACCTCTCAATCATAGTACATAGTCTCCTTGCAATCAAGGAGATAACCCATCTTGAGCACTTGCAAAGCCTCTTCATAGAATTTAAGGGTCAAAAACCCAGGCAAGCTGATATGAAAGAATTTGAGAAAGCTCTAAAGAAATTAAAATGCTTACGGTTGTTGAATTTGATCGGTGAAAATTTGTTCGAATTGCCTAAAGCAGTAGGAGACTTAATCCACCTCCGGTATATATCTCTCCAGCAAACATCAGAAAAGGAGCTAGATTGGTTACCCAAATCTACTTATAGGCTCTATCACCTTGAAATAATGGGATTTGTAGCATGCGGTGTTCACGATTTGACAAAAGTTAAGCTGCATGGTATGAGCGATCTTATTAGTTTGCGGCATCTGCACATACCATCTTCTGTGATGGAGATTCTCACTGGGATTGGAAAACTGTCCTCACTCCAGAAACTGGAACTGTTCAATAGTCCGGAGGCAGTGAGAAAGATGGGTGAATTGGGAGGCCTCAAAAACCTTTCTGAGCTCAGGATAAATTCCCTCGATAAATTAAAGGATCCTGAAGAGGCTAAGGATGCTAAAATGAAGGAGAAAGATAGCTTACGCTTATTAGCCCTTAATTGGTCTGGCGAGTGCATGAATAGTAAGCTGACTCTGGTAAACTTAGAACCGCACAATCATCTCCAGAAACTCCATATATCCGGTTACGGTGATGACAACTTTCCAAATTGGATAACGAATTCCATCCCGATGCTGGTATCACTTGAGCTCAGTGATTGTGCGAAATGTAATACCCTTCCACCACTTGGGAAGTTACGTTCGCTCGAATATCTTTTGTTAAGCAACTTTCCTGAATTAGAGCAGATATCCTCAGCTTTCTATGGAAGGATTTCCGGTGGTGGTGACGCATTTCCATCCCTCAAGGAATTGAAGATTCTGAGAATGAATAAATTAGAGAAATGGGTAGATATAGAAGGGAGAAGAAAATTTCCACGGCTTGAGAAACTAGTAATCGAGGGTTGCCCTCAACTGACAGCACTACCTACATTACCAGTTAGTCTCAGGATTCTTGAAATTAAGAATTCTGAATTACAGACACTTCCCATGGGCATTGAATTTCTCAGAAAGCTCAGGTTAGTTGGGTGTGAGATGCTATTGGCAAATCAGACCCGACAGAGCTGTTTACCATCTTCACTCAAAGAGCTGATCATTGAAGAGTGCGGCGACGACATGTCGCTGGTATGTTCTATTCAAAATCTTGTTTCCCTAACTCACTTGGAGTTATCCTCGTGCTGCAACATAACCTCTCTACCTCAAGAAGATATTTTCTTGAACTTGGCGTCTCTCCGTGAGGTTTGCATCCAAACTTGCACGAAACTGTCATCTTTGGGTGGTTTAGGCTTACTCTCCTCTCTTAGATTCCTAAAACTTAGTGGCTGCGATAACCTTGTTACCGTTTCTTTAAATAAATCTCCTTCTGACACCTATTCGGCCGAACTAAATCAAGTCCAGCCCACACTGAAGATAGAAGAGCTCCACATCGACCATTGTTCTCTGCTGCTTCTGGAGCCGTTAAATAGCCTTTGCCGAGTCGAGAAATTGTATATTTTGGATAATTACCAGCCAGAATCATTACCTAAGCAATTGCTTGAGAACTGTACCTCAATCAAGGAAATAGAGATAGGTAATTCATGTGCTCTAAAAGGTTTACCTCCAAATTTAGACAAACTCATCGGCCTCAAGAAGCTGGTGATGAATCGGGCTGGTTTGATCGAATCACTTCCCGACCTACCCACTTCATTGAGTGATTTGGTTATCACCGGCTGTAATGATGCATTCAAACAGCGGTATAAGAAAGATATTGGTTCCCACTGGTACGAGCTTGCGGATGTGACTACGGTGATCATTCTTTAACATACTAGAAGAAAGGTACAGCAATTCTTGCCTATTGTTTTCCTTTGTGAAATCTGACAAGTTATCTCCCTTTAATTTTCCATACTTACGTTTATCTAATTTCTTTTTTCTATTGTTCTTTCTCCCATAACATGTATGAAGTAAAAAATAAAAATAACCTAATTAGAATTCTGACAGGAAACTAAAATGTCACACAGACAGGTCATCAAACACCTTTATAGAATATATCCACTTTCAAAAGAAAGGATACAAGACACCCTTTTGTTTAACAAGATTGTTGTGCTTGAGAATGAATATCATGAAATAAATTGCCTTTTGTGCTATGCTTTGATGCTTTTAAATGGAAAGAAACCAATATATTATTAAAAGGCTGTATCAAAAACTGCTACATCATAAGATGCATGTGCATTATCTCACTAACATACTTTTTGTTTTGTTATTAAAAGGTTTCTATCAAAAACATGTACGGAGGCACCAAAAGAAGCATATCCACAACATGTACCAGGCCATACTCAGCATGACTGCCTGATGCCACAATCCCCCTCCAATTCTCTCTGTTTCTTTTTGTGTGCATGTAGCAGGTCTCTGATCTTCTGTTGCGTTGTACAGTTTACGAACGGATGAATTATAGAGGCTTTTTTTAGATTTTCTTTGCACGAATCTTAATGCGATTGAACGGATATTACAGTGCACTGCAAGGCAAAAGAGATTAATTGGCTGGGCTGCCCCATCCGGCCATGAATTGTTAATGTGCTTCTTTTAACTTAATCAGCTGGCCCAATAGGCTCACAACTTTAGTTTCTTCATCATTGCTATTTATATCGTGTATTCAAGTTTTGTTATATATATAATAGATGGAGACTTACTGTTGTATGTTCTGAGTACTCAACATGGTTGCAATATTTTTATTTTTGAAGTTTTTTGTTTTTTTTCTTTGTTTCTTTGGTACAAAATTTTTGGTTCTTTAATTAGTAAGCAACTTGTAGAATTCTTGACTTCTAGCAATACACAGACAATCACAATTGTCTACTACCATACACAAATAATGGAACCGTGATGCCTACATATTTGTCTTGAACCACTCCTGTGTCTGTCTCTACAAGTTATATAGGAGCACAGATTTATGGGGCACTTTGAATAGAGATCTATTTAGTTATATCTCTTGAGGTTACAATTTGTGGTGGTGTTTGTTGCCTCTATCCAAAAGAAGAGTAGGTCATAATGGGGCTTCAACTTGTTAGTTACTCTTGGATTATTTTCTTGTTATTAATTTAACTTTACATTTACACCAAATTTTAATTCTGTTAAAGCTTTATGATGGCTTGTTATACCTTTATAGTACTTGTTTAAGATCTACAATGAACAATGCTCATACTATTTCCAGCTGAATTTTTTTAATATAAGAAAACATAAATACGAAATTAAATATGTAAAAAAATATCGGTCCGATTTTTAGATCTAGACAACACGGAGATAGCAACTTCGTTCCTAGAAATAATATCGCGGAACTCCCAACTATGTTCTCAAGCTTTGTGCATGGATTTGCCAATCTCGTTTCCAGACTTGAGAACGCACTCGCTAATTCTGCGCCCAGAATTTAGAACTCGCAATACTCAATACTCAAAAACTTAGTTTCTAGACACATGACTAATAGTCATGTTCTCAAAACTTGGGCATGCTATTGATCATCACATTTCTAGATCCTAGACACACTATTGGCCGTTACATGTCCAAAACATGGATTCTAAATTTTTTGTATTGGGCACTGAGTACTGGGTTCTAAGTTCTGGACACATGACTGGCAATACTGTGCTCGGGGTTTGGAACAGACTTGCCAAGTCCATATCGAGAAGCTTGGAACGGACCAATCAATCATGTGATTGGAGTTCTGGCCATGGATTTACTGCCTCCATGTTGACTCGATGTGGAAATTGAATTATCATTGTCCTATATAATTAATTAAATATTATTTTTTCTTGTATTAAAAAATTCGGATTTCTAATGAATAAATACCAGATCTAACTTCTCATCCTTCATAGGTGTTCCCTAGAGAAAAGAGGGGGGGGGGGGGGGGAGAGAGAAGAATATTAATTTAGAAATTTTATTATAAAATTTTGCTAAAAAAAACTTGGTGGTGAGCATTGATCACCATTGATTATGAGTGGCCTTCTTTCGTCTATTTTGCGTTGCTTCTCGTCGTTAATTCTTTCTTGATTTTGCATTTGCTCACATCCTCTTTATATATTTTTTTAGTAAAATTTGAAGTTTGTTCTACAAAAATCAATACAAATTGATGCAGTAACCCGATCTTGAAATAATAACTAAAACTATACTAAAATACATAAGAGAACTGATCCGATTTTTGTAGTAAAACTCTAGTAAAAAAAGTATATTCATTTCATATTTTATAAAATTCTGCTAAAAATCAGCGCTCTTCATCTCTTCCATCATTAGACGAAAATAAAAGAAAAGGTTAATTCAACCAATCTAGTCTTCCATCAATTAACAACTATATGGTATATCTGATACTACTTATATATAGAAGTATCTGATACTAAAATCGATTAATCAATGACACTAATTTGATATAAATGCTCTGTTATTGTTTCAGGTAGAGTTTCATAATCGAACATATATGTATGTAATTAATATATATTCAAAAAGCAAGGTAGAAACAGAAAAGAAAATTATAAGTCTGAATTATGAGTAGCTTTTAAAGGATGTTTATATTGCCATGTTGAGTTATCAGATATCATAACAACTCATCAAGTTATTTTAGCATATTATATATAAAAATAAAAAAATATTACGAGCTAAAAAAAGTAAAGAAAAATATAATGTTTTCTGTATAGGATATTATAAATTCGAAATTCAAATGAAAATATTCTTATAAATATTTAAAGTTAAATGATTTGACTTCATCTTTTATTTAATAAAAAAATCAACTATTATTATTTCATCATGATAAAAAAGCACAACATCACATCTCACCAAATAAAATTACACAGTGTTAGTTATTTCTTATTATTTGTATAAAGTTCCACCGAAGGATTCATATTACAGCAGAACCAATCATATAATTAGTCCACTTACATGAAAGAAAGTGAACATATCAAAGTAAAAAAAATTACTTATCCGTGCATCAAAAATACGAAAAAAGCCATATTATCGGCAATAATAATAATAGAATGTAATGCTCAGTTGATCAACACTGCTTGTTGCACATGCATCGGCGACGAATGCCGTGACATTTGCCGCCGGTGAAGCCTTCAGTGAGGCAGATATTGGCACAGTTGGTTTGCAGGAAGCACATCCCGCTATATTTTGCGCTTGGAGTTTCGCATGTCCTTGCATCCACTGATATCAGCCCCATTTCTTTTTAAACACACAGAAATCAAAATATATATTACATTAGATAAATGTCAAAGAAAGTAGTGTGTGTGTATATATATATATATATATAAATAAATGTGGAATATGAGCACTTAATTATAGTATACTTTTTATTTTATATTTACTCGCTCAATAGTTAATTAACAAGTAGTTTGTAATTTTTCTTAAAATAAAAAGTTTGGTTAAATATTGTGATTTTGTCTTATCAGTTAAGGTAGTTAGAACTTGGAAAATCCTTTAATAGATTAATCAAAGATATTTCTACTTGTATCCTATATTTTTCTATTTGAACTAAAAGGGATGAGAGAGATCAAGTTTAATTTTTGTTAAAAGGAATTACAATTTTTGTTTTCTATACTGTAGCAAAATTATATTTTAAATTTAATTAAGCCCTTGTACACTAAAAGATCAAATTTAATTTTACTATATATTCTCTCAAAACATCAGTATTGTCAATACTATAATGATGATAAATTAAGACCCAAAGAACATTGGTATTTGCATCCTATACTTAACCCCATTTCATGAGCAATTAATATTAATTAGCTCATTAATTATAATGCAAGAAGGAAAACAAAAAGAAGAAACAAGACAAACCAGATGAAGCAAGGAGCAAAACAAGGAGAAACAATGATGGAAATAGCCTCTGTGCATGCTCCATTGGAAATTAATAAGAGAAAATGTTTTTAAAATTTGTCTTTTAGAAGTAAGATGTCTTATGATTATGGATTGAGGATGTCATATATTTAAAGCCCCTTGTCATACCTCTATACATCCATGGTATGCTGGCATTGTACCTGGATAATGTATTTTTGGCCTTAAATGATGAATTTTCTATAAATAAGTACTGGTTGTCCAGGTTAGTACTTGGTGTTTTTGGATAATTAAACAATTGGTTGATGATAAAGTAAATTGTCAATTATGTTCAATAAAATGAGCGGTTAATGTGAATTGTCAATTATATGTCAATAATTGTTTAGTATTGGTTGCTTCTTCCCTTGTAAAATGAATTATTAATTGTAACTACTTATTATGATATGTCTTTGACTAAATGATTTTTTTAATTTAAATTTGTTTTTAAACAAAATATACACAAAAAGATTTATGTCTAATAGAATAAAGGGTACATATATATATTATATATATATATATATATATATATATATATATATATATATATATATATATATGGGGAGGGATTATTTGACAATAGTTATTACGACGATCTTGAATAATTAGTTTTCAAATAAATCTAAAAAAATTCTTAAAATTAGAAAAAGCTTTATAGACATATTCTTAAACTTATAGATTGATTGTGTTTTAAATTTCATGTAATTTAAATACCATTTGATATTTTGAATTTTCTGAAAAGCTCATTCACAAGATTAATTGTACAATTAAATAACCATTGTCAAGTCAAGTGATCCCTCCTCATTTATTTAATTAATGGAAATGTTTAGCGTCTACCTCTTTATTATCCAATCATCTATCTATCCCTTATTTATTAACGTCAATTATATATCTGTTAACTAAAAATATATTATTATTAACTAATAAAATTTAATCATTTTATATACAAAATGTACAAAATTTATATTCATTTTATACATAAAATGATTAAACTTTATTAGTTAATAATAATATACTTTTAGTTAATAAATATATAATAAATAAAAGATGACCAGATGAGTGAATAATAAAAAATAAACTCCTCTCAACCCTCTTTAATTAACTATTATCAAAGAAGTTGTACTTTATAAGAAAGACGACTTGATTGAGAAAAAAGTTTGTATTACCAACTTCTATTTTTTTTCTCGGAGCAAGGAAAAAGGTACAGAGGAGAAGACTTTTATTGTTTCTTTGCTAGAGATCCATTTTGTTGTTTCTAGCAGTTGTCGCCTTTTTCCAAAAGAAGAGTAGGTCATAATATATAGGACTTGAACTTGACAGTTACTCTTAGATCATTTTTTTGTTATTTTTTAATTTTAACTTTCCATTTACACCAAATTTTAATTATGTTAAAGCTTTCTCATTGTTAGTTGTACCTTCTAGTACTATTTTAATATCATGTGAACAATGATTATATTACTTTCCAGCGTCCAATGTCCAGTCCATGCTTAGGGTTAATTATATATATATATATATATATATATATATATATATATATATATATATATATATATATATTTTAAAAAATTAGAATGAGCTTAAATTCATCAAAGAATTTAGTGAATTTAACTTAAAAATCCATCAAATTGACTTTAAACAATAAATCTAATTTGCTCAATAAATTCTTTATATCAAAATCTTGTAGAATACAAAATTTTTCTATTTTTAGAGTTTTTTTAAGTATTTGTTTGAGACTTTTTTCAAAATGACCATCTTAATAATAAACATTCATTATTTTATTATTATTTTGAAACCATCTTAAAAAAATCCGAAAAAAATAGTTAAAAACTCAAAAAATGGAAAATTTCGGTATTCTATAAGATTTTGATATGAAGAATTTATTGAGCTACTTAGATTTATCGTTTTAAACCGTTTTGATAGTTTTTTTAATTAATCTCATCAACTCTTTTAATGAACTTAAACTCACGCTAACTATTGTGGAACAACATAATAGTATACTATTCCGTCTGAAGTAGTGTGTCAAACACAAAAAATCAAGTCAGAATAGCAACTCAAATAGATCATTTCGCTTGTTATTCAGCCATATAATTCGAATAATGAAATAATTCTCAATTATTTCAATCGAAATAGCACTAATTATACCATTTCAATTAATATTGTTCCAAATATATTTTCATCTTTTAAATACTACGAGAATAACCTTGATCAGTGTTTTATTTGATTGGTGTTACTTTCTTTTTTTTTTACCGTTCTACTTATACTACTCAAAAAATACTATTTTAATGCTATTTTTTTATTTGTCAAACGGACCTTTGCAAATGTCAACATTTCTTGGCTTTCCTCTTTCAATTTTGTATATTTCAAACTTTTGACCCAATTCAATAATACCTTCTTTCACATGTATAAATAAAACAGATAATATTAAAATTGTATTTTTATTAAGGGTATATGGATTTTAAAGATCTTAAAAGCGAAATTAAATCCTCACATAAATACTGATAACAAAATACCACAACGTGAATAAATAACATGAATAATAGTTTATTTCATCTGAATAATAAAATCAGTATTAATGACGATTTATTGGCGATAACTATATATTTCAAAGAAAAAAGATACAAAGGAGAAGACTGCTTTTATTGTTTCTTTGCTGGAGATCCATTTTGTTGTTCTCTTGTGATTGTCGCCTTTTTTTCCAAAAGAAGAGTAGGTTATAATATATAGGACTTGAACTTGATAGGTAATCTTAGATCATTTTTTGTTATTTTTTAATTTTAACTTTCCATTTACACCAAATTTTGATTATGTTAAAGTTTTCTCATGGTTAGTTGTACCTTGTAGTACTATTTTAATATCATGTGAATAATGATATCGACTAAGTGTCCAAAGTCCAGTTTACGTATAAAAACTCCATATTTATATATGGAAAATTATTCTTACACCCTAAGTTTTGCATCTCTTATCTGCACTCAATATTTAATATAAACATTTTTGAAAAATACATATTTTAAATGGTGATTTTTTATGAATATTTAAAGTTAAGAAATTTAGACTTTCATTTTTATCTCAAAAAAAAATAGTGTAAAAAAACATCTAATTTCTTCAGAAATATTATGTCCTCTAGTCTATGCTACATTGTGTCAAACTATAACCACATATTATATGTGGGGGAACCAACCATGCTATTAGTGATGTGTTCAAATTATTTCGGTCATTTTCACAAAGTAATCTTATAAATACTTCATATCCAGTTGATAATCTTACAACAACCTTACAAAAATTATATCTATCGATCCATCTCATCAATATATATTTATTCTCTCTGTCAAAGGTTCATTTTTGTTACTTTTCACATTATTAGAATAATCACATGCCAATTGGTACTATGTGACAGATAGCACCCAAATTGTTTAATTTAATGTGATATATATATTTAACAAAAATAAATTGTTAATTATGAACCATTTTCAAAAGATGTACATCTTTTTATAGAGTCCCAATCAACTTTTACTCTTTCATCTTTCATGACAACAACAAAACAAAAAAAAAACAAAGCACAAATCACATCTCGCCAAATAAAATAATATATAGTCTTAGTTATTTCTTGTTATTCATATATATAAAGTTCCACCAAAGGATTCATATTACAACAGAATCAACATTAGTTCACATACATGAATTAAAGCAAGTGAACACATCAAAATTAACAAAAAAATTATTCTTTTTGTGCATTAAGAAGCTGAAAAAGTTACATGCAATACCAGAAAGTATTACGCACTCAGTCGATCAGCACGGCTTGGTGCAAACACACCGGCGACGGAAACCATGGCACTTGCCACTCTGAAAGCCTTCACCTACACAGATATTGGCACAGTTACTCTGAAGCATGCACAGACCGCTGAACTTCTTGCTCGGAGTTTCGCATGTACTTGCATCCGCTGGTATCGGCCCTATTTCTTTATAAAAAACAAAAAAAATGTTAATTAAATTAGATAAATGTAAAGTAATGTATAAATAAATGTGGACTATGAGCACTAATATATAAATGTCATCATCGATACAAACTTTTTTTTTTGAGAAAAGTGAGGGATCATGTCCCGGACTTAAATTACTTATAAGAGATTATTACAAGGTTCTTTAATAAGGAAAATAAAAAAGGCTCATGAGTCATGAGCGCCAAATAAAGAAATACAAAAAGATTTTGAACTGAGTAACCTAAGTAAAATGATACCAACTTTGTTATTCAGATTTAATAAGTTATTATTTATATTAATGATTTTATTATGTAACTTATTGTTACAGTATTTTTATTATTCAACTTAAGTAATTTATTATTCATATATATTAGTGAAATTTGAGTTGAATAATAAAGCATGTACAAAATAAGTTATACAATAAAATCGTTAATATAAATAAGAACCTATTTATTATGAAAAATAAAGTCGGTATTGATAACAATATTAACAATGATATCTCTCAAATATGTTTCTTTCTATATATAGGGTAACAAAATTACACTTTAAATGCGATCTATTGTGTACTAGATTGAAGATCAAGCAAACCTTTAATTACTATCCTTTCACAACATCTATATTACTAATATTGTAATGATGATAAAGACCCAAAACATGCGATATTTACGTTCTACTCAAGCCCGTTTTATTAGTAATGCTAAGTCATTATAATAAGAGAAGGAAAAAAGAAGAAGAAAAATGCAAAACCAGATGAAGCAAGGAGCAAGAAAAGGAGAAAGAATGATGAAAAGAGCCTTTGTGCACCCTCCATTAGAAATAAGAGAAATGTTGTTAAAAACTACTTTTCAAGAAGAAGATGTCTTATGATCATGTTTCAACAAAATCATATATTTAAAGCACTTTGTCATACCTCTATATGCTGGCATTATATCTGGATTATGCATTTTTGACCATAAATGATGAATCTTCTATAAATAGGTACTGGTTGTCCGAGTTTAATCCTTGATTTTTTGGATAAAAACAATTGGTTGACAACAAAGGAAATCACCAAATAATGTTCAATAAAATGAACATTTATAATAAATTGTCAATCAGATGTTAATAGTTGTTTAGTATCGAATGCTTCTTAATTCGTCGTAAAGAGAATTGTTAGTTGTAATTACTTATTATGATATGTCTTTGGCTAACTTGATTTTTTTTAATTAAATTTATGTTGCTCAAGAGTTAAGAAATAAACACGAAAAGATTTATATCTAAAAGAATGCAGGGTATTTTTATTTAACTATGTAGAACTACATTTTATGTAAGTAATGCATACATACATGTCATAAATTTGTACTTTGTAAGAAGAGACTATAGCTTGAGAAAGAAATTTGTATTATTTTCTTTTTGTTGTTTTTTTTTCTGGAGTACCGAGAGAGGTATAGAGGGATAAGACTGTAACATGAAAAAAAGAAAAAGAAAAAATCAATGAAGATTGCAAAGAGCGAGTTCTTCATATGACGGAAAAAGTACTGGTGTGTTTAGATGATCAAGTGGGTTAGTGAGATTAGTAGCTATTTTAAAGAATTGAAATAATAGCTAACTCAACTTTTGATTGAAATAGTACAATAATAAGATTTACTCACTAATTCAATAATTTGAAACGGGAGCTGATACATAGATACGCTTATTGATACTGTCATCGATACGAACTTAATTATATACATTAAATGAGTTATTATGCATATTAATGATTTTATTATGCAAACTCATTTTGTATAATATTATTATTATACAACTTAAGTGAATTATAATGCATATTAATGGCTTTATTATGCAAATTCATTCTATACAGTATTGTTATTATACAACTTAAATGAATTATTATATATATTAATAATATTTAAATTAAATAATAAAATTATTATATATAATAAAATTATTAACATACATAATAACTCATTTAATATATATAAATAAACCCGTATCGATAACGATATCAATATCTTCATAACATTTTTCATTTGAAATAGCTATCACCCCATTCAAATACGGAATAGTGCTATTTTCTTCATAGTACTTTTCTGTACTTGATCCATGTTCCTTATACTCTATCTTTCTCTTCCTATAATTGAAGGTTTATCAATTTCATTTACTTTTTTAATTGCTTTCATTAATTGGGATCATACACACTAATAAGTGATATTGTAGTTCATTAGTTCAAATGATCTAAATTTCAGGTTCCAATCAAGAAATAGTATAAAACACGCTAACTTCTTCAAAAATATTAGCATAAAAATATCATGTCCTCTGTAGTCTCTGCTACATTCTGTCAAACTGTTACCACATATATAATTGTGAGTTCAAATTATATTTATTAATCACCTTAATAAATTTTCTTTCTACCAAATTAAGGTCAATTTTTGTTATTTTTCACGTCATTAGAATATATAATCTCTACGTCAGTTGGTAATCAATCTGTGATAGATAGCACCCAAATTGTTTAGTTTAATTTAATGTGTGATATATATTTAATTGAAATGAATTGTTAATTATTAACCATTTTGTTACAAAAGGTGTACTTCTCTTTATAAGATCCCAATCATTTGAGACACCTTTGCACCAATTTTAAAACTAACTCTATTCAACTATGTTCTTGTGGGGCCCACATCACATGGGTTTTATCTAAACTCTTGGGCATGTAATGGTTAAGATATTTGCAAGTATCTTTTTATTGGCTTCTTTTTTATTTTTATTTTATTTTTTTGCAACCACTCCACTAATACATGACAACCAACTTCAAATAATGATTCAGACCATCTAACAATATTTCTTAAGTATGCATGATTGAGACTATAATATTCAAGCTCATAATTGTAAGAGCACCTTTGCTTAATTTTCATTCCATTGAGTGCTAAAAGAAGTCTAACATTTGAAGTAAATTAATGTGACAAATTGGATTCGGCCAATTTGATTAGATTTTTTTTTCTTCCTTGATAAAACAGCTCTAGCCTTCTTGGATTTTTTTCTTCTTTGATTAGATTTTTTTTTCTTCTTTGATAAAACAGCTCTAGCCTTCTTGGATTTTTTTCTTCTTTGATTAGATTTTTTTTTCTTCTTTGATAAAACAGCTCTAGCCTTCTTGTATTTATCTAATGTTGGTTCCATATTCTGGCTAATAAAATCCAAGCTAATAAAAATATAAATGTACATATAAAGATTTTAGAGACTCTTCTAAAAAAAAAAGCAATATTCTCTGTGTAAGATATCGCAGATTCGAAATCCAGATAGGAATCTTCTATAAGCATTTAAAATTGAGTAATTGAGACTCTCATCTTTATCTAAAAAAAAAGATAAATCTCCTTAGAAGTCAGTGAACTATATATGAAATCCATATTTGATCATTGAACTTTTAATTATTCGTTTTTAGTCACTGAACTTTGATGTTTATCCATATTTAATCATTTTGTTATCTTTTCCATCCAAAATTATAACAGAAGCTGATGTTATGCCTGCGAGGATTTTGTTTTGTACAATTAAACTATTGAGAAGGTTCTAAAATACAAATTTGATACAATTATGTTTGTTTATTTATTTATTTTTTCAGTACGTAGTCGGAGTATATTGATGTATTCGATTTGTATTTCAGAATCTCCACAATAATCCAACTGTACAAAATAAAATCCATACAAATATCACATCAGCTTCCGTTAGAGTTTTGAATGAAAAAGATAACTGAGAGACTAAATATAGATAAACATCAAAGTTCAGAAACTAAGAACAAAAAATTAAAAGTTCAGTGATCAAATATGAATTTCACATTTATTTTAGTGACCTCTCTCATAAAATTTACCCAAAAAAAAAGAAAAGGTTTTAAAGACTTGATGAATCATTAAATACTCAAAATTACCCTACATTAGTTTTATTTTTTTTATTTATACGCCACAGATTCTTATTTGATGTCTTTATTTTGATGGCACTTAATTGGGATATAGAAGGTTCAGAATTATTGGTGATGTTGAGATAGAGACTCATCAACAGTAGCTCTAGTTGACAAAATTTCTCATATATACATACAAAAATTTGTAAACCATAAAATATATTATACGTACAGCTAGTACATGTACAAGAAAGCATAATTATTTTGTCTATTTCCGGTTTTTTAATTTAATAAATAATAGCATTGCCTATAATTTCAAAATTTTAAAGATTTTATTTTGGAATGTAAAACATCATAATTTCCTTATGGATATGTTCCCGAAATTTTTATTAATAACCAAAAAAACTTTTATTTGAAGAATTCATCAATGTACGCCCAAAAATTCCAAAAATTTCGGATGAAAAGACATAATTACTTACATTTAGTCGTCATAGTTAATTAAGATATTGCTAGCTATTCATGAACAGAAGAAAAATATAAACATAGAAGAACCATTCATCGAATATTTAAAAAGGGAAACATTACTATCCTATCCAACATACATTTGAAAAATCAAGAGATAAAATATAAATATTCGCAAAAACATTCATACATATCTAATTTTTAATCTAACGACAAAAATAATATTTTTATATAAAAAAAATCATATATTTAAAATCTAAATTAAAATTTTTATAAAAATTTTAATTTAAATAATTTAACTCATTTTATCTCAAAAACATTCGCACGTACAGGAAAGTTATCTCATCACATGTGTGGTTCGTTGAGCGGTATCCGGTACCATTTCGTTATCAGACTTTTAAAGCTCAACGTGTCAACTCAAAACTGATTCAGATATCATTTATCCCCTCATGCATGCAACCGAAATTGGGGCCCATGCAACCAGCCCCAGACACCTCACATGGTTGGTGCTTCCCAATTATTCTCCCTTCCTAGACGTATCCATACATACATCCGACACCGACACGGACACCGATACAGACACCGACACGGACACCGATACAGACACCGACACGGACACCGATACAGACACCGACACCGACACCGACACCGACACCGACACCGACACCGACACCGACACCGACACCGACACGGACACTGACACTGACACGGGCACGGAAACGGACACGGAGAGACCAAATATGATGTGTATGATTGTATATAGATCTTCTGTGGCTGGTAGAGATACGGCTCGCCCAAAATAATGTGGCGTGGGGCTTGGAATGTGGATGCGCTAATTATTAATTAATCCTCCGTTTTTGTTGGGATACCCAAACATTGAATCATCGATCACTATTATTTTGTTTGGTGATGGAGCATCCAAACAGGTACCATTACTAATTACTTTTACCTTTAATTGCGTTTGTTAACAACTAACATGTCAGTAATATGCCACATAACGATGCTTGTTGGTACTTGCCACAGATGATCTACGGTTTTGAAAGGAAGAGATTAAAGAGGGACTTGGCTTCACGCTTTCTGGCTCTGAATGAGACAAGATTGAATATTTGTGTGCTTCGTTTTCATGCCCATTTCTGATTAATTTTCTATATATGAGCAATTGTGTAACTGATTATTGGTTGTATGGTGGTAAAAGGAAATTTCTAATGTCATGGTAAATTTTTTATATAGTTAAGTTAGTTATTAATTTGTGTCTTGTGCTCCAAATCAATAGAGTTTAACTTCAATATTCAATTTAATTGCATTTGATATAATTGAAGGCAGTTGATATTTAATATCTAGATGTTTTGGTCATAAGTAAAAGTTCTTGGATTTGAAAGAGTAGATCTGATATTCTCAATTTTAAAAGAAAAAAAAGATAAAATTTCTGAAATTTTGAAAGATATACATGATTTTATGTTTTTAACATAGAAAAGTATTACCTGGAAATGGTTGTCTTCAAAAAAAAAAAAGATCAAATAAAATTAAAAATTAGTAAGTAAATTTTATTGATTTTTATTTGACATATAAATAGTCTAAAAATCAAAATTCATGTAATTTTAATATTGTTTGATGGTGTATCAAAGACTATTAATTCCGGACCATTGAAAATTCAACTCATTTGATGTATAGTAAAGTAATGGCAATATCATCATTTTTATATACATGATATGCAATTAACATAGATCAAATAATTATAATGTTGGATGTTAATCTTAATCTTTATTTTTAAAGATTTGTGAATGTTGTCAAAATATACCATTGTGGAGTGTAGTGGCAGAGGGGACCACCACCCCCACCCCCTCACCAGACATTCTTTCTAAAATATATCATGTAAAATTATACTTTTGGAAAAAAAATATATAAAAATATAAGTTCAGTTTCAATATAATTATAATAATATGCTCGAATCTACAAAGTTGCAAACAGTGGCTTTGAAACTATACTTCTAACATAAAAAAAATTATAAAAATATATTTAATTTTTAAACGATTATAAAATTATATCATATTCTAAGATCTTATACTACCCTAACTCTCAATTTGGCTCAATTTCTGTTTGAGTGATCCCCCTCTTTAAAATACTCAGACATAAATTAAGTCTATCTTGAGGAAGAAAAGAAGCAAGAGACAAATAGCTAGTTTGATAATGTATAGGAAACAAGGAGAGAGTTAACAAAATATCATTCCAAAATAAATTAGAACATGAATTTAAGAACAAAATCAGTGGCTTTTGTCCTACTTACTTTAGAAAAAAAAGAACAAATTCAATACTTCATTTATTTTAAGAGGAGAAATCTGAAGTAGAGAACATAAATTTAGTATTATTTTGTTTTGTAACTATACATATATTATATCAAAATAAATATTGATATATGTTAAAAAAAAGTATAGTGTTTTTTTTGTAAATTATGGAATAATATTATTTTGTTCCTATACTAATATGTTATTGATAATATAATATGCTAATTATACTAGCTACTATATATAAAGAAGTTCTAAAAGGTCCCAACTCCATGATTTACAAAACAAACCTAATCATACAAGTACTAAACTACTATAATATCTAGGCTCCATACATACATACAGCTTCAATATGTGCCTCATATGCATCACGTTGTGCAACATTGGCACAACAACACAAACCTCCTAGTCCCTGGAATTTCTGACTGCACATTATTTTTCCTAGGGAAAAGAAGCATAATTCATATATTTATACATATATCAAGTACTCCTTTGGTCCTTGAAATATTTTTTATAGGAGACTTGTACCGGTTTCACATAGGAATTGACTTATTTTGCACTTTTTGCAACTGCATTATGGTGAGTACATAGTACAATAAATTATCTAGAGGCACAACCATCCTGTCCCAATGATGCCCACAAAAATATTTTATTTTCTGCGTATTTTTTTGCCTTACATATGAGGTGGAGAAAAGAAAATTATAGTTTCAAGTTGATGGAGTTTGTTATTTATTGGAAAAAATGCTTTTGCTAGTTCACCAATTTGACTCTTGTTATATCTTGGTTGCTACTTAAAATAATATTATTATTACATAAAATGGGTGTTAATTTTTTTAATTTTTTAAATATTTACATAGAATTTTCAATCAAGTTTTGAATATGCAATTTCTCACACAAATCAAGTTTTGGGTAAATTATGGATGTAACTAACTATTTTTAATTTCTAATAAAAAATGGTCATACATCTCTACCAATTCTTGTCAAAAAAATAAATAAACAAAATGAAAAAAAAATAAAAATAAAAATAAAAAGAATCTGACCCGGCCCATGGGTTGATTACATATGTAGCTTACATCAATTCTATACCCAACAAGTTATCCAAGAGTGCACTAATTTCCAAACTATATAGGCCCCACTCAGCTAAAATTTAAGTAGCTTGGCCATATATTCTCTTTTGTGTTGATCAAGAGAAGAGTACTGATTAAACCCAAAATTCCATTACAGTGTGCTTAATTATATATTAATTATTGAACAGACTGTCAAATAATGTATAGACCTTTATGTAGAGCTTTGCCCCTAGAAGACTAATATTTATGTTAATGACTGTATTATACAATTTATTTGTGTAATATTTTTATTATTCAGGTTAGTGATATTTGAGTGAAATAATAAAAATATTATATAAAATAACTTGCATAATAAAATCGTTAACATAAATAATAATTCATTTTATATGAATAATAAAATCAGTATTGATGATAGTATCAATGATAATATGTTCCAAATATTTTCCTTTCAAATAAATAAATAAAAAAAGACTGTTGTTAGCTAAGCTTGGAAAGATTCATGTGCATCTTTTTCTTCTTCTCTCTAAGAATCTTGTGTTTGGTTTTTCACAGCTGGTTTTGCCTCTTAAATATTTCATACCAATAAATGATTAAATGTATCAGCATCACAATTTTTGGGTGGTTTCGCCGCTGAATTAATTTAATTTCGAGAGGTTCTCTTATTGATTTGTGGAGGATTGAAAGCTACTTCAAAGGGTTCCCCCACTAAAAGAGAGACACCCCACCACACCATTCCCTCTCTCTCTCTCTCTCTCTCTTTCTCTGGAATCTCTATATAACAAGAGCACACCATTAGAAAGAAAGAAGATATCAGAAAGAAAGAAAGAAGATATATATCAGAGAGGAACAAATATGGAGAAGAGATTGGTTCTTCTATCTCTTGTATTCTCTCTCCTCCTCTCTAGTGTTGCTTCCATCAGGGAAATTTCTAGCAAATTGTGCTCTTCGGAATTCAAGGGTATTGTCTCTAATCTTTTTATTTGAAATTTATGAAAGAAATTTACATATGGTGGTTTATTTGTACTTTAATATATATTCATGCTTTAATTTATGTTTTCTCTTCATAATTAAGTTTTTGTTAGTTGGTTTTTTCTTAATATCTCAGAAGGCATCTTGAATTATACCATATTAATTATTGGTCATACATATATCAAGTTTGCTAAGTGTGTATTACTTGTTATTATATGAATTTTTGTATGATACCAAAACTTACACTTTTTTTGTTCAATTGATCCTGATAACTCCATTGAATTCTCTTGAGCCCAAAAAAAGAAATATCAAAAGGCGCCATATTTAAATTTTCTTTAAAAAAAAAAGATACTGGTCTAAGGTTTGGTGGCTTAATGCATCTTCATGCATATATATTTATTAGGTCAAAAAAAGGCGAAATTGTATTAGAAATTTCAAGGTAAAGAGAAGAGTTGTTGAAATTCAGGGAGAAAAAGGGACAAATATTTTCATAAAGTAACTCTGATTTTTTTCTTTCTCAAATTCTATTTGAATGTCAGTTGTCATATTGAAATTGACATGACATAACACACTCCTAATTCCTAAATGTAGCTTGAGTTTAGGCCCTTGGTATAATTTTAGAATATATTTAGGTGGCTCCTAAATTATAACACAAGTGTACTGAGTGAGAAAAAATAATTGTTTTTTTATATTCCGTCGGAGCAGGGTTCGTATTCTCTGTTACATTGTACTGTATAACACAACATATTATCTATTCGATCGAGTTGAGATTCGTGTAACATAAATCTAAAAAACCCTTCTATAATCCATTCGTCCGTATATTATATAGCGTAATGATGTGCAGTAGAAGATCAGAATTGCAATAGTTTTCTAAATAGTTAGGTATGGAGCAACTTGTTTTTTGTGTTATCTACTTTAGCTTCTTTAGTGCAATATTTCTTGTGTTTATGTTTAATTAAAGATAGGCAGGTGTCTCCAACCGACACTCTTTTTTTCCCTTCTTTATTTTCTTTTATGGTTGGAAACAATCTTTAGGGTTGTAAATCACATTTTGATTTAATAATAAAATATGAGGCCATTAATTAATTACAGATTCCCACAACTAATTTCATACATTGTACTAATTATAATTATCTGGCACAAACAAATCCCAAATGAAAGAGCAATTAAATAAGAAACACATTAGAGGAACTAAACAATAATTATTGGCTTCAAAAAAATCTAAACTATGAAATAAGATTCAATTTAAAGCGGAATTTAAAATTAAATTTCCAGATGAGAAGTACCATTTGAACAGTTCAGGCCTCCACCTGATGCTTTACCACCCCCGCAGCCCCTGCGGCCCGGCCCCACTACCGGACCTCGAATTCTCTACAATCCTGACCCACGATGATTCTCGTGTTGCATCTCTTGAGGCACGCTTATCGAAGAAAAAGATCTCGTCTCGGCCAACCTCACTAGAAGTCCAGCCTGAGCTTACCAGTTCTCCTCTGACACCCGGTACCTCAGTCGGAGTCGGTAACTATGTTACCCGAATCGGGCTCGGTACCCCAGCAACTTCTTCTATTATGGTGGTCGATACGGGATCGTCGCTTACTTGGCTACAGTGCTCCCCTTGTGTTGTCTCCTGCCATGCCCAGGTATAACCACCAGTATTATTTATATTCAACTTTTATAGTACATTTATCTTTTATGATACATTTTTTTAAAAATATTGTTCAAATTACAAAATTAAAATTGTATATATATTTCTAATTATTTTTAATTATTTTCAATTACTTAGATAAAATATGTATCAATTTTGAGTTAATTTAGAATTTAATTGTTTATTTATCAAAAATTATTAAAACTCCACTGTTAAAATTTTAAAATTATTTGATGGAAGATAAAATATCTTTTAGATTGATTCAAATTTAATATATATTATATCTAAATAAATAGAAATATATTTATTATTTTAGTTTTTTTAATTTGAATAATATTGATATCATAAAAATTGAATATACGATTAAAATTAATCGCGCTTAATAAATGATAATTCAGAGTAATTACCTAATTAATGATCTGGTGAGAATTATATAGAGGCTCCAATGCTAATATATGCTGTGTTTGAAACTTTGAATTGTGAGTTCAGAGTACTCTGTTTCTGTAGACTAGTAGAATAAAATTCCCAGGCACATGTCATGGTACAAGGAACCATAACCACCACAAAAAAGACCCATGTTGCTTTTTCAACGGTACCAAAACAATCAATATATCACAGTTTTCAACATTTCTTAATTGGCCTCTAAAGAAGATTTTTAGTCATGAAAGTGCTACCAGGTACTATGCTAAAGGACCTGTAAATGAACTAGGAATTTTTAAGTTTTCTTTTTATCTTTGTTGTTAATTTTTTTTTCTGTGAACACTTGATTGATTTTGATCAACTGAATCTCTGTCAGGCGGGTCCGGTTTTCAACCCAAAAACCTCCAACACCTACCGACAAGTCTCATGCACAGCTTCAGAGTGCTCGTCTCTCGAATCGGCCACACTCAACCCTTCGGCATGCTCGACTTCAAACGTATGCATCTACCAAGCGAGCTATGGAGACAGCTCTTTCTCGGTCGGTTACCTAAGCCGTGACACACTCACCTTTGCCGGGTCCTCTATCCCAAATTTCATTTACGGTTGTGGCCAAGACAACGAGGGCCTCTTCGGCCGCTCAGCTGGTCTCATTGGTCTCGCACGCAACAAGCTCTCTTTCCTCTACCAACTTGCGCCGACTCTCGGTAACTCCTTTGCCTACTGTCTCCCTTCAACATCTTCCTCGGGCTACCTCTCCATCGGTTCTTACAATCCAGGCCAATATTCATACACTCCTATGGTCTCTAGTTCTTTGGATGATTCTCTCTATTTCATCCAGTTCTCTAGCATATCGGTTAATGAGAAACCGATTGGGGTTTCATCTTCAGCTTATAGTGGTCCAACAATTATCGACTCTGGCACGGTGATCTCACGGCTGCCATCAGACGTGTATGATGCTTTAAGCAAGGCAGTTTCAGCCGCCATGGCAAAGACTCCAAAGGCATCAGCTTATTCGATCCTGGATACCTGCTTCAAAGGCAGCGCCTCAAAATTGAGGGTGCCGACAGTGAGTTTGACCTTCCAAGGTGGTGCCACGCTAAAGCTCCCGGCAGATAATGTGTTCATAGATGTCGATACTTCGACAACATGTTTAGCATTTGCGCCATCTAGCAGAGTGGCTATTGTGGGTAACACACAACAACAGTCATTCAGCGTCGTGTACGATGTCGGCAACTCCAGGATAGGTTTTGCGGCCGGAGGATGCCGGTAAGGAAACAAATTAATTAAAAGAACCGGTACATGGAAGCTAGGGAATTCAAAGGAGCAAATTAACCAATCAATGGTTATGGTCTATATTGACCATATTGCCCCTGTCATGTCATACCGGTGGATGGTATATATGCAATTGAGATAAAAAAGGATAAAAGGTGGTAGGCGTATATTATGTTTTCAGTGTACAGAATAAAAAGTGGAGGTGGTTATGGCGGGTTGGATGGGGATCAAATTAAATTTAATTAACATCATGATTCATTACTGAGGTATTGCTGTTTCCTGGTGAATGGTGATTATAGGATATAATAGGACTAATGGTTATTAGGCCAAACCTCTTAATTAGCCACTTGGTCCATGAAAAAAAGTATATATACATAATGCTTTTATTTTCAATTAATTAAAAGGAATTGTGTAACACTTTATTTATTCGCCTACTATTTACGAATATTGATTCAAGTGTAAGTTCAATGGAAGAATATTATAGTAAGGAAAACCGGGTTCTTTTCCAACTTTTTATTTTCCTTTTATTTTGTATTACTGATTATAATATTCTCTTCTAAATAAATTGAAGGAAGCTGCTATATTGTCCCTTTATTTTTATTTTTTTTCTTGTTATAAAAGCCAAACCGCAAATTTAACACAATGATTATAGACATTATTTCTCTACGGAAACACGTAAGTTTAAGTCATGTAAGAAACATTTAAAAAGAAATAAATTGTGGAGTTAACAGAGTCCTTATATTAGAAAAAAAGCCATCTACTTGGGGGCTTGAATTTCATAAATGTCACAGAGTTCTTCCCATTCTGACCAATCTTTGTGTGGAATGTTTTATAAAATTTTATAAATCAAAATATGATAGAATAAACTGTAAGCTCCAAAACAGAGAAATATAGACACCATAGATCTATAAATAAATAGGCTTCTTATAAAAATGCATGCATGTAGTATAATTTTGTTATATTTTACAAACAATTTTGGTATCATTCAATCATGCTTTAACTTTAAGTGTCATTAAAATTATACACTTCTCAATAATATAAGCTGTTTAAATTCCATCATTGTTACAAGTATCCTAAATGCACCAAATAATTAAATCACACCAATTCCCAACTACATTTATAATGACAACCAATAACTTGTCAAAATTAATCCATTAATTGAAAGATCCGGACCTTTTCATTAGTTTCTTATCATCATTTTGACAATATATAGAAAGATAAGATGTATTAATCTATGAAGAGGATGTATCTGACACCTAATTAGTGAACAGAAATTGCAATTATAAACTCTAAACTCTAAATTTTAAACTTTAAACGTACACGCTAGTGCTACTACGAGTCTGTATCTGCTATTATTTCAAATAGAAGAGTAGGATCCTACTATTTCAATCTGAACTGTCGGATTAAAATGAACAGATCAGATCGACTCTATTTGAATTAGGAGTCTTTTTTAAACAAATGTTATCTATTTACTTTAATCCAATGACCCAAATTACAATAATAGGCCCTACTTTCCTATTTGAAATAATAGGTGATTTCATTCCGTACTACTACTAAGTACTAATTAAAAAATGCAACTTCTGAAATAAAAAAATGCTAAAATTAAAGGCTCTACCAGTAAACCATTTCCTCCAAAACTCAGCCATCAATATTTCAGATAAATACAATTCATCATAAAGTGACTGAGATTGACACCCAAATTAAAACAGTACCATATATACAAGCACCCAATTTGGTGTTATGTCCCCATCAACGACCCCCTTACTGGAATTTTATGTGTCATTTAGCTGAATATTGTTTAAGAAGTATATAATAATTGTAAGTTAATGTTTCAGAGCAATAGATTAAGATTTTGTTTTTTCCTGGTAGCTAACCTTCCTTTCTGCTTATTAAAAAATGTTTCACTGAGATGAATATATATCACGGCTGTCTTCATCATATTTTCTATCAAGGATGTCTTCATCATACTTTATACACTGATATAAATAATTTAATTGCTTTTGTCCTAAATTCTATCCTCATCCATTAGTATAAAATTTTGGTAGGGTCTATTAATTTATAGCTTTTATCCCAAGTTCCCAACTATATAAGTTGAATTTTGACCAATTCTCTATCATGGTTACTTGTTGGATTCATATACCAATATACAATCAATAGTGGAGAATGCCAATGGAGACCATATAAGAACAAAAATGCAATAGTGGAGAATTAGATAAAATATAAAAGCAAAAGCAAGCTACCAATGTGAATATATAATACATATATATATAGATACAATATCACCACAAAAGAACCCAACAATTATGGTTTCTGATCCTCATGGTCTTTCAATGTCAATCAACCTGGAGAGGGTGGGGGGGGGGGGGGTGGGGGGTTGTAGCAACATCTGTTACCACTTTAGGCCAATAACCAACAAATGGGGACATTTCATTTGTATAATTAATGTTGTTTAGCTTTCTGCTAACCAGGACATAACAACCAACTAACTAGTGCACTGGAATATATATTTATAAATATCAACAACTATGAATCTAACTATACTTGGTTTGCATAGGTACCAGTACCACAACACATCTGGCTGATATAGAATGGTACCACAATTTTGCAAAATTCAGAGTACTGTTATGATGTTAATGTTACCATATGATGCCAACTTCTGGTTATAAAATTACGAAGCCCTGAGACATCCAGTCCGAGTAGGTTGAATTGTGCTAAATTAATATATGGAATGATGTGTTACCAGTCTATATATGTATAATCAATTCATATAGTACTCAAATCTTGAACAACATCCTAATTCCTACAAGAATTCTTCTCTGTTTTTCACTTTTCACTTTTAGTAAGTACACTCTAAAAGTTGAATGCAAAATCAGGCACTTTTAAAGAAGGAAAAGATCCGCCATTTGTCACTATTCATAGAAGATCACCATGATTTATGATATTTGCTAAAAGAAAGGTAATTGACAGAACAACTAACTGGATGTAACAAGAAAAATGCAATAGTGACTTCCTTAATTTAAATAATCTCATCTTATATAAACCCATTTAGTCTGAAACTTTATATTGGAATCAACAAAAATAGTTTTAAATGTATCAATTAAACAGCATTAAAGATTTCATTTCTAACTGTATTCATTAAATACAAGTCTTTTTAAAAAATTTGTAGAGAAAGTATCTTGGTGGTCCTTTGAATATATTTAAAAATAAAAAAAAATAAGGTCCTCTTTTCCCTATACTATTGGATAACTTTAGCATTGCATCAGCAATTGATTATAAATGCAAAATGGAAATTGAAAATAACCTGTGCCCTGGGAGATAAAACAAATCTGTATCTATGATCTTTATGTACCAGAATATATATATATAGTTATATAGAATGGATTAAGAAATTAGCAAAATTTGAAGTGTTATACATACATGATGTTATCTTCTGGTTGTTTAAATTATGAACTCTTATCTGATATATCCAGCCTGATTAGAGATTCAAATTGTGCAGACAACTGAAATAATGTAAGAAATCTGCAGTATATATCAAGTTAGACAGTCAAATCTTAAATGTCATTCCCAGGTGTTTTTTTAGTACAAGATCTTTTCATTACTCATTAGATTGCTTTATGGGTCCAATCTGTAACAATTAATTCAGCGATTTAAAAAGAAAGAAAAACTATTTATCAATATTTGCATAAGAACCTGAGATTTGTAAATATTTGCCCTACACATTAATTTAACTACATTTAAGAAAATAAATAAATAAATGTCTATATGCCTTAAATTAATCAACTTCACATAAACCCATTTGGACCTTACACTGTGGTCAACAAAAAGTTACCTTCTATGAAACAAAAACAAAATTCTGTAGAAATTAATTTCTCTGAAATTAAATGGTGCTTTTTCCCAAAGACAATTGTAATGTTTCCCCAAATAAGGGTACCCAACAGGTCTAGTTTGCAATTAATAGAATGGTATAACAATAGGCTCACTAACATTTGGATGAATTAAGAAAAAAGATGTAAATTTGAGTAAAGTTAGGGTGAACTTAACTCAAAAAATTATTGAGATGATTTCAAATGATAAATTCAAGTTGCTCAATAAATTATGCATATCAAAATCTTGTAGAATATAATTTTCTAGTCATAGGGTTTTCTAACTATTTTATTATATTTTCTAAAATAACTCTAAAAATAATAATAAAATAAAAAAATTGTATATGAAAATTAGTCATTTTCAAAAATATGAAACAAATAGTTAGAAAAATCTAAAAATAAAAAATTTCGGTGTCCTATGAGATTTAATATGAAGAATTTATTGTGCAACTTGGATTTAAAAATTTTAACCGATTCTATAAATTTTAAGTTAAGCTCGCCAATCTTTTTGATGAGCTTGAGCTCACGTTAGCTTTACTCAAATAAATTCTCTCAAAAATATTTGATCACTTACAACAAAAGCAATCAGCCTTAAACAATCCAATTTCATATAGTTCCATCTCTGAGCTGAAATAACACTCGCCGGCTGTATAATCTGATAAGCAACTGTTCCTCCGCAAAACCACATTTTACGTGCAGTTAGTCATCAGAGGTTTACTGACAGATTGATCTACATGCTTCTGTTGTTCTTTTATCAGCAGTAGCCGGCCGCACGTACGCCTTTTTAAAGACAGCAACATGCATGCTTCTGGTATACAACTCCAGCTCGATCATATCGCAGTATGTCAATATCGACGATGCATTGTCCATCTATTTGCCAAGGATCTCTGGATTCTGAGTTCTCTGATTTGCAGAAGACATTAATTTGTTTAATTACCTCTGATTTATTATCTAATGTATAAGTTCTCAAACTTGGTTATGTAGTGTATATTTTCATGTGTACTCGTATTTTAGATGCTTCTATTATTTGCTAATGTCTTCTTTTTTGTTTTTTTTTACCCTCAGTTGTATTTTATTTATATGCTTATTTTCTGAAAATAAAGTAATGCATGGTGAATGCAAAACCAGAAGCTAAGCCCAATTAATCCACATAGGAAGAACAGCAATCCAGCCCAAACAGGAAACACCTACTCAGCAACCCATCTCTCCAAAAGAGATGCACAGTCCAACACACAAGAGGCCTATCAAGACTATTATTAAAAACTAAAAAGAAAAGGAAAATATTATGGAGATATTATTATTGGTACTGTTGTCGATACGGATTTTATTATATACATTAAATGAGTTATTATTATGCATGTTAACGATTAAATATCATTAATATGCATAAAAACTCATTAAGTTGAATAATAATAGTACTGTACAAAATAAATTTGTATAATAAAGTCATTAACATGCATAATAACTTGTGTATACAGGGCGGAATTAGGAATTGAACATTGATTTTGGGGGGGAGGGGGGGATTAGTATTCTTTGTCGCACTACACCGTACAGTACAATATGTTATCCGTTTAATTACATCATGATTCATATAAAATAGATCTCAGAAACTCCACATATAATTCACCCGTCTATACGCAACACGATCAACACTCCGAACAATCATGACATATTAATAAAAGAATTAATTCAATAATACTATCTTGACAAAGAGAATAATAAATGCTAAATAGATTTAAAATTATAATGTCACGAATATAACATAATCAACGACATAAATACAAGACTTGCTTCTTTTAAGTTTGATTTTTAATAAAATTATACAAAATCAAAGACAAAAAGTCGGTAGAGACACAAAGATGAATGTGGCGAGTTATAAGATAAAAGTATTAACATATTAACTAAAGAGAAAGCCACAAAGGTATTAAATGAAAGAGGCATCTCTATTATTAACTGAATAGGCCATTTGTATCGAGCCTAAAAAAATTATTTACTGAAAAGTCTTACTTTTATTGTTTGAAAGAGATTAGTAGGGCCATTATATAAAATCACTCAAAAAAACATACCCTCTCTTCAGACTTTAGAAAATCATGAGCGGAGCCCTTCTCCGACTCCGCTCCTATATATATAATAAAATTTATATTAATAATAATATCAATAGTTATATCTATATACCAACTTTCTTTACAGATATCTATAACCAACTTTCTTTATAGACATATAATCGTATTTGATTATATGTCTATTCATGGAAGAAAATATTTTCTTCAGGAGCATATTATAGTATTACTAGATCCAATTTGCTCCTGAATATTGAGATGCATCGATGCTAATTTGATCAAATCAAAATATTTTTTTATTATTTATTGTTTCTCCTTTTTTTTTGTACTTCATCTCTTTCCCAATTCAACCAATCCTCAAATGCTTAATAGTATTACTTGTTAACAAAATCTTTAGTGACACAACTGATTTCTAAATTTAAATATTGATTGTATATATACATGAAATAAAGTTAGGGTGCTCTTAGGACTACAAAATCTCTCGATATTTTTAACTAAAAAGTCTATTAAATCGATTTCAAACGAAAAATCTAAGATGCTCAATAAATTTTTCATATCAAAATCTTGTAGGATATCGAAATTTTCTATTTTTGGGATTTTCTAACAATTTTTTGGATTTTTAAGATGACTCTAATAATAATAATAAAAGAATGATTTTTGCATATAAAAATAGGTCATTTTAAAAAAAATATGAAATAAATAGGCCATTTTACAAGATTTTAATATAAAGAATTTATTAATATAAAGAATTTATTGAACAACTTCAATTTTAATATCATGATGGATTAAATATTAATAATGTGGAAATCATCAAATATATTAATGAATTTATATATACTTGTTTAATATCATGATAGATTATATATACTTGTTCACCTCAAATATACATTTAAATTTATGGTTAACGTCATAAAAAAAGTAATGATCATCAAACAATACTAATAATGTGAAAATATATAAATTATTCATGTCATCAAATATTAATCAAATTATCTAGCTCTAGTTATATGCAATTATAAATTAATTAAAGATCAGTGTGTGTAAATATAGAATAAAGCTAACGTGAGTTTAAACTCATCAAATCCTTTGATGAGTTTAACTCCAAAACCTATCGAATCGGCTACAAACGATAAATCCGAGTTACTCAATAAATTCTTCATATCAAAAATCTCAAAGGATACAAATTTTTTTCTACTTTTAGGATTTTCTAACTATTTTTTTCGAATTTTTTAAGATAACTATAATAATAATAATAAAATAATGAATTTCTGCATATAAAAGTAGAGCATTTTAAAACAAATGAAACAAATAGTTAAATAATTCCAAAAATAAAAAAATAGTATTCTATAAAAATTTGATATGAAGAATTTATTAAGCAAATCAGATTTATCATTTCGATAGTTTTTTAAGTTAAACTCACTAACTGTCTATATATATATATTGTCATAAGTATCATTATGTTTAATATATTATTTATTTTGGATAATGTGAATAAGAGAGTGTAAAATATAATAATCATAAAATATTAGTTGAGATATTAATTTGAGTTTTACAATATTTAACTAGAATTAATTTGAGTCATTTTAATATATTTAATATATCATAAAATTTTATTGAATAAATATGAAAATTTTAATAAATTAAAAATTCTGCATTTGTTCATATCCTTTATAATTCTATCCCTGAACTAATTGAGTTAATATTTTTTAAAGTGAGCAGCTATTTTAGAGAATGAAGTAAATAAAATTTATGTGTAATATTATAACATACACCGTAACGGTAACATTGAGATTGGATTCATAAATAGAAATAATACATTCTACTATAACAGATAATATAGTATATAATATTGAGATTCGTACATAATATTTTTTTGGAGAGATTTTTGTCTACTCTAAGGGTAAGTGAAGTACTTGTAATAGAAAAAGAAAAAGTACGTGATATACTTCACCAATGCCAGCTGCTAATCCCCATCCAAAACCCTCGCTAAGAAAATGACAATTATGACATACTTCGCGACTCGCCACGTGTCTCTTCCAGGACTCGACACGGCCTCTCCCCTTCTCTCACCTCCTTCCATCCTAGTTTACATTTACACAGTCTACACCGCTACAACCACGTCCCGCCTGCGTTCTCTCTATCTTCAAAGCTTCTTCACCGATTCAGTTCTCTATCCCACTCCACGCTTCATATCTTCTAACAATGGGTACGTAACAGTATATATCCCCTTTCCGCACTTCCTTTTTTCTCTTTTCTTTGAGAATTACTAATGTTGTTCTGTACATAACTACATGTTTACTTTGCCGATGTAGAAGTTACTAATCTTGCTCTGTACTCAGGATTTTCCATATAACATTATTCCTGCTAATATACTGGTCCGAATATTTGTAACAATGGAGATACCGTACCAGTAGTTCATGCACTGACATGGATCCGATACTAATTCAATTGGGTCTGGAACTTTTTTGTTCTTTTTCAATTCCTTTGAGAGGATAGATACATTCTTAACAATAAGGGCTCCCATTAGCTTCGATATTTATTCATTTTTAAATGTCTCTTATTAGATTTGAACTTTCGTCTTTTCCGTAAAGAGATTAGACTTATCACTATTATTCTGTGGTTCAGGATAGCTACATTCTGACGTTAAATAATTAGTTCCCTTCAATAATGTAAATTTGAAACTTCTGCAGACCATATTATAAGATAAATCTTTCAAATTTATTGTACATACAGCTGATGGTGCATCTTTCAAGAACACATTACTGAGAAGCCTCCCAAATCCAGCAGGTGGCAGATATGGGGATTATTACAGTCTAGCTTCTCTTAATGACCCAAGAATAGGTTATAGTTTTATTTTACATTTACTCACAACGTAATTTGGATTATAGAAGCATCTATTGTTAATGATTTCATACTTGGTATATTTATACTCTAACTGGTCTATCATGATGCATCTTTCCGTCCAGTGGGATTTTCTTTAACTCACTGAACGAAGAACATTTGGAGAAGACATGTTTGGATAGTAGATGTAGATCAAATTTCATTTTTGTGCTATTACTCTCCATTGTTAAACTTAAACTCCATTTTAGTTCAGTGCTTATTGTACAGAGTTGACACAAAATGGCATATTACTTAATTAACTACTATGTTAAATAATTAACTACTATGTTGAGTCATACCTATACTTATTTTCGTAGATAAATTGCCTTTTTCGATCCTGGTCCTTCTGGAATCAGCTATCCGCAATTGTGATGGTTTCCAGATAACCAAGGAAGATGTAGAGAGGATCTTGGATTGGGGAAACACATCACCTAAACAAGTTGAGATACCATTCAAGCCAGCCCGTGTTCTTCTACAGGCATAGATCTCTCCTACTGTTGTCATTGTGATTTAATTTTCTTGTCGAGTAATTAATTTCTTTTTCTTACTTTTTTTGGGATAAAGGATTTCACTGGTGTGCCAGTATTTGTTGACCTTGCCAGTATGCGTGATGCTATGGCCAAGCTTGGTGGCGATCCTAACAAGATCAATCCGATGGTATATTAATTTTCTTCGATTGTTCGTTTTGTTATTCCTATTTCATTCTTAATAAACACACCAGATATTTTCAAAATTCAAATCACCCCTATGTTAATGTATTCATTTTTCTTTTACTTGCAAGATAGTAAATCCTGATAATTGCGAATCCGTTCTTTCCTCTTTTAGATCCCAGCAGATCTCGTTGTAGATCACTCAGTCCAAGCTGACGTGGTCAGATCAGAGAATGCAGTTCGAGCAAACATGGAACTCGAGTTTGAGAGGAACAAAGAGCCTCTTTGCTTATCTTAAATGGGCATCTGGTGCTTTCAGTAACCTTCTTGTTGTTCCACAAGGTTCCGGAATAGTCCACCAGGTACTATTGTATTTTCTTTCGTCTATTTTTGTTGTCTGTTAATATTTTGCTTACGTTCTTGTCAGGGGACCTTCTTTATTTGACATCTTTTGAAGCTTCATTCACTGAGCTAAAGTTTATCCTTATGGTGCCCTGATACTTCAAATTGTAAAATTACTAAGCATTTATCCACACCAAAATAGTTTGGGACTATTTTGCTGCTTAAAAATTATCATGGCATGCTTCTACTTGTCTTTTCAAAATCAGTTTTTGCAATCTTATTTCCAAGTTTTCTAATTTAGCTTTTTATAATTTGAAACAACCTTGGATATATAGCCTATAAATGTAAAATCTTCATGTTAATTTATCTTTTTTATCCAAACATGTGACAATTGGAATGGAGCATGATAATTCACCACTGTTACTAATTTCAGGTAAACTTGGAGTATCTCGGCAGAGTTGTTTTTAATCAAGATGGAGTCCTGTACCCTGATAGTGTTGTGGGAACTGATTCCCACACTACTATGATCAATGGATTGGGTATTGTGGGATGGGGTGTTGGAGGTATCGATGCAGAAGCTACATTGCTTGGTCAGGTAAGTTCTTGCATCTCTCAATCATTTGCATAGCTATATCGATCGTTTAACACCAAGGCTTAAATCTTCTAAACATACAGTGCTTGTTGCAACCTGGTTTTGGCGTGGATTTTTTCTTTCTCGTGTATTAAGTCTGCTTGTTTGAGGATCTAATCTTTTACTTGCACACGACGTGGCTTTGCATTTGAGCTCACTTAATTTGGTCGTACGGTGCAGCTTTATTTCTAGTGTTTTGCATAAACAACCTTGCATGGTGTTATGAACAAACCATGAGCATGGTGGTTTTAATATAAAAACACAAGGAATGCTTATTTTCTTTTCATTGTCTGGCATCTCTTACTAGATTACTTCTCTTAACAATTTCTATGGTGTTATATACAGCCCATGAGCATGGTGTTACCTGGCGTTGTTGGATTTAGGTTACACGGGAAGTTATGTGAAGGGGTTACAGCTACTGACCTAGTTCTGACAATTTCTCAACTGCTAAGGAAATATGGCGTTGTTGGCAAATTTGTAGAATTTTATGGTACATTTACTTTACAAAACACCATGGTTAGCATTTAATTTCCTTCAGTATGTACTTATAGCAGGCTTAAGTATGGATCTACCATTGTCAAATATGTACAGGTAGAGGTACGGGCCAGCTGGCACTTGCTGATAGAGCAACGATTGCAAATATGTCGCCTGAATATGGAGCTACAATGGGTTTCTTCCCAGTTGATCATGTTACCTTACAATATCTAAAAATGACGGGACGAAGCGATGAAAATGTTGGGCGTTATATTCTAGTTATGTACTTTCTGCTCTTGCAGGACCAATATAAATACTGTTCTTATGTTTTCTATTACATTGCCTAGGTGGAAATGATCGAGGCATATCTAAGAGGAAACAAGATGTTTGTTGATTATGATGAGGTAAGTTGTTGCTGAGCCATTTTTTGCTTTTGTATCATCTTGTAATGAGAACTACAAATGTAGCCTCTGTAAAAGAACTTTTAATTTATGCTTTAATACTTTTTTTGTATGTTTATATTTTTGTGATTGTGTGTGCATCTTCAGCCTGAAATAGAAAAAACATATTCATCATACTTGGAATTGGATCTTGCGGATGTGGAGCCATGCATTTCAGGTCCAAAAAGGTGATGCGGGCTGTATGAATTATGATTACGACCTATTCTCTCTGCATTAGTTCTAAATTGTTGTTACAATTATAAATTAATCTTTATCCATGTAATTTGTTCCAGACCACATGACCGGGTCCCCTTAAAAGATGTGAAAGCTGATTGGCAAGCCTGTCTTGACAATAGAGTAGGTTTCAAGGTAAAGCCTCGGAAATATGGGCAATGATTTGCACAAGATTTGTCTACAAATTAATCTATTTTGTTATGGAGGTTATCTGTGACTATCTGACTTCCAACTGTAATATTAGGCTATCCAATGTTTTAGCTTTTCTACAATCAGACGCTTGACCTCTTATTCCTCTTAAATGACCACCCCCCCCCCCAAACCCAAACAAAGGAAAAAAAAGAAACGAAAAGATCTGAAGTTTAGTTTAGAAAAAGATTGAACTGAACATTGAGAAGTTCTATGTCTGACATCTGAGGTGACATCTGAGGCAAGATGAGAGTTTCATTACTTTTTTAGTTTTTTTTGGCGATATGAAGATTCTTTTAGTTTGAGGAAATTTTAGTTTTATTATTATATTTTTTTTACTACTCACTAATCACTGGGATCCTGATTGAAATGTCGGACCGTAATTATCTCAGGGTTATGCTGTGCCGAAAGATCACCAAGGCAAAGTTATAAATTTCTCTTTCCATGGAAAACCAGCACAACTTAGACATGGCAGTGTTGTCATTGCTGCCATTACAAGTTGCACCAACACCTCAAACCCTACTGTTATGATTGCTGCTGGCCTTGTTGCAAAGAAAGCCTGTGAACTTGGTCTAGAGGTAGTCTTCTTCTACTTTTATCATTTTCTGAAGCTTCTGGATTAACTATCTCTTCACAGTTTATAATTTTCTACGTTCGGCCAGGTTATGCCATGGATTAAGACGAGCCTTGCACCGGGATCCAGAGTTGTGACCAAATATTTGCATAAGAGGTGAAGAAGATTTAAATTCTAAAGAAGATATTTTTTTCCTTACATAAAGTAACATGGAACGGCTGCTAGCTTAGCAGACCTTTTTTCATTTAGTAATACTTTCTCTTGCACATTATATCTTTCTTTGATCTAATAGAAAATTACTTGTAATTTGTTGTTTTTGCTCAATTCAACTTTGTTCAGTTTGCTATTCGTTGTGGCCATTTTAGGTGTCTGCCAGCAGCTACTTTGCAGACTGTTACCATTTGCTGGTGCATGAATTGGAATTGAATCCAATTAGTTGTTAGCATTCTTTTTTTTTTGTTCTCCAGTGGTTTGCAGAAGTACTTGGATCATTTGGGCTTCAACATTATCGGCTACGGCTGTACTACTTGCATCGGGAATTCAGGTGTCCTCGATCAGGCAGTTGCTGATGCAATTTCAGAGAATGGTAATTTAAGCTGCCTCTGATTTCTCCTGGATATGGATAAAATACTTGAGGATTATCGTGCGGGATTTAGATGCAATAGCTGCAAGCTTGTTTGGTTTTTAGTTACCTGAAGAGATATGTATTGCCTGGAGAATACTGGACATAATTCAAACACTTGATTCCTTCCTTTTCCTCTTATACCCTCAAGGATCATATATTAATATCATACATATTTAACAAGAATTGGCTATTTTCCTTTTCCTCGACAGGTATTGTTGCTGTGGCAGTACTTTCTGGTAACCGTAACTTCGAGGGACGGATTCACCCATTGACACGAGCCAATTATCTAGCTTCCCCTCCCTTGGTGGTTGTATTTTCTATTGCTGGAACCGTATGTACTATCCTCTTTCAAAATATGAAGTTCTTAGGATTGTAGGATTGTTAATACTAATTAAGGACTTCTGATGCCTGCCTCTCAGATTCAAAATTACTTTTGGGGTTTATTATTTCTTTATTTGTCTGTTTTTTCAATTTGATGTTATGTGCACAAGTTCAGCATTTGAGGATTATATCTTGCATTATCTCTTAATCTAAGTTTTCTTTTTTAAAATATTATAAACAATTGCAGGTTGACATTGATTTTGAGATGGAACCAATAGGTAAAGGAAGAAATGGGGAAAGTATATACTTCAAGGATATATGGCCCTCAAGTGATGAAATTTCCGAGGTAAAATAAGATATTTCTGTTATGATCATAATAAGACAATGAAATACATCTGTTGCCAGTCCAACTTTCTAAAACAAAAGGTTGGTTTATATTTTATCAAAAGAACAGAATAAAATTAACATCAAAGAAAATTCATGTTACTTGTTTACAATAATCTCTTTACAGTTCTAAAAGTCTCATGTTATCACCATAACTTGATATCATGTCATTACTGTAAGTTGTTTTGTAAGTAGTTTAAGTGTATCACTGCTAGTTAAAATGTTAACATCAGGTTGTCCAATCAAATGTGCTGGCCGACATGTTCAAGAGTACATACGATGCCATAACGCATGGCAACCCAACATGGAACAAGCTTTCAGTCCCTTCCTCAAGCTCCTACTCATGGGACCCGGACTCCACTTACATTCGCAAGCCTCCGTACTTTGAAGACATGACGATGATCCCACCTGGGCCCCATAACATAGAAAATGCCTATTGTTTACTAAACTTTGGAGACAGCGTCACAACTGATCACATTTCTCCTTCTGGAAGCATACATAGAGATAGCCCTGCCGCTAAGTACTTGACAGAACGAGGGGTCAAACCAAGGGAATTTAATTCTTACGGGAGTAGAAGAGGCAACCATGAGGTGATGATGAGGGGCACTTTTGCTAATATTCGGATTGTAAACAAGCTTCTCAAAGGCGAGGTGGGGCCTAAGACAATTCACATCCCGAGTGGGGAGAAGTTGTATGTTTTTGAAGCAGCTATGGTTAGTTTCATAATATTATTTTGGATTCATTCCCTCATCATAACAATGTTGTCTTCTTTATCAGTTTGATATTTTAAAACAACTAGTTGATTAGTAAATAATTTAACAACAATTTTGTTTCCACAAGTTATGGGAACTATTGGAAAGCTTGACATAATAAATGATCTTTTTTATTTATTTCCTTATCTTTTGTTTTTGGGAGCTTGTATAACAGCTGATTAGTCAATTTGTCGTTATGATAGAGGTACATGGCTGATGGACATGACACCATAATTTTGGCTGGGGAAGAATATGGGACCGGGAGCTCTAGGGACTTGGATGCCAAAGGCACAAGCCTACTGGTACGCTAATCATATCGTAATTTGAACACTGTTACTAGAGCTGGTAATTTCTGATGTGCCCCGAACTGCAATGCTGAGCTAATATGTTATTGGGTTGGGTCTGATCCAGTCTGGTCCATTTTTACCGTAATGCTGAACTAATCATATCGTAATTTGGTAAACTAATGGGCCAGATCACTAGTCTGGTCCATTTTTACCAGTATGTGTATTTCTTGTTCTTAACTAGGGTTTGAATGCATGCTGAAATGAGAAAGAAAGAGTTTCAAGACCCAACCAAAAAACAAGAAAGAAGAAGTCTATCCTACTGTCGCCACAAACTATTTTACATAAAGCAAGTTTCTAGAATCAAATTTCCTTCTTGCAATACTATTTGACCTTTTTGCCCCTTTGATATTGATGATTTTCGTTTCCTTTTTCATTGTTTTTTTCCCAGGGAGTGAAGGCTGTAATTGCAAAGAGTTTTGAGAGGATACACAGGAGCAACCTAGTAGGTATGGGAGTGATTCCTCTTTGCTTCAAGTCTGGTGAAGATGCCGAGTCTCTTGGTTTAACTGGTCACGAGCAGTACACAATTCACCTACCAAACAAAATAACTGAGATAAAACCCGGCCAGGATGTCGCCGTAGCCTCAAGTACAGGGAAGTCATTTACATGCAAACTTCGCTTCGACACTGAGGTGATATGCAATTCTTACTCTGCATATTAATTGGGTAACTTGTCATTTTTTGTACCAGAAATGGAAATGCTACTCCTGCCATTTGTACCAAAATTTACAATCTCAAGTTGTCAATTGACCCTTATATCATGAACTGGGGACAGAGAAGAGTAAAATAAGGGGAAAAAACTTAAAATGAGCTTTATATCAGATAACTTGATTATATTGTACTTAGAGACAAAATATATCTTGGGTTCAATCCAACCATTAACTCCAAATCTCCAATTGTCTTCAAATTTGACCAAACAACGGTGCATGATGAAAGTTCATTTCTGGTTAGCATTTAGAGAGAGAGAGAACTACCAGTTTCTCTGTTTACATAAACCATGTTTTCTTTGGATTTTGCAGGTAGAATTAGCTTATTTTGACCATGGAGGTATCCTTCCATATGTCATTAGGAAGCTGATAAGATCTCAAGATTAGAAATTTACAATCCTCACGAATGATGAAGATCTTGGTTTTACTTGAAAACCCAGTTTCCTTTTTTGTTGTTATGGATGTCTTGTATATATATTTGCGCATAGTTTTTGTTTCAATAAATACTAGAAATGATAAATTTTACTAAATGCTAAAAATATCTTAAAATATCTTAAGCATAGAGTAACATTGTAGATCAAGATCACAATATATATATTTGAAATCTTTGTATATTTTATTTGTAGTCCAGTAAAAAGTCCTGTATCTTGATTTCACTAAAGCATAAAGATTATAAATCTTTTGTATACTTATTTGTATTAATGAATTTTAGAATACATAATGGAAGTTGCTGTCTTAAGTGCAACTAGTGATTATATCTACATAGGTAGGGTTTTCTCAATGAAGTGCGTCTATAATGATTTATTAAATATTATGATAAATATGAAAGTTCAAGTAGGGATGCTTATCCGTTGATATCCACAGAGAAAAGCAAGAATCAACTTTTCTTTTGTCTGAACTGTTAATCTCACTGTACGGACAAGATTTGTGTATTTATTTATATTATCATACGTACAGTATGATCTTTATTTTGTGATAAAATAATAGACATGGTGTCAGGACTCAGAACGTCGCTAGAGGTTAAAAAAGGAAAATCTGAAACTTTAATTTAGACATTTCATCAAGCACCTATTAAACAATGGAGTAAAGCAAAATAAATATGCGATGCTTTCTTCAAGTATATCATAGAACGAAAAGGAAAAAAAAATTATTCAGTCCCAAAAGGAAAATTAAATTATTTCTTCACGATATTGGAATAAAACTTTAATAAAGTTAAAAAAAAAGTTAAAACTGAATGCGACCAAATCATGAAGTTGAATTCAAACAAGTTGAAACTTCATTTTAATTCAAACGAAAATTCAAATAGTTAATACTAATTCAGCAAACTTCTATAAATTAAACTTTCCCCTTTTCTTCTTTTTCATTCAATCCTCCTAAATTGAACTACATAAAACAAGTGTTAAATGAAAAATGTTGCTCTTTTCTTTCTAAAAGATAATACAGAATAATGAAGATGGAGTTGAAGAGAAATAATAGAGAAGATTATTAAAATAAGGGCACAGTAGTATGATTTAGTGAGATGTTTATGCAAAAATAAATGACTCCTAGATTTCTTTAATCTCAGTGATGTAATGATCATCTATGGTATTTAAATTGTAGCCAGGTTTAGTTGCCGGTATCATAACCACCATACCATACATTCTTGCTACAAAAATTAGGACCCCAACATGTTTCTGTAAGACTAGGTTAGATTCCAAAATAGAGGTCACAAACACAACAAACCAGTATATATAAATACGATTATCTCAACACACTTAACCAAAATACCATGATGAAGAACATAACACCAAATAATATTCTACTAAAAATAGTACAACACCACTCGGCTCAAGTTTCTCCCTTTATCCCCAAACTATTTTTTTTAAACTAGGGAGGGAAGGTCATTACTCTCAAACGGCATATTTCTGGGTCCAAGCCCTGGCCGTCTCCTCGTAGCGAGACCGCTGGTTTTTGTAAATATGTGCTATCTCGGGCACAAGCGGGTCATCTGGGTTGGGGTCAGTGAGAAGAGAGCAAATTGAGAGTAGTACTTTTGATATGGTAAGAGCGGGGCTCCACTGATCCTTTAATATATCGAGGCAGATGCTACCGTTTGAATTGATATTTGGGTGGTAAACCTGGAAAGAATAAGAGAGGTTAATAATGAGGTGATGTACCGCAACTACCATACTACAAACACTTTTTGCTATAATTATGCTTACAGGATGGATGATAATGTTTTGCTTTGCTAAGCTAAACCTTAATTGGATTCCTTGCTTTTCTCATGCAAAATCAATAATTTCCCATTCAAGTAACTTTCCACTAGTTATGTCTAAGTCTAGCTAATTGGTAGGCCTACTTCATCATGGTGGCATTACATTAAAAATAATTTAGAATTAAGAAAATATTGTTCTAAGAAAACACCGAATTCAATGTACTTCTTTAAATCACATTCCTTGCAAATTCAAAGTAAATCATATATTTGCTTTGTGCAACAAACGAGGTAAGGCGAGAACATATTACAGTTTTATGTCAACATAATTTATACAAATGTATCCTTACCTTTGTAATTCACCAATGGTCCCAAATCAGAATCCCAATTCGAAAGCTTGAGCATCACTTAATTATCTAAAGTGGCTGAAGTACACCATCCTTTCTTTTTTTGTTTAATATAATTATCTGTAATTACTTTTTGTGTGTTCATGATCATGTGTTATTTTCTCTATTCCTGGACATTTCTATTGCTCTGAACTTAGAAATATAAATGGAAAATTGGACATGATTAAAGTACAACCCTTGCTGTTGCAAAATTTTAGAACCACCCAAAAAGATGCATTATTTACACTGCTACAAGGAAGATTAATCATGACACTGTTATTTTGTTACACTACCCAGATTGGAGATCAAGGTCAATAACCAACAATAATAAATTTAGGAGAAATTAAAATATCTAAAAATGTAATGGAAGCACTCATCTCACCTTAGTTACACTACCCAGATTGGAGATCAAGGTCAATAACCAACAATAATAAATTTAGGAGAAATTAAAATATCTAAAAAAGTAATGGAAGCACTCATCTCACCTTAGTCTGGAAGTTGACTTTAGGAGGCTTGAAAGGATAATCAGGAGGGAAATGAATCATAACAAAGAAGACGCCACCGGAATAAGGACTGTCAGGTGGACCCATGATGGTGGCTTGCCAGTGGAACAGATCCTCCCCAACCGGCCCCGCGCTGCACGAGGTCGGTGGGTCCCTCTGTAGGTCCTGGAGCTCCTTTTGAATTCTCTTGCTCGCCATAAGGTCTTCTGAAATTATTCACAGAATCAGAAAATCAGCAATTTGAAAAAGATAAATCCCAAGGGTTTGATCTAATTCAAATCATACGGACAGTCTCAATTGATGTTTAGGTCTCGAAATAAAAGGCAAATAAGTAACAGATTAATAAACCATGATCAAGTGCAATAACAAGAACAGGTGGAATCCAGTACTAGCATGAGCTGATCAAGGAATGACCTCGCAAAATTATCAATTTAACTCATCTTTTTTTTATTTTTTCCCTAATTAAGATCACTGAAATATCAGCAGTGTGTACAAATTAGAAATGAACTTCAGTAAAATCGCCAAGGCTTAGTTCTTGCAAAATATGTTTGAATTCAACACATCGAAATGAGACTACGAGTAGCAATAATAGATCAAGCAAAGCACTTATCTAACTACTGGTTTAAACTTTCAAATATAGCAAAAAAATATACACGAAACAAACAAATCGATCCTTCCTAACTGGAATCTTTCCGGAACTTACGATTTTTCTAAAGGCTGGCTGTATCTTTCGCCACTCCACTCGTCGATTCGTGCAAACCCTAACCTAAACGTCGAGGCTTTTAGAGAGAGAAAGAGAGATGGGCTAGAACTTCCTTTTTCAAGAGAGAGAGAAATTTGCTGATATAAACATAATTTAAATGGAACGGGTGAAGACACCTAAAAAAGTGTTTTTTATCTCAATATCTCATCCGAGTGGGGAAGCTAGTAAAATCTAAAATTATTGGCACGATTATTAAAGTGTGAGCTATTTTTGTGCGAATTTGATACATCCAATAGTTGTCATTTTTTTCAAAAGATTAAATTTTGATCGAATGAGCGTTGGAATCCTCTACTTCTAATTTAAACAGAGACTTGATCGGGCATCGTGCGTAATCGATAATCTAGTGGATTAGAGTTTTAAAATCGTGCGTGCCATACCGTAGTACAGCACGGCATGGTACAAGAGGTTGGTTTTTTATTTTGCGTGCATGCCGTGTCAAAAATGGAGGGAGGGCGGCACGGTACGGTTAATTACAACGTGCTATACGTGTCATGTCGATTCGACATGCTGTGTCAAACGTAACGTGTGTTAATCGTATCGTATCGAGTTGACACGCCGTGCTACGCTTGCCTTAACCGTGCTAAATGTATTTAGTGGGGAAAAAAATTGAAAAAATCAGAAAAAGTTGTAAAAAATCAGAAAAATCTTAAAAAATATAAAAAAAATTCAAAAATTTTAAATTTATTTGCTGCTAAAAAAATTAAACAAACAATTGAAAAAAATAATATTTTTGTAAAAATTGTAAAAAAATTTTAAAAATTCGAAAATTTTTTTTTACAAAATCCCAAATAAATTACAAAATTAATCGTCTGATCAATATCTAACGGCCCATAATTCGTGCATATTATACTTATCCATGCTAACTGTGCTAAATATTCCTACCCGTATCTATTTGTGCCTACCCGTGCCTATCCATACCGTGTCTAGCCGTACTTAACTATGCCTATCCGTGCTAAACATACCTACCAATGCCTACGCCTATTCCCATACCGTGTCATATCTACAGTGACGAAAACCGGATATAACATAGATAATGACACGATATATGACACGCATAATACATTATGTATTGATACGTCATATCATATCGTATCGTCTCTAACTGTTACGTATCGTATCGTATCTTGACAAGGCAGATGGTTTTCAATTCCCTCAGTGGAGTGACCAAATTAAATGTACTCAGGTACCTGCCTTAAATGCACCAGGAACATTTCTCTCTGAAATGTGGGATCCACCAACAAGCTAGATTTGTTGAGCCGACTGACCGACTGGTCCATATCCGTACGATATGAACGCGTGGCAGCTGATGAATAGACGACGCCAGCTGTCTCCACAAAATTCGATCCGTACAGCTTTTGCTTTATTTGATTACTAAAAACCAATCCGGGTTTTCTGATGCACATAACTGGATCTTATTGTGTGGTACCCACTGGCACGTGGACCCCAAAGGGATAGAAAAGGCTGCATTCTGTTATCAATACTGAAAATTTACTGTTGTATGTAACAAAGAATCCGAACTAAGTATATTTTAATAGAGAACACAAATTTGATCAGCACCTCCGATCGGAACCGTCCTAAGCCGACATAAAGAAAACCATTTTCAAATTTAATATAATGAAAAAAAATGTTTTTAAAGAGATATTTTGAACAATGGGTAACTATTAGAAAGATTTTTTTTAAGATAAAAATTAAAATTTAATTTATTTAATTTTAAATATTCATAAAAAACCTTTTATTGAAATTTAGGGTTTTGAATATATTACTTTTTATACGAAAAATATTATCTTTAGATCAAATTATTTTGTTTTCTCAATCTCGGATTAATTAGTGTGTGAAGTAATTAACTTACTGCATGACACCATATAAAGAATTAAGATTGCCTCTGGTTGCTGGCACTGATAGTTAATGTCCTCTTATCTTTTTAAAATTATATAAAACATTAAATGTACAAAATGCTATAATTTTTCAAAAGAAAAGATAGAATTTTAGATAGGATGACAGGAATCCAATATCCTTATCCGCTTTTAAAAAATTGCATGTTGATTCAATCTTTTGTGAATGACACGTCAAAATTACATGTCAAAATATAACTTTCCACTAGCTATTTTACAAGCATTTTCATCCATGCAATTTGAGAAAAATAAATGAAAATTTCTCCCACATGGACAACTTTGGCAACTACTCATCAATTTATTTCAAGTTTTAAGAACCAATTTTTGATCTAATGGTAAAATACAATGTTTTCTTTATAAAATATTACAGATTCAAAGTTCGAATAGAGATTCTTTATAGACATTTAAATTTGAATATCTTGACTTTTATCTTTATCTCAAAAAAATTATTTCAAGTTTCATATCATCCATATCCCTACAATGCATTCTAATTTTCAATTGATAACACATTTATTTTTTCTTGCTTTTTACATCGTTGTAATTATATTTTCTTTTTGCAATTTTGAAATTGACACTTACAAGTTACAAATAATATTGCAATCTTGAAATTGACACTTTTAGCAAGATTTTGAATTTAGTAATATTATAAAATTAATATGTGCTCTATATCCTGAAATTGAATTTATAATTCTCATGTCAATACTTATAATTTCTTTTTGCAAAATGAGATGGAGATACTTTAACTTCGCATAATTCATAATGTTCAAAAATCAACATTGCTTTTTTTAGTGAACCTTTCTTTTATTTATCCTAAGGCACGCCTAAGCATAATTTCTTTTATGATGCTTAAATGCAACCTAGGTTGAAGTCCGTCATCATCATCAATTATTATTATTATTATTATTATTATTATTATTGAAAGTGATAATTGTACTTCTTATTTGTATTTAAAATATTTGAAGCTAAGAGGCGCAGAATTTAGGATGTATAATTTAAATTTTGAAATATATATTTTTAAAAAATATTTATATTAAATATTAGATACATAATTTAAAATATAAAAATAATTTCTCTATTATTACTATAAATAATAAATAAGATTGGACATAGATGAAAATCAGTTTTTAATTCAGTTTCAAAAATAATGCTCTTTATATTATGAAATATTATAACTTCAAAATTCAAATAAAAAATTCTTTATAAAAATTTAAGTTTTTTATCCCCATTTTTATTTAAAAAAAATTGGGCACAGATGCATAAAAGCTCCTAGTTGACCCCTTTCAGCCTTGAGGACTTGGCAGTTGCTTGCTTAAATGCAACGCTAATAGAAAAAAAAGGTGATGCTGTCTTTTACCTTTGGAAGAAAATATATATTCTGCTTACATACTTTATACTTACGTCGGCAGCATTATTAACTTAGAAATTTATTGGATCCTATATGAACTAGTTAGGATAATATTGATCAGAGTATTTCCTCATAACTATGAAATCAGACATGAAAATATTGGAGATTTGTGCAGAATCGTATTCTCTCCGGATTATCTAATCGTATTAAAATTTATGTAAAATAAATTTTAAAAAATATTTATAATTTATTTATTCATATATTCTTGACAAACTTAAACTAAAAAAAAGAAAAACAAAAAAATTGTAATAATTTTTTTGAAAAATTTCTTTTAATCAAGGTAAATGAAAAATAATATAAGGTCATAAATCAATTAAGGCGGGGAAAAAGTTGTGCAACCAATAACATAAAATCCTTCAAGGTACAATTAATTAAGCCTTTTTTTGTTTTTCCATCAAACTTGATTTCAACCCCTAAATCAAAAACCTATACACACACACACCCAAACACCACCATCAAACCAACATGACCCAAAATATACAAAACCCATAACCCCATAATCACCCAAAACAGACCCAAATTAACACATCTCATGTTCTCATCATTCAACCAAAGAATTTGGGATCATATCCATTGCTAGAGGTGGCAAGGATGTAGTATGCCACAACATGTCCAATGGATCCCCATGCCAACACATCCACAATGTTGAACCCGACCGGATCATTCGACTTAAGAAGACCGACGTACTCCTTGGCGCGTACGTCACCGGCCTCGAAATGGGTCTTGCCGTTCTGCTCCGGCAAGCCTTGTTTCGCGACATTCTCCCTTTGGAAGTTGAAAAACACGAAGCGGCCCAAGAAGAGCGAGAGGCCCGTGCTGAGGCTGATGACCAGCGGCGCACTCAGCTCAGCACGGATCGCGCTCGATCGCCTGGATGCGGTCCGAATGGGTCGGACCGAGAACGAGTGCAACTTGGCCGGCACACGGCGGAAGGAAATTGAAGGGGTGTTGACAGATTGCGCCGAGAGGAAAGTTGATGTGGCCATGTTGGATTGTGTTTTGGAGATGTTTAGTTTTGTGGGTTGAGATGGGAGAATTGGAGAGGCAAGGGATGATATGAGGGGAAGGGTTTAATTTACTACATGTTAGTGTAGTTAGGGAAAGAAGTGGAGGTGAGGGATTTGGATTGTAGGGAAGATGTTTGTGTGGAATAGGAGAGGAGATTAGGATTTGGGGAGGTGAGGTGGGATGGAATTATTGGTTTATCTCAGGATAAGAAATCTGCTCCACAAAAAGAAAAAGTTTTGTGATCAGATAAATGTCATGTCACTGTATTATAAGTTGAGCTTTTTGAGTGAGTACTTCTGGAAGAATGGATTGATACATAAATTAACTGGATTAAACCACATTCTTTTAATCTTTTTTTAATTTTTCTTAACATACATGTTATACATTTGGGATGACAATCATTGAAAATTCTGAATGAAAACATCTGAAACGTGATCATATGTTACGAGTTAGAGTAATTATATTTGGATGTCATAATTTTTTTATAATATACTTTTTGCCAAGTTCTCCTTTGGTCTTCCATGCATGTCAGATGCTGTAGTAGACTAAATTATTTTTTTTTCCTTTGAAGAAGTATATGATGCCTGTGAGTAGAATCTATAGGTCTTGTTTTCCGTGCAAGGAAATATAAGCCGAAATTATTTGCCTGAAAGAGTTATCATATTGGGCTGACCTGATCTAGAGGAGCTCTTTGAATTTCATTCTATTTCTATTGGGCTTCCTTTAGTGATACAGAAGCCCATTTATTTCTTTTTTTGGGACTTAAACCTAAGCTAGGTTAACCCAAGTTCTACATGTAATCACTGGAACAAACTGTGTGAAGCCTGAACCGAACCCTCCTGGACTTTACACACTCTCTATAGTATTACAGGTGAAGCAGACATAATTTGAACATTCATTATTCGATATGAATTTTGATATTATCATCTCTGTTAAATATCTCTCGTTAATAGCATCCAGCGATTCGGATTGGTTGAATTATCCCCTCCATATGTAGAGTAATACAGAGGAGCCGGACTCACCTTCCAGTCTCTCCTTGCTGCCATATCGACCTGTGCAAATTATATCATTTTTATTATATTCATAATCATGTTTTTGTTATTTTATGTTTGTAATAAAAATTGAGACAGATAATGTGAGATATGAGAAATATACATGACATAGAATTACATGTGACGGAAAGGCATAAAAAGGTACTAGATATAATTTTTAGTTCATGGATAATATGGAAAAACATTACAAATTACATAAAATGTTGACATTAATTTTTCCTTCAATCCCCTTGACATGCAACCAAAGATACAGAAACTACTAATGCTGCATTTGTTCTCCTTAATTCCTTCCCCAGTTGGGGAACTAAGTCTAACTGTGCTGCAACAAAGAATAAAAATAATTATTACTTATGTTGTTGTGTATATTTCTATTTAACAATTACATATTACCACATACTCGATAAACCTTCACATGTTGTTGCGGTGAAAACAGTCTTTTTCAGAATTTCCTGCCTGTAGACTGGTAGACTAAATTTATATTACCTTGTTACCATAACAAGAAGTGAACATATATTTGAAGAAAATTGACTTAATTAGTGATAGCTGCAAAGTAGTAGCATTTTTTACTTGTTTGGTATATGCATATTAAAAAAAAATCCGATTTATTGACATAGCACAAGAAGAAACACATTATATATAAAATGTATTTTTATACAATTTTATATCAGTTAAAATGTATTTATATACCGTTTTATATCAGTTGGTGTTTGCCTCAGTGAATGGTAAGGCTAATACAAAGCAGTGCATATATACAAAGATGTGCTCTAGGTAACATTAGCACCATGCATGAAGGTATTTTCCTTGCCAAAAATAAAAAAAATTTGAAACCCCCTCCCCCCACCACCCCACCACCCCAAAAAAAGCCCCTCTATATAAGCTTCTTTTTTTTTTTCAACAATTAATAAAACAAAAGCCTCAATTATTTTATCTATATAACACTCTCAAGCATCCAGCCATGCATGCATGTCGCCTCTTCCATATTAATATTCCTCTGTATAAAGAAAAATAAATACTACTTTAATTATTATTTTGATTATGGAAGGGCAGTTTTTTCTTTCGTGAATTCTGTTGAGAGTTATTATATGTGTTAGTGTTTTTGAGATTTTCTAGGGGCATATGGATAAATAGGTTATTATGAAATAGTCTAGGGTGTAACTTGTAAGAGTGTGTAGTGAGGTTCTATAAGGATCCACAATCATTAATCAAAAGAGTAACCTGTTTTTTCAGAATTAATAAATTCCATAATTTGCTCTACACTGGCTGTTGAACTCCATGGTCCCAAATGTTGTTTCATCGGTGGACGGCATTAGAAAGGTAGAGGATGTCTGAGCAATGCTGAAAAGGACCTATGCTGGGGCTAAGAATCACATGCGGGTGTTTCAGATCCAACGTGACATAGAGGCGGTGGTGCAGGGTGACGGATCTATTCAAGAGTACTCCATGGAGCTAGAGCAGTTGTGGCAAGATCTTGATCACTTCTCATCGATGTCGAGCTGTAGTGATCAGGGATGCAAGAGCAGGGAGTTCAACTCATAGATGAGGACGATGCAGTTCTTGGCTCACCTGAACCCGACCTTTGATCAGAGGAGATCGGCCCTTCTAGTCCAAGCGAAGATTCCTACACTAGATGAGGCAGTCTCTACGATGATACAGGATGAGACTCGCATGAGACTACACTCAGAGTTCGGTGGTCCTCCAGGTGCTCAATCAACGTTGGCTACTTTGAGCTCAAGTATGACAAGTGCACGGGGGGAGACTCGCAGGTGTTACAACTATGGGGAAGTGGGTTACCTGAGCAAGGTGTATCCTAAGCCACCTAGGGAGAGAGAGACGGGTGGGAGAGGGCAACCTGGAGGTCATGGTCATAGTCGTGGAGGCCGTAGAGGAGGTAGAGGTGGGGGTTACCGGGCACATTTGATGGTAGAGGTGGGGGATACCTGACACATCTGATGGTAGGCCCACATATTGAGGAGGAGACAAGCTTCACCGAAGAGGATCACGAGTTGTTCGAGATGCTCAAGAGAAAGCAGAGAATGGCAAGAGACGGGGGAGAAAAGGTCATGACAGATGAGACATCTGCGTCTGACCTTAGGGATAACTTTGCTACCTTTGTTCATTCCGTTACAAGTATTGCACACTTTGCCAAAGGTATTACACATGCTCTTGCCTCTGTACCACCCACGAGATCACTTGATTGGATCATAGATTCTGGTGCACCTAGACATGTGACAGGGGCATCTAGTGGGTTCACTTCTTACACTCACTTGACACCTCCAGAAAGCATTCAGACGACCGATGGCACGGAACAACCCGTGGTTGGTGAGGGTATTGTTAAATGTACCAATTTAGTGACTTTGTCCAATGTACTGCATGCTCTTTCATTCCCAATAAATCTTTTGTCTATTAGTGCTATTATCTTTAAACTAAACTATGTTATTTCCTTTGATATTATTAAGGTGATTTTCACGGAGAAGAAGACGGGTCGGAGACTTGGGACTGACACGTGGCATAAAAGGGTATGGTACATGGACATAAGGGAGTTAGATTCAATACTGACATCTGTGATGGAGAGGGCTGGAGTAGGAGGTTCTGGGATGACTGTAGAGGAGGTGTTTCTATGACATCATCGACGTATGGGTCATCTTTCTTTTTCTGTTTTGAGTATGTTATACCCTTCATTGTATGAAAGGGCAAACAAAGGAGAGTTAGTTTGTGATGCGTATGAGTTAGAAAAGCATACCAAAAACTCTTATCATAGCTCTGGTAATAAGAGTTTTAGGGTTTTTGATCTAATTCACTTTGATGTATGGGGGCCTTGTCTGGCAAATACAATCAATGGTTATAGATATTTTGTGATTTTTATTGATTGTTTTTCTCGTGTTACTTGGTTGTATTCGATGAAAAGCAAAAGTGATGTATTTGGGGAGTACACTAACAAGATGTTTGGGGAGTACTTATTTGCACAAGGGATACAACATCAAACTTGCCCATATACATTGGCACAGAATTGGGTAGTAGAACGAAAGAATAAACACTTATTAGATGTTGCCCGGTGCATGATGATCTCAATGAATGTCCCAAACTACCTGTGAGGGCAAGCAGTCTTAACAGCTACTAACCTGATCAACAGGATGCCATCGAGGATACTGGATTGGAAGTCCAACTGTGAAATGTTGAAGGGTGATAATAAAGAAGTTCTCCCCTTTAAAGTGTTTAGTTGTGTGTGCTCTGTGAGAGACAACAGATCAACAGTGGGAAAGCTAGATCTTAGGACAATCAAGGGTGTCTTTGTAGGCTACTCTGCCACTCAGAATGTGTATGTGTATTGGAGCTCAGGAGAAAGACGATTGTTTGTGAGTATGGATGTGACTTTTCGTGAGTCTGAGCGGTACTATCCCTCCATAGTAGCCTCGCATTTTGGTGACTCGTCGGATAGTGGGAAAATCGTGTGAGAAGGGGAGAGAAACGAAGAAGAAAGGCCAATTCAGTTAGAGAAGATGATATCAGGTCCGATTGTGAGAGAAGAAGTGGTTGAAGATAAAGTGAAAGAAGTAGGGGTGACAAGAGAAGGAGGGGGAGAGAATCAGGCTCAGGGGGAGCTGAGAGTATATCAAAGAAGAAGAAAGGTGAATATACCTATGTCGACAGTATCACTCATGCTAAGTCCCTTATCCCGATCTTCTCCAACTCCTGAGACATCTGCACCACCCACCATAGACTCAGGTGATATGATTTCTCTTTCTTCCAATCCTGTATCATTAAGGAGGACTACTCGCAGCAATGCCAGCAATCCTCCTGATCGGTTCAGATTTTCACATAATATCGATCATGTTGGTTATTCTAACATCTCATTTACATTCGGAGCATTCATTGTATCATTGAACATTGTCTATATTCCCAAGTATTGACATGTAGCAAAAAGAGACTCAAAGTGAAAGGCAACCATGCATGAGGAACTAAGGGTTCTTGACAAAAACCACACATAGGAGTTAGTACCACTACCATCCGAAAAAAAACAGTGGGATGCAAGTGGATTTTCACTGTGAAGCATAATTCAAACGGGCAGGTTGAGTGCTACAAGGCACGCTTAGTGGCAAAAGGGTATAGTAAGACCTATGACATCGACTATGATAAGACTTTTGCACCTGTAGCGAAGATGAGCACCGTTCGGACATTAATCTCATTGGCAATGAATGGTGGGTGGAAACTACACCAACTGGATGTGAATAATGCATTCCTTCATGGAGATCTAGTGGAGGAGGTATACATGGATATACCACCAGAATTTAGCACAAACAAGACAATGGGTAAGGTTTGCAGGTTGAAGAAGTCTCTCTATGGGCTAAAGTAGTCTCCTCGAGCTTGGTTCGATAGATTCCGTAGAGCTATGGTAGGTATGGGATACCAACATATCAATGCTGACCATACTGTATTCTTTCAACGAAATGGGGGTCATATTACCATACTTATAGTCTATGTCGATGATATGATCGTCATAGGGGATAATGAGAGGGAGATTGCCCAACACAAGGTAAAATTAGGTAAAGAGTTTGAGGTCAAGGATCTTAGTATGCTTCAGTATTTCCTTGGGATCGAGATATCTCGAGGATCGGATGGGATTGTTCTCTCCCAAAGGAAGTACACATTTGATCTTCTTACAGAAACAGGAATGTCAAGGTACAAACCTGCGGTTACACTGATCGACCAAAGGCTCAAACTAAATGTAGAGGCCAGAGATTGGTAGGTAGATTGATCTACCTGAGTTATACTCCTCCCGATATCTCCTTTGCGGTGAGTGTGGTCAGTTGCTACATGCATGACTCATGAAAAGATCACATGAACGCACTATATCAAATCCTAAGGTATTTGAAGAAGGCTTTTGGAAAATAGTTGATTTTCAGGAAAAATAGCCATATGAGTATTGAGGCCTACTATGACTCTGATTGGGCCAGCTGTACAGATGATAGGAATCCACCTCAGGATATTGTATCTTTGTAGGAGGCAACTTAGTCTCATGAAAGAGCAAGAAACAACCCTTGGTGGCAAGATCAACAATAGAAGCAGAGTACAGAGTCATGGGTTTGGGGGTCGCAGAGTTAATGTGGCTAAAATGTATGTTGGTGGAGTTGAGGCTAGATCAAGGGGCCAGAATGAAGTTGTGGTGCGATAACAAGTCGGCCATAAATATCGCTAACAATCCAGTGCAGCATGATAGAACATCAGACTCCTGGAACTAGGTTATGTTTCAATCAAAGACCAAGCAGCAGATTGTCGGACGAAATGGCTCAATTCGTTGGACTTAACTAGAGGATGTGACAAGATGAGCTTAGTGAATATCTATCGTCTATCTTGAGGGGGAGTGTTAAGAGTTATTTATATGTGTTAGTGTTTTTGGGATTTTCTAGAGGCATATGGGTAAATAGGTCATTATGGAATAGTCTAAGGTGTAACTTGTAAGAGTGTGTAGTGAGATTCTATAAGGATCTACAATCATTAATCAAAAGAGTAACCTATTTTTCCAGAATCAATAAATTCCATAATTTCATGACAGTTTTAAAGCAATATTAGAGAGAAGTCAAATGAGAATTAATTCTAAACAAACCGTCATCTTCTTGTTTGGTATCCTGAAAATGAAATAGATGCCCTTTTTGTTTGTGGGGCATGAGGATGATTGCTCTCATGTTCATCTTCAAGTTGCCTGAAATTGAGTAATAAAGAATCAAATTTGGTCTTTATACAAACAAGAAAAAAAGTTGTGTGCTTGTTGTGAACATAGATGTAATTTAAATTGTGAAACAACTTTTGTTTAAAAAGAAATAAAAACAAAGCATACTAAAAGAACATAGAGAGCAAAAATGTAACTGTATGCACAAATGAGATAGAAAGTTGAATGCATAGGCACCTCCGTGCTGAGAAGCTCTCTTCCACTTTTCGCTTGCCTTTATCAGGCCAGTGTCCTGAGCTTTCTGCAATATCTCTTCTATGTTGAGGCTGGGGAGTTGCACGAACAGGTAGCAGTGGTGTTTCCTGAGCAGGAAATGCCGGGAGTGTACTCAATACTGCTACGGGCAGTTGCGTATCTGGTGGTACCATTTCTGATCCAAATACCCTGAAGCTCACACGTCTTTCTTGAAGTGCGTCCAAGTCGAACATGACAGTAACCATCATCTTCTTCCCGACTACCGCTCTGATGCTTGGAGGTGCGAGATACGGGATAGGATTTGGCTCATACCTGATGCAGTCTGCAGGTGCACCGACAATTTTCTTGGCATGCTTTCCAATGAGCATGAATTTTGTAAATGCCGTATTATCAGTAACTTGGAGAGCGAGGCAATAACTGTCAATTAAAGATGAGGAATGAGAAAGTAATTATATATTGAGGTGATCGAATAAATAAACATGTAACATGTATAAGTAAGACGTACCGTGATACTGGTCTATTGCGCCATTCTTTACAATGGGGGAACCAGTATTGCTGACATGCATCATACTTGTGCAGCTTCCACTGGCAATTGAAACAGTTGTCATAGAACCAACTGCAGGATTATAGACGGCGCTAATTCGTGCGACACACTGGAATTGTTTGTCCTGCAACATAGCAAAAACAAAAAAAATAAGCAACAAAAACGAATTAAATCTAAAAAAAAAAGAAGAACAAAGGCAAAAGAGGCAATACAGGGATGACTGAAGGTGCATGTGACAAACAAAATTGATGTCAACATTAAAATATACAAATGAAAAAATAGAGGAAAGGCATATATTGTTAACTAAATTTATTTGATAACCGTGACTTGGGGCCGATAATGGCAAAGAAAAAAATTCTGAATTTTAATAGGGAGAAGAAAGCAAGAGCCTCACAGCATTATTGTAGCCAAAATAATATCTTAGAAGCTCTGCAATTGTAACCCTCAATGGCTGTGAGTTCGTCATTCCAGATGAAGAACCGATGCTTTGCACGGTTAGGGGTTGAACCGCAACAACTGTTGTAGGATGAAATTGTCCTTGTAGATTGCTGAATCAAGAGTGAAGATTAGTGGCAATTTAGTTCCATTTTATAATTACAAATAAAAAGAAGTATAATTAACTGTATGAAAAGAGATTCAGAGTAATTTATTGATGTGTGCCTTGCACGGAAGTCAGCTATGAATGGAAAATTCTGATCGAAGTAAAACCAGGTACCACTGTAAGTCTTCAGTGCTGTCCGGCCTAGACATAATAGAAATTTTGAAATGAGAATATGCTAGAGAAAGCAGCAGATTTCAGCAGTTTGTCTCTTTGCTAATTGGTTGGACAAATTAATGAAAATTGAAGGTTATTCTTAATTAAATGTACCTCTATAGGGGTTGAGCCGAAGGGAATTGCATGCTAAAATGACATGACCTTCTTTTGATAGCTTAATAAGTGTTGCCAGAGGTAAAGCACGAAGAAAATATTCCCATATTGTAATTTCCACAGAGAAACCCCTGTATAAAATTAGAAAACAAATCATTACAAGGATAATAAAAATGTTAAAGCAGAGAACCACACATACAAAGGTTTTTTTTCTTGTTCGAAAATAATAGTCTACAAGAAAATTTTATTATTTTCTATGTACTATCTTTGAGGTATAACTGTTTGATCATGACTACACACCTTTCATTTATTAAATGAATAGCTTGGAGGCGCACAGATTGATCCCTCCTTTGAATTGTCTTGACTGGTCCAATTGCTACCAGTCTTCCAATGATATCTGGTACATCAGAATCAAGAAACAATCAGTATAACTTTTTTATTTTTATTAATACATATTGTCGAAGTTGAATGAAGAATTCAATGTTGATGGCTATGATAACTTTTCTGTTTTTATTTCATGAAGAAGTCACAGGTGTTGATAACAATAAATATTTTTTAAATAAAAAAGTTAACAGAAAGAAGCAAAAATATTTAAAAAGAAAGAAACTTACTGACAACTTTCGTATCGCCTGTGATTGATGTGCCAATATCGTCCAAGCGAACACATTCAAAGTAGTGGAAAGGAATTTGCAGTGAGGAACTGGAAGTGATTTGATAACGGTGTCTCTCGTGAAATTCAATCCGATGTCGTGCGACACCGTGCGATAACTCGTGGGGCATTGTTCTACTTTGAACCGGGCAATATCGTAAATCCGCCCTTCGACAAAATACTGCGAGACACATTGGAAATGTTCAACCAGCATCTGTCCTTCTATGGCTGTGCCCTAAAATTTTACAATTAGGATTGCAATTTTATTGTCAGTGAGTACTTTTAGTTAGTTTTTTCTATTTTCAGTTATATCATTAGCAGGAGTTAGCAGAAGTAGTGGATTTATTTTTGAGTTTCTATTTTGCTTTAAATACTGTAGCATTATAAATAGTATCAATCAATCAAGTTATTTTTTGCAGAGAATAGAATTGAGTCTTTGCAACTGTTTGTTCTTCTATCAATCCAACAAATAGGTATCAGAGCAGAGATGATCTAATTGCGATAAGAAATGGCTGAAACCGGCAACAATTATTTTTCAAGGGAAAATTTGTGTAATAAATCTGAAAATCAAATACTGGTAGAGGTGAACATGACAACCAATAAATTATTTCCTTTAGAGGTTTCAAATGTAAATGAAAAGGCAATGGTTGAATAAGAGTTGAACCAATCTGAGATATGACATCATAGATATGGTCATTTGAACATCAATGGTTTGAAATTGTTGAACCGAAAAGAAATGGTTTATGACCTACCGGAAATCAATGAGATCGGTATCTGTGAAGGGTGTATATTTGATAAATAAGCTAAGTTTCCATTCCCTAAAGGCCAAGCTAAGAGAGCAGCGCAGGTGCTTGAGATAGTTTATGCTGATTTGTGCGGTCCAATGCAAACCGAATCTCTTGGAGGCAGCAAATACTTTTTTCTTTTTACGGATGATTATAGTAGAATCAGTTGGGTGTATTTCTTGCAAAGCAAAGGAGATGCATTTGGCAGTTTCAAGGTTTTTAAAGCTTTTGTGGAGAAACAAACTGAGAAGAAGATTAAGGTGTTAACAACAGATCGAGGTGGAGAGTTTCTTTCAAAAGATTTTATTAATTTCTGTGAAGAAGAAGGGATACACGGGGTGCTATTTTATATTGTTCTCATGTTATGATATTGTTAATTTCTGTGAAGAAGATTTCATTAATTTCAAAAGATTTCATTACTACAGAATTCGGTATGCATAGTTGCTTCTCCATCAAGCTTTGTAACTATGTATACCGAATTCTATAGTAAGTCTCTTGCATACTTTTTTTGGAAAATAAAAATACTGTCATCCTTTTGCTAAACTTCTAAACTGAGAAAGTAGTGTAACAATCCAAAATCTGTCATCTCAAATTTCCTTTTCATGCTAACCCGAAATTCATTCAACAATCTTTCACTTGTGCCCATATAGATCATATCATCTATATACAAACACACAATCAACAACTCTTCTTTTTCACCCCTTTTAACACACAGATTGGGCTCACTCTTCCTTCTTTCAAAATTAGAATTTGTGAGATAAGAATCAATTTTGCTGTACCAAGCACGTGGCGCTTGTTTCAAGCCGTACAGGGCCTTTGCCAATTTGTACACATAGCTCTCCTTCTCTTTCACTTCAAAACTTCTTAGCTGCTCAACATAGACCTCCTCTAACAAATCACCATTAAGAAATGCAGATTTCACATCAAACTGGTACAGGACTATTTTCAATTGAGCTGTCAATGCTAACAACAATCTCACTGTTTCAAACCGTGCAACCGGTGAAAATATTTCTTCAGAATCTATGCCATATTCTTGTACATAACTCTTTGCTATAAGTCTATCTTTTAATTTCTAAATGCTTCCATCTGGACCAAATTTAGTTTTGAAAACCTATTTTAAACTAATTATATTTTTACCTTCAGGAAGCTTCACTAGCTATCACGTTTTGTTTTTCTCAATTGCTTGTATCTCTTCTTGCATCGCCTTACACCACTCCTCTTTTTCAGCTGTCTCTTCATAGGTTGTCGGATATGCAACAAGAAGAACTTGTGTGGTTTCGTACAGCTCTTGTATGGATATGAATTTTCATGCTGGACTGCCGGGTGTATTTTCTATACTTGCGCCAGCGAAACTGCTGGTTGCTGGTTGCTCATGTGCAGCAGGTACCTCTTCATCTTCTTCTATCATTTCTTCAAGTTGTGGTTGATATAAAACATCTTCCCACTGCCATCTTGCTTCTTCATCAAACAACACATTTCTACTCACCAAAACCTTGCCACTTTCTCGACTGTACAATCGGTACCCCGTGGATTGAGTACAATACCCGATAAAAATATATTTTTCAGATTTTCCATCAAGTTTGGTTCTCTTTTGTGGATTAATAAAAACATATGTTATACAACCAAATACTCTTAAATGACTTACACCCGATTTTCTGTTGAACCATGCCTCGAATGGAGTCTTATTCATCACGGCTTTTGTTGGTGAAATATTCAAAATATACACCGCAGTTGCAACTGCTTCAGCCTAGAATTTATTCGGTAAGTTCTTGCATTTGAGCATGCTTCTGCCCATCTCAACCACTGTTCTATTTTTCCTCTCTGCACCCCATTTTGTTTAGGTGTATAAGGTGCTGTTAACTCACGGTGTATCCCTTCTTCTTCACAGAAATTAATGAAATCTTTTGAAAGAAACTCTCCACCTCGGTCTGTTGTTAACACCTTAATCTTCTTCTCAGTTTGTTTCTCTACAAAAGCTTTAAAAACCTTGAAACTGCCAAATGCATCTCCTTTGCTTTGCAAGAAATACACCCAACTGATTCTACTATAATCATCCATAAAAAGAAAAAAGTATTTGCTGCCTCCAAGAGATTCAGTTTGAATCTGTTTGATTGTTTCTGCCTCGGCCTCTACCTCCTCTGCTGGTATTAGCCCTTCCTCTGCTGGAATTGTATCCACCTCGGCTGGAACTGTTTCTTCCTCTACCTCGGCCTCTTGGGTTGCCATTAGATCTCTCTCTTGATGACTCCCCCTACATGTAAACCGCCTTGTCGTCGCCTTTATTCTCTGATCTGGACAGCCTAGCTTCATGGGTTTGCAGCGACCCCATCAATTCATCAAAGATGTAAGTTGCGAGGTCCTTTGATTCCTTAATTGCTGCCACAACGTGATCAAATTTAAGGGTTAGATTTCTCAGCACTTTTGTCACTACTGTCTTCTCTTCCATGGTGTCTCCAAATGCTCTGATTTGATTGACCACCTCTTATACTCGTGACAGGAAAATCTGCATAGATTCTTTCTTCTTCATCTGCAAAGTTTCAAAGTCCCTGCGTAGGCCTTGAAGTTTGATTGTTGTGACACGAGTGCTCCCATGAGATGCTGTTTTCAGGGTTGTCCATGCCTCCATTGCGCTGGTGGCTGCTGAAATCTTTGAGAAGACGGTGTCATGTACTGCTTGTTGAATGAAACATAACGCTATTGCATTTTTTTTTCTGAGTTTCTTGCTGATTAGGATCTTGATTTGGTGCGCCTTTTTCAACCAAATCCCATAGGCCGTGAGACTTGAACAAGGTCATTTTCTTGATGCTCCAAAAGGCATAGTTTTCTCCTTTGAACAGCGGTATTGCTGGTTGGGTAACATTCACCGTACTGCTGCCGATTTCAGCCATCTCTTCTCCCAATTAGATCATCTCTGCTCTGATACCAATTTGTTGGATTGATGGAAGAAGAAACAGTTGCAAAGACTCAATTCTATTATCTGCAAACAACAACTTGATTGATTAATACTGTTTACAATGCTACAGTATTTAAAGCAAAACAGAAACTCAAAAATAAAACTCACTACTTCTGCTAACTCCTGCTAATGATATAACTGAAAATAGAAAAAAACTAACTCTATTAATACTGTTACTAAAAGTGACAGACCTATAACAGCATATTTTAAACATAAAAATCTAATTTTACACCTCATTTTCAACACTTCTTAAAACCAATTTTATTGTTAGTGCTGTTTTATTTTGTGATCCACCTCGAAGCACAACTGTCGGGAAGACGGCTAAAAATCAAGTAGAAAATATGTGTGCATGTGTGTGTTTTAAAGTGTAAAATTAAAGGTATTACATTATTTTTAGCTAGGAAAGGTAAAGTAATTAAAAGGATGGGGCATTTTTTGTATCGAGATCAGACCTGAGAATCAAGAAGAACGAACTTCATCACCATTGCTTCTCCAGTTTGCAGATTAGATGCACGCCATATCCTGATAACTCTTGCCACCACACGCATGCATTCAGTCTGTTTGTTCAACTGGCAAGTGTTGTTACAGCCGCCATGACCACCGCCACCTAATAAAAGATCAACAAAGCAAGTACAAGCAATATATTTTTTTTAATAAGAACAACATGTAAAAAGGGCGTTGAAATTTTTTTTAATTTTATTATGTAGTAAAAAATAAACAAAGAGAAATCAATGAAAAAGCAAAGGAATATCTTGATGGATTGCAAATTGGGAATAAGGAAAACTCTAGCTAGACCCCACTCAAGAATAAGACCTCATTATGTACGTTAGATGGAAGATGGGACATTTAGTAGGCAAAAAATAATGTGGTGCCAACAGACTCAATTTTTCTATCCTATATATTTTTTTTTCAGAAAAATAGGCTTGCAGACTATGATTTTATTTAACCAAGAAAAATAGTTATCATAAGAAGCACATAAGAGAATGTACAATTGTTCTCATCTTATGATATATGTATGCTATTTTATATTGTTCTCATGTTATGATATTGTTGAATTTCAGAAACAAAGAAAGAAAAAGATGATGAATAGTAAAATTGATTTATTATCTTGATTTACAAAATATACAACTTGACTTATATAGTTTGGTCTCTAACGGCTACCTGTTATTTCTAACGGTATACTATTGTATCTAATGGTTACCTATATTTAAAAAAAGAAAAAAGATGGAAGTTGCTCTTATTAAATTAATATCTCTATTTTTTTCTTAATTAGCCAATGAGGATATTAACCCCAAATGGGTCTGAGGCTAATCCTCCATTTTATCCCTTGATTGAATTTTTATTTCTCATCACTCCCCCTCAAATTAGAGTTATAAATGTCGATCATTTTTAACTTGCTCGTATTCTTAATAAATGGTCCGAGTTCTAATCCTTTAGTAAAGATATCCGCTAGTTGATCTTCACTTCTTACAAATGGAGTTTCAATTTTCTTTGATTGGATCTTTTCTCGAATAAAGTGGCAATCCACTTCAATATATTTTGTCTGTTAATGAAACACGGAGTTGGTTGCTATATGTCGAGCCGCTTGATTATCGCAATACATCTTCATCGGTGTAAGATTTAAGATTCCTATGTCAGATAACAATTGTTTGATCCATATTAACTCACTAGTTGTTGATGTCATGACTCGATACTCTGCCTCGGCGCTTGACCGAGCCACAACATTTTGCTTCTTACTTTTCCACGTGACTAAGTTTTCGCCTACAAATGTACAAAAACTGGTCGTCGATTTTCGATCAAAACTTCCGGCCCAATCTGCATCAGAAAAACCACATATTTCATTAGAGTTATTATTTTTTATCCAAATTTCTTTTCCGGGTGTTCCTTTTAAATATTTTAAAATCCTATTTATGACCTCTAAATGGGATGTTCTGGGGGCATGCATGAATTTCCTAATTTGGCTTACCAAAAAAGAAATATTCGGTCGAGTTACGACTAAATAAACTAATTTTCCTACAAGCTTTTGAAATCGATTTATGTCTTCTAAAGGTTCACCATCCTCGGTATTTAGTTTGTATTTATTATCTATTGGTGTAGAAACCGGCTTACACCCTAATTTCTTGGTTTCTTTTAATAAATCCAAGATATATTTTCTTTGTGAAATGAAAAGATCTTCTAGTGAATGAGCTATTTCAATTCCTAAAAAATATTTTAATAAGCCTAAATCTTTAATATCGAATTTTTCTTTTAATTACATTTTTACCTTTCTTATTTCTTCTAAATTATTGTTTGTAATTATTATGTCATCTACATATACTAAAACTATGGTTATGAATTTACCATCATTTTTTGTAAATAAAGAATGATCGGCACTACTAATTTTAAAACTGTAAGAATTTAAATATGAGCTTAGTTTTTCATACCATGTCCTTGGAAATTGTTTTAATTCATAGTTTGATTTTTTTTAACCAACATACTAAATTAGGATCGTTTTCTTTTATATGACCGGGTGGTAGTGTCATATACACCTCTTCCTCAAGTATCCCTTGAAGAAAGACATTTTTAACATTCATTTGATACAATTTTCATTTTTGGTTTACGGCTATAGAAAATAGTATTCTAACTGTATTCATTTTAGCTACGGAATACCATATTTTTGTGTATAACCTTTAGCCACTAACTTTATCTTATACCGTTCTATAGTACCATCACTATTATATTTAATTTTATAAACTTATTTGCACCCTACAGGTCTTTTACCACTGGGTAATTGTACAATTACCCAAATACCTTTTTTCATGGCTTTGCACCATACCAATTGGCTTATGGCTTCTTGATAGGTATTTGGTTCTTTTTCTTTTGAAATTGATGTCAAGTAGGTCTTATATTGAGGAGTAATATTTTCATAAGATAGAAAGTTTTGAATTGGATAATGTACCTTATAGGTTATAAAGTCCCGTAATCTAGTTGAAGTTTGTGGTATTCGAGTTGACCATCTTAATGGTATTATTTCTTGATTACCTTCTTCTTCTTCTTCATTTTGGTAAGTTTCTTCTTCATCATACTCATTTTCAATTTCGTTTTCATTTTCCTCCAAGGGAATTTCTTCCTCGGAGTCGCGCAAATTTGAAAATGTTAGCTCATTTGATTTTTCTTGGTCATTTAGTCTTTTTTTTCCAAATTTTTATAATACGTCTCATTTTCTTGAAATGTTACATCTTTTGAAATATAATTTTTTTTTTATTAATTGGGTCATAGCACTTGTAACCTTTTTTTGAGATGAATATCCCAAGAAAATAATCTTGATATAAGTATAATCTAATTTATTTTGCTTATTTTTGTGCACAAAATATGTACATTGAAACACCCTTAAATGATCAAGTTTGAGTTTTTCTTGATATAGGATCTCTAATGGGCTTTTAAAATTTAGTTTGGCACTGGGTAATCTACTAATTAAATAAGTTGCAGTGAGAACAACATCCGACCAAAAAAAATTTGGTACATTATTTTGGAATAGAAATACTCTTATTACTTCAAGCAAATATCTATTTTTTCTTTGAGACACATCATTTTATTCGGGTGTAAAAATACATGTTGTTTGATATATAAATTTCTTTTTGTTTAAAAAAAGTTTAAGTTTTGATTTACAAATTCCATTCCGTTATCGGACCTAAAATTTTAATTTTTGCATCAAATTGATTTTGTACAAAATTGTAAAATTCCTGAAATTGAGAAAAAAAAATTCACTTTTGTTTTTTAATAAATATAACCAAGTAGCTCTTGTAAAATCGTCTATGAATCTAACAAAATACTTATAACCATTAAATGACTCAATTGGGGTTGGTCCCCAAAGGAATGTAGTAACTCAAAAGGTTTTTTACTTTTACAATTTGATGAACTAAATGGTAATTTTGTATGCTTTCCTAATTTGCACATTTCACAATTACTACAATCTAAATTTTTAAAAACAAAAATACATTTTAATATTTTGTCAAACGGATGCCCAATTCTTCTATGCCAAAGAGTGCTTAAATCTTCCTTTTTAATGCTAAAATTATATTTTTCTTTCTCCAAGATATAAAGCCCATTTTCAAAAAATCCTTCACCAATGTTTAACTTCGTTATCCATTCCTGAAAAATCACATTTTTGTGTGAAAAAAATAATCTCACAATTTAATTCTAGTGTGATTTTACTAATGGATAACAAGTTAGATGTGCAAATTTTTACATGCAAAATATTTGGAATAATTTTTGAAAAGAGACTAATTGAGCCATTTCCCAAAATTTCCATTTTTTTCACCATTTGCAACGACTACAAATTGTTTATCCTCAAAAATTTTATAATTATGAAGTAAATCCCTATTACCAGTCATGTGATGGGTAGCACCGAATCAAGTATCCAATTTGAATTTAAATGATTTTGAACAAGATTCGTAACAATACCAGAGCCCTTTTGCTCTTTTTTTTGGAACATCACAGACAGCTGTGTGTAGAATTGCCGTATCTGATCCATATCTATCTCAGGGTTATTTTTCGGATTCATCCCTTCATTTTCTGATCCGCTCACTTGCGCCACATAACCCATCTTTTCTCCTTTCTTCTCCTCGCGATTTTCGCGCTCCCCCTACCTCCGATCACCACCTCCACCTCTGTTGAAGCCTTCTCGCCTCAAACCCTTTGGTCGGAGATGAGGATTAAGAAATCAGCAGTCCTCTCGCCGATGACCCTCCTTTCTACAGAAATCACATCCTAAACCCTAAACCCTAAACTCTAAACCCTAAGCAGTAAGGTCTCGAACCCAAGCTATGAGTAGTCTTTGCTGGTTTGGTGCAGTTCTTTTTAGCTGCTTGTTTGATTGATTTCCTATTTGGCATGTAAGATTTGAATTGGATTAGGGTTAAACCTGCTGTGATATCATGTTGAATTTCAGAAACAAAGAAAGGAAGAGATGATGAATAGTAAAATTGATTTATTATCTTGATTTATAAAATATACAACTTGGCTTATATAGCCTGGTCTCTAACGGCTACCTGTTATTTCTAACGGTATACTATTGTACCTAACGGTTATCTATATTTAAAAAAAAAAGAATGGAAGTTGCTCTTATTAAATTAGTAGCTTTTTTTTTTAATTAGCCAATGAGGATATTAACTCCAAACGGGTCTGAGGCTAATCCTCCATTTTATTCTTTGATTTATTTCTCAACAGATATATGTATACTATTTTATACGTTAAAATAATTTTGTAAATAAGTATATATACTACTGCACAACAAATGACTACTCAAATAAATGATTCTTGCTGCCTTCAATAAACTGCTACATACCTGGTTAATGGAGAATTGGCCGCCTCAGGGCTCGTTAGAGCAGTCATTTCCTTCCCTCGCCTCTGCACTAACAGCAAAACCAGGCAGAATGTCAGGGCCAACTGGCAGTGGGACTGAAGGATCCTCTTCGTGCTCGATTTCTATTCGACCGTATGTACCAAATCCAGTTGGAATTTGATGTTGTGAAGGAGCTGTGCTAGATGCCGCTTCGGTGTCAGTCAGATTAGTGGCTATTCTCGTAGGAGTGAGAACTTCCCTTTCCCTTTCGGATTCCTCAGCTCTCTTCAAACTGCTTCCCATCTTTCGCTTCCAAAAGAGACCCCACAAGGAAAGCTCCCCTCCTAGCGCTGCAAATAATAACAGCTTGTCTACTGAGTCTGAAGCCAAATAGATTGAAAATGATTTTGTTCTTAAAGAAAAAAAAAAGGCAAGCATACTTTGGCATTTCTTCTTGAGTACTTGAGATGAATAAACAATCAATTTGAAATGTGAATTGATTTTTATCTTCAGTGCATGTCTCCCAGAATCTAATTGCCTTATAAGACAAATCCACTTCAAGCTAGACCTGTGAAAAAATAAAAAAAATCAATACATGTTACTTGAATTTATTCTCTAGTTTAACTAAGCCATTTTTCACACTTCGTGTACTAGTATAACTTGACCAATTTGATTTGACAAGGATTCAATAACCAATTCTCATACACACAAGAGAACATAATAAACATAGAGGTGCCTTGTTTGTAATATATTGGTTTTCTATATTTTCTTTAATTTATTTAGACACTGAATACTCAAGCATGCACTATAAAATACAGAATATGCTTCTCTTGCATTTTTTGCTGATTTGTAACCTATTATACTATATATAGACTTACTTCCAAGCATGAGGAGAAGAGGATATGGATGTTGCCCATTCAAGTTGCTTGGTTGGACACTACTTGAACCTAAAAATTTTATTTAATTTAATTTAGTACTCACCATCATGAATGTATATATAATTAAAACATAAAAATGTTGAGCCCTTTAAGTAGATCAATTATGAGAAATGAATAAATAATAAGAAGCATATATGCCCAATCAATGTAAAATGTCATGAGCTTTCAAACTAAAAAAGCAATATGAAAGATCTCAAAAGCTGATTGTTTTAGAAAAAAAAAAAAAGCAATATGAAAGAAAGAAGAAAGGCCCACTAATTTATAAATTATTCATATCAAAATTTTATAAAATTTATTATTTTTAGAATTATTTATTTTTTTAATTCTTTAAAGATGGTCTTATTTGACTAAAAAATAATTTAAAAAAATGCTTGAATATCAAATAAGATCATCTTTGAAAAATAAAAAAATAGTGAAAAAAATCTAAAAGCAGTAAATTTCAGTATTTTATAAAATTATGATATGAAAATTTTATTAAGCTATTTACATTAACATTTCGAATATTAGAACTTGTAATTTGACCCATTAGCATATCGATTGATATGCGACTAACGTTAATACATTAGCAAAATTCATTTAATAAATATAATAGTTTAATACATATACATAAGTTTCTTTATATTTAATTTTACCTTGGCCCTGTCTACATGTTTCACAGCACCAATGAGCTCCTGGTTGACTTGGAGGAGCTTGTGCACAATACCTTGAAAAGAAAACATAGCAATGTTGAATTGAAATTTAATTATTTTAAAGTTGTCTGCAGGAATATTTGAATAAGAACAACATTTTCAAATGACAAAAACACTATACCTAGAATTTTTTATTATTTGAATTTCAATTGAAGTACTCGTACAACATAGATAATTTATAGTTTTATACCATAGGCACACCAAATAGTTTGCTATACTTGATTTACTATATTCTAAATACTAAAATGAGGTCGTTGAAAAAAATATTATTAGATTGATCAAAGTAAAAAGAAGAAGAAGAAACAAGAAAAAAATTAAGAATTGAAAAATACATACGTGTGCTCACGAGCTGTTCTACAAACGGTGCAATTAAGTAGCTTGTCACTATGGCCTGCATTTCCACACACATCACAAATCTGTCCCTGCATTAATTAGAAATTAATTATTAAAAATATTGGATCAAGTGAACTACCAATTTCTATAAAAGAATAATTAAACCTTCCATTAATAAATTGACAAATGATCTTATATATGAGTTTTCAGTATATATGGTTAATTTGATTTGAATACAAAACTAATAGAAACACATATATACCATAGAATCACCTGTTTGAAGGATGCCATGCTTTTTAGTAAAATGTGGAAATATATGAAAAGCCATAATATAACAATTTTAACCAATGGAGGTAGATATTATTGAAAATTCTACACTCTCTCTGATTATACAAAGAGAAGAATTAAAGAAGCATTCAAACGTATATCATACTGCATTACAAACCACTATCAGGTAGTTGTGCTTTAATACTAGATAGTTCATAACAGTGTAATCTCACCCATATAGAAACTCATATGATCTGTGCTGGTACAATCTGTTCATACCAGTACTAGCTAGTAAGATTGGTGCACTCTAAATTATTATGAAATTGACTTAATTTCGTCAACCCAAACATTTGTGCCCTCAAGTTGATGCCCACCAACTGTAGCATGTCAAATCCTAATTATATTTCTGCTAAGCACAAATTCAAGTATCAACATTTGTTAAGTTTGAATCGTAAGCAAGTTTCAATTTGTGCATGGTTGGCACTTGGAGGAGTTATTGTAGGATAAATTGGTGTTTTCAGGTTGATTGAATTAAACCGAAGACTGCGAAAGAGTTGAGCTTTGGCGAGTAAACCCTGGCTCTAGTTTCATTGGATTACAAGTCGAGCTTGAGTTAAAAAACCAATCGAACTATTCATGACATTAGACTAATTTGAACTCGAATCAAGCTCGAGTTATGCCCAAGCATATATTATAATTTTTTTTAGCTATTTTTCTATTATCATTAAAAGATCGTAGTGTAATTTAACCAATAGTCATACTTTTCTAGATAAAATTTAATTAATTATCAATATATTGTTCATTTTGTTATAAAATTCAAAAAAATTAATAGATCTAGCATTTCATGTCAAGATTGAGCTAGTCAAAAGTCTAATCGAACAAATCAAGCTCAAGATATATTTGAATCTAACCTGAACTAGCCATGAGTTACGAACTAAGCTTCCAATCATTGTTGAATCTAGAAAAATAACCTTGATTTACAAATAGAATAATAAAATAGAACAAAAGGTTAAAGAAAGGAAAGAAGGGGGAATTGGGGAGATTAGGAAGACTTTAAAAGTCAATGTGGAACACCCTGCATTGAAGCGGAACGAGAAGATGATGCCGAGGCACATCCAAAATTGCGGGTGTACACAATTGTGTTTGCTTGATTAGCCAAGATTCTCGCTGTTGTCCTTTCCATTTCTCCAAAACCCTAAATTGAATATATGAGAGGGAGACTAAGGTTTTACTTTTAGATTTGAAACTTATAGCTACACAAAATTATCAACCACTGGATACTACGACTCAATACGGTCGAAACAAATCGGACCGCTCTTTGAAGTTGTCTTTTTTTTTATTTTAATTTGACAATAAATTAACTAGTAATGAAAAACTTCCTTAATTGGAAAAGCAAATTTCAATGGAGCTTTCAAATTTTGAAAGAATGGAAGAATAAAAAATCTCAGGTTCTTTGTTTTCAAATCATATAGTTTCGTAACTACGATAATGTTCTCGGCATCAAATATTAATTTAATTGCTAACTACAGTTGCTACTAGAAAGAGAGTTTTATCAATTTTGTTTCGGGTTATATTCCACCCAAGTTTTGCCTCCTATTTCCTCTGCTTTCACTACGTGTAGACGATCCCATGCGATCAAATCATATACCGAGATTTTTTTATAGATTTTAGGGATTATAGGAGGGCATTGACATTGAAACATTTTTTTTTTTGAGACAATTGAAAGTTTCCTTATGTAAACATGTCAATTTGACTAAGATCAAATAGACAAAATTGAATGTAGTCTATCTGGACCATTTGATTTGTATCATATGGTAAAAGACCAACTATAAATACAACCCCCCATTATTACTGAATATTTCCCCTTTGTATTCCCTCAAATGGAAATTATAAAATTGCAAGAGCAACCTATATATTCTCTCTCTCCATCTTTGAGAATTGTTCCTTAGTATAATTCCATGCCAAGACAATTAATTGCTGCTCTGTTTTTCTTCTGGCGCTCGCTAAAGAATGCAAAAGAGCTATATTGAGAGTTCAGTTTTCCTTTTGACCTGAACAAGTAAAAAAAAAAAAGAGGCATTGGCAAAACAAATCAATAATGGAGTCTTCCGATATTTAATATTTGTCTCCTATTTCCATCAATAATGGCTATAAAGTATGATATCTTTCTCTTTTTACATTTTCCTGAGTAAATTTTTTTTTTTTTGCTCTCTAACAGGAACAGTAGTGAAGCCTAAATCCAAAATAAAAGAGGGCTAATTCAATGAAGAAAGAAAAATCATGATGTAAAATTGATTAGAAGGAGATGATATTTCATAGTCCAAACAATAAATAACTCAGAAAATATCTCTATATAAATTTTTGGATGAAAAGGAGGGGGATCATGACCCACCATGGCCAACATTATGCTCTATCACTGGACAAGAATGCACCATGGCTAAATCACTGATGTTTCTATTTCTTTGTTAGCAAACTTTTCAAAGGAGAAGTAATGAGTGAGAAATAGCAACAGAACATTTAAAAACTGATGTACTTTGATTGATTACTTTTCAGAAGTAGATTTTAAGCCACTTAAAATGATGCCAAGAGAGTTGTTAATGGTATCTAAACTAAAAGCTGAATTTGAAATTTATAAGTTATTTATGATAATTGTCAAAATCATGATGCTTATCAATTGTAAATATATTTCAATCTATGAATAAAACTATCCAATTTATCATTTGTTCATAGTAAAACAAAATGTACTAATGCAATAAGCTTCTACAGACATGCATTTTGTGTAATATAAGAACCCCTATATCTGCAGTTGTAACAGTAAATCTATTGATGAACAGCCACACAAAAGCTCATAGATGTAACTTGTGTTGAAGTTGGACTTAGTTCTTTACAAAGACTAATGAAGAATGAGGCCCAAAATTATGTATTTTGCCCGTTTGTTTAAACAACACTTGGATCAAGCATGTAACAAATAAAAAGTTTTCCCTATGTTTAAACAAAAATAAGAATTTGTTTATTTAATTTTCTCATGTATACTGTTCTTTTTTTTTCTTTTTTCTGTCAAAAGACAATAATGAATCCAATTTTTGGCAATTCTTTACATGTTTGTTTAGCTGTCGCTATCACGAAATGTAGATGATTTGAATATAGACACTGATGAATATTATATGATAGCAGCAGGAAATTCTTTGGCCTAAAACTTGGTATGAGAAGAGATTAGAAAGGTAGGAGAAATTGATAATAAATAGTAAAAAAAAATTATTTTCATTCTTTTACTTAACTGATTTTGTCTCCCTCTGTTACATTTTGATTTTCACAGAATTTGAGATAAAAATGAGAGTCAAACCACTTAAATTAAAATGTTCAAAAAGTAATCCCCCTATTCGGATTTCAGATCTACTACTTCTCACACGAAGATCATTATTTTTGCCACTAGACAAAATCTGATTCTCGATTTTCACATAATTATAAAAATATAAAGTTCATGAGACCATAAATAGTAACTAATATACTAAAATTCAACTAAACAAGATTTATTTATGAAATTTTTTCTCCTCTTTTCTTGAGAAAATATTTCTCTCCCCAGAACTCCATCCCCTAATTTGTCCCCCATACATTCTTGACTTGAGTTGGCCCGCATGATTTTTATCATTTTCCTTTTTAAAAGTTTTTATCTTCAAATTAATTTATCTATTCAATTATATAAACACTTGAGTTACTTATATAAACACCTGAATTACTTTTATAAATACATGAATAGTATATATAACTTATCGCTCATACATTTTTATTTTCCGAAATTCTCTCTCTCTATCTTGCCCAATGTGCTTTTGCTTTCCCAAAATTCTCTTTTTCTCTTTCTATTTCATCTTTCATATCACTGTCCTTGACATTTTCTCTCGTATGATTTTATTTCTTGAGACTCTATTTCTCTTTCTTCTCTCTTTTATTATTTTTTTCTTGACGATTTATCTAAACATTTGAGTCTCATATATAAATACATGAGTTCAAATTAATAAGTTGCTGTCTGTTGACATGGAAAATAAATTGTGCCATAATTAATTGTGTTCAGTGTTCAATGACAGTTACACTACCAGGATAATTGATGGCCAAAAATACCCTCATTCTGACCAAGTTCCAAGTCTTGCTACAACTACAGATTTCATTTCATCTCTTCCAAAGAGTTCAAAGAGGCCAGGTATGAACTCCAACTATTACCACACTTACTTGCACTATAGCTACCAGTAAACCAGGGAATCAGAGCATCACACATGGCTTTCCCAAATTTGGGAGTAAAATCATGCACGAAAGAAGATGATTTCTCATGAAAGGAAGTTCATCACATATAGGTCACTAAAATTATAAAAGCAACTCTCTTCCAACCTAATCACCACACCCATTAAGCCAAAGCTATACATAATTTAATATTTACACTAACAAGAGTCCAACAACTATATTATTTATTCTTCTAATGCAAACCCAAATTTTGCTTGCCCTCACTGAACACACACTATTCTCTAACTCAACCAACACACACTGCCAACTCAGAACCCTCTAAAACATTAAGTCATGATATAGGTAGTTGTGAACTCGCCTATACTGTAAAAGGCTGCCATAAGTCCGGTCCCACACCCCAACAAAGAGAGCCTCAGTATCCGGGCTGAATGATACACCTGAGATCTCCCCAAAGAAATCAAGCTCCTGGCGTTTATTATACCCGCTCCGAACATCAAAGACATGCACAAAATCGGCTGGTTCAGCCATGGCCATGAACTGGCCATCAGATGTGAACCGAACAGAGCGGATTGCACCAATGTTGCCGCGCAAGACATCGGTGGATTTGGAGAGGTTGCGTATGTCCCATACACGGCATGTCTTGTCTTGGTTGCCAGTTGCAAAGGTTAGGCCATTTGGATGCCATGCCGAGGCAAAGGAGTAGTCTAGATGGCCATGTAATTTGTGAACCGTCTGTGAAAGAAAAAAAATATATAAATAATTTTCTTTTTCTTAACTGTTGAGATTTGGAGTAAGGTTCATGGCAATGGCTTCTAATGGTATATCATTGATGGCACAGTACATGGAATATATTAAGTGCCAAATCATGTAGGTTCCGCTTCGCCCTGTACATACCATAAATAATAGGAATCACTAAGGGAAGAAACTTGAATGAAGTTAATAATCACATTGTCACAGCAACTATTAGAGAAGAATTATATTCACTTGTGCACTTAGATATCGGAATAACTGAAGAGAGAACCCAGTTGGAAACAATGTCATACATGGGAAGGGAGAGATTGAATTTGTGCTTTACCTTTCCAGAATTAGAATCAATTATCATTCCCTCAGGATCATCTCCAACGATAATCAGGAGCTTTCCATCCGGACTAAGTGATGTATGCTACAAAAGAAACAAAATTTTGAGGATCATATTATGAAAGAATTAGCATCAATTTCTCATATTCCAACTATAATCAGGAGCTTACCAGTTGGATTTGTTGTGTGCGTTGTTGGGGGGTAGGGTGGGGTTGGGTTGGGTTGGGGGGGGGGGGGGGGGGGGGGGCTGGGCTTGAATGAACCCGAATTCAGTATTTGTTGCTACTTACAATAAGATTTATAGTTCATCATCACTTCAAATTCTAGGAAAGTTTCATAGTAATGGGATCATGCCTGTGTAGCGAATCTAACAGTAACCGGATGCCAAAGAAACAGCATCAATAATCACCCCAAGGATTCTTAAGAAGGTAACAAGATACATTTCTTGGCAAGCACTATCAGATAGAAAACATCACTTTCACAAAACATACTTGCGCAAAACACGCTTTCTCTTTTCTTTAGCAAATTCATTACAGTACATACAAGGAGACGTATGGTAGTAGAGTACTTAAAAAAAACTGTAATACAAGGGAAGGAAAGAAATACTCACATTAACCGGCCACGGGAACCTGAAATGCTTGCAGAGCTGAAACCTCTCCATATCATAGTCTCTCACTCCACAATCATTATTTGATGCAATGAAGTGCACAGAACCACTGATAAAGAACACAAAAGAAGAAAATAAATGAGAAATAAAAAGCTTGATCAGGCATAAAAGTTGCTCCGAGATGTAGGATCATAAGACTGCCTTTTGGATTTGAGAAAAGAGTATATTCTGCCCCTGCATAAAATCTCAACACAATGACTTACATAACCCTATAAACTTGACATATCCTCAAACATTCCTCATTTTATCCTTTTTCAAATACCCTCATCTTCTCCATTAATGTGGACAAAAAGAGTAAAGAAAGGAGATTTTTTTGAGGGATCTTTTGAAGACTATAGCCAAGGAAGACGAAGGCTATTTATATATCTTGTAAAAGCAATGCTATAATTCTAATCTTGAAGGCGTGTACATTTCTCGTGCTTTTGCAAACATGCACATAAATTCAAGCGCTTCCCAAAGACACAAGCACACAAATTAAAAGGTATAGCAATAGTTACCTAGAGCTATTGTAGATTTCAACTGCATTAGTGATAGCATTTTCATCATATGTCGTACGGCAACAAAAGCTTATTCCTTCTCGGTCCAAGTGCTTAATTGCCCACAGGAAAAGAGATTAGAAAAAGAATTCAAATAATAGCCATAAATTACACACAAAATCACAGTACTCGGATAGTATCTAAATTTGCTCCGTGAATGTATGAGAAAATGATAATACATGTGCCTACAAAAATTATATGTCAACAGGTAATTATGTAAGATCACTAATGCAATGTCCATGAACCTTTTCAATGACTGAATTAGATATTAGACAATATCCAAAGCATCCAGCATTCCAAAGTTGTCAACCAATTTAGAATATTAAGAAAAAAAACTAATTTTATTTTTAGCATATACAGCTTGATTTCCTACAATCCTAAAAACAAATAAATAGGGCTTTTGAGGAGAAAGAGCATTACTTTGCAAATGAGCTCTCCTTGAAAACCACCGGCTACAAGCAGATTATCTTTGACTGCTAATGTACTAACTTGAGTTTGGAAAAATCCCTCTGCTAAACTTCCTGGGTGCTTCTACATTAATAAAATTGTAACATTCAAATAAAAAATTTCAGTGGTAAGAAAGTATAAGATGAAATTAACTTTTTAAGCTTGGAATTTGATGTTTAACCAAGCACCAAGGTCTTAACTCATTAGAGAAGCAAAATTAACAATAAACAACAAAATATCATTTGATCCTGTCAACTACCATTATATACAACTTCCACTAAGGCAAAGAACACACAATCCCAAACTCCTAAAAGACCAGTTCTGAAAAAAGAAAAAGAAGCTAACTGAACCAATAAAGACAACAGAAAAAATATATATTAAAGGAAATTATATCAAAAGCACACCTCTCTAGGTGCCACGTGACCTTGGACATTGACAAGCTCCTTTGGTTGACCGGTCAGTGCCGACCAGTGAAGAACAGAAAAATGTGACATTAGGTACACGTCATGCTTTGATGTAGCCCATACTAAGTTTCTTAGCTGCATGTGCAAACACATCAATGATTTTTACAGAGAGCTTTTAGGTTCTGAAAGAACTATAACTTTGATAGAGGATTTTTGGTCAGAAAATGAAAAACTTTCAATTGAACGAAGGACATTGCTGGAAAACCCTTTACTTTAGAAGAAATTGAAAATGTTGTTTTGTCATGTAATTCATCTAAGGCACCTTGCCCCGATGGATTCTCTTCCTTATTCTACCAATCCTCTTGCTATTTGTTATTTGCTGATCCATTCAAGCTAGTTAATCCATTTTATTATAATGAATTAAGACATTTCTTAGTTGAATTTGGCTTCTATTTGTTTAATACCAAAAAAAGGCTGAACTTTATTACTAATTACAGACTAATAAGTTTAATAGATTGTAATTTCGAAATCATTACAAAACTACTAGCTGACAAGCTTGCTACATGTATGAATTTTTTAATTGACAATTCACAAACAACGTTATTAAGAAAGATCAATGATGGACAACATAGTGTGTGCCCACAAAGTTTTGCATCAAATTAAGATTAAAAAAAATACATAAAAGGGTGTTTTTCAAAATGAACTTTGAAAAGGCTTTCGACAGGGTATATTGAAACTTTTTGTTGGAGGTCTTACATGGTAGAGATTTTGGATAGAAGTAGATAAAATGGATCACAAATATACTTATTGGAAGTAGGACTTATATTAAGTTAAATTGTCAATTAGGAGAACTTAAATGTTACTCTATCAAAATTGTCTCCTTTCTTATCTGAACAAGGTGACAAGGTGACTCTTTGTCTCCTTTCTTATCTGATATAGTTGCGTATGTATTAAATAGAATATAAATTAATGCACAAAAAGAAAGATTTTTGAAAGGAATTAGGAGATTTTCAAGATACAGTTGGAAGGGGGTATTACGTGAATACAGAAAGATATATTGATAGCAAAGTATGATAATAGGAAACGTGTTTACAAATTCTCACCTTTTTGGAAAATGGTCCTTAAAGACGAGCATAATGTTAATTTAAATGTTGACAAAATTGTTGGTAGAGGAAATATAGTTAAATATTAGGTAGACAGATGACATGCTGATTGTAATAATGAATCCAAAGATTTGTTAATCATTTTTCAAGATAATTTTAATTCATTAATGATATAAAAAATGCTCTATTTAACTCATATACTTCAATTAAAACCTGGCTATCAACTCCTGCGAACACCTCTCATATTTTACCTAATTGCTGAAATATCTTCAAAGACGTCAGTATTGGTATGACATCTAGTTGTTAAATTGTGGCAATATTCTAAGAGGTTATTAGGTGTCAAACAAATTTTTACTAAAATCAGTGAACTTACAGCCCTTCCTTGATGTTTAAAACCATAAAGTTTAAGCTGAGACTATGTACAGTAGCACAATGCATTAAGAAATTGTTTTTGCAAAATTCCAGTATTGATCAAGGATCAAGTTGATTTATTCAATTAATGTTAGCAGGTCACTATATTAAAGCATTCTATAATTCTGTTTACTAAATTAACTATTCAGTGCAAACAATGGTGAACTAGTAATGTAAGAATTTCTAAACAACAAGCAAACATATATTAATTCAAGAGCCTAAAAGAAGATAAAGTCAACTTCTCAATGCAATGGAAAAGGTCAAATGGCTCAACAAAATAAAAAAAAAGGGAAAAACATGTTATCTTCTAACCAAGTCATCAAAAAATCATCATCTGTACCTGAAAATGAAGGATTGTTGACTTTACTGATCTTGTATTTTGCCAGAATTCATAGTACATGCCGCCTTTCTCTGTGGTTTTGCATTCCTAAATTGAAGATGAAAATTGTTCTTTTAAAAAAGAATTAAAAATCTAGCAAATTATGAGTTCCTATTTGATTTTAATTGTTAGGCCAGATCTTAGCTTAAGCCCAATTGACCCCAACAGTTCATCTCATACAAATCATACAAAACTGGACCCAAGATCAGAAAGATCAAACAGTCAAATTTCTCTACCTTTTCTGATGCTTCACCAGAGTCAGGTATGTTCTCATAGTTCTTGTACTGTTCCAATCTGGTTTGCCGGTACTTCTCTCGAGATATGCTGAGACGCTCCCATGGTATCCCTTGTATGTCTTTTCCCTTCCTAGCTTGAGCTGATGAGGTGTCTGTTACCTTACTGTTCTGTGGAGAGATTGAAAGTATGTTTTTTGTCAACTCAGCCAATCAAAAAAACAAAAACAAAAAAGATTCCAAATTGCAAAACTTTTTGGCCATCTAAAATGGAATCACTAGAATAGGGTAATATTTGCTACCTGATATACTGTTATAACCTTTCTCTGATTGCATACCTTCTTATTATTCTATTTGTATGATCCTTAGTAGCCCCCAAAAAATACAAAAGGTCCAGTCACAAGCTTGGACACACACAACAGAGCTTTCTTAACATGAAAAACAATAATAGCTCTCTAAAACTGAAAAGAAGAGATATATAATTGGTGGATGAGAATTCCCTTGCACAAGAAAACCAGATCAGATTAAGAGAGGGGATGGATGTTATTCGAAAATAACATGACAACTGAGGGAAATTTAAGAGAAATTCTATTTTCAGAATATAGTCATCTCCTTCCTGACTTCCTCTCTGGTAAAACTGAACTTGAAGACAGGAGGCTGGATATTCAGGTGATGAGGTTTTCCTCAGAGACATTTTGCTATAAGATGTATTATCAGCAGTGAGCAAGTACTGAAAGTACTAATTGGAAAGATAAGCATATCAATCTAGTGAGAGAGATGCAAAAAAAAAAAGTCAAATAGCAGCATACAGAATGGCCGAATTCTTCATCGTCAGAATCAGACTCTCTGCCTTCCCTCTCCTGATATTCATCACCAGTTTCGTTCCCAGCTTCACCCATTTCATAATCATCTGCCATCTCCTCCACTTCTTCATGATATTGCGACATATTTCCAATTGAGTTTCCTGCTACAAAAGATTTTAACATTTCCTCAATATCTTTATATTCTTTAAAAGTTCTGTCATCATAGTACCACCAGTTCCGATTGTGAAAACCAAATTGAAATTACATTTTTTTTCTATATCTCAGAAGTATAACACAGAGAAGAGGAGAGTGGAACAAGATTCTTATCCTCACTCATAGATATAAATTTCAGGATAGAATTGAAGACAGTAAAGGGTAACTGAGAAAATTTTCTATTCATTTCACCATGAAACAAAGTACTCCATGAAATTGAGGTGTGAAACTATTTAGGGTTCTACCTAGTGTCCACCCCCTTACTATCCACCCCTTTATTTGTTATTTATAATTACATATTTGTCAATAGAAAATATATAATTATTAACTATCAAAGTTTAAGTATTTTATATACATTTTGTATATAAAATGATTAAACCTTATTAATTAATAATGGTAACGATGTATTTGTTAGTCGACATATACATAATTATAGTTAACAAATAAAGAGATAAATAGATAGGTGAATAGTAAAAGGGTGGAGGCTTAATGTTTTCCAAACTATTTTACACCCCCACCCCCTTCTCTCACCCCTTCAACTCTCTTCCTCTCATCTTCTCTTTGAAAACTCGGGCCCGGCGCATATCTAACTAACACTGACATCTTTCCCAATTTTATAATTTGTACGGTTTGCAGATTCAAGGATAATTTACACGCAATCATGGTGAAATTCAAATCAAACAGCATATTAGCTCTTAATTGTTAGAATAAATGCTAATTTGCATAAAACAAAGCGGGGATTTCCACCCTTGTTCCCAAAGAGAAATAGATGCTAAATCAATCCACAAGGATTTAAACTGATTTAAACAGATCTTGCTCCACAAAATCGAGATAGTTATTGACCTCTGAATAAGGAAGTAATTCAAAAAAAAAAAAAAAAATCAAGCATTCGGAGGAGGTACCTTGTCTGGATCGACTGATGAACTAGGGTTTTAAGCAGCCTCGGATTGAGCGAGAGACGATCGAGCGCATCCGATCTAAAAAGCAGAATACGAATTTTGCAAAGTATAATTCCTCGATTTAGAAATTTCTTGTTGTTTCACCCTTGTTTAACTTTCGATTAAATTATTCCTCTTTTTTGATATTTCCCAATTTAATCATTGTCCAAGCGTATACGTTCCCGCTAGCTGACAAAGGAAAGAAAAAGACAACTTATGGATAGATCATAGATAGATAGATCGGTGATGGTGCTTGAATTTACGATATCGCCCTCGGAATTTACGATTATGGATTCTCTCTTAAAAAAGGAGAAATGATTAATAATATCCGATTCAAATTTCTCAAAAAATCTCCTTAATTAACTTTATATTTTTAGTGAAAAAAATATTTATGTACATTATTTTTTTATTTTTGACAAAAAATATATATGTTTACTTCCCGCAAGCATCATCTACAGATTCACCCTCACGCGTTTTGATTTCATTTGGTCTTTATGACTTTTATCATTTTTCTTTTTTGAAAATTTTTATCTTCAAATTAATTTCATTATTCAATTATATAAGCACCTAAATTCAATATATAAACACCCAATTCTCTTATAAAATAAAAAGTTAAGGATGATGATAGTAGAAAGGAGAGAGAAAGACAATCTTGGGAAAATAAAAATGTCTGGAAAAAGAGCGAAAAAAATTTTAGAAAACAAAAATGTGTGGGTACAAGTGATAAGCGTGAAAAAAAACCTATTTTTTGTATGATTTTACCCTTAATTTTTTGCCAAAATCCTAAGTTTTGTATGCATTTTGTTTTGTTTTTGTCCAAAAATCATGTTGCTACTGTTTCCCAAGCTTAAATTGCTGATGTGAAGATTTGGAAGCAATTTGAAAGAAAAACGGAGCAAAACACGTCAAGAACACGAAGTTTGGAGCCCCCGCTATTTTGTCGTGATTGCGAAGGATTTTTCCTTGCAACAGCAGATGATCTCCTCATGGCTGCAGAAGATCCCTCATGACCACAAGACCCGAAGCCAGCCAATACCCAACGCCCCCTATTGCGGGCCACATTACGTGCATTGGTGTATTTCGACGGTTATTCTCTCGTCTGAGCTCCGATTTCAGTGAAATTTGAACCTTCAATGAGAACAAGTTAGAGATTATAAAGAGGCAATTAGGGGAAAATTTGAGTTCTTGACAGTGAAAATTAGAGTATACTTTTGTAAAGAACTCAAATTGTTTTTTCTCATTTTCTCTATTTTTTTTCTCCTTTCTTTTTATTTCTTTTATTGATTATCTTAATCTCATGGTAGAGTAGAGGCCATTTTCTGAGGCTTAGATATGTAAACATTGATACATTGATTGTTATGAGATGATTTGTTTGGTATTTTTATGATTGTGGAGTTTTGATTATTCTTGCACTTTTTTTATACTTGATTCTTGTTATAATAGATGGTAAATGAACTTAGGCACAAACCATGTTTAGGTTTGTTTGGAAGTGTACCAAACTTTAATTTTGAGTAGAAAATCATATGATCGAGAGAAGTATTGATCTAGTGAAGTTAGATCTCAACCTGAAAATATGTTTAGGGTGTACTCCAAAGGTAATTAATGGAGAGGGATGGAGGGGAAAATATATTTAGGGTGTACTCCAAAGGTAATTAATGGAGAGGGATGGAGGGGAAAAGAGGGGAGAATTATTATTCACCTTACTATCAAATTTAGTTTTTAGAAGTTAAGGAGGTAATTGGAGGGAAATAGGGAGAATCACTCTATTTATTTTTCAATAATTATCTTCCCCTCAAATTTGAAGTGTAAAAAAGTTAACATCCCTTATTAGAGATCTAATGATTTGAGAAAGGTTGAACTAATTATAAATTTTAAAGCATTTGGAATAGCAAGTCTTATCAAATATTCTATCTTAAGTAGGACATTACACCACGACTCATGGATAATGTTAAATTGAATTAAAAACCCTCAATTTTTGACATAAGAATAATTAACCAAATAAAGTTATTTTGTGACACCAATTATATCATTTTGAAAATCGAAAATCCTAAATTTGTTTCTAGTATTAAAGTTTTTTTCCATTTTAATTGCTTTACTTTAGGATTGATAAATCATTTTTCGTAATTGTCCGGTCTAAATTATCGAACTTTAAAATACATAAAATAAAAGTTATCTCTGTGAATCGAACACTAACTATACTACATGATAAATCTATATATTTGTAAACCAATTTTATTATATTTAGGATTTATAAATTTAAAAGCTTTGCAAAGTACGCATTAACAAATCACATTAGTTAATCATATGTTTATATAAATAAAATGTTTATTTAATTGTTGTGATAAATATGATGGATAAAGCTAGGGATATAAAATGCGGGGGGTTGTTTATTATTTTGCGGCGTAAGCAGCCAAGAGGTGCACGAAATCTACTTTCATATCCTCTCCAGTTACAATACCTCTCCAGTTTCTAGAAATCTATCGTATCCAGAGAACCAACGACGCCCCCCGTGTAAACTGGAGAGAGCTTTCCTGTTTGAACAGGAGGTAGGAAAAATGAAGGAAAGAGGAGGAAAATTCGAAAAGTAAATTTTAGGAAATGATTCTTATACTATTTGGTTGGATTTTGAATAAGGGTTAACAAAACTACCAAAGTTATATATTGATTCTTCTCTAATGATTTTGTTATTTTTCAAATTGAATGTAATGGAAGAAAATAAAATCAAGGAAACGAAAGAATAAAAAAATTTGATAATTTTCATTTTTTATTCTTTCCCATTTCCTCCTCCCTTCCTTTTATTTCCAAATATGATATTAATGTTTTAAGAAGGAGCATAATTAATTAAGATTGTCAAAGATTAAGTCTTGAGAAATAATAATGCAAGTTTCTCAGCTATATATTTGATAATGTCTTAACTTAATTTGACTTATTAATTAGAAAATTATTTTTAGTATCCATTGTAGACTCGCTAGAACGATTGTTTTATGCACAAAATGAACAAAATTATGAATCATGTACGAAATTAAATTTACAAAATATTCACATTTAACACTGAGATTAAGTGCAAAATCTGTACTTTTTTTAAAATGTAAATCCTATATATATTTGAATTTGTACAAAATTTTAGGGCTAAAATTATGTGAGTCTAATCCGATTAACCCGATTAACGGGACTGATCTAGAATGAAAAATTATGAATTTAGAATCTAATTGGTAAGTTATGCATTGAATTTTGATTAACTCTAACAAAATTTAAATTTGTACACGAATCTTGCAAAAGAAATTGAGTAAAATTCAACTAAACCATTATATGTTATTTTTCTTGAAATAATTTTTTTATAGCTATCATAGTGCGTAATATCTTTACACAAATAGTGGAGAATCTTGTTAAATTTTTGACTTTTTTTAAAAGTTATTTATGTTAATTAGAATATATTATAGTTTTATATGTATTTTTTGTTATAATTTATTATTACCGATATTCTTACAACAAGTTTTTTAAAATTTCAAAAATGAAATTTATCAAACTCATGGAACCCGATCACCTAATATAAATTTTGTTGGGATTGAATGATTTTCATCTTTGATTATTTAGAACTTTATTTTTAAATATTAGACAAGAGTTAAAGTTCTTAAAAATCTCAATGCAAGTATTAAATTTTGAACCAATAACCCCACACGGAAGGCTCCATTTATGACAATTAATTTGTGATTTTCTTACAAAATTGATGAATGAGATAATTTTCTTAAATGATTGTTCTTGTCAGAAGTTGACGTGGTAGGATATTAGTGAAGTATAGTGATGGATTTAGATAGAGGCAAATTCACGTCAGTGTCTAAACTTATATTTTAAAAATAATTATTAATATAATAATTTTTTTTCTAGATTGACAGATTTATAATCTAAATTATTATTGTGTCTGAACTTAATTGAAAAATTGAACTAATTATATGTTTAATTATTGGATGTATCCGGACTTATTTAGTACCATGAATCTGTCCCTGGTGAAGTATGAATTAGCCAGGAGAAATGTTAGAGGTAATAGTTAGAAGATGATATAACATCACATTATTAAGAATGAGTCCAAGACAAAAAAATTCTAAATAATAGCTAGTAAGCTTCTATATAAACTAGTAAGTATATGCGCTCTGCTGTAATGTATTTATGTATATTTTTATTTTATATAAATATGTTTAGCGTAAATTTAAATTTCTTAATATATTCAATATTTATGACACATATAATCGAAAAATATTATTCGAATTAAAAGTTAAAATTATATATATGTTTTTAATTACTTGGATAGCGATGTATTAAATTTAAGTTAATTCGAAATTCCTCTAGCATTCCGCCAAACAATATAAATTTTTTAATTATAGAGTTTTAATGAATTTTATGATAAATGACCAATCAAATTTTAAAACGACTCGAATTTGGTATATGGCCTTGTTTGCTGTTTAAAAGTTGCCAGAAAAATACACAAATTAAATTGCATGAAATTAATGATATAATTTCATGTAATTTTTATACCAAAGATTTGAAATTATAAAATTATGTCCAATGTCATAAAATTATTTCTTGAAATTAAAGAAACAATTTCATTAAATAGCCATGTCAAATATTGAATCATAAAATTATGTTCAATCTCATGATTTATTAAATCCCAAAATTATTTCTTGAAATTAAAAAAAATAATTTCATGAAATAATTATGCCAAACCCCTTTCAAAAAATATATACACATGTGTGCAAAAAAAATCTATGCACAAAAACCCTAATTATATGAAATCAAGAAACAATTTCATATAATTAAACATGCCAAATCCAAAAATCATGAATTTCATTCATGAAAAATGCCCCAAATATTATCCCTTGGAATTAAAAAATTGATTCTTTGGAATAATCATGCCAAAATATTAATTGTATAAGATTAATATGCCTAATCATATACAATTAATGATTTAAGTGAAATTAATGCCTAATTTCACACCCAAAAATACCAAAAATATTACCTAAAATAACAGAATCATGGAATATATTTTCTGTGATTTTTCAGTAAATTTTCATGGATTTTTACATGAAGAATAAAAATAAAATGAAAAAAAGAATAAAGAAAATACCAAAAATCAGAACTGGAGATAGTTCTGGGTGCAATTTGGGGGATGTGTAACACTCTGGGTGCAATCTGGGGAGCTCAAACACAACCTCTGCCCTTGGGACCCGCCTGTCATACACACAAAATGTTAAAGGTGAGTTGCGTGGACCCAGTACACATGCACCATACCACTGACAATACGTTTTGGTGTACAAAGACCAAGCCCACGGCCCAACCCCCAGTTTTTCGCTGGGGCTGTGTCTCATTAAACCTGACGACTGGACCCCTCTCCTTTAGTCTCACTGCCAAGGGGGCCCAGTGTCCAGGCGACCCTTTGGCCAACAAAGAAAAGAAAAGAAAAGAGAAGAGGGGCGGACTTGGTGCAAACTCTCCCTCTCTCTAACAAGTTTGAAATCAAAGCACGGTTCATGTGCACCCGACCCAAGCGAGAGAAACCTTTTGAATTTCTCTTTCTCTCCCTCCTTTCTTCCTCCTTGAGCTCCAGAGCTCAGTGGAGCTTCGAAAATGGAGTTTGAGTGTATGGTTCAAGTTGGTTTAAATCATTCTAGGGACTTAATCTACATCCTAAGGGGAATTCAATGCCAAAAAAACATTGAAAATAGTAAAGTAAACAAGGAGAAAATCGAAGGAGAAAACACCTCGACCTTGAAGGTGACTGAGCAACAGGGAGCTCGAGAGGCCAAGCCAACACCTGGAGAAGCTTCAAGACACCTCCACGACGCTGCCTGAAGTGCCAATTTGGGGTGAAAAAGCACTCAATTAGCAGGTGCACCACTTGGCACCTTGGTCTGATCTGGATGTGGTCAGTTGGCACAACTCAGCACTCAAGCAGCCAAATTGACACGTTAGGCACACTCAGTGGCACCTTGGTGACATGTCAAGTGCCAGCAAGGCCAAGGAAGGTTCTGGATATACCCTCACTTGAAAGGCATGATGCTCCAGCTCAAGAAGAAGACAAAATCAGCAGATTCCTTCTCTCTCTCCAGGCCTATGCACATGGACACGTGTAGGCACCTCAATGGAGAGCTCTGAGCGCCAGTTAGCTGGAGGAATCTTCCAAGGACAGGCCACAGGCTAGCACAGGCCTGGCTGGCTCAATTCTGGCCATTTGATCAAACCAAAGGCTGGGATGATGCCAGCTCAGCCCTGAGACTTAAACCATGCCCTCTAGGCTATAAATAGACCCCCAGTGAAGAAGAAAAGGGAAGGAGAGAGCAACATAGCTGAAACTCTGTCAAAATCAAAACTCAACCCAATTTCCACAAAATAGAAAGCTTAGCTGAGAAGAAATCAAGTCTTGAACAGCTAGGTAAGGGATAGAGGAGCCAAGCCTTGAGCTTGGCTCAGTCCCAATTGAGCCCAAGGAGCCAGTCTCACCTTGCTGGGTGAGATGGCTAGCCTCTGGCTGGGGAGGTGCACATATGCCTCCCTCCTTCCAGAGCTCAATTGGTGGCTGAGCTTGAGTCTCAGGAGCTCACATGGTGAGTTCACCAGGGAATTTGACGGTATACTCCAACCAATTGGCACATGCCAATCTGGTTTCATGGGGATGGGCACATGTTCATCCCCTTTCTCTCTCAAGCCATGTGCACATGTGCAGTGGCTATATAAAGCTCATTAATGGCTTTATACAAACTGTTATGCTGTCAAAATTTCATGGAGAAACAAAATTCCATGTTTTCTATGTGTATTGTATTTCAATTTGTTATAATACATGATGTTTTGGTGCAAATTGGCTTTCTTTTCCTTCTTTAGTTTCTTCTCTCATGTTCTCTGATGTGCTTGATAACTCAAAATCATAATTGAGTAATGAAAAAGGCAATATGCATCAATGCTGGTTTAAGTCCAGTATATGCCAGCTTCTTTCCAGCTGAGAGATCAATCGATATCTCTCAGTCTGGTTGTTAATTTTTAATGCAATTTCACAGACAGGTATATTGGGTTTGTATCAACTTATACCCCCATTTTTACAATTTTTGGAATTTTATGTGAATTGTTATGAATTTTACAATTTTATCTGTCAAAAACTTCAAAAATGTCAACTATTGGTCAAACTGAGAACTGCATTCTCTTTTTGATTTCAAAATCCAAATTTTTTTGATAAATTCACCTTTATGACACCTCATGTGATGTTTTAAAGGGTTTAGAATAATTAAACCAGGCTTTAACACATAGGTTAAACCAAATTTGATTTTTGACAGATCTGAAAGAGCATTTTTGTCCAGTCTGGTAAATATTCAAAAATATGCTTTCTGTTCACTCAATTAGCTTGAAATTTCATGGGCATCTAGAATAATTTTTAATATATTCACTCACCAAATTTTACCATTTATGGTATTTTCTGTGATTTTCTGTGAATTTCTGAAATTGGATCTGCAAGAAACCAGAATTGAGTCAATTCTGGGTCAGTACGAGAAATTGCAAAAATGAAATTTACGTGTGTACAAATGAAATTCATGTGTGGAACTAGTATAAAACCTTTCTAAAACATGTAACTGATCTAAAGGAATACATTCCAGCATGCAATTTGAGAAGAATGTGATGAAATAAAAAAAACCAAATTAAAAATAAATCCAGAAATGACTCAATGTGCATAAAGGACAATGCACATCTGAATTGATAAAATTGATCATCCAAACATATTCAAACATGCTAAACGACACTGTTTGGAAGGTTAATTGTAAAAAAATTGCAAAGGAAAGCCATGAAATACCATTTGGTACCAAAACCCCGAAACCAGTTTGGTACCAAATGGCCAAAGTTGCAAAATTGATGGATTAAACCCAAATTAAACCTCAAAAACTAGTTAAATATGCTCTGGCGATGCCATATGACAAAGAAATCAAGTTAATTTGTCAAAAATCAGCTCAAATTCCTCAAAATTTCATCCCAGCCAACTTTTCAACCGAAACCAAGTGGCTACCCCCATCTCCGGCGATCCAGGCCGCCGCCGAGACCACCACCGATGGGCTCCCCACGCTTCGGCGATGCCAGCCATGCCTTCTGATCCGAGATCCGACGCCGGCAGGACCTTGATCAGTGTCAGAGAGGATGAGCACGAATATTGATGCATCTCAAAGTGCGAATCTTGATGAAATTCAAACAGCCCAGTGAAGGCTTGATGCGCGCCAGAGATCCAACAGCCCAGTTTAAAAGATGCTTTAAAAACTGAACTTAAGTTCAGATCTTGATGCATGGACCCAAATCTGACGGCCCATATTAATCTGTTTTGAAAATAAACTTTAAACACCAAATAAAAATGATTTCTCAAGCCCAAAAATTATGAAAAATATATCAAAAATCATGATTTCATTTATTAATATTTTTAAGACTATAAAATGTCAATTTTGATTTGATTTGATTTTATTTTTTTATGTTATAAATAAAAGAAAATTCAAGATATATGATATATGTATAAAATAAATTCAAAATATCAAATAGGATATTTAAAAATAAGTGAAAATTATGATAAAACAAATCAACAATTTTCAAAATAATCAAATTATGTATATTTTGATAAAACAAATCAAAATATTCAAGGATAATTAAAATATGTCATAAACAAATCAAAAATATTTTAAATAATCAAATCATGCTATATTTTGATAAAACAAATCAAAATATTAAAAATAATCAAATTATGATAAAACAAGTCAAAATATTCAAAATAACCAAATTATGTTATATTTTGATAAAACAAATAAAAAATATTCAAAAATGATTAAATATGTTATATTTTGATAAAACAAATCAAAATATTCAAAAATAATTAAAATATGTTATGTTTTGATAAAACAAATCAAAATATTCAAAAATGATTAAATATGTTATACTTTGATAAAACAAATCAAAATATTAAAAAATAATCAAATCATGTTATATTTTGATAAAAGAAATAAAAAAATGTTTAAAATAATCAAATCATGTTATATTTTGATAAAATAAATAAAGGCATTCAAAATAATCAAATAATGTTATGTTTTGATAAAATAAATAAAGGCATTCAAAATAATCAAATAATGTTATGTTTTGATAAAACAAATCAAAATATTCAAAGTAATCAAATAATGTCATATTTTGATAAAACAAGTTAAAATATTCTAAAATAATTAAATTATATCATATCTTGATAAAACAAATCAAAATATTCAAAGTGACCAAATTATGTTATATTTTGATAAAACAAATCAAAATATTCAAAATGATCAAATCATGCTATATTTTGATAAAACAAATCAAAATATTCAAAATAATCAAATTACATTATATTTTGATAAAACAAATTGAAATATTCAAAATAATCAAATTATGTCACATTTTGATAAAACAAATAAAAAATATTAAAAAATGATTGAATCATGGTATAAAACAAATCAAAATGTTCAAAATAATTAAACTTTGTTATATTTTGATAAAACAAATCAAAATATTTAAATATGTCAAATATGTCCAATATTTGACCAAAACATGTCAAATATGCAAATATACCCAAATATTTGACCAAATATGTCAAAAATACAAATATGTCCAAATATTTGACCAAACATGTCAAATATGCAAATATACCCAAATATTTGACTAAATATGTCAAAAACACAAATATGCCCCAATCTTTGACCAAACATGTCAAATATGCAAATAAACCCAAATATTTAACCAAATATGTCAACAATACAAATATGTCCAAATATTTGACCAAACATGTCAAATATGCAAATAAACCCAAACGTTTGGCCAAACATGTCAAATATACAAATATGCCCAAATTTTTGACCAAACATGTCAAATATGCAAATATGTCCAAATCTCTGGTCAAATACGCCAAATATGCAAATATGTCCAAATCACTGGTCAAATATGCCAAATATGCAAATATGTCCAAATCTCTGGTCAAATATGCCAAATATGTAGATAAGTCCAAAACTTGGTAAAAACATACCAACATACCAAATCATATCAAATCATGTTTCGGGAACATTAAACTGGGAGTGCGCTTCAGGTTTAATGTACCACATTTTGGAAATCGAATAAAGAATTATATGTTACCGATTCTCCAATTTTCCCAGGTTTCGAATTGGCATAGCGCTTCAGATTCGGGATCTGGAAGGTCAATAGACTGTTTAGGACCATACGTACTTGTCTTTGACATGAACCTTTTTAGAGATCAAACATCTCTGGTTCTTTGAAGTATCGAGTTGGCAGTGCGCTTCATATTCGAACTCCGTGAGATCAATAGGATTATACGTCCTCGATCCCTGATTTATGAAAAATTATACGTTTCTCTGACTTTAGATTATACGTCTTTAGTCTTATTATCCAAAGTTATACCTTTGGATTATTTTAAGCACGTATTATAATAAATTGGAAGGAAGAAATAAAGCTGATCCATATATTTTGATTAGTTTAGCCCATTAATCAGAGGTTCCCGAGGCGAGAGCCGGGGTAATTAACGGCGGGGGCTTGCGCCCGTCGGAAAATAAAAGTTCCCACAATCACCTAAATAATAAGTCCTTGAGCGCACAAACACGCACAAGGATGTACCTACACCTTCTTCCCCCGTGAGCGAGGACGTCGATGCCTCGCGCGTGGGCCGCGAAAAAGGGCTGCACAGGCCTAACTAATTAATTATTTTTTTTAACGTGAATAATATTTCTCAAATATATATACCTTAAAACAGATGTATCATGAAAATTAGATGTATGTTAGAATTATTTATCTTATATATACAGAAAAATCATCAAAAGCAAAATAAGAGACAAAACGAAAATAATAAAAAATTAACAAAAATATTTCAAACTTAATAGATGGATAAAAAATGCTAATTTTTCAGAATAAAAATTAAAAAATAACAACAAAAGTAAAAAGGAAGATGAAAAAATGTATAATTTTTAATTTTCAAAGAGCACTCTAATTAGTTAGGAGAATTAAGTAGATGTTATATGATGAAAAAAATTCATGCTTATAAGTTCGAAGGAGAAGAACATAATGTAATTTTATATCGTTATATAGAGAGAATAGAGAAAAAAAGAAAAAAAAATATTTCTAATAAGACACAATAGTAACTTAATTTCAAATAAGTGAGATGAAACAAAGGCTCTAATAAAAAATAATAATAATGATAACATATTAGTTAACGCACATTAAAAAGACACAAAAAATAAAAAAATAATATAGGAAACTTAATAAATAAGCGCTCGGTCCAGAATAATTTAAAGGAATTGTTCAAATAACTGAGCCATAGATTTAACGCAATGATAATATGTCTCATCTTTCTATAAAGAGACACAGATTTTAAGTCCTGCAAAAAACATTTGAAAAGAAATAAACATCGGGATTAACGGTATTCCTTATATTAAAAAAATAACTGTAGAAACTACAATTTCCGAGCTATCCCCCACTATTTTTATTATTGTACTACAAAAAATTATAAAAAAAAAGAAATACTATTTAAACGATTGTAGAAACTACAGTGTCCGAACCATTCCCCAACTTTTATACAAACAATTAACTGTAAAAAAAAGGAAAATCACTATTCATTTCACTGTAGAAACTATTATTGTACTACTAACAATTGTAAAAAAAACACTAAAATAACTGTAGAAACCACAGTATCCGAACCATCCCCTAATATTTATACAAACAAACAATTATAAAAAAAAGGAAAATCACTATTCATTACACTTTAGAAACTATCATTGTACTACAAATAATTGCAAAAAAAAGAAAACACTGTTCAAATAATTATAGAAACTATAGTGTCCGAATTATCTCCTAATAATTATACAAACAAATAACTGTAAAAAAAAAAATCATTGTTCATACACTGTTGAAACTATAATGGCTCTGCAAACTCCTGAACTTTATATTATTATTATTATAGAAACAAAGAACCGTAAAAAAAAAATGAAAATCACCAACCGTCAAAAAAATAAAAAAAAATGAAAATCACTGTAGAACTACAGTGGCTCCGTGGATATGTCACTCCTTTAAATTTTAATTTTTAATATCTCAATCGCAATAATTACTCGGATCACATATAGGTACTTCATATATAGAATTTTGGTTTTAGTATTAATATATTATTACTGATGTGATTGCCATGGCTATTTTTAATTTACAATTTGATCCGGGTTTTTCTTTTTTCTAAATTGATGAATGAGTTGAATGTGTGATTCTATGTGAATTAGCGGTTTGATTTTTTAAAGCATGAGATAAGGTTAAATTTATTAAATAACTTTAAATTTTGACATTTTTGAAAAGTTAATATAAAGTTGAGAAATGATCATTAATTTTTGTCAAAAGTTGATATGACATGATACATTTTGTGAAGCGCGAATCAACCACTAGCAACGTTAGAATTTAGTATTAGATGATGACATCACATCACATTATATTATTGATGGATAATTCCGAAACAAAAATTTTTTTGTTAATGATTGGTAAGCCTATATAAAAATAAAAAAATATTATAAAGATATTATTATTAATATTTTGTTGCGTACGAATTTTATTATATATATTAAATAAATTATTATATATATTAATAATTTTATTTTATATAATATTTTATTATTTAATTTAAATATTACTAATATACATAATAATTAATTTAAATTGAATAATAATACTACTATACAAAATCAATTTACGTAATAACTCATTTAATTTATATAATAAAATATATTAATAATTATATCAACAATCTGTTATTATTTTGATACAAATAGATATGTCGACACTCCTTTAAATTCTAATTTTGCTGTCTAGATAGCAATTAATTATTCTGACCACACCCTTTCGTACTTCATGTATAAAATTTTGACCTTGGTATCAATCTGTTAATAATGTTAATGCCACAAATGTACTTCATTTATTGACTCTTTTAGAATAGCCCTCCTAAAAAATAACACCAGCATTTAAATTTCACAGTTATTTACCACAAGTCATTTCACTCACTCTCTCTATATATATTTTGAATATATATTTTGAGATAAAGATAAAATTTAAACTATTTAAATTTAAATGTTTATAAAAATTTTCTCATCTAGATTCGAACCTAAAACCTCCCAGGTGAATTATAGACCCCAACTCTCCACAACAAACTCTACAATAGCACAAATGTCAAATTTGCCCTTCATTTCTAGCAATTGAGAGCTCTGTTTGGTCCGAATTTTTTAAGAAATTCATTATTCAAAATTAAATATATAGGAAAATAGGAAGGTAATTTTGACATTTGAGAAGGACATGGTAGAAATAACCGTCCGATTGTGTTGAGTGGACGGGTGGACGGCCTCAAAACAACGTCCTTGGGACGAGCCTCAAAGCCACGTCCTTGGGCTCCAAAGTTTCGGCAGCCCAACGAAAGTAAAATGGACGAGGCTTTGAAGCCAGTGGACGGTGTGGTTAAATGCCAGTGGACGAGGCTCTGAAGCTCGTCCTTGTGCTTGGGCCGTGGAACGGAGTCGTGTCCGAACTGGGCTGGGCCGTGAAAGCTTTCCCCGTCCCAGCCCGTGACTACTCCCGTGACGCGTCAGAATCAGTGAGGGAATCGTTAGGCCCGTCACGGAATCAGTGCAGGCCAGGCCAACGTGGTGAGGTGCCCAAGAGCCCGTGAGGCTGGGGCGGTGTGGGAAAACCCGTCCACTGTGGCCTTTTTCTCCCCGTCCCCCCCCCCGAAGCCCATTCTCCCTCCCCCACACTGCCCCTGCCCACCCTTCTTCCTCCACCAGCCATCCTTCTTCCTTCTGCGTCCAAGGTGTCAAACTGTCGGCACCCCGTCGAGCCGCCGTCGATCACTCCCGGCCACCTCTCCGTCTTCCCTCTGACATTACCAGGTAAATTATAATTTAGTAGAAATAATTAAAGTATGATTTATAGAATTTGTGATTTAGTACAAATTAATTTTTTTTGTTGCATAAACAATTAGCAATAAATTTAGTTAAACAATTAGTACAAAATATTTTTTTCTGGATCAACGTCATTTTTAGAGAAATAGCTAATTTAATATTTTTATTTAGTTTATGTTGCACATTTAAGAATATTTAGAAATTTATAATAAATTATGCATGCTTAATAAATATTCCTAAAATATAAAATAATGAAAGTTCTTAATATTGGAAAAATAAAATTTTCAAAGTTTAGAAATTAATAATATATATTATTATTATTTTCTGAAAATTTCAAAATATAGATAGAATGACAAATCTATTCAATTTTTTTATTTAGCTCGGGGAAAAAAATATTTATATTGCAATTTAATGATGAACTAAAAATATATTCACATTGTATATTTGTTTCAATGATGAACGAATCGGAATTATTGGTATCAAGTATTAATATTATATAATTGCATGATGAAAAAAATTGCATGATAGATTTTTTGGGTTGTTTACAATTTGCATTTACAATTTTGTTTAATGTATGAACATATTGGACATTTAGGAATATTTTCAATGTCTTTATAAATTATGCATGCTTATTATGTCATAATGAAATATAAAATAATGAAACTTCTTAAAATCGGAAAACATTAAATTTTTAAATTTTAGAAATTAAGAATATATATCATTACTATTAGTATTATTTTGTGATATCGGCACTTTGGATAAATTGTGAATTATTTTTATGATATATACTTATTTTGGCGTATATGTGAGTTTAATTTTCATTAACTGTTTTAATATATTAATTATTACTTATTATACTTTTGCTTGAAAGAGATGACCGTAATTATTTATATAAAGATTAATTATTTAGAATTTTATAAATTTCATTTGCTGTATCTGTATATTTTTGTAGAGATTATAGAATTTTGTAGAATTTATCTGAATTTTCTATATGTCTTGTGTAAATTTGTAACTAAAATAGATAAGTAATATCAAATTTTAAATTATTTAGAAAATTAAAACAATGGCGAACATATACAAGAAGTCGGTAGTAGCAGCAGGGCCCGATCTCAGCGGGAGGTCGATACTATCGAAGCTGATGAGGCCCTTAGACGACCTCTCACTGCCTTATTGGGCCATGCCTATGTGCAATCATAGAATATTTGACATATACGAGGAGGTGAGTCGAAAATATATCATATGTTTTTATTCGATAAAATACCATAGTTGAGTGATATAATTGTTGTTTTATATTTTAACTTTTATTTAATTTATTTTTAGCCTGAAGCAGTTTTAAACTCACGTGCACACCGTCCTCACATTCCTTATCATGAGTGTTGTGAGCTGGGACTTAGGAAGTTAGGGATGTATCAGATTGCCCAGTTGTCTCAAATGCAGGTTGATCCGAGATTAGTCACCGCACTTGTAGAGTGGTGGCGCCCAGAGACGCACACTTTTCACTTACCGGTCGGTGAAGTTACCATCACACTATAAGATGTCAGTTGCTTATGGGGTTTGCCGATATGCGGTCTCCCTCTGACCGGACACAGTGAATTGGGGAACATGCAGTTGGTGGATGACTGTCTCGGACATGTCCCGTTACAAGCATGGAAGAAAAAGAAGAGAAAGATCGGAGACGATGCAGAGGGGACTATATCTTACTCGAAATATCAAATGAACTTGAGATGGTTGAGGGAGACATTTGGTCAGATGCCTGAGAACCCAACCCAGGAGCAGTTGGATATGTACACTCGAGCATTTTTACTTGATTTATTCGGATCGACATTTTTTCCCGACTCGTCTGAGGATAGTGTACCGGCAATGTATTTACAGTTTCTGACCGATTTGCAGAATCCACCGACCTACAATTGGGGTGCAGGTATTTGAAAATCCTTTTATTTTTAATATGAAATTCAATTCAGAATTATTATTTTCTTTAAGAATTATGTACGTATATTATTTTAATATGGAAATTGTTTTATTTGAAAATATGTACTTATATGAAAATTATTATTTTTTTGTAGTTATTTTTTGTATTTATTAAATAAAATTAGTATTGTGCAGGTGTACTAGCTGTTATGTACCGACATCTTTGTACAGCCTCGTTATCGCGGATGAAAACAATCGGTGGGCCAGTTTTACTGCTTCAGCAGTGGTCCTGGACATATTTCAATATTGCGCGACCCCGTTGTCGAGGTACAAATCCTCCCTTGGGCGGCGAGGATCCTGAGTTGAGACCATGCTACGCGGTGCGGTGGGTCACTCCACATACTTATACCTTTTGTCCGGCCCGAGCCTCACTGACATATTATCGCAATCAGTTCGAGAGTTTAGTTGATGAGCATGTCAATTGGGAGCCGTATAAACGGTATTTTGATCTGCTTCCCGATCGTGTGCACCGAGAGCGGCAGTACTGGTTAGCTCGGATGCCGTTGATACATTTTTGGGTTGTTTCGTGGCATTATCCGGAGAGAGTCATGCGTCAGTTTGGATTATATCAGACCATACCACCAGCCGACCCACATCATTGGACTGATCTTCGAGATCTTGATCGAGTTGCCCATACATCGCGTAGTTCATCGGATTGGGCTCATCACCATCGACGGTATGTGAGTATGTGGTCTCGGATACATTTCATTGATGAGACGCGGCTATATGATTTGTCACGTCTGATAGAGTATCGTCAATGTTATCAGCAACAGGGGATGTATTCGATCTATATTAGAGGTCATTTGGAGGCTGGATTGGACAGGCCTTTACCTCCACCACGAGATTCTGTGGAGGTCCTCGGCTATGTTCCTAGTGGTCCGAGATTGCGCCGCATGGTATGTTTAAATTATTTAAAGTTAACATATTTTATTTAAATTAACTTGGATCACCTTAATTTGTATCTTTTTATGGTTTTTAGGGCATCAAAGCATTACAACAAGCTGAACATGTTAGTAAGAAACTGTATAAGCGCGGCACAAAAGCGATCAGTAAAGTTCTTTTAAAGAGCTTACATTGTATGCTACAAGATGCCGATCAGGCGCATGAGATGGATTGTGTGTTATCAGAGGCCGGTCTTCCTACGAATATTGATGCTATTCCAGATGAGGATGATGAGCCTTCAAACGCTGGGCCTTCTGCCGTTGCACATGACGTCTCAGATATTCCAATACAGTTCGGATTTGATGATATCTTAAGACAACTACAGCCAGAGACCACACAGGCATCACGACCACCTCAGGGGTCGATGCATTATCCATATCCATATTCCTATCCACATCCACCTCAGGGGTCGCCGTATTATCCATATTCATCTTCGGGACCATCGACACAGCCTTGTTATGGGTTTCCGCAGTCATAGACATATGGCTGGGGTCCTGCACATCCTATTCATCCATCACAAGCATATCAGACGTGGCAGGTGCTGCCGATCCCCTTGGCGCAAGCACCTCCAACGTGGCAGCATATCCCCCACATGCCACAAATGCCGTCGACACAGCCACATATATCACAGGCATATCCGACGTGGCAGGTGTAGCCCGTGTCATAGATTCCGCAGACACAGGCACAAGCACCTCCTATGACAAAGGCGCCGCAAACATGGTTTGGATTCCAAAGCCTCTCGCAGATCCGACATCAGAGCCTCCTACGGCTGCACCGCAGGTTCCCCCTGATAGCTCATATGCATACACGGCTGAAGTTCCGTCACATTCGTTGGTATTTTTATGTGCATATATTTTGGAATCAATAATATTATATTATTACCATTTATTTAGATGAAGTTTTTAATTTGCAGAATGTCCTAGCCGAAGATGATGTGTCGCGGTCATCTGGGGATCAAGAAGATACAATTCCAATGGGGCGAGGTCTTCGAAGAAAGCGGGCAGCATCGAAATATACACCAAGTAGCTCTTAGATTTATTTTGTGTTGTATTGGATGACGTTACTTAGTATATCTTAATTATTTTGTACTTTTATTTATTTTGAGCACTTTGGATTATGGCTTACCTTTATATTTTATGGCACTTTATAAATACCTAATAATTCAAGTACAAAAGTACAACCGTAGCAAGTACATAATTTAATAAATACATAATAAAACATTAACAAATACATAATCATAATTAAAAATTTTAATTATTTTAATAAATACATCATCAAAACCCTAAGAAATATTCCTCCGAGCACGAGCCAGTAACCTTTGCAATCGTGAGGTACCAGCCACGTTCGAACCTAAGAAATATAACATTTTGATCCATATTAGTATGTATTGTATAAAAATTGTTATAAAATTTAACTAACAAATTGAATAAAAACCTGGTTGCGTGTTTCGTTGTGTACAGTGAGTTGTTCCATGGTTGATCGAGCCACAACTTTCGCAATGTGGAGGACCTCTCCTACCATCCATGCGATCAATCATCATGGGAATACGTGTGTACTTCCTTCTACCTCTCTGCAACAACTTTTTGTTAGGAATAATTGTCTCGCCGTCATAGTCTGACCAGTCTTCTTCCTTCCCAAAAATTTCGAACTGACCTTGCCATGTGTTCACCAGCGCTTCGGTGCTATAAAACCGATGAGTGTACTCATTCGGATTATAACCACGCATCGCACATACTTTTAAGATGTGACAACATGCAATGAATGTATTATCCAGTTTACGACACTTACATTTGGGTTTCCTTCCTTCCACTAGATCAACTCTGTAGCTTCTGTCTTCCCTACCATTTGGCGTGATTCGTTCGCCTTTAGCGATAATCTCATATCGACCTCTCACCATATCGAATTCGGTGACTTCAAGATTTTGTGTTTGTATTACTCCTTCCTCAAGTTTGGCAGTAACCATATTAGAGAATAACTAACTTTTACGCGCCAACTCTGCTACTTCTATTCTTCTTTTAGCAAACCAAGCAACGCACTTATAGTAGGTCGTTTTGAAAATAGCACACACCGGAAGGCCCCGACATACTTTGAACACCCGATTAAGTGACTCTGCATCATCACTTGTCATTATGCCCCAACGATATCCTCCATCATAGCATTGAGACCATTTATGAGGGCACCATTCTGTTTCTTTGTCTGTTTCATCTAGTTTTCCGACATGTTTTAAATATTCCTCCGCCTCCCGACTCCAATTTTTTATCTCATTCATGCCTTGTTTGAACTCATGCAGACTGTGTTTCCTGCATGTTGCTTTAAAATTATCGGTTGCATTTTGATTTCTACATACTTTTAATAAATTTTCAGCGATATGTTGTGCACATAAACGATGGACGACTTGGTTTTGCTCTTCGTGCCACCCAAATTGATGATTATGAAATACATGCTTAATGCTTGCATGACGATCAGATATAACACATAGTCGTCTATCTCCGACAACCTCATGTCGCAACCATCTCATAAACCATCCCCAATTGTCACCATTTTATTTTTCAACGAGTCCGAATGCAAGTGGCAACAGATGATTTTCAGCATCATAAGCGACAACTACCAGTAACCTCCCACTGTACCATCCGTGTAGAAAAAAAACATCTATACTTATAATAGGACGTAAGAATCGAAATGCTTCAATACACGGGCCAAATGCCCAAGCACATCGTGTGAATTGACGCACAACAGGATCTGCCATGGGATTAGATTGTAACTCTGTTTTAGTACCCGGATTAGACGTACGTATAGCATTAAATAATCGAGGTAGAAGTGCGTACGAGCCATTCCATGACCCGAATAACTGTATCATGGCGAGCTCTCTTCCTTGCCACAACTTGTTATACTTGGGATTTATTCCCGGGAATACTTTTCTTACCATTCCACGGACAGTTTTAACTGACATTTCTAAATTATCATTCAATTCGTCTTTAATAATGTCAGCTATCATCCGAGATGTGAGCTGAGCATGGTCAACTCTAGCGGCTGTGGTGGTACATGAGTGTAAAAATCGACAGATTTTAATAGCCCATGCATCACCCACTTTTGTTGGTGTTGCATATAAACTCCAGTTACAATTTGAATCTTTACATTTCACTTTATATTTTTTCGTGCTACTATCGGTTACGACTATTTCCCTATTTTTTTCAATATGAAATCTTTGGACTGCAAGGATAAGGTGTTGTTTTGAGAGAAATATTTTTTTCTCCACGAGGGGACCTTCCAATCGTGCACGTGCACCGATGAAATCAACACTAGCACGTGCAAAACCTGACACATCATTTACCATACTAACTGGATGTTCTATACCTCTATTAATAAATGAGTTATTTTCTTTTCTACGTTGTAATAAATACATATCCGCACGTACCTCCTCCTCATCGTCATCGTCATCCTCATCATCAAAATCAGACTCTTCATTCTCATCGGACCCAATCTGATAATCGGAATCATCATCAGAATCTTCTTCGTCTTCCTCTTCTTCCTCGAGCTTTATAGACGAATTAACATTCGTTATGGTGGATGAAGGTCCGACATGATCGAAGAAGCTACTAATAGGTAAATTATTCGAAAATGGTTCCTCATTCCAAAAGTTCAACACAGATTTCAGATTATGTACAGTTCAATCATTGCCATTTGGGAAGTTACTAATTCATAAAAGGTTTTTCATGATATCTCATCATTAACTGATAGTATGGTGAACCGCCAACATCCACATGCCCCGCTATTTACTTTACCATAAATCTCGAGAGAGTACTACCTCTTTGGTACCCATAATCCGGTATATATTTCATTCAATATATTTTCAAAGGTAGTAGATTCATTGACAGAGAATGTTAATCGGGGAGCGATGGTGTACTCGGCTCCAAATCGGCCATAAAATATCTCACCTCCAAAATAAACACTTACAGGTGACATTTTTAATTTATCTGTAAATTTTTACACAAATTACTTTTTTTTTGCATGTATAAAAGTATATATTATATATAAAATACATTTTCAAAATGAAAATATAAGGCAAATAATTAAAATACAAAAAAAACTAACCGATTAATAAGATCCTGTTTACCAACAGATTCAGCTCATTTCCGATAATGCTACAATAGAATTTTTTAATTTCACCAAAAAAATTTTGTGTATAGATCACTGCGTCTCTTTGGGTATTTATAGTGGTTCTGAAAAGTAGGGGCAGATTGAGAAAATTCGTCCGAAATAATTAAACTCAGGGTCGAAATTCGGTTTCGTAATCTGAAGCTGGGACGAAAAAATCGGGATAGTGGACGGTTAACAGTAACACGTCCTTGAGTTTAATTATTTCTGGGACGAAAAAATCCGAACCTGGGACGAGCTAGGACGAGTGGGAGGGATCGGACGGGCCAGTAAATCGCGGCCCAAATCGCTGGGATGGCCGAAACTCTCCTTGGGACGGGGTTTTGGAGATTGGCCTAGGGACGGGGTTTTGGAGCTCGGCCCAGGGACGCGAAACTCTGCCGAAACACTGGGCCGGAGCATGGGAGCCCAAGGACGTGGCTTTGAGGCTCGTCCCAAGGACGTTGCTTTGAAGCCCGTCCACTCGTCCACTCAACACAATCGGACGGTTATTTCTACCCCGTTCTTTCCAAATGTCAAAATTACCTTCCTATTTTCCTATATATTTAATTTTGAATAATGAATTTGTTAGTTAAAAAAAATTCGGCTGTTTGGTGGCCTACATACTGGCATCTTTGCTTCTTTTTTGGTTGAACAGCCTAAGAAAAACCATGATGCTATTTATGGTTATTGCGCATATTAATCAGCAATATTAATAAAACAGTGAAATTTAAATTGTTTTTTTATGTTTCACCCTTTATAAGAAAATTTAATAAGAAGTACATATAAAATACCTAAAAATTCACTAAAGAGCTCATTACTTCTTTTTTTTTTTTTTCCTTTTTGATGAAAAGGAAATACATATGCAAGAGGAAAAGAGGAATTGGCCAAGCATGTAGGAGCCGAGCCGGACATACAATCAGGACGGGGCAAAATTTTGAGAATAGGACATAAATTTATAATTATTTTGAAAAAGTTAAGTATATTTTTATAATTTTTTACGTCAAGAGTAAAATGTTGAAGGCATAATATGTAATATTTTTTTTTAGACTGAGGCATATTATCGGATTTTATTGAATTGAGGCATATTTTTGTATTTTTTTCTCAAAAATTGTAATACTAAAGGTATATTTTGAAAAAGAAAATTTGACCGGGGAACAATCACCCCGCTTTGCCAATACTTAGCTCCGCCTCTACAAAGATGCCATGGTGCTACCATTGTGTTTCATAATTTTAATACATGAGAATTTGTTAATGCTCCAAATTTCAGACTTTTCTATAGTATTTTAAATTCGCCACGAAAAAAAACAACAATAAAATATCACTAACCATGTATTGCATAATTTCAAAAAAAAAAAAATAGAGACTAATATAATCATCCTTTGCTTTCCACCAAATTTAAAAATAAAAAAGGGGAGAAAATATTAGTTGAGGTTATATTTAATCAACCAAAAAATACATAAGCAAGCGACACTAACAAGTAACAAGTTTCAAGTCAACTTAGTATATTTTTTTCTTTTTTCATTTGTTGAGCCAACTCATGCCCCTTGATGGGGGTGAGCATCTGCTATTATTATTTTCAAATAACAGCAAATATGTCATTGAATTTAAACATTGATTTGATTTAAATAATTTAGATTTAACTATAAAAAATATTTATTTATTTATATTTTAGTAACCCTATATATCATATACATACAAAAATTATAATATATTTATATCATAGAAAAACGTATGACAGCGGATGTGAATCCTCTTGATGTACACACACGTAATTTGTGCAATGGGGTTCTGGATTTTTAATTATTGGGTCGAGATTTGGGCCTGATCCGAACATATTACCAGCTCCAACTGCAAACTATTTTGTATACGAATCCAAATATAACATGCGTTTTGATGGTTATATTATAGTGTGTATATACCATGCTTTGAGAGGTAGTATTGCTTTTAGAAATTTTTTCCTGACACCAGATTGCCAGTGAATCAATCAATCAACTAAGGATTTACCTGACAGAGAGGTTTATTTATAATTTGGTGCATCTGGCCAATTGATTTTGCATTTATAAAATTTAAGTACACTGGAAATCTTAGCTTCTAAACTTTCTCAAATTCAAGTTACAGGTATTGTCTGTAATATACAAATTAGTTACATCCACAATCATATTTCTCAACTCGTTACAAATCTACCATACCGATTACCAGCATAAAAGCAATCCTCCTGCCTCATTATCTCACACAAATATATACTTACATTTAACTTCTGTAAACACCGGTACATACAGCAATATGCTTCCATGATTTTTTAAACAAAAATAATTTCAAATCCTGCTTGGCTTAATTCCTTTCTTCACCACAAAAGGACTGCAACGAGAAGCCCCGACAAAACAACAAACAAAGAACCCGCAATCTGGTGGGCCCCGTTTGTGGAGACCGAGGTTTTCTTCGACATGTTCTCAGTGCACTCGAGCCCTTCCTTGCCTTCACTGCACTCGCTGGAGAACAAACCGGCCGGGTACTTGCCGTAGAGGTGTATGTAACTAAACATGGTTGAAGCACAATCATTTGTGCCGTCATTCAATTGGTCAATGTATGGGCATGCGAATTCTTTGAATGCCGAGCAGCAGAGGGCCGCAGCGTATTGCGGGCCCTTGCATTTGCTTGTGATTATGGTGTAGTTTAGAAATTCGAAGTTCACCGGGCAGCCTGGAAAATTGCAAATCACAAATATTAATGAACATTTTTTTTAAAAATAAAAGTTAGAAGAGGAACATTTCCATGATCACTTTGCATCCGAAAATAAAGAAAGAAAAGCATGAGCTCAACATATTTTTTTTCTTCTTGTATTTCATTTATGAACTTCCACATATTGAAAAACCTTTCAGGAGATGATTAGCTCATTTGGATAAATCAATGCTGCTTCCTTTAATTAGTACATTATTTACATCGATCGCCATAAAACATTTATCAGGAAGAATATCACAATCCTATTATAGTATACACTAAATCATAATTATCTTACCATTTGCAATACAGAATGATCTAATACAAGAACAGTAAAAATACATATAAATTAAACCCAGAAATTCTAGGAAAAATGAAAATCTTACTGGTCTTTGCCTGTAACAAGCTGCGACCGGAACCTTGCGTCTTCATTACATCATCTGTATACACAAATTGATTGCTAGGAAATTGTGATGTGATAAAAAAAACATAAAATAATTTGAAAATGTAATCCGAATAGATCTAGTGATGATCAATGGAGTACCAGAAATGAAGCTAGAGACAGCCAACCCCACCAATCCCAGGATCACAATCATCCTGATCGTCAACGCACCACGACTCGAATTCATGTTCATTAATTCGTTTCTTGATTTTTCTTATTTGGGATTATGATTCTCTCTTTCTTCCTCAACTTTTCGAGAGAAAGAGAGAGAGAAAAACCTTTCAAAGATAATTTGAGGGAAATATTTTTTTTTTCCAGGGAAGACAGAAAGGGAGGTAAACACACTAAACGGTCTCCAGCTGTAAAATTTGGCAAGACCTGGTGTGTGTGATCCGAAGATCCTGAAACTGGGTTTAAACTTTAAAGGAGATAAGTAGCGAGAATTGACTATGCACCAGGATCATCTGATTTTTATGTCGCTGTTTGTTGGAGGCGGGCGGTCATTGATGGAGAGAACTAGGAATCAGGAAGTTAGCCAACAATTACTAGGATATTCATATTTGCTATTTGTACATCTTTAATACCCCCATAATTTCACTGATGTGTTGGATTTTATCTTGATGAATGAGGTAGTTGGAAGTTGGAACCTTAGCTGGTTCACAATAGTAATTGTTATTGACTTTTTTGTTAAGGGAAAATTGGATATGTACTATGTACCTATCCAAACTTAGCAAATTGGTAATTTACCTATAAGAATTTGAAATTGAGATATTAATTTATCCAAAAAAAATATAAATCATGACTTATATATCCATCAATTGTTTTTTTGTAAATAATTGAATATTAATATTTTATTAAAAATCACTTAGACCAAAATACCCTTTTGTTTTAATCTCTCTTGTCTAATACCTTTCTTTCCAAGTTCTCTTCCATTTGTTTCTCTAATTTGTTGAATATCAAAATAGTTTGGAGCCTCTCATTTATTAAAGTTAGTGCCACTTATTCAATCAACAACTTAAAGATTGTTATAATTGTTATAAGAAAACTAGACATCATCTAATTATTGAGTGTTCAACTATAGAGAGACCGAGATTGATTTAGGAGAAAACACAGGACGTGAGAAGGGTATTATCGTCGAAACAATTTTTAATAAAAATTTTAATGTTAAATTATATAGGAAAATGTATTTCAAGAGTAAATAACAAATAGTTTGTGTAATTTTAATGTTAAATCACGTATGTTATCACTAGCAGCATATCAATTCGCAAATGACGCTATATTGATCTTTGATGCACATCTTAGGAATCTTAGAGTGATTACAACTCCTAAAAAGATATGCAACACCGACAGTGCTATCAGTAATTCAGCTAAGACACTACTACTAGAATGTGCAGTTTAAACTTGGGTAAAAAAGGGGGGCACTGGCATGTGTATCCCGACGTAACTATCTAGTTGTGTGTGCTTACCGACGTCTAAACACCCATGATACACCTCTCGACGCTACTAAACAACTATTGCTTGGGGCCGATGCCACTGGCTTGTCGTGTGGGTAACTTGATTTTACTTGCTTAGGTTGACGCATGCCACTAACACCGTGTCCCAAATGAACAGCAGTGGCGTAGGTAATTACTTCTTTTATCTCTTACACTTACCCTGGAGAACTTATCGACACTCTTTTTCCTATTCTTTTATTTAATGTGACATTACAAATTTATCGTGCTTATTTTATTGATTTTTTTTTTGAGGAAAAGTCCATTAGCCATCATATTTATCGTGCTTATTTTATTGCGTTGAATTGCTAGGATATTTTTAGCGTGTATATTTTTTCGTGCTTAGTTTACTGGCATCATATCTATGTAGGAGTAGCGACATAATTGAGCAAGTACCAATGCAATATGCAATTTGAAACATTCCATTTAATCCATTCAATTTGCTCTACAACAACATTAAATTGAACCAGAAAGAACATCCACAGATATAAAATATGTGAAATATGACTGTAAGAGATTCTATCACTATATTACAGTTACCAAATGACAATAGATTACTACGTTGATCCATAATATTTATGTTTGTCCTTATTTCATGATATTATGAATATTATGTGAAATATGACTGTGTCATTTTCACATTATATTTGTTTCTTAGTCTCTCAAGTGAATTATATATATAACTACCTCAGTTATATTATGTACTATATAATCTCATTTTATCAAAAGCGCCCAGTAATATTATAACTCTTTTGAGGAACAAAGATAATATTTTACTTTTTTGGGAGTCGCCACCCGATTTTCATCCGGAAAATTACAACATTAATTTTTATTTTAGCCCACGGATAAGTTGGATTCGTGCATTGGTTATGAATACGGAAGGTGTTAGACACCGCACTCACCTAAATAAATTGGTCTCTACTAATTTGGCCTTTAGAAAAAAACTAATAATAATAAGATATAAAGCACAAAATAAAGAAAAAATGAAAGCAAATAAAACAAACTAAAATAGATAAAATGGATATAGAGTTCAAGAGAATTTAAAATGTTGGCAAGTCGGGAAGAGCCTCCTCCACTGAATATTATTTGAATACCGGAAGAAACTGTCTAACGACTTGGATGACTAGCTTTTTTTGTGTAAGTGGACATAATCGAAGGGGTTGACGGAATTCCGACGTCAACAAGAGAGCTTTGCTACAACCTCTCCTTCTATGGTTCACTCATTTTTTTTGTAATCAATCAAGACTTGTTTTTCTTTTTCCTTTTTTCTACTCAAAACTTTGGTTTGAGACTACACTTCTTATTCTTTTTTCACTCCTTCTAGCCATCAAGATGAATGCTCATGTATGGGGGTATTTATAGATGAGATGTCTCATAATATGCAATGTATGAAATGATACAAGGATTTAATGTTTTGTAAGGTCCAAATGTTTCCTTGTAATGTTAAAGAAAACATGTCCCTTTTAATTTGAAAACTCTATTTGGCCAAACATTGTACTTTATGACATGATAAAAAATAATTAAAAAAAGAGGTGTATGCTTATGTTTATATTATGATTTTAGAGATCCTTAGAATATAATTGAAGTATGAATATATTTATGGTAGTGATATGCACTCATACATATTTATCAAGAGTAAGTTATGAAACATTTTTTCTTTAAAATTTATTTTAAAGGAATGATGAATATTATATTTTAATTTCAATACAAATACCGAAATATAAGAATTAATGTAACTATTATTGAAGGATAACGGTGTATTTTTCTACTTGATGCGCATCATATTTTAAAAGAGATATATTTCAATGTTATGAAAATTATAATATTTTTATCAAAATATTAGTCTTATAAAAATTTGCATTACCTCAAAAAATATATATATATATTATTATTTTTTATTTTTATTTTTTTCATTGAGAATGCATTATTTAATATTGAAGGAAAAAAATAATATTTTAGTTTCATCAAAATAATGTATGTAAAAGGCCTAATGAAATGCAACTTCATTAATACTTATTTATTATTATTATTATTATTATGGTTGTTGTTGTTTATTATTAGATATTTTATTATTATTATTATTATTATTACTATTATTTAAATTCAAATAGACATGCATATTTGTATACTCAATATGGGACATGTGGGGTCTAAGAGCTTACTTGTTCCTATAAAGAAACATGTTGCTCCAATCTCCAATTTGATTTGACATATTAGTTGATCAAAGTTGAAGTGACAAAATTTCAGAAAATTTTCCATTACTGACTCATTATTAATGATTCAAGATGAATGTCAAAAACTTAATTCAAAATTAAAATCCCTTGTAATTTCATAAAGAAAAAACACACAAACTTGAATGTGTGTGCATATTTTAGCAAAACTCATCTTTTTTTTTTGTCTTGAGAGTGAAATCATATTTTAATCCCAATACAAAAATATTATATATTATGTTTATAATACGTGTATATATATATATATTTTAAATTTAAAAATACATTCATTATAAGAAGAAAAAAATCAAATGTTATGCTAAACTTAAAAATACACACACAACATTCAAATATGACATGTGTGGCATGATCATTAGTCTTATTATTTATCATTATGATTTTATTATTGTTATAATTCATATTAAATGAATAAAATTTGATGTGAAAGGTGAAGAGACTTTTAGTGGGTCCTATTTATGTGTCATCTAATTGATAAGGAAATTATTGAAGCAAAACCATGAGATGACATTTACTTGTATTTTATTATTTGAAGCAATGTATATATTTTATTATTTTTATTTTCGTTTATTTATTTATTTATTTATATATGTGTATATATATATTTTTAGGTGAGATTAATGAAATATGGCTTGTCATATATATATATATATATATATTTTGAAAAGGTCATATATTAAACCTAGTTGTTTGTGTAAAGCAATGACTTAGTATATAATGTCAAGAAAATATGAAAATGATGATATGTATACAAATGATATAAAAATGTAAGATGAGAAAAATTTTACTAATATATTGATGATGTGAATTTATAAGAAATGCATATGAAAAATGAAATTAGCAATTCTAATAGCCGGTTTGAGTGAATACTTATCTAAATGTGTAATCTGAAAATTTTGAAGCAGTCATCCATGTCGTTAATTTAGAGTGTCTAGAGCTGCCCTCTTCAGCTTGCGTTGCCCTTCAATGCTAGCTGAAGTAAGAAGACACCTTTATATTTATCAAACATATTACAATTTGACTTTAGAAAAGAAGGCTGCTAACTTCACACTTCAGCTGAATGGGTCCCTTAGGCATTAGGCATTTAAGGGTGCAACCCACTACCATGCTGAGTCCAGTTAGATTGCTTGACATTAAGTTCTAATTATAATATTTTTGATAAATTCAGTACTTAGTTAAATAAAGAGGAGGCTATAAAATGCGACTTGCCGTTGTTAATATTGCCCTTCAGTGTGTAATCTTAGACATTATGAGTCTAGATAATAAACATCTGGGCATGTTAAAATTGGGCGGTCCCTTGTAATATTTTGCCTCAGGAGCCATAAAATAATTTTCCACGAGGGATATTGATTTTTGAAGGCATCATCAACGGCAATTACAGGGATCCACACGGGTACCTGCAAGGTTAGCGCAATGAAATATATTTTGGGCTGGTTAGTCTGATTTTATACCGGACTAATTAGCCTCTTTTTTTTTTTTTTGAGGCTTACTTGGCAGAATTTAAGACAACAAGTTGGTAATATCGTTTTGGTCAAGTGGTAAATAGGTTATTATCACAAAGTTGTTTTTTTTTGTTTGTTTTTTTTTTTTTGAATAACATAAGAGCAATGCAAGATGGAAGACTTGTAGGGCTTGTTTGACCACGTCTATTATTATCTTGTGATATATATATATATATATATTTTGGTTTTGGGATATGAGGCATGGAAATTAGGGTGACATTAAGTCAAATGGATGGTTATGATAGAGAAGAAAGGTTTGGAGATATACTTAAGTTTCATGAGTGGTGCAAGTGTTTTCAAAATAAGAACTTAACCATTATAATATAATCTGAACTCATTTGATTGCTTCCACGGTTGTCCTTTCATTTATCAAAATATCCAACCCGTTTTCCAAGATACCACCTCATTTATCTTCATTCCAATACCCCTTTTTGTTTCAGAGTACCAAATAACATTTATGAGTGCCAAATCAGATGTAATGGGGCCCGGCTCAAGTGGATGCAGCGTCGGTTTAAGGTTTTCACCGCCTCCCTCTTCTTCTCCTTTTTATATATATATTTTTTTTTTGACACACATGTACTAAAGAGATTATGTCTCATATCATTTTTAATCTTGTACGTAATACTTTAAGGTCACAAGCATTTAAGGTATTTAGAAGTAAAAACGCATCTGTCTAGAAGGGTTTCATATGTATATATGAGGGATATGTCGAGATAATGGAGAGATTTTGGTAACGGGATGTAAGTGTTTATAAGGGCTTTTTTCTATGAAATACTTGAAAGTGATATGGATCTTCTGTGTGGATGGAGCGAAAAACATTTGGATTTTTTTTTATTTGAAGATGGGTTTGTTTTTGGGAAAAAGAAAACAACTACATAAATCATCTTCTCTTTTTTTTTCTTCTTTTTTTTTCTTTTTTTTCTTTTTTTTTTCTTTTTTCTTTCTTTCTTTTTTTTTCTCTTTTTTTTCTCCTTTTTTTTTGAAGATGTAACAAAAATAAAATTTACAAATAAGCATAATCTTTAGGAAACTGGCATCATGCATTAAGGGATTGTTTTTTTTTCAAGAGAGTGGGGTGTAGGGTGCTTTGATATGCCTTGGTCGATTTGAGGTATTGTTCAGGCTTTTTTTATTTTATTTTATTTATTTATTACAATTTTTTTTGTGGGGTTTTGGGACATTGGTTGTGATTTTAAAGCATATACGATACTTAATTAAAATGAAACTAAACATAATACCTTTTGACATATTGTGCGTTGATTGGATCATGATGTTCATCTCCGTCCATATCCTTGAGTCGAATTGCATTTCCAGTGTAAACCTCTTTAACCACATACGGGCCTGCCCAGTTGGGTTTGAACTTGCCGTCAGTGCCCCTAACCTGTTTTAATACCAAATCTCCTTTTTTGAATTCACGTGGTTTGACCTTTTTATTATAGGCCCTTGCTATTCTTTTCTGGTAACATTGTGCATGACATAAGGCTTTCAATCTTCTCTTCTATCAAATTTAATTGGTCATACCTTGATTGTATCCATTCTGCCTCTTTTAATCTTGTCTCCATAAGGATCCGTAATGAGGGGATTTCTACCTCCACCGGGAGCACCGCCTCCATCCCATAGGTTAGCGAGTATGGGGTCGCTCCAGTAGAAGTTCATATGGAAGTACGATAGGCCCATAACGCATAGGGGAGCATTTCATGCCAGTCTTTGTGGGACACCACCATTTTTTCTATTATTCTTATCAGATTTTTATTGGCTGCTTTGACCGCACCATTCATTTGAGGGCGGTATGGTGAAGAACGGTGGTGTGTGATTTTAAATTGTTTGCATAAATCTTCTATCTTTTTGGCGGTTAAATTCGTACCATTATCGGTAATAATTTCATTTGGCACTCCATACCTACATATCAGGTTATTTCTAATAAATTTGGACACATGTGTTGCCGTAATTGTAGAATAGGATGCCGCTTCGACCCATTTTGTAAAATAGTCGATAGAGACCAAGATAAACTCATGACCATTTGATGCCCTTGGATTAATTTTTCCAATAATATCAATCCCCCATATAGAAAAAGGCCAAGGAGATGATAGGTTATGTAAATGAGAGGAGGGGGCATGAATTAGATTACTGTGAACTTGGCATTCATGGCATTGCCTCACAAAATTGCAACAATCAGCCTCCATCGTTAACCAGTAATACCCTTGAAGCATTATTTTTTTGGTTAGCATTAGACCGCTCATGTGTGGGCCGCAAATTCCGGCATGTACCTCTTGCATTATCTCTTGTGCCTCTGCCTTGTCAACACATCGAAGGAGGACATGATTGTGGGATCTTTTATAGAGGTGGTTACCACATAGTATGAATTGCATGGCTAAACGTTGGAGGGTTCGTCTGTCGGTTTGGTTCGCTTCTGTGGGAAAAGAGTGGTTTTCAAGATATCGTTTTATGTCATAGTACCAGGGTAGGTTTTCGTGTGAATTATTGGTTTCAATTTGAAAGCAATATGCAGGTTCTTTGTGGTCATCTATTTATATTGTGGTGGCTTCATCAGTTAATTCTACCCAAGCTGCTAATGTGGCTAAAGCATCAGCATAAGAGTTTCGGTTTCGGGAAAGGTATGTGAATTCAATCTCATCAAACTCCTCTGTTAATTTTTCCAAGTACTCAAAGTATGAAATTAACTTTTCATCTCTAGTTTTCCATTCACCTTTTATTTGACTAATTATGAGGAGTGAATCACCAAAGACATGAAGGTAAGTGATTTTCTGTTCTAAAGCCATTTTTAATCCAAAAATGCATGCTTCATATTCTGCCATATTATTGGTACATTCAAACTGTATTTTAGCGGACGCTGGGTATTTACTTCCATAGGGTGATTCTAAGACTGCCCCTACACCTTTTCTGTGTTTATTAACCGCACCATCAAAGTACATCTTCCATGGTTGTTTTACATAGGTATTATAAGAGATATTTGAGGTGGTAAACAATATTTCTTCATCGGGAAATTCTTCATTTATTGGTTCTGTGTCGGGGACAGCTAAGTCTTGATCAGCTATGGCTTGGGCTTTTATGGATTTTTGGGCAACATGGATAATGTCAAATTCAGATAAGAGTAAAAGCCATTTGGAACTACGGCCAACCAATGCCAGCTTTTCAAATAGGTATTTTAACGGATTAATTCGAGATAAGAGGTGGATTTCATGAGACAACATATAATGTCTTAATCTTTGAGTGGCCCACACAAGAGATAAACAAATTTTTTCCACCGGTGTATACCGACTTTCGCAACTTGTAAACCGCTTACTTAGAAAGTATATGACATGTTCTTTATCCGTTTCATCATGTTGGCTTAAGACACAACCCATGGATATCGGAGTAGTAGATAGGTAAAGTATGAGAGGTTTTCCAGGTTTTGGTGGCATTAATATGGGAGGCTTTAGAAGGTAGAATTTTAATGTTTCAAAAGCATGTCGGCACTCATCATTCCATCCTTTTTCAGCGTTTTTTCTAAGTAGTTTAAAAATCGGTTCACAAGTTAGGGTTAATCTTGAGATGAATCGGCTTATATATTGTAAACGCCCCAACAAACCTCTAACTTCTTTTTCAGTTTTAGGTGGTGGCATTTCTATAATAGCCTTAATCTTACTTGGGTCTACTTCAATGCCCCTACGGCTAACGATAAAACCCAACACCTTTCCTTTAGTAACACCGAAGAAATATTTTTGGGGATTTAACCGTAAATTATACTTTCGGGCTCTATCCAAAATTTTCTTAAGGCATTTCAAATGGTCACTTGCTTTTTGAGATTTGGCAATCATGTCATCTACATACACTTCTATTTCATTATGCATCATATCATGAAATAATGCAGTCATAGCCCTTTGATAAGTTGCCCCAGCGTTCTTTAAACCGAATGGGATTACCCGATAACAAAATACACCCCACGGTGTTATAAAGGATGTTTTCTCCATGTCTTCCTTTGCTAAGTGAATTTGGTTATAACTAGAAAATCCATCCATAAAGGACATCATTTCATGACCAGCGGTATTATCAACAAGAAGGTCAATGTGAGGTAAGGGAAAATCGTCTTTGGGACTAGCCTTATTTAGATTTCTATAATCTACACACATTCTCACTTTACCATCTTTCTTTGGAACAGGAACAATATTTGCTAGCCATTCAAGGTACGGGGATACTTGCAGGAAACCTGCATTGTATTGTTTTATGACTTCTTCTTTGATTTTTATAATCCATTCGGGTTTAAGTCTTCTGAGTTTTTGTTTGACAAGTTTTGCCCCTGGTGCAAGTGGTAATCGGTGTACTACTATGTTCTCATCTAACCCGGGCATGTCCGCATAAGACCACGCGAACACATCCAAATATCCCCTTAAAAGAGTAATAAGTTCAGATCGCATTTCTATTGATAAATTAGTTCCTATATGAACACATGTGGACTCCTCATTTTCACTTAAATTCATCTCCTCGGTTTCCTCAAGTGTGGACATGATTGGATTTTCATATTTAGTAATTGAAGTGGAGAGTTCATCAGGGATGGTTTCATACGGATCTTCAATGGATAAGAGGTTCATGAAATTTTTAGGAGTAGTCTTAAGCCTACACGTCTTACACCTAACAATGCATCTTAATGTGATCATTCTAAAATATTTTAATTTTCTAATTTTTTTTAATTTTTGGACATTTCTTATATTTTTGGATTTTTGCATTTTCCATTTTTTGGATTTTAAAAATTTTCTAATTTTTTTGTATTTTTTAGTGTTGATGATTTTTTTAGCTTTTTTGGATTTCTTAGTTTTTTTGGATTTTGAAAATTTTTGAATTTTTTTTCATTTTATATTTTTTATGATTTTTTTGGCTTTTGAACACTTTTTATTTTTTTGGATTTTTTTAAATAAACTATGTACATAATATTCAGGGTTCAAACCGACTTTTTTTTTGGCCGGTTAAGGCGAGGTGGAGCCTGACTTAAATTATAAAAAGAGGATGAGCCGTGTACCTTGGTGATGCGATCTAAGGGGTGAGACGTACCGCATGTGTTAGATATCGGCCAATCATCATCCAGACATTTTGTGGGAGGCTTAGAAGTCTTCAGGCCCATTAATTCGGCGGTAGTGTCTTGAATGAAGGATGGGATGTCCTTAGCAGCCATCGTCTTTCTCAACACCTTGTATCGCGGTTTTCTCCCCTTGGGCCTCCACTCCATTCGCGGCTTGCGTTGTGTTGGAGGAACTACCCTTGTTTCTTGTAATCTTTCATGCATGGCAATTTTCTTTTGCAATTGCTTGTTAACATATGGTTTCCCATGCTCATCATAATTTTCTAAATAATCTACTGGTAGGTCATCATCATCTGGGTTCAGATTCTTAACATTTTCGGCCAATAATTGGTGTTTGTTTAATTGAGGGCCAGTATTTATCAAGTCTTGTTCTGGTTCATGTTCACTAATTGACCGAATTGTTGTTATGGGGTCCACAACCATTTCTACTATAGTGACTACATTGATGCTATGATGCTTGGAGGATGGTTCAGGCCTTTCAGAACTCTCGAGATCCCTATTTGTTGGAGGGTTTGGGGTGACTGTCTCACTAGTTTGACTACCATATGCTCTCCTAAGGTCGGTGCAAAACTCAGTACGATGACCAGTGGAACGGTGGTACACACAATATTGTTCAGGTTCATGTGGCGGTGGCTGGTCTGGGTTGTTCAGGTCAATAATCTGGGTAGGTTGAGAATTTCCTCGTTAGCGGTGTAAAGGATTATCTTGTTCTTTCGATCTTTCTATGGGTAATGCCAAAGATAACCTTGTGTTTTCAAAGTTTTCCCCTACTTCTTTTAATTCTTTAAAGTCCCGAATATTATGAGATGCTAATATGTCCCGTAACGGGGGTTGTGATGATCGAATTGCCAACCTAATCAATTCTTCTAAAGGAGGTGTAGTCTGGTGTATTTGGTCAGCCATTGTGAACCATCTATCTATGTACTTGCCAAAAGACTCGGTAGGATTTTGGGACATTTTTAATAAATCGGCTAAAGAGGGTGTGTGCCACATGTGGTGGAATCGGCGCAAAAATTGTAAAGTAAATATTTTCCAAGTAATTCGACCTCTTTGATTTAAGAACCATTGGTGGGCATCACCTTCGAGGGTTAAACCAAAAAGTAGGATTTGAGTATTATCATCATACCTGAATGGCTCATAGAGTTGGCAAAATGAAATCATGTGTTTTATTGGGCAACTCCTGCCATCATATCGTTCCAATGGTCGAGTTTGAGGTAGCTCTCCTAATCGATTTGGAGGTAGCTCGACAACACGTACTTCTGGTTGGTTCCGAGGTGGCTCCTCATATCTTGCTTTTAACTCGTTCATGTAACTTTCAATTCTACTTATAAGGGATTGTAACTGGCGGAACAATGGATCAGTGGGATGTGGTATCTGTAGCCTCCTTGGTGGAATTGGATTAGGTGTGTTAGGTCCCAGATGCCCTTGGGCTATGAGGCGAATCAGCGTGTGGAACGCCTCTAATTGCAAAAACAGTAACCTCCTTGTTTGTTCGCCGCTGCTTAATAACACGTAATTGCCTGTTTCGACTTGGTTAGCCCTTGAAGTAGACAGGATATCTTCTTGGTCTCTTACACTCCTATTAGGAAACCCATCTAATACACAAATTTCTCCAATGTTTGGGTTGAAAAGATTACTTAATTCATCACAATTTTCTCCCTTTTTGGGTACAATAATCCCACCCCAAATAAAAGTATCTTTTAATGACATATTTGGGTTTAGAATTGTTATTGAGTTACTAGACTCAAAACCCAATCCTCGTGTCCCTTTGTTCTTTGTTAATACCAACGGTTCTGTGGGTCCTTGGTTCTTTTTCCCTAAACCTTGTCCGGGTGTAAAATTCCATTGTTTTTGAAGGTTCTCTAACATTTTTTTCAGGATTAGAATAAGAGGTGTTAACATCAATAAGTGGAACTTGTTGGTTGGTGCTACAGGAGCCAGTTTCTTGGGGCATTACTGTTTCGGGTTCGGCCATAACAACGATAATTTCACCATTAAAATGGAACTTTAGACATTGGTGTAAGCTGGACGGTATTACCTTGTGGGTATGTAACCATGGTCTTCCCAATATTAAATTAAAAGTAGATTTAATATCAACAACTTGAAATGTTACCTCAAATTCTGCTGGCCCGATCAATACCTTTAGATCAATCTCACCCATGACTTCTCTACAAGGGCTATCAAAAGCTCTCACTGTCCCTATGGTTTTTCGAAAGTTTGTTGGATCTATCCCAATCTTGGTAGCAATTCGTAAGGGGCAAACATTCAACGCAGATCCATTATCAATTAGGACAAAAGGAACATGACAACCGTTACATTGGATTTTTATGTACAAGGGTTTATTATGTTTTTCTTTTTCGGGGGGCAATTCATTGTCTGAGAAGGTTATACCATGCATTAAATCTGAAATTTGCTCGATTAGCTTTTCTATATCCTTTGGTTCAGAACAAGTTGGCACATTAACAATTTGAAGGACCTTTTGTAAAGCTTGGTAGTGTGTGGGTGATTTCATGAGCAACTCCCAAACGGAAATTTCTGCTTTGGTTTTTTTTAGTTGGGACACAACATCATAACCAGTATAATCCTTTTTTAGTTGGTTTTCAGATTGCTCTTGGGTCTTACCATCCTCTGGTTTATGGTCCGAAATGAGGTGAGAGGGTTTATATATTCAACCGGACCTAGTCATGTTACTTAATTCAGAGCAAATCAGATTTCGACCATAATCATATGAAACTTTTGCATGATTTGCTACACTAGGTTTCCTCATGACTTCAATTGACTTAAGGCCTAACACAATTATTGGATTTTTCGGTTTGATTTCCGCAATCCCTAGTACCTCAATTGGTTTTCTTGACGGCACTATTTCCCCTTGTTCCAATTGGTTTATAATCCTCCTTGGGGGCTCGATGTAATACCTTTCAATAAAATTAATTGTTTGATTGGTAGTTGGTTCGTTTGTTCTTTGATGTTGAGGTAATGGGTTTGTCATGATATTTTCAACCGGGGGTGCTTTAACCATGATCATTTCCTTATCAGTTAGGTCTTGAATCGCATGTTTCAGGTTATAACAATTGTCCGTCTTGTGACCTATACTTTGATGGTATTCACAGAAAGTTGTCGGATCATAACCTCGGGAGTTGGGATTTACTTGTCTTCCTAACGGGGTGATCATTCCCTCTTTTGAAAGTTTTAATAATATGGAACTTAACAGCTCACCAATCGGAGTGAATTTTCTAGGAGCTTTGGGAAATTGTTGTTGGTTTGTGGAAGAGAATTGAGAATTCATGGAGCTTTTTTCTGGTTCTTTTCTTGTGTCAGGTTGGGCTAATTTTTGCCCCAATCCAAATTGATTGTTACTTTGAAACGAGGCTTGAGAAATTGTGGTATGTTTGGTGCCTGGAATTTCAAAAGTTGCATTTACATCTTCCTGATTTTTTGAGAGGTTAGAGGTGGTATTTTTAGACTCACTTTTTATTATTTTTTTTGCACTGAATGAATTCGATGAGGAAGGTTGTGGACCCAAAGCTGGAACTAATCCCTGATTAACGGCTGCCTCTACCCGAGAACCAGACTTAATTAAGGCTGTAAAATTCGGTTGCCCCTGGATTGCCAAATAACCTGATATAGTTGGTAAGGCGAACCTAATGATCATATTTATAGACTCTTCATCTGTGGGTTTGGGTTTAACTCGAGTGGCCATTGCTCGCCACCGACCAACATAGGTCACAAATGATTCATTTTTGTTTTGCCTAAGAGACTCAAGGTCTTCACGACGGGGTTCCATGTCAAGATTGTATGAGTATTGGTCAATGAAAATATTCGACAACTGATCAAAAGTCATTATGTTGGATAGATCAAGAGAAGTGAACCATTTTAAGGCCGGACCAGTTAAACTTTTTTGAAAACAACGGATTAACAATTGGTCGTTTGTTTTTATTGGAACCATATCCCCACAGTAAGCTCTAAGATGAGACATCGGACAACCCTCCCCATTATACTTCTCAAACTCAGGAAGTTTAAAATTTTCGAGCAATGTCACATCGGGAAACGAACATAAATCTCTAAATGAAACATTTTGGGTATCCCCCACTCGTATTTTTGATAGCTCGGCTTCTACTTTATCAATTCTGGATTTCAATGGATCAAGTTGAGGGCGCAATGGTGATTGCTCAGATCTAGGTGTGCTTGCAGATCCGATAGGATTGTTATTAGCGGTTAAGATTGGTTCTTCAAGGAGTTGCATGGGTTGTTCAAGAGCATTTGAGTTTATGCAATGGTGATTTTGCTGAAATTGTGGCAAGCTAGCAAGTCTAGAAATCATGTTGTTCATTGTTTGAAGAGTTTCGGCAAGCATGTCTTTTAAAGATTATTCAATGGTAGGATTGGCTGGTTGAGATGGTGAAGGAAGATTTTCTGAGTTCCTATTGGGATCATTAATACCAGACATTTTTGCACGAGACCTTGTGACAATAGCACTTGGTACAGGGATCGGTTTTGATTTTGGCTTACGACCTTTTTTCAGTTGAGAATCCAGCACAAAAGAATTTAAAATTTAATACGATACCAATACTTTGAGCTGCTAGACACTCGTGCTCTAGCCCGTGTAACCTTCTCCCTTGTTTTGATTTTAGCTAATTCCAATTCCCTGTCCTAGGTTTAACTTTGCAATGAGTCACCTGAAACAGAAACAAGTAGAGTATAAAAGCTAACATAAGAAAGAAAAAGAACAATTAAATATAAAGGCCAAAGTTTTCAAGCTAACGCGTCCCCAGTGGAGTCACCAGCTGTAGCTACTTGCTAACCTATTTGCTGACTCTACCAGTTGTTTTGGTATTTTATTTTACTTTTTTGGGAGTCGCCACCCGATTTTCATCAAGAAAATTACAACATTAATTTTTATTTTAGCCCACGGATAAGTTGGATTCGTGCATTCGTTATGAATACAGAAGGTGTTAGGCACCGCACTCACCTAAATAAATTGGTCTATACTAATTTGGCCTTTAGAAAAAAACTAATAATAATAAGATATAAAGCACAAAATAAAGAAAAAATGAAAGCAAATAAAACAAACTAAAATAGATAAAACGGATATAGAGTTCAAAAGAATTTAAAATGTTGGCAAGTCGGGAAGAGCCTCCTCCACTGAATATTATCTGAATACCGGAAGAAACTGTCTAACGACTTGGATGACTAGCTTTTTTTGTGTAAGTGGACATAATCGAAGGGGTTGACGGAATTCCGACGTCAACAAGAGAGCTTTGCTACAACCTCTCCTTCTATGGTTCACTCATTTTTTTTGTAATCAATCAAGACTTGTTTTTCTTTTTCCTTTTTTTCTACTCAAAACTTTGGTTTGAGACTACACTTCTTATTCTTTTTTCACTCCTTCTAGCCATCAAGATGAATGCTCATGTATGGGGGTATTTATAGATGAGATGTCTCATAATATGCAATGTATGAAAGGATACAAGGTTTTAATGTTTTGTAAGGTCCAAATGTTTCCTTGTAATGTTAAAGAAAACATGTCCCCTTTGATTTGAAAACTCTATTTGGCCAAACATTGTACTTTATGACATGACAAAAAATAATTAAAAAAAGAGGTGTATGCTTATGTTTATATTATGATTTTAGAGATCCTTAGAATATAATTGAAGTATGAATATATTTATGGTAGTGATATGCACTCATACATATTTATCAAGAGTAAGTTATGAAATATTTTTTCTTTAAAATTTATTTTAAAGGAATGATGAATATTATATTTTAATTTCAATACAAATACCGAAATATAAGAATTAATGTAACTATTATTGAAGGATAACGGTGTATTTTTCTACTTGATGCGCATCATATTTTAAAAGAGATGTATTTTAATGTTATGAAAATTATAATATTTTTATCAAAATATTAGTCTTATAAAAATTTGCATTACCTCAAAAAAAAAATATATATATATATTATTATTTTTTATTTTTATTTTTTTCATTGAGAATGCATTATTTAATATTGAAGGAAAAAAAATAATATTTTAGTTTCATCAAAATAATGTATGTAAAAGGCCTAATGAAATGCAACTTCATTAATACTTATTTATTATTATTATTATTATTATGGTTGTTGTTGTTTATTATTAGATATTTTATTATTATTATTATTATTATTTAAATTCAAATAGACATGCATATTTGTATACTCAATATGGGACATGTGGAGTCTAAGAGCTTACTTGTTCCTATAAAGAAACATGTTGCTCCAATCTCCAATTTGATTTGACATATTAGTTGACCAAAGTGGAAGTGACAAAATTTCAGAAAATTTTCCATTACTGACTCATTATTAATGATTCAAGATGAATGTCAAAAACTTAATTCAAAATTAAAATCCCTTGTAATTTCATAAAGAAAAAACACACAAACTTGAATGTATGTGCATATTTTAGCAAAACTCATCTTTTTTTTTGTCTTGAGAGTGAAATCATATTTTAATCCCAATACAAAAATATTATATATTATGCTTATAATACGTGTATATATATATATATTTTAAATTTAAAAATACATTCATTATAAGAAGAAAAAAAATCAAATGTTATACTAAACTTAAAAATACACACACAACTTTCAAATATGACATGTATGGCATGATCATTAGTCTTATTATTTATCATTATGATTTTATTATTGTTATAATTCATATTAAATGAATAAAATTTGATGTGAAAGGTGAAGAGACTTTTAGTGGGTCCTATTTATGTGTCATCTAATTGATAAGGAAATTATTGAAGCAAAACCATGAGATGACATTTACTTGTATTTTATTATTTGAAGCAATGTATATATTTTATTATTTTTATTTTCGTTTTTATTTATTTAATTATTTATATATGTGTATATATATATTTTTTAGGTGACATTAATGAAATATGGCTTGTCATATATATATATATATATATTTTGAAAAGGTCATATATTAAACCTAGTTGTTTGTGTAAAGCAATGACTTAGTATATAATGTCAAGAAAATATGAAAATGATGATATGTATACAAATGATATAAAAATGTAAGATGAGAAAAAATTTACTAATATATTGATGATGTGAATTTATAAGAAATGCATATGAAAAATGAAATTAGCAATTCTAATAGCCGGCTTGAGTGAATACTTATCTAAGTGTGTAATCTGAAAATTTTGAAGCAGTCATCCATGTAGTTAATTTAGGGTGTCTATAGTACCGAACAATGATTTATGAATACTTAGGCCCAACTTAAATCAAATCAAAGAATCTAGATTTTAAAAACCTTAAGATGAGGTACCGAACGGAGAAGTCCGAAAATTTTTTAGGCAAGGTATTAACCCACAGTTCATTAATGCTATCTTAGAAATAGAAAACCCTTACATATTTCAAAATTTATTAAAAGTGCAGTTTCAAGTAAATTAATACACAAGTAGATAGAAAAATCAAAAGCCCCTAGAAGCCATTTATTGGTTCAACCTCAAAGTCGACTATTATTTTGTTTTATTTTTTTTACTTTAAAACTCACTTAATCTTTTTAGTCTAACTTAGTAAACTTGTAAGAACTGATTCTTTAGATTGTTCTTATGGATCAACACCCCACTGCGACGGTATTCAGTGTGCTTGCAAAAAATCAAAACAGAAATTAGGATGAAAATATAAATATTAAAAGCCCAAAAGTGTCTATAAATCAATCTTAATTTATACTCAACAGGTTGATTAATTCAGCAACTTGATATATATACATACAAAATGCTTTTGTTCTACTTGGCTCGGAGTCAAAGGTCGAGGGTGCTCGAAGCAGCAGACTCAGACTTTCCATATTTGAACTGGGGAAATTCTGTGGGGAAATGAGCTTGAAGTGGCTCATCATTCTTTAGATTGGGTACACTAAACACCCAATAAGGCTCTATCTTATCTTTTTTCCTTTGGGAAAATTACCGACTACCTACCATAGGCACTGAGTTACAAAACGGGTACAAAGCCATGTTACCATCTTTCTTCCTACGTCACATCTTTTTCTTATACCCAATCCTCAATATTTCCATCATAATGCGCTGGGGTGGTCACTTGCAATGGAGGTGGACTATATCAAGCACTTTTACCAACAAATCAACCTATAATCTGAACACCAATTTAGGAGGACGCAGCAATTTCACAAAATTCTTGTGGAAATCGAAGACGCCCTTAAAGATCAATATTTTCATATAGATATTCCTATAGGAAAAATTATTGACGGGTCAAAATATGAAAAAAAAAAGAGGATGCCCTGATACAACCTGCATCTTATGCATATAAAAAACCAACAATGACCTTTTTTTAATGTAAATTTAAAGACTGATTTAGTTTTTTTTGGGATGTTAATTTAAAGATTAATATGATGCAAAGGATAGTTGTGGTGATGAATTATTTTCTAAATTTTATTGAAGAATTTTTGATAAAATGAAAATTAGAATTTTCTTAAAACTTAAGGACCAAAACTCTCTGTACATCAAAAAGTGGCACCCTCGTAAAACAAATTGCCTTGAAAATTGATCAGACTCTTTATCCACTCAGAAAAAAAAACCAGAACTAATTTTTTGAAAAATAAAACAGAGAACCTGGACTGAGTATTGAATCTACTTTTTGAAAAGAGAGTTGATATATATATACATAATTGATACTGTCATCATACATATTTTGTTATTCATATTAAATTAGTCATTATTCATATTAATAATTTTATTATGCAATTTATTTGTACAGTATTTTCATTATTCATATTAGTGACATTTGAGTTGAAATAGTACAAATAAGTTGTATAATAAAATCGTTAATATAAATAATAACTCATTTTTAATGAATAATAAAATCAGTATCGATTATAATATCAATAATGTTATTTCTCAAATATTTCTCTTTTGAAAAATTGAAGAGGTTGAGTTTGGAAAGGCCCAAAAATTATAACTTATATAGCCCAAGTCCTTGTCCTCTCTTGGTATCTTAGCCTTGGAGGGTCTAAATTCACATGATAAATAAAGATGAGGCAAATGTTTATTCTCTTAATCGGTGTTTAATTTTAGTTTTAATTTTTTAAAGCAAAATCTGAAGACAATTTAATGGACTAATTCTCAAATAAAAATAGGATAATGATTTCATTCATAAGAAAAATGACCAAGTTTTTTTTCACTAATAAAGGTTCCTCCTTTTTTCACTAACTGCCGTAGACTTTGAGATAATTCTTACATATGAAAAATCAAACAGCCACAAATTAATTACATTTTGATTTTATGGGATGAAATTTTTTCCCCCTAATCTGATTGTATAACACTCTTTGTACAGTATGGAAGCAGATGAGGAATCATTATTAAATCGTCATGCTCAGCGTACTAACTATATATGATTTATTTCTTTTAGTGATACAATATAAGAGATGACAAAATTGCACAAGTAGATAAATTACCATACTAAAAGTGTAATTTGTACTACAATATCATTCTTCTTACACTTTTTTTTAAAAAATTACATTGGATGTGAAATATATATTTTTTTAACCTCCACAGTCGAAGAACAAAGATAAACTGCAACATATTACAGCTTGTTTTAACAGACTGTGTGGTAATTTTTTGCATTAGCCTCTCATTTCCTTTGTCAAAAAAAAGAACTTCTTAATTCCAAATTCCAAATTACTTAGCAGAAGTAGGCCCTGCTTGTCAGATCGTCAATTCTTGGCACATCTCATGCGTCTGGGCACGTGAGCCCGAAGCTGCCTTCGACGCACTTGTCGAAAAACAAACCAGGCGGGTACCTGCCGTTGTGAGTGATGAAGCTAAACATGATAGATGCACAGTCGTTCTGATGAACATCATTCAAATGATCCGCAAACGGGCAAGCGAATTCCTTGAGTGCCGGGCAACACATGCGTCCATAGTATCTCGGCCCCTTGCATCTTCTCGTGATGATTGAGTAGTTTTGGTGCTTGAAGTTCACTGGACAGTCTACAAAAATTAAAAGAAAATGATAAATATCAGTGTTGTTCTTCCTTTTACAAAAAAGAGTAGTTGTAGCATACATCAATCCAATTTTTGCTTTAAATTTATCATATTTTATCTAACATCATTTCTTTTACTCCCAAATAATAATAAAAAAAAAGTACATTAAATGAAATTAAACCCAGAAAAATGTAAGAAAATGATAAATCTTACTCATCTCAGCCAAGCTACGGCGTGTTCCTTCCATTTTGAACGCTTCTTCTGTATCCATAAATTATAAAATTAATTTTAGCACTAGACAAAACAAAGAGATGAAAATCAAACCTTAAACAAATCTAAATATTATACGCGAAATGAAGGCGGAGACCGACAGTCCAACCAAGGCCATGAAGAAAACCATCCTGAAAACCATCGCCTGAGTATTCACAGTCATGGCTAATTAATTAATTACTGGAATATTTCTCTCTCTTTAATTATTCTCTCTTTCTCCTACAAATTTTGAGAAAAAGAGTAGGAGAGAGAGAGGAATGCTTCAAATGAGAATTTAAGGGGAAGATTTCTTTTTATGGAGGGAAAAAAAAAAGGTGGTGAAGGCAACGGTCCTTAATTAGCTGTTGAATTGGATAAATCCGTTTCATGTACTCCGTAAGTTCCATTTGAAAGGCTAATATAATATTAGTAAACTACCGAGGATTAGCGGTGCACAAGGAGCATTTAGTAAACCTCTTATTGTTGTTGAAGATGAGCGGTTGTAGATTGAGAATTTGGAGCCAATCAAAGAAATACCAGGCTGTATATGCTATTTGTAATTAATTAAAACACGAGTTTGAACCTGGAAATTAAGGGTTTAATTTGTTTTGAATTCATACATTGATTTTCCTTTCCATATTAAGTGTTATGGGATGTTGTGCTAAGCTGTTGTCATTGCTATTTGTACTTAATATTTAGGTGATGTGTCCATCAAAATTTTTAAAATAGTCAATATTCCCGTCAAAACTTCAAGATAGTTCATTTTCCTATCAAAATAATATATTTTTTATTCTTTTTTTCTCATTTTGTCTATTATAGTTTTTATCAAAAAATTGATCAAATTATTCTTACTACCCACTTTAACATTACACGAGACAGATTAATTTGTTGTAAAGTTGTTTGTATGTAACATTAATTATATTTGATCTTGTTGTTTGATTATTTTAATTTAACTTGTTGTATTGTAATATGGATTGTTGTTTGCAACTAAAATTTATATTTTCATTTTGAACATATTTTAATATTATGAGGAAACAAATTTGTTTCTATATAGAAACTAGAATTAGATGATGAGTAGTAAGGATATATTGGTCAACTCTAATCTTTATAAAAGCTCATAATAAACAAAATGAGAAAAAAATATAATAAAAAAAAGAATGTGTTATTTACTTATTTTGATGAGGAAATAAAATTTTGATGTTTTGACGAGGTTATATATGGACTATTTTGAAAGTTTTGGTGGGCCAAAGAATAATTAACCCTAATATTTAGTAGGAAAATGTTTGGGAGATACCATCATTGATACCATTATTAATACAGACTTTATTATTTATGTAAAATAAGTTATTATTCATGTTAATAATTTTATTATGTAATTTAGTTTGTATAGTATTTTATTATTTAACTAAAATACCACTAATTTAAATAAAATTCACTTAAGTTGAATAATACAAATACTGTATAAATAAGTTTATAATAAAATCGCTAATATGAATAATAAATTATTTAATATGAATAAAAAAATCAATATCGATGACAGTATCTATATATCAGGTCCCTATTTAGTACCCCACAATTGTTGAAGTGTGATAGTTTGACCTAATCCGGGTAACCATGAACCAAGTTATACAGAGATGGAGTCAAATAATGACCGGCTGAGATAAATCCAGTCTGAAACTAGAAATTTATGCCAATAAAAAATTTAAAATTGTTGAACCTTTCAAAAATATATAACAAAAAATAGTTCTGAAAATCGTCGAAAATTTGTGCGAATGTGACTGTCCATAAAATTGGGCTCGCACGTATCAATCTATCATAATCCCTCCCAATTAATTCCTTGTCAACTAAATTGTAATCATAAAGCCTTATCTAACCCATCTGGCCCACTAGAAATTCTGATTTTTTTATTTAACTAATATTCAAAATTAAATAAATAAGAAAATCTCATAAAAAAATAGTACTTCGTGTACGCTTGATTTCGACCGGTTTTTCCTTTTCTGATTTTAAAGAACAGATTCATTCACTCCAGTTATATTTTTATTTTTTTGTTGAGAAAAAAATAAAAATTATACAATATTATATTTCAGTTACATAAAATTTCAAAAAAAAAAAAACTAAGACAGTTTAAAATATATGATACAACATAGAATTAAGAAAAAATAAATTCAAAAATTTCTATATCTACGTTATAATTTTTAATTATTATTCTTTATTAAAAATATATTTTTTAAAATTTAATAATTTTAATAATTTTTTCATGTTTTATAAAGGACAATCAAAATCAAAAGTAAAAAAAAAAAATTAATTGCAGACGATATGTAAAAAAATCCTGAAATTTCGGAAAATTATAAATGAAATATCGAATTTCAAAAAAAAATTTTGATAGAAAAATCTTTAGAAAACATTTAATACTAATTCAAAAAACTCATAAAATAATCTATATTAGTTGCTTAAAAAAATAAAAGATGGGACGGATTCTAAAATTCAACTAAGTTGGCCCGAAAAAACCCAAACCAGGGGCTGAATTTTAGAAATTCATCCCTTAATAAAATATTATTTTATATAAAAAATGTTAAAACAGTATTATGTACGGTTTGAGAATGGATTTTCGGTCCCTCTTATACTTGTAATTTTTTATATGATTTTCTTATTTATTTACTTTTAAGTAATAATTTTCTTAAATAAAAAAATTGGCTAGAAATTCACTAATAACAGCAAGATATAAATAGGCGGCTCTTCTTCCTTTTTCAATATTCAATGAGTCTGATTTTGGTGATGCCAATTTTTTTTAAAAAAAGGATGGATCGTAGAAACACATTCTATAAAGAGAAGATTTGAAGTGGAGAGAGAGCGAGCGAGAAAGAAAATGGAGAAGATTTGAATTACTTGCACGATAATTAAAAATGATTAGAGGGACTTCGGAGATTTGTCAGGGGATAAAGACTCGGGGGATAGAAATTTTTCTCTATTTTTTAATATATGCATTAAATTTATACTCTATAATTCTCACATAAACAATAATATCTTAGCCAATTATACTCTACTTGAAACAGTTCAAATTTGCAAAATTAATTATATAATATGAGGTCATATTTTTAATTAATTTCAATAAGTTCCCAAGAGGTTTAGAAAAATGATACGTAATTATGATATGCGATGATGCTTATTAATTGTAGTTAAATTTTAGTTTTTAACTTCTTTATCTATAAAAATGGGGAGCTGCTATCTAGATATCGTCATTGATACCGATTTTATTATTCAAATTACAAAAGTGATTATTCATGTTAGTGATTTTATTATGTAACTTATTTGTACAGTATTTTTATTATTTAAGTTAAGTGAGTTTATTATTTAGATTAGTGATATTTAAGTTAAATAACAAAGTACTGTATAAAATAAGTTACACAATAAAGTGGCAACATGAATAATAGCTCATTTAATATGAATAATAAAGTCGGTATTAACAATGATATCTCCCAAACATTTTCCATAAAAAATATGTGGAATATAATGAAATGCTGTCAGCTAAAAAGAAAAGGAAATTAGCACCTGGTACGTGTATCATACTTAATTATAGAAACTGATAAGATTTTAGGAATGTTTTATCTTGTCTAACCATTTAGACTTTTATAATTTTATGAATCTAATATTTCTTAATATATTAATCAGATGATATATCCAAGCAATATGCAACTTTCGAAAAAGTAGACTATCTTACAGCTTCCAAATCAACTCTATAAACTTATTTGAAAAAAATATTGTTGAAATTATCAAATTATTACATTGAATTTTTTATTGTGCAACTTATCTATATTATATTTTTATTATTTAACTTAAGTGAGTTATTATTCAGATTAGTGATATTTGAGTTGAATAAAAAATACTGTACAGAAAAATTCTATAATAAAGTTGTTAACATGAATAATAAGTCATTTTATATAAATGATAAAGTTGATATTAATAACAGTATCAATGATATAAATGATAAAGTTGATATTAATAACAGTATCAATGATGCTATATCTCCAATATTTTTCATTTGAAAAGGATCTCTTAAGCCCCTGTTTCTTCCATTTGTTCTAAAGGAAACGTTATATGAGAAAGCTGCAATCTGACTGTGGATTTGCTCCAATAATTTGGATCGTGGTTGTTAGCTTTGCTCTAATATTTCATTTTTATTTGTTCATGTCATCTTTTTTTTTTTTTGCTAATATTATTTTAATCAACTAGCATTCTAACCAGTCCAAAGCACGGGACTAGATAATTTAGCATTTGTTTCTCTAGTATAATTTGTCTACCACCATTCATTGAACAACCAAATGAACTATTAGTTCAATTGAATTTTCTACATGCATGAGCACTATACAAATTATTTATCAGCCAATTATGTGAGGTTTTGTACTACATTGTACAAACAAATTAAATAAATTCTTCTTGACAGAATTTACAAAGTCAATACAATAACAATGTCAGTTAATTAAATTTCAAAAGAGATACAAAATGAAACCCATTAAAATGTATTTGGAAGCATTTGCATTGCTATCATCTGGTCCAGAAGATGTCAACTGGTCTTTCCATGTTAATTATAAGCTTGCACAGAAGACCCTGTCATTTTGGGAAAAAAAAGGATCATATGAAACATAAAAGCTACATCATGAATATTTTTTTAGAAAAACATAATGTAATAAAGAAGAAAACTGCACGTTTTATTACAAAAATATATTACCAATTATTTGTTTTAATACAGACTTTTGACTGCCTGTTTAATTTACTGAAACACAAGTACAAATAACCAAAAGAAAACACCTCTTTTCAACTGAGTGCACATGTAATCTAATATCTACCCTTTCCCCAGATGCATTTTTCCGAAATTGCACATATTAATGTACCAATGAAAAAAACAATTACCGCTTAAGACATGGATTTTTTACTTCACTTGTAGCAACCGGTCTCCAACTTTAATTTTGAATAACAGCATGAGAACAAATTAATTGTTTGGCATTCTTTCATTATACAGAGGTTAGTAACAACAACATATTATTTAACTATTTACAAAAAAGGACATATAAAGTATATTTTTTTGAAAAATTTATAAACTGAACCCATTTGGTTCCTATGATATATTGATATTACATACCTCGAAGAGTTAAACGCATTATCATCCCCTTTACCTCATTTTGATAGTTTCTGCCACTCAGAATTGCTAGGCATTTGAGAGCACTTTTTTTGTAAAATATCAAGTAATCCAATGCTCTTCAACATATTATTACGTGCCTCTCTTTGCAGATTCTTTAAATAACGACAATTCCAATGTAATTCTCTCTACACTTCCTTTAGAAAATCATCTATTCTCCTCTTGACCAAATCAAAGCAGCCCCTATTCTTAGTGAATCGATGAGTGTAGGTGACATCCTTCACTCTCTATTTTCATCAGAGAAATTAAGATAACTGATCCTCCTATATAATAGAAATTAGCGTAGAAAGAACAGAAATTGTTTTTTGAGAATAGTTGGTTAGTTGAATACAATTGATTTTGCTTTCCTGAATTATAAAATTTGTACCAGCAGGTAGGCAAAAAGAAAATTGAATAGAAAGGAATAAATATATTCGTACAGGAACTTACCATATATATGAAGTATTCTCAGAAAGAATTGCTAGATCTGCTCCGAGATTTCTCTCTCTCAAAAAGCTATAACGCCTGAACTTTGAAAAAAAATAGTGCAAAATTGACACAACAATGATTTTATTGAAGAACATAGTAAAGATATATGAAATAACAGTGAATTTATCCCATAAATAAGATATATCTGCTTCAAACCCAATTTGTATGAAATCGCCTATTTTAGTAAAATAACAAAAAATAATAATAACAAATGGCATGAAATTATACCTTTCTTCACAGACTAATAGTAATTATTCCCTTTCTCCTCACGTACGCACTTCTCCTTAACCTCCCCTTAATCGATTTCAACGGACGGAAAAAAAACAACATCAAGCATAATGTACACACAAAAAAAATAGGAAGGAAAAAAAATACAATCTACAAATACAGAATAAAATAATAATGAAGATTTTATTGAATTATATGATATTTTTTTTGTATATATTATATCTCTGTTACAAGAGTATTTGAGTATTTATACTGTTCATACTACAATTACCGTTGGTACTTAGAAATGGTACCAACGGTAACTTACCAAAACTAGTAAAATGTAATTTACTAAAAATAGTATAAATTCTAAATTAAATCTAATTAACTTTATCCTCAACACTTCCCCTCGAGCTAGGATTATAAATGTCAGTTAATCCTAACTTGCTAGTTATTTCTTCAAATGCCTTCGGAATAAAATCTTTGGTGAAGATATCGACTAATTGGTCTTGACTTTTTATGTAAGGAGTTTTAATTTCCTTTGCTTGAACTTTTTCTCTTATGAAATGACAATCTATTTCAATATGTTTTGTTGTTTCGTGAAACGCCGCATTTGAAACAATATGCCCTGCAGCGTCGTTGTTACAAAATATTGCATCGGTCTGCGAATTTTGAAATTCAATTCTAGGAGTAATTGTTTGATCCATGTGAGTTCACTCGCAGTAGATGTCATGACACGATATTCTCTTCGGCACTTGATCGTGCCACGGCATTTTATTTTTTGCTTTTCCATGTGACTAAATTTCCACCTATAAACGTGCAATAACAAGTTGTTAATTTTTTATCAAAACTCCCGGCCCAATCTGCATCGGAATATTCAAATGCTATTAATAGCATCTAGGTGTGGTTTTTTGATGAGTGCATAATTGGCTCACGATAAAAGAGATATCCAGCCTTGCTACCGTTAGGTAAATTAATTTACCTACTAACCGTTGAAATTGGTTGATGTTTTTCAACGATTCTCCATCTTCGAAATTTAATTTGTAATTATTATCTATCAGTGTTGAGGCCGGTTTGGATCCTAATTTTACTGTTTCTCTTAATAAATCCAAGATATATTTTCTTTGAGAGATAAATAGACCTTTAGTTTGAATGAGCTATTTCTATGCCTAAAAAATATTTAAGTCTACTAAGATCTTTGATTTCAAATTTTTCTTTCAATTATTTTTTGACATTGTTAATTTTCTCTATATTGTTTCCGGTGACAATTATGTCATCGACATACACAAGAACAACCGTACTATCATTATTTTCATGTTTTGAAAATAATGATGTATCTGCTTGACTTACTTTAAAATCGCAAGAAATTAAATATTGAGATAACTTGTCATATCATGCCCATAGAGATTGTTTAAGTCCATAAATTGATTTTTTTTAACCTACAAACAAGGTTAGGATTTTTTTTTCATGACCCAATGGTAAAGTAATGTAAACTTCTTCTTCAAGGGTTTCTTAGAGAAATGTATTTTTAACATTCATTTGATATAAGTTCCAGTCATTATTTACCGCTATCGAAAGTAGAATTCTTATGGTATTCATTTTTCCAACAAGAGCAAAAGTCTCTTGATAATCAATACCGTCTGTTTGGGTATATCCTTTGACAACTAGCTGGGTTTTATACCTTTCCATGGATCCATCGCTATGATATTATATTTTATAAACCCATCTACATCCTACGGGTTTTCTATTTTTTGGTAATGGTTCAATGATCCATGTATTATTTTTTTAGGGCAAAAAGTTCTTCTTTCATAGCCTTATACCATATTGGTTGGTTTTTTGCATCCTCAAAATTATTTGGTTCTTCTATCTTCTCGATTGAATTGAGAAAGACACGATGACCATTTGAAATATTTTTAAATGACATAAAATTTTAAATTGGATATTGAACCTCATAGGTTACGAAGTCTTGTAACCTTGTCGATGGTTGAGTGGGGCGAGATGATCTCCGTAATGATACTTCTTCGATATTTTCATCTTCTTCTATCTCGATCTCACTTCGAGAGCTATCATCATTTTCACCTTCATTTTCTTCTTCCTCATTATCTACAATTTTTTGCTCCTCTATTTGATTAGTAGATATGGAATGACAAATTCATCTTTGGTAATATGACTATTAAGATCATTTTAAAATATGGCTCATTTTAAAAAAAAATTTACATCTCTAGAAATATATAATATATGATTTGTAGGGTTGTAGCATTTGTACCACTTTTTTTGATATGAATATCTCAAAAAAAAAATTGTTTTGATAGAGGTGTGGTCTGTGGTCTAATTTGTCTCTTTTATTTTGTTGTACAAAACATGTGCATCCAAATATTTTTAAATGATTAAGAATTATTTTTCTTTTGGAAATAATTTCTAATTGACTTTTTTTGTTTAAAATGACACTTGGCAATCTATTTATCAAATATGTTGCGGTGAGGATGGCATTCAACCAATAAATTTTTGGAATATAATTTTGAAACATAAGTGCCCTTATCATTTTAAGTAAATGACGGTTTTTTCTTTCGGAAACTCCATTTTATTATGGAGTATAAACAAAAGTAGTTTGATGTATGATTTCTTTTTGTTTTAAAAAATTTGAGAAATTTTGGTTTATAAATTCGGTTTCATTATCAGTTCTAAGGGTTTTAATTTTATTTTATTATATTGGTTTTCAACTAAATTTGAAAAATTTTGAAAGCGAGAGAAGACTTCATTTTTATTTTTTAGTAAGTATAAGCATGTTAATCGTGAAAAATCATCTATAAATGTAACAAAATACTTAAACCCGTTATAAGAATTTAAGGAGGCGGGCCCCCAAACATCCGGGTGAACAAGTTCAAATATTTGACTACTTTTAGAATTAGAAATTACAAAAGAAAGTCTAGTATGCTTTGCTAATTTGCATATTTCACAATTACTACAATCTAAATTTAAAAAATCATTCATGTATTTCAAAATTTTATCGGAGTGATGCCAAATTCTTCTATGCCATAAATTTCTCATATCTTGTCTTTTTGAATTGAAACTGAATTTTAGGTCATCCAAAAAATAGAGTCCATTTTGAAAAACCCTAAACCCTAAACCCTAAGCCCAGCTAGAAATTGGTACACTCTTTCTTGTTCTCGCTCTTTGATGATTTGGGAATCTGAGGTTTTGACGAGGTAAAGGTTCAATTCCTCCCATCTCCTTTTTAGTTGACCGATGTATTCGATGATTGGTCTGTGATTTTGGGCTAATCGGTGAATTTCCTTCTTTAGATGATATATGTGAGCATGGTTTTTTTTTTTGCTGAAATGCTTATTAATAGCATCCCATATGTCTTTTGCGGTATCGTAATAGAGAAATAGATCAACCATGTTAGGTTGTATGGAATTGAGTATTGAATTCATTGCTTTGTAATATGATTTCCTCCATTTCTTGTATTCGACTGGGTATTTTTTTTTTGTCGGGCATTTTTTCATCTCCCGTGACATGCTCCAACAAATCTCTTTCATTAAGGGAAAGTATTACAGCTCCGACCCATGATTGAAAATTATGGTCGTTGAGCAATGTGGCAGTTAAGTGCGACGACGGCACCTCACCAGTGTTGATTGTTGCCTCTGCCATGTTGGAGTCGCGACTTCAATTTACAGTAATTTGCTGATTTTGATTTTCTGAGGCCTCAATATTTTGTGGATTTTCTGATAAATGATGAGCAGTTTTTCTGGTATGAATTTGGGTTTTTGATAATTAACTTTATTCTCAACAAATAATGAAAGAGAATTAACAATTTAAATTGAAAAAAATTGTTCGTACAATAATTTTAAACTCTGAAAACAAAATAAAAGTTCAAGAAAAAATCAATGACTCGGTAGGATTATAGTACAAAGAATTATAGCAAACTTTTTATAGGCCATGTTTAGCTCACCATCACTCACAGGATGATAGTTTTCTTTGCTGCCTCTAATGTTCATAATTTAAACCAAGTATATATAATCGTGATACTTTATTGGATTCAATTTTTATGTTCTTTTTTCCTGGCAAGTAATCTAAGTAAGTTCAATTTTAGAATTTAACCCGATTACTCCTATATCGCCGTAAAAAATCTAACCAAGTCATAAAGAAAAGATAAAACAGCAGATGAATCACGGTCAGAAAATGCATATACCTGAATTTGATGGAAATGGTGATATGTTGAATTCTGCAACTTGATAAGACACACGTGGAAGTTATCAATGCAAGTGGGTTTTTGACTTCGGTGAGAAATGAAGTAATCAAACGATTGGAATCTCCAATGAGATCAGTCACCGGCGAAACGAAATGACAATATGCTGGAGGAAGTATTTCAAGACAGTATTGATCAATAGAGACATAAAGTATTTTAAGACAGTAATTCATGGAGATCTGAAATAATTTAAGACAGGAATTCATGGAGACATAAAGTAATTTAAGACAGCAATTCATGGAGACATGAAGTAATTTAAGACAGCAATCCATGGAGACATGAAGTATTTTAAGACAGCAGTCGATGGAGACATGAAGTATTTTAAGACAGCAATCTATGGACATACGAAGTATTTTAAGACAGCAATCGATGGAGACATGAAGTATTTTAAGACAGCAATCTAGGGAGACATGAAGTAATTTAAGACAACAATCTATGGAGACATGAAGTATTTTAAGATAGCAATTTATAGAGACATGGAGATTGAAGAGCGAGCGGGAACGACGGGAAAGGAGGAAAGGGTCGTGAATGACAAAATCAGAGAGGCGCCTGTAGAGTTTGGTCGAAACAGTGTCGCGATATTATTTTCTTAATCTATATTGGACGGTGAAAACGTGTGTCCGAGACATGAAATCAAAACCATTCAAAATTTACATCGGACGGTCTATAAAAGAGAATGACGTGGCTTCAAAGAATCACTGTAATTTGTTCTACTTTTCTTTATAGTAACAGATTCTACTTCTCTGATTTTATTTTCATTACAATCAAAGGGTTTAGGGGTACAGTTTGAACTTTAAGCCTTATGTTCGAGATTATTTTGTTACAAAATCACGATTATTTCTCCCAGCAACCAAAGAACAAAAATTAATTTTAGCAATTGTTAAATTCCAAGCTATTTACCTCATGTGGGCCCTGATTTAAATAAATATAAAAAATAAACTTTATTATATTGGAACAAAATTTTCTTACATATAGTTCAAGTACTCATCATCATATAAATAACTTACATGACTTCAATGTGGTGAAATAGAAAAGCAAATAATATGAATATAGTTGATTACATTGTTTTCAACAATAGTCATAACTATTGTAGAAAACACAACATTCACCGATAACTCACTTAATAAATTCATCAATATGCATAATAATTCATTTAATTTGCATAATAACAATATTATATAAAATGAGTTTGTATAATAATTCACTTAATGTGTATACTTAAATCTGTATCGATGACAGTATTTGTGTATCAGCTCCCATTTGAAAAATGAAAATAACATAACATAATCTAACATTTATGAGCCAAATATTGATCGTCTGATGTAAAAACACGCCAAATCGGATGGTTTGGAACTCCAAATCTCCGAGGAGCCTCATTTCTTCCAGACCTAAATTAGGGGCGTATATATGGAACACCTCTAATAGAAATAACACTATTATCAACATTTTATTTTTCTTTTACTAGAAATAAGAAAAAGATATTTAAAAATGAATAAATATCAAGGTTAACAGAAGCCTTTATTTGAAAAAATATATATATTAAAAAGAAGTAAAAGGTAAGCACACAATGAGTTAATGATATTGCAAACACTGAAAAATGAAATTACACGATCAATTTTACAATGACGAGTTAATAGTATTTAGTAGTTTAATTTTTTTCATTCTCCCATCAAAAAGGACGAAACGTAAAAAGTGCATGTTCTTGCCGTGCCAAACATTTTCTTAAAAATTAAATTAAATACAATTAGGAATTAAAAAATAGAAATTACACAATGGAAATATTGGAACGAAAGTTTCTTACGTATAGTTCAAGTACTTATCATCATATAAATAACTTACATGACTTCAATGTGGTGAAATAGAAAAGTAAATAATATGAATATAGTAAACAATATGAAACAGTCATAACTATTGTAGAAAACACAACATTCACCGAGACTTTTCCGGTTGAGAGTCTTAATGACTGATCATGACGTTAGGGCATGACAATTTCAAGTTGCTTTCCATGCACTTCCTTGCTAAAAGACCGGGCTGGTACTTGCCGTAGAAGTGAATGTTTTTGAACATGACTGCTGCGCAATTGTGGTTGTTGATGTTATGATATTCCACCGCGATCGGGCACGCGAATTCTTTGAAGGCCAAGCAACAAAGGGTGGCGTTGTACTCCGGGGGCTTGCATTGGCTTGTGAGAATCGTGTAGTTTCTATTCGCAAAGTCGAGGGGGCAGTCTAGGCAAAAGCGAGCAACAAATATTAGTAGAGTTTTGTTAAAAGATCATGATGCATAAAGAATTAATATCATTATACATGATACAAAAGATAATTCAGCTCAGCATTTTTCTTTCGGACAAAAAGATTAGCCTATCTGGATAAATTATCTTTTTCTAGGTAATAAAGTATTTATGTTTCACTGTGGTAAACCATGTGGAGGGGGGATTTCATCATCAATTTTGAGTCTCAATTCTCATTTAATTCTCTTCATTAAAAATAGAATGTTTGTCTTCTAATTTATTTTAAAAAAATTATCTTACCGGCCTCTTGGGACTCCGTCTGCATCATGCTGGAGTCTATACTGCTTGATTCCGCAGTGAAAATATCTTACAGAGAAATAAATTGATTAGAAATTAGGGAGTTGATATACAGATCTCGTCATTGATACCGACTTTGTTATTCATATTAAATTAGTTATTATTCGAGTTAGTGACTTTATTATGTAATTTATTTATATAATACTTTTATTGTTCAGCTCGAATGAGTTATTATTTAGATTAATGATATTTTAGTTGAATAATAAAATCTGTAAAAAAAGGGTTGCATAATAAAGTAGATAACATGATAATAACTCATTTTAAATGAAAAATAAAGTCGGTATCGATGACGGTATCAATAACGGTATTTATTTTTCTAGAAAGATTATAACAAACAAACAACAAATAGATAAATAAACAAAACTAATTTTGTTTAATTATAAAATAGAATACCAGAAATTGGAATAGAGCCGGATATGACCAGTCCAACCAATCCCATGAACAGAACCATCCTGAAAACCTCCATTTTATTTCTATTTGGAATTATTATTCTCACTTCGAATTCACAACTTTCTCAGAGATAGGTGGGATATGAAAAGAGAGCACGGATTTTTAAAAAAATTTTGAGGGGAAATTTCTTTTTTTAGGTAAGGAAGAAAGGACGGTAAACCATAAATGCCTCTAATTAATAATTTGAAAGATCCGGTGCATGCGATCCGAGATTATTGTAATTGTGTTTAACAGATTAATTTAGTAGAGGATTGAGAACTGGCTCTGGACCAAGACTGTCTGATATCTATGCTGTTGTTTATTGGAGACAAACTGGCTTTGTGATGGACAGAACTAAAAAGACAACAAAATATTACAGTGTTTGCTATTTGTGAATATTTGCATCCTTCAAAAAAAAAAGGCAAAAACTAGTTCCTGACTAATCAGTCTAAATAAATTAGGGTTATGTGAATAATATATAACAAGGGGATCCTTGATAACTATTATCTTAATAATTCGCAAAAAAAACAAATCACAATAATTAATTAAAAATAACAAACCGAGTAAAATTAAAGCATTAGTTTCGAGTTTTGCATGTCATAGGGGCACAAATTATCTCAAAAGAGTATTTAGAACGAAAAGAGAGAATCTAAAAGAAGAGAGAATAAAGAGATAAAACAAAGTAAAGAGGAGTCTTTTTCTTCTTCTTCTCCAAGTCACGTGTTAAATCTCTTCAAGCAATCCCAAAATCCTTCGAATCTTGCTCTAAATTAATTCCTTGGTGTGGGGAGTCGTGGAAAGAGGTAAGGAGAGGTCCAGGGACGGCTAGGGTTTCTTGTCTCTTATATATATTTCCCAAACGAACAGACCTGTTTGGGCTTTTCAGATGTGAAACTGGGTCGATTTTGCGACCTGCAATAATTATTATGACCCGCAAAATTGGGGTGAAAATGTGCCACGAACTTGCAGGAAAAACTGTTTTTTAGCCACGAGAAATTTGACCCGCAATATTTACTGCGGCCCGCAATAATTGTGCAAAATTCCACCAGCAAACTTCCAGTGTGCTATTTCAATTTTAATTGCACTTTGGCTTACTTTCAACGTTTCTCTCTTGCTCTCAAATGCTCCAAACTCCTGAAATAAAACCAAAACATAGCATTATCTCGAATTTGGTGCAATATTTGACTAAATGATTTAAAAATTATATAAAATGTTATAGTTGTAGAGATCAAATTATATCAAAAAGTATATGTAATTAAGACTTATCAAATTCCCCCAAGCTTAAACCTTGCTTGTCCCTAAGCAAGTTTAGCTCGAGAGCCTAGGGTCGGTCTCCAAACTAACCAAGTTCATAAAAATCCTAAATCAACATGCAAAAGGTCACGAATGTTTTAGATACTTGTAATTAATTCGAAAGGAAATGCTTTCAAATTTACAAAATACTTGCCTGGGTTTTTGAAAAATTTCTTAGGAATTTTCAATTATTTAAAATTTCACTCCACGATACTTTACTTAAGGAATATAACCCACAGACCCACTTTCACTTCTCTATATCATCTGATTTTCAAAAGAATGATATGCTCTCAAGTCTACATCTTTTTGTTGCACTTAGTTCCGATTATTAAATTCGACCCCCTTTTTTTCGAAAAAGAAAAGTTTCATGCTAATCTTGAACCCCCTTTTCCTCCTGCTCGTAGTCATCGTGCTCCAAGTGGAATGTGTGCATGTGGTGGGCAATGTACCAGGTCTCATACAATCTCTGGTCCAAGTCGTCGATTTGCTCTTGTTGATTCAGTTGAGTTTCTTGGATCTCACACAATTTAGCATAAATCATGGCATTTGTAGGCTCTGCCTCCGGATGAGTGGGTTGTGCTGAAGAGGTTCCAGGAGCGTGGGGGTCATGTTGTGTGTCATCAGTGAGACTTACCATTGGGTCATGTGAATGCACCAACCAAGTGTTTGTGTTATACTTGTTGAGGCTCGTGGGCAAGGGAAGTTTTGCCCTTTTTCCGTTGTGGCCGATGGTGACATAATAGTCGTCCACTTGTTTGATCAAATGAGCGTTGACAAGAATTTTGAGGTCAATCTTTGTGCTTCCCGGGAGGACGGTACGATAGACGGGACCATCTCTGATGACACCTACTGACATTGCAATTCGTATTACAAGGCCCCCAACCGAGATATGACCACCCGGTCCTATGTTTTCAATAACCCGCTCAAGATGGTGGATAATGAAATACCCCACATTAGGAGTTGGTCGCGCAGTGGGCGGGTTTCTATCAAGCATGGATTGCAAAAAGAATAGATTCTTCTTGTTGAGAGTAGAAGAAGTCTCACCTCATCCGAAAATTAAATAACCCAATGCCCTTTGAATGCAACAGAGTGTCGGGTGTTGGATTTGACCGGCGCGGATGGTATTCTCTGGCCACTCATTCTCGGGGATGTTGGCAAGAGGATGTCGCGGGGCCTCATCATGCGGTTCGTCGGTGTCCGTGGTGTTGGAAGTTCGGCTTGCACGTCCCCTTTTTGGCTTTAATGCACAAATCTTCTTGGGTCTCTTTGATGGAGGTGATTTGTTCATAATGGTCAAGATAATTTCAGTTGGGATTTAGATGTGGGTTGTCGGGGGAGGGAAGAGGTAGATACTGAAAAATGGGGGAAGGTAGAAGGTTTAGAGGGAGGAAGAAGGTGGTATGTAGGGAAACGGGTCGGATGTAGGGTTGAGGAGAGAGGAAGGAGGCTTGGCAGGGGAGTGGAGGCGGGGCTGAGCAGAGGTGCGTGCGGCCAGGCAGGATGGAGGAAAGGCAGAGCAGAGGCACGCGTGGCCAGGCGGAGTCACGGCGAGGCGAGATGAAGACGAGGCGGAGCAGAGGCGCGCATGGCCAGGCGAAGTCGCGGCGAGGCGGGGTGGAGGCGAGGAGGAGCAGAGACATGCACGGCCAGGCGGAGTCGCGGCAAGGCAGAGCAAATGCGAGTTGGTGCTGAGGCGGCTGTGAGAGGCGGGGCTTGGCAGGGGAGCAGAGGCGGTTGTGAGAGGGAGAGAGTTATGTGTGAGAAAGAGAGGGTTAATTTTGGGGAGAAAGGAAAAAGAAAAGAAAAAGAGGTTCTGGGATGTTTTGGGGGAAAAATTACGACTCACAATAAAAATTGTGACTCGCAATTTTTGTGAAAATGATTCCAGAAAATTCCATCCCCTGTCATGTTTTGTGCAAAATATTGCGACTCGCAATAAAAATTATGACCCGTAATTTTTTGTGAAAATGAGTCCAGAAAATTCTCAAAATTAAAGAAAAAGAAAGATTGAACTCTCTTAACTCCAACACCAGTTTTGAATGCTTGTGCAAAGTATTTTTTTTATTTCGGCTCGAATTTTTTTTAATATTTTTTATCAAAAGTTAAAGGAAAAAGAGAGAAGTTTTGGAACTTAATCCCAAGTAGTTCTCAATTTAAGGTCGCGAGCTCGACCCTCCTTTTCTCATCCGGATGGTGCGTTAGCGAGGGAGATGTCGATCCTTTCTCCCACTGGTTCTCCTTGTACGTAGTGCTTCAATCTCTGCCCATTCACCTTGAAAGCTCCTGAGCGCTCACTCCAAATCTCGACCACTCCATGGTTGAACACTTTTAGCACTTGATATGGTCCGATCCACCTTGACTTCAACTTTCCCAAAAAGAGTTTGAGCTTGGAATTGAATAAAAGCACCCAATCCCCAACTTGAAAGGTCATTCGAAGAATATGTTTATCATGTCACTTTTTAGTCTTCTCCTTATAAAGCTTGGCATTCTCATAAGCTTCTAGACGGAGTTCCTCGAGTTCATGTAAATTCAAAAGTCTTTTCTACCATGTGGCTTTCAAGTCAAAATTTATAGTCTTGATAGTCCAATATGCCTTATGCTTGGCATTCTCATAAGCCTCTAGACGGAGTTCCTCGAGTTCATGCAAATTCAAAAGTCTTTTTTACCCTGCGGCTTTCAAGTCAAAATTTATAGTCTTGATAGCCCAATATGCCTTATGCTCCAATTCAATTGGGAGATGACACGGTTTCCCGTACACAAACTTAAAAAGGGTCATACCAATTGGAGTTTTGTATGCCGTGTGGTATGCCCAAAGTACTTCGTCTAGTTTGGCGGACTAATCTTTTCTCGTGTGACTCACCATCTTTTGCAAGATATTCTTTATTTTATGGTTGGAGATCTCTACATGTCCACTTGTTTGCGGATGGTAAGGCGTTGCAACCTTATGTTTGACTCCGTATTTGGCTAAAAGATTATCAAATTGGCAGTTAATAAAATGAGAACCACCATCACTTATCACTACTCTGGGCACCCTAAATCTCGAAAATATCACCTTTTTGAAAAGGCGGTTGACCACTTGTGAGTCAGCTGTCGGACTCGAAATTGCCTCGACCCACTTCGACACGTAGTCCACTGTAACTAAAATGTACTTGTTGTTGCTTGAACTCGGAAACAGACCCATGAAATCTATCCCCAAACATCAAACAAATCTACCTCCAGAATATTATTGAGTGGCATCTCGTGTCGCCTCGAAATATTTCCCATGCGTTGACACTTGTCGCATACTTGAATAAAATTTCTCACATCTTTGAAAAGAGTTGGCCAAAAGAATCCTGCTTGGAGAATTTTAGCGACAGTCTTGTTGGTTGAAGCATGCCCGCCATAAGGCGAGGAATGACAATGGAACATTATGGAATGGATTTCATCATCCGGAACACATCTTCTATTGATCCCATTAACTCCCAACTTGAAAAGAAACGGGTCATCCTAAAAGTAGTGCTTCACATCAGCGAAAAACTTTTTCTTCTGTTGATAGGTGAGCTCCGACCGTATTATGCCGTACGCAAGGAAGTTGACATAATCGGCGTACCATGGGGCTTGGAGAGTGCTGACGCAGCAAAGTTGCTCGTCCACGAATGAGTCATCAATGGGCAACTCTCTTTCTTTTGGTTTGTGTCTGATTCGAGCCAAATGATCCATCACTAAATTTCATGTGCCTTTTTTGTCCTTAATCCCCAAATCAAATTCTTGAAGCAAGAGTATCCAAAGAATGAGTCTCGATTTTACATCTTTCTTATTCAACAAATAGCGGATAGCGGCATGGTCGGTGTAGACTATCACTTTTGATCCCGTCAAGTAAGACCGAAACTTGTTGATGGCGAATACCATGGCGAGTAGCTCCTTTTCGGTAGTTGTGTAATTCATTTGCGCTCCATCTAGAACTTTGCTCGCATAGTAAATTGCATGTGGCCTCTTGTCTACCCGTTGTCCCAACACAGCTCCTACCGCGTAATCACTTGCATCACACATGATCTTGAACGGAATCCTCCAATCTGGCGGTTGAAGTATTGGTGCTGAGACAAGTGCCTTCTTTATCCTATAAAAAGCATCAAGACACTTTGCATCAAAGTCAAAAATTAAATCTTTCATGGTCAAATTAGTTAAAGGCTTAGCAATTTTCGAAAAATCTTTAATGAATCGCCGATAGAATCCCGCATGTCCCAAGCAACTTCGCACTTCCTTCACATTCGTTGGTGGCGGTAATTTTTCGATCACCTCGACCTTAGCTTGATCGACTTCAAATCCTTTCTCCGACACGACATTGCCAAGTACCACTCCTTGCACCATGCAATGGTACTTTTTCCCAATTGAGCACCAAATTCACCTCCTCACATCTTTGCAAAACTTTAGAGAGATTAGTTAAGCATTCATCAAATGAGGTCCCATAAACCGAAAAGTCATCCATAAAAATTTCCATGGCATTATCAATACGGTCTGTAAAAATACCCATCATAGCCCTTTGAAAAGTGACCAGTGCATTACGAAGACCAAATGACATCCTACGGTATACAAATGTTCCACAAATGAGCAGTTTTAGAGGGTAGGAAATACTTATTTTGAAATACTCTAGATATCTGGACCCACGAATTTATAGACTCTGGTTCTAAAGACCACAACTAATTTCTAGCCTTATTCCTAAGATAAACGGAAATGCCCTTAATTTAATCGCATCTGGTGTAACATTGTTCATTTTTAAGGTATTACAAATTTCTTCAAAGGTTACTAGGTGTTAGTTTAGGTCCTCGTATGCTAGACCGGAAAACTGATTTTGGTTAACCATGTTTAATGAGGGCTGGTTTCAATTCAAAATAATTGGCAACAACCGCCGGCACAGTGTAACCCATGCGAATGAACTCTGCTTGTGGTGCGGCAAAATCACGCAATGGCCTAGTGTCAGGCTGTTGTACGTTCTCCCCCATCCTTGACTCTTCGTCGAAGTTCAACCGTCTAGGTCGGATTAGGGTAGACGTGGTGTTCCTCTTCTTGGTTCGGAATTTTTTTTCTCTTGTACACAATGCGAAAGCGTGATATCCTTGTCGATCCACTAGCCAGAGTGAGTTTTACAAGAGAGAGAATTCAGTGTGAGTATCAAGCAAAAATCTGAAGCAAAACAAAAATAAAAGAAAATGAAGAAAATGAAAAATGTCTAGTCTTAATTACTAAAGCTTAAACCGATATTTACCGTTGTCCCCGGCAACAGTGCCAAAAAACTTGTTGGAATATTTCACTTATAGCTAATAATACCCTAAATTTACCTAATTTGGTTGCAAGCGTACAACCTTGTCAAGTAGTAATTGGGATGTCGAATCCACAGGGACAAACTCGTAAAATATGGATTCTTCCTAATTCACTAAGCTAAACGAATTAATTTTTATTGGTTTTTCAAACTAAACCGGATGAAAACAAAACAAATAATAAAATCCTGGGATTTAATTCAATAACAAAAATTCTAAGGGCTTTGGCTTACTTTACTAGACTTTAATTCACTTGGTTCGTGTCTTTATAATTTCTAAACATGTGCAAGTTAATTTATAGGTTTTGGATCTATTAATTAGTTACAATTCACTGATAGGTACATCTCACAAGCAATTCAACATAATCAAAAATACCCGTCTAGATCTTTGGTTTCACCGTTAGGTACTTCACCTATAGCCTAGTTTTGTTCTCTTAATCCGGGTTCAAGCAAGTGATTGATTAGTCATTTACTCAAAATCTTAAGTACACGTATTGTTAGAGTTGACGAAACAAAACAATTCATTCATTTAACAATTTGCAAAAGAACAAATCACAATAATCAATTAAAAATAACAAATCGAGTAAAATTAAAGCACTAGTTTCGACTTTAACATGTCATCGCCCCTAGAGAGAGAACTAGCCTCTCATAGGAGTACAAATCATCTCAAAAGAGTATCTAGAATGATAAATGAGAATCTAAAAGAGAGAATATAAAGAGATAAAAAAAAAAGCAAAGAGGAGTCTTCTTCTTCTTTTCCAAGTCACATGCTAAATCTCTTCAAGCAATCCCAAAATCCTTCGAATCTTGCTCCAAATCAATTCCTTGGTGTAGAGAGTCGTGGAGAGAGGTGAGGAGAGGTCCAAGGATGGCTAGGGTTTCTTGGGAGTCGAGCCTATACCCTTATATATATTGCCCAAACGAACAGGCCTGTTTGGGCTTTTTAGATGTGAAACAGGGTCGATTTTGCGACCCACAATAATTATGACGACTAGCAAAATCGGGGTGAAAAGGTGCTAGTGAACTTGCAAGAAAAATTATTTCTTAGCCATGAGAAATTGTAACCTGTAATATTTACTGCAACCCGCAATAATTGCGCAAAATTCCACTAGCAAGCTTCTAGTGTGCTATTTCAATTTCAATTACCCTCTGGCTTGCTTTCGACGTTTCTCTTTTACTCTCAAATGCTCCAAACTCCTGAAATCAAACCAAAACATAGGAGCTCCGTACTTCTAGGAGTACGCTAGCTTTACTCCCAATATGTAAAACATTATATCTACTTTTCTTAGTTAAGTACTCAACTATGCATCTTCACAGAAAGTATTACAATTACATGTATGGGACACATATAATTTCAATTTGATTTTTCAGCCTTAAGTTTACATTACTATATAAAGAAATAAATGAGAACCAACATTTGATCTAGTGATAAAAATAATATTTTTCGTATGGAAAGTCGTAAATTCGAAATTCAAATGAGATATTTTTTATAAATATTTAAAATTAAATGGCTTCATTCTCGTATTTATCTAAAAAAACAATAGAGAAATCAACAACTCCCCTGTTTGTTTCAGCAAGAGTGTGCCCACATGAAAGGAAGTCAGAAATTTATTTATGATAGTAAGAACAATACATAATACTAAGTCTATATAATTTGAATTTAATAATAACATTTAACAGTGTAATATCATTAATTTTTGTAAGAATCAAGTACAAATATCCACAAGAAAATTAGATATTCAGAAAAAAAAAATCTGTTCATCATAAGAACAGAAAATGAAAAAAATTGACCTCCCTTTCTTTCACTTAGATCCTCCCATAGTTGCACATAATTCTTCATGCAATATAGCTAAATAATTTTTCATAATTCCAAACTATTTAGCTCACACATATGGGCATTAATTGCCTTAATTTCATGACAAATCTTAATTCGACGACGTCGTCATGTTGGTGGAGCAGTCGAGTCCTTCCTTGCCTTCCTTGCAATTTTCGTAAAACATACCGACGGGGTAGTTGCCGTAGAGTCGTATGTATCCAAACATCATCGTTGCGCAATCGTTGTTCTCCAAATCGTTGATCTGGTCTACGAACGGGCATGAAAATTCCTTGAAGGCCGCGCAACACACGACCGGATCGTATTCTGGGGCGACGCATTTGCTTGTGAGTACGGTGTAGTTTTGGTTTTTAAAGTCCACCGGGCAAGCTAGCAAAGGGAAATCAGAAATGTTACATGACTTTTTTTTAAATAAAAGAAGTGATATATCATTTTTTTTTCTGTTTGAAACTGTAATATGTCAGAAAAGGGTAAAAATAGATGTTGTTGTGCAGATAAATTCACAGCCGCTATCATACTTTTTTCTATGATATATTGATATTGTAGTTTTTTTTAGTTTATGACATGTGGGTCTCATTAAAATATAAATACTTGAAACAATGTATTATGGATATGGACTTTGACATTTATTTTGAAGAGTTCAAAGGTGATAATCAATAAAATCTGATAGTACAGGTTAAGGACAACACCAAATATATTGTATATCATTTATACTTTGTATAAGAGAATTTGGCTCAACATTTCTTTTAAAAAATTGTACAAATCAGAATTTGGATAAATTGAAAAGGAAGTACTTGTATCGGTCGATTTATCGTAAAGAATAATCAAAAGAGAATGGATAACAAATTAAAGAAAACCTAGAAAAAAAAAAGAGAAATTTAATCTTAGTTATATTCTCTTCTATTGTATCTACCCCTTAAATTCTTCTAAATCTCTTCTTAATAGATTGTTTATTGTATGCTATTTAAAATAAAAAAGATTTATCTTACACAATTCGCCGGAGTCCGACTCTTCCAACGTGCGGCCTGATCTGTGCTTCTTTAAAACATCCTCTATAAACACAAATTATTTCACAAAAAAATATTTAAAATAAATAAAAATAAATTAAAAACAAATCTTAATTTGTTTACTTATTAACAAAAAAAATACCAGAAATAAAACTAGAAACTGCCAATCCAACCAATGCCATGAACAAAACCATTCTGAAAACCAACAATTGGCAATTGAAATCCATGGTTAAATTTTTTTAAAACAAAAGAAGTATGAGAAAGAGAGCACAATTTAAATTTTTTTCAATGAAAATTTGAGAAAAAGAATCTGTTTTTTGTAGGCGAGGTAAACACAGATGTCGTAGAAGCCGAAAAATCCGGTGTGTGTTGTAATTCCAAGTTATTTTTGCTCACACTTAAAAGACTAATTTAGGAAAAAAAAAATAGTGAGGATTGGTTGTGCAGCAGGATTTTTTTTTTATCGCTCTAAGGAGGCTAAAGGAGGTGATCTTAATCCATACTAAGGAGCATGTATTCGAGAGAATTAAGTGATTAAGGAGGCTAAATGAAGCTTAAAAAAGCTTAAGAAGACGTTTCCGAATGGTACCATAGTGTTAATCTGCAGCATGGAAGAAATTAAAATTACTAGTATAGAAAATACCCATCCTAGCTACTTCTTGGGCATTTATTAATGGAATGTTGATCACCACTTCTCTGTTATTTATCATTATTCTGGATTGCTGGAAGGCATAGCTGAACCGTACGATTAAGATCTAATGATCTACAGTTTCTTCTTAAACTTGTAAATTGTATTGCATAAACAAATAGGGGGGTCACTTGACAACGGTTATTTTCATAATCTTGAAAATGAATTTACAAAAAAAAATAAAAAAAAATTTTAAAATTACATGAAATTTAAAACACAATCAATCAATAAGTTTAAAAATATGCTTCTAAGATTTTTTTTTTCTATTTTTCTTTTACATTTTCTTCTAATTTGTTTAAAATTATATCATAAAGATTGTCAAAATAACTATTCTCAAGTGATCCCTTCCCAAACAAATAATAGGACAGAGGACATTATGGATATCACCTCTACTATTTTTTTTTCTAAATTCAGAAATGTAAAATGAGAAATAACATTGTGGCAAGTCGTGATCTATCATTCATACAATTTGAACAGAAAAATATTATGAAGATATAATTATTGATACAGTCATCAATACGGGCTTTATTATATACATTACATGTATTATTATACATATTAATGGTTTTATTATGTATAATATTTTCATTATGTAATTTAAATATCATTAATATGCATAATAACTCATTTAAGTTATATAATAATAGTATTATATAAAATGAATTTGCATAATAAAGTCATCAATATACATAATAATTCATTTAAGTTGCATAATAACAATATTATACAAAATGAGTTTGTATAATAATTCACTTAATGTGTATAATTAAATCTGTATCGATGACAGTATCTGTGTATCAGCTCCCATTTGAAAAATGAAAATAACATAACATAATCTAACATTTATGAGCCAAATATTGATCGTCTGATGTAAAAACACGCCAAATCGGATGGTTTGGAACTCCAAATCTCCGAGGAGCCTCATTTCTTCCAGACCTAAATTAGGGGCGTATATATGGAACACCTCTATTAGAAATAACACTATTATCAACATTTTATTTTTCTTTTACTAGAAATAAGAAAAAGATATTTAAAAATAAATAAATATCAAGGTTAACAGAAGCCTTTATTTGAAAAAAAATATGAAAAAGAAGTAAGAGGTAAGCACACAATGAGTTAATGATATTGCAAACACTGAAAAATGAAATTACACGATCAATTTTACAATGACGAGTTAATAGTATTTAGTAGTTTAATTTTTTTCATTCTCCCATCAAGAAGGACGAAACGTAAAAAGTGCATGTTCTTGCCGTGCCAAACATTTTCTTAAAAATTAAATTAAATACAATTAGGAATTAAAAAATAGAAATTACACAATCGAAATATTGGAACGAAAGTTTCTTACGTATAGTTCAAGTACTTATCATCATATAAATAACTTACATGACTTCAATGTGGTGAAATAGAAAAGTAAATAATATGAATATAGTAAACAATATGAAACAGTCATAACTATTGTAGAAAACACAACATTCACCGAGACTTTTCCGGTTGAGAGTCTTAATGACTGATCATGACGTTAGGGCATGACAATTTCAAGTTGCTTTCCATGCACTTCCTTGCTAAAAGACCGGGCTGGTACTTGCCGTAGAAGTGAATGTTTTTGAACATGACTGCTGCGCAATTGTGGTTGTTGATGTTGTGATATTCCACCGCGATCGGGCACGCGAATTCTTTGAAGGCCAAGCAACAAAGGGTGGCGTTGTACTCCGGGGGCTTGCATTGGCTTGTGAGAATCGTGTAGTTTCTATTCGCAAAGTCGAGGGGGCAGTCTAGGCAAAAGCGAGCAACAAATATTAGTAGAGTTTTGTTAAAAGATCATGATGCATAAAGAATTAATATCATTATACATGATACAAAATATAATTCAGCTCAGCATTTTTCTTTCGGACAAAAAGATTAGCCTATCTGGATAAATTATCTTTTTCTAGGTAATAAAGTATTTATGTTTCACTGTGGTAAACCATGTGGAGGGGGGATTTCATCATCAATTTTGAGTCTCAATTCTCATTTAATTCTCTTCATTAAAAATAGAATGTTTGTCTTCTAATTTATTTTAAAAAAATTATCTTACCGGCCTCTTGGGACTCCGTCTGCATCATGCTGGAGTCTATACTGCTTGATTCCGCAGTGAAAATATCTTACAGAGAAATAAATTGATTAGAAATTAGGGAGTTGATATACAGATCTCGTCACTGATACCGATTTTGTTATTCATATTAAATTAGTTATTATTCGAGTTAGTGACTTTATTATGCAATTTATTTATATAATATTTTTATTGTTCAGCTCGAATGAGTTATTATTCAGATTAGTGATATTTTAGTTGAAGAATGAAATCTGTAAAAAAAGGGTTGCATAATAAAGTAGATAACATGATAATAACTCATTTTAAATGAATAATAAAGTCGGTATCGATGACGGTATCAATAACGGTATTTATTTTTCTAGAAAGATTATAACAAACAAACAACAAATAGATAAATAAACAAAACTAATTTTGTTTAATTATAAAATAGAATACCAGAAATTGGAATAGAGCCGGATATGACCAGTCCAACCAATCCCATGAACAGAACCATCCTGAAAACCTCCATTTTATTTCTATTTGGAATTATTATTCTCACTTCGAACTCACAACTTTCTCAGAGATAGGTGGGATATGAGAAGAGAGCACGGATTTTTAAAAAAATTTTGAGGGGAAATTTCTTTTTTTAGGTAAGGAAGAAAGGACGGTAAACCATAAATGCCTCTAATTAATAATTTGAAAGATCCGGTGCATGCGATCCGAGATTATTGTAATTGTGTTTAACAGATTAATTTAGTAGAGGATTGAGAACTGGCTCTGGACCAAGACTGTCTGATATCTATGCTGTTGTTTATTGGAGACAAACTGGCTTTGTGATGGACAGAACTAAAAAGACAACAAAATATTACAGTGTTTGCTATTTGTGAATATTTGCATCCTTCAAAAAAAAAAGGCAAAAACTAGTTCCTGACTAATCAGTCTAAATAAATTAGGGTTATGTGAATAATATATAACAAGGGGATCCTTGACAACTATTATCTTAATAATTCGCAAAAAAAACAAATCACAATAATCAATTAAAAATAACAAACCGAGTAAAATTAAAACATTAGTTTCGAGTTTTGCATGTCATAGGGGCACAAATTATCTCAAAAGAGTATTTAGAACGACAAAAGAGAATCTAAAAGGAGAGAGAATAAAGAGGTAAAACAAAGTAAAGATGAGTCTTTTTCTTCTTTTCTCCAAGTCACGTGTTAAATCTTCTTGACAACTATTATCTTAACAACCTCGACAACTAATTTTGAAATAATTTTAAAATAATTTTTAGAAATTCTCAAAAATAGAAAAAAGTTGACAAACAAATTTTTTAACTTATATTTTGATTGTGTTTCAAATTTCATATAATTTAAAAATCATTTGATATTCCGTCAGAGACTTTTAATAAGGACCATGATAAATATCATGTAATTTTGATGGTCTTTAATAAAATATTAATTAATATTTAAATTATATAAAATTTGAAACGCAATCAATTTATAAGTTAGAAAATATGTTTATAAGTTTTTTCTATTTCTAAGATTCTTTTGGAATTTTTTGAAATTAATTGGCAAGATTATCAAAATAATAATTGTCAGGGACCCCCACCCATATATATGTATGTGTGTGTAGGTATATATGTATATATATCTATATATATATATGTATGTATACATGTATATGTATATGTATATGTATATGTAGGTAGGTAAATATGTATATGTATATGTATATATATATAGGTAGGTATATATGTATATGTATATATATGAAGGTATAAATAAAAGGAAAAGTGCAAGCTTTGATTCAAACTTATTCAGGTATAGCAATGTATGTAGGTCTTGTCCCCCTCTCCTACCTAGTGCACTAGAATAGGTAGCATGGGGCAGTAATTAATTAGTATAACTAGGTCTGTGAGAGCTGGGATCGTTTGTAAGCCAGTCTCGGTAGTGAAGTCAGAGCGAGCGGCATCCGTGGCATTTGTAAACTGGATAAGTACTGGTCTAGGAAGTGAAATGGTCGGTTGGCAGAGTACACGCAAAATCAAAAGTGTGCTTCGTGGATTCAAACTTTCTTCGTCCAATTCTCACTATTATATACATACATATATATATATATACATATGTGTGTATACATATATACATATATACATATCTATATGTATACATATATATATACATAATATACATATATTTGTATACATACACACACATATATATAGAGTTCGCCACGGTATTTTCATAAACATTTCAGTTTGAAACGCTTATGGGTCAATTTTTAAAATTTCATATCCAAAACGTGAATCCAAATAGCTCAATAAATTATTCATATGAAAATATTATGGAAAACCAAAATTTACTATTTTTAGGATTTTTGAACTATTTTTAATGAATTTTGAAATTGACCATAAAAATAATAGAAAATTATTAATATTTGAATGACAAAAAATAGTCATCTTTCATTAAATATAGTTCAAAAATCCTAAAAATAGTAAATTTTTGTATTCTACAAAATTTTGATACAAATAATTTATTGAGTTACTTGGATCGACGTTTTGGACACGGGATTTTGAAATTTGATCCGTAAACGTTTCGAGCCGAAATGCTTATGAAAGCATCAGATATTTGAAACAACGTTCAATTAAAAAAAATTTAAATACAAAGGAATAAAAAAATGAAAAATAGATATTCAAATAGTGTTGATTTCGATTTTTGCATATGTTAGAATATGTATCTATGTTTACTTAGAATGGGTCAATTGATATTTTATCAAACATTTGAAAAAAAAAAACTATGGTATGTATATAGCTTTTATTTTTCGGGAGGAATGACTTGAATGATATTTATTTTGATAATATTGAGAATGAATTTTCAAATAAATTTGAAAAAAAATTTAAAAATAGAAAAAAATTTATAGACGTATTCTTGAAAGGAAACCGCATCCAAGAGAACTGGCAATGCAGCGGATATAGATTGATTTTTTTTCAAATTTCATTCGGTAGTCTAACAAAGACCATTAAAATTTATATAATTCACAATAGTACATATCTAACATTTTTTATGGTGTAACTTAAATTCCATGAATTTTGAAGCACAATCAATTATTCATTAATGTTGCTTGTCCCTTCATCCTAGTTGCATAGGTAAATGTTTAAAATTGATAGATGATTATTACTTAATTTTAAATAACTAAGTGTTCACAAAAAAAATTATATATGTTTAATGTTTGTCAATAATATGTGAAGTTCATATAACCGCTCATTCATATTTTTATCCAAGAGGGAGATGATTTGATAATTCTTTGTATTGACAATCTCAAAAAAATTAAATTTAAATTTGAAATCCAACATTATATATGTAATTTATATTATCCACAAATTATATTTGTAAAATATGATACGATTTTTATACATTTTATCATATATCAAGTGACTTGAATTTGAATGATTCATGATTGATGATTCTTGATTGATTATCAAAAAATATTTGAATTACATAAAATTTAATTTTTTAGATTATTTATATGTTCAATTATATAATTATCAAATTGCTTTTAAATTATTTATTTTATTTGATTCCTCTTATATGTATAGTTGACTTTGTTGTTAATGAATATTTTATTTCATTGAAAATTTTACTAATTTAGTTGAACCAATAATTGGCTTTTATTATGGTTAACAATTTTTGACTCAATCTAATTCGTGAATGATATGTTAGTAAATAGGTTGGATACAAGTAAGATCTTTTTATTTAACACGGACTAGGTCAGGTCAAATTAGATCAAGTTGATCTATTAAAAAAAAATTTTCTCTAAATTTTTTGAATTATTTAAATTTGTGATTAGAATTTGAACTTAAGACCGCAAGTATCAAAGTCAAAGTTATAATCATTAATTTAAACTATTTATTCATTTAATGAGAAAGAGTTGTATTATGGTGCTTCGCAAAGCACAGAGGATTAGTGTTTCGATTTCAAATGATTGATTCAATTCACCCATCATAATCTACATATTGAAATATTATGGAATTCCAAATTTTATTATTTTGAGGATATTTTTTTACTATTTTTTCATAATATGATCTTATTTGATGAGAGTGTTATTATTTTATTAATATTTTGGATCATTTTTTAAAAATCTGAAAAAAAATTTAAAAAAATTCTAAAAATAATAAAATTTGATATCCCACAAAATTTCAATATGTAAATTATGATGGGGTGATTTTGATGGATCGTTTGAACTTTTATATATGAGAATGAGATTTGAAGCCGAAACACCAGCCCTCTATGCTTCGCGAACCATCATAACACAACTCTAATGAGAAATATTAATTATATTTTTTAAGTTTAATTAGTATGGCCGGATTCAAAAATTCTGAACTTATGTAGGATCAAACTCGTGTAGAAAAATTAATAAAATATTATTGTCCAATCCTATCAAACATCAAGCTGCTACTCTGATTATGGGTATGTTCGGTAGAGAAAGAACAGAGAAATTATGTAGAATTATGATGAAATAATATCCGAACAAAAAAGGAATTGAGTGAAATAGTGAAAACATGGACAAATGAAATTGGGTTTAAATTTTTGCTATCAAATCCTTTTTTTTTTTTTTTGTCCCCCCTCTATTCCATTACGAATCAATTCTCTATTCCATGAAAAAAATGGAATAGAGAATTGACTCTTTCATCCATACTATTTTATTATTTTATTCTTTCATGTTTTTATTTTCATCCGAATACAATCAAAATAATATAGAATATAATTTTATTCTAAATTTACTTTCCATCACATTTCCATACGAACGGCCCACAGTGATGATAACGGTTTCCAAATTGTTGATGACTTCGAGTGGAGTCACTGGACCGATCTTTTTTTTCTCCTCTTTTTGGACTCTTAGAGTTTTGCATTAAATAATCTGCACTTCTTATTTACACATTAAATATTTAAAAAATTAAGATGTAAAATTTAAATTTTAAAATATATATTTTTAAAAAATTATTTATATTAAATATTAGTGTAGATAAGAGATGTAATGTATGAGAATAATTTTTTTTAAATTTTAATTTTTCTTATATATTAATTTTTGACCCCATTCGTCAAGTTTACTTTACTTTTCTATCTGGAAAGCTTGGCCATTTACTCCCTCTCCTCTCCTCTCTCGCTCTCTCTCACTCTCAATCTCACGCACAAAATCTGGACAAGGCGGCTTCAGATCTCTCTTCTTCAGCAGTGATTTTCGCTCATCACAGGTCCTCAATTATTTCCTATTCTTTTGTTTGATTAGATTAGATTGATTTCTTCTCCAATTAATTAACTCTTATTAGACAAAACAATACCGCTAGATTTGTAATTCAGAGTACTGCTTAGATCAAAATCCTCAGCTGTATTCAGGAATGGATTTAGAATGCTAAGTAATTCTCGACACATCAAGTAATCAAATTCATAATTAGTTCAATTTTTTAGTTAAGTCTAGACACAATAAAAATTTTAATTATAATTTTGTAGATCTAGAAGAAAAATTTATATATTAATAACTATTTTTGAAAAATAAACTCAGATACTGACCTGAACTGCCTCTATGTAAATCCGCCCTTGACTGTATTATTTCTATTCGGTCGGCTTCTCATTTTGATACCTTGTTTACACTTGTTTTACGCCTCATCTTTGCCCTAATTCACTGAACACAAAAGAGGCAAGTTCATAAAGAGGCGTTATTTATGTGGAGCTCTTGTTACTGCATTGAAGAATTTGCATGATCTAGAGGTTACTGGTTTTTAATTAATAAAGCACCCTAAGGCACAATATTTGGATGTTTAATACAGTTTCCTTAGTTTTCATAGGTAGACTTTGAGAGCATTTATGTTCAATTTTTTTTTTTTTAAATTCAAACCTTGGGTTCTCAAAATCAAGTCGGTTTCTGGATTAGGATCAGTTGCTAGGTGCTGGATCAGACTTGGTCAACTCAGATCAGAATTGGCCGTCGCTGGTTGAAACACAGTTTCAATAAAATGATGTTCTCACACAATAAGAAATATGTAGGAAAACAAACATATATTTTGAATGTGCAGCATGAGTTCTAAATTTCTACAATACGGAAGATATATTGCATATCCTCGTATTTTTCTTAAAAGCTCTAAGACTGAGGAGAAGGACAAATTATACAAATATTGCTCGTGTTAATTATTGATATAAAAAAAAACCAGAAGCAAGGATGTTCATGTGACCCCAATTTGAGTACACAAATGTATTGAGCAATGGCTGAATCAGCTTAGATACGGCTGGCTGAAATCGGACACGGCTTTGAAATATTGGTCTTAACTCCACCAGTGTGGGTCAAGCGGCTTAACTCGGCTTTGATTCAGCATATTTGACCGATCCGATCACCACACTCTCAACAACAGGCGACTCGAGCTGAACTGTGAACTGTTATGAGATCTGTCCAATACTCCAATCCTTGTTGCCTCAAACCATCGAGTTCTAAAACTAATCATCTTATAATCAAGTTTTATTATATAAAGGGTTATTCTAGGGTTGTTAACGAAACCATTTTACTTGTTTATTCTATTTATATCGTATTCGATAAGATAGGTATGGGTAAAAAAATTTTCTTTAACTTGATACGAAAAAAATTTCATTAACTTATCAGATAGAGGTATAGATAAGGATTATTTTATATCCGTTATCCTATATGATAAATGATATAAAAGATAATTTATATGATATTTTTTAATTTTATATTTAATTACATAATATACAATATCATTGTCATTAGTAATATTATTATTATAGTTAACAATTACTGTTATTATTGTTGTTGTTGTTGACTTCTTGTTGTTGTAAGATTGATTTACGTTATATATAATAATTATATAGTGTAATTTAGAATAAGGTTGATTTATTGCAATATTTTAATTTATATTCTTCTATACATAATGGAATAGGTGATTATAATTTTTATATTTATTATGCATATGATGTATAAAATAACGTATTTATTTGTTTGTGGTATTTTTTTTTAAATATAAGTTGCAAATTATTTCGATAATCATCTGTTATTCGTTCGATATCCATTAATCTTAATGGGTAAAGGTAGGGTATGGATAAAGTTAAAGTTAAGGAGTAAGGGTATGATATGAGTAAAATTAATGTAAGATGGATATCGATACGAAAGTACACCTACCGATCTATACCATACCCATTGACACCCCTAGGTTATTCTCTTAAAAATAGTTATATAGAAGTTATTTCGGAGCCATTGTTTTCTCATGTGTCCTTTTGCAACACAATCTACATAACTATTCATGGCACCTAATTTCTTTTGCAGGTGCTATATTCAAACAACAAAGATGGAATATTTTCTACTTGGCCCAATTTATAATCTCCTCCTCACTGAGTTATACATTCCAATCAAGAGGCAGCTCCGCTACTGCTTTTGTGCAGGAGCCGACATTGCAGAACTCGACAGATTACTAGGTGAGTTGAGTCACACTAAGGCAAGAATTAAAGAGCAAATTCAAGAAGCTGAATTAGAGCTAAAGCGCCCAAATCAAGAGGTTAAGGATTGGTTGGTGAAAGCTGAAGATGCCGAAATCAACGTGATTGCTCTCAAAAATAAGCATGAGAACCAAAAGAAACATATATGTGGTTGCTCTTGCAACTTCTTGGCAAACTTCAAAACCGGACAGTCTCGGACAGAGAAAATAGCCACATTAAATGAACTAATAATTGCCCCAACTGAAATTGCCACTTCACTTGCTCATGCTGTTAGAGAGGTCCCGACTTCATGGTATGTAGTTGGACAACAGGGTTATCTGAATGAGATCCTTGGCTACCTCTCCAACCATACCGACAACATTATTGGGATTCATGGAATGGGTGGGGTTGGTAAGACCACTCTTTTGGAAAGTATTAACAATTATTACAGCAGTGCTGAGCAAATCGAGTTTAATTATGTAGTATTTGTTTGCATTGGCAAAAACCATGATCTTTTCTTGATTCAGAAGTACATTGCATGTGCGGTTCACTTGAATATAAGTGACGATGAAAGCGTGCAATCACGAGCAACATCTATCTTCAATTTCTTTAGAAAAAAGAATTTCTTTCTTTTGTTAGATGACCTATGGGAGTTGGTCGATCTTAAAAAAGTTGGAATTCCACATCCTTCTGGCATCCCATACAAGCAGAAAATTTTATTTACCACACGCTCATCAGGGATTTGTACGCAGATGTATGCCAATAAGAAACTTGAAGTACGCTGCTTGAATTGGGAAGATGCATGGGACCTTTTTAAATCAAAAGTTGGTGAGGCTGTTCTTTCTGATGCAAGAATAAGAGAAGCAACAGAGGTGCTTGCCAAAAAGTGTTATGGTTTGCCATTAGCTCTTAATGCTGTTGGTCTAGCTATGTCTGACAAGACATTTAAGGAGTGGCAAGACACAATAAGATTGCTTCAATGGTACAAACTCCCGGAAGTGCTAGATGATAATGATAAATTGTTTCCTGTTCTAAAAATCAGCTACGATAACCTGAAGAATGAGATGATGAAGAAGTGTTTTTTGTTTTGTTCCTTGATTTGTCATAAGCAGTCGTTTTCAGCGAGATTTATCATTGAGAGGTGGATTGGACTTGGGTGTTTTGAAGAATTAGATAACATTGAACGAGCCTATGACATGGGCATTTTAGTGTTGGAGAACCTCAAGAAAGCATCCTTGTTGGAGGGTGATATTGAAAAAGAGCAATTCAAAATGCATGATGTCATTGCTGACCTAGCACTATGGATGGCATGTGATTGTCAAATAGGAAGTGATAAATGGTTAGTGATCGATAATAACTCATCTTTTAGCCGATGGAGTAATGCGGAGAGGGTTTCTATATTGCCAGGTGCATTTCAAGTGTATTATTATGAAAATCCAGAAATCCGATTTCTTGGTTATGACCTTCCAAAAGAACCTTTCTATACTGAAAATCCAAAACTAAAGTCAATGTCATTAGTAAATTGCAAGCTCCTTTCCTATATCCCCACTAAATTTTTCCTAAGCAATCCGAGTCTCAGATATTTGGATCTATCACAGACACGCATTGAATATCTGCCTGATGATATAGGAACCCTTGAAAATTTGGAATTTTTTAATCTTTCCAATACGAAGATCAGAAAACTGCCAAAGGGGATGGGTAATTTGGTGAAGCTGAAGTACTTGCATCTACAAGATGCTCAGCAGCTTTCCGTAATTTATCAAGGGATGGTAACAAAATTAGTTAATCTACACCTGTTGAATTTATATGGTACGCTGTTACAACTCAGTGTCCAAGGTGGCATTGGATATGAAGAAATTGAATGCTTGTCAAGACTAGGATATCTCGGAATCACTGTAACAGATGTTGTTTCTTTCAGTAAAATCCTCAATTTACCAAATATAACAACCTTGTATCTCAAAATTCAAGATATGCAAGGATCAACATCTCTCTATCTATTCCCGAGGAACAAGAAGCAGAATTACAGAATGAAGTTTCTGGTGGAACTATCATTGGAGCGTTGTAAAAGTTTGGTGGAATTAGTGATTGAAGATTCAGTTTGGAGCCTTAACCGTTTAGAAAAGTTTGCTCTTGTGAGCCTCCTTGAGCTAAAACAGATTGTGTGGAAAGGTGTAGAACCGCACAGATGCCTTGTTAATCTTGTTGAACTTGAAATTACAGCATGCAAAAACCTCATTGATGTAACTTGGGTTTTGCACCTTCAATGCTTGAAAACTGTGGATATAAGATATTGTGCAAAAATGAAGCAAGTAATTGCTGATGAAGCAGTAGCTTCTTCAAGTTCCATGACCACACTGCCCGAGCTTAAGAAACTATCTTTATGGGATGTTCCCGAAATGACAAAAATATGCAATGATGAGGTTTCTTTTCCTTCGCTACAAAGTGCTCAGTTTGTCGGCTGTAAGAACCTGAAGAGGCTGCCTCTCGGCATGTGTAAAACAGAGAGAAAGGTCGAGATCAGTGGCTACATGGACTGGTGGGATAGCTTGGCATGGAGTAGCCCCCATACGAAATCCCCTATGAATGTATGTTTCACTAGTCATGATTAATGTAATTGGCATTTTTTAGGTATATAGCATGTAATAATTTTGTCTCAAATTGTTTTTGTGGAATAATGCCACTATTTTTGGTTCAGAAACAGGCTCTTTTTAATCTCTTTAGCAATTATAATAAATAGCAACTCTTTATCTTTTCTGCTAAAAGGAAATTTGCGGGTTTAAATATTTTTGTTGCTTTTCCTTTTAAAGTGTTGGGAATTATTTTTTTGGTGAAAACAATAGTCCAGGGATGCAAACTTAGGCCATATTAAAGTTCATGCCAATAACAACTCTTCGTTTTTGCTATTTAATTAGTCTAGAGATAGCTAAAATGATCTTACTGAGTCAAAAAAGGATAAACTAGCACCAATTACTATTAGTAAACCCTCACTTGAGCACAAGTTTAGGCGCTCAGACCATCCCACAGCAACAAGGAATGAGAAATGCTAATGATTATAATAATTAAAAGAAGTTATAATGGTTTGTCGACTTCAAGTCCCCAACCAAGAGTTCCAATGGAAGTCATCCCAATTTGGTAGTTTGGAAGCAAAAAAAAAAAAAAAAAAAAAGATCAAAATATACAATGATTTCTTTATATTCTCGACTCTGGGCTTTTCAATACAAAGCGGCCACATCTTCAGTCAGAGAATTTCTTCTATCACAAAAAAAGAAGGTAAAACAAAAACAAAAATAACAAGAAAATGGATGAAAATATGCATCGGGAGATGCATTTCGATGTAGAACTTGATCAAATATTGTCAGCTATCTGCATATAACTCAATAATAGCTTCCACTAAGCTTCGTTCTCAGAAATTCCTTTGCTGCACCAAATGAACCGGAAAAAATCAAGTCAAAGAAAGCCTTACCAATCCTAGAAGTAGAAAAGATATTCTATCTTCATTTGCTAATTTTGTTTAAAATTCAGAGTTATACAAGGTTACTGTTGGATGGGAGTATAATCTCTCAAAATCTTAAAAATTGTAAAACAGATGTCAATGTTTTATCATTATCTGAGATAAATTAGAAAAAATTAATTGACGTACCCGTAGATTGCATTCCTTAGTTAAGGCCTCTAATGCCTCTGCCATCTCCATTTGTTTTACCACTGTTGCATGCAATATCTACACAAGAAGATCGATCAATACCAAATTTAAATTCAGTTTTTGCACTGAAATCAAGCACATCAAACCATTCAGCAGATATTGATCTGTAACTTTGACATAGAGCACAATCAATTAGAGCAAAACAATGGCGTAAGAAAATTACTTGACTACAACCAAACTTGTCTATTTTTCCATACTTGATTCCTTAACAGACTAGAACAAATGTGTTCGTGCATGCATTATAAAAATAAACACCTACCTTATTTGTCTTTTCAAGGTCAAGCTCAAGTGATCTGATCCTATCAAATGAATCAAGCAGCACATGCTCCTTCCCAGCTGGAGTTTCCAGTGGATGTCTGTTTATCTGTTTGATCACTGACTCCAGGCTGTCAAGCCTCTTCAGACAGGACCCAACACCTACCGTGTCTTGATCTGTATCTCCAACATTGCCTCTTCTGATTGATCCAAAGCTTCTCTCCAGTTTAGAAATGAGCGCATGGAAGAAAGAGAGTATCTTAAACAAAATTGTAATGGCTGTGAATGTCATCCTGATGAAATGTCGCAACGCTCTTCCTTCATCTGTGCTATCACATGCCAACTTATCTGTTATTAGATGTTTCAGGTTAAAAAAATAACCATATATAACAAATATAAAATCTTTTCCCTGAATAAGTCTAGCATTTTTAACAGGAAAATACTAAATAGATAATTTATTTTTGAAACTAAGGAGACCCATGCAGACAAACTCTAAAAAAAATTGAAAATAAAAAAAGCAAGATGTAACCTATTGACTAGTGCTGCTCATACAAGAACAGAATGCAATACAAACTAAGGTCCATTTTCGCGTAACATCCCTAAATAAAAACAAAATCAACCAAGAAAATAAAAGAGCAGTGCACCTAAATTTTCTAGTGTTAGGGCATTGAACCAAAATGTTTACTCAATTAATTTCTAAGCAAAAGTATGACCATAAAAGGAGGGGAAAAAGGCACCTGAAATAATTTTCAGATTCCAATTCCTCAATTTATTTTTTTGAATAAAGGCACCATTCTGAAATAACATATGTGAATAAAATATGCTTAGTACCTACAAATTGTTGAGAGGAACATCGGACTTTGTTCTGTTGCTTAGATGTTCTGACCGATGGTACATATTCAATCCTAGCATAATCTATAACCTTATCCACTGTCACAAGTTGTTCATCACAGCTAGATTTTGGTGTTGGATATGGCTCTCTTACCTACAAGTTGCAATTAAGGCTATACATCTTGCATGTTTATAACTCTGGAAACTGCTTTACTATTTTGAATGCCTGACACAGATCATATATATTCTTTCTGTGCAAATACCTACACATTTTTTTACTAGCTCATTATTTTAAAACTCCTTGAGATATGTAGTATGCTAAATGCACAAACAAGAATCACATAAAACATGAAGGATGCCAGATGCAAAATTGCTCTTTCCCAAGAATATGAAATAAGAAAAGAGTTGTGAAGATGTTATTTTACTTCTTCATGTACAGGAGTCAAACAAGAGAAGTCGCCTGATCTAGATGCCATAGGAGAGCCCAGATCATCAGCATCTGACCCTGATTCAAAATTTGATGTATCATGGTATATTCCCTGAAATTGCAATCATGAGAATCAGTTCTCTATGTATAATATATGACAATCAAAATTAAAAAACACTCAGATATGAGATCTTGCCTTGAATGTTTGAAACTTTAAGGGAGTCAAATTGCCTTCCTCTCCATCAGGTAATAGCTTAAATCCATTCAGAGAAGCAGCCTTAAGATCTTGAATGCTATGCACAAGCTACATAGACAAAACATATTCTTTGCTTTAGCCTACTGAAGGCTATGTAAGATGAACAATGAATTATGAAATTAAACAACGTGTGAACCCAATTTGGCTTTAATTCAACCAAGCGTTCTACATCAAACCCTGCCTAAGTTTCAAATATCCTCGATGAACCCAAACTCACCAAAGTTATCATCAACTGTATAACTAAAAATGATACAGGCAAAGAAAAGATTTTGAAAGTTCAAGCCTAAATGAAGCAGAAATTTTTTAAATCTGTATTATTACCATGCTAATCAAACCCTTTAAAAAGTAAAAGTCCAGGTGTTTACTTGATGGTTGTGTCAATGCAAGGTTATCTGCCTGCAGTGCCAACAACCACCTACTTGGAAGAAGCATTTGGGATAGAGAGGCTGTCCCTAAAGGGTATATGGTGGGCCCCTGCCTGTCAGTGACCATAAACACTTTGGCAAAACCAAGCATAACACCCAAGTCGAACCTGGATTATAGATTGGGACCAAATACTTACTGGACCAGTCTGCTGCTTGGGCAGTTCATACAAAAAGATTACACGCACCAAAGTAAAATAAATATTACCTTCATAGTTGAAGGGTCATTCCAAGGGCCTTTGTTCGATCCAAGACAACCCCCCTTGTCAGAGCATGTACATGTACCACCAAGAAACTCTGGCAATTCACTGCATCATGCATATTTGTAAATTTCAGATTAAGTAAAAATATAAAATACAAGTTCACCAAAGTTCTTCAATTTAACCCAAATAAGATCTAGTTGGACTTAGATGTGCAACTGGACAAAGATGAGCTAATGAATTCAACAGCAACGCTTAACACTTCTATCCTGGTTCAGTTCTGGCACAAAGCTGGGTATGGTGATTCCTTATTCTGAAAAGATTTTCCAGGAGAAATTGATGAAACAGTAACACCGACCTTGAATCAATAGCTTCAAGAAGTCTACTTTGGAACTTCGCTCCTAATACCTAAGCATATGAAAAATCAACTTTCAAAATTAAAAACCCTCTTAACTTAATGGATGATATTACAGTAAGATAAGGAACATACATGAATTTTGGATGATGTTTTAGGATCAAGAAACCCCTTAACACTGTTCCAAATTAACTTGAAGCCATGACCGGCATTAACAATAAACATTTGATGCAGTGTCTGAAATTAAAAAAAATAAAAATAAAAATTAGCTTTCTTGAATCAGTCAATCATATAGATTTCACAGGAGAAAGTCAAACATTTTTGCACAGAGAGATGTACCTCAGGATAATAGTCGCTATCTATTTTGTGCATGTGATTTACAAGCTCCCTTGCAATTTTGCTGAAGTTCTTAAGGCCCTAGAAGATAGATGAATAAACACTTATCCCCAAGAATATTGTTGAGTAAGTTTATAAGATAAAACTAAAATCTCAGATATATGGCCCATTTTTATTTCATAATAATTCTTCCAACATCTAAGAAAGAATCTAAGTATCCTCTAGAGTATTTAGGAGCCAACAAAATGATACCAATGTTTTGGCCCTAACTAAACGTTCAAGAATACAAATTAATCCAATAGAAGCCAAGAAAATGCATGAGAACAGATGTCTGGTCTGTACTAACTGAAACTTACCACACCGTACACATCCAATATTGTGGTAGCCGTGTCGATGTGCCTCTTAGCCGCAACTGAACAAGCCGGAAACTTCTCAGAAAAGGCCCTTTCAAACTCTTGCACATGGTACCTTATGTACCTGTCCACCGTGGTTAACTGTACCAGTTTGTTTGGCTCGACCTTGCCGAGCCTCTCTATGTAGATTGGCCTCCCATCCCGGTCTACACCATGGTACCCTTGCGGGTAATATTGTAATACTTCGTCGAGCTCTTCAAATTGGAAATCCTTCAATATATTAAAAAAAACAGGGGAAGGTGAATTTATTTGTGTATACTGAACGTTCTACTTTTATTATACAATGTAGTTCAAGAAGTTGGGACCACATATTTCACTGTTTACCTGCATGAACTATTCCAATATTCATAGTATACATGTACACCAGTTTAGCATCAATTAATCCTCAAGAGTGGAACTTAAATTAATAAGCACCATATGATCCAACATAAGTTTCTGTACTCAAACTGCCATTGCTCTGGTCACCTCTGTAATAGACCTTATTTAGACCTAATCTCAACCTTAATTTAATAATATTTGTTTAAGATATCTTTTTTGTATTCATTTTTGGCCTCACCTCTAAGATGGTATCAGTCCCAAATTCCCTTCGCCACTGCAGCATTTCAGCCCACATCTGAGTTGATTTCTCAAAGTCAAATTTTCTAGCCTTAAGGAATCTGCATTAGATAAATTGACAATAAAGAACCTTCCCTTATGCACTTTTTAGTTGTCAAAAAAGAACATACTTCAACAGAGCATATCATCCCTGGGTATCACAGCATGATTTTAAATTATTTTCACATGGTTGGTTGGTGGGTCTCTGGCAACTTCCAAGAGAAAAAAGACAAACAAAGATAAAAGAGTGCCTGATAGATGGCACCAAAGATGCAGCACTAAAACTCTACATAGGAGTACCTTAATTAAAAAAAAAAAATCAATCACAAGCAACAGCTCTAAACAAACAGAGCTGAACTGTCCATCGGATAAGGCAGTAATATTGAAAAGTGGCAACTTGAGCCAGTTCCAGTGATGTTGTCGAAAAACGCAGACTAACAAGATTTTAAAAGGATATATATACACACCAAAAAAAAAAAGTTCAATTTTACCGTAGCATCATGTGGTAGTCATCATGTCTCTCAGGCAGTAAATCCTTCCCAATCAAAACATCTCTGAAGGCACTAACAGCTGCCACCTCCTCGGCATCTCTCACATCTTCTATTGAGATAGAAGAGACTCTCAGGCTGCTTCTTCGCCTTGCTCGTTTCTTCTTTAGTGAATGTGTAATCCTTGTTGAAGCATGCATTGCCTTCTTCTTCAGAGAGCCCATCTTCGTTCTTCTCCTCTCATCTTCTGAGTTCTCATGGTCTGATTTCTTCTCTTTCTTTTCTTCAGTGACCGTCAGTGCTGAGTACTCCATTTCAATTGCTTCTGCAAGGGAATAATAGAGATCTTTCTTTTCTTTTGCTTAATGAAAAAGGACAAGAAAAATGTGGAAGAAGGAAAGATTAATTAGAATTGGAGAAAATTGGATGTTAGAAAAATATACATTATGGTTTATCTCTATTAAGCACCCAACATACCTTGATAGGTTGATTTCTCATAATGTGGACTTAAATATTTTCTTTCTGAGATATACACATGAAAATTTCCTTCTTATTTTTCCACAAGTAATAACAGAGAGATCCTAAATTACTTATCTTAGAAAAAAAGGATGAAACAAGGGATCTTAGGTTCTTTGGTTTACAGGAAAGGATGAATCATGAATGCACAGTAGAGAGAGAAAAGAAAATCAAGGAAATGGGAAGTACCTGACATGTTCCCAACTTAGATCTTTCTTTTCTGTGTTTTAACAAATCTCAGTCTATCTTGAATGCTTGACAAGTTCAAGCCCTCAAGCTCTGTTTCGGTTCTGTTACAAAATTAAAGAGCATTAGTTAAGAGAATAAATAAATGGAATCAATATAAAATAACTGAAACACTATAGCGCTCTTTGAATGTTTATGGGATTTTAATGCATCTACAAAGGGATAATTTTTCTACAATTTTTTTTTTGTAACTTTCTATATTCAGAAACTTCCAAAGAAGTTCGTAAGAAAAGAAAGAAAAAACAGAGACTAGAGTTCTTTAAGGCTAAAGTTGAAATTGTTCTTTGTCCTTAATCCGACATTTATTTATTTTTAAATTTTTTTTGTGAGATTCAAACCTATATTTCTCTACATCCGTAGAGAGACAAAATTTATAACACCTGCGGTTCACTAAAGTCGAAATTGTAGTCAGGTTTTTTTTTCCAGTTTTACTTGAATAATTAAGAACTCAACTGAAATAAATAAATGTATTTTAATACGGCAAAAAGAAAAAGTTGACACAAACTGGAGAATCTCTCGTACTCGTCTGATTGTTTAATTAATCCCATTGCATCACATAATTAATTCATGAAAAAGCACCGTACAGAAGCTGTTCTGAAGGACATCCATTGAAATAAATGAAATACGATCCAGACAGGGAACAACATTCATTAATTAATCCGTTATGAAGAAATGCCTATTAAAATTACAAAATAAACAGAAATACAATGGAAAGAAGAAGAAGTACAATGGATTCACTGAGAAAATCAGAACTGTGAAACAGAAAGGGGAATCGATCTTAGTTAATTACCAGATGAAATGAAATCGGATCTCGCAGTTACGCACTCAGCATTGATTGATTAGATCGTGCAGCTCCTTGTTTCACCTCTCTCTCTCCCTCTCTCTCTCTCTCTCTCCGTCTTCTTCTATATACCTCTCTCTCCTTCCTCTTTAATCTGAGCAGCGATCGGTGAGAGAAAGAGATCAGAGAGAGAATGGGGGATGAGAGGAGAGAAAAATGAAGAGAGAAGCGCCACTCCAAACCGTCGTTGCTTTGTCGCACAGTGAATGAGTGAGAGAGAGCTCCGCTGAAAAAGGTTTCTTTTCTGAAGTTTCCTTTCTCTCTCTCTCTCTCTCTCTGCTTCTCTGGTGACTGGTAACTGGTAACTGGTCTCTCCTTTTATCTGAAACCAAACCAAAAAGTACGGTATCTGCCTCGGCTCTCTACTATGATGCAGCCTACTATGGGCATAGAGACAAAAAACAGCCTGCTATGTTATAGGACACGTGTCGGTCTGGGAGAATTTATCATCTGTTTGTTTTTATAATGGACGGTGCTTTTAGGTGGCTGTAAATTGTGAGGGAATTTGGAGCGGCGAGTCGTCCAATTTGAAGTCGCATGAAGTAATTAATTGCCCAAATCTGCATGGAGAGAAGTAATTAATCACTAGAATAGAAATTGTTTAATGGAAAATGTTTTTGGGAGATGCTATAATTTTGATATCTTATCGATACCGATTTTATTATTTATGTAAAATAAGTTATTATTCATACTAATGATTTTATATTGCAGTTTATTTTAGTAGTATTTTATTATTCAACTTAAGTATTATTAATTCGAATAATAACTCACTTAAGTTGAATAATAAAAGTATTGTACAAATAAATTGCATACTAAAATCGTTAACATGAATAATAATAACTCATTTTATATGAATAATAAAATTTGTATCGACGACGGCTTTAATAACAGTATATATATATATCAGCTCCCTTGTTTAATTAGGCCAGAGACATTAAATTAGCAACACTGTCCCTAAGACTTAGGGAAGTGGAAGCCTTAAAAGACTTGGTTTATGTAATACTTGTGAATAGAATACAACCTTAATTATTATTTTTATGAATTCATTCTCCAAACATTTTTTTATTTGATATTTTATGTATCTTATAATATATATTTAAATAGCTAGATATTATCTATGCAGTATATATGACAATTTCCTAATACACACATTTATATATTGTGTAAATTATTTGTTTGGGAGGGAATTGAAGAGCGAGTATAATGATATAATATTATTTCATACACAAGTAATTCGTTAGTACTTCGTCTAGTATTATTTTATCAAATTCAAGACTAAAATTTAATAATGTTAGCGTAGATAATTCAATATCATTCTTCTATTTCTTTTATAAACATACTTTTAGATGTCATTTGATTGATGTTTTGTTAAGACTCAAAGAGTTCCATTCTTTATGCATATACTTTTTCAAATTCATAGTAACAAATTTTTAAAACTAAAAATATATAAAATAAAGTATTGGAGATGATTTTCATTATTATCAAGAGAATGAATCCAATGTCAATAATTATCAGTGTCAAACGATATCAACTATATTTTTTTATATTTAAGTTTATAAATCTAAACCGTTATATTTGTTTTATATTATCTCAATAATACGTATATAAAAAATCATAAGACTTTAACTTCATTTGATAGCCATTAAGAGACAGAATTAAATTGTCAAAATTTGGACTATTTATTTTATTAGCTTTTGATGCATACTCAAATAAAATTAAAATAACATAAAATTATATATATATATATATATATATATATATATAATATGAAATATATAATATATCTCATCAATTAGTTTTATTTTTTAAAAGTTTTAAAAGAAGTTATTTGAATTTTAGTTTTATTGATATCGATTTGACGTATAAAACTATTGACATTGGATCTCTTCTCTATTATCAAACGCATACATAAATAATTAAAATACTTTTTACTTTGTTTCATGAAAATCAAGAATTTAAAAGATCAAAATCCAAAAAAAAAAGTTCATCAATAAATATTTAGAAAATATGATATCGCAAGTATTTTATTCTAAATTGTTAAGATTTTAATAAAATTGAGATATAGAGTAGATTACATTGAAACCGAAATCTTTTAGAACGTCCCTTTCTTACCTAAGCATGCATGCATGGAATATCATGTCCGATATGTTTTTTAATAAAAATTTAAGTTGCATTTATCAACTTTATATCACTTATCAGACTATCCCATGATGCAACACGGTTAGCAACAAACCGAAGCGACACAGAAGAACCGGACGCTGTTCCCAACCATCGTTTGTCTCCGTGACTCCGTGCTTCATGTTAGCTCCGATCAAATCAAAGCCTTCGTGAGACGCTGAGAGGAGAGAAGAAAGAGGCTACAGAACGAGAAACCTTTATTCATTGATTCACGTTTTGATTGTGGCGGGCCCCACCGCAATGGGCTTTTTTTGACCGCCTCTTGTCAGACTCTCTGATAATAAATGCAGATAGGTGGGGGCAGTTTCGGTATTGACAGTTTCTTTTAACCAAACGGGCCCCACTCTGCAGTCTCACAGAGACTTCCCAGCGCGCTCTTTAACGATATCCTAGAGCACCGCGCCAAAACGACTTCAGATTAGTTTGATCACGAGAAGTTTCTAGAACCGTCTGATTTCCTCGAGATTCGTGAAGAATGTGATTTGATTTGTGCGCGAGTAATTGCGTGATCATACGCTGCTGATTGATTGCCTTCCGCTTCCAGAGGCAGCAGAGAGAAGAAAGCAGAGCAGAGCAGAGCAAGGTGAACAGTTTCGGAAGGTACGGAGCACGTGAGTTGTCACGTGATTCCTTTCTTTTTTCTAAAATCGTCCCCTGGTTTTGTAGAAAATGCACTTTACAGCTTCTCAAATTGTGAGCGAGACCGAGTGCCACGTTATTCCATTTTTGTTTATTTGTACCCTGGTTTTGTTAAAAATGCATTTTGCAGCTTCTCAAAATGGATTTTTGGAATTTCTTTTTTTTTTGTATAAAGCAAGTTGACCAAAACTAAAAAGTATTCTTTTTTTTTGAAACATTACCTAAAATAACCATTAAAAAATTGAATATAATAATGATAAATCTACACTTAAGATGTAGATTATAATAACATATAAAAAATTTGAAATAAAGAAATTATTGCCACCGACATGCATTCCTGCTCAGATGCTCATAGATCATAGAATATTATTGAGGGATGATGTGTGGATCAGAAAAAAAAAGGGCTCAAAAAAGCTTGGTACATATCCCCATTGTTTTGCTTTTGGGAAGTAAAAACTTTGTTAGGCTGTACTGATCTTGAATCTATGCTCCTCTGAATAATAAGATAATTATTCTATATTTATATGTACTTTATCAAGTTAGTGATGTATTAATAATAAGTTTGTCCTAATTAGGAATGTTGGCCATGGTATCTTTTTTACTTAGTTTGTTTGGGTTATGCTGCTTAAGTAATTTTAATACTAACATATATAGCTGTACAAAAAAATAATAAAATAATAAAAAAATAAAGAAGATTTTTTATTTTTGTAGATTAATTTATGAAAATAGTGTCATTGATGAGCCACTCTGTCATTTATTTTGAATGAAAAAAAAAGAAAGAAAGAAAAATCAATAAACACCTATTGGAATATTAAAATAAAAATAACACCTAAGGGAGTATAAAAAAAATAACAGAAATGCCCAATTTGCCCTCCCTATTGGTTTGAACAGTTTGTCAGAATCACTTGGTTGGTGTATTGATTTCTCACCAACAACAACAAGTAGACATCTTTTGAAAAAGTCAGGGAAAAAAAAATCACTGAAAAGGAAAAAGTCTGTGGGAAAAAATAATGCATCTAAATTTTTTTTTTATTTTATTACCCTTCTTCAATATCTCTCAAAAAAAAAAAGAAAAAAAATGTGTGAATATTTGGTATGCGCCGCTTAATTAATTAATTAATTATTCCCTTCACCTAAAAATTTGTTTCAACTGAAATTTATTTCTCGTTTCTTTTTTTTTTCAGCATTCAAGCATCTGTTTAATTTATACAAGATATAAATATTGTGACATTAGAGATTGTCACATGCACACCTTCCCCACCGTTGGAAAATTTATTATGTTCAATGTTCATGTCGTTGGCATGCTAACTAATGCACATGGCATATGAGAAAGCCTAACAAATTTCATCATATTTAATCTTCTTTTATTTTTTTTTTAATATTTTTTTGAAAAAAAAAGCAACATATTTTATCTTATCCGTTAGTTATGATTCATGATAATCTTGGCCAAGAATTTAATCTATTACCAGCAAATGGAGCAACCTTCCTCTTAATTAATTCAAATTTTTAATTGAATCCAATCATGTGTGTGAACCTACGGATGAATTATTCTGGTCTTACTGACAAATAAATAAATAAATAAATAACTTGACAAGTTGAAGAAATAAAATAAAAAAGCAAAAAGAAGACAGGAGAATTTATCATTTGATTTCTTTTGCGTCCTGTTGCTGTGTATAATAATTATAATACAGTTCCAGCCTACTGCAGTTTTCTTGCAATAGCTTCAATAATATCCCCCCCCCCCCCCTCTCTTGAGTTATTAATTTATATCGAGAATATAATATGTATTAAAATTTTGTTTTTATCTTAGTATTACTATCTAGAGGTTAATGAAAATATTCTTTTTAGAATTCATTTTTCTTTTGGAACTTATATAATAGTTTTTTCTATTTGACTTTATTTTTATTTAATTCAATTAAATATGTGCCAATAGGAGGGTGAATTGAGTCTCAATTCAAAACCTAACGGGAAGGGACAAAGCATCATGTACCTAAAGTTTCAGACAATATAAATAAATTTATAAAGTTCAAAAATATCCTATAATTTTTTTTATTTTTAATTTTTTTTTTCAAATTTATATAAAATCTCGTTATCAAAATTGTCAAAATAATCATTATCAAGTGATCCTTCCCCCTTTTTAAAATCAACCTTTTTGTTTCTGCTCCTTTCTCAAGCTGTGTCCTTAGCTAGTTTATTAATGAGACAGATATTACAACAAAGAGCCAACTCCGACTGAGAAGGATCAAGAATTTACTAATAGGTTTTTTACCTTTTGGAATTGTTAATTTATTTTTTTACTCCGAAGACTTATACGAACTGTGAACCCACCACACAAGTTGAAATTTTTACATAAAAGAGAGTAAGGATGCAACAAGAGCCCGGTTTACTAATATCCAAACATTCTAACCGAATAAGATACAAAGAAGGCCTATGAAACTAAACAAACATATAGAAATCCGTACTATCTTAAAAAAAACGGAATTTAATAATCATAATTAGTGGTGTTCATAATATTTACTTTACCATTAAATATATTCTAATTCATCTCAATAATATATATATATATATATATATATATATATATATATATATATATATATATATATATATATATATATATATTTGTTTCGATAGTTATTAAGAGAGTGAATTAAATTATAAAATTTGGTCCGTTGATTTCTGTTAGTGGTTGATGCATATTGAAATAAAATTCAAATATTGTAATTTTTATATACCTATATAGTATCATATATATAAAATGTTCATTTAATCAATTTTATTATTTAAAAATTTAACAAATAATTATTTTAAATTTAATTTTATAATCATTGATGTGATACCAATGATCATGAATATCGAATCACTCATCTATTAAAAAAGTATTACAAAAAGGGCCAATCGTTGTACATCTTAAGCCATTGAGCTGCTCCTTAGATGAAGATGATAATTTCATATTAAACAAAACATAGAGAAATGTTACAAAAAGGACTCATTTTCATTTATCATTTGTCTGTTCAAACATAAAGTATCAAATTTAAACCATCTTCCATTCTCGTTAAAGTCAAAATTCTCAAAAAGCTGCGGTACTTATTTTAAATTTTTGCAACAAAAATAAGAACACCCCTTATCACGATCCATTAGTGGACTTGATGTAAATTGTGATGTCTGAGCAACCCTTCACCAAATATATAAATATCATATATGGAATAGGAGTTATAATGCTTATCGAATTAAATTTGACTTCAATAAGCTGAATAACCATTTGATCATTAAATCTGATATTTTACATAATTACTAAAACGTGAGAATGAAATTTTTATTGAATTTTGATATTATTAAAAGGTTATTCTATCTAAGAAAGCATACGAGCCGAGTTAAAGCGAACTAAGGTCAGCTCAAACTAGATTATGAATATACTGAGTCAAGTTGAACTGCATAAGTTTCGTGAGGTACTGACAAGACGGCTCCTGGCTCATGAGGCTATATGCATTCTTGAAAAAACAAACCCAACATTATTTTAACAAAACAAATACAATAAGCCCAACTATATAAGCCCATTCAAAAGCTGCTATCCTTTCTTTTCTTTCCCAAGTATTCACACATATACTTCCTTTTTCTCTTCTCCATTCGCTAATCATCAACCACCAAAATCGCCCCCCTCCGTTTTTCATCAACAACTAAAATTAAAGGATCTGACAGGTGTTGAGAAGTAAAATAGGATTTAGAGATGATTAGCTCAAACCCCTTTGGTATTTTATCATCGGCCAATTAAGTAAAAGGGAGCAATGTTTTTTATTTAAAATATCACTTCAACCTTTTAGTAAAATAGAAGTATCCGTTACAGAAAAATAGAGTACCGTTAGAGAGGCTAATTAGCCGTTATGTAAAGTGGCTATATAAGCCTAAGCTTGTACTCAAACCTTAGTTTAGAACATCATTTTAATAAAATTCATCTGTCATCATTTTTTCTATTTCAATTCTCTCAAAATTCAACATGGTATCAGAGCAGGTTTAACTTGACTCAGAATCAAAGCCCACGATACTGCAGCTAACAAAGAACTGCGGTAGAAATCCTACCATATCTGTTCTCATCAAAAAAGAGGAGCAAGATCAAGTATCTGCCCTTACCAGAAAAAAAACCAAAACTAGCCAATCCATATACTGGTAAAATACCAGTTTAAAAGCCCACAGAAAGAAACAAGTGTGTCTGTTCTTATCAGATACCATAAAACCAGCAGCTATACCAGAAAACCAAAAAACCAACAAAGACTAAACTAGAAAACCAGCAGCTGTACCAGAAAACCAGAAAACCAGCAAAGACTGAACTAGAAAATCAGCAGCTAATAGTGATGATATTATAAAACCGCTTCTCTAACTCCTTTCAATTTCACTCTTTCAGGCCCTCTGTCAAATTAGAGAGTGAGAGAATTTAAATCTCATAACATGGGTCCATGACTCCTCAGCCAATCAGCCCCAAGCACCACATCATATACACTCATCTCGATAATTCTCAAATCAAAGGTAAACTGATAGCCTTGTATTTCCCAATTAACTACATGGCATTTTGCATTATTACATATCTTTTCTCCATTAGCTACTATAATAATCAATGGTACTGTTTTTGTAACATGCAATTTGAGACATTGAGCTGTCTTTTTGTTTATAAAACTGATATTGCTGTCAGAGTCTAGGAGAAGAGTGATGGGTTGAATTTTTAACTTTCTTTTTAATTTAAAGGTCTCGGCACAAGGTCCCCCTTCTAATGCATTTAATGATATTCTTGCCTCTTGTACTGGCTTATAGCCTTCTTTAATTTGTTCCACCTCTCAACTAACTCTCTTTCCTCATCTGTTTCATCCTATACTTCTTCGATTATATAATTTGGTTCTTCCTCTTCTTCAGCTTCCATGGTATTAATACCATTATTCTTGCACCTATGGACGGCTGCCCATGACTCTTTACATTTGCAACACAAGTTCTTGGTCTGTTTTGGGTAAAGTTGGAATTTTTGGGGTTATAATTGACTGGCTTTAGGTTCGTACATGGTCTGTTGGGATATGAGATTAAGGATTTTTGTAAGTTATTATCAGCAATTTTAAGTACTGATTTTGGGTTCTTGCAAATAACTTCATATACTTTTTCTTGTTTAATTGCCATCTCGTATGCCTCTACCAGTGACATGATGTTGTGAGCCCCAACCATAATCTTTAGCTCATCTTTCAACTTGCCTAAAAAAATTTTCAAAAAGTATAGATCATCTAGCATTGGATTTTCTCTTAACATCATAACTCGTAACTCCTCAAACCGAGTTCTATATTCTTCCAAAGTTCCCTTTTGTTTCAATTGTTTGAACTCATCCACTACTCCTATCACACTTTTCGATTTATATCTCCTAATCACTTTTGTTGCCAACTCCGGCCAAGATAATTGTTGCTTGTTTACCGTCACCCCTTGGAACCAACATTGCACTTTGCCTATGAAGTGCACGACGGCCATTTCCACCTTGCTCCATTCTAGCACATGATAGATGGAGAAGTAATACTCACATCTTTGCACCCAATCTCTGGGATCATCTCCATTAAAATTAGGAAATTCTACTCTAGGTGGGTAGGTGTACAGTTCAGGTCTTGAGAAAACCATATTCATATTATAATAAAGGTTATTGATGGGTGGAGGTTGCCTTTGCGGCTCAAAATTTGGGACAATGTTGTTTTGAAAGATTTTTGAAGTACTCGGCTAAAGGTGTGCTAACCGATTTTGCACAGTCCATATTGAACCTCTTGAGTACCTTCGAGATGTACTCTTTTTGACACAACTTTAACAATTTGTTCTTTCTATCCCTTTCAATCTTCAACCCTAAAATTTATTTTGCAGCCCCTAAGTCTTTCATTGAAAGTTTCTTCGCCATTTGTACTTTTAAATTTTCAATCTCTTCAATGTCAGAACATGCAATTAGCATATCATCAACATACAAGAGTAGAATAACATATGCATTGTCAAACTTCTTGAAATAACAGCAGTGATCTGCATGACAGCGTATGTACCCTATTTTCAGTATGAACTTGTCAAACTTCAAGTACCATTGTTTGGGGGCTTGTTTCAGACCGTAAAGGCTTTTCAGCAACTTACACACTAGATGCTCCTTACCAGCCTCTACATATCCCTGTGGTTGCTGTATGTAAATATCTTCTTCCAAATCACCATGGAGAAAAGCAGCTTTACATCCAACTGTTCTAAATGTAGATCCTCAGCAGCAACAATACTTAGAACAGTTCTAATTGTAGTCATCTTGACCATAGGAGAAAAAATCTCGGTAAAATCAATACCTGCCTTTTGTTGGAAACCTTTCACCACCAATCTGGCCTTGTACCTCTGAGAACCATCCTGCTCCTGTTTCAGTTTGTACACCCATTTATTCTGAATCGCCTTCTTCCCAGTTAGAAGCTTGACCAAATCCCAAGTCTGATTTGTGTAAAGAGACTTTATTTCATCATCCATGGCTTTCTTCCATTCTTCCTTACTCTCGACTTGCATTGCTTCATCGTAGCAACTGGGTTCACCACCATCTGTGAGCAACATATAGTGTATGGATGGAGAGTAACGATTTGGAGCAGTGATAGTTCGTCTCTCACGCCGAACTGCAATGGGTGGTGTCACAGGTTCTTCATGAACCTCATGCTCATCAATGTGTTCAGTAACACTCTGACCAAGATCATTGGGAGGGATATCGTCAAGTTCAAGATATTTTGATCTTTCTGGTTCCTCTTTCTTCTTGATCCTATCCTTATACAACACATCCTCGTTGAATATTACATCTTTACTCCTGATCACCTTTTTACTCTCAAGATCCCATAGCCTATAACCCAAGCTATCACCTTCATATCCCAGCAAGATGCACATTTTGGACTTTGCATCCAGCTTTAACTTATTTTCAGCATTGACATGGACATAGGAAACACAACCAAAACTTCTTAGGTGTGAAATTTTTACCTCCTTTCCTGTCCACTCCTCCTCAAGCAGTTTGCAATCAATTGCAGCAGACGGTCCTCTATTGATCAAATATGCAACAGTATTCACAACTTCAGCCCAAAATTGCTTAGGTAGCCCAGCATTCAACAACATGCTCCTGGTACGTTCCATGATGGTTCGGTTCATGCGCTCAGCTACACCATTTTGTTGTGGTGTCCTTGGTACTATCTTTTTTCTTTTGATACCGTTCACAGCACAATATTTATCAAATTCCTTGCTATAGTACTCACCACCATTATCTGACCTCAAGCACTTCAGCTTTAGACCTATCTAATTCTCAACTAGACATTTCCACTTTTTGAAAATTTCAAACACTTCAGACTTATTTTTCATAAAGTAAATCGAGAGTTTTCTAGTCGAATCATTAATGAAAGTAACGTAATAATGAGAACCATTAAGGGAGGAAACCTGTGAATGACCCCAAACGTCCGTGTGCACAAGTTCTAACTCTCAGCTTTGGGAGTTCTGCCCTTTTTAGAAAAGCTGACAACTTTTTGTTTGTCAAACACACATCCTTCATATAGAGACAGATCAACACATGACAATCCATCTAGCTTCCCCTTTGACACCATTACCTTCATTCCCTTCTCACTCATATGCCCGAGGCGTTGATGCCACACCTTTGCACTAACCTCAAAGGAGGCCACATTTATGGAGTTTTCGTTGAGAACTCTGTAGAAAGTACCATCTCTCTGTCTCTGTGCTGCTACCATAGCATCTTTTATGAGCTTCCAAGAAGTTTTAGTGAACTTCATTTCAAAACTCGCATCATCAGTAAGTTGGCTTACTGAAATTAAATTTCTAGCAAGTTTCGGCACATGTCTAACTCGTTGCAACCTCAATTGCGTCTCATTCGTCATTCCTATCTGCACATTTCTTTTACCAATTATCTCACAGGGATCATCATCACCAAGATACACCTTGCCGAAATTATCCTTCTCATAATTAAGGAAACACTCTCTGTTGGAAGTGGCATAAAACAATGCACCAGAATCTACTATCCAGCAAGATTCATCTTTGCTGTCATAACACATGATCAGTACTTCATCTGAACTTGATTCATTTGAGACATTAACCGAATTGCTACATTTGTCGTTCTCATCTACCATTTTCTTAGGTGCTTTGCAGTCACGCTTGAGATGACATTTCTTGCAGTTCCAGCAAATCATCTGAGGGCCCCTTGACTGACCTCTTCTGAACTGTGAGCGTCCATTACCCTGGCCATTCGACTTCTTTGAGGATCTGCCCTGTTCTTCAGTATTCAAAGCACTACCAGAAACATCACCAAAAAAATTGTTTCTCCTACGTGTGTCTTCATCAAGAAGAACTCCTACTATATCCTCAGATTTCAGAATAATGAACTCTGAAGAGTTGCTTACCGATTTTAGATCAATGTCAATGAATCACTGTACCTCTGCACCACCAGCCCATTAAACGAGCATGATGTCACATTATTGAAACAGAGGACACGTGACCTGTACCAGGTGAACATGATTTTGGACAATTTACCTGTACTAAGGTACACCAACCAAAATCAACCAAAATGGAGTAATTATCCTGTGGACCGGCTTCCCTGTTGGGTACACGCCTGAAGGAAGCTCTGAGGACTATATTGTCAACCACTTGAAGTTTAAGGTATTGGTACATGAATATGAAGGTGTTAATGTGAAGATTATCGATACCGGTGAAGAGGGTATGGTGTGATAACAGAGACAGATAAGAATACCATGAATGGGTATGAGATTGTTGGATTTGAGGTGGTACCTTGCAGCGTAAAGCGGGACCCAGATGCCATGTCTAAGCTTAACATGTATGGCACAGTTGACAAGGTCAATTGTCCATTAGAAATCGAGCGATCCCAACCAATCAGGGAGCTTGAAAGAATTATCTTCACCTACGAGGTTGAGAGTTTGTTAAAAGCGACATAAAATGGCCATCCCATTGTCTACTTTCAAGTTTCTTCATATTAAACAACCGTTTCATTAAGAATATCTTGTTTGACGTGGATGATTTCTCGTACATCCGTGTTAGGACTTTCATCACATCTTCTGTGGTCTTCTCTTTGGAGATGTTGAAGGCTACCGACGGTGCAAGCGAGAGGCAAATCGCACCCAAAGCCTTTCGATCCAGTATATTTCAAACCTTATCCTTCATATCCTTAGGTTTGTTCGTCTTGCCATCAAGCGGCAAGTAGAGATCCTTCTGATATAGGTAGTCTTCGGTCTGCATCTTCCAAAACTCGAAGTTCGAACGTCGAACTTCTCAACCCGTAACTTCCCTTCTTCCGTCATTACTCCCACTTGAAAAAAACCTCGCTCTGATACCAGTTGTTAGGATTCGACAGAGAGCAATGACTCATAGATTTTTTACGTGGGAAACCCTCAAGGGGAAGAAAACTCACGGCCGCCACCAACACAAATTTCACTATTCTCAAAAGTTGTTATATAGAGTACATTAGAGAGACATATTTATAGACCGAAAAAAAACCATAATTCTACAATATAGCCAAAAATAACATGTGAACCGCACAGTCTAAAAATAAATTGCCCGAAGAGTCTAGTTTATACCCCTGCCATCCATGTCCAGGGCCGCAGGCCCCGGACCCCGCCAGTTAACTAGATGGACTTCAGAACTCTTCAATATGAAATCAGGCTCACATATATAACATATCTCCCACTCTAGAATACAATCTGATCACACATCTATTATCCTTGATACTCAATCACTTTGTTTTTTTCCAAATTTTCCTATCAGATTTGAAAAAATATGGATTAAACAAGATGGTTTTGTAGAACTTTCACCATACGGTGGAATGAGTACATAATTTTAACTAATTTTGGTGAAAATTGGAGATTAAGATTGCAATATATTCGGAAAAAACTTAGAGGATGGAACAAAAACTTTAGGGTTAAACAACAAAAAACTAAGAAACAATGTCAATCTACTATTAATGACTTAGATTTACTTCATGAAACTAGAAATTTGACTTTGCATGAACTAGATTCTCTTAAGAATTATCGACAGTAATTAGATTAAATTTATGATGATGAAGAATCATATTGGCAATAAAGAACCAAGCTAAAATAGTTTCTAGAAGAAGATTTAAATACAAAAAAAATTCACACCGCAGCTACAAATAGAAAAAAAAAAAGATACATTTTTTCTTTAGAAATTGATGGTCAAATGTTATATAATTAAAAGATCTTACAAAAACATGTGACTGATTTTTATAGAAATCTCATTGGTACGAATCAAGAGAGAGTATTAACTTTGCACCCTTCATTTTGGCAAACTCATGATCAACTCTCTCTTGATAAAAAAAAAAAATTAGCTTTGGAAGCACCTATTACTTTAGAAGAAATTAGAAAAGTCATTTTCTCATGTAATCCCTCTGAGGCCTCTGACCCAGATTGTTTTTCTTTTTAATTTTATCAGTCTTTTTGAGATTTAGTTTCAGGAGATATTTTCAAATTAATTAATGCATTCTACTGCAACCAATTAGAAACGGCTACACTAAATATGAATTTATTTGTCTCATACCTAAAAAAAATACAGTTAATATTAAATATTTTAGGCCTATTAGTCTCATTAATTGTAGTTTTAAGATTATTACAAAAATTTTGGCAGACATATTAGCATTGGTACTGAATTCTTTGATTGATTCTTCACAAACTGTCTATATTAAAAGTAGACTGATTATGGATAATGTTGTGTGTACCCATGAAATACTTCACCAAATTAAATTACAAAAACTAAAGGGGTTTTATTTAGAATTGATTTCAAAAAAGCATTCGATCGAGTAAACTGGGATTTCCTTTTAAAGGTACTAAAAGGAAGAGGATTTGGAGACAAATAGATTACTTGGATAGATAATATCTTAAAAGGCAATAGGACCTGTGTGAATTTTAATGGTAATTTAGGGGAGTATTTTCATGCAAGAGAGGAGTAAGATAAGGAGATCCCTTATCACTTTTTTTTTTATCTAGTTGCAGATGTTCTTAATAAACTTTTGCAAAATGCAAAGCAGGCCGGAGATATTAGAGGTTTAGGTAAATTTGGAAATATAGATGGTGTTATCAATTTACATTTTGTTGATGACATCTTATTGTTTTTAGAAGCTGAAGAAAAATGTATAGAATCTTTAAAATAGATTTTGCTGGCTTCTGAGGACTTACCTGGACTAAAAATTAATTTTGAAAAATGTGAGATGATCCCTCTCAGTATATCTGAAAACAAAGGGTTACAATTAGCTAATATTTTAGAATGTGCCACAACCAGCTTACCTATTAAATATTTATGAGTACCCTTACATTGGCAGCAACTGTCTTTGGAACATTGGAATTTTTTGATAGATAAGATTGAAAAAAAAAAACTGCAAGGTTGGCAAAGTAAATTATTATCCATAGGAGGTAGAGTTACTCTTTAAAATGCAGTTATTTCGACAATTCTCATTTATTGGATGTCTATATATATAATTCCAACACAAATTAGGAAAAAAATTGATCAACTTAGGAAAAGCTTTTTATGGTATGAAGAAAGTACTGTTAGGAAAAAATATGCTTTAGTGTTAAAGTTGTATGTCTTAGTAAACAGGAAGGTGGACTAGGAATAATTGAGCTAGAACTTATGAACAAAGCTTTATTAGCTAAATTGATCATTAGATATCAAGATCCTGCTGTCACTGAAAAATGGAAGGATATTTTGATTGCTAAATACCACAATAAAAGAATTACTCATCTTTTTCCCCTTTTTGGAGAGGTGTCATAAAAGACAAGGAGTTAGTTGAATTAGGTATTAATAAAATTGTTGGTAATGGTTTCACAGTGTCTTTCTGGCATGATAGATGGTTTAGTGATTGTGCTTTTTACAGTACTTCTCCACATCTCTATTATATTGCTACTAATCCTTTCCTATCAGTAGCAAAAGTTTTCCAATCTGGTGCACTACATTAAATTTCAAAAGACAATTGGTGGAATTATTTCTAAAAGAATGGACCCAATTACAACATAGTATAGGTACTTTTATATTAAAGCCCATGGTTTTGGATTCTTTTATATGGAGATAGCATTCCTCCAACAAGTTTTCAGTGCATTCTTTTATGAATGGTTAGATTTTGGAGTGGTGAATCATGATTTTGATATTGTGTGGAAATCTAAAATACCTCTAAAAATTAAAAATTTTATGTGGTTGGTAAGAAGAAAAAGGGTATTAACTAAAGATCGATAATCTAAAAGAGGATGACAAGGATCCAACCATTGTTTGTTCTATGGTCAAGAAGAAACAGCAGGCCACCTTTTTGTTACTTATCATGTTGATCAAGCTATTTGGAATTGGATTGCCGATTTTCATAATTTTTCCTTTACTGGTACCAGTTTAGCTGATCTATAATTAATTGATTCTTGTATACCACTCAAAGATAAACCCTTAGTAGAATTAGTTAGAGGTGTTGTTTGTTGGATTATTTGGTTAGAGAGAAACAAGTTATGTTTTCGAAATACAAAGCTTAGTCCTTTGTCATCTTTAGGAATTAAAATTATAAATCTTGCTGGTTTTTGGTGTAAAGCTAGAGGAGAATCTAGTTTCTTCAAATTAACCCTCATATTGCCTCAGGAGGTAACAGGCCTCCCCATGTAGCTACAGGAAGAGGATACTGGTACAGAGGTACAGGCAGAGGAGACAGAACATATGGTGCAGCTGCAGGAAATGTAGAAGAATGACAATCTTGGATTTCGAGAAGGAATTAATTGCATTTCCCTTTTTCTAAAACAGTTCTATTGTTCAACTAGAGTTCCTTTTGTACTAATTTGGTTAGTTTGTGGTATTAATATCAGACTTATAGCTTTATCTTTTTCTGCAAATTGTGAGGTCATGTAATAAGTAGTTCAGCAAACAATAGGTACCAACTGTTTGATACCGCTTTTATAATGCTTTTTGTTTCAATGAAACAGGTGGGTTTCCTCCACTTTCAATCCCAAAAAAAAAGTTCCTCGCCATTGAAATCGCTGAATAATCGTCCAGAGTTTTGTTATGTTGGCTTTAATATTACTGCCTGTTATGTTTTTCGTTTCTATTTAAATCAAATCGATTCATGTATTTATTTTCATCTGATGACTTTCCATTGACACGCTTCAACTCAATTCCTGTAGTTGAGTAATATCTTCAAGAAAAACGAAGTCCTGAATTTAATGTTGATTTTGATTAAATAATTAGATAATTAAGATATAAGATGAATTTCTAATCTAATTTCTGGTAGTTCGGACCTTTTTCCAGGGGAAAAATCATTGTGCATTTCACAATCAACAGTGCTATTACGTCCACTGAATAAAGGGTGGGGATCATTGACAATTATTATTTCGATAACTTTGACAATGGATTTTTAAATAATTCTATAAAAATAGAAAAAAATTTATAAATATATTTGTAAACTTATAGATTGATTGTATTTCAAATTTCATGCAATGAAAATGTCATATAATAGTCCATATTTGATGAAATGTTTAATAATCCATATTTAACAGTTTTTAATGAAACATTAATTGGCACTTAAATTGCATGAAATTTGAAACACAACCAATATATAACTTCAAAAAAAATGTCTATAATTGTTTTTTTTTATTTTTAAGGACTTTTAGAAATTATTTAAAAATTTATTATTAATATTATTAAAATAATAATTATCAAAGGATTCCACCCCTAAATAAATAATTATTTTGAACCAAACCAAATCGGATTGGAACATAATTATCTTTTGTTGGTCGAACCGAGCCTAAAGGATAAATAATAAAAGAAGAGAGTGAGAAGTTCACTTGTTAACTTTTTATCCCTCATCCATCCTGAAATTTTTTAATAAATGCATGTGAGATTACATCAGTAATTTTAACTTTTCGTTATAATAAATATGTGTTTATATTAATATTTGAAAGGTGGACACCGGAATGAACTCTATAGGGATGAACTACTCACATTTATCATTATCTATACTATTATATAAAATATTTAAGGAATAGAGTTCTTCATTTTTAACATTTCTTTCAAATATTATTTATACTTAAAATGTCTTTTATTCAATAGTTGTGATTAAATTGACATCGATTGAATGGTTATGATTGTTTAGAACTTTATATAGTTTTCTCCATTTCGTCTCTCCGAAATTATCAAATAAATTTGCTCTTCACCTATCATTTTTTGCCAAAAAATATGCATTGTTGGAGAAAATAGAAATTTTATTTTCCAAGCATCTGCCAAAAGTTCTTGTGCCTTTCTCCAAGATTCTTTCATTTTCAAATTAGATTTTTCTTATAAATTTTTGTTTCAAATTATGTCTTAGAAGATATATGATTGAGACCAAAAGACAAAATAAAAAAAGAGAATAATTAAAAGCTTTTGATTTTACAATCAGCCTTCATATTTGGCATACATATTTCTAATATGATGTCAAAAATTCATCTCAACATTTACATTTATTTTTTATTTATGCCTCAGATTTTTATTTCTTTTATTATTTATACGATAATTTTTTTCTAAAATATCATTATAAATATGTGATATTCCTTTTATTTTGTGCCATAAGCAAAAACAAATATCACATAAAAGATCATAATTTTTCATGCTAACATCACAATTACAACATGATATTTATGATTTTATATGAATTTTGTGTGTTTTCTTTTAGCTTTTTTTTTCAAGCAAACCTAAAGTAAATATGGCTTTATAGCATTGTTTATAAGCTGGTTATTATTTGAATATCCTTGTATTCTAATAGTATGTTTGATTGTTATTTATCAATAATAAATTTGAATGATTGTGGTTTATAAACAATTCACATTTTATTTATTTTTGGACAATTCTTCTCTTCTTATTTGCTTAGATGAATAAACAAATACATTAGATGATATGAGAGTGATAAATTTCTAATTTGATTTAAGTACACAAATTGAATCCATTATGTTGTATAAGTTGATATATGTAGGGTTTAATTTTAAATAATTTTCTTTTTAGTTATTATTAAGGGCACATAAAAAATTTATGCATTTTGATTAAAGGGCACATATGAAATTTTTTTTATTCTATATATTAAGTTATATTTTGCTCCACATGCAACATAGTTGTATTTTTTTGGTTCTTTATTTATATAAACTATGATGATAAAATAAAAAAAAATTATCTAATGAAAGAAAGTATAGTGTTCCGATTAAAAAAATTATAGAAAGTAAAAAATATCCGCCGCACCGCATAGTTATTTTGTTAGTATAATATAAATAAGGGAGCTGATATACAGATAACATAATCGATATTAAAATCGATACCAACTTTATTATTCTAATAAGTTGTTATTCATATTAACGATTTTATATATGCAACTTATTTGTACAGTACTCTTGTTATTCATATTAGTGGTATTTTAGTTGAATAATAAAAATACTACTAAAAAAAGTTGCATAATAAAATAGTTAATATGAATAATAACTCATATAATATGAATAAGAAAATCGATATGATTTTGCTATCAATTTTGGTATTTCCCAAATATCTGTAAGTAAACATTGTAGCCTGCAGACAGTTTTCAAATTGTTCATGGGCTAAAATGCAGTGACCATGGCCTGCTTGTGTCTTTCATAACAAAAGACCACATGTATTGGGTCTTGGATCTCATTGGGCTTATCGGATTTTCATGATCCCAACAGGCTTCAACCCGTTTACGGACTATCACACTCCGAAGTCCGAAAACTGTAACAGACAAAAGTGGAAATAAGAAAAAGAAAAAGGCGTCCATCCAATCCTCTCCAGTGCATCATAGATTGAATCCCGTCCGAATATCATCCTCATTTATAACTCAGCACGCATCTTGATGAAATATCATCTGTCGGATCAGTTCCTGATACTTTTGACGCTGAAGCGGATGTATGGACTCACAAGCACTGTGTACAGTTTCGGAATCCCAAGCACTTACTCGCTTTTGGACAAAAAAGTATTAATTATATACTAATAAATATCAGTCGTACTGTTTCGACGGTCCGGATCAATTGTTGATCTGATCTGATCTGATCGCCATGCTCTGTTCTTTTTTTTATTTTTCTCCCTTTCCATCTTGTGAACGAATCAATCTACATCTAGAGCTCTCTTTAACTACTATTTGGGTTCCGATTCGGTGCTAAATCACGCAACCAACGCTTGACATTAGCGTTTCTCCAACTCTCTCTCGCGATTCTTCTTTAGATCTCGCATCAGTTGGTTGCTTGCCATTCTCTCCGATTTGAATCAGGTACTCTCCTCTCGAACTAACCCTAGTAGATCTATCATTCTCTCTTCCTGCTTTGCTAGTTAGTTTGCGTTAATTGAACTGATCTATGTTTACAAATTTGAAGTTGTGTAAGTGTTTTCTTTATTTAGGTTTTGGAAAAAATTGTCTATATCTATTTGCTTTATTTGCTATTTGTAATATGCAACGATCAACAATGGATCTGTATAAGAAAGTTCACAGGGGAAGGAAGGGGGAAGGAGACAGAAATTGTGAACTTAGTTAGGTCTGGATTGGTTTGTCCAAACTTTATAATGCACTGGGGAATTGAACTGGACTTTAGTAAAGATGAGGGGGGGGGGGGGGGGTGTAATTGCTTAACCAATTTTCTTATTAGATTGGAGTCTTTATATGTGTGGTTTGGATAATTGCTAGCCTTAGAAATAACTGGAATAGAACCGCATGCCTAGCACAGTGGTGATAGGCTTTGCCTCTCTATAGAGAGACGCAGGTGCAAGTCCTGCAAGAGGCATTTAAAAAGGAATAAATACTGGGGTTAACAGGAGCCCTTAAATCTAAAAAAGAAATAACTGGAATATATCCAATTGAGATTCCTTTTGGCAATGGAATTTGCATTTCATGCATGTGATCACTGCTAAAGCTTTATTACGAACTGCTTTTATCTACTAGGAATAACAAAGTAACTTTTATTAGTTCTCCTATTTCTTGTAGCCGGTTGTTAGTATCTTCAAGTATTTTTTGTGTGGTGAGTTCTATTGATTTGTTTGGTAAAATTAAAGTGACTTATATCTTACCACAAGAGATTCAAGTTATAAGTTAGCTACATTGGAGCTATTTAGTTTGTGGTTAGCTATATATCTTTTTGCTCATTTCATCTTTTGTCATTTTTGGAGTTTATTTAACATGGGAGCCTTCAGTTATAGAGTATTGATCATTTGATAGTTTTGTCGTGAGTAATGGTAGTTCATTATTTTGGTGGAGTAGCGTGCATGATATTTGGAATATTTACTGCAGTATAATATCAAATCAGACGTAAATTATTGATTTATTGATATCTTTTTAGCCTCTTAGTTTCAGGTTTTATGTTACTCTGCTGAAAAAAGAATCAAGGTCTGGTAAAAGGGATTTCTCAGCCATGTCCAAGCTTGCAACGGTCTCTCAATTTCTCTATCCTCTCCTATATCTACTTCTCCTTCTATACCCTTGCAATGCCTTCTACCTTCCGGGTACATACATGCACACTTATGCACAAAGCGAGATCATATATGCAAAAGTGAACTCCCTTACCTCTATCGAGACCGAACTTCCTTTCTCTTACTACAGCCTTCCCTATTGCCAGCCCAAAGGTGGTATCAAAAAGAGCGCTGAAAACCTAGGTGAGCTGTTGATGGGTGACCAGATAGACAATTCGCCATACCGATTTCGGATCAATGTCAATGAATCACTGTACCTCTGCACCACCAGCCCATTAAATGAGCATGATGTCACGTTATTGAAACAGAGGACACGTGACCTGTACCAGGTGAACATGATTTTGGATAATTTACCTGTACTAAGGTACACCAACCAAAATGGAGTAATTATCCAGTGGACCGGCTTCCCTGTTGGGTACACGCCTGAAGGGAGCTCTGAGGACTATATTGTCAACCACTTGAAGTTTAAGGTATTGGTACATGAATATGAAGGTGGTAATGTGAAGATTATCGGTACTGGTGAAGAGGGTATGGGTGTGATAACAGAGACAGATAAGAATACCATGAATGGGTATGAAATTGTTGGATTTGAGGTGGTACCTTGCAGTGTAAAGCGGGACCCAGATGCCATGTCTAAGCTTAACATGTATGACACAGTTGACAAGGTCAATTGTCCATTAGAAATCGAACGATCCCAACCAATCAGGGAGCTTGAAAGAATTACCTTCACCTACGAGGTTGAGTTTGTTAAAAGCGACATAAAATGGCCATCCCGTTGGGACCACTACCTACAAATGGAAGGTGCCAAGGTGCACTGGTTCTCTATAATGAACTCTCTCATGGTAATACTTTTCTTGGCTGGTATAGTGTTTGTCATATTTCTACGTACAGTCAGGAGAGACCTGACCCGGTATGAAGAACTAGACCGGGAATCACAAGCACAAATGAATGAGGAGCTGTCAGGTTGGAAATTAGTTGTAGGTGATGTGTTTAGAGAACCAACATGTGGCAAATTGCTGTGTATAATGGTTGGAGATGGAGTTCAAATCTTAGGCATGGCAATTGTGACAATTGTCTTTGCAGCGCTAGGGTTTATGTCGCCAGCCTCGAGAGGGATGTTGTTAACAGGTATGATAATCCTGTACCTGTTTCTGGGCATCATTGCTGGTTACGTCAGTGTCAGGCTATGGCGAACCATCAAAGGTACGGCCGAGGGTTGGAGGTCGGTATCCTGGTCCACAGCTTGCTTCTTCCCTGGTATTTCTTTTCTCATTCTAACAATCCTCAACTTCATGCTCTGGGTGAACAATAGCACCGGCGCATTACCAATCTCTCTCTTCTTCACTCTTCTTGCACTCTGGTTCTGTATCTCGGTGCCACTAACTCTAATTGGCGGTTTCATCGGCACCCGGGCCGAACAGATCGACTACCCAGTACGCACCAACCAAATCCCTAGAGAAATTCCAGCTCGGAAGTACCCCTCATGGCTCCTCGTGGCTGGTGCCGGTACACTTCCCTTTGGTACGCTATTCATCGAGCTGTTCTTTATTCTATCCAGCATCTGGCTGGGAAGGTTTTACTATGTCTTTGGATTCTTGCTGGTAGTACTGCTACTACTAGTGGTAGTGTGTGCTGAGGTGTCAGTTGTTCTGACATATATGCATTTGTGCGTTGAGGACTGGAGGTGGTGGTGGAAGGCATTTTTCGCCTCTGGGTCGGTAGCAGTATATGTTTTTCTATACTCAATCAATTACCTGGTGTTTGATCTAAAGAGCCTGAGTGGGCCCGTGTCGGCAATGCTTTATGTTGGGTATGCGTTGATTGTATCCCTAGCAATCATGCTGGCAACTGGGACGATCGGGTTCTTGACTTCTTTCTCATTTGTTCACTACCTTTTCTCCTCAGTGAAAATCGATTAGATGTCAAGGACTCAAGGTGTTATGAACTATATTTTTTGTAATTTGATTGCGAGGTTGCTCGGATGTAGGTTGGTTGGACTTTTCTTCAATGTAGTGGTGTAATTTTGTATGGAAGTTCCTGATATTTTTTTCATTTACATTGGTGGTATTGTATGTCATAGATTTAAAATTTACTTTCCCTTTCAAAATTCATGGTAGTTATTTCTATTCACTCAACTAATATTTTGTGTCTGGTACGAGTTTCAAAACATTATACGCTATGCTTTTCTTCCCTTGATACCTTTCTTTAGTTCTAAGCTGGCTGGCCTTGTGATGCGTATAAATTTAAAGAGGCGCATTTTTCTAAACTTTGATCTAGGATTATTTTTATAAGCTTTGAATTTTTCGTTTCTGCAAGTTTGTGCAATTTTTAAACATTTTGCTACCTGACCCACTCAAATGTCCAAAAGGAGAGAATCCTCTTAGTTGAATTAATTGGGAAAGGAATGGAAATAAGAAGTGGTCAGCATGCTCATGAAATCAAATTAGATTTTTTTTAATATAACTAATGCTGTACACTTTTTTATACTCATAGACGGGACTCCCACGAACTGTTGTGATTTAATTTTTTTTTCCTTTTCTTTTGAACTCTTTTTCTTTCTTGTTTGACCAAAATTAAAGAGAGACTTGCTAAGGTTCCAATAGCACATGGTACTTGTTTGGTCATAAGCCATTTTCTTCTCTCGTTTGATGAGTCAAAGTTTATTGACAGTTGACGCTATATATATATTTTTTCATGGCATAAAAATTCCGATTATGACAAATTTATAATACGGATTGCTATTGACATATATGACAAGATTTTACTGAAAGCAGGGTAATTTTTTAATTATAAAAAAAAGAAATTAATAGTAAGATTAATTACCTATTGACAAAAAAAAAATCAATATACCATTTAAAAAAACAAAAAAAATCAACATATTTCAAGAGAATACATAAAACCTCTGTCTGGATTTAGCATCTAGCATTTTATCTACTCCTTTATTATTATTGTTTTTCATTTACCATGGTCTTCTCCCTTATCCAGTCAAATCATGTAGTGCTAAAAAGGAAGCATGCACGTCATTGATTTTACAATTTTTAATTAGAAAATGATTGAAAGATATCATTCTTGATATAGTTGATACCGACTTTATTTTTCTATTATTTATAATATAATTTATTTTATATAATATTTATAATTCAACTCAAATATTATTAATCTGAATAATAACTCATTTAATTGAATAATAAAAATAATGTATAAATAAGTTACATAATAAAATCGCTAACATAAATAATAAATTATTTAATTTATATAATAAAATCAATCAACAATAATATAATTAATATCAATAATATCGATAATAATATTAATGATAATAATATCAGTATATCAACACCCTTTTTTAATTAACGTTGACTTACATTATGCAAAAGAGATCAAAATCACAGGCTTCGCTTCAACTTAAAATCTAGTAAAACCACTAGTTCTAACTTCCAACCGATGGACATGTTCTTCCTACACCAGATAACTAAATCCAAACTGATAGTGGGCCCCATTCAAGCACCACCCTACCATCTCTATTATTGTATTTGTGCTCCTGGTGCAGATAACTAAATCCAGATTCGGAGATACGAAAAATTAAAAATAAGAAACAATTGGCGCGGAGTCTATGCAGCTCCAATTTCGAGTTTAGAAATCAAAACCCTTTAAATTTAATCGAAGGTTTACCGAGCTTCTTCCCTCCTCCCTCCTTGCGTTTCTCGATCGAAGAGAGAGAGAGAGAGAGAGCGAGGTCTCGCTTCTTGGAGGATTGATCAGATCTATCTGGTAAGTGCTCTCCGCTTCAGATCCATCTCATTTCTTTATGTAATTGTTATCGTTTTGTAGGCTATAGTCTGATTACGAGCAAGTTTTTCGTTTTAGGTGTGAATCCTCATCTCATCTGTTTGATCAGATAAACATTGGATTTATCTTTTCCCAGTGTGCTGGATTCGTTTCTTACTTGAATGGATTGAGCAAATTTGTGATCTCAGATTTTATTTAAGATCTTTTATGTTGATTTCTACTGTGAATGTGCACACACAATTTTTTAACAAAAATTCTAGCTAGGTGTAAGGAATATTATCTTTTGCTTATAACAAATCTTTGGTGAAAAGAAAATAGTATACTGTATAAGTAAAAATTAAAATTAGTTTGTAATTTAGTTATTATCAGTACCATAGCTGTCACTTGCAGCATCAAAATTAATCAAAATGGACGCTAGTTCACACTAATTTTTTTCATGCAGACTTAAGGAATATAGAAAGACTGATCTATATCTTTTTCATCACATTTTCAGGTTGAGTCAACCCTTAACACAGACACCAAATTGAAAAAGAGAAAAAAATGAAGTCTTTGATACAGATCCTCCCATTTCTCTTTCTCACATTCCTCCCACATCTTCAAGCCTTCTACCTCCCCGGTTCATTCATGCACACCTACTCCACAGCTGAACCGATTTATGCGAAAGTCAACTCTTTGACCTCGATTGAAACCGAGCTTCCCTACTCCTATTACTCTCTCCCTTATTGCACCCCAAAAGAAGGTATCAGAAAGAGTGCTGAAAACCTAGGCGAACTCCTCATGGGGGACCAAATCGACAACTCTCCTTACCGTTTTCAGGTCAATGTCAATGAATCCGTTTACCTTTGCACCACAGACCCGTTAACCCAAGAACAGGCCACCCTCATGAAACAACGGACCCGTCAGATGTACCAGGTGAACATGATACTTGACAACTTACCAGTCATGCGGTACGCAGAACAAAATGGAGCACGGATCCAGTGGACTGGATTCCCCGTCGGGTTTTACCCGTATGACAGCCTCGATGATTACATTATCAACCATTTAAAATTTAAGGTGCTGGTGCATGAGTATGAAGAAGCAGGAAAAGTTATCGTGAGCACTGAGGAGGGTTTAGGGGTAGTCGAGACCGAAGGCAAGAAAAGTGGCTACCAAATAGTCGGCTTTGAGGTCATACCCTGCAGTGTCAAGCGGGACCCAAAAGACGTAGCAAACCTCAAAATGTATGATACAGTCGACCGGGTCAACTGCCCTGCAGAGCTTGACAAGTCTCAGGTCATCAAAAAAGATGAAAGGATAACATTCTCATATGAGGTTGAGTTTGAGATGAGCGAGATACGCTGGCCATCTCGATGGGATGCATACCTAAAAATGGATGGAGCCAAAGTGCACTGGTTCTCCATCATGAACTCCATGATGGTCGTGTTCTTCCTTGCTGGTATCGTGTTCATCATATTCCTTCGAACAGTGCGAAGGGACTTGACCCGGTACGAGGAGTTGGACAAAGAGGCACAGTTGCAGATGAATGAGGAGTTATCAGGTTGGAAGCTCATAGTGGGTGATGTTTTCAGAGAACCCGCATACCCAAGATTGCTCTGCGTAATGGTCGGTAATGGTGTTCAGATCACCGGCATGGCAGTAGTGACTGTTATTTTTGCAGCCCTGGGGCTTCTCTCTCCTGCCTCAAGAGGGATGCTCTTGACTGGTATGATAATTCTGTACCTGTTTTTAGGTATTACTGCCGGTTATGTTGGGGTTCGGCTGTGGAGAACAATCAAGGGAAACTCCGACGGTTGGAAGTCTCTCTCTTGGTTGATTGCGTGTTTCTTCTCAGGGATAGTTTTTGTTATTTTGACAGCACTAAACACGATATTGTGGAAGAACAAGAGCACCGGGGCTTTACCCGTGTCGCTATTTTTCACACTTCTTGCACTGTGGTTCGGCATCTCAGTGCCACTTACCCTGCTAGGTGGGATGTACGGCACTAGGGCTAGCCATATAGAGTACCCTGTTCGTACCAACCAGATAGCGAGGGAGATACCACCACGCAGCTACCCATCATGGTTCCTTGTGTTAGGAGCTGGTACCTTGCCATTTGGTACGCTTTTCATCGAGCTGTTTTTCATTCTCTCCAGCCTTTGGCTCGGGAGATTCTATTACGTCTTTGGCTTCTTGCTTATTGTCTTCCTCCTGCTTGTGACTGTCTGTGGAGAGGTCTCTGTTGTCCTGACATACATGCATCTGTGTGTCGAGGATTGGAAATGGTGGTGGAAGGCATTTTTCGCATCGGGATCAGTTGCACTCTATGTTTTCCTATACTCGATCAATTACTTGGTGTTTGATTTGAGGAGCCTCAGTGGGCCGGTTTCGGCTATGCTTTACCTCGGCTATTCTCTCATCATGGCTTTCGCCATCATGTTGTCGACTGGTGCCATTGGGTTCTTGCTGTCTTTCTACTTCGTTCACTATCTCTTCTCATCTGTTAAAATCGATTAGAGAGAAGCTCTTTGCGAATCCATACAAATCTGGCTTCTATCCAATACAAGGTATTTACAGTTACCTAAGGCTATTAGCTTATACTTTTTTTCTCTGAGAAGTTGATTAGTTTCATTACTGGTTCTTTTTATTTTTTTTTTTTTGTCAAGGGTAACAATACCACATTGTTTAATTACATTTGAGTGCTGTATTAAGTGTTATCCTTTTTGTCGTTATTTCTAATGCATTCAGTTGTCTTGAACTGGAATTGAACTTGCTAGAAAAATTAAACTATGCTGTTTGATGTTTCTTTCATCCAAGAGTATTTTTAGGCATTAATACTAAGAACAATTCCTATAACCATATCAACGTCAATACGGCTTACTTAAATGAAATAGCTAGTAATGATTTCACAAATCAATACACATTTTGAGTATTGTGCATCCTAGGGTTCCACATGGTACTCGACTTCGGTACAATACTCAAAATCAATTTCCCTTTTGGAATCCAGACCAAGCAAGATATTTTCATGACAGATAAATTGACGAGTAAAACCAACCAAAGGCAAGATATTTTTCATGATAAATAAATTGAGTAAAACCAACTAAAGGCAAGATATTTTCATGACAACTAAAAGCAAGATATTTTCATGATACTCCACCAAACATAGCATAGCATTTATAGACCAAATTATAGCTAGAATTGATTTGTCCCATAGCAATTTTCAATTGTTTCTCACAGACCAGAACCACATATTGATATTAAAAAACTATATTTCTTTTACCATAACTGATTACTATTATATTTTTCTCAGTCCTACTTTAATCACTAGGTAAATGCCTTAATTAACCCATGGCGTATTTCTGGGTCCAAGAGCGAGCAGTGGCCTCATATTTGGCTCTGTCGGTCTTGTACATGTGTGCAATCTCGGGTACCAAGGGATCATCAGGGTTTGGGTCTGTCAGAAGTGAGCAAATGGAAAGCAGGACCTGTACAAAAAAAATTAATTTTAATTCAGTAAGAAAATCTAAGATATGACTAACATATCTTATTAATTCAGTAAGAAAATCTAAGATATGACTAACATATCTTATAATTCAGTAAGAAAATCTAAGATATGACCAACAAAAATATTACATTGTACAAGAGTTTTACAAATCTTATTATATTCAACCGGGTAAATAACAGGCCCCGAGAATAATTTCCGTAAGCATTTCAGGAAAGAGGGAGCACAAGAATAACTTCTATAAGCATTTTTTAGGGAACTTTTTGAAAGTGTTGACATCACAGATTTCATTTAGAAACTACACTAAAATAAGCTTACTACCAAGCATCCTTGGAAGACGGACCACGTAATTTATAAGTAGGTGAGGTGGCTCAAAGCAAAAAATTAAAAAAATGAAAAAGAAAAGAAAATGAACCTTAGAAATTGTAAGGGCAGGGCTCCATTGCTCTTTAAGGATGTCAAGGCAAATGCTGCCATTGCTGTTGATGTTGGGATGAAACACCTTTGTGCGAAAAGACACCTAAGCAAAAGAACAATGCAAAACAACATGAAACATACATGAAAATTAAGATATACACAACTGAGAATCAGTATTCTGGTTGAACCACATCAAAGTTTACGTCCATATACAGTCATATAGATGTTCTCAACATTTTGAGCATATACTGCAATATTATTTTTCCAACGATAAAAAGACATCATAGCAGTTGGAGCACAGTATTTATTTGTTTTTTTTCTTACATGAAAAAAATATAACAAATTATAAGCATTTTCAAGATATCCAGTTGTTAACCCAAACCAACCACACTCTCTACTGCAGCCCCAAATATGTAAAGATAATTTTCTACTGGAATAGTAATATATTCTACTATCTACTATACTAGTAAAAACTTTGATTTGGAAGTAGATGGGGCTAATTTTGTACCTTAGGAGGCTTGAATGGATAGTCTGGAGGGAAGTGAATATTAACCAAAAAAACACCACCAGTAAATGGGCTATCAGCAGGACCCATGATTGTAGCTTGCCAGTGAAAAATGTCCTCAGCAGCAGGTCCTGAGAAACACACAAGTTCCATAAACAAATACAAATTTAGTGTCCTAATAAAATAAGAGAAATTATTCTTGCACCCTACGTTTTGCACCCCTTATCTATACACCAAAAACATTTATACTAAATAAATATTTATTTATATCAGAATTTGTAAGTGTTTATAGTTGGTATAGAAAGTGTTTATCACTCTTTCTTTCCTAGATGATTATAGAAAAATTCAAAATAAAAACTCTGTTGCAACTTTCATAACTTTTAATCTTAGTAATGTAAGGTATAAACACTTTTGTCATTATATATATATATATATATATAAATAAATATTTTGTGAAAGAAGTATAAATACATCTGAAGTGCAGATAAAAGATGCAATTAAGGGGGGCAATTATCCCTCATAAAATAAACAAGTGCAAAATTATAGGAATGCTGAAGAGAACTAGTTGCCAATAAAATAAACAAGCAAACTATTGCATACAAAATTTGGGTGCAAAAGTTCTCATAAAAAGAGAAGTCGGTTTAATCCTTGTGTCCAGCCAAATTTTTAAACAAAACCAACTTAGTACTAGTACTAGAATGCTTAATGCTATAAAAGGAACTTCCATAACCATAACTATGGTATCTTGTAGGAAAGCGTATTCTGTATGGCCATGCTCAATCAATGTTTTTAAAATTTTATGTAAAAATTTCATGTAATAGCTTATCACATGCTCAATTATGTAACATATTGAATGATCCGATTCATTAAGAATGAAAAAGTTGGATGCATGCATGAGAACATAGCATTTTATAAGAAGACAAATATCTAAACAATATGTAAATTCATTTTTTTCGCTCAGCCCATGAGACCAAAATCACAAAAACTAGTAAATGGATAAAATTTCAGAAATTATTGTATGTAACAGAATGCTAACTGAACACGGGCTTAAACAAATGGATTATTGGCTTAAACAAAATAGAACGATTGCACAGCTCTTGCTAGATCACCGAAAGTTTAATTAAGCAAAATAAGAGCCGTACTGTCACAAGAAAAAAAATGGTCCAAAACATTAAGAGCACTCGAAAAGAGTGCGAATTATACCAAAGTCTCATATAAAGGTCTTAACGCATACATTACTATCCAGTATGTCAGCACCAACTCCACACCTTATTGCAGTCAATTGGTTCTTAGTTCTAACATATTATCCATATATCTTTCATTATCTCTATGGTTTAGTAGTTGCCCCCAAAATCGCAGTTAAATACATTCCAGATCCCATTAAAGAGATTTTAAAGACATTAATAAATCATATAGTGTCTATTCAAAATCAATTAAATAAGGGGATTGAAGAAAGCTTACCAGCACTGCATGAAACCGGTGGATCCTTCTGCAAATCTTTCAGTTCCTTCTGAATTCTCTTGGTTGCCATTGCTTACAAGCCCTGATAACAAAAGAAAACCGAAGTTGATTAAAATTCGTAAAACAATTACAATCATTCAAAGGGGAAAAGGTTTCAACACGACAATTCTATATATACTAGCATACGAATCTCAACAAGGGAATTATCCTAAAATTGATCACCGAAATCAGATCAAAATCTCAAAACGCGGCGTGCGAATCATAAAGAAGCATCCATGCAAGCGAGAATAAAGAGATTGATACCGACATAACAAGATATTCACAGCACAACAGACCAAACCATCCTATGATTAATCTAGAGGTTTCTCGGCTAACATCGCTATAGAGAATAGGAAAAGACGAAATTAATCCCAAAGGAACCACGGATCAGAGACCTAGCAGCGGAATCGAAGATGAAAATCGTGAAATATACGATCCCGATTAGAAGCGTAGATAGATACCTGATCAAAGAGAGAAAGGAAAAACGAAGATCGTCGCTTCGCACGATCTAGGGTTAGGGTTTCCAGGCGAGCTCGAAGAAACGGTTTGGCTCGGTAATGGGAGCCTGTTTGTATTTATAGAAATTATCAGTCGGCTGGGTATGGGGTAATTTGTAATATTACAAATTACCCTCCCTAATTAAAATTTCAGCAAAAAATTTAAAAATACACCTTCATTTAGTTTTCTTGAAATAATTGCTTTTTTGTCCATCAAAATGTTTAAAATAGCTGATGTTTCGTCAAAATCTCAAAATGTTTCATTTTTCATTAAAATAATATATTAGTTCTTTTACTTTTTTTTCTAATTTTATCTATTATAATTTTTTTATAAAAAAATGTTGACCAAATTATCATTTTTATCCACCTTAATATTGTATGGCACAAATTTGTTGTAAATTTTTTTGTATGTAATATCATATTTGATTTTGTTGTTTGATTATTTTAATTTAACTTGTTGTATTTAAATATAGATGAACTCGTTGTTTGCAACTAAAATTTATATTTTTATTTTAACACTTTTTAATATTAGAATGAAAATATTTTATTTTATATAGAGACTAAAAATTAAATGAATAGCAAGAGTATAATGGTTAACTTTAATCTTTATAAATGCTCATATATAAACAAAATGATAAAAAGGGATAAAAGAATTATATAAATGCTCAGTTAATAGCTTAATACTTAGGTGGTTGAAGTTTTGAAAATGGAGAATATTTTGTAAAATAGTCTGAAAAATATTTATCCGTATCTTTCCAATTTTATCTCATTTTTTTATTTTTCTTTGCATTTTTCTATGAGGTTACAAATTAGTAGGAATGTCAAAAAAAATCCACGGTATGTTCATTTTACCTTCGATTCGTCCGATTTTAAAGGAGGAACGAATAGCCAGGACATGGTCGAACCTAAGTCAAGACCGGGTTAGATATAAACTTAGAGGGTCATCCGATCCTACGATTCTATCATACTATTAATATATTTTTTTGAAATAAAAGCTCATGTTAGCTCTAATATTTATTTATTTTCAAGTGTTTTCTATGAAATTTGAATTCATATCTCTCCGTAGAGATGTGAAATCTATCACCATTATACTAGACATACGGATCTATACTATATTAATATATAATTCTGTATATTTTCAGTTTTAATCTTTGATTTCTTTTAAGAAAAAGCAATGGGCCCTTAAACTTATCTCTTATAAACTTTTTTGAAAAAGTAACCAAAAGAAAGAAAAGATAAAGCTTCAAGGGCCCACACGCTTTTACTCTCAACCGTTAGTAAACATTATTCTTGCTATGTTATTTTGTGGACAAGGAAAAAAAAACATAGAACCAAATTAATGATTAGTTGAAAAATTTTAAAACCAGACTCAGCAAATGGCATAGTTTAAATCTTGATGCAAATCATTAAATTTGAATAAAAAAAAGGATGTGTTTACAAATTCAATCTTTAAAAGAGCGTTAACATGAGCTTCTGACATTTGTTGCCTATAAAAACTAGAAAATAAAAACCGCACAGATTTAGCACAGACGATAATAAATTTTCTCTCTTTACGGAGAGATATATAGATTTAAATCTTACAAAATACATTTAAAAAAATATAATTAACTAATTTCCTTCTTATTTACTGATTTGTTTTGAATGTTAATGAATAATGATTGTTTATGAGAAAAAAGGAACAATATTTTATTATGAAAACTTCAACAATCACGGTATTTGAAAAGAACATATATCTTGTAGAAATTTGGAATATACTCGTAAAAAATCACCAATGTTATCTTTCAAAAAAATATTTGCCTCATATGATATATATACGGTAGATTTGCAACGAGTTCCTCTCAAAAATTTTCATCCTTTGCTTCCTTTTTCATGGTAAATATACCTTATTTGAACGAGCAAATTTGACAAATAATATTTCTTTTTGAATTTGCTATTACAAATATGAAAAGAAAAAGAGTAAATTTAGGGTGTTCTTCCTATGAGCACGAAGTCTTTTGGTGTTCGTAATTCAAAAATCTATTAAATTGACTTCAAACGAAAACTCAGTAAATTTCAAAATCTTGTAAGATATTGAAAATTTTCAATTTTAGGGTTTTCTAGCTATTTTTTCGAATTTTTAAGATGACTCTAATATTAATAATACAATAATAAAATAATAAAATTTTGCATATAAATATAGACAATTTTCAAAAATATGAAATAAATAGTTAAAAGATTCTAAAAATAGAAAATTTTAGTATCCTATAAGATTTTTATAAAGAATATTGAGCAATTTCAATTTGTCATTTAAAACCGATTCAATGAATTTTGAGTTAAAAGTACCGAGAAATCTGATGCTTTTAAAAGTACACTAACTTTACTCAAAGAAAAATATAGCAGATTTTTGTCTAATATTTCCTTTGCCCAAGTACTATTTTGAATTATCGGTATCTATGGAACAAAGATTTGTTATTAATAGGTTTTAACATAAAATAAACCAATCAGTCAATGATCAAAGTACCTTGAGGGGAGAATTAAAAACACGAGGTTACAATTTTTTGTATAGATATGAATTTCTCCAAAGAACAGAACTGAATATGGAGAAAAAAAAATATCCAACGGTAATATGAATTTCAAAGAACAAAAGTTATAATATTGAGAGTTAAAGGGTCTTTTTTTCATGTATATCAGTTTTGCCCTTATAAAGGCTCCTTAAATACTTGCTAATACTTATGGAAATTTGACATTCGAGATATTGATTCATTGGAGTAATATGGAAGATATTTGATTTGAAAATTGTATCTGTTTTCTGTAAATTTGATTGATTAAAATTTAGTAGGAAATTGAACAGTCGGTTTGATTGTATTTAATTATTATAATACAACAAAAATACCATTTAATTTTTTATTTTTTATTTTTAACTAATACGATATTTGAATGAAAATGATATTTAGGGTATGTGTGAATAATTAATTAATTTGGCTAAAAATATATATATAAAGAATAAATAAGCATATCTGGCAGTTATATACGAATTTAGATAATATTTCAATACAAAATGAGACCGGATTGACTAAAAAAGTGTATAAACTTGTTCAAATGTGTTTTAAATATATTGTAATGTAATTTTAGATTAAATATAGCTCGTAACTAATTAATTTAGTTTTGAAAATATATATAAATAATAAATAAACAAATCCAGTGGTTTATATGTGAATTTTGATGATATTTGAATCCAAAATGATGCCAAATTAATTAAAAATTTATATGAACATATTCAAATGTGTTTTAAATATATTATAATATAATTTAAGGTGAAATGTATATCATAACTAACCAATTTGGTGCCAAAAAATATATAAATAATAAATAAATATCACCAATGACTTAATTTTAATTTTGACGATATTCAAATCAGAGATGAGGTCAAATTGATTAAAAAAATATATAAACATGTTACAAAATATTTTAAATATATTTTAATACACTTAGAGGTGAAATATATGCCATAACCATTTAATTTAGCTCAAAAACACATCTAAAAAAATAAATAAGCATAACCAGCAAATTATGTGTGAATTTTGATGATATTTGAATAAAAAATGAGCCCAACATGTATAAACATGTTTGAAAGCATTATAAAAGAATTTTAATATAATTTGAGGGAAAATATAAGTCAATAACTATTCAATTTGGCACCAAAAAGGCAAAAAAATAACATGTCTAGTAGTTTATGTGTGAATTTTGTTAAAAACCTATATAAACATGTTCAAATGCATTTTAAAATATATTTTAACGTAATTTACTATGAAATATAGGTCAATGCTACTCAATTTAGCACCAAAGGTCATATAAATAATAAATAAATATGTCAAGCATCTTATGTTCTAAATTTTAATAATATTTGAAATAGAAATGAGGCTAAATTGATTAAAAACGTGTATAAAAATGTCCAATGTGTTTTAATTCATTTTGAGGCCATTTGAGGTGAAATGTATGTCAAAACTAATCTATTTAGCACCAAAAATAAATATAAATGTAGGCCAAATTGATTAAAATCATATATAAATATGTTTAAATATATTTTAAATGTATTTTAATGAATTTTAGGAGAAATATTTGTCTTAACTATTCAATTTGGCTCAAAAAACAGATATAAACAAAAAATTAACAAATCTAGCAACTTATTTCTGAATTTTGATGATATTTGAATAAAAAAGGATGTCAAATTGGTTTAAAATGTATATAAACAAGTTCAAAAGCGTTTTGAAAGCACTTCTTGCAATTTAAAGTGTAATACAGGTCATAACTAATCAATTTAACTCAAAAAATACATATAAAAAATAAATAAACATATCCAGCAACTTATGTATGAATTTTCAAGATCTTTGAATAAAAAATGAAGCCAAATTGATTAAAAATGTGTATAAACCAATTCAAATGTGTTTTAAATGTATTTTAATGCAATTTGAGATGAAATATACGTCATAACTAATCAATTTGGCGTCAAAAATACATATAAATAATAAATAAATATATTCAACAACTAATGTATGAATTTTGATAATCTTTGAATAAAAAATGACGCCAAATTGATTAAAAAAACCATGTATAAACATGTTTTAAAATGTTAAAAATGTCGTTTAATGCAATTTGCAGTGAAATATAAGTCATAACTATTCAATTTAATACCACAAACACATATAAATAAACAACAACTTATTGTTTATCCTTAAAAAAATTGCCAGAAAATACATAAAAAAAGCTTTAAAGCTGAACCAGAACTAAAATGTTCAGCGCGAGATTAGTCCCACAATTAGGGATTAAATCAAAGTAAAAGGTAAAAATATAGGCATCTTCAGTTTGATTCTAGCCTGGTGACATTCCAGCAGCTGTGTTTCAGAAGTGAACTCATGTTGCTGGGCTGTTCACTAGCTTTATCCATTTTTTGGTTTTGGCCAGATAAAAAGCCTTATAAGTCTCGACTCTGAGATCAAAACTCTCGAAACATGCTATATTAAACCTAATTTGGGCTTTGGTCAGATAAAAACCTTATAAATCCCAACCCTGAGAAATAAACTTTAGAAAACCCATCGATTAAACCTGAAACTATACCTAAACAGACATCAGCTTTGAAAGTTGACGAAATTCCTGTAAGACCCAACTTTTTGAATAAATATGCCAAAAACCTTGTAAATGTGCAAATAAACATGCATAAATCTCAATTTTTATGAAATTAAGACACAATTTCATAAATTGATCATGTCAAAAGCTCTTTAAAATGTGTGCAAGAAAATAAATATGCACAAAATTCTAATTATATGAAATTAAGAAATAATTTCATATAATTAATCATGTCAAGTTCAAAATTATGAATTTAGTTCATGAAAAATACTCCAAATATTATTTTTTGTAATCAAGAAACAATTCCTTGTATTAATCATGCTAAATATTAATTGTATAAGATTAATATTCTTAATCTTATACAATTAATGAATCAAAGTGAAATTAATGTCTAATTTCATAATCTAAAACACCAAAAAGTTTGTTTAAAATTAATAAAATTATAAAAGGAATTTCTATGATTTTATTGTGAATTTTATGCAAAATATGAATTTAATTCATAAAAAAATATATGCTCAAATTTTATTTTTTGGAATTGAGAACCAATTTCTTGAAATAATCATCTCAAATATTAAAATTATAAAATTATGTTCAATTTTATGATTTGCCGCATGTCAAATTTATTTCTTGAAATTAAGAAATAATTTCATGAAATAATTACACCAAATGCAATAATTATGTAGATTAAATGCTTAATCTCATATAATATGCAATAATTAATTAAAATTAATGTCTAATTTCATTCCAAAAATATCAAAAATATTATTAAAAATCATAGAAAGTCATACTATGATTTTACAATAATTTTTCATATTTTTATTGTGAATAATTACATGAAAAACAAAAATAAAATGACAAAAAGTGAAATAAATACCCAAAACCCTTGCTGGAGACTTTTCTGTGTATAGTTTGGGGATTTGATGGTGTTTGGGGTGCAATTCGGGGTTGGATAGCAAGCCTAAAGACCCATGGACCCAGCTGTCAGAAATAAAAGGAAGGTTGAATATTGAATAAATTTGGTGCACAAGGACCATTACATTGACTTTATATTTTTGTTCATATGAGCCGAGACCACCCCCTCCCTCTCTCTTTTTCGCCAACCCTCTCTCTCTCTCATTAAACCCGACAGGTGGGGTTCCCCAACCCCACTCTCACTTAAATGTGGACCCCACCTATATTATAAAAAGAAAAAAGAAAAAAGGGAGAGAGAGAGAGACTTGATGAGTGGGGCCCGCCTGTAAGAGGCTTCTCTTTCTCGCTTCTTCCTTCTTCTCCGATGGGCACCAATCTAGGCCGAAATTCAAAAACTAAGGAGAACGGCTCAGGCTACCGTAGCTCAAATTTGAGCCTGTGAAGAGCACACCAATGCTAACCCGTTGAAGGAAATATTGAGCAAAATAGTCAAGAAGGAAAGGAGAAAAGAGAGAGAATGTACCTCTGTAGAGAGGCTAATTGAGCAATCTGACGGTCAAGAGCTTAAATAGAATGATCGGAGAGTACCTTGGGAGTGTTGCGATGATGTTCAAAGCATTAATTTGATGTCAAGAACAAAGGGTTGATGGGACCACCATTAGGAGTTCGGGTCTGATTTGAGTGAGGTCTATTGGCAAGACTCGAGGCTCAAGGTACAAAATCAATGCATTTAACACGCTTGGTGATGTCCCAATAGCTTGTTAAATGCTAGAGAGGCAAAGGAATATTTGAGAAATACCCTCACCTGATTTACACTATAAACCAGCCTCAAGATGAGACAAAACCAAAGTCTCTCTACTATCTCTCCTAAGGGATGTGGATGGTGTCCACTAAAAAGATACCACAAACCAAGGTGTCCCATTAGGCACAAATCGGCCTTGTTGCCTTGAGCTGTTAATCAAAGAACACATACGGTAGCTGATATAAAAGCTACCAAAATCCTAGACAAGCCAAAAAGAAAAGGCTCTTGTCTACATCGCTGGATGATGATGTTGGCACCCATATTCTGGGGTTATTAAAGCGGAGGTCACTACTGGTATTGATATTACGGAACGCTGCCGATAAAATAAAAAGGGGGAAGCTACACCGATAAATGGTCTTAGTGTTTGTGCCTTTAATACAATTACCACTGTGTTTGCCCGTGTGATACAGAATAAATACGAAAATGGGTAGCACTACGATTTGTCGCTATAAACAAATCACTGCTGGATAAAACGTTGTCTTATTAACTAATAATAAAGCAAAATATTGAAAGCATAAATAAAATGCCCTACGATAAACAAAATCGTCTTATCCCTATAGTAAGATTAATTGATTTCTAAGGGCGAAATTTCACACAAATAAATAAACAAATATGTATGGAGGATGAGCGAAATGTGAGGATTCTACACTTAATATAAATGAGTGGAGAGAATGAGAGATTCCATGTTAAGAAAGGTTTTGTCAATTTGTACCATATGTTAGATTTGTGTTCTAAAAGTTATCATTTGTTGCTTATCTTTTATATATATTATATTTATGAATTGAATGTGATTTACATTTTGTTCCATGAGTTTTATATTTATATTTAGAAGTGTTCAAGACGATGCACTTAGTTTTGAACTACAAGACTTTAAGTAAATAAATATACAACACTAAAATGTTCACATGTATTGCATATTAGCAGGAACACTAATATGACATATAAGATTGTCGTGTTGATTAAAAATACGTTATTGTGCGGCCCTTTTTCGCGGCCCACGCGCGAGGCATCGGCGTCCTCGCTCACGGGGGAAGAAGGTGCAGGTACATCCTTACGCGTGTTTGTGCGCTCAAGGACTTATTATTTAGGTGATTGTGGGAACTTTTATTTTCCGACGGGCGCAAGCCCCCACCGTTAATTACCCCGGCTCTCGCCTCGGGAACCTCTGATTAATGGGCTAAACTAATTAAAATATATGGATCAGATTTATGGCTTTATTTCTTCCTTCCTCTTTTATGATCTAAAGTCAGAGAAACGTATAATTTCTCATAAATCAGAGATCGAAGACGTATAATCCTGCTGATCTCACGGAATTCGAATATGAAGCGCATTGCCAACTCGATACTCAAGGAACCAGAGATGTTTAATCTCTATAGAGGCTCATGTCAAAGACAAGGGCGTATCGTCCTAAACAGTCTATTAACCTTTCAAATCCCGAATCTGAAGCGCTATGCCAATTCGAAACTTAAGAAATTTGGAGAATCGGGAACGTATAATTCTTTATCGATTTCCAAAATGAGGTACGTTAAACCTGAAGCGCACTGCCAGTTTAACGTTCTCAAAATATGATTTGATATGATTTGATATATTGGTATGTTTTTACCAAGTTTTGGACTTATCTGCATATTTGGAATGTTTGGCCAAAGATTTGGACATATTTGCATATTTGACATATTTTTGTCAAGAGTTTGGACATATTTGCATATTTGGCATATTTGGTCAAAGATTTAGACATATTTGCATATTTGACATATTTGGTCAAGAGTTTGGGCATATTTGCATATTTGACATGTTTGGTCAGAAGTTTGGGCATATTTGCATATTTGACATGTTTGGTCAAATACTTGGGCATATATGTATTTTTGACATATTTAGTTAAATATTTGGGTATATTTACATATTTGACATGTTTGGTCAAAGATTGGGGCATATTTGTGTTTTTTGACATATTTAGTCAAATATTTGGGTATATTTGCATATTTGACATGTTTGATCAAATATTTGGACATATTTGTATTTTTGACATATTTGGTCAAATATTTGATTATATTTGCATATTTGACATGTTTTGGTCAAGTATTGAACATATTTGACATATTTAAATATTTTGATTTGTTTTATCAAAGTTTAATTATTTTGAACAGCTTGATTTGTTTTATGACATAATTCAATCATTTTTGAATAATTTGATTATTTTGAATATTTCAATTTATTTTATTAAAATATAATGTAATTTGATTATTTTGAATATTTTGATTTGTTTTATCAAAATATAACATAATTGGGTCATTTTTTTTGAATATTTCTGATTTGTTTTATCAAAATATAACATAATTCAATCATTTTTGAATATTTTGATTTGCTTTGTCAAAATATAACATAATTCAATCATTTTTGAATATTTTGATTTGCTTTCTCAAAATATAACATAATTCAATCATTTTTGAATATTTTGATTTGTTTTATCAAAATATAACATAAATTGATCATTTTGAATACTTTGATTTGTTTTATCAGAAACATGACATAACTTAATTATTTTGAATATTTTGATTTGTTTTATCAAAATATAACATAATTTGATTATTTTTGAATATTTTGATTTGTTTTATCAAAATATAACATAATTTGATTATTTTGCAAATTTTGATTTGTTTTATCAACATATAACATATTTTGATTATTTTGCAAATTTTGATTTGTTTTATCAAAGTTTAACATATTTAATCATTTTTTAATATTTTGATTTGTTTTATCAAAATATAACATAATTTAATTATTTTTAATGTTTGGATTTGTTTTATCAAAGTTTAACATATTTAATCATTTTTGAATATTTTGATTTGTTTTATCAAAACATAATATATTTTAATTATTTTTTAATATTTTAATTTGTTTTATCAAAATATAACATGTCATAACATAATTTGGTTATTTTGAATATTTTGACTTGTTTTATCATAATTTGATTATTTTGAATATTTTGATTTGTTTTATCAAAATATAGCATGATTTGATTATTTAAAATATTTTTGATTTGTTTATGACATATTTTAATTATCTTTGAATATTTTGATTTGTTTTATCAAAATATACATAATTTGATTATTTTGAAAATTGTTGATTTGTTTTATCATAATTTTCACTTATTTTTAAATATCCTATTTGGTATTTTGAATTTATTTTATACATGTATCATATATCTTTAATTTTCTTTTATTTATAATATAAAAAGAAAATAAAATCAAAATTGACATTTTATAGTCTTAAAAATATTCATAAATGAAATCATGATTTTTAATGTATTTTTCATAATTTTTGGGCTTGAGAAATCATTTTTATTTGGTGTTTAAACTTTATTTTCAAAACAGATTAATATGGGCCGTTGGATCTGGGCCCATGCATCAAGATCTGAACTTAAGTTCAGTTTTTAAAGCATCTTTTAAACTAGGCCGTTGGATCTCTGGCGCGCATCAAGCTTTTACTAGGCTGTTTGAATTTCATCAAGATTCGCACTTTGAGATGCATCAATATTCGTGCTCATCCTCCCCGACACTGATCGAGGCCCTGCCGGCGTCGGATCTCCGATCAGGAGGCATGGCTGGCATCGTCGGAGCGTGGGGAGTCCATCGGTGGTGGTCTCGGCGGCGGCGGCGGCCTGGATCGTCGGAGATGGGGGTAACCATTTGGTTTCGGTTGAGAAATTGGCTGAGATGAAATTTTGAGGAATTTGAGCTGATTTTTGACAAATTAACTCGATTTCTTTGTCATATGGCATCGCCAGAGCATGTTTAACAAGTTTTTGAGATTCAATTTGAGTTTAATCCATCAATTTTGCAGCTTTGGCCATTTGGTACCAAACTGGTTTTGGGGCATTGGTACCAAATGGTATTTTATGGCTTTTCCTTGCAATTTTCTTCCAATTAACCCTCCAAACAGTGTCGTTTAGCATGTTTGAACATGTTTGGATGATCAATTTCATCAATTTTGATGTGCATTGTCTTTTATGCATATTGGGTCATTTCTGGTTTTATTTTCAATTTGGGTTTCTTTTGATTTCATCACATTCTTCTCAAATTGCATGTTTAAGTATGTTTGTTTGGGTCAATTGCATGTTTTAGAAAGGTTTTATACTAGATTTGCATGTGGATTTAATTTGTATTTAAGTTAATTTCATTTTTTCCTTTTCTGGCATTTATTCCAGAATTAACTCAATTCTGATTTTTGCAGATCCAATTTCAGAAATTCATAGAAAATCAGAGAAAATACCAAAAATGGTAAAATTTGGTGAGTGAATGCATTAAGACTTATTTTATATGCCTATGAAATTTCAAGCAAATTGAATAATCAGAAAGCATATTTTTTGCATTTTTGCCAGACTGGACAGAAATGCCCCTTCAGATTTGTTAAAAATCAAATTTGGCTTAACCTATGGATTAAAGCCTGGTTTAATTATGCTAAACCCTTTAAAACATCACATGAGGTGTCATAAAGGTGAATTAATCAAGAAATTCTGGATTTTTGAATCAAAAGAAGAATGAACTTCTCAGTTTGACCCAAAGTTGATTTTTTTTGATTTTTTTTGACAGATGAGATTGTAAAATTCATAACAATTCACAGAAAATTCCAAAAATTATAAAATTTATTTGGTAAGTTAGTATAAACATAATCTACATGACTGTGAAATTTCATAAGAAATTAGCAATCAGGCTGAGAGATATGGATTGATCTCTCAGCTGGACAGAAACTGGAATACACTGGATTCAAACCAGTATTGATGTATATTGCTTTTCCATTGCTCAATTATGATTTTGAGCTATCAAGCACATCAGAGAACATGAAAGAAGGAACTAAAGAGGGAAATAAAACCAATTTGCACCAAAATATCATATATTATAACAAATTGAAATACAATACACATATAAAACATGGAATTTTGTTTCTCCATAGAATTTTGACAGCATAACAGCTTGTATAAAGCCATTATTGAGCTTTACACAGCTACTGCACATGTGCACAGAGCTTGAGAGAGAAAGGGGATTAACATGTACCCATCCCCATGGAACCAGATTGGCATGTGCCAATTGGTTGGAGTATACTGTCAAATTCCATGGTGAACTCACCATGTAAGCTCCTGAGACTCAAGCTCAGCCACCAATTGAGCTCTGGAAGGAGGGAGGCACATGTGCACCTCCCCAGCCAGAGGCTAGCCATCTCACCCAGCAAGGTGACACTGGCTCCTTGGGCTCAATTGGGACTGAGCCAAGCTCAAGGCTTAGCTCCTTTATCTCTTACCTAGCTGTTCAAGACTTGATTTCTTCTCAGCTAAGCTTTCTTTTTGTGGAAATTGGGTTGAGTTTTGATTTTGGCAGAGTTTCAGCTATGTTGCTCTCTCCTTCGTCTTCTTCTTCACTGGAGTCTATTTATAGCCCAGAGGGCATGGTTTAAGCCTCAGGGCTGAGTTGGCATCATCCCAGCCCTTGGTTTGATCAAGTGGCCAGGATTGAGCCAGCCAGGCCTGTGCTGGCCTGAGACTTGTCCTTGAAAGATTCCTTCAGCTAACTGGCACTCAGAGCTCTCCATTGAGGTACCTACACGTGTCCCTGACACAGGCCTGGGGAGAGAGAAGGAGTCGTTGGCTTTGTCTTCTTCTTTGGGTCAGTGTGTCATGCCTTTCGGGTGTGAGCATATCCCGAATATTCCTTGGCCTTGCTGGCGTTTGACATGTCACCAAAGTGCCACTGAGTGTGCCCAACGTGTCAATTTGGCTGCTTGAGTGCTGAGTTGTGCCAATTGAGTGCTTTTCACTCCAAATTGACACTTCAGGCAGCGTCGTAGAAGCATCTCGGAGCTCCCCCAGGTGTTGGCTTGGCCTCTCGAGCTCCCAATTGCCCTGTCACCTTCAAGGTCGAGGTACTTTCTCCTTCAATTTTCTCCTTGTTTACTTTACTATTTTCAATGCTGTTTGTGGCATTGAATTCCCCTTAAGGTGTAGATTAAGTCCCTAAAATGGTTTAAGCCAACTCGTGTTGTACACCTAGACTCCATTTTCGAAGCTCCACCGAGCTCTGGAGCTCGAGGAGGAAGAAAGGAGGGAGAGAGAGAAATTCAAAAGGTTTCTCTCGCTTGGGTTGGGTGCACGTGAACCGTGCTTTGGTTTCGGGCTTGTCAGAGGGAGGGAGCGCTTGCACCGCGCTCACCTCTCTTTCCCTTCTTTTCTTTTCGCTGGCCAAAATAACTCTGGGCGCTGGGCCCCCTTGGCAGTGAGACCGAAGGAGAGGGGCCCAGTCGTCAGGTTTAATGAGATACAGCCCCAGCGAAAAACTAAGGGTTGGGCTGTGGGCTTGGTCCTTATGCACCAAAACGTATTGTCAGTGGTATGGTGCATGTGTACTGGGTGCACGCAAAACGCCTTTAACACTTTGTGTGTATGACAGGCGGGTCCCAAGGGCAGAAGTCGTGTTTGAGCTCCCCAGATTGTACCTAGAGTGTTGCACATCCCCCAAATTGCACCCAGAACTATCTCCAGTTCTGATTTTTGGTATTTTCTTTATTCCTTTTTTCCATTTTATTTTATTCTTCATTCAAAAATCCATGAAAAATTGCTGAAAAATCACAAAAAATATATTCCATTATTTTGTTATTTTGGGTAATATTTTTGGTATTTTTGGGTGTGAAATTAGGCATTAATTTCACTTAAATCATTAATTGTACATGATTAGGCATATTAATCTTATACAATTAATATTTTGGCATGATTATCCCAAAGAATCATTTTTTAATTCCAAGGGATAATATTTGGGGCATTTTCCATGAATGAAATTCATGATTTTTGGATTTGGCATGTTTAATTATATAAAATTGTTTCTTGATTTCATATAATTAGGGTTTTGTGCATAGATTTTTTTTTGCACACATGTGTATATATTTTTTGAAGGGGGTTTGGTATAATTATTTCATGAAATTATTTTTTTGATTTCAAGAAATAATTTTGAGATTTGATAAATCATGAGATTGAACATAATTTCATGATTTAATATTTGACATGGCTATTTCATGAAATTGTTTCTTTAATTTCAAGAAATAATTTTCACATATAGTAAATTATGAAATTGGACATAATTTCATAACTTCAAAATTTTTGTATAAAAATCACATGGAACTATATCATCAATTTCATGCAATTCAATTTGTGTATTTTTTTGGCAACTTTTAAACAGCAAACAGTTATAGTTCTGCAAACGTTGATAAAAGATTATCATTTAATAACACGGATATATGAAATGCTTCATATATTGAACAGACCTAATAGATGAAATATTTTATGGATTGCGTTAGTGTCATTAATATTTTCATCGTGTCTCTGATTTCAAGATTGAAACATACTGTTTTCACATGAAGAATGTATAACGTAATTATTATTAAAAACTACTTGCAAGAAGTGGTGATAAAAATAATAATTCTTTATACGTAACTTATGTAGGAAAATGATATATGTCAATAGCATTATTGTCACTAATTAATAATGAGAAATGATATTTTGGCCCCCTTGGTAAAGTAGAATTATAAATGGATCCAATATAGCTGAAGTGCAGTTATAATTTTATAATTTGCTTAATAGAGATTAAGAAATGATTATAATACAAAGATGACACGGTCCTATTTTGTATATTAATCAGAATATTATAAGGCAAGAAATGGATACAAATAATAACAAACGTTACATTACTGTAAGGATCGCGTTTCGTAAAAGGATTACTAAACGTCTATTTTATTTGGGTAGCTGTAATGTATAGCTAGAATACCGCTTACAGTTTATGAAATTAAATATCTTATTTCATTGCCAACATAATATAAATCCTCAATATAGGTCACACCAACTGAACGAAAAACAAGAAATAAATATTATGTCACATGATGTGGCTGACTAGCAGGGAAATAAATATATATTGTAATGTGCATATTATGAGAATAATATTCGTTGCACATATCATAATATGTGAATATTATGAAATATAAATTTATTTTAAAGCCCAAGCCCAAGCCCAAAACATATTTTAGCAAATTGAGAAGAGAATAAGCCCAAACAAATATTGACCATTAAATTCGGATTACAAAATGGACAGATTTTAAGGTAACTTTGAATGAGCATTTGAAGGGGGAAACATTAATCAATCTGGGCGTATGATCTATGAATTCTGTAGCCCTTCGAATTTAGAATCCAACGGTGAAAGTTTTAAGTCGTTTGAAATTCACTACAGGAAGTTATGATAGTTTTAGTAACAAAAGTTGATGTATTGTTTCGAATTTTGTTCATGTTTTAATACGAATTTAAAGAATCTAATTATATTTTTAATGGCTGTAAATAATAGAACTAAATATATACATGAGGTATGACTTTTCTCTCTCTCAAGTGAGTTTAGAGTTTTTCCTCCAAAATATTTCGCTAAAATATATATCGATTGATTATACAATCGATTAATCGACGGGTGAAAAGCTAGACGCGGAAGAGAGTTCGCCAGCACGAATTCGACACCGTTCTTGTTTCGGATTCAAGTTGAACTTCAGAGGAATCAAGCTACCTTAAAGATCATAGGTATTAAAAATTACGGTTTTAAATTTTTTTAATCTATTTGTAAAATTGTCATGGGCTCACTTGCTAATTATTTTTGTGTATTCTAAAATTCTTACATTAATGGAAGATGTTTAGAACAGAATAATAATATAGATCGAGGTTTTTGGATAGATCTATAGAGCCAATCAAAAATAAGAAAAACAGTTCGCTGCTGGAATTTCCAGCAACATCGACTATTTTTAGCTGAAATTCAAATTACGATTTATCTCAATCGATTTATCGTATTTGAATGAAATTAATTTCTAAATTTAGATAAGGAAGTCTAGTTTTTAAATAATATAATTTTCCTATACAAAAATGTTAGGAAATTTTGAACTTAGCAAATTTTGAAAAGATTTATAAATAAAGTTTGGGATTGCATATTTATTTTATGTAAATTTTCATCCGATGGTGTAAGAAGACATAGAGATGGATGAAGAAAAGGCGCAGAGTCATACAAACTCGTAAATATTTGTGATTGTGTTATGTTTTGTGCTTTATAAATTTATGTGAATGATATGTTAGGATAGGTATGGGTGTATGAATATATGACCTACCAAACTATAGTTACATTTGAATGTCCAATGAAAAGTTAAGTATTTTTCCTTCTCATTTTATCCACTTTAAGGTAAGGATTAAAAATATGCATGAGTGCAATTTTTAATCTTTAGTAATTGCGGAATATGTTAGGATATATTATCAAGCCATTGATAAATGGATTAGATGTGAGGCATTTGGTATATTTATTTTATGGAGATAGTATGACCAATCATATTGACCAAATAAGATGAGTTTGCTTAAAGGAAAGTCAAGATCTAGGTTTGAAGTCTCGGGAAAATCGTTTAGTAAAAGAAATATATTTTAATGAACAACAAGAGTCATAAAATTTAGAAATTAAATTACAAAAGATTGCAAAAGAATTTCTAAATGTTATGATTAGCGAATCCTTTGACAAGTTCAAATAATTCAAAAATGAAGTAGAAAATCAACTAGGTAAGAGAATTAAGACTCTACGAACTAATCGTGGAGGAGAATACTTGAAAAATGAATTTGGTGCATATCTAAAAGAATGTGGTGTCATACCACAATTGACTCCACCCGGAACACCTCAATAGAATGGTGAATCCGAGAGGAGAAACAGAACATTGCTTGACATGGTTCGGTCAATGATGTGCCAGACATAATTGCCTCTTTTTTTTTGGGACATGTATTACTGACCGCAGCTTACACACTGAACATCATTCCATCTAAATCCATCGAGAAAACTCCTTATGAGTAATGGACATGGAAAATTCATAGTTTGTCTTTTCTCAAGATTTGGGGATGCGGGACTTACGTCAAACGATTGATGACAACAAGCTAGAACATCAAGCGGATAAATGCTTCTTTATAGGTTATCCAAAAGAAACGAAAGAATACTACTTTTGGCATAACTCAACTAACAAAATATTAGTTGAAAGGAGTACAATTTTCTTAGAGAAGGAGTTTGTCAAAAGAATAAAAAGTGGAGGGAGTAGTGTAATACTCGAAGAAACTCAAGAAACACTACAAGACCTTGATCATGTTATGGATAATATTGATACAGATCGAAGTAGCCCAACCATAGTTCCTATGGCTAGTGGGAGCATGAGTAAACAGGTTCCTCAACCTATTGAGGAAGAGGTTCACACATCACCACATAGTGTTCAATCCAGTATTGAACCAATTGTGCGGCCCTTTTTCGCGGCCCACACGCGAAACATCGGCGTCCTCACTCATAGGGGAAGAATGTGCAGGTACATCCATGCGCGTGTTTGTGCGCTAAAAGACTTATTATTTAGGTGATTGTGGAAATTTTTATTTTCCGACAGGCGCAAGCCCCCGCCGTTAATTACCCCTACTCTCGCCTCGGGAACCTCTGATTAATGGGCTAAGATAATCAAAATATATGGATCAGATTCATGGCTTTGCTTCTTCCTTCCAACTTATTTATTGACATGGTCATTTAATCCTCTCTTTCTTTTTTTTTTTATTTACTTTTGTGCTATACTTAAAAGACATTCTTGAAATAACCAAAAGATATAACTTTTTGATAATTAAACTAAAGATGTATGATCTATAGTTAGGGAAATGTATAATTTCTCATAAATTAGAGATCAAGAACGTATGATTGATCTCATAGAGTTCGAATATAAAACGCACTGCCAATTCAAAATTCAAGGAACCAGAGATGTTTAATCTCTATAGAGGTTCATGCCAAAGACAAGGGTGTATCGCCCTAAATAGTCTATTGATCTTCCAAATCCCGAATCGGAAGCGCTATGCCAATTTGAAAGCTGGGAAAATTGGAGAATCGAGAACGTATAATTATTTATCGATTTCCAAGACATAGAATATTAAATCTAAAACACATTGCCAATTTAACATTCTCAAAACATGATTTGATACAGTTTGATATGTTGGTATATTACCAGGATTTAAACATGATTTTGATTTGTGTTTTGGTTTTCCAGGGGCACTCTGGAAAATTTGGCTTACATTTAAGCATATTTTGCACATTTTGATATAATGATATGTTTAATCAAAGATTTGGACATATTTACATTTTTGACCAATTTGGTCAAAGATTTGGACATTTTTGCATATTTGACCAATTTGGTCAAAGATTTGGACACATTTATGTTTTTGACACATTTGACTGAATATTTGGATATATTTGCACATTTGACATGTTTAGTCAAAAGTTTGGACATATTTGCATATTTGACCAATTTGGTCAAAAGTTTGAACATGTTTGCATATTTGACATGTTTGGTCAAATATTTGGACATATTTATATTTTTTACATATTTGGTCAAATGTTTGGGTTTATTTGCATATTTGACATATTTGGTCAAAGATTTGGGCATATTTGCATATTTGACACGTTTGATCAAAGATTTGGGCTTATTTGCATATTTGACACGTTTGGTCAAATGTTTGGACATGTTTATATTTTTGACGTGTTTGGTCAAATATTTGGACATATTTACATTTTTGACATGTTTGGTCAAATGTTTGGGTTTATTTGCATATTCGACAAAGTTGATCAAAGATTTGGGCATATTTGCATATTTGACAAGTTTGGTCAAATATTTGGACATATTTGTATATTTGATATGTTTGGTCAGATATTTGAGAATATTTGAGTTTATTTGTATATTTGACGTGTTTGGTCAAAGCTTTTGACATATTCATACATTTGACCAATTTACATAATTTTGGTATATTTTTGACATATTTGGCCATTTTGAATATTTTGATAATATAATTTGATTATTTTGAATGTTTTGATTTGTTTTATCAAAATATAACATTATTTAACCATTTTTTAATATTTTGATTTATTTTGTCAAACTATAATATAATCTAATCATTTTTTTTCAATATTTTGATTTGTTTTACCAAAATATAACATAATTTGATCATAACATAATTTAATTACTTTCATATTTTTGATTTGTTTTATCAAAATATAACATGATTCAATTATTTTGAATATTTTTAATTTATTTTATCAAAATATAACATGATTTAATTGTTTTGAATATTTTGATTTGTTTTATCAAAATATAACATGATTTAATTATTTTGAATATTTTGATTTGTTTTATCAAAATATAACATGCTTTAATTATTTTGAATATTTTGATTTGTTTTATCAAAATATAACATGATTTAATTATTTTGAATATTTTGATTTGTTTTATCAAAATATAAAACGATTTAATTATTTCTAATATTTTGATTTGTTTTATCAAAATATAACATGATTTAATTATTTCTAATATTTGGATTTGTTTTATCAAAATATAACATGATTTAATTTTCTAATATTTTGATTTGTTTTATCAAAATATAACATGATTTCATTATTTTGAATATTTTGATTTGTTTTATCAAAATATAACATCATATGCATGCCACATGTTTTGAAATTTTTTTAATAAAATAAAATAAAAAAATAAAATCTAAATTAGCATTTTATTGTCCCAAAAATATATTTAAATGAAACCATGATTTTTAATATATTTTTCATGATTTTTGGGATTGAGAAAATATTTTAATTTGATGTATAAAGTTTATTTTCAAAACAGATTAATATGGGCCGTTGGATTTGGGCTCATGCATCAAGATCTGAGCTTTAGTTCAATTTTTGAAGCAGCTTTTAAACTGGACAGTTGGATCAAAGGCGCGCATCAAGCCCAGGCTGGGCTGTTTGAATTACCTTAAGATTCGTACTTTGAGATACATCAATAATCCCGCTTTCCTTCTCTGTCCTTGATCAAGGTCCTGCCGACGTCGGATCTTCAATCGGCAGGCATGGTTGGCATCGCCGGAGCATGAGAAGTCCATCGGTGGTAGTCTCGTCGTCAGTGGCGGCCTAGATCGCCGGAGGTGGGGGTAGCCACTTGGTTTCGGTTGGGATATTGGCTGAGATGAAATTTTGATGAATTTAAGCTAATTTTTAGCAAATTAATTCGATTCTTTTGGCATATAGCATCGTTAAGGCATGTTTAACAAGTTTTTGAAGTTTAATATGGGTTTAAATCATCAATTTTGCAGTTTTGACCGTTCGGTACTGAACTTGTTCCGATGAGTTCTGTGTGTTTCATGGCTTTTTCTTGCAATTTCTTTGCAATTAACTCTTTAAACAGTATGTATTTCATCTTTTCCAATTTCTTTCCCAAAAATTTTGAGCATGTTTGGATGATCAATTTCATCAATTTGGGTGTGTATTGTCCTCTATGCACAATGGGTCATTTTGGGTATTGTTTTCAATTTGGATTTCTCTTGTTTTTGCCACATTCTTCTTAAATTACATATTGGAACATACTTAGTGAGGTCAATATCAAGTTCCATAATGGTTTTACTTCAACTTTGCATATGTATTTCATCTTTACAAGAATTAATTTCATTTTCCCTTTTTCTGGTATTTATTCCAAAATTGACCCAATTCTGATTTTGACAGACCCAATTTCAAAAATTCATAAAAAATCACAGAAAATTTCAAAAATGGTAAAAATTTGTGATCAAGTGCAGAAAGATTTATTCTAAGTGTTCATGAAATTTTAAGTTAATTAGATTAACAGATAGTATGTTTTTGAATTTTTATTGAACTGGATAGAAATGCCCCTATCAGGTTTGCTGGAAACCAAATTTGGCTTAACCTATGTATTAAACCCTGATTTAATTATTCTAAATCCTTTAAAACATCACATGTGGTGTTATAAAGCTGAATTCATCAAGAAATTTTGGATTTTTGACCCAAAAAGAGAAAGGAATCCTCGATTTGACCAAAAGTTGACATTTTGGGACTTTTTGACAGATGAGATTGGAAAATTCATAACAATTCACAGAAAATTTCAAAAATTATAAAATCTAAGTTATAAGTTGATATTAACCCATTCTACATGACTGTGAAACTTCATGAAAAATTGACTACCAAACTGAGAAATATGGATTAATCCCTCAACTGGACAGAAGCTGACACATACTGGACTCAAACTAGTATTTGTGTTTATTGTTTTTTCATTGCTCAATTATGATTTTGAGCTTTCAAGCATATCAAGAAACCATCGACGCCATTGTAGCGGAAGAAATTGAGAGAATCACAATTGATGATCCGCTACGGCACGTAAGTGCAAACCCAACGGAAGACGAAGTTGAAATGAATTTTGAAGAAGTTTTGAGTCGATTGGATGATCAAGAAATGCTGAATCCTGAGTTGATGGGAGAAGATGATCAAGATTTGGAAGAGTTTGACGAAAATTTCGATGAAACCAGAAGTTCTGGCCACTTTCTGCAAGAAATTGCAAGTCACAATAAAAATTGCGAGTCGCAAGAAGTTAGCAGTTTGGGTGCAGAACATTCTCAGAATTCTAATGCTTTTTGTGGGTTACAATTTTCATTTTCTGGGTCACAAAAAGAAGTTTTTCAAGCCGAAACTCAGCTCTCCGAGTCCAAACCCGAAGCACCAAAGATTGAATTAAAACCACTTCCCTCTGCTCTCCGCTACGAGTACCTTAGACCAAATGAAACCTATCCGGTGATTGTTAATGCAAACCTAAATCGAGACCAAACCGAAAAACTTCTTAATGAGTTGAGATTGCACCGAAAGACTATTGGGTACACGATTGAAGATCTCAAAGGGATCGCGCCTTCCATTTGCATGCATCGAATTTTCATGGAGGATGGTCACAAGCCTTCAATCGAATCACAAAGGAGGCTCAACCCAAATCTTAGGGAAGTAGTGTGGAAGGAAATTCACAAACTCCTAGACGCCGGCATCATCTATCTAATCTCCGATAGCAATTGGGTAAGCCCGGTACATGTGGTACCGAAGAAGGGAGGAACAACGGTTGTCAAAGGCACGGATGGCGAACTAATCTCAACAAGACTCGTGACAAGATGGCGAATGTGCATTCATTACCGCAAGCTCAACTCCGCAACGAGAAAGGATCATTTTCCTCTCCTTTTATTGATCAATTACTAGAAACACTTGTTAAACACACTTTCTTTTGTTATCTAGATGGTTATAGCGGTTTTCTCCAAATACCAATTCACCCCGAGGACCAAGAAAAGACCACATTTACGTGTCCATATGGAACATTTGCATACCGTAGGATGCCATTTGGTCTTTGTAATGCACCGGCCACTTTTCAAAGGGCTATGATGGGTATTTTTTCAGACCTTATTGAAAATGCCATGGAAATTTTTATGGATGATTTTTCGGTTTATGGTACCTCATTTGATGAATGCTTAACTAATCTCTCTAAAATTTTGCAAAGATGTGAGGAGGTGAATTTGGTGCTCAATTGGGAAAAGTGTCATTTCATGGTGCAAGAAGGAGTGGTACTTGGCCATGTCGTATCGAAGAAAGGATTGGAAGTTGACCAAGTCAAGGTCGAGGTGATCGAAAAATTACCGCCACCAACGAATGTGAAGGAAGTGCGAAGTTTCTTGGGACATGCGAGATTCTATCGGCGTTTCATCAGAGATTTTTCGAAAATTGCTAAGCCTTTAACTGATTTGACTATGAAAGATTCAATTTTTGACTTTGATGCAAAGTGTCTTGATGCTTTTTGTAGGATAAAAAAGGCACTTGTCTCAGCGCCGATACTTCGACCGCCGGATTGGAGCATTCCGTTCGAGATCATTTGTGATGCAAGTGATTACGCGGTAGGAGCCGTGTTGGGACAGCGGGTAGACAAGAGGTCACATGCAATTTACTATGCGAGCAAAGTTTTAGATGAAGCGCAAATGAATTACACAACTACCGAAAAGGAGCTACTCGCCGTGGTGTTCACCATCAATAAGTTTCGGTCTTACTTGGTGGGATCGAAAGTGATAGTCTACACCGACCATGCCGCTATCCGCTATTTGTTGAATAAGAAAGATACAAAGCCGAGACTCATTCGTTGGATACTCTTGCTTCAAGAGTTTGATTTGGAGATCAAGGACAAAAAGGGCACAGAAAATTCAGTGGCGGATCATTTGTCTCGAATCAAGCATGAACCGAAAGAAGGAGAGTTGCCCATTGATGACTCATTCGCAGACGAGCAACTTTGCCGCGTGAGCACTCTCCAAGCCCCATGGTACGCCGATTATGCCAACTTCCTTGCTTGCGGCATAATACGGCCGGAGCTCACCTATCAATAGAAGAAAAAAATTTTCGCTAATGTGAAGCACTACTTTTGGGATGACCCGTTTCTTTTCAAGTTGGGAGTTGATGGGATTCATAGATGATGTGTTCCGGAGGATGAAACCCATTCCATAATGTTCCATTGTCATTCCTCGCCTTATGGCGGGCATTTTTCATCTAACAAAACCGCCGCTAAAATTCTCCAAGCAGGATTCTTTTGGCCAACTCTCTTCAAAGATATGAGAAATTTCATTCAAGCGTGCGACAAGTGTCAATGCATGGGAAATATTTCGAGGCGACACGAGATGCCACTCAACAATATTCTGGAGGTAGAGTTGTTTGATGTTTGGGGGATAGATTTCATGGGTCCGTTTCCGAGTTCAAGCAACAACAAGTACATTTTGGTTGCAGTGGACTACGTATCGAAGTGGGTTGAGGTAATTCCGAGTCCGACGGCCGACTCACAAGTGGTCATTCGCCTTTTCAAAAAGGTGATATTTCCGAGATTTGGGGTGCCCCGAGTAGTGATAAGCGACGGTGGTTCTCATTTTATTAACCGCCGATTTGACAATCTTCTAGCCAAATACGGAGTCAAACATAAGGTTGCAACGCCTTACCATCCTCAAACGAGTGGACAAGTAGAGATCTCCAACCGTGAAATAAAGAATATTTTGCAAAAGATGGTGAGTCACACGAGAAAAGATTGGTCCGCCAAACTAGACGAAGCACTTTGGGCATACCGCACGGCATATAAAACTCCGATAGGTATGACCCCCTTCAAGTTTGTGTATGGGAAATCGTGTCATCTCCCGATTGAATTGGAGCATAAGGCATATTGAACTATCAAGACTATAAATTTCGACTTGAAAGCCGCGGGGGAGAAAAGACTTTTGGATTTGCATAAACTAGAGGAACTCTATCTAGAGGCTTATGAGAATGCCAAGATTTACAAGGAGAAGACTAAAAAGTGGCACGATAAACATATTCTTCGAAGGACCTTTCAAGTTGGAGATTGGGTGCTTTTATTCAATTCTAGGCTCAAACTCTTTTTGGGAAAATTGAAGTCAAGATGGACCGGGCCATATCAAGTACTAAACGTGTTCAACAATGGAGCAATCGAGATTTGGAGTGAGCGCTCGGGAGCTTTCAAGATGAATGGGCAGAGATTGAAGCAGTACATACAAGGAGAACTGATGGGAGAAAGGATCAACATCTCCCTCGCTGACGCACCATCCGGATGAGAAAACAAGGGTCGAGCTCGCGACCTTAAATTGAGAACTACTTGGGATTAACCACTTCCTCGCGCCGCCTCCACTCCACATCACACCGCCACCATTGTGAGTATTTCATGTCTCATTTACTTTCTTTTGTAGCTTGGTTAAAGAATTGAGGACAATGCTTGATTTAAGCTTGGGGGGGAGAATTTGAGATTGTATCCGCATTCGCATTTTTATGTAGGATTTGTGATTTTTGCATGTTTTTAGTTTAGATTTCTTAGTGGATGTTTTAGCAATATATTGTGAATTAACTTGTTAAAGGAAAAGTTGACAAATGAACAAACCTTGTCGGAAAAAGAATTGAATTACCATGACGGGTTTTTGTGGGAAATTGATTAGGGAATATTTCAAAGTTTTATAATCTAACCCATGATAAATGAAATCGGTACCCACGCCGGTAGAATGGTTAAATATTTTGTGAGATTCTTTAGAATGAGATATTTTTAAGTTCAAATATAATATTGCACAAAGAACCGAGACGGAGAAACACCCCCACCAAAAATAAAATTAAAGTGACCTAATCTAGAGAAAGTTTTGTAGTAGCCGGTGGATCCGAAAAATCGTGAAAAATCAGATGGTCCCCACTTGGTTGTGCGTTTTCGCACGAAGCTACATGCTTGACACAAAAAAAATATAAAAAAAATAAAAATAAAGTGATCTTAAGCCTCAAATAAGTGCTAGGGCTACGCCCACGGGTTATCCGCATACGGCACAAGGCAGCCTCAAAAGTGCAATTAAATAATTCAAAGTCATTCTAATGAAAAGCGCGAGGTTCAAGATTAGCACTAAATTTTTCTTTTTCGAAAAAAAAGGGGGTCAAATCCAATAATCGAAACTAAGTGCAAGAAAAAGGTGTAGACTTGAAAGCATAACATTCTTTTGAAAATCACATGATATAGAGAAGTGAAAGTAGGGCTGTGGGGTATATTCCTTAAGTAAAATATCGTGGAGTGAAATTTTAAATAATTGAAAATTCCTAAGAAATCTCCCAAAGACCCGGGCAAGTATTTGATAAATTTGAAATCATTTCCTTTCGAGTTAATTACAATTACCTAAACCATTCCCGACCTTTTGCATGTTGATTTAGGATTTTTATGAACTTGGTTAGTTTGGAGACCGGTCCTAGGCTCTCGAGCTAGGCTTGCTTAGGGACAAGCAAGGTTTAAGCTTGGGGGAATTTGATAAGTCTTAATTGCATACACTTTTTTATAGGATTTGATCTATAAAACGATACCATTTTACATAATTTTTAGATCATTTAGTCAAATTTTGCACCAAGTTCGAGATACTGCTATGTTCTGGTTTGATTTCAGGAGTTTGGAGCATTCGAGAGCAAGAGAGAAATGTTGAAGGCAAGGCAGAGCACAAATACAGCATTGGAAACTTGCTGGTGGAGTTTTGCACAATTATTGCGGGTCGCAGTAAATATTGCGGGTCGAAATTTCTCATGGCTAAGAAAAAATTTTTCCTGCAAATTCGCTGGCGCCTTTTCGCCCCGATTTTTGGGTCGCAAAATCGACCCTGTTTCAAATCTGAAAAGCCCAGAACAGGCCTGTTCGTTTGGGAAAGATATAAAAGGGCCTGGGCTCGACTCCCAAGAAACCCTAGCCGCCCCTAGACCTCTCCTCACCTCTCTCCACGACTCTCCACACCTAGGAACTGATTTGGGACCAAGATTCGAAGGATTTTTGGGTTGCTTGAAGAGATCTAGCGCGTGACTTGGAGAAGAAGAAGAAGAAGACTACTCTTGTTTTGTTTTATCTCTCTATTATCTCTCCTTTAAATTCTTATCTGTCGTTCTAGATATTCTTTTGAGATGATGTGTGCCCCTATGAGAGGCTAATTCCCTCTCTAGGGGCGATGGCATGTAAAACTCGAAACTAGTGCTTTAATTTTACTTGGTTTGTTGTTTTTAACTGATTATTGTGATTTGTTCTTTTGCGAATTGTTAAATGCATGAATTGCTTGTTTAACCAACTTTAGCAATACGTGTATTTAGGATTTTGAGTAAATGACTAATCAATCACTTGCTTGAACCCGGATCAAGAGAACAAAACTAGGCTAGAGGTGAGGTACCTAACGGTGAATCCAAAGGTCTAGACGGATATTTTTGGTTATGTTGAATTGCTTGTGAGAGGTACCTAACGGTGAATTACAACTAATTAGTAGAACCAAAATATATATATTAATCCGCACATGTTTAGAAAATATAAATACACAAATCAAGTAAATTAAAGTCTAGTGGAAAGTAAGCCAAATCCCCTAGAATTCTTGTTATTGAATTAAATCTCAGGATTTTATTATTTGTTTTTTGTCTTCATCCGATTTAGTTTAGAAAACCAACAAAAATTAATTCGTCTAGCTTAGTGAACTAGTAAGAATCGGTACTTTATGAGTTTGTTCCTGTGGATTCGACACCCCAATTACTACTTGACAAGGTTGTACGCTTGCAACCGAACTAGGTAAATTTAGGGTATTATTAGCTATAGGTGAAATATCCCAACACTGGCGCTCAGAGCTCTCCATTGAGGTGCCTACACGTGTCCCTGACGCAGGCCTGGGGAGAGAGAGGGAGCCGTTGGCTTTGTCTTTTTCTTTAGGCCAGTGTGTCATGCCTTTCGGGTGTGAGCATATCCCGAATATTCTTTAGTCTTGATGGCGCTTGACATGTCATCAAGGTGCCACTGAGTGTGCCCAACGTGTCAATTTGGCTGCTTGAGTGCTGAGTTGTGCCAATTGACCACACCCAGATCAGACCCAGGTGCCAAGTGGTGCACCTATCAGTTGGGCGCTTTTCACCCCAAATTGGCACTTCAGGCGGCGTCGTGAAGGTGTCTCGGAGCTTCCCCGGGTGTTGGCTTGGCCTCTCGAGCTCCCAATTGCCCAGTCACCTTCAAGGTCGAGGTACTTTCTCATTCGATTTTCTCCTTTTTTACTTTACTATTTTCAATGTTGTTTGTGGCATTGAACTCCCCTTATGGTGTAGATTAAGTCCCTAAAATGGTTTAAGCCAACTCGCACTGTACACCCAAACTCCATTTTCGAAGCTTCAGTGAGCTCTGGAGCTCGAGGAGGAAGAAAGGAGGGAGAGAGGGAGAAATTCAAAGGTTTTCCCTTACTTGGGTTGGGTGCACATGAACCGTGCTTTTATTTCAAACCTGTCAGAGAGAGAGAGCGTTTGCACCGCGCTCATCTCTCTTTTCCTTCTTTTCTTTCGCTGGCTGAAGCGTCGCCTGGGCGCTGGGACCCATTGGCAGCGAGCCAAAGGAGAGGGGCCCAGTCGTCAGGTTTAATGAGACACAGCCCCAACGAAAAACTGGGGGCTGGGCTGTGGGCTCGGTCTTTGTACACCAAAACGTATTGCCAGTGGTATGGTGCATGTGTATTGGGTCCATCCAAATCACCCTTAACACTTTGTGTGTATGACAGGCGGGTCCCAAGGGCAGAGGTCGTGTTTGGGCTCCCCAAATTGTACCCAGAGTGTTGCGCATCCCCCAAATTGCACCCAGAACTATCTCCAGTTCTGATTTTGGTATTTTCTTTATTCTTTTCTCCATTTTATTTTATTTCTCATGCAAAAATCCATGAAAAATTACTGAAAAATCACAGAAAATATATTCCCACACGAGGCCATGAAATGGGCCAAGTGTTGATCTGGGTTTGTGTCTTTTACACCCTCTCCCGAGAAGGACTTAAACTTCGGGACTATATACCCCTTTGGGTAAGGTATAGCATCGTAATCGGCTGGATACGGCCTCCCCGTTCGTTTCAAGGGTGAGACGGTAAATCCTGCGCCCGCCATTTGAAGTTGTTGACTAATTATCTCTTGGATCTCCTTTTTAGTCAATCCTTGATTCTCGTTAGTATATGTGCGAGTGTTGGAGCCTCGAGCAATATTGACTCGAGAGCTCTCTCCTCCACATGGGAGGTCTTCTTTGTGACTGTCGGGGTCTCTGAAGCTTGGATGTTGTGATGGTTGAGGTCCCGCATGTTTGGAGGGTCCTTCATCTTCCATCCTCTCATTTGTGATCCCCTTTTTAGTCAGGAAGTCACTTAAGGACTTGATCAGGCTTAAAGCCTCTTGATTTTGCTTTCTGAGCTCTCCCATTTCTTGCTCATTTTTCTGTCTATACTCCTCCATTTCTCGTTCTCGTATAGACAACTGTCGTTTTAGTTGGGCGACGAAGTCATTCGCGGAGCCACCGGTGTCTTCCATTTCTGCCTCATTGTGGGCTGATTCGTCGTCAGTTGGAGGGCCCCCTTTTTGCCCTCTTTTGGTCCTGGCTCTGGTCCTGGCTGCATGAGCATTCTTGACATCTCGACCAGGTGGTGGGTCATGGGATGGGCCCACTTCTTCATCGTCAGCCATATATGTGGCGTGACGTTCTTCTTGATCGTCAGAGGAGCTTTCGTCATACGCCCCCACAGTATAGACTGTGAAGTGTTTTTCTTCGTCATCAGCATAGGGTGCCAGACGAGAGACCCGCCTCTTCTTTCGGGCTTGATCAGGAACAGTGATAACCAGTCCTTTGCTTGACTTTAATGGCTCAGGGTTTAGTTTTGGCCCTAGCCTGTCAAATACAGTTGTGCTTGAGGCTTGGGGTTTTATCTTTGGCCCCAGCCTTTTAAACGCGCTTTCACTCTCGATATCTTTCGAGAGAGCGGCGGTTTTGAATGCAGCCCATGTTTTGGGCTTAGCCACCTTTATATAGGTGGATGGTGTCTGACTTGTTTGGGTCAAACGAGATTTTGGGATCCATGTTTGTTTGGTCCCTGGTGCCCGTTCATATGGGCGGTTCCCCGATTCCCGGGGGAAATGAACCTGTCTCTGAGAGGCAGAAACTTGAGGTTTTGTTTAGGCGCTGTTGTTTACGTGTCTTGAGAGCTTGGTGAGTCTCGTATAGAGACTTACCTAGGTTGGCTTGTTTGAGGCCTGAGGGTCTTCCCGAGTCGGTCGAGAAGTTTTGGTTTTGGCGAGATTTTGGTTGTGGAACCTCCCAAACGCTCCGGATATGAGCGGTCGAAGAGTTCCTTTTCACAATCCTTAGGGATATGAAGGGGTTGGAGATAGGAAGATTAGGCTCAGCCACCAACTCGTCTTGGTAGGCTTGGAGAGCCCGTTTCTTGGTGACCTTTGGGGCCACCGGTGTGGAGAGGGTCGGGGAGACTTTCTTCTCAGAACGGTGTATCCTGGGGCGCTGAGGTTTGGGAGGAAGCGCCATGATTTTATTATCGACCCCCTTCTGGGTAATCCTGAAGGAGACCTCTTCATCATCTTTGACCAGAGTTGGTGTCGGTGATGGTGGAGTAGGAAGAACGATCATTTGGGGAAAGTCCCCAAACGAGAACACCATGTGGCCCGCCTCGTTGAGGGAGACGGGGACAGCGATCGCAAACGGAGAATTCGCTCCAGACATCATTTCCTGAAAAATATAAACTCCACAAATCAATTAGCCATATTTCATGCAAAATTTATTATATATTTTTATATTTGATCCATATATTTAATTATTTTAGCCCAAGAGATGAGAGGAGAAAGATATGTCCCACCGGGCGTGCCAGAACCTGTGCGGCCCTTTTTCGCGGCCCACGCGCGAGGCATCGGCGTCCTCGCTCACGGGGGAAGAAGGTGCAGGTACATCCCTGCGCCTGTTTGTGCGCTCAAGGACTTATTATTTTAGGTGATTGTGGGAACTTTTATTTTTCGACGGGCGCAAGCCCCCGCCGTTAATTACCCCGGCTCTCGCCTCGGGAACCTCTGATTAATGGGCTAAACTAATCAAAATATATGGATCAGATTCGTGGCTTTATTTCTTCCTTCCAATTTATTATAATATATGCTTGAAATAACCCAAAGATATAACTTTGGATAATAAGACTAAAGACGTATGATCTAAAGTCAGAGAAACGTATAATTTCTCATAAATCGGAGATCGAGGACGTATAATCCTATTGATCTCACGGAGTTCGAATATGAAGCGCACTGCCAACTCGATGCTCAAGGAACCAGAGATGTTTGATCTCTAGAAAGGTTCATGTCAAAGACAAGGACGTATAGTCCTAAACAGTCTATTGACCTTCCAAATTCCGAATCTGAAGCGCTATGCCAATTCGAAACCTGGGAAAATTGGAGAATCGGGAACATATAATTCTTTATCGATTTCCAAAATGAGGTACATTAAACCTGAAGCGCACTGCCAGTTTAATGTTCTCGAAACATGATTTGATATGATTTGATATGTTGGTATGTTTTTACCAAGTTTTGGACTTATCTGCATATTTGGCATATTTGACCAGAGATTTGGACATATTTGCATATTTGAAATATTTTATCAACAGTTTGGACATATTTGTATATTTGGCATGTTTGGCCAGAAATTTGGGTGTATTTGCATATTTGACATGTTTGGTCAAATGTTTGGGTTTATTTGCATATTTAACATGTTTGGTCAAAAGTTTGGTCATATTTGCATATTTGACATGTTTGGTCAAATGTTTGGGTTTATTTGCATGTTTGACATATTTGGTCAAATATTTGGACACATTTGTATTTTTTGACATATTTGGTCAAATATTTGGGTATATTTGCATATTTGACATATTTGGTCAAAGATTGAGACATATTTGCCTATTTGACATGTTTGGTCAAAGATTTTGGCATGTTTGTATTTTTGACATATTTGGTCAAATATTTAGGTATATTTGCATATTTGACATGTTTGGTCAAATATCGGGACATATTTGTATTTTTGACATATTTGGTCAAATATTTGGGTATATTTGCATATTTGACATATTTGGTCAAAGATTTCGGATTTATTTGTATATTTGACGTGTTTGGTCAAATATTTGGACATATTGACATATTTAAATATTTTGATTTGTTTTATCAAAATATAACAAAGTTTGATTATTTTGAACATTTTGATTTGTTTTATCAAAATGTAACATGATTTGATCACTTTTGAATATTTTGATTTGTTTTATCAAGATATAACATAATTTGATTATTTTGAATATTTTGATTTGTTTTATCAAAATATAACATGTCAAAAATACAAACATGTGCCCATCCCTATTGAACCAAATCAACATGTGCCAATTGGTTATCATGTGTTTATCAAATTTCATAGAAAATACGCATAAGTAAGCACCTGAGACTCATGCTTGGTCACCAATTGAGCTCGGTAAGGGAAGAGGCACATGTGCACCATCTCCAACCCGAAAGCTTGACTATCTCACCCATCAAGGTGAGACTAGCCCCTAGAACTCAATTGAGACCAAGCCAAGCTCAAGGCTTGGCCCCTTTGTGTCTCAATCAATTACAACAACTATTCTAACAGAGCTTTATTTGGAGAGAAGAGGGTTTAAGGCTTGATTTCGGTTTTGGCAAGGCTTTGGCCAAGCTTGAGCTTATGGGGGGGTATTGGCTCCTGATTTCTCTTCTCTGGGGGTCTATTTATAACCCAAGAGCTAGGGCAACACTCCAGAGAAGCTCTAATTTGATCTAGAGCGTTGAATTAATCGTATGGCCGAAATTGAGTCAGCCGGGCTCAAGAGGTGTAACAGCTCATTTCTGAAAGATTCCTTCTGTTTCTTTCGCGGAGATGCTTCACCTATCATAGCCTAACACGTGTATTGGTGTGCTGGCTCTCGAAAATGAGTATCCAAGGCCCCCCAGCTTGTCTTTATTCAATCTGATGTGTTAACGTGCACCAGCGTAATTGACATGTTCTAATGATTCTCACTGAACGTGACATATCATTTTAGCTTTTCCACGTTAGCAAATAACGTTCTTAAAGGTTTCCATGTGTCAATTTATGCAATTGGACTGAAACCGACATACACCGGAACACGAGTTGGCGACACCGTTAAACCAGCGTTTCTGACATCAAATTGACATGTATGGAAGAGTCTTGACACTCTAGGGAAGTTCCCCAATCAATCAATTTGATGTTTTGAGCAGTCATTTGTTCAATTTGATTCATACCCGAGGCATGAATTCCTTTAAAATTCTATTAAAGAATTCAAGTAAATCCCTGATTTACCGCTTTTTCATGTTCTCCTTACTGCCCTTGTGCTCCGACTATAAGGAATTGAGCAATGGTGATCCAAATTGACATCCCCAAATTCTCACTTCTGATTCGAATTTGCGCGCCTGGGAAGACAGAGAGGGAAGAAGAGAAGGAAGAAGACCACCCTGACGTGTGGGCCCTCTGCATCAGAGAGAGAACTGTAGGGAGGGAGAGCTACTGGGGAGAATCACATAGAGGACCCTGGGTCCCATCTACCGGCGAAACAGAGGAGTAGGTCCCTTCTGTCGGATTAAATGAGAAACAAATGCCTCCCTTCTTTGATCTGAACCCGGTGCATGAAGGCTAATGCCTTATCAATCTAAGTGAAAGAGAGGAAATGAAAGAACCAAGTGCACCTAGTATTTCCTCTCTCTTTTTCGCTGGAGAAGGATTAAAATCCTGTTTGGGATATCCAAGTTGAACCAGGGAACATATCAAGCCCCCAAATTGTACACATGATACTCTCCGGTTGTTTCTTTTTTTTTCTTTTTTCTTTTTTTTTTCTTTTTTTCTTCTTAACATTTTATTCAATTTTCCATGACATTCTTTGTAACAATCTCATGAAATGAAATTAGAAAATCATAGTGTTTGATTCTATGATTTTTGTAAACACATACTCAGAAATTTTGATGAAATTATAGCATTAATTTCATAACAATATAAAAGTATGTTTATTTAAATAATCATGCGACATTAGGCATTAATATCGCATAATCAAGGTTTCGCATATTTATTTGAGTAGTTTGAAAATTTTTCGCATGATCAAAGTTTTGGCAAGAGGCAATTATGAAATTAGAGCATTAATTTCACAATTTATAAATTTTCGAGATGTTATAAAAAAAATGTTTGATTTTTTTTTTTAGGGGTAAACACATAGTCGAAAACTAATCAATTTAGCTCCAAAAATAAATACATACAATAAATTAACATGCCCAGCAGTTTATGTTTGAATTTTGATAATATTTGGATCAGAAATGAGGTCAAATTTCATAAAAATGTCTATAGACGTTTTCAAATGCTTTTTTTATGCATTTCTATGCAATTGGAGCTGAAATATAGGTCAACATTAATCAATTTAGGAACAAATATACATATAAATAATAAATAAACATGTCTGACAAGATATGTGTGAATTTTGATGACATTTGAATCAGAAATGAGGTGAAATTTGATAAAAACATGAATAAATATGTGCAAATGCGTTTCATATGTATTTTAATGTAATCTGAGTCGAAATACAGGTCAAAACTAATCAATTTTGCACCAAAACAAATATGTATAATAAATAAACATGATTTTTCATGCAATCTGACTGAAAAATAAGGCCAAATTCTTTAAAACCACGTATAGACACGTTCAAATGCGTTTTAAATGATTTTTTAATGTAATTTGAGCTGAAACATAGGTGAACACTAATCAATTTAGCACCACAAACACATATGTACAATCCATAAATATGTCCAGCAGTTTGTTTGTGATTTTTTATGATACCTGAATGTAAAATGAGGCCAAATTCTTTAAAACCATGAATGGACACGTTCAAATGCATTTTAAATGATTTTTCAACGCAATTTGATCTGAAACATTACCGAAAACTAATCAATTTAGTTCCAAAAATAAATATATGCAACAAATAAATATGTCCAGCAGTTTATGTTTGAATTTTGATGATATTTGAATCAGAAATGAGGTCAAATTTCATAAAAACGTGTATAAACGTGTTCAAGTGCGTTTTATATGCATTTTTATGCAATTGGAACTGAAATATGGGTCAAAACTAACCAATTTAGGATCAAAGACAAATATAAACAATAAACTTGTCCGACAGCATACGTGTGAATTCTGATTACATTTGAATCAGAAATGAGATCAAATTTGATAAAAACAGGATTAAATATGTTCAAATGCGTTTTGTTTGTATTTTAATCTAATTTGAGTCGAAATATAGGTCAAAACTAACCAATTTAGCACCAAAAATACATATGTATAGTAAATAAATTTGTCCGGCAGTTTATTTGTGATTTTCGACGATATTTAAATGAGGATTGAGATCAAATTCGTCTAAACTAAGTATAGAGATGTTCAAATGCGTTTCATATGCATTTTTATGCAATTGGAGCTGAAACATGGGTGAAAGCTAATCAATTTAACACCAAAAACACATATGTATAAAAAATAAATTTCTCCCGCAGTTTATTTGTGATTTTTGTTGATATTTGAATCAGAAATGAGGTCAACTTTGATAAAAACGTGTATAAATGTTCAAATCCGCTTACAAGGCGGTTTGAAACATTTTTACCTGAAATATAGGTCAAAACTAATCCATTTAGCACCAAAAACACATATGTATAATAAAAAAATATGTCCGGCAGTTTTTTTGTGATTTTTGATGTTATGTAAATGAAAAATGAGGCCAAATTCGTGCAAACTATGTATAGAGATGTTCAAATGCGTTTCATATGCATTTCTTTGCAATTGCAGCTGAAACATAGGTGAAAACAAATCAATTTAGAATCAAAAACACATATGTATAAAAAATAAATTTGTCTATCAATTTATTTGCGATTTTTTATTATATTTGAATGAAAAATGTGGCCAAATTCATTATAACCATGCATACACACGTTCAAATGCATTTTGTATGCATTTTAATTCCATTTGGGTCGAAATATAGTTCAAAACCAATTAATTTAGCACCAAAAACACATATGTATAATAAATAAATATGCCCAGCAATTTATTTGTATTTTTTTATGATATTTGACTGAAAAATGAGGTCAAATTCTTTAAAACCATGTATAGACACGTTCAAATGCGTTTTAAATGCTTTTTAATGCAATTTGAGCTTAAACATAGGTGAAAAAACAAATCAATTCAGCACCAAAAACAAATATATACAATAAATAAACATGTCCAGTAGTTTATGTTTGAATTTTGATGATATTTGAATCTGAAATGAGGTCCATTTTGATAAAAAGGTGGATAGACGTTCAAATTCGTTTATAAGGCATTTCGAAACATTTTTATGTGACATATAGGTGAAAACTAATCAATTTAGCACCAAAAACTGATATATCCAATAAATAAATATGTCCAGCAGTTATTTCTGATTTTTGATGAGATTTGAATAAAAAAACGAGGCCAAATTCTTTAAAACCATGTCTAATCACGTTCAATGCATTTTAAATGATTTTTTAATGCAATTTGAGCTGAAACGTAGGTGAAAAATCATCAATTTAGCACCAAAAATAAATATATACAATAAATAAATATGTCCAATAGTTTATGTTTGAATTTTGATGATATTTGAATGAAAAATGAGGCCACATTCTTTGAAACCATGGATAGACACGTTCAAATGCGTTTTAAAATGCTTTCTAATGCAATTTTAGTAGAAACATAGGTGAAAACTAATCAATGTAGCACCAAAAACAAATATATACAATAAATAAATATGTCCAGCTGTTTATGTTTGAATTTTGATGATATTTGAAGCTGAAATTAGGGTCAATTTTGATAAAAACGTGTATATACGTTGAAATTCGTTTACAAGGCGTTTTGAAACATTTTTATGTGACATATAGTCGAAAACTAATCAATTTACACCAAAAACAAGTATGTATAATGTCCAGCAATATATTTGTGATTTTTGATGATACTTGAATGAAAAATATGGCCAAATTCTTTAAAATGATTTTTTAATACAATTTGAGCTGAAATGTAGCTGAAAAATCATCAATTTAGCACCAAAAATGAGTATGTATAATAATTAAATATGTCCAACAGTTTTGTTTTGAATTTCGATGAAATTTGAATCAGAAATAAAGTCAAATTTCATAAAAACGTGTATAAACATGTTCAAGTGTGTTTTATATGCATTTTTATGCAATTGGAGTTGAAATATAAATCAAAACCAATCAATTTAGGATCGAAGACAAATATAAACAATAAACAAACTTGTCCGACAGTATATGTGTGAATTTTGATGACATTTGAATCACAAATGAGGTGAAATTTGATAAAAACATGAATAAATACGTTCAAATGTGTTTTGTATGAATTTTAATGCAATTTGAGTCGAAGTATAGGTCAAAACGAATTAATTTAGCACCAAAAACACATATGTACAATAAATAAATTTGTTCAGCAGTTTATTTGAGATTTTTGATGATATTTGAATAAAAAATGTGGCCAAATTCTTTAAAATCATGTATAGACACGTTCAAATGTGTTTTTAAATGATTATTTTTTAATGCAATTTGAGCTGAAATATAGGTGAAAACCAATCAATTTAGCACCAAAAATAAATATATACAATAAATAAACATGTCTAACAGTTTATATTTGATTTTGATAATATTTGAATGAGTAATGAGGTCAAATTTCATAAAAACGTGTATAAACATGTTCAAGTGCGTTTTATATGTATTTTTATGCAATTGGAGCCGAAACATAGGTTAAAAATAATCAATTTGGCACCAAAAACAAATATATACAATAAATAAATATGTCCGGCAGTTTATGTTTGAATTTTGATGATATTTTAATCTGAAATGAGGTCCATTTTGATAAAAAAAAAAGGTGGATAGACGTTCAAATTCGTTTACAAGGCATTTGAAACATTTTTATGTGATATATAGGTGAAAACTAATCAATTTAGCACCAAAAACAGATATGTCCAATAAATAAATATGTCCAGCAGTTATTTCTGATTTTTTATGAGATTTGAATAAAAAAACGAGGCAAAATTTTTTAAAACCATGTCTAGACACGTTCAATGAATTTTAAATGATTTTTTAATGCAATTTGAGCTGAAACGTATGTGAAAAATCATCAATTTAGCACCAAAATTAAATATATACAATAAATAAATATGCCCGACAGTTTATGTTTGAATTTTGTCGATATTTGAATGAAAAATGAGGTCAAGTTCTTTGAAACAATGTATAGACACGTTCAAATGTGTTTTAAAATGCTTTCTAATGCCATTTGAGCCGAAACATAGGTGAAACCTAATCAATTTAGCACCAAAAACAAATATATACAATAAGTAAATATGTCCAGCATTTTATGTTTGAATTTTAATGATATTTGAGACTGAAATGAGGTCAATTTTGATAAAAACGTGTATACATTCAAATTCGTTTACAAGGCGTTTTGAAACATTTTTATGTGACATATAGGCGAAAACTAATCAATTTAGTATCAAAAAACAGATATGTATAATAAATAAATATGTCCAGCAGTTTATTTGTGATTTTTTATGATATTTGAATGAAAAATGTGGCCAAATTCTTTAAAACCATGCATACACACGTTCAAATGCGTTTTGTATGCATTTTAATTCAATTTGAGTCGAAATATAGGTCAAAATAACCAATTTAGCGCCAAAACCACATATGTATAATAAATAAATATGCCCCGCAGTTTATTTGTGATTTTTTATGAGATTTGACTGAAAAATGAGTCCAAATTCTTTAAAACCATGGATGGACACGTTCAAATGCATTTTAAATGATTTTTTTAATGTAATTTGAGCTGAAAAATAGGTGAAATCTAATCAATTTAGCACAAAAAATAAATAGGTACAATAAATAAATACGTCCAATAGTTTATGTTTGAATTTTGATGATATTTGAATCAGAAATGAGGTCAAATTTCATAAAAACATGTATAAACATATCCAAGTGCGTTTTATATGTATTTTCATGCAATTGGAGCTGAAATATAAATGAAAACTAATCAATTTAGGATAGAAGACAATTGTAAACAATAAATAAACTTGTCCGACAGTATATGTGTGAATTTTGATGACATTTGAATCACAAATGAGGTGAAATTTGATAAAAACATGAATAAATACGTTCAAATGCGTTTTGTATGCATTTTGATGCCATTTGGGTCGAAATATAAGTCAAAACCAATCAATTTAGCTCCAAAAATACATACATATAATAAATAAATATGTTCAGCAGTTATTTATGATTTTTTTATGATATTTGATTGAAAAATGAGGCCAAATTCTTTAAAACCATGTAGAGAGACATTGAAATGCATTTTAAATGCTTTTTAATGCTATTTGAGCTGAAACATAATCGAAAAGTAATCAATTTAGCTCCAAAAATAAATACATACAATAAATTAACATGTCCAGCAGTTTATGTTTGAATTTTGATTATATTTGAATCAGAAATGAGGTCAAATTTCATAAAAATGTGTATAGACGTTTTCAAATGCTTTTTTTTTTATGCATTTCTATGTAATTGGAGCTGAAATATAGGCCAACATTAATCAATTTAGGAACAAATATATATATAAATAATAAATAAACATGTCTGAAGTATATGTGTGAATTTTGATGACATTTGAATCATAAATGAGGTCAGATTTGATAAAAACATGAAGAAATACGTTCAAATGCATTTTAATGCAATTTGAGTCGAAATACAGGTCAAACTAATCAATTTTGCACCAAAAACACATATGTATAATAAATAAACATGCCCAGCAGTTTATTTGTGATTTTTTATGCAATTTGACTGAAAAATAAGGCCAAGTTCTTTAAAACCATGTATAGACACGTTCAAATGCGTTTTAAATGATTTTTTAATGCAATTTGAGGTGAAACATAGGTGAACACTAATCAATTTAGCACCACAAACACATATGTACAATCCATAAATATGTCCAGCAGTTTGTTTGTGATTTTTGATGATACCTGAATGTAAAATGAGGCCAAATTCTTTAAAACCATGCATGGACACGTTCAAATGCATTTTAAATGATTTTTCAACGCAATTTGATCTCAAACATTATCGAAAACTAATCAATTTAGTTCCAAAAATAAATATATGCAACAAATAAATATGTCCAGCAGTTTATGTTTGAAATTTAATGATATTTGAATCAGAAATGAGGTCAAATTTCATAAAAACGTGTATAAACGTGTTCAAGTGCGTTTTATATGCATTTTTATGCAATTGGAACTGAAATATGGGTCAAAACTAACCAATTTAGGATCAAAGACAAATATAAACAATAAATAAACTTGTCCGACAGCATACATGTGAATTATGATTGCATTTGAATCAGAAATGAGGTCAAATTTGATAAAAACTGGATTAAATATGTTCAAATGCGTTTTGTGTGTATTTTAATGTAATTTGAGTCGAAATATAGGTCAAAACTAACCAATTTAGCACCAAAAATACATATGTATAGTAAATAAATTTGTCCGGCGGTTTATTTGTGATTTTCGACGATATTTAAATGAGGAGTGAGATCAAATTCGTCTAAACTAAGTATAGAGATGTTCAAATGCGTTTCATATGCATTTTTATGCAATTGGAGCTGAACATTGGTGAAAGCTAATCAATTTAGCACCAAAAACACATATGTATAAAAAATAAATTTCTCCCGCAGTTTATTTGTGATTTTTGTTGATATTTGAACCAGAAATTAGTTCAATTTTGATAAAAACGTGTATAAATGTTCAAATCCGCTTACAAGGCGGTTTGAAACATTTTTACGTGAAATATAGGTCAGAACTAATCCATTTAGCACCAAAAACACATATGTATAGTAAAAAAATATGTCCAGCAGTTTTTTTGTGATTTTTGATGATATTTAAATGAAAAATGAGGCCAAATTCGTATAAACTATGTATAGAGATGTTCAAAGCGCTTCATATGCATTTCTTTGCAATTGCAGCTGAAACATAGGTGAAAATAAATCAATTTAGCATCAAAAACACATATGTATAAAAAATAAATTTGTCTAGCAGTTTTTTTGTGATTTTTTATTATATTTGAATGAAAAATGTGGCCAAATTCATTATAACCATGCATACACATGTTCAAATGCGTTTTGTATGCATTTTAATTCCATTTGGGTCGAAATATAGTTCAAAACCAATCAATGCAGTTTATTTGTTATTTCTTTATGATATTTGATTGAAAAATGAGGTCAAATTCTTTAAAACCATGTAGAGAGACATTCAAATGCATTTTAAATGTTTTTTAATGCTAATTGATACCGTCATCGATACACACTTAATTATACAAATTAAATGAATAATTATGTATATTAATCATTTATTATGCAAACTTATTTTGTACATTATTATTATTATGTAACTTAAATAAATTATAATGCATATTAATGACTTTATTATACAAATTTATTTGTACAGTATTGGTATTATGTAATTTAAATGAGTTATTATGTATATTAATGATATTTAAGTTAAATAATATAAATATTATACATAATAAAATTATTAAAAAATTATTAAAATGTATCTCCATAACATTTTCCTAAAAATTATCTTCGCCTAAATCGTTAACAGGAACTCGAAGAGAAAGAACAAAGGATTCGACGACGTGATCTGAGAAGCGCTAAATCTCATCGGAAAATCACATAAAAAAAGGGTTAGTATTTGGCAATTGAGGTTTTATTGCTCTTCGCTGTTAATATCCTTTTTGTTGCGTCGTTTTTGGTGAATTTTCTCTTTAACTCTCATATCGGAATCGATTCTCGTGTTGAAATAAGAACAGAATTATCGTTTTTCAACGAAATTCTGTGATAATAAGAAGAAGAGATCGGAAGAGGAGAGGTTTGTTTTGTGCAATTTGGCGAGAATTTATTTCATCAAAATAGAGAAACATCTATCGATCTACTATAAAAGATGTCGATGAATAATTATGTTCTTCTCACTTCTCCTTTTATTTTGCTCTCGATTTTTTACGCATTTCAGTCGTCTTTTGTTTTTTATATACATTGCAAAATCTCACGCTATAACAAAATCGGTAAATTTAATAAAGATGGAAGATTATTGTATGTTGCTTGACCATGGATACTTCCTTTTCAATACTGCATTCCAATGAAAAAATTAGAGTTTAATTCTTCTCCATTACTTTTTTTTTATTGAATTCTACCCCGTTCCATTAAAATGAAGTCTCGTTTTTCATTAGTTGTGATTAAAAGATAATCTAACTCTAATTTCTAAATGAAAAATATTTAAGAGATACCATCATTGATATCATAATTGATATCGGTTTTATTATTTATGTTAATAATTTTATTATGCAATTTATTTTTGATAGTATTATTATTATTATTCAATTCAAATATCATTAATATGAATAACAATCCACTTAATTGAATAACAAAAATATTGTACAAATAAATTATATAATAAAGACATTAATATATTCATTTAATCTGAATAACAAAGTTGATATCAATTATGATATATATATATGAGTTCCTTTCTAAATTTTAATGACATATGATCTAATTTCTAAGCTTTAATAACATATGAAGTAAATAAGATAAAAACTCTGATATTTTCTAAGATTTTGCTCAATTAATTGTTCTTTCACTATCAACCGTCGGAATCATAAAAAATTCAATTTTAAATCACCTCAATTCTATTCAAAAGAATTGCACTCAAATTTTTATTTTCTTATCAGGGAGTCATTTGGAACTCAAAACTTTCTTTTTGAGTCCATATTTTTTAAAATAAATAGCTATTTTAGAGGATGAAATGGGCAGAAATTATATGTGATTTTTGTAATAAACACTATAAGGGGGTAGCATTGAGATTCGTGCGGGGATTTTTTTTTTTTTGCCACAATACAGCTTCTGACCGGGTCGAGTTGCACTCAATCCGACCGACCTTGTTGACGCACCTTTGCTGTTTGAACTGGAGAGGAATGTAATTATGTAAACCCAACACAAGGTGACCTCTTTCCTTTTTCCATAATTCCATTCCCCTTTCTTCTCCAATTCACACTACACAATTTATCGAAAACCCTAACCTAAGTGAGAGATACAAGAGACGATGCAGACACCGCTTGTAGCGACTAGATCGCCTTAACTTCCTTCAGGTTATTTAGCTCCTTTACTGCTTCCCTTTCCTCCTCTTAGTTGTTTCATCTTCCTCTCCGCCCCTCCATTTTCGTCATTTTATAATCATTTTAGCTTGTTTTTAGCTCGTTTTTAGCTCGTTTTTGAGGTTGAAATCCAAAAGGCTTGTTGTTTATGGAACGATCGTTTGATCCAAAGAAACATCAATGAATCATAAAGTGCCCTAGCTAGGTTTTACACGAATTGGTAAGGCCAAACAGGAAATCGTGTTAAATTGATGAGCCCGTGAATCTCAGAAACTGTTTCTGAGCTAGCCGTTTGGAAAAATCAGCCAGAACAAGGGGGGTTGGGTTGTTATTTATAGTGCCTTCTCTCTTGTTTTGCTGAATTTATTAGCTTTATCTGTTTTGTAGTTTTTGGAAAACTGATGGCCTCAGGGCAAGATTTGGAAATGGAAGCAGCTAAATTACTTGAGAGACTCATCCACGAGTCAAAGGATGAGCCGGCTAAGTTGGCAACAAAACTTTATATGGTACGTAATAGACAATGCTTTGTGTATACCAAAATTTGTTAGCTTATTTAATTCATCGACTCAATCTATGTTAATAGGAGGACTAATGTAATATTGTCGTTTGGTGTATTCTTCTCGTCCTTTCCAATGATATCCTGGTGGCCCTTTATTTCTTAATTAAAACATTTTGTTGATATTCAATGTTTCTGTTCTGAAAAACATTGAGGTGCATGCACCATAAAATGCTTTTGTTGATAAATTTTGACCAATCAATATTCTTACTCCTATTTCGAAATCCACATTAATAGAATCATCAATCTGTCTTTTGATTCGAGAAACACAGAACGATGCCTCTCCTAGCACTGATGGTTTGCTAATTTTTTTTTTTTGCAATATTTACTATCTTAATAGATATGTCTCCATATGAAGAGGAGTGGCAAGGAGAACACACTGCCATTTCAGGTCATTTCAAGGTACACTTGTTCCTTCCCTTTTTTAAAATTAAATAGTACATCGTACTTGCTAATACTGTCGATAAACCAGAGAAAGCATGTATTATAACTGAACCATCTTGGTAGAACATTTTACCTCATTTCCTAGTCCTCCTCCTCTCTCTCTCTCTCTCTCACACACACACACACACACACCCCTCCCCCCACACACTGAAACATAACAGAAGTGAAGCATCAAAATAAATCACCTCGGTAAATATTTGTAAGGATTTTCTTTTTGATTGTTGACTTTCTATTGGTGATGAAAACTGGCTTTCCCTTAGTGCCCTCAATTAATGCTAAACACCTATCTTTGTTGCCAGGGCCATGGAGAGTGTGGTGACTCAAAACAGACTGGACATGAATGCTTTGATCGAGGCAGCTCGGCAGGCACCAATTCCTGGTGTACCTCAATCCGGGGAAGGTGCAAGTGGGAGTGGCACATCAAAGGAAAATGAGATGATTGCAAATCAACCACATGCAAGTGGAGGGGAAGCATCTGGAAGAAGTGCACACCCTGGCGCCTGGCATGCGGCAGCAGGTATTGACAAAATCATACAAAGCTTGTTTTGGGTTCTTTTGTAGATTTAACCTATATAATTTCCAAATAACACTCAATAGCGCTTGTATTTTACAACCTTGGTCCCCACAATTTTTGCATATTTGCAAATGGAGCTATGCCATTGTTAAGTGTTGGAAGGCTAAATTTTGTTATTCTCAACAAAATTGCCCTCTCAATAAATAACTCCCTTGTTATAGAGCTGGATGAATTAATGCTTATTGTTCTGTCTTATAATGAGGTCGAGATCAAATGAAAAAAGCTAAACATCTGACTAGGATTTTGGGTTTTATCTCTTGTATATAGTGTATAAATAAAACAAAATTTCTCTCTCTCAGAGATAGAGAGAGACACGCGCTCTATCTGTCCGTCTAATAAGGTTGATTTCACCTATTTTTCTCAACCTCAACGCCATTTTCAATGTTTGGATTTTGTTAGCAAACATTCAAAAAATGTGAAACATTTCAAATGTTTGCTGTCTGCAAATACAGCAAAACACTGGTCCAACCCCAAAAATATAGAGTAGCCTTATTTGTTGATAGAAGAAGCTTCAGGAGTAAGTATCATTTTACTTTCTTTTTCACTTGTTTGCTACTGACTTATCTATTTATTTATTGTTAGGTATGACAGACTCATTGCCTAGGCATGAGATGTCTCAAGCAGATGACACCAGGTCCCAGAATTCACAAGATGTCTCTAGGCATGACTCTGTAAAATCTGATGAACAGTCTGAGAGAACAAAGAATACTGAGAAGAGAAAAAGGCAAGATCCAAGATCTGCTTCTGATTCCCAAGAGAACCCTAAATCAGACACTGCAAACTCCAGGAAGGGGAAGCAAGCGGCCAGAGGAGGAACTCAGGTTCAGATCCAGCCACCAAGCAAGGGCGGGGATCAGGACCATATGGACCCAGTCCATGGTAGACAGTCTTTCCCACCCAAGCCAGATGGTGTAGGGCTGTTTGCTGGGAGGCCCGTTGTGGGTAGTCAAGGCCTGAGTCATTTCTCTGCTGGGATGGGAAATATACCCTTGGAGATGCAGAAAGCTGGCATGCATCCTAGAGGGACAGCTTTTGGTCCCGGATTTGGCTGGAGCCAGATGAATCAGGCCATGAGGGGTAATGCATCACAAGGATCTCCTGGTCTTTTGCGACCTCCCTCTGGAGTTAGTCTAGAAGGTACCTACAGGCTTTGCATCAAAGTTGCTTCTGTTTACTAATTCTTTCCACTGTAAAATAAAAAGAGGTTATTATTTTTAAACACAGTACAAAAGAGAAAAAAATCCATGGATTGGAGGAGATGCTAAAATGATCTGAAGTTGTTATAATCATGTTACTATTTAACTGCCCATTCCTTCCCATGGAACTTTAGGGCAACTGTTAAAGCCTTGGGAGTAACCAAGTGAAAGTTCCTCTTAGACCATAATTTTTTTATTTAATCAAATTTTGAAGCAAGTTATATTTCCAATTTTGTGGGTCAACTTGATTAATTGGTCATTTTTTTGAAGGAAAAATGAACCCTGTTGCTGGAGGAGGCATGTTCAGTTCTTTCTCCACACAGGAGCTTCCTGCTGCGTCCCATCAGACAGGATCCCAATTTGGGAATCCCGATCATCAGTTCCACATGACAAGGAACCTTCAGATGTTTCCTGGGTTCCATTCAACTGAGAGAGGCAAAGAGTCATTAAATCATGGAAATCCCCAATTTGGTTCAGCATCGCATGCTGGAGATATGGCTTCTCATTTTCTTCCTCCTGGGTCTGATACTAGACCACCTTACTTTGGTCAGGTATATTTTTCTTTCTGTTATTAAGGTGTGCTACTTTCAGGGGTCGGTAGAGATAAGGGCTGAGTTGGGTTGCGTCTGGCAAACCCTGCCTGAATCCTTTAACTATATTCCTTCCTGTTTTATTGGAGAAACTTAAATGCTCGCTGATTTGGGGTATAGATGGAAAAGGACAAAAAGACATTAGTGGGAAAAAAGGACAAGATGAGGGAATTTATTGCAGCAATACTTTCTCCAGCACTAAACATAAAATAAAACATTGGACTGATTTTATATGGGTCAAATGAAATAAAACAAAGTCTAATGATTGACCATATCTACAATGTATTTAGTCAGATATGCTTAGGATTAATGCTCTTGTGTGCCTAGTTAGGTCGGTGCAGAGGCAACTGAAGCAATTGTTTTAAAGCCTTTTCAGACAAGTAGCAGGATATTGCTTTCCCTCTGTTGACAGTCCACTAATAGACTATTATTGTTCCTGTCTTTTCGACAAAAATAAACAAGTAATTATGTTATTGTAAAAGAACAGAAGTATTGCAGTGGCAAATTAATTGTAGCTTTTACAGTGTTACATTAACAATGAATGTTGTTAGGGAGCTCTTTCTCTGGATTACTTTAACCAGTTATCCTACAAGAACAAACACATCTTTTTGCTTCCAGCAGTCTCTCAAGTCTGTTAACAGAAATAAAATTGAAGCCCCGCCCTTGCTGAATTTTTTATTGAAACAGGGAGGTGGTATGCACGGACAGATGAGCAACACAAAAGCTGCATCAAGACCTGAGATGGGTCTACCGGAGCATAGGATGCCTCAACCTTCTGCAGCTCCAAATATGCCATTTAAAGAGCACCAACTGAAGCAACTCAGAGCACAGTGTCTCGTGTTTCTTGCATTCAGGTATGTCTCTATCTTGTGTTAGACTTTCTAATTTTCTCTAGATTGGCAAAGAATCATTTTTGTAACTGTCATTATTATGCAGAAACAACATGGCACCAAGGAAGCCACATCTTGATATTGCCCTTGGTCTTGGTGAAAACTTTCCAGTTGAGAGTAAGCACTCATCATCCACTTCCATCATCTTTATTTCTTTTCTTAGCCTTACTCAGATTAATCTGGAAAGATATGCAGATTTCATTATAGAGATATGCCATAAGTTTCTTGCTGTTTGCTGTGTGTATTGGCTTAGGTGGCAGTGTGGGAGGCCAGATGGGTAGTGAGAGTAGAGGCACTGATAACTCCACAAAGGAGACAATGGCCAACAGTCAGGACAGCTCCGGTCTATTTGGCCGACCATCTACTGGCAGCACCATGGAGACTGCTTCATCTTCAAAGGAACCAAAAAAACCTGCCAACAAGAAACAAAAGCGTGCTCCCTCAAGTGCTGACAAGTCGGGTAATGAGCCAGAGAACAAGCAAACTATGCCTAGTAAACAGCCTACTGCAGCTGGTGCACAGATCTCGAGACATCCAGGTCCTGTAGGTGCAAATCTCAATGCAGCTGCTGCTATGCTTCAGAACCGTACTTTTCTCAACCAAGCTATGGTAGCTGCTGGCAGCAACAACCCAAGCAGCTTGGTCAAGCATGATTCAACTCCCAGGGATGCTCACATGCTAACAAAAGTGATGAATAATGAAAGCGAGGATGCTAGCAGTTCTTCACCTTTTGGTTCCAGAGGGAGGCTGCCTGGGAGTACTGAACCGATGGCCTCTTCTGCCCCAGTTCATGGTTTTCCAGGGCACACAGCTTCAAGTAATGTGCTTAGTGAGTTCGATCAATGGGTTTACCAAGAGGAAGGCGGTACTTTTGAGCTGGACAATGTACCCAGCTCACCTCCAAAGTATACCACCTGTGAGAAATGGGTGCTAGACTATCAGAAAAGGAGAGAGGATGCAGGAAAGAAATGGGTTGAAAGAATGAAGAAGGGGGAGCAGAGAATTGCAGCATCCTTTGAGAAGTTAAAGGTATGTGAAGTTCCCTATATGTGTTCTCATCTAATAAGCTTTTTCTTTCTTTTTTGGGATAGGGGAGAGGGTAAGTGTGAAATGAGATTAGATCAATTGAATAAGTTATACTGTGCTCTCAGAATCGTAGAACTCGTTGAGTTACAGTGTCGAGACATGAATCAGATATTCCAGTATATTGTGGTACACAAAGGTTTGGTTATGTGTCATTTTTTTTCCTATTGAATTAGGTACATATCTGAACATCATCAAATTTTTCACTGTTTCACAGGCCTGTGACAGCTTCATGTTATCCATATGTAGTTTTCTTACGAGCACTGTTATGATAATCATTCAGTTTGAAAATTCTTGTTAACACCAAGTGGGCTTGTTCTGTCCATGTATTAGGTTTTTACTGTTAGTAGATGAACTTAGTTTTACTTCAATACAGATATATCGGACGGTTGTTGGTATAACTGGAGTATACTTGCTATAGCCCCTCTATAAATGCACGTTTGACATGCATTTACTTTGTGCCATAATGTGCTTAGTTTCTAAAACGTGTTTTCATCAGGAAACTGTCAGCTCATCAGAAGATATAGCTGCCAAGACAAAAAGTGTTATTGAATTGAAAAAGCTTCAGCTTCTTCAACTTCAACGCCGTGTGCGCAGGTAATAATGACAACAGATTTTGTTATTATTTGTTGTTGCTCTTGGGGAAGCAAGCATCAAATGGTTTTACTGTTTTCTTGAGCAGTGACTTTCTGAATGACTTCTTCAAGCCGAACAAAGCTGATATGACACGCATAAAATCATTCAAGAAATCTCGACATGGTAGACGTGTAAAGCAGCTTGAAAAAATTGAACAAAAGATGAAAGAAGAAAGGCAGAAGCGGATTCGAGATAGGCAGAAGGATTTCTTCGGTTTTGTTGATGCTCACAGGTTAGCCTACTTTTTATTGACATTAACATTTATATCTGGCATCTAGTTGATGCTGCCAATTAGTTCCTCAATTTTGAAGTGGTTTATGATGGGTGCTGAATATCTTTGGACAAAGACATATAGAACCACTTAGGTCCGCTCTATTGTTTCTTTAATAAAAATTCAATTACAAAGAAAGAAAAAGTACATTTTAAAAAAACAGCTTGAAAAAGAAAGACATTCTAAAGACCAATGAGGCATTGACACTTAAAGACAAATCAAAACCACAAGTTTAATACATTTAAATTTACAAAAATTGTGTAGCTTGTATAACTTCTTCATTATTATTAATAGCAGCAGGCATGGTTTTTCATGTGGAATTAAATATTACTGGAGTATACTGTTGTATGATCAAGTGTATTTCCCTTCACATAGTATAAACAGTTTTTGTTTGATACATTTCTTAACCCATATTGCCCAGTACACTGAGAACTGTACAAGATACTTCATTCTATCTTATTTCACAATTGTTACCTGTCTGTTAATTTATTTTATTTTGGAAAAAAAGGGAGAAGCTAGAGGACGGATTTAAGGTAAAAAGAGAGCGGTGGAGGGGATTTAACCGCTTTGTTAGGGAGTTCCACAAAAGAAAAGAGAGGATTCATAAGGAGAAGATTGACCGCATCCAGCGTGAAAAGATTAATCTCCTCAAGAACAATGATGTTGAAGGCTATCTCAGGATGGTCCAGGTCAGCTCTTTTATCATTTCTCTTTTTGTATCCTTTGTCCTGTTGTTTGCTAATTGTTATTGATAGGGGTTCGTTAATTATGCAACCGTGTCAAATTGTTCCAAAGTTTATCATTTGAGGTTCAAATCTGGTTTAGTACTGTTAACTCCGCCGCTTTGAAACAGGCATCTCAAACTGGAGCTAACAGTGCTGCCAAGTCTTGGGCATTTGATTAGCTTATAACATAAAGATGGAGTTTATATATCATGTTCCGTGCTCTATGTTTACATTAAGTCTAGGTGGTACACCTGTTTAATTTACGAAATACTTTCAAATAAAATGTTGCATGCTTTAATAGTCATTCATCTTTGAAGACGTTGCTAATGTTTATATATTTGGAAGGGATGGAACTTTGGTACCATAATCCATGTCACTTTGTGCTATGATGTCTTGTAGGATACCAAGTCAGATCGGGTGAAGCAACTCCTTAAAGAGACCGAGAATTATCTCAGAAAACTGGGGTCTAAGCTGAAGGATGCCAAGGCCATAGCAAAACGGTTTGGTGGAATTGAACAGGAGGATAGCAGAGCTGGGAGTTCACAAGAGAGGAATGATGTCGGAAATGAGTTCGAAGAAGAAAGCGACAACCCTCAGGTTTTCAATGTGCCATGAAATTTAGTGTTTTTCTGCATATTATGTACTATTGTAACTGTTTGGCTTTGTATATATTTCAGCACTATCTTGAGAGCAATGAAAAGTACTATCAATTGGCACACAGGTAATTCTTTTAATCTGATTTAACTCCATATGATCAAGCTCTATCCTTACACAGTATTGCATGTGAGTAGCTCATATTGCATCTGATTATGTTATTATTTGTTTTATTAGTGTTAAAGAGACCATCAATGATCAGCCAGCGTATCTTCAAGGAGGAAAGTTGCGCGAGTAAGCAGCTTCATCTTTTTTTGCCTTTAACTTTTTGGAGCTTTAGATCTTTTGAGACGATTACCTTACTATCCAAATTGTGTAGCTCTGCTATGTACATGAAGGATTCGTACGAGTTACAAATTCAAAAATAACTTAAATATTGTAATCTAAGCAATCGAATAAAACTAATCATGATAAATATATGTGGGCTCAATAGAGGCACAACCTGTTGCATCTTCTGAAGTTTATTACTTTTGAACTTGTATTATATTATCATTTATGGACACAATGTGTAATATGACCTTCCTATCATTGTATTTTCAAAACCTCACTATGCATACTTCGACTGCAGATATCAAATGAATGGACTGAGATGGTTGGTGTCCTTGTACAACAACAACTTAAATGGAATCCTTGCAGATGAAATGGGTCTCGGCAAAACTGTCCAAGTACACTTCTTAACCATTTTTATTCATTTCCTACTATGTCATATACTAACTAAAATGGGTGCGCTTTTGCTACTTTATTACAAATATACAAAATCAGTGAAGTTATGAGGTTTTTCACAGCATAATTTGTCTTGTTGCATTGTAAAACGGCTTGTTTGGTTCCCCACTTACCCCCGTCCTTCACTGCTATGAAATAAGATAAAGAATGACATAGAAAGTGGAAATGAGGGGGAAATTTCTGTATTGAAACGAGGACAATGTCTAGACAGTAGGGAACTCTTTATCAACTCAAGTTTTTTTTTCGTTCTGGCAGGTTATCTCTTTGTTGTGCTATCTTATGGAGGCAAAGAATGACAGAGGACCATTTTTGGTCGTGGTACCATCCTCTGTTCTTCCAGGATGGGACTCTGAACTTAATTTCTGGGCACCAAGCATAAATAAAATCGTTTATGCAGGCTCTCCTGAAGAAAGACGCAGGCTTTTTAAGTAAGACCATATTCCTTTATTTTATCGTTTTAATGAGTAAATCACTACTACATTAACTTTTATTTTATGAGGGTTCCAATGCCACAAGTTTTTGGTGCAACAAGATGCCTCAAACTCACTTTTTCATTTATATTTTAAATTTGACACTCAAATTTCGAATCCAAACCGTTGATCTTGTTAGTTCTCATGGAAGACGTATGCACATAAAATTTCATGATTTTTAGAGTTCATTTATACTAGTTCAAATAGTCACAAAATGAATGCATTAAAATCAATCAATCATAGTTAACTAGATGCATTCATTTTGTGACTCTTTGATCTAGTATAAAATGAACTCTAAAAATCATGAAATTTTATGTGCATACGTCTTCCATGAGAACTAACAAGATCAATGGTTTGGACTCGAAATTTGAGTGTCAAATTTAAAATATAAATTAGAAAGTGAGTTTGTGGCACCAAAAATTTGTGGCATTGGAACCCTCCTATTATTCTATTAAATCTCTAGGACCAGCCACATAGAAGTCAAAAGAACTTCAACAGTGTGCACTTGGGTCACTCATTCACCTACATTGGGATAACTAAAAGGAATGTGGTTATATACTTATAATTACCTTTTTTAGCAAGGTGCAAAATCTTGAGTGGTTACAGTTGATGTTTTTAGGAGTCAAAAATGTTTTTTTTTTGGACGTGTGTTGGCACATAGCCAAGTCCAGCAGTTAAAGTTGTCATCTCCAAAAGGTTGGAGTTCTATTTATTTTTGCCCTTCTGCTTATTTTGTTGTGTTCGCTCTCCCTCTTTTTTTTTCACTTAATTGTTAATCATTGTTTTCAGAAATTTCAAAATATTTACCTGTTATATCTTTTGATTTCAGAGAGATGATAATTCATCAGAGGTTCAACGTCCTTCTTACAACATACGAGTATTTGATGAATAAGCATGACCGACCAAAGCTCAGCAAGATACAATGGCATTATGTTATAATTGATGAGGGACACCGCATCAAGAATGCATCTTGTAAACTCAATGCAGATCTGAAGCATTACCAGAGTTATCATCGGTTGCTTTTGACTGGAACACCTCTTCAGGTAATTAATTAATAGAACTTGCATGCTAACTACTAATTGCACTTACACATGGATAACTTTTAGCTGACATGCAAGCCACCAAAATTTGTTATCCTCTTTAAAATGAGTAAAAATCATTTGTACCCAATCTTTTTCTTGAGACATTGCTTCTTCATGTATATAGTGATGCAGATAGGGATCTAGTTTAAGTATCTCTGTAGAGCAGACAAGGTGGCATACAGGGCAAATTTATTGTTTCCTACAATTATATACAATGTTTATGTTGTATAGCATGCACAAAAATTTCCTTGTCTGCTGCGGTATATGAACTACATCGTTGATGTTACAGGGCCAAACATGAGATTCTACCTATCTATGAACTGTAAAACTTTCTGTTTTTCATTTTTTCAAATGGTGTTTGTTGGTGTAGAACAATCTTGAGGAGCTGTGGGCACTTCTGAATTTCCTGTTGCCAACCATCTTTAACTCGTCAGAGGACTTCTCGCAGTGGTTTAACAAGCCCTTCGAGAGTAGTGGTGACAATTCTCCAGATGAAGTAAGTCCTTTAGTTGCTTGTTTTGTGTCCTTCTCAGTCTGGTGCCTGTAACCTGTCCTTTCAGTGGTACCTCATACCACTGTTTACTTGTTAATAAATACATAGTTGATGAAGAAACTGAGTCAATTGAATTTTTATTTTTATCTTTTCTTTTGAGATGCTTGATTTGTGAGAAATTTGAGCAGCAAATAGATTCTAGTATTCAATCCTTTTGCCCTTTATAAGAAATGGAGCTGAAAGTAGTTTGGTTGTTTCTGAAGGCTTTACTTTCTGAGGAAGAAAATCTTCTGATCATAAACCGGCTGCACCAAGTTCTTCGCCCATTTGTGCTCAGAAGGCTTAAACACAAGGTACAGAAGTGTATCTGCTCTCAACTTTTTTTTTTTTGAAATTAGGCTTTAAACTTTAAAAGATTAGAACTTGAGATCTAATTTGTTTTATTTTTTGCTGGTTGGGTATTTAAAAACCATATGTTTGGTATTTATGTTTTCACGTAGGTGGAGAACGAATTGCCTGAGAAGATTGAAAGACTTGTAAGATGTGAGGCTTCAGCTTACCAAAAGCTTCTGATGAAACGTGTGGAGTACAATCTTGGCACAATTGGCACTACAAAGGTTGACAGAAAATTTCAAAGATTTAAATATCACATAGCGTGCTCATAGCAGTGGGCATTTACCATAGTTGATGGCAGATAGTGGCCATTTAGTGGATGTTAGCTGTTCATAGCTGTTGTGTTTTCAACTATTTTTTTGTTGTTTGTAGATCATGAATATCTTACCAAAAGGATCTCAAAACACAAAATTATACCGCAATATTGAGTTTAACAAATTTTCTTAATTAAAATAAGAAATTTAGAAGTTAAATCAACATTACCTAATAGGAATTATGAGAAATTATACATCACAATGCTTCATAGCTAAGAAAAATAATAAATTCTGAGTATTTTAATTTACTATACATGTTCTTAAAATAATCACTGTGACAATAAAGACACTAAAGGAACAAATAAAATATTGGCCAAGATACTAAAATTAAAACTGTGAAAGTTTCCACTAAACAAAAGTCCGCAATTTCCGCTACTTGTCTGCTACGGTGCTAAATGGGATACTATCGTGTGAAATGCTCTAATGTGGCATTTTGGTTGGCAGCATAGCTTCTGTCAAATCTCCTTGCTAAAGTGTCAGCTATGGCCGCTATTTAATTCACTGGAAAATATTCTACTCTCCTATAGTTTCAGTTCTTTAGCTGGGCTTTTACTAGAATTACTAGTATGATATTTGCATTTTCTACAGGGTCGCTCTGTGCACAATACTGTGATGGAGCTGCGTAATATATGCAACCATCCGTACCTGAGCCAGCTGCATGCCGATGAGGTATTGTATTTGCAAAGGGATATTTTAGGAATGTATTGCAGTGTAAATCCAGGTTCAAGTATTTTGTTTTCTCTTTTTGGTTTTTTCTTCATTTCTTGTGCTTGGTTGGGGTTTTACAAAAGTTTCTGTTTACTATGCTGCACATCAGTCAACATAAACCAGAGTTCCATAAGTGAAGTGGACCTAGTTCTGATTGTTGTTTACTTATCAACTTTTTGATGATTCTTTCTTTCTTTCTTATTATTGGTCTATGTAGGTGGATAGCATGCTTCCAAGACATTTTCTGCCAAATATAGTGAGGCTCTGTGGAAAGCTTGAGATGCTAGATCGGTTACTGCCCAAACTGAAAGCTACTGGCCACCGGGTATTTGTCAAGCCATTGTTTAAACAATAGAAAAAAAGAGAAGAACACTAGGAAAAGAAAAAAAATAGGGACAGAAAGGTGATTAGGTTTCTTACATGAAGTATATAATTTGCTTTATTTGGGTAAATGCAGGTGTTGCTTTTCTCGACAATGACTAGGTTGCTTGATGTCATGGAGGAATATCTTACATGGAAAAAGTATAGGTACCTGAGATTGGATGGCCACACTTCTGGAATGGAAAGAGGAGCTCTTATTGAGGAATTCAACCGCCCAGATTCACTGGCTTTCATATTTCTCCTTAGGTATACTTATTTCTAGATTTTCTTTAAACTACCATTGAAGAGAGTTCACACCCTTAACTGCTTAAGCTTGTCATGCAATTATTTTGATGAATATGTCTCGTGTTCAAATCTAGTGAGATCTTGTTATTCATTTTTTCAAGCCATCACTGTCTTCAATGTGATAGGCAAGTGGAAGATTGTAAAGCAAAAGGATCAACCGATCAATCAGCTTACAATACATTAATATATTGGTTAGCAAATAGCCAAATATTGTGCTAGTGTGAGTATTATATTTTTTGTTAACTGCCATATAGGCTTCAGGAGTTGAGATGATTTCAAAAGGCACTAAGATTTGTGTGCAGTGAGTTGAGCTTTTTTTTCATCAATTAACTCTCAGTGAGCTATTATTATCTTTCCTTAAAATTGTAGCATCCGAGCCGGAGGCGTAGGTGTGAACCTTCAAGCTGCTGATACTGTTATAATTTTTGATACTGATTGGAACCCTCAGGTAAAAGTCCAAGAAAATCTGAGCTTCTTCATTGTATTATTTTACATTTTGTTCTATCTGGTTCCTCATGTATTCACTTGGGGTCTTTCAGGTTGACCTCCAAGCACAGGCTCGGGCTCATAGGATTGGGCAAAAGAAGGATGTCCTTGTTTTGCGGCTTGAGACGGTAAACATCTCTTATCCTGTCATTGGAAATAATAATTTGGAGTATTGTTTGAAAGCATTGCTGAAGAGATGATCGGTACCATCACCTCTGGTACAGCAAAATTAGCATTTAACAAAAATTCAACTAAACTGATCAAGGATTGAGGGGTATCACCACTCCCACCTAAACCTTCACTTGGTGACAATTAGCCCTCGGACTTCTAATTTTGACAATTACACCTTGTCCCAAACTTTCAATGTGTGAAAATCATTAATAATTTCACACCTTTAACTTTATAGTAAAAAATGACCAAAATACCCTCAAACATACATAAGTTTATCATTAATCTTTCTTATGTTTGAAGACAAAGTGGCAAAATATGTACTGTATATTAGAAAAGATAGAAAAATTAATATAAAATATAAGTATAACAAGTTAGCTCGTGTTGTGTTCCGTACTATAAATTTCAACAGATCAGAAAATATCAGTGTTGAAAACCAATAAATTTTGGTATAATTTTTATTGTATAATGTAAAACTAAAGAAAAAAAATTTAAATGGATATCTTTGTACTTTCAGATTGAGAAAATATAATTTCAAAATTAATGAAATAATGAATGCTAAATTGCAAGGGTATTCTAGTCTTTTATCAACATAAGTGAGCAGTGTTAATTAAATTTAACAGTTGGGTTTAATTATCACAAATTGAAAGTTTGGAAGGGTGATTGCCAAGATTAAAAGTTTAGGGGGTGATTGTCACAACTTGAAAGTTTTTCATTTTTGTTGGGGAGGGAGGGGAGCATTATGCCTAACTTTTAATCGATTGTGCTGCTTTCAAAGCTTGTCTTGTTATTTTTTTTCTATTTGTTACATATTTTTTTGTTTATGCTTCTGAATTTGTCCTCTTTCCTTTTTTTTTTTTTCCAAAAAGGTCCGTACTGTGGAAGAGCAAGTCAGAGCTTCAGCTGAACACAAGCTTGGGGTTGCTAACCAGAGCATAACTGCTGGTTTCTTCGACAATAACACAAGGTGCATTCTACTTCTATCACAAATGCTATCAATTGTCATATAGGACTACATGAGAAATATTGAGGCTGAAGTTCTTCAAAAATAAGAATAAGGTAAAAGACATCCTTTATTTGATTAATCATGTAGTGCTGAAGATAGACGGGAGTATCTAGAAAATCTCTTGAGGGAGTGCAAGAAAGAAGAAGCTGCTCCCGTGTTGGCTGATGATGCTCTGAATGAACTCCTGGCCCGCAGGTAATTCTTTGGAAGTTTCTTAAATGGTTAGCCAAATGCTTAGTGTTTTGAACAATTTATTATTTTTATAGATAATGTGGAACTTTTTGTCATATTGCAGTGAATCTGAAATAGATGTCTTTGAATCCATTGACAAGCAGAGGCAAGAAGAAGAAATGGTATGAAGTTCTCAATATTTGTGCTTGATTCGATAAATCCATTACTTGTTAGAATATTTCATGGAATTTTGCATGCCGTTAAAAGCATCTAAATTTCATGGTTACTGCTTATCGGAATCAGAATCTGCCATTTGCTCTCCTATAACATGTAATATCATCTAGACTCTCTCCTACTTTTGTCGAAGTATAGAGCGTCCTCCTTTTTGGTCATGTATGTAAGACACAAGCACCAAGTGGGAATTTGAGTGTCTTTAAGGTGAATTGGGAAAAGTAATGGAGCTTGTTTTTCGTGTTTAATATAGTTATACATGACACATTAGCATTTTTTATTTAAATTGCTCCAGAAAACAAATTTCGTTCATCTTATCTTGGCCTTCTCTGATATCATGATCTTTTAGGCTGCATGGCTAGCATTGTCCCAAGCAGGTCCAACAGATCAGCCTTTACAGCTACCCTCGCGTCTTGTCACAGATGATGATTTGGCTGCATTTTGTAAAGCCATGAGGGTTTATGAAACACCATCCAAACCAGCACCTCCATCAACCTCAGGCTCAAAAAAGAAAAGAGGGTATCTTGGTGGTCTTGACACACAGCAATATGGAAGAGGAAAACGGGCCCGCGAGGTGAGTAAATGGTTACCTATTGTGAATATCTTTGCCTTTTCAGTACCTGCTAAATGCTTGATCTGTGTTTACTGTTTAGCTAAGATGTTCAGTTGAATTATCATGCTCGCATGTCCCGTGGAATCTTCACCGTCTCTTATGTGATCTGATTCCACGAAACTATGTTCTGCAGGTGCGATCTTACGAGGACCAGTGGACTGAGGAAGAGTTTGAAAAGCTTTGTCAGGCTGAATCACCTGAGGCATCACCTGTCAGGACCACTGCTCCACCAAAAACCCCTGTTCCAGTACCTGTTCCTATTCCTGTTCCTGCTATAACAAAAGATGAAGACGGGAACAAGGTTGGGAGCCTTGAGAAACTCTCTCAGTTACCATCATCACCAGCTCCAGCACCACCATCACCTGCATCGCAACCGCAACAGCAACTGCAACCATCACCACAACCAAAATCAGAACCCCAGCCCCAACCACAACCACAATCAGAACCCCAACCCCTACCACAGCCCCAACCTCAACCTCAACCCCAACTCCCATTGGAACCCCAAGCACAGCAACAACCTAAACCAGAACCACAAACACCAATACCTGGAGCTCCTGCACAGGATAAAGAGGCTGAGAAGCCTAAAGAGCCTACCCCACCAGTTAAAAGGGGGAGAGGGAGACCAAAACGGCAAGCAGTCACAGATGTAGCAGCAACTGCATCCCCTGTAGCTGTGCCTGCTCCAACTCCTGTCTCTGAGACAGGACCAGTAAAGGAACAAGGATCAAGTGTGCAGCAGGAAGGTGGTAATGATGTGGCACTACCAGACCCTACTTCCCCTCGAGGCGGTTCCTCATCGGGTCGTGGGCGGGGTCGGGGTCGTGGTAGGGGTAGAGGCAGAGGTCAAGCTGGGGAAACACTGAGAAGGGGAAGGAGGCCGCAAAATGTGGACTCTACTCCAGTTAATGATACACCAGAGGCACCTGGATTTTCTTTGAGTGTACAACAAGCCAATCCTGGCACGTCTTCTGCAGAACCAGCTGAAGTGGAGGTTAAAAAGGACGAGCCCAAAGATGTTCCTGCAGGGACTGCAATAGCAGCTGATCCTAGAGTGGTGGTGCAGCCAAATGCTATGGCTAGTCAGAGTTCTGGGGCTGTGCCGTCAGGAGCAGGTCCGGTCCTTATTTCATATGCTACTCCGATCTCTGCAGTTGGGCCACCTGGCTATGAAAAGATGTTTAATTTTGCTGCGGCAGGTTCAGTAGATGAACCAGCTCCTAAAAGACCTGGTCGCAGGAGGAAGTCGGCGCAACCAATAGAAGAAAAAGATGGTTCTGGGTCCATGATTGGTACTGAGAAATCTGGTCCTGATCAAAGCAGTACTGAGAAGGCCCAAGAAGATATTCCATTACCAGTCACGCCAGCTTTGACTACTGCAGCTGAAAGCACAGCAGATCAGAATTCTGATGTGGGAAAAACTCCTGAGAACCCATCATCATCAGCTCCAATGCCAGCATTTGAAGTCAAATCTGGTGGGAGAGGCAGAGGCAGAGGTGTGGGCCGGCCGAGAAAAACGCCACCAAGTGAACCAAGAACAAGGGCTGCTTCCTCAACTGCAGCCATTGAAAGGAGGGCCCGTCTTGCTCAGCTGTCTGAGGGCCCAAAAAGGCGTGGAAGGAGTGGCACTGTTAGTCCTGTGGATCCTGCCTTGTCAGTTTCTCCTGCTACGACCCCTGTCATACAAAGCCCTGAACCTTCTGTCACTTCAGGTGGGGCCCAGGCAACAGAATCAGTAGTCATTAAGAACTCTGAGGTGGCTGTTAGCGAGTTAACAGCTGCTGCCAGTTCAGAAGGGGCTAAGGTGGCAGAATCCATAGTTCATAAGAAATCTGAGCTCTCTGTTTGTGAGCTGGCAACTTCTCTCACATCAGGTGTGGTCCACATTGCAGAATCCATTGATAAGAAATCCAAGATGCCTGTTAGTGAGCCTGGAGCTTTTATCACTTCGACAGGAACCCATGTGGCCGAACCTGTAGTACAGAAATCCAAGCTGTCTGTTAGTGAACCTGCAGCTTCTCTCACTGGGGGGGCCCACACTACAGAATCACTAGTTGATAACAATTCCAAGCTGCCTGTTAGTGAGCTGCAGGCTTCTGTCATATCAGGTGGGGCCCAGCTGACAGAATCTATTGATGATAAAAAATGCGAGCTCATGTCAGTTAGTGGGCCTGCAGCTTCAGTCACTTCAGCAGGGGCCCACACTGAAGAATCAATAGTTGATAAGATATCAAAGTTGCCTGTTAGTGTGCCAGCAGCTCCTGCTACTTCAATTGGGACCCAGTCAATAGAATCTTTAGTTAAGAAAGCTGAACATGAGCCAGCAGTTTCTAGCATTTCAGATGTGACCAAGGTCATAGATTCTGTAATTGGTCACACTCCTGATTTGGTTGTTGGTGAACAAGTATCTTCTGTAAGTTCAGGTGAAACCCTCAGAAAGGAATCTCGTGTTGATAAGAAATCTGAGGTCCATGTTGGTGAGACCTCAACTCATAGCATGTCAAATGACATGGTAAAACCGTCAAGCTGTGAAGGTGAAGCTCAGGAATTTGCAATAGAGAATCAAGAACCTAAGTCCACTGAAAAGCACAAAGAAATGGTACTTCAAGAGAAATCTGTGGTCTCTCCTCAGGTTGAAAGACAGGATGAGAAACACAAACCAGTTGATATTCCCTCCAATTCCAGTTCTGCCAATCCAGTCTCTAATGATGTTAGCAACAATATGGTAGGGAGAGAGTCGGTGGAAAAGGAAGCTCATGGAACCGGTAGTGAGGAAGTGACTGTTCAAGACAAAATGGAAATAGATTCCAATGATACTGAGGTTCAAGAGCAAATTTTGGTAGGGTCTCAGGATATTAGCAATGAGATTGTGATGGGTCAAGAGAAAAAGATGGAAATTGATTTGCAAGGAACTGGTAAGGAAATGGTGGCAGTTCAAGAGCCAGTGAAAACTGGTTCTCATGAGACGAGCAGCGAAGTGGTGCATACTCCAGAGAAAGTAGAAGCCGAATCTGAAAAATGTGAAGCTGTTTCTGACCAGACAAGTAAGGAGCCAGTGAGTGCACCAAAGGGAATTGAAGCTAACTCTAGGGAAACCAGCATTGAGGTGGTGGCTTCTTCAGACAATATGGAGAGCGGGTCTGACAAGACAAGTAGTGAGACACGAACTGCATTAGATAGAGCAGTAGCTGGATCTCACCAGACTGATACTGAGCCAGTTTCCGTTCAAGACCTGACAAACAGAGTTTCTGACAAGGCTGATAATGACACGTCTGATGTACCCAAGAAGATAATGCCAGATTCTCAAGATGCTGAAAACCAGGTCGTGGCCATTCAAGAGCAACCTCACAAAAATGAAATTGGGACGGTGGATTTGCTAGAGAAAGTAGTATTGGAGTCTCAAGAGACCAACAATGAGATAGCAACTGCTGAAGACCAAACAAAAGCAGCTTCTCATGAGAGCAGTATTGAGACAGTGTGTTCCCTCGAGGAAGTACCCCCAGATTCTCAAGAGCCTGATGCTGTGGCAGCAGTGATAAAGGAGCAAGTTGAAGCTTGTTCTGACAAAACTGAGAGCGAGAAGGTGATGGCTGTTCAAGAGCAAATGAAACCCAGTTCTGCTGAGACTAATGACGAGACAATGACAATTCAAGAGAAAACGGAAATAGATCCTCCAAAAACCGGGCCTGATGCTACGGCAACAGTGACACAAGAGCAAACTGAAGCTGGTGCTGACAAAAATGAGAGCGAGAATGTAATGGCTGTTCAAGAGCAAATGAAACCCAGTTCTGTTGAGACTAATGATGAGACAATGACGGTTCAAGAGAAAACAGAAATAGATCCTCCGAAAACTGGGCCTGATGCTGTGCCAGCAGTGACAAAAGAGCAAGTTGAAACTGGTTCTGACAAAACTGAGAGTGAGAAGGTGATTGCTGTTCAAGAGCAAATGAAACCCAGTTCCGCTGAAACCAATGATGAGACAACAGCGATTCAAGAGAAAATGGAAATAGATCCTCCCAAAACTGGGCCTGATGCTGTGGCAGCAGTGACAGGAGAGCAAATTGAAGCTGGTTCTGACGAAACTGAGAGCGAGAATGTAATGGCTGTTCAAGAGCAAATGAAACCCAGTTCTGCTGAGACTAATGATGAGACAACAATGGTTCAAGAGAAAACAGAAATAGATCCTCCAAAAACTGGGCCTGATGCTGTGGCTGCAGTGACAAAAGAGCAAGTTGAAGCTGGTTCTGACAAAACTGAGAGTGAGAAGGTGATTGCTGTTCAAGAGCAAATGAAACCCAGTTCCGCTGAAACCAATGATGAGACAACAGCGATTCAAGAGAAAATGGAAATAGATCCTCCCAAAACTGGGCCTGATGCTGTGGCAGCAGTGACAGGAGAGCAAATTGAAGCTGGTTCTGACGAAACTGAGAGCGAGAATGTAATGGCTGTTCAAGAGCAAATGAAACCCAGTTCTGTTGAGACTAATGATGAGACAACGACGGTTCAAGAGAAAACAGAAATAGATCCTCCGAAAACTGGGCCTGATGCTGTGCCAGCAGTGACAAAAGAGCAAGTTGAAACTGGTTCTGACAAAACTGAGAGTGAGAAGGTGATTGCTGTTCAAGAGCAGATGAAACCCAGTTCCGCTGAAACCAATGATGAGACAACAGCGATTCAAGAGGAAATGAAAATAGATCCTCCCAAAACTGGGCCAGATGCTGTGGCAGCAGTGACAGGAGAGCAAATTGAAGCTGGTTCTGACGAAACTGAGAGCGAGAATGTAATGGCTGTTCAAGAGCAAATGAAACCCAGTTCTGTTGAGACTAATGATGAGACAATGACGGTTCAAGAGAAAACAGAAATAGATCCTCCGAAAACTGGGCCTGATGCTGTGCCAGCAGTGACAAAAGAGCAAGTTGAAACTGGTTCTGACAAAACTGAGAGTGAGAAGGTGATTGCTGTTCAAGAGCAAATGAAACCCAGTTCCGCTGAAACCAATGATGAGACAACAGCGATTCAAGAGAAAATGGAAATAGATCCTCCCAAAACTGGGCCTGATGCTGTGGCAGCAGTGACAGGAGAGCAAATTGAAGCTGGTTCTGACGAAACTGAGAGCGACAAGGTGATGGCTGTTCAAGAACAAATGAAACCCTGTTCTACTGAGACTACTGATGAGGCAATGACAATTCAAGAGAAAACGGAAATAGATCCTCCAAAAACTGGGCCTGATGCTGTGGCTGCAGTGACAAAAGAGCAAGTTGAAGCTGGTTCTGACAAAACTGAGAGCGAGAAGGTGATTTCTGTTCAAGAGCAAATGAAACCCAGTTCTGCTGAAACCGATGATGAGACAATGGTGATTCAAGAGAAAATGGAAATAGATCCTCCCAAAACTGGGCCTGATGCTGTGGCAGCAGTGACAGGAGAGCAAATTGAAGCTGGTTCTGACGAAACTGAGAGCGAGAATGTAATGGCTGTTCAAGAGCAAATGAAACCCAGTTCTTCTGAGACCAATGACGAGACAATGATGGTTCAAGAGAAAATGGAAGTAGATCCTCCCGGAACTGAAAATGAGGCCACAAGTGCTCAAGAGGCAACAGAATCAAGCTCAATGGATACCCATTCTGTGATGATGACCAGTCAAATGCAACCAGAAACTGGTTCTAACGATGATGATGTTGATGTGTTAGTGGGTCAAGAGAAACTGGTAACAGGTTTGACTGTTACGAATTCTAAGACAGCTGCCAGTCACAAGGAAATGGATGCAGGATATGCTATTATTGATGCCGCGGTTGTGGCTGATAATGAAAAAAATGAAACGTCTCCTGTTGATACTAATACTGAGTTGGCTGTTGTCGCAGAGAAAATTGAACCACCTCCCATTGACACTGATTCAAAGATGGCTTCCTCTGAAGAGAGAATTGAAAAGGATCCTGCTGATACTGATTCTGAGATGGCTGATGCCCAAGAGTTTTTTGATACTGATTCTGAGATGGCTGATACCCAAGAGAAAAATGAAATGGCTGCCCTTGATACTGCATCTGTGATGTCTGTGACTCAAGAGAAAACTGAAGGGGGCCCAGTTGATACTGATACCAAGATGGTGGGCGCTGAAGAGAAAATTGAAATAGGTCCTGATCATACTGAAGCCAAGATAGTGACTGGTCAGGAGAAAGCAGAAACAACTCCCAGTCAAAGCACTCCAGTGGGTGAGGCTGCTTCTGACAAGACCGAGGAGTTGGAAAATGTCCGGACTAATGTAATCAGTGACGTGAAGGACATTTCTGGGCCTACTACTATTGATTCGGTTGTTGAGACTTGTGTTCATAGCTCTGATTGCAAGAGTGGAAATGACAGTAGTGAAGTTGAGGTGGGTAAGGATAACCCTGATAATGTGATGTCTCCTGCTCCAGATTCATCGGCTTCTCAATCTGACAAGGAAACGGTTGATGTTCAACTGAAACAAACTGAGAGTAGTTGTGATACTGTTGCACCTGATCCTGTACAAATAACTGAAAAGGGAAAAGGTAAACTTGAAGCTGTGTCAGAAATGGTTGATGTTCAACTGAAACAAACTAAGAGTAGTGGTGATACTGTTGCATCTGATTCTGTGCAAACAACTGAAAATGAAAAAGGTGAACTTGAAGTGGATGAGGGCAAGGGAGATCCTTTACAAGAGATGGGTGTTACTGCTCAAGAGAAAACCGTGGACAAGGTTTCTGAGGAGAAGGCCGCTGGTAGCAGTTCTGGTACAGAGAAGGCTGATTTGCCTACTGAAGATCCCATCAGTGCCGCAGTTGATGAAGGGAATTCTAACACTGTACAAGAAAACACTGGTTGTACCAGCCCTGGTGCACACGGAGCTGATACATCTGCTGTTCCAGAGATTGATGGTGACAAAAGTAGTGCTGAATGAAAATATGCTTAAATATCTATCTTTAGCTTCTCCTGTGTTTATTGTAGTTGATTGTTAGCATTAGAAAGAAATTTGAGTTGGACCTTTTGTGGGGTGCAATCTTGAATTCATTCGACCTCTACAATAGATTAAGAATTAATATATTCGAATCAGATGCTAGTATGTTGTGTAATATTTTAATTGTATAGTGCCCCCATAATTCTTGATCATATTTTGCATATTATAGCGTCTATGATTGTCATGTATAGCTAATTAACCTGGTCTATTGGTGGAATTGTATCAATGGGGATGCTTTTATTTTCTCAAAAGCCCTATTCACTAGCGCTTCGGTCACATCATATTACTACTGGTTGGATCTTTAGGCCTACACATAAAACATATTATATTTCTCATAAAGAGACAAATAATGTAATGTTTAGAAATGTGGCTTGTTAAATATAGAACACTGCACATAATTTATTTGATGTAATGTGTGTAGCAACCGGCTAGTCAACATGAAAGAAGTGCCAAAGGAACACGCTTTGTAGCTAGTTGTCAACTACCAATCAACTATCTATTACAAGAAATCCAAATAAATCACACTCCTAATCTACGCTATAAAAGATGGAGCTAATAAAAACTATAATGACAATTGGAGCAACATATGTGTGAATTTCTTTTTTAAATAAGGGCTCCTATAAATTACGAACCCATTTTTCTTCTTTATAAGGGCTATTCCCAACAAATCTCACAATTCACAGGACATAAATGTCAATTTTTAATATTTGTGTCCCTCTCAGTAATTACGCACAAATATGGAGACAGTTGAAGGCAACAGAGAGCGCACTAATTTCTCTGATATATATATATATAACCAGAGAGAAATCGAAACTTCAACCCACCTCAGATTCCACCAACAATAACCCAATTTTTTATTTTGAAGCCCCAAAATCACATCAAAAAAGTTATATATCCACTTCATACCAGATCCTTTTTGTCTTTGAGGCATGGGAGAAGAAGGGTTTGAGAAAAATCCATTGTTGGTAGAGGAATCCAATGAACAAGATCAAGTAGAAGAAAGGATTGTAAGAACAGGTCAGTATTTTAATTTGGAAATATATTATTTTTTATATATATGTTAGTATCCTCTTTTGGCAATAAGAACTCTCATGTTATGAATTCTTGTGTCCTGTATATCCTCTTCTTTCCTAGATCATCAAACTTTGCTTTCGTTATTTGTTTTCACTATTTCTCATCAACTGTCCTTTCATGGTATACTGGTATCCATGTCCCTAAACTTTTCTCCAATCAATTTTATTTTCCCATTCATCTTTCTGATTATTACTAAGTTATGAATATATTACAGAACTTTAGCTACTAAAATAGACATGATTTTCTCTATTTATTTTACCACAATTTTTATTCACTGTGCAAATTGTGAAAAGTTTTTGTTTGCAAAATGGGCAACAAAGTCTTGACAATGTTTTGTTTGTCCTGGCCCACTTCTTATATTTGTTATTTATTTCCTACACTGAATAGTACTCTTTAAGAAAATTATCTATTTTTTAATCAAATTCTCCGCTAAAATTTTTATTTTACATTTTATAGAAAGCCAATTAATATAAACATGTGAAATATATTTTTGTTATGATTTAGAAGTATTTGAAACACTCTTAAATATGCATTACTTGGCCGCATTTCTAGGCATATTTGAATTAGATTTCAGAATGATATAATTAGTATAAACAAATGAAACTCTTGTTATAATTAAATGCAATTCATACTATAAAAAATGGATACTACAAGCTTGCATTGGTTGTAACGTATAGCCTGAGTTGAGATTGCTATGCATTTTTCAAAGGAAGAAGATTTCTCTGGCGTGGAAGCGAATTGACTGGGATTGTATTTGTACGGAAAATAATAATTTTATGTACATGATTAATTGATTAGTGTACTCCATAAATTAATTAGGTATGAATATGATCATGACTGCAACAGCAAACATGACATAGAAAAGTGTATCATCGGGCCCACCAATTTCAAATTTTAAATTGGGAGAAATATGATCATAATTGATACCATCATTGATACCGATTTGTTATTCAAACTACATTAATTATTATTCATTTTAGTAAGTTTACTATGTAAAATATTTTTATTATTCAATTTATTATTTATATTAGTAGTATTTGAGTTGTATCATAAAGTATTATACAAAATAAATTGTATAATAAAATCATTAATATGAATAATAACACAATATATAAATAATAAACTCTATACTGATCACGGTATCAATACGGTATCAATGATGATATCTCTCAAATATTTTCCTTTTAAATTTCCTGAAACATTTTTAATTTCTAAAATGATAAATGATCAGAGAAGAGAAGAGGACTAATCTAATCCAGAATAAGATATATATGATTTATATGACCATATTACCCCTAAAAAATGCTGTTTAATTACTAATAATTAGGTACGCAATGGAGTGCGACGGCGCATATAATAACAGCGGTCATAGGGTCCGGGGTGCTCTCGCTGGCGTGGAGTGTGGCCCAGCTCGGCTGGATCGGCGGGCCCACAGCCATGCTCGCTTTTGCCGCGGTCACCATGGTTCAGTCCAGGTTGTTAGCGGATTGCTACAAGGCGCCGGATCCGGATCACGGTCCCATCCGAAACCGCTCCTACATGGAAGCGGTCAGGCACTATCTAGGTCAGCAACAAAAACTTTTTATTTGTTGATTAGGATTTTTGATCGATAAAGTTTTCAAATTATTTTAATGACATAATATTAAACTTACAACCTCTTACACAAAGAGTAATGTTTTAATTTATTATGTTAGACATGATTCTCACCAAGTGGTTTTATGATATTAATAAATGTGATTTTATGAAATCAATAACTATATCTTGAAAGAGTGATTCCAACAAAAACAATTTGCTTGCACCAATCATCAAAATTCTCCTAAAAATTCATCCGTTTATGCGCCGTATAGCACGTGTTTTGCTCGGCAAACACGGAGACTATTTTAAGAGAATCAATAACATTCAAATTAATAACGGGCAAAGATAGGTGAAAATGACATATTGAAATTGAGTAAATATTTCCACATTTGAGTTTTGGCGTGAAGCAAGAAAATTCAATATATTAGATTCTCAATAAAACAAAGAAAAAATAATCTATGTTCTAGAGGAATCTATATATGTAAATACTCATCACATTTGATCCAATAATTTGTATACAGGTGTCTTTTTTTTAAATTAATCATTATTTTCGAAGTATTAATCCGAAGTAATACATACTACTTGTGAAATTCTTCTCTAAAACAAATTCAATTAATGTAGGTTTTAAATTTCTTACATAAAAAAGGTGGTCAGAATTCAATTATTGTACCATACATGCACTAACAAAATTTGCCCCAAATATATGCATGGAATGTATGTATACATTTATAGGAGAGAAGAGCCTCTATGTGTGTGGGTTCTTTCAACAAACAGGCTGTTTTGGCTGTGCTGTGGCTTATACCATCACTTCTGCTATCAGCATGAGGTATGAATTTATGATAATTTTATACATGTCATGAAATATATATACTTTTACTGAATTAGGTTTAATCAATAAAAAAATCCTAATAAAAAAAAGTAAATGTCAATTCATGCATTGTCAAAGTACTTTCAATGTTTCTTCTTCTTCTTCTTTTTATATGTCATGAATGTATAAATCATAAATAATTAAAATAACTAAGATGATCTATCTTTGCGTTTAAGAAATGATGAAGAATGATTAATGATAAATACAATAAAATAATTATAAGCCACAAAGACAAAGCAAATAAAATAAAGATAAGTAACTAAATTAATGAAGGATGATATAACTTGCACCTACCTTTTTGTTGATTCATTCTACCTTTCAATTATTCTGCTGTTTATGCATGTTATTTCTTAATTTTAACAATTCAAATTAAATAATTGGGTCTCAATCTAAAAACTGTTGTTCAAATTCATCAATTATCAATCCTCAATCAATCAGTAAAGCTCATATATATCACTAAAGCTATGCCCAATTGAAGAAAGCTCTAAAAATAGGTATTATATTTAGTTTTTTTTTTAGATAAATATGAAAGTCTAAGTTATTCAATATTTAAATATCCATAAATAACATCCTATTTGGATTTCGAACCGATAACCTCTCACATACAGAACATTAAAAATAAAAGGGTATATATATATATATATATCTCAAAAAAAATTATACAACACACAATAGTATATTAACAAATAAAAGAATATATATATACTAATTACCTAAAACAAAACACAGAGTAAAATATTTTAATTGAAGAAAAAGCTTTTCAAAATGGGTCATCTTGTGGGGCCATGTTGTGGCTTTCATTTTTTTGTTTTGAGCAGAGAAATTATTCCTCCATATCACCAAATGTAGTGATCATGTCAAGTGGCCTAATCAATCAATGGAGGAAGTAGAAAAAAATAATCATCTCCTTTTATTTATCACAAATAAGGAACACTGATGAAAATGAAATCAGCTTGATGGCGACTGCCATTTAATTAATCATGCACATATATAGTAGGCCAACTGCTTCTTTAGAAATATTCACCCAATTAATTAATTAATCCAAAAACTAATTTAATACAAATAAATATTTAAAAACTAAATTAATAGATCTATCTTTGTTAGTTGGCAAAAAAAATAAAAAAAAACCTATCTTTGTTGGTGAAATTATTTATTTTGAAATAAGTGATAGCTGAATACACATGCATCACGCCATATATATAATATAACTAGTTTGTTTTTTACATGTAAATAGTTCCGAAATTGCTTCATTTTTCTTTTACATATTTTGTACTCTCTTTTTGGGCCGAAATTGAAGCGACTTGATAAATAGTTTTCTTTGCTTTTGTATGATACTAAATTGTCGTCAAAAATCAAAAACAAAACAACAAAAAATGGAAGGAATTTCAGTTGGTTTGAGATTTGGCCGCTTCCCTTTGAGTCGGCATTCACTGAAGTACTTCATCTGTAAGGATAAAAAATCCCTCTATAAAATTTCTCCGCACGAATTTCAATGATGTTCGCTACAGTTTATGTTATAGTAATTATGTGTGATTTCCGCCCACTTCAGAGCATATGGACCCCCTCCCATTCAGGTGCAGAGCTGCTTCGCGGAATCATGACGTTTTTTTTTTCCAATTATGGTCAGATTTTCTGCTTTTCTTACCAGGGGAGTGATAATTATTTTTTTAACTGTGCTTTTTATTTATATTTTAGATTAATTTTTTTTAATTATTTATATTTAATAATAAATGTGTTTATATCTTATATTATTAGAATTAAGAGTTATATAAATTATATTTATATTTGTGCAACAAAAATTTTTAACTTTAATTTTTTTATAATCATTTAAAAAATAAAAAAGTGATAAATATTTTCTGTACTAATTATAAATACTTACAAAATAAAGTATAAATAAATTATTTATTTAATATAAATATTTTTGATATGTATATAAAAAATACAACGATAATTTCTCAAAAATTAATTACACGTCATATTGGATGATCAGTAGTTTATGTTGTTCTATGACACACGAGTGTTAGTTTGTTCACCAAAATCATAAATCACTTGGTACGAGATCAAAATAGTGCACAAAAATAACAAATTGACTATGACATGTCGTCAATATTTTTTATGTATTGGTCATGGCGTAAATGACGTCAGTAGTTTATATCTGTCATTTAAAATATCCAAATTAGATTATCATTGTAACATATAGTACTGTTACTGTATATCACAGAAATAGTTATAAGTGAATTTAACCTAAGGTGTAAATGGATCGCTACGGATAATAGTTAAATTGTATTCTTTTCGTTTTTTTGATTTTTGAATACGGATAGACTCCGATATGAATACTGATCGGATATTAAACAAATACGGATCGGATACTAAACGAATATGGATATAGATACATATATATTTCGGATATTAAATAATAATATCACACATATCATTAAAAATAATTGCATAATATTTTTTACGAAAGAGTCACTAGTTAGAGAAGTTAAATATTAATTTACAAAATTAACCACTAGTTATCATTATATTATTAGTTAAATTATATCAAGAAATTATAAAAAAAAACATGAACCCAACTTAGGTCTAAAATTAATTAGATTTATAATCTATATCAAAAACTCAATTAAAAGATATATAATGAGTCTTTATAACGGATATTCGAATTTCAAAAAAATCCAAATCTGGATAATTATCCGAATCTGTATCCAGAAAAAGTATTTGTATATGTATCCATATCCGATAATATCCGCATCCGAGTATCCGATTTCACTATTTGTCGGATACAGATCCGGATAAAATTGGATAATATCCAATCCGTTTACATCCCTACATTAACCAATCTTGTAGAGCAAAAAAAAATACTAAAAGTAGTAGTGTAACGTGTCAAAATTATGAGTGTAAAAATTAGGTTTTAGCGAGAAAATTAGTTAAAGAGGAGGGATCACTTGACAATGAATTTTTAAATAAATTAAAAATAACTCAAAATTAGAAGGAAAAAAAAATAGACATATTTGAATTTATAGATTAATTGTATTTCAAATTTCATGTAATTGAACGTCATTTGATATTTTATCTGAGATTATTTAGATTGTATGAAATTTATACGATCTAGATTTTAAATTTAATGATCTTTAATAATATCAAATTACACTTAAATTACATAAAATTTAAAATACGATTAATGTATTGAATATGTATCTTTAAGATTGTGAAAATAATCATTATCTTACTTAAAATATCAAACTTTAAAACTTACATCTATTTTTCAGATTTCTTAGATAATCCAATAATTGGTCCATTATATCTTAGTCCTAATAGGCCATATAAACCAAGCAAACAGACAACTTGCTTTTAAAACATAGGCCTACAATTTAACTCTATAAAATTTAATGGGATTGCATATTTGCATTTATCAATGATTCCGGGTTCGGGCTTATTTCCAACCCGAACCCGATATCGTATGGCATAAATTGGATTTTTGGTTTATGAACCTTGGAGTGAATAATTATGTAAAAAAATAAGAATTGCAATATTGATATTCTCTGTATAAATAACAGTACAAAATTTGAAAATAATTATTCTAGAAAATTCATAAAGAGCTTAAATAGCTCAAAATTATATATGATAGGAGTTAGAGTAAGGTGTTTTACAAAGTAAAGAGGAGTCTTTATTTTGGACTCGAATTTTTAAAAATCAAAGTTCGAACCATCGGTTCAAGTCATCCAACATAATCTGCATATTGAAATCTCGTTGAAAATCAAATTTTATTATTTTTGAAGTTTTCTTACTATTTTGTCGGATTTTGTAAAGATGACTCAATTTGAGAGACAATAATATTATTTTATTATTATTTTAATATCATCTTTCAAAAATAAAAAAATAGATAAAAAATCCTCAAAATAATAAAATTTGATATTCCATAAAATTTCAATACATTAATTAAATTGAGCAATTTGGATCGACTTTTCAAACTTTCAATATTCGAGATATAAATCTACTTTGCAAAACATTTTAATCTTTTAACTGATAGATATAGTAAACCTAAAATAACAAAAATATAACAAAATAAAACGAATTACAGTTAGTGGTCATTATTTTTTCTTTCTATTCTATTAGGATTTCACTATATATAATACATTACTACATATAATAATAATAATAATAATAATAATAATAATAATAATAATAATAATAATAATAATAATAATAATAAAGTCTCCACCAAGAAAAACAATGGGAAATCCACCTTTTTACTCTCTTGTCTTTTGTCAGGGAATATTTGGGCTTACTTTCCAAACAGATCCAAAATAAGTATCTCTACTTTTTTTTCACTTTTTTTCTGCTCCATTTTTGTCTACTGGACTGCTGGTCAATGCTTGTCTCTGTTAGTATTAATTAATCTCTCATGTGCATTTTCTATACATTTCGGCCTTTTGCCATTAACGCATTATTACTTTTTTTTTTTTGCTAGCTTTTTACGTACAGTTGTTGACACATTAATTCACGCAGAGATCTCAAGGTATTTTTTTTTTGGAAATATTTGGGAGATATATTATTGGTAGTGTTATTGATATCGATTTTATTATTTATATTAATGATTTTATTATGTAATTTATTTTGTACAGTATTTTTATTATTCAACTCAAACATTACTAATCTGAATAATAATTCACTTAAGTTAAATAATAAAAATATTATACATTACTAATCTGAATAATAATTCGATGACAATATTAATAATGATATTTGAATATCAGCTCCTTTTTTTTAACAGAAAAAAAGGATACTAGTTCTATCATCAGCGTGACAACATGTCTATTCTAGTACAAAAAATATTTTTTTTTTCAAGTAAGTACTTCTGCTAGCTCCAACATTTATTTATTTTCAAATATTTTTTATGAAATTTAAACATACGTTTTTTCATAGAGAGACGGGATCTATCACCACTATGTTAAATTTACAATTCACAAGAAAGAAAATTAATTACAAATTATTTTTGTTAAATCATCCTAAATAGGTCTCACATTAAACGGTCCTATTCTTCCTAATTCTATATTATATGTTCTTATTTGCTAAATTTTTTTATAATATGTCCTCAAAATCATAGCTTTTGTGCATTATTAATTTATTGCCACTTGAAATTCTGATTTTTTTATTTAAGTAATATAATACTCAAATTTAAATAAATAAATAGATTGGATGAAAAATTACAAAAATAGGAGGGACGGATTTTAAAATACTCAAAATACATCCTAAACGTACTTTTAATATTTTTTATAAAAAATAATATTTTATTGAGGGACAAATTTTTTTATTAAGAGATGGATTTTCAAAATCCGTCATCTAATAAAATATTAATTTTTATAAAAAATGCTAAAATCGTGTTATAAGCCGGATTTTGAAAAACCAGCCCTTCCTTTATTTTTTGTTGAGAAAAAAATTCAAAAATATACAATATTATATTTTAGTTACATAAATTTTGAAAAAAAATCCACAAAGCTTAAAATAAATAATCTAACATAAAATTAAAAAAATAAATTCAATAATTTCTATATGTACATTATATGTTATTAATTTTTATCTTTTATTAAAACTATTTAGTTCTGAAATTTAATAATTTTAATAATTTATGTCTGTCTCATAAAGAATAGTGAAAATTAAAAAAATAATAATTGTAGACAATATATGAAAAAATTTCTGAAATTTCAGATAATTGTAAATGAAATATCGAGTTTTAAACAGACATAACTTTTGATAGGAAATTCCGTAGAAAATGTTTAATACCAACTCGAAAAGCTCGTAAAATAATCTACATTTGTTACGGACTATAACCCGCAACTTTCATTTCCGGGCCCAAAAAAATATCGTCTGAACCATCTAAACTTAGATTTAAATTTTTTGAAATTTCGGAGATTTTTAGAAGTCGTTTGAAATTATTTTTTTATTTTCAATTTTCATTGTCCTTTATAAGGCATTATTAATAAAAATATAACTTGGGTAAATGGGTATGTTCTTTAAAATCGGAAAAGAAAGGACCAGTTTTTCGAAATCCGGCTTATAACATGATTTTAACATTTTTTTATAAAAAATAATATTTTATTAGGAGATAGATTTTCAAAATTCATCTTTATGGGACGGGATTTCAAAATTCATCAATCAATAAACTATTATTTTTTATTAAAAAAGGGTATAAATATGTTTGGGGACGGATTTTTAAAATCCGTCCCGCCTATATTTATGATTTCTCATTTGATTTTTCTTATTTATTTTAATTTTAAATATTAATTTTCATAAATAAAAAAAATCGTACTGAAATTAGTATCTTCCCTTGGTGTACGTACTCATGAGTCATGAGGCATGTAATAAATGCTGATGTGGCATCAACAAAATAAGCAATATTTTGAGAAAATGTGTGGATAACTCCAAGATTTGTGGTGATTCTCATTCCCCTTTTTTCAAAAAGATTCTTAAAATATTCTTGTTTGATATTTAAATTGTGCACCTCTAACATGTGCTATGTCGTCACCTTTGGATGCCAATCTCTAAGACTAATTAAAAATATATATATATTAAAAAAATATCATCGTTTATATCGATTTTATTATTTAAATTAAATAAATTATTATTTATATTAATGATTTTATTATGTAACTTATTTTGTACAATATTTTTATTATTTAACTTAAATATCACTAATATGAATAATCACTTATTTAAGTTGAATAATAAAAATACTATATAAAATAAATTACATAATAAAATTATTAATATAAATAATAACTTTTTAATCTAAATAATAAAGTTAATATCGATGACATGTCTTGAAAAATGGTATATGGAAGACTTTTTTTCAAAAAAAAAAAAAAGATATATGAACGAACTTAATTGAACCCAATCCAATACACACAACTAATTGCTAAATTGTTCTCTTCAATTTATTATGCAATAAATTTCGGTCAAAATTGTGTAAATTTTCTAATTACCACATTACGTCTAAGAGCAAATATATATATTTTTTGAAATATTTCCGTCAATATTGTCCCGATATTTATTTTTTTTAAATATTTTTTGCAGGATTTAAAATTGTTTTTTTTTTCTTGAAGAGACGAAATCTATCATCACAGTGTTGGAGCCGCGGTTCAACCTCTAAGAATAATTAAATGCAGCAAAAATATGATATTTGTGGTTTGCAAGAAAACTGGTAGTCTTTCTATTTATTCAAAAAACATCCATACAACTGAGTTATCAAATCAAACAAACTTTAGTTGCTTTATTCAAAAACCTCCATACACACTTGGTGTGTGACATCAAACATGTCCAATCCGTTTCATTTGAAAATGACTTGAATCCAATATTCATTCTTTCATCATTCATTCATTCATTCATTCATTCATTTCAAAAAGCCAGATTTGACCTCCCTTCCCTGCTTTAAATCTCTCTCTCTCTCTCTATCTCCCTCAAAACGTAACAATGGCATTTCATCGCTCCTTGGAAGTGGATCAAGGTTCCCACCATGAAAAGGATTCAATTATAAGAACTGGTAATTGAAACAAGCTCTTCATGCTTTTTCTCTTTTTCCGATTTTGTGCTCGTGTTTGCTCGTTAAGGAGAAACCAAATTATGTTGAGAGGAGTTCATTTACATCCATTCAGTCCCTGTATATATCTTGCAACTAAAACTGGACTAAGATTGATATGCCAAATAAACAACCCATGACCAATTTGTGAATTTTTATAAAATTGGAGGAGTGGAAAGAGAGCATGAATTTTGTTATTTTTTCCGTAGGAACTGGTCTGACATGCACCGCACACATCATCACTGCTGTTATCGGATCCGGGGTGTTGTCTCTTGCATGGAGCACTGCACAATTGGGATGGATAGCTGCCCCCGTCTGCATGCTTTGCTTCGCAGTCGTGACTTATATCTCGGCTTTTCTCATGTCAGAGTGTTATAGGACCGGCACGGGAGAGAGAAATCGATCGTACATGGAAGCTGTTAGGTTTTACTTAGGTGCAGAAAAATTGAAACAAAGATGCTTTTTACTTTGGTTTAGAATTTAAAAAGGAGATTAATTGGATTGAATTTAAACTCAATAACAAAGATTTAGTTACTGGTAAATTCAGGCACAAGGCGGACCTGGTTTTGTGGGTGGCTTCAGTATGTGTCCTTTTACGGAACCGCGGTAGTATATACGTTTACTACCGCAACTTGCTTAAGGTATCTAATTGTCTCCTTGTTGGATGAATATGAAAGTTTAAGTGAAAGCAAATAGAAAATATCTGGAAACAATGGAGGAGATGAGAATACAGGAATTGGAATTAGTAGATGAGAACAGAGTAATTGGATTAGTGTGATAATAATATTAATGTGGTGCTATTCGGATTAGTAAAAATATTGTTTGGATTGTACATCTTGGAATAGCGTGGTACTTTCTTTTTCTTTCTCTTTCCATACATAAGAACAGTTATTATTTCAACTTTTACAAGGAATTACGGAATAACGCTTTTCTCAATTGTTTCAAATAGTGAGATAGTTGTTTAGGTCAATACTTAATGAGAATAGCAGCACTATTCCGGAACAGCGCTATTCTTGCATGATCCAAAATTATGTATGGTGTTACGAATAATATGAGCATATATGCAACCTTTAACTCATCTGTCTTGAATCAAAAAAAGAATATTATAAAAATAAAAAAAATATAAAACACAAAATGCATGAGGAAGATCACAAATTAAAGAATTCTGAATTGTGTAATATTTTCTATTGTACTAATTATCTGTCCATATTTTATTTAAAAAAAGATGTATATTTTTTATAGAAATTAATTTGCTCCATATTTTTTTCCTTTCCATTCAATTCTTTTCTTTCTTTTTCTTCTTATTCTTCTTTGATGAAAGCTTTTGAATTACAGGGCTATTCAGAAGTCAAATTGTTACCATAAAGAAGGTCACCAGGCACCGTGCTCATACGGGGACAGCTTCTATATGATATTATTTGGAGCGGTACAGATAGTTCTCTGTCTAATACCAGATTTTCATGAAATGGCATGGCTCTCTATTTTAGCAGCTATCATGTCATTCGCGTACTCTTCCATTGGATTCGGTCTCGGCCTAGCAAAAGTTATAGGTACATCAATTGTCAACCTTTATGGATATTAAGCGAAAAGTACATCTGGTACCAGTGGTACACAATATGTTTTTTAAGACCACCATCTTATTGTCGTTACCAGGGAATCAAAGGATCAAAGGGAGCATAAGCGGCATTGCCATGCCATCGGCAACTCAGAAAGTGTGGCGAGTTTCTCAAGCTATTGGAGACATTGCATTCGCATATCCGTACTCTATTATCCTACTTGAAATTGAGGTCTTTATTTAACTTTGGCCTTGAATTATTCATATGGCATTTTAAAACAAAAAAATTTCATATAAATGAAGCTACGATAAACGGACCTACTGTTTCATGTTTCTGGTATGTGATAAAAGGATACATTGAAATCGCCACCACCAGAGCATCAAACAATGAAAAAGGCATCAATGGTGGCTGTATTCATCACCACATTCTTCTATCTCTGTTGTGGTTGCTTCGGTTATGCTGCTTTTGGAGATGAGACACCTGGAAACCTTCTTACTGGGTTCGGGTTTTACGAGCCCTATTGGCTGATAGATTTTGCTAATGTATGCATTGTTATTCATCTAGTCGGTGGTTATCAGGTGGGTAATTTATTTGTTTGTCTTGCAATTTATCAGCTGAAATTAAATTTGTAGGTATTGACTTGAGAATGTGCTCCAGGAATCATGCACTACCAGTGTCAGACTCGATATCATGCTGATTTGGCATGGTTTTACTGTCATATCACTTTTAGAAAGAAACTTTAACTACCAATTAAGTAACAATCCACAAATGTTCATCGATATATAGTTGGATTCCAAAATGGATTCTGGGTATCAAATGTACCGGTACCTGTTCTCTGATTCCTTTCACTTGTGCTTGGCCATTTGATTGTTAAATTGCTTGATTGAACTTAAACTGAACCTTCTTACAAATTTGGTCCAGAGAAACATTTGTAAATACAGTCTTGTACTGGCTTCATAATCCCCGATTCACACTGACAAAGTAAAGTAATTAACTATCACATTTGCTTATAGCAAAAAATTTCTTGCTGAGTACAGGTCTACAGCCAACCAATATTTTCATTCGTCGACAGATGGTCAGCTGAAAAATTCCCTGATAGCCGATTCGTGACCAAATTCTACGCTGTCAAGCTACCGTTTTTGGCCCCGTACAGGCTCAACCTTCTAAGACTATGTTTCAGAACAGCATATGTGATAACCACCACCGGCCTCGCCATGTACTTCCCGTTCTTCAACCAAGTTTTGGGTTTATTGGGCTCATTCAGCTTCTGGCCGTTGGCCATATATTTCCCGGTAGAGATGTACTTTGTGCAAAGAAAAGTTGCACCATGGACCAAACCGTGGGTCGTGCTTCAGGCTTTCAGCCTTGTGTGCTTTGCCGTGAGCATTTTTGCGTTCGTCGGATCGGTTGAAGGGGTTATAAGTGCCAAACTTAGCTAGGAGCAAAGGAAACTACATGTTGAATTCATGGATTTGACACAAGTGTGCAGTGGAGATGATCAAGTGTAGATTTGGCACGAGTTCACAACTGAAATGTTTTATTGGGTTTGTAATCCAACCCCTATTTGGTACACAGACAACGAGTAAAAATGCTTTATATGTTTTTTGGTAGTTAATATACAAATACATCGACCGATTTTGTTATTCAGAATAAATAAGTTATTATTCTTATTAAAGATTTTATTATGCAACTTATTTGTACAATATTTTAATTATTCAACTTAAATAAATTATTACTCAAATTAGTAATTTTTGAGTTGAATAATAAAATATTATACAAAATAAATTACATAATAAAGTCATTAACATAAATAATAACTCGTTCATTTTATATGAATAACAAAATTAATATAAATTACGATATTAATAATAATATCTCCTAAATATTTTTCATTTTTTCCCCTCTTTGTACATGATTCAAATTGAATGAGCATTGAATCTACTACATGCATTAGCATTACCCATGCATGGGGCCATGTTTGGCACTAGTAAAGCAAGCATAAAAACTCTCACTCGCACATTTCATCGAACACCTTCTGTGCGCTTACATATCAACTAAGATACAAATCCTATCAATTATATAAGACTTGAGATGGGCATAGCAGTGCATTCAATGGCCCATGTATTGGCCATGTGCCGATCCTATCCTATGCCTAGGCAAGCGGAAATGAGAAACAACCGAAGAGAAACCCGCGGAGCAACATACCGTTTGTTCACATGTCATTACTGACAGTTACAGACCTGAATTTCATCTTGAAGGGAAAGAAACTGGACGGATCCATTTCTACTTGACCAAATGCATGTTGAATTCGTCCGTATTGTAGGTAGGGTTGTGTAATGGGTCGGTTTAAATCAAATTAAATATATATTATTAAAGTATTGTTTGATTTGTTAAATGATTAATCGAATTAAATTTATAAAAATATTAACCGAATAAATTAATATCTAAATAAACTGAAATTTTGTTCGGTTTATTCGGTTAAACCAAATTCGTATTAGTTAAATGATGACGAAAAATAAGTTAAAAATTTTAATTGAACCGAACTTTTTGAACAGAAAAATCGAACAAAATAGTCCAAAATTTAACGGTTCGATTAAAATTCAAATAAACCGAACCTTTTGCATACCCCCTTTTGCATACCCCTAAGATAATATAAATTAATCCTTTCATTAATCCTCCAAAAGCATGGCCATTAAATCTTTTAAAAGAGTAACTTTTTCTTTTTACAAATCTCAAGTTGTAGCAATCAAGTTTTAAGAAAACGAAATTTATATTTCGTTTAAACTTGTTTTAGCCGATTTTTTATTTAAGAAAAGTAATATTTAAAATTAAATAAATAAGAAAATGAGATGAAAATTTTCAAATATAGAAGAGAAGATTTTCAAAATCCTCACTTTTAGCATTTTTTAATAATTTTTTTTAATTAAGGGATGGATTTTCAAAATCCGTTTCATAATAAAATATTATTTTTTATTAAAAATTCTAAAATAATGTTATATTTTTAAAAATCGGATTTCGAAAAATTGGCCCCTGATTTTAAAGAACAGACTCATTCATTCCGATTATATTTTTATTTTTTTATCGAGAAAAAATTCAAAATTGTACGCAATATTAAATTTCAGTTACATAACGGTTGAAAAAAATCAACACATGTTAAAATATATGATCCAATATGGAATTTAAAAATAAATTCAATAATTTCTATATGTACGTCATACGTTATTAATTATTATCTTGCATTAAAAATATTTATTTTTTTAATTTAATAATTTAAAATTTGTCTATATGCCTTACAAAGGACAATGAAATTTGAAAATTAAAAAAAATAATTTTCAGATGATATATGAATTTTTTTTTGAAGTTTTAGAAAATTGTAAATAAAATATGAAGTTATGCTTGGTTGAAACTTCATATTTTATTCATAGTTTTCTAAAGCTTCGAAAAAAAATTTCATATACCATCTGAAATTATTTTTTTAATTTTCAATTTTCACTGTCCTTTGTAAGGTATGCAGAAATTATTAAAATCATTAAATTTCAAACATAAATATTTTTAATGTAAGATAATAATTAATAACTTATAACGTACATATAGAAATTATTGAATTTATTTTTTAATTTCATGTTGGATCGTATACTTTAATTTGTGTTGATTTTTTTCAAATTTTATGTAACTGAAATTTAATATTGGGTACAATTTTGAATTTTTTTCTCGACAAAAAAAATAAAAATATAACCAAGGATGAATGAATATGTTTTTTTAAAATCAAGGGCCGATTTTTCGAAATCCGGTTTTTTAAAATATAATACGATTTTAACATTTTTTAATAAAAAATAAATTTTTATTGAATGACGGATTTTTAAAGTCCGTCCAATAATAAAATATTATTTTTTATTAAAAAATTCTAAAAATACGTTTGGAAAAGTATTTTTAAAATCCGTCACTCCTATATTTGAAATTTTTCATCATATTTTCTTATTTATTTAATTTTAAATATTTATTTTCTTAAATAAAAAATCAGTTGTTTAAGACCTTCTGACATTAATTTTTTTTAAAAAAAGAATTTAATAATTGTTTCGTTGACTTAAATATTAAACCATTCAATGGTCATCTAAATTGTCAAGTGCTGTTAAACCTTTTTTCGAAAGCTTGATAGCAACTGATAAATATGTCCAAAAATAGATAACAATAATAACGAAGGATGATTTTTTTTAATGTCTAAGCAAGTGATGTGGTAGTACAACCTTCTGCGTCAAATAAATTAAATTACTAATTATTTTAGAAGTACGAATTTGCATCAATACCAACGTCGTGAGGGCAATTTTATAAAAAGAAGGAATTTTTTAATAATTATTATTTTTAAATAATTTCAAATTTTTTTTAAAATTAGAAATAAGTTTATAAATATATTCTTTAATATATAGATCAATTGTGTTTTAAATTTAATATAATTTAAGTGTTATTTGATATTCCATTAAAGATCATCAAAATTACATAATATTTACAAATGATTTTTTAAATTATATGAAATTTGAAACATAATCAATTTATAAGTTAAAAAATATGTTTATAAACTTATTTTTAAATTTATTTAAAAATAATAGTTGTTAAAAAATTCCTTCCTCTTATAAAATTGCCCTCATGACGTTGGTATTGATGCAAATTCGTACTTCTAAAATATATTTTTAAATTATATGAAATTTGAAACATAATCAATTTATAAGTTAAAAAATATGTTTTTTTATTTTTGAATTTTTTTAAAAATTATTCTAAATTTATTTAAAAAGCGGTTGTCAAAAAATCTCCTCCTTAAATTAAATTACTAATTATTCCAGAAGGACGAATTTGCATCAATACCAACTTCTTGAGGGCAATTTTATAAAATTGTGAATTTGTGACCCTTCTTATCGAGGTCATATCCTCTATCATATAACGAAATATATTATCCGTCCGATTATATTAGAATTTCATGCAAATAAATCTAAAAAATAACTTCTATAATCCATTGTACAGTACAGATGCATTGCTGCACAACAGAATATCCTTCTCGTCTCAGTCCGACATGATTGGCTCAGCGCGGTCCCAAGTAAAACCCGCGAAGCACTAAACCACGCCTCTCCTCTAGGCTCCAGTCTTCACTTCCCTCTCTCTCTCTTGGGGAAGAAGAAAGAAATCTCTTGTATAAATATAATCTCCAGCTCCCAACGGATTACATTCCTTAAACCCCATTCTACAATCCAATTTCTCGCATTAATTCAGGGAAAAAAGGGAGGATATAAAAGGAGGAAGAAAAGGAGATGCATCTGTACAACGCGTGGTTGCCTCCACCGGTGGCGGAGGAAACGAAGAAGGAGGCGGAGGCGTTCGCCTCAGTCGTTCGATCGGTGAAGGAGACATGGACGGGGCCTGACGACCCGGACTCGGTCTACGCCACGCTCAAATGGATCTCTGTCATCGATCTGTAATCCATCAGTCTTTTTCCTTTTTCATTCGTTTGGAAACAGATATTGAATCTTGTTTCGTGAGAAATGGAAGCGGTTACTACATATTCTTTTGCAATTTCTTCGTATTAGTGAAGTCAATAGGGTTATCTTGTGTACAATTGATTGCAGGCTGGTTTAATGCTATTACATTTTGAATTATCCATAATGCCCTCAAAAAGATAGTATTTGCATGAATATCCTTGAAGACTAGTTATGGTTAGGCACAATTTCAAATGATTTTTTCTATGTTTTAGGGTCTCTATGTAGTATTTAATCTTAATTAAGCTTCAATTAACTGTCATATTGTTGCAATGTAAGTTTTAAACTAATCAGGTCAGGAACAAAAGGGAGAGGGAAAACAAATGAGTCTGAATAGTATCAACTTGTCAGATTCGGGATCATGTAAACTGTTAAATGACTGGTGCAGGGACCAGATTTTGTTGGACATTTTCTGTGTAGACATACCTGAGAAAAGTAAGTAAATAATAGAAGGTTGCTTTTTGAGGAATAACTGATTACTGATTTGATACGGTGTTACAGGTTTATCAAGGCAAAGAGTGAATTGTCTTCAGAAAACGTGCAAGAGCTTGTCGAATTAGGGTTGGAGGTGTTTCATGCATCTCAAAGCAAACTCCATGCTCAAGTATAGACTATGAATTATATATGTCTCTCTTTTTTTTGTTGAACATATTAAAGTTTATCAGGAGCTTTTCTTGGGTATAGAAAGAATCTTTTTACGATAACAAATTGTAGTTTTCTTTTTGCGGGGCACTGTTAGATGTTTAAAGGTTTTGCAAAGGCATACAAGAGTTGCTTGTTTTTCTTCCAATTCAACCTGATTTGCTGTAAACAGGTGAGATGGGGTGGCGTGATTGTCAGGCTTTTAAAGAAGCATGGGAAGAAGCTGTCACTTAGTATTGAATGGAGGCCGTTTTATGAAACCTTGATGCATACACATTTTAAGAGGTGAATCTCTTTTCTTTTTCCATTTTTTGGGTTCATTCCAAAAAAGGTGAAACTCTTGTCTGCCAATTCCCGGCTTGAATGGGATGAAGATCGAAAACTGAAGTATGCTTTTCAAGAAGTACATTCGATTCAGTTGGAAATAACCAAACAAAGCTAACATAAATTGTACATCAATTAAGCAAAATATAAATCAGCATGTCACCTCAAATCCCCGACATGTTTGTCATTTTTATTTTTTACTATCTTAGTCAAAGAGGTGGTACCGAGATTATATCTTCTTATACTATTTTCTATATAGAAACACTGGACCTGAAGGATGGAAGCTGCGGCAAAGGCATTTTGAGACAGTCACATCTTTGATTCGCTCATGCAGAAAGTTCTTTCCTGAAGGCTCAGCTTCTAAAATATGGTCTGAGTTTAGGTGAGGGTTCTGACTGTAGTAGTTTTCAGAACTATATCATTGCCTATTATCTTATCATTCTGTAGATCTCTTGGAGTTTGGGTTGTGGCAAGAGTACTTGACGTTGCAGTTGTTAGGATGTAGGGTTAACTGCTGCTTTAGTTTAGTGGTTGTGATTTATATGCATTAATATTTGGCATTCTGGGAATTGGTATTTACCAGTCTTCTAGGATCATCATGCATCAATAATTGGCATGTTGTGCCAATCCAGTAGCACCATTTTGTTACATGTAACTACCACTGTTCTCACCAGAAGAAAATATTTAGTGAGAGAAAAAGGAAAAGAAATTTCCTACTGGAATTAGCACGGAACATGAAGAAATCTTAGTATGCAAAGGATGTATGAAAGCTTTGTGATCTGTGCTATACTTCTTTGCTCTTTTTTCTTAAAAAATAACAGATTTGATTTTATGCTTTCTTGCTTTATTTCTCTTCCAGACCTTTGATGGAAAATCCATGGCATAATGCAGCGTTTGAAGGCTGTGGATTTTTAAAACTGTTTCTTCCTGTTAACGCCAACAACCAGGATTTCTTTACGAGGTATGTTAAAGAAAGAAAAATAAATACAAGTTTCTTGCTGATTTTAGTCTTTTCTCCTGTTATTAGATCTCCAAACTATTTTATTTTTTAATAAAAGTGGAGTACTCCACCGGTTTCATTGAAACGGAAGAATAAGTGTTTACAATGAACAGGTATTAACTGTACTAACTATCTGGTACCAGTTTCACCTAGTTTGTCTGATTTTCTAATCCTTACAATTAACTACAAACTTTCTTCATGCAAAACATTCACACAATATGAACTTAGAAATAATCTGATTGAAAGCAAGGAATTTTAAACTAATCTAATCATCTATTAGTTCAATCTCTGCGCCAGACCCACTGAGGAAAGTTGTGTCCAGTACCGCCATTGCCTCCTCCTCTTCCAAATTTGTTACCTGGGAATGAAGATTGGCCACATCCTGTAGTAGTATCAAAGACAATTTTAAAATATTTGATTTACCTTTATTCTGACACTAGAACTTTGCCAGACTGATAATTTGCAGACCCATGGACTTAATACTTTTACCAGTATGGTTGTGAAAACATCTGTTATTCCTTTCTAGCCATATTGTCCATAGTACTGCCCCTCTAACATTGTCTGCTGTGATTTTATCTTTGAGAGGAATACCCGAGTCTAGTACCCAGAGATCAGCTAAAACAGATCCTTCAAAAAAGAAAGTATTATCAGAAGCAATCCATTGCCAGAGGCATTGAGCCACAGGGCATTGTACAAACAAATGATCTGTTGTCTCTATCTCATCTCAAAAAACACATTTAGTATCACCTATCCAACCTCGTTTTGCTAGATTAAATTTGGTAAGAATCTTGTTTCTTCTTACCAGCCACATAAGAGCCTTAATTTTGAGAGGCATGGATGCTTGCCAAATAATTTCAAAGTCTTAAGTTTTTTATTCCTTCAAATTCTAACTAGAGGTATAAAGAATGTACTGTAAATTTACCAGATGAGGTCCATCTCCGAACTAATTGGTCCTGTTTTGAACCATTCAATGAAAAGTGTTGCAAATCTAATTGAAGATTGTTTCATTCTACTAAATAATCACCTACTAATTGTCTTCTAAAGGAAAGTGCCCTGTAATTAGATGTGATTACAGTATTAACTGTAATCTTATCATCTATTGCAATTGAGAGCAATCTAGGGTATGCAGTTGCTAAATTTGATTCAGTTAACCATCCATCTAACCAAAATAATACTGAATTGCCAGAACCAACTATTTTATTTAAACTTACAGTAACAATAGGGATAGTGGAATTAACATCTTTCCAAAATGAGGATAAGTATGAATTAGCTCCAAGTGAGCCATATCTATTCATCAAAATAACTTTCCACTGAACTTGAATTGAACTATCTTGAAATCTGACTAACCATTTGGCCAGAAAAGCTTGATTAATTAGATCAAGATTAATTACCCCTAAGCCACCTTGATCTTTACTCTTGCATACTACTGTCCATGTAGTATGCAAGAGTAAAGATCAAGGTGGCTTAGGGGTAATTAATCTTGATCTAATTAATCAATCTTTTCTGGCCAAATGGTTAGTCAGATTTCAAGATAGTTCAATTCAACTGTTAATGGTAGGTGTAAGTAATGCTATGTATCAGGTAATCAAGGATGAATAGGGCTGGTACTTTTTTTCTCCTTTGGTTTCTTTTTATGCTGCATTGTGGTCTTATTCAGGTTTGGGGGGTTAATTGAGGCTAACATCAAATCGTGGATAAAACAGAATTAATGTGCAAGCCCCTTTCTATTTGAAAATACTGATCATCTACAGATTTCTAGATTAGACCTACAATTCCTTAGATCACTGGTCTGACAAAGAACTATATTTTACCCCTTAAGGCTTCATCAATGCATAAAATGATAACAAACACTAAAACCCTTCATTAGTGCTTGCTTTTTTCCCTGTTTCCATTAACTGGCAATTTCTTCAAACAGTGATCGGATGACAGAATGCCTCGATCTTTGGGACTCTATACCAAACTGCCAATTCTGGGACATCCAGTGGACATCTATCATTTCACGCTGTATTAAAAGTTGCAATTTGATAGACTGGGAAGGTTTTCTCCCAACTCTATTCACGCGTGTTCTCAACATGTTTGAGGTTTGGCTTTTTGTTTTTTTGCATGATGGTTTTGAGCTATTTATTGAAGCTAGTATGTCCCCTAGATCAGAACAATCTCTAAAAAAAAAGAGCCTAGTATGTCTCGACATAGAAGAACACAGATTATGTCAGTACTGTATTGATCCTGACTAGTTTTATACCAAGGTATTGTACTGAAGAATGATCAAGTTCTAGTAGACAAAAAGTATATGGTCGAAATGGCAGGGATTGGTAATGGCTAATATCAACCAGTATTAGACATGTAATGTAAGTATTTCCAATAGTAACAGTTCATCAGTCTCTTCTACTAATGGCTTCAGTTGCTGTACTGTAAATTCCCTTGTATTTTGTTAATTACTTATGTTGCTTGTACAGTCATACTTTGATTTAACCTATGGAGGTTTGCCGTCCTTTTAGGTCCCTGTATCAACTGGTTCGGGGTCCTATCCTTTTCCGATGGAGGCACCTAAGAACATGAGATTCCTGTTCTCAAGCAAGTCAGTCACGCCTGCCAAGGCTATTGCTAAGTCCATTGTAAGATCTTATTTATTTTTTTTGTTTCCCAATTTTTTTTTGAGAGATACATCTATTGAGTGTGGTTGTTGCATTTTCTTTACCTTGCAACTGTACTATAACAGAACTTTGACATTTTTGAAACTTTAGTATCAGCGGATACCGATTTTTTCCAGATCCATACCTGTAAGGGTTTCTTTCTTGGTTCTTCCCCGTCCACAATCAGAAATCTGTGAAGGATAAAAAGAAGAAAGTTTAGTATGGCATAATGGTTGTTTTCTTTCCTGTTGTAGGTTTATCTCCTGAAGCCTGATGGTGGTGCACAACTGTATTTTGAGCGATTAATAAATCTATTAGAACAGTATGTTTTCTTTCTCATTTTTTCGTAGCCTACTTTTATTTCTTCAAAGTATGGCAATAGCAATATAAACTTGTTGCATATCCAGAAAATAATAGCAGATTTACTTATTTCAGGTCCTGTACTGATATGAACCAGCTGGTACAGGACCAACTTATGTAGCTTTTCTTGCCCTCTATTTGTACCAGTGATGAGGCTCTTAGCTGAGTTGCACAAGTGAGGTACGATGTAAGCTGATTTGGACTAAATTAAGCCCTAATTGCATAGTTGAGGGTTAATTTAGGCTAATTGGCCAAGTCCAGGCTAGATTGAATCTGGGGGATTTAATAATTTCTAATAATTGGATGAGGTTTACATGACTCCACATAGTAGATCCTAAGTCAACCTGGTGAAATCTAACTCAAATATGCTCCTACTGGGCAATACCAATGTTGAGTTGGTAATTTTCTGCCTTCTTAATCATATTCCAGGTACTACCACCCATCTAATGGAGGCCGCTGGACCTACACACTGGAGAGGTTTTTGCGGTACCTGGTCATTTATTTCCAAAAGCGCCTTCGAGGGGAACAACTGTAAGAACAATTTGCATTTGTTCTTATCCAAGAATAACAATTTACAAATTAGGTCGCCTTCGTATCTTATAGAGGGAATTAATTTCAGCAAAAGTAGCGGTGATAAATTGATGAACAACAAGCCTTGTCTGGGAAAAGAGGAGAGGACCTCTTTTGTTAGAGTTTTGTTGAAATTAATCGACCGGGGACAATACAGCAAGAACAATTCTCTTGCTGAGACAGTATCTGCTGCAACTTCTGTTCTCGCATATATTGAGCCCTCATTGGTTCTCCCGCATATTACCTTGAGATTCCAACTGGCTTCGGAGACTGTAAGTGTTCCCTGTTATCTTTGCTTTCTTTTTTCTTTTTGGTTTCCTACACGTAAGATGAAACCAGGAAATGATCTTTTTGCCTGCAAACTTATTCCACTCTCTTAGCACTGCATGCTCGTAGACCATATTCAGGATTCTTCTTGCACTCCTTTTGTTAACCAACTCACATTTTACATGACAAGGTTATGTTGGTCATTACAACCTTAATCAACCTGCACCTGAACTTGAGTAGGTCCAAATTGACCTGGACTTGAATGAATCGAACCCGACTAGACCCAAAATTTGAAACCCACATGCCTGACACAACATTTCCACCCTTTAAACCCTGATTTGACCTGAAGAACTTGATGGCTACTTCGAACTTGGCTTTACCAATGCAATAACCCAAAGCAACATAAAGTTTGGACCTAATTGATGCAATACTTGGAAGTCCTGAACTGCCTAACCTGAAACCTGAATGACCAGAGACCTCAAACAGCCTGAACCTGAAACAACTTGAATCCGAAAGATGCTTAATTCAGACCATAATAGCTGGATACTCGTGAATGACCCTGACCTGAGTGCACCTGAAACAGAAACAACCTGACCTGATCCACCCAATTGCTACCTCCAGTTTGTACTTGCAAATAACTGTCAAGGTAAAAGGTTTGATAGCTACTAATGTGTGCACCAAAATGCTACAAGTACTGTTAAGATAATTGAATAGTTGAACTTAATGCACTCTTGTTGTGCGCTAGGGTTCAATATTTTGAGAAATAAATGGTCCTTTCTATTTCTGGTTTTTTATTATTTATTTTTCAAACAGATGACAGCCACCCACCAGTTGAAAAATGCAGTTGCTTCTGTGGCATTTTCTGGCCGACCACTTCTGCTCACTTCTTTCTCAGGAGGCATTCAATCCGATGATTCTTATTCTAGCGACACATACTTGGATTTGATATTCACATCCCTATCTAATGCTTTGCTAGGCATGGATGCCAATGATCCACCTAAAACAGTAGCCACTATGCAGCTTGTTGGTTCTATATTTTCTAATGTAAGTACATCTTTGAACTTCAGCTACTAGGATGACTAGACAAGGAACTGCAAAGAATTATTTTGGCTTTTTATGAGTCACCATCTGATTTTTAAAACTTTTGGATGGACCATGTGCTCTGTCCAAATAAAGCTACAAGATCTCAAATTGATGATGCTAAGAATTGTTTTCCTGTTATCTTTTCTGTTTTCTTCTTGGTGTTGGTAGCCTTTGCTGAATTACATCATCCTAGCTTAGCTTTATGAGGAGTTTTACAGGGGTACAAGTCAAAACTGAAAAGTAAAAATTGGCGGTTGTGTTGTAATTACCGTATTCATACTTGTGTTCAACAATCTTGTTTGTCATAAGCAAATCATTTTTGTTGGTCTTCTTTTTCTTTCTAGTTGGCTACTGTAGGAGGCAGCATTGATGGGCCTGCATTCCTACAATCTAATTATTTATCTGAATGGCTGGATGAGTTTTTTGTTCGCTTGTTCTCACTGCTTCAGAATTTGGAATCCAACAATATCATGTAAGTAGTTTTGAAATTATGGCGGTTAGCCCTCTTTTCCGGCAAGATTCCGGACCAATACAATTATAAAATTTTCCTGTACATCCTAGCAAAACTTAAAATGTAGGTCTCTCAAGTATTACAAGGGTACGTTCCTGAAACCCTTATACGATGCATGAATAAGTGATGTTGTAGTTCGTATATACAAATTACATAGATAGTTCTATATTGATGAATTGTCAGTATGATTTAACAAAATTATTGAAAAATTTTCTTTGTAAATGTTGTGAAGCATATGCTATACATTTGACATCCTATTCTGAAGCCCTGAGACCAGTCACAGTATTACTAACAGATAAACATTTTAAATATTTGTGGGAAAATTATAAGCTTAAAAATTGCCATTACTGTGTTATAGCAACGAGGGTGCTCAAACATCCATTTTGTCGGGAACCTTCCTTGCTCAGGATAGCCCCTACTACTACTGCATGTTAGAAGTGCTTCTGGGAAAACTTTCAAAGCCTTTATTTAGCCAGGTACTTGTCTTCTTGTTTCTCTGGAAATAAAGTGAAAATTCTAGTCAGGTCCTATGGTCATTTATGAATGAAGTTTCACTACCTACTTGAGGGCTTATTTTGGGTTCATTTTTTGTAATTGCAAACCTGAACCTTACCTTTTATCAAACTGCACCTTTTATGTGAGATGAAACTATGAATAGTTTTAAAATGTTGATTTCCGGTTAAATATGCATCTGATAAGCACATATAATTTGATTCATATCCAAATATATAAAGCTTACATTATTTGTCTCTCAACCAGTTGTTGAAGAAAATATCAAAGTTTGTTGATACAAATATCCTGCCGGGTGCAACTGCAGAAGTTGGGCTTTTGTGCTGTGCATGTGTGCATTCAGATCCTGAGGAGGCTGGGTTGCATCTTATCAAACTGATATTGAAGAAAATTATATCATCTCTTAATGGAACTCCTATTACTGGTTATGTTGAGGGAGCTGAATCTTCTAGCACATCACCTAGCAAGAAGGTTTGTTAATGAAGTATTTACCTAAAGGATTGCCATTCTGATATCTGGTAGAACAATTATTTTGTTGGGGCATCTCCAAATTTTGATTGGGTCAATAGTGGCATTAAACTGGGATTTACACCTGTTAGTATTTATTATTAATGAGAATTTTTTTAACATGCTTCTTCTAGGCAACGCTTTCGCCAGCTCTCGAAACTTCAGTAGAGTACCATCTAAGGGTGTTAGCCATTACTGTCAGTTATGCTGGTCCTGTTCTTCTTAACTATCAAGAAGATTTTAAACAAGCAATAGTATCTGCATTTCAGGCTCCCTCATGGAAGGTACATGGAACTTTTTTGGGTGAATTTGGAACTTCTTCATTTCTGTCTCAAAGAATTATAAACCGATGAAGTAAACACCAAATAATGATGATTAAATTAGTCAAATCAATTAAGGGTGCTTTAGGTATTGGATCTGTCATCACAGAAACAATTCTTGTAAAGCTAATCCTTTATCAAAATAACTTTTAGCTTAGGGCAAGTTAGAAAATTTGTTTACTAACACATTTATTTCTGAATTAGGTCAATAGTGCCGGTGAGAATGTTCTGCGCTCTCTTCTTGCCAGCCTCATCTCCTATTATCCACTTGATCAATACAGGCAAGTATAGTGCCTTGTGATACTGTATAAGTTGTGACTGATACACGCATGACTGCCAATAGTGTATCTGCCTGGACATGCCATTCTTTTCTTTTGTTTTCAGTGTGTTGTCTTCATTTGATTTTTTGTCCATTTGTTGTTTTACTGACATATCTTGTGGCTTCTTGCGAAGTGATAGTAAATAAAATACACATTTTGTTTCTGGACTTTGTTGCTGAACTGAAAGTAAGCTCTTTTCTTCCTTTTATTTTTTTTCTTCTTCCTGTTTTCCAGACCTTGTAGTTCTCAGCCTAATGCTACTATTTTAGAAAGGTGGGGTTGTGCAAAAGCTGATCCCGATGAAAAGGGAGAGGAACTAAATCCCCCAAAATGGCACATCCCAAGTGAAGAAGAGGTCTCTTTTGCAAATGAGCTCCTTGAATTTCACCTCATCTCACCTCTTGAGAATCTTCAAAATCTTTGCCAGACTGAGACACAAAGTGAAGCAGGTTATGTTCTCATTCATGGACTAAGTACCAAGAAATGGTGTACAATTTATTATCATTATACACCACCTATCAAGCCTCATAATTAATTTGTGATTATTTGCATAATTCTGAAGAAATGATTTTTTTTTGAAGGACAGGTGACAAGAAGGAACATTTAAAGGTGACTCTGTTGCGAATTTACTCTTCCTTACATGGTGTGATGTCCTGCTTGCCTGATATAAGGCCGGCACTTAAATATGAAAGCTCCAAAAAGGTGGAAACCAGTTGCTTCTTCATTGCTGGATCCTCTGGATCTACTGTTGGCACTGCTGAAATGCGGGAAAAAGTTGCGGAAGTAATACACGCAACATGCAGGTGAGGATGACCTATTATCCAAAGTACCTTGGAACTGATGAAGAATTATTTATCTATAACATTTAATTTTTTCATAATCACCTTAAAGATGTCTAGTAATAGACCTTGCATTCTGGACAGGTACTTGTTGAAGGAAAGAACGGATGATAGCATACTTCTTATTCTAGTTATTCGTCTTATGGATGCCCTGGGTAACCATGGTAATAGGAATCTAAACTTAAGCTTATTTTGTTGTAGCTGGTAGTGCTGAAATTCTTTTTCTTTTTTTGAGTAAGCTGCTGAAATTCTTTGGCGCATCATTCTAACATCAATGTTTGTAGGGAGCTTGGAATATGATGAGTGGTTGAACCATATTCATGCTTGGAAATTGGAGTCAGCTGCTATTGTTGAATCTTCATGCAATTTTATTACTTGTTCGCACTCTCCCGGGAAGAAAAGGTTTTCCTCTTTTTCTCCTCTTCCAAGTCTTAATACTAGTTGAAACTTTCTTCTCCTTGTTTTGATGCCTTTGTTTTGGTTCTACTTCTAGACCAAGATGGGCCCTCATCGATAGGGCCTACCTACATAACACATGGAGGTCATCGCAATCAGCATATCATAAGTATCGTAACAATGGAAATATATCACCTTCAGAACATACAGTTCTTCTTGTTGATGATCTTCTAGAACTTTCCCTGCACAACTATGAGACTGTTCGTGGGTAAGTCCTTGAGCTAGTTTGCTGCATATCTCAAAGCTCAATATTTTCTTGATTTAATCATATTAGCTGCGGCAGTTTTAACTTGACAAATGCAGTTGTGTATTTGCAAAATATGTCAAAACATTGGATGCATTCATGCTGTTTGAACCAACCCTTTTTATTATTCTTGGGTTATGGTAGTACTAAGTGCAAGTGGCACAAATTAGGGTTGATGAATGAGATGGGGCATAAGTTAGATTATCAATAACCAAGCAAAATGAACATGTCTTGGAAAGACAAGTGAATACTTTCTAACGACTGTACATGTCTTCTTGATTCACATCTTAACTCAGATATGCAGTTAGAACCCTGATGAAAGTGCTCAAACGGTGGCCATCTCTGATCTCCAAATGTGTTCTCACTTCGACTAGTCACTTACTTGACCCGAAAGCTCCTGAACACTTGATAATTGGTTCATGCAATCTTCTAGGCACTAAGACAGTTCTAAAGCATCTTACAGCGGTACCTATATCCTTTTCAATATGTACTTGAAAGTTGGAAGTTGGAATCTGGATAGCTTATTCTCACTTAACTTACTTTTGTTCTCTCTCCTTTTCTATCTGAATAGGATGCGGTGTCATTCACATCTTTCGTTACTGGTATTTTGGCAAGGTAACTGCACTGTAAGCTGATATTTCATAAAATATTTTGTTAACAATAACTTAATGTTCCTTCTAAATGGTTACTGTTACAGATACTAGAACCACCCATATAGCTGCAAAGCCAGTGGCTTAGGCATTGATCATAGTATTGTTTCCACAATGAAACCTCAACAAACGAAAATCAGCTAAATTAGATATTTGAATAAATGAAAATGGCAATTGGTGATTTTCCTACATTCAAATGGGAGATACTGATACCATACTGAAACTTGACCTCAGTTAGGACGTGTAATCCAATATCTTGATGCTTTTTTGGATCAACGAGTGCTAAGATTGAATTTTTTTTTTCTTTTGCTATGCAGCTCCCATCATGAATCACTGAAGTCCCAGAAAGCTCTCACTGAGGTACATATTAACAATGGAAAGATCAAATTTAATAAATAAGCAACTGGAATGTTTGCAACAACTATTTATTATGTGCCTTGACTCCAACAGCTTTTTGTGAAGTATAACATCCACTTCTCTGGAATATCAAAAAGCTTCTTCAGGAACTCAGATGGACAGATGGACAGGCCAGAGTTTGGGGAATTGGTTTCTCAAATAACTTCACTGAGTTTTGATAGTAATGGCCTTCATTGGCGGTAAAAGTTTTCTTCATATTAAGTTTGGTGGTAGATTTATAAGAAATGTTCATACTTCTAACCTTGTGTTTAACTTGACAATTCATTTTTTTCCATCTACAATGGGAGTCTAAGTAGGACAAAGTAAAGGTTCTAGTGCCATGGAGAAATTACTCTTTCCCAACTCTTCTTTGATTTTATGCATGGATAAAATTCTAACAACTAAGACGTGCAGTTCTGTCTCTTTCAAGAATATGACTAATTCCAATGCAAAATTTGTAATCAGTTATGAGTGAGAGAGAGATGACATATTTGCAGTCTGCCCCTTCAAGTATTTGCATGAAGTGTCTTTTTTATTTTAAAGCATTTGATTTACTCCTTGCTTGTATGTGAATCCCCTGATACCTTTGTTTAATTAGTGGTTTACTTCCATACTTCAGGTACAATTTAATGGCCAATAGGATACTGCTTTTGTTAATACTGTCTTCTAGGAGCGAATCAAACCTATCTTCAAAGATTTTAGGGGAAGCTTCCGGTAAGCATACTGCATCTCTATACAGCACTGACACTGAATTAGGTAGCTGTCCTTTTTATTGTTCCGTTATGCACGTACATCAGGAAACTGTTCCCATGCAATAATAATACATAAGAGATATAACACACTAAAGCTTTCTTCATGGTGCTTATCACATCATCATTTTTTTGTGCTGCTATGTCATTTTTTGTATTTCCTTTTCTGTTTTTCTTATTCCAGCGCATTTCTTAAGGAACTTGAAGAGCCAGCTACCTCATTCACGCATGCTTGCCATCTCTGCCTTGAACACCCTCTTACAAGGCTCGTCAGGCAAATCAAAACCCAGTGTCCCCTCTGTTGAATCCACCTTGACCCATGTACTAAAAGAGGAGGGGTTTTTGACGGAAATGCTTAACAGCCTGTCGCACGTCCACATCATAAGTGACGCAGACTCATCTGCTTCTAAGGGCCCTCAAGGTGCCTCTTCCTTCCAAAGCGGTTCTGACAAGGCGATGACCTTTTTCTACTTTGATTTTTCTGCCTCATGGCCTCGTACCCCCAGTTGGATTTCACTGGTGGCTGGTGGCACCTTCTATTCTAGTTTTGCAAGGATATTCAAGCGGCTGGTACAAGAGTGTGGTGCATCACTTGTACGTTCACTTTGGGTCTCGTTGGAAGAGTTCTTGAGTTCAAAAGAGAGGTCGAAACAGTGTGTTGCTGCTGAGGTCTTGGCTGGTATGCTGCACTCTGATGTGAATGGTATCTTGGAGGAATGGGATAGCTGGATGAATAGTCAGTTGGACAAGGTGGTAACGACCCCTTCTGTCGAGTCGGTACCAGAATGGGCTGCATGTGTCAGGTATGCTGTTACTGGTAAAGGAAAACATGGGACCAGAGTTCCAGCTCTTAGACAGAAAGTTTTGGATTCTTTAGCTGTTCCCTTGCCTGACACTGTGGCAACCAGTGTGGTTGCAAAGAGGTATTCTTTTCTCTCGGTCTGTCTTATTGAGATATCACCAGTTGGGATGGGACCTGCCGAATTGCAATTCCATATTAAGATGCTGGATGAGTTGCTTGAGAACATGAGTCATTCTTCAGCACAGGTACTACTTGCCTGAACTTTGAGTAGGATGATTTTTTTTTCCCATCAAGTACTTGCTTTGTTCACCAGTACCTGTATTTATTATAGCTTAAGTTTAAATCTGTTAGTGAACGTCAAGTGTTAATTTGCACTCAGTTATAACCCAATTACACAAAAGCACCAAATGTACAAATAATATTTTGCTGGGTATAACTATTTACAGTAATTGTTCTGCATGGACCATAACTAAACAGAGCTGTAGAGGATCATAGATTTGTTGGTCTATATTAGTTAAATCAACTGTTTTTAATCCCATCATGCGATTTTCTTTATGTGAACGACTGTGGAGCAGGTGAGGGAAGCGATTGGTGTTACACTATCGGTGATATGTTCAAACATGCGACTTTCTAAGACTAGTGAGCCATTGAGGGAAGTCACTGGAGACACTGTGATGTCTGATGCAACAGCTAGTGCATGTGAGAATTGGGCAAAGCTTGTCACAGAGAAGGCTCATGAATTATCTTTTAACATCCAAAGCACAAACCAATCAAACAAGATTGATTCCACACTTGAATCAGCCCAGGGAACTGGCCTGAAGGATACTGACACAGAAGACGCGAAAACAATGGAAACTGTATGCCTATGTTATACGCTGTCTTTCACCCTCTCTCTCTATTGTTTACCTACCTTCCTCTAACTCCTTTATTTAACTGTTACACGCAGATATTTCATTTTGCTGTAGCCTCTCTGAAATCTGGGAGATCTTCTGTTTTGCTAGATGTACTTGTTGGGCTTATTAATCCCATACTTTCATTGCAGGTAAATTCAGTACATTGAAGAAGTACAAAATTTTGGGAATACACTATTCTATATTTTAATTTAGTAACTAGATTCGCAGTTTTGTTAAAAAAATTGGATTCCCTGGTATTGGAATACTTGTGTCTGGTGTTTCCCTGTGGTTTCTGCAATAGATTCTGAAAAGTTAAAATTATTGTAGTACTAACCATTAATGGCAGTTTTAAGAAAGAATAGATACAAAGAGGGAAATACAAGAGATATAACAGATAAAGGCATGGCACCATTCCTTGAGCCAACAGATTCAATGTCACTCTTCTCCCTTGAGCCTCTCTCATTCCTTCTGTGCACCATCCCCTCCCACACCACCTCCTTGCACCACTGTCACTAAGAGGAAAAGACAAAGTAGGTTTGTTGTGGTTGTGCGCACTTCAACACATTAGCCCCACAGAAAATAACACAGAGAATCATGACCCAACAGATTCCCTGGAGATGCTGATGCCTTACCAGCCCATTGAGTCATGCCCGCGAGTGCAGGGGCATTCGAATATTTTCTGTGATGCCTCTGCCTCTGGTTGTTTAAAAGCGCAACAGATTGTTTCAACCCGTAAAATCACTGTATTTAGTTTGCCATGTAAAATGGTACAGAGATGATGCCACATGAAAATTATAAATCACAGAAATTTTGTAGGGAATCAGAGAATAGTCGGAAAGGAGAGAGAGAACCTCCAGACTAAAAAACAAGGGAAGATTGCTACTTTTTTTTTGTACTGCTGGTTACATGGTTTGCTTTACAATAACCAAGAGGACCTTTAAAATGACAAGCTAGTAGCAACACATCCCTATGTACCTCAGCTAATAACACCTGCTTGTTGGATGGCTTTAGGAAACATCAAGCAAAGATTTGTCGACTCTAGCAAAGGCTACATTTGAACTATTCAAATGGAGGATTTTGAGGCGGCCCTTCCTGCAAGATGCCGTCTCAGTTATTCTTTCTTCAGCCTGTGATCCAAACTGGCGAACCAGATCTGCCTCCCTCAGATACATCCAGACCTTTATGTACAGGTAAGGTTTTGTGTTAAAATCTTAGAAACTTTTCTTTGTAGCTTATTTGGCAAAAATTTAAATCTGTTTGTATTCCCCAGGCATAGATTCACCCTCTCCAATTCTGAGAAATCACAAATATGGGAAGGGGTTGAAAAACTACTTGTGGACAACCAAGTTGAGGCAAGAACTCTCTTCTTTTATGCTTTTTTGTACTCTACAATTATGTTTGGCACCAGTACCACGAAGGTTGCATCTTCATAGCTTGATTTGGTTGAATTTTTCTGTTGATGAAATCTATGAATGTCATTGAGTTGTAGTAGATCAAGCTTTGGCCTGAAAGTAATGTGAAAAACACACATGAACCGAAGGATATAATCATGTTGTGATCCGATGGCATTTGTTGTAAACTGAGAGTTAAAATGCAGGTTAGAGAACATGCAGCTGGTGTTCTTGCGAGTTTGATGAAAGGTGGAGATGAGGAACTATCAAGGGCTTTTCGTGAAAGGTCATATGCTGAGGCACAGAAAATTCTGACTAAAAGAAAACAAAGGTTTTTTACAATTATTGACGTCAATTTTAAAAATATAATTTTTGTTCCCTTACATATGCTCTCTGGAAGCAGGCTAAGCATGATGACACAAGGTTTTGAATATGTTTGATATAGGAAATCGGCATCCGGTCTCTCCATCGTGACTGTTCATGGTGCAGTCCTTGCTTTGACGGCCTCTGTGCTGTCTGTTCCTTATGACATGCCTAGGTATAGCCTTTCTTCATATTCCTTTTTTTTGTCATTTTTCCCTTGTTTCCCCTAGTTTCTGTTGGTAACTTGTAGATACCCTTGTTTCTTTCTGTCTTTATAAGCTGTACTAGTGTTGCCTTTGGAGTTTTAGTTCTCTTTTTCCTTCTTGGGCTCTCAAATACAATGGATTGTTAATAGTTAATATTGCATTTTGTTGGCATGTGTGAATGAATTGGGTTAGTTGAAGCACTAAAACATCAAAATCCATCCAAAATTCACCAGCTTGAAATCTTTCTGTGGTCTGGTACCCCTGTTATGTATTGTGATTCTAGGAGTTTTTCCATGTAATATTTCCTCTTTGTTAATTGTGTATTTTGGTTCCCTTTCTGCTCCAGATGGTTACCTGATCATGTGACCTTACTGGCCCAGTTTGTAAGCGAGCCCTCACCAGTAAAATCAACTGTTACAAAAGCAGTTGCAGAGTTCAGGCGAACCCATGCTGACACCTGGAGCATACAAAAGGATGCATTCTCTGAGGAGCAACTCGAGGTAACCACCCCAACACCCTCTCTCTCTCTCTCTCTCTCAGCCTGGCCAAGAATTATTGTCCCTGAGCATTTAGTGCCACGATGTGTTTGTTGGTGCTATTATATATGTTTTGGCCACTGGTCTGGCCAGTTCTTGAATTTCTTTTTTCTTTGCTCTAGTATTGATTAGTCATTTAATCCCCCTACTTGATGCTAAATCGGTGCTGGTTGGGTATTGTATCTGTTTGATCAAAGGTTTGACCCCTTGTTGAATTTGGGTTGACTACTGATTAGTCATTTAGTAGTTCTGTGCTTAACGGTTAATTCAGCTTAAATTAAGATATAGTGAGAAATAATTTCCCAATTCAGAATTAATTAGACCTCTATAGAACTAGGGTAATATGGTTTGACTGTACCAGCTGTTTGGTACGTTTCAAACCCCAATAAACTCTGTATGTTTTTTCAGTTTCAAGGAAATTGGTGGAGACTCCACTTTTATCAAAAAAAAAAAAGGAATTAATTAGACCTCAATTAAGGTGTAGTTTCTCAGTTCAGAGGTTTGTTGAGTTTAATAGGATCCTGGCACAGGTGCTAGTAAGAATTTTGGTATACCAAGAACCAGTCAGTGGTATCTTAACAATAATTTCAATATTTTTTTTTACGTTTTGTTTCATGGCACCATCTGAGTCATTTTGTTAACTAAAATTTTCTTAATCTTTTCTTCACTGCAGGTTCTTGCAGATACGTCGTCCTCATCATCATACTTTGCATAGATATGCGTGCATTTTCTTGTAAAATAATTTTCAATAATTTATTATTTCAAAATAGAAAGAACAATTGTTTTGTATAAACAGAAGTATAGCAATAGATGTCTCGACCTTTATCCTTATATGTTCTTAGAGCAATTTGTAGGACTATATTGTTCATAAATATTGAAAAAAATAATAAAACACCTGTCTTTTTCACTATATACAAAAGAACCCCCAGATTGTATGAGAAATTTTAAAGATCCTGAAGATTAGTTTGCATCTTGTACTATTTGTAATTGTCAGGTGGTTGGTAATTGGAAGAGAAAGAACGAGTACTTAGCTGCAGGAAGGGAAATAAGAAGTTTGGACTGTTGGGTTTAGTTTAAATTTTAATAGTTTTCTTTTTCAATATGGACTTGTTAAAAGGTCTTTAAAATAAAAAAAGAGAATATAAGGCAGTGCTACTGGAGATGTTAAGCTCCACTGGAGATATCAGACTATCAAAATAGTTATATATGAATGCTTGTTGTGTGTGAAAACAATCAATGAAATAGAAATTTCTTTTGTTCTTTCGTTGTTATCTCTTTTTCTTATTCAAAATACACAGAAGAAATCATATAAAAAATTATACAAAAAAATAGCAAAAATATCCCAAATTCAGTCACAAGTGCATCTTGGGCTGTGACAAGTGGTATCAGAGCCTTCATTCCAACCTGTGAGTGCTTTTTGATTCAAGCATTGTTCATGGTGGGTGAGACACGATCTAAATTTGAGCTGGGGCAGATGAAGGAGGAGCAAGCTTCCATGCGAGCTCAGATGGTTGAGATGGAGGGAGAGATGAGGAAACGGATTGAATCCATTGAGCTGGGATTGAGAAAATAGTAGAAGAACTCTTGCAAAATGAGGTAATCAGACCTAGCAACAGCCCGTTTGTAGCACCGGCACTACTTGTGAAGAAAAAAGACGGGACTTGGAGGATGTGCATAGATTATAGAAAGCTTAATGCTGCCACAGTAAAAAACAAGTGCCCAATTCCACATATCGAAGATCTCTTGGATGAATTGCATGGTGCTAAAGTGTTTTCTAAAATAGACCTTAGGTTGGGATATCATCAAATCTGTATGGCTGATCCAGATATTTACAAAACTGCATTCCGCACACACCATGGGCATTTTGAGTTTAAGGTGATGCCCTTTGGATTGACAAATGCACCGGTAACGTTTCAAAGCTTAATGAATGATGTATTCAAGACAAAATTAAGAAAAAGGGTCTTGATTTTTTTTGATGATATTTTGGTATATTCAAGCGGCATAAAGGAGCATGTGTCCCTACTGTGGAAAGTACTAGACATATTGAGAAGAAATTAATTGTTCGCCAAAAAAAGTAAATGTGCTTTTGGAGTTGTACAAGTGGAGTACTTAAGGCATATTATATCTGAAATGGGGGTTGCAACTGATCCAAACAAAATTGATGCAATATTAAATTGGCCGAAACCTAAAATCCTTAAAGAGTTAAGAGGATTTCTTGGACTGACTGGCTATTATAGGAAGTTTGTGAGGAACTATGACCAAATCAGCAAACATCTTACTGATCAATTAAAGAAAGGAGGGTTCAGCTGGAATGACAAGGCACAAGGTGCATTTGAAAAATTGAAACAAGCAATGGTGTCTGCACCAGTTTTGGTTTTATCGGATTTCACCAAGTCGTTTACTATTGAAACTGATGCTTCTGATATAGGCATAGGAGCAGTCCTATCACAAGACAAAAGACCGGTAGCTTTCTTTAGTAAGGCACTCGGACCTAAAGGGCAGGGAATGCCAACATATGAGAAAGAATTAATGGCATTGGTGACAACTATTAAAAGATGGAGGCATTACTTACAAGTGAAGTCATTTGTTATCCGAACAGATCATGAAAGTCTTAAGCATCTATTGCAACAAAAGTTGACCCACCACATATAGCACAAGGCACTAACCAAATTTATTGGTCTCGACTACTCAATTGAGTACAAGAAGGGAATACACAATAAAGTGGCAGATGCCTTATCCAGGAGGCTTAATCCAAATGAGGTGGAGTTCAGTAAGCTTGTCAGTGCCTTAGAACCTAAGTGGGTAGAAGAAGTAAAAATGAGTTATGAGGGAGATCAATTAGCAATAAAGGTCAAAGAGGAATCGCAGGGAGAAGATAAATAAGGAGATTGGGTTGAAGATTGTGGCTTACTCAAGAAACAAGGGAGAATTTACATAGGCTCTGTGGGTGATCTTAAAGGCAAAATGATACAAGAGATGCATGGCACAGCAATAGGAGGACATTCTGGTGTTCTTGTAACTTATCAGAGGCTCAAAAAGGGACTGTATTGGCCAGGTATGAAACAAGATGTATATAAGGAGATTAGTAGTTGTGATGTGTGCCAAATCAACAAAAGTGAAAATGTGAAAAGTCCCGATCTATTACAACCCTTGCCTATTCCTATGAAGATTTGGTGCAACATCAGCAAGGATTTTATAGAGGGTCTTCCAAAATAAGAGGGAAAGAATGTCATACTAGTGGTAGTTGACCGTTTAACGAAGTATGCACACTTTCTTTCCTTGTCACATCCCTTCACAGCCCCTCAAGTTGTCAAATTATTCCTTGATCACATTCACAAATTGCATGGTTTGCCTCAAAGCATCGTCACCAATAGAGATAAAATCTTTACCAGCAATTTCTGGAAAGAAATGTTTAAACAACTTGGGACTTCCTTGCAATACTCGACATCATACCATCCTCAAATTGATGGACAAACCGAGAGAGTCAATCAATGCCTAGAAAACTACCTGCGAGCAATGTGCTCCCGTAACCCAAAGAAGTGGATGTCATGGTTAAGTTTGGCGGAATACTGGTACAATACCAGTTTTCACTCATCTCTCAAGCGTACGCCATTCCAAGCATTGTATGGGTACAAACCCCCTCAACTTGGACTTGGAACACCACCAAGCTCCTCAATTGAAACCATTGACTCCTATCTAAAGGAGAGACATGAGGCACTATTACAGTTAAGGGACCAATTGTTGAAAGCTCAGGCTAGAATGAAGCAATATGTTGATAAAGGAAGGTCGGAGAGGCAATTTCAAGTGAGCGATTTGGTGTATTTAAAACTACAGCCATATCGACAAGTGTCGGTAAGTGAGAGAAAGAATAAAAAGCTAGGGCCTAAGTATTATGGACCTTTTAAGGTTGTGGAGAAGATCGACGAGGTAGCTTACCGGTTCGAATTACCACCGGGATCCACTGTACATCCAGTCTTCCACGTTTCTCAATTGAAGGTGAGAGTTGGAGAGAGTGCAGTACCAGCCCCTAATCTGCCCTTGCTAGGACTAGAAATTGCTGATTAGAAAAGGCCGGTGACAATTTTGGAAAGGAGATTGGCGAAGAAAGGAAATTCTTCTATGGTTATGATTAAGATCTGTTGGGAGAATTTGTCAAAATCAGAAGCAACTTGGGAGGAGGATGATGAAATCAAGCGCAAGTATCCAGATTTCATCACAGAGATGAACACTTGAGGTCAAGTGTCGTTTGAAGGGGGAGGAAATGTCAGGTGGTTGATAATCGGAAGAGAAAGAACGAGTACTTGACTGTAGGAAGGGAAATAAGAAGTTTGGGCTGTTGGATTTAGTTTAAATTTTAATAGTTTTCTTTTTTAATATGGACCTGTTAAATGGTCTTTAAAATAAAAAAAAAGAATATAAGGCAGTGCTACCGGAGACGTTAAGCTCCACTGGAGATGTCAGACTGTCAAAGTAGTTATATACGAATGCTTGATGTGTGTGAAAACAATCAATGAAATAGAAATTTCTCTTGTTCTTTCGTTGTTATCTCTTTCTCTTATTCAAAATACACAAAATAAATCATATAAAAAATTATACAAAAAAATAGCAAAAATATCCCAAATTCAGTCACAAGTGCATCTTGGGCTATGACGGTAATATATTCAACTGTTCGAAAAGGAATGCCAAAGATAGAAACCCAAACAAAGATTAGGTAGAGTAACCTCTTGTCGTCCTCTTTATGGATTCCAGAGACCCTAGTCCCAACGAGCTAACAACTTGGAATTGGCCTGATGTCTTCGCGGGATCGGCTTAACGGAGTGGAGGATGGTAATTGGTAAGGCGCACTTGTCCGCTCTTCCCGTGCGGAACAAATAGAAAATAGAAAAGAGAAGGGATCACTTGACAAACAATGGTCATACAAGTACAACGAGAGGGGGATAACAAAATGTGAGAGTTTTAATTAAATTTAAGTTTACTAGTTTTATCTAAAACTACATCTATAAGAGGTTAACTGATGAAAGACATGCAAATCACAAAAGGAAAAAATATGGGCAGACCGGCGGGGATCTATTCACAACGGTTAACTTGACAAATTTGATAATGATTTTTAAATGTTTCAAAATAATTCTTAATAATTTTAAAAATAAAAAAATTATAAATATATTTTTTAACTTATAAATTGAGTGGCATTTTAAATTTCATATAATTTAAATATCGTTTTGATATAAAAAATTATTAAATAGATGTTACAAATTTCATATAATTTTGTTTGTTGAATTTGAAAAACGGTCAATTTTGTAAATGGATATCCGGCCGGTTAGTAATTTTGCACATGAGTTACTGGTGACCGTCCGATGAAAACATTTGCATCGCAGTTGAGATTTTGATTCCCGCGCCACGCCACATTCCCATCTCGCTCCCGTTCGAGCCGCTCTCCCCATCTCCAAACCCTAACCCTAGCTCGTTTCTCCCTCTCTCTCGAGCTCTTCCTTTCCTCTCTGCTTTTGCTAGTTGTTGAACTAGGCATATCCTCTCTACAGGTCGACATCACCGTGACTAGTGGCATAATCGAGGTAGGTTTCTTTGCTGTCATGTGGATTGGATATGTCCCTGTATGGTAATGATAGGCAAGAATTCGAGATGCACTGTCAGATCGGATAGTTTGTGTTATACTGGAATTGTAGATGTATTGTTAGTTCTATTAATTATTTTGGCATATCCATGTTTTAGAAAATTGTGAACAGACTACTTGCAGTTCAGGTTTTATTAATTGTGTTGCCTGGAATTATATTAGTGCTAGATTCAACCATCAAATCAAAATGACTTTCACTTTGTTTATTGGATTAGCTGATCAATTGGGGTATTGGGACCAAAATCTGTGATATGAAGGAAGATATTTCTGATGTCATTCGCTGAACGAATGACTAGGATATTGTGAAATGAGATTCCATTAATTTGTATTTTATTGGGATCCCATACTTATGGTTTCGATCCTATGCAAAATCTAGGTTGAAGTATATTCTGTTGTAGGACTGCCATTTCACCCGTTTTGCTGATTGATCATACCAGAATCCATACAACTAGTTGCTTGGTGTGTAACAGTGTCTATCTGGGATGGTATGGTACAGACTGGTACTGAATGATACAGCCAACCAGAATCATGTTCCGACCCCTAGACAAAGTGACCTTTTGGTAGAAGATCCGTAACAATGGTGCCTATTCTCCCCAATCTTATATATCTACATATGTCTCAGATTTGGATACAAGGATCCCTTTTTTATTAAAGGAACTCTCTTGTGCAACTAAACAGGAGAACTGAGTACTGTCACTGAGTGCTTCTTTCTCTTAATTCTGCAGCATGGCAAACAGCAAGTATGCGTATGTAAAGAATTTTGAATTAGATGATAAATTACCTCCATCTAACTGGATCATTGTACGGATTGATGGCTGTCATTTCCATCAGTGAGTTGACTCAAAATTCATGTTTTGAGTTTAGATACTGGACATTTAATTTTCTTCTCAATTTCTTATTCATTAATTGAGTCAAATACACAACGATTATTGAAAAATAGTTAAGAATGTTGCATTCGCATTAATAAAGAAATGAGCAGAACCTTGGGTTAAATTCCTTCAGGACCAAAGTATGCAAACCATCATCAGGATCTAGTGAATAAATAGGCTACCATCACCACAGATTTCAGCTTAGTGCTGAATCTACTAGGTCCAGTACATGATATAATAGTATTGGAGGTCACCGGGTAAGAATTCAGGATCAACCTAATATGGGACTAGATGGAACTTAAAATCTCCTGTATGAAGTGTGATGTATATTTCATTGGAGTGACATATTTGTTCAATTAATGCTATTTAATTGATGAATTCTCTGGCATCAGTAAATGATTTTTCATTTTTGTGCATCTGTAGATTTTCTTCAATACATGAGTTTGAAAAGCCAAATGACTCGAGTGCTTTATGTCTGATGAACTCTTGTGCAAGCTCAATGCTGGACAATTTTCCAGACATCGTATTCGCTTATGGCGTAAGTGATGAATATAGGTATTATTTATTTCTAATTGGAATTCGTTAACCTCTGAAGAAGTGTCATTTACATCTAACTTGTGATTTATCTTCATCTACCTACTTAAAATATTAAAAAAGATGGACTTTCTGATCTTCTGTGAAATGTATGTACAACAATTGTACTTATCCCTATAAAACACCAATCTTATTTTAGGAAACAGAGGATTAAATAATTGTTAATTAGTCTTCCTCGGGAATAGCTAACTCCCTAGTTTTAAGTCAGCTTTGTTCTAGAGAGCTTCTTCTCACTTCTAGCAATATTATTTGTACCTATTGATGAGAAATAAGTTGCTTATATTGATTTAGGAAGTTAGGACTTTGTTCTCATTTTGTGTTTTGTCATTACAGTTTTGTGTTAAGTGAGAAGAGCAAATTTTATGAACGACGGGCGAGGTAAGAATCCTGCTATTTCAATTTTTGTACTATCAATTCTTGTAGCAGATGTTCATATTTGGTTTCTACTGAAGCACTTCTAATTAAGTACTTCTCTTTTATTCTTGCAGCAAAATTGTCTCTTTATTTGTTTCATATTTTACATCAGCATATGTGATGAAGTGGAGAGAGTTTTTTCCCAATAAAGGTCTAAAGGAGTTGCCATATTTTGATGGCCGAGCAGTATGCTACCCAAAAGCAAAAATCATAAGGGATTATCTTGCATGGAGACAAGTTGACTGTAAGTTCTTCTTTTGTATTTTTAAATTTTAAATTTAAGCAGACCTTTTGTATGTGCCCCTGCCAAAACCACAGAAGTTCCCAAAATGGTTTCTTGCAAAAGGAATATTAGTGACATATTTATTAAGATTTTATTGTTTTGTGAGGCATACAATCTCAAGAACTGTTTTGAAATATCATACATGTATTTCAGGTCACATAAACAATCAGTATAATACATGCTTTTGGATGTTGGTCAAGTCTGGTAAAACTGAGAGAGAAGCTCAGTTGTGTTTGAAGGTATTGCTGCTGCTGCTTTGTAAGAGTGCTCTCAAATGTCATTAGCCCAATTTGTTTGTTTTCTATATCCACTAGATCCATAAAATAGCAGTAATAGAAGTAGTTCTGATAAGGTGTGGTTCTTAAGTAATTATTATCCATTTGAAACTTTTCTATTTTTGATGATTTTATCCATCTGAAACTTACAAATAATTCTATTGGATATTGAAGGATTGGGATGTCTGTTTGTTGATAAAAAAAAGTGGGATTTGGATCAACATCCAATGCTAATAATTTCAGATCTCGTACTAGAATAACTCTTATGGTTTATGATCGTTGCTTATATTTCTTCTTCTGCTTTAACTAGTTTAGAGTCAGCTGCTATCAGAATACCGCTTTTGATAATTTAATTTTTTTTAGGGCACACAAGCAAAGGAGAAAAATGAAATGCTATTTCAACAATTTGGCATAAATTATGACAAGTTACCAGAGATGTTCAAAAAAGGATCATGTGTTTTCAGAAATAAGGTAATCTCACTGAAAAATTTTCAAAAAAGGATCATGTGTTTTCAGAAAATCATGTACTCTTTTGCAAATTACATTAAGTATGTTACAATAGTTGCAAAGAATGGCCATTTATGCAACTATTTGCAAACTTGAGCACTGAGCCAACACCAAGCTGAAAATTTTTTATTGCTCCCTATCCAAATGATTGCAATTGATTATATGTAGACATGAAAGCCAACCTTAATGTTTTACCTTGCTTGATTTGTTTTGATTTAATCTTAGAAAAAGTTTTTTGAGGCCCATTAGTGGTTAGGGCAAAACTGTAACTTTTCTGATTGTACCTTTTACACCGTCGTAGTCTGATGTATAGGTGTTATGTGCAACCAAAGATTTTAGATGTCAGTTTTAAACGAGAAAAATAATTTGGGTAGTACTTTCAACTTGAAAAAAAGTCATTTTCTGTGGTGTTGATAAAAAAATTAGTGTACGATATTGGTTTTCATGGCATTGGAAATATCCTTTAAGATCCTAGGAATAATGAACATATCGCACTAATTTGTTCCTCTCTGATCTGATATGAAAATAACCAAATGCACTCTCTCACTCATGTAGGGGGATACTGTGAAAGAGGGGCTAGTTTGGTCCTTTTTGAACTAAAGGGTTTATTATATGTACTAAAGAATACTATTTTGTTGGGAACCATATGATGTTTTAGACATTTTGGGTAAGTGGGATATTTTAAATGAAATTATTCTACTTATAGTTATTTTTTTCTGCACAGTGCCATGTTTTTGACAATTATTTGCAGTCAACACCCAATTTCTTTTTTTCCGCATTTGCAAGTAATGCCTTACCATAAGGAAAAGGAATCAAGGTCATCAAGCAAATTACCCCTACCTTTTTCATGTAAATACAATTCAAGTGTTTTATGACTAGTTCATCAAATTGGAACACAACCAACCAAATGAGTCAAACTCTTTCAGATTGGACTTAAGAGTGTTGAAGTTGGATTGTATCAGAACTAGAGTTTGGTCATAACTGGGAAAATTTCATGTAAGAGCACACCACAATAACCTTAGGTATAGTTCGCATCTGCACAACTATGTTGCTCGTATGAGAATGTTGAGCTTTCCCAAAAAAAAGTTTGATTATTGTTATTATTTGCTTTTTTTTAATTGTTGTTCTTTTTCATTTTGCACTGGAGGTTGAAGAAGTAGTGAAGGTAGACCAAAATGGAAATCCAGTTAAAAGGTGGAAGAAAATAGTGACCGTTGACCATGTCGATATCATAGGCCCCAAATTTTGGGATGAACACACCTACATTCTTCAGGAAGATTAATGTAACTTATTGTTATTGCCTTCTGATTGTATTCTGAAACGGTAGTAGTTTAGTGCTGTCTGTTTCTTTTCTATTTTAGTTTGTATGATGGATCTGGTATATTATGGCAATACCTTGTATTCACACAAGAGGTATTAGGACAAAAGTTAGCACATACAATCCATAATAGATTATATAAATTGGCATCTCATCTATGTAAACAGTATCGATGCACCGGCAATGACCCCAGGTCAAGACTCGAGAACCACAAGAGGTATTAGGACAAAAGTTAGCACATACAATCCATAATAGATTGTATAAATTGGTATCTGATCTATGTAAACAGTATCGATGCACCGGCAATGACCCCAGATCAAGACTCGAGAACCACAGCTGGCCAGGTATGATCCATTCTTCTAATTTGTTCATCCAGTATTTGTTTTTTTTTCCATTGATACTCTTAATTATAGAGTAACAGCTGCTTATGTATCCAACCTTCAGCCGACCAACCATCAACTTTAGAAATTTTACTTCTGTAATTTTGTAGTTCATGCATAAAAAAAAAATTTGTTTCAACAAGTAAAATTGTATGCAGTCTATTATTTATGCATATTAGACTACTTACTAGAGAGCGGTGGTGAACTACCATCCATAAATATATTACACGAAATGATCAATTATACCGTGCAAGTATTTGCCCAAAAAAAAAGAAATTCTAGTACACTCTTGAGTGAATCAGAGTTTATTGTATTGTTTGCTGTTTAAAAATTGTCAGAAAAATACACAAATTAAATTGCATGGAATTAATGATATAGTTTCATGAGATTTTCATGCCAAAGAGATTTGAAACTATGAAATTATGCTCAATTTCATAATTTACTATAAAAAAATTATTTCTTGAAATTAAAAAAACAATTTCATGAAATAGCCATATCAAATATTAAGTCATGAAATTATGTTCAAACTCATGATTTATTAAACCTCAAAATTATTTCTTGAAATTAAAAATAATTTCATGAAATAATTATTCCAAACCCCCCCCCTCAAAAAAAAATATATATATACATGTGTGCAAAAAAAATCTATGCACAAAACCCTAATTATGTGAAATCAAGAAACAATTTCATATAATTAATCATGCCAAATTCAAACAAAAAAAAATCATGAATTTTATTCATGAAAAAAGCCCCAAATATTATCCCTTGGAATTAAAAAAAATGATTCTTTGGAATAATCATGCTAAAATATTAATTGTATAAGATTAATATGTCTAATCATATACAATTAATGATTTAAGTGAAATTAATGCCTAATTTTACACCCAAAAATATCAAAAATATTACCTAAAATAACATGATCATGGAATATATTTTCTGTGATTTTTCAGTAATTTTTCATGGATTTTTACATGAAAAATAAAATAAAATGGAAAAAAGAAATAAACAAAATATCAAAATCAGAATTGGAGATAGATCTGGGTGCAATTTGGGGGAAACACAATACTCTGGGTACAAGTTGGGGGTCTCAAACAATTAAACAAGCATCTGGACCCACCTGTCATGCACACAAGGTATTTAGTTATTTTTAATATTTTGACTTGCATGGTTTGAGCCTGAGGGCTGAGCTGACATCATCTCAACTCTTGGTTTGATCAAATGGCTGAGCTGGCATCATCACAAGGTATTTTGAGCCTTTTGATAAAACAAGTCAAAATATTAAAAATAACTAAATAAATGTTATATTTTGATAAAACAAATCAAAATATTCAAAGATAATCAAATTATGTTATAAAACAAATCAAAATATTTAAATATGTTAATATGTTCAAATATTTGACCAAACATGTCAAATATATAAATAAATCCAAATATTTGATCAAATATGTCAAATATATAAATGAATCCAAATATGTAATCAAACATGTCAAATATACAAATAAATCCAAACATTTGACCGTATATGTCAAAATAAACAAATAAATCCAAATATTTGACCAAACATGTCAAATATACAAATAAATCCAAACCTTTGACCACATATGTCAAAATATGCAAATATACCCAAATCTTTGACCAAACATGTCAAATATACAAATAAATCCAAAATTTTTGACCAAACATGTCAAATATGCAAATACAATCAAACTTTTGACCAAACATGTCAAATATGCAAATATATCTAGATCTTTGACCAAACATGTCAAAAATGCAAATATACCCAAATATTGAATCAAATATGTCAAAAATACAAACAAGTCCAAACTTTTGACCAAATTGGTCAAATATGTAATTATGTCCAAACTCTTGACAAAACATGTCAAATATGCAAATATGCCCAAATTTCTGACCAAACATGTCAAATATGCAAATACATCCAAATCTCTGGTCAAATATGCCAAATATGCAGATAAGTCCAAAATTTGGTAAAAACATACCAACATATCAAATCATGTTTCGAGAACATTAAACTGGCAGTGCGCTTCAGGTTTAATGTACTTTTTTTTGGAAATCGATAAAGAATTATATGTTCCTAATTCTCCAATTTTCCCAGGTTTCGAATTGACATAGCGCTTCAGATTCGGGATTTAGAAGGTCAATAGACTGTTTAGGACTATACGTCCTTGTCTTTGACATGAACCTTTCTAAAGATCAAACATCTCTGGTTCCTTGAGTATCGAGTTGGCAGTGCGCTTCATATTCGAACTCCATGAGATCAATAAGATTATACGTCCTCGATCTCTGATTTATGAGAAATTATACGTTTCTCTGACTTTAGATCATACGTCTTTAGTCTTATTATTCAAAGTTATACCTTTGGGTTATTTCAAGCATGTATTATAATAAATTGGAAGGAAGAAATAAAGCCACAAATCTGATCCATATATTTTGATTAGTTTAGCCTAGTAATCAGAGGTTCCCGAGGCAAGAGCCGGGGTAATTAACGGCGGGGGCTTGCGTCCGTCGGAAAATAAAAGTTCCTACAATCACCTAAATAATAAGTCATTGAGCGCACAAACACGCGCAGGGATGTACCTGCACCTTTTTCCCCTGTGAGCGAGGACGCCGATACCTCACGCGTGGGCCGCGAAAAAGGGCCGTACATGTATTTGTACCTTTTTGTCTCCAGCATTGTCTATTATTTAGAATGCGACACGTATAAATTTTATTTTATTGAGCACAAAATTTAGATATGGATGATGCACAATATTTTGTTGAAATATAAATCTTATATAAGTATGAATTTGTGTATAATTTATATTTATGAACGGTAATGTATGAGTATGATGATGTGTTGCGCTCTGAAGTAGCTGAAGCATAAATATCCCTACATTTGTTAGTGCACTTTTTTCTTAAGAGCTTATTTTATGAGCAATGCAATACTGAATTATATCATTATAAGCCGTATAGTGCTGATCTTATTTAATATATGCGTTAAGTTACAATGACAAAAATGTGCTAATATACTTGCATTTTTCGTGCCAACATTTTATCGCTGATTTGTTGTAATTATTCTAATAAACTTTCATTATGCCCTATTAAATCTCTCTTCTCGCTATGCTCAAATATTCAATGCCTTCTATTAGACATCCGTTTTTCATAAACTTTAGATGAGGCAGAATTCAAGCCTACAACTTTCCACCCAATATCATTGACTTAGTAAAACTATTCATTTTTAATACTATCTAGTTTTCTACTCATTTACATAAAACATGGTAATAATAATAATAATAATAATAATATTTAATTTGTGATCTTTTATGAAACGTGCTCGCAGCTATTTCCCGTTTCGTTTGGTTTCCAGCCGTCGACACGCGTGGACACGTCGCTCCCGAGGAAAAGACAAAAGAAAGGAAAAGGAAAGGAACCAAAATACATAACCGTAAGACGAGAAGACCTCTCCTTCTCTCCTCTTCTCGATTCGTCCCTCGAGCGAAAGAAACTTATAAACCCTCTCTTCAATTTCACCTTTATTTTTCTCTCTCAGCGAATCGAGCAAATCCAATGGCAGCGGCGGCGGCGGCGCAGTTGTACGGATCAGTTGTGGCTCCGAAGAGATGCGTCGTCAATTGCACTGGACGTATCCGTTTCTCGCCTCTTCCTACTTCCAGGGTTTCTTCTCTGTCCGGGAACTCTCCTTTTATCGCATCTAAGGTGCCTTCTTTACGCAATTCATTCTTGTTATATTGATACCGTGATCCAATTGCGGAGTCTTGTAACTTTGGAAGTTGCGTTTTGGAGATTAGTAAGGTAGGACTAGGACAACCGATCCAGGTCTTGTAAAACCTGGAGGAGTATTTATTAGTAGCATAGTTTTTTTTTAATTTTAGCTTCTCTAGAGGAGGTAGCATTGGAATTATCAGCTGGAATGAACTTCACACTGCATCTTATTCCAATTTTTCTTTCTTTTCTTGTGGTCAACAGGGGTTTATGGTCAATAGCATGATCTAGCCTTGTACTGTACAATTTGGGGTTCCAGTAACAACACAATCCATCTGGTACCAAATTGAAGACAAATATCTGAATTTGAACCTATAGGAAGTTCAAAATTTTCCTTTCTAATGGCATTTTTCTTTTCTAATGGCAGATACCAACCTCTACATTTGTAAAGAAGAATAGGTTGGTAACAATAGCCTATGATGCTAATACTTCTATAAAGTACACTGAGGACCAGACTCCTAGCACGGATCCGAAGTTGACTGATGATTTAACTCAAGATAGCACAATTTCGCCTTCAAATGTTGAAGAAATTTCGTCTCCACCAAAGAATTATGCAAAAATCCATGATTTTTGCTTAGGCATTCCTTATGGTAACTCTTTCATTCGCTCTCCTTTTTACTCATTTGATTTGAAGCTGAGTGTGTTTTGCATTGGTCAATAAAACTAAACAAGGCCTTATAATTGCATAATTAGGGTTCGTTTGGCAGATCAAGGAATAATATAGAATAGTGCCATTAGAATAATAAAAATAGAATAGTGATATTTGGATGAGTGAACAGAAGAGTGTTATTCTCAAATTATTTGAAAGAGTGAAGATGTTGTTTGGTAAAAAAATAGGAACTTTTTGCTATTCCGTGCATTGAAAATAAGTGCTATTCCGCTATTCAACCAATAGGTCCAGATAGCATAATAGCGTAATAGCCTATTCATGCAGTTATTTCATAATTTTGTTTTGTGTTTGGTAACTTCATCTCACTGGAATAACGTGCAATTCCGCTATTCTGCGTTCACTATGGGTTGCCAAACAAACCCTTAAAGAATAATAGAGGAGATGTTATACTATAGTAAGGGTTGATTGTGCAACTGGAGTTTATGTGTAATATTTTGTTGCACATTTTGGATTGAGATTAGTTAAGGCAATCACAAGTTTGGGAAGGCTGGTGCAGGTACTTGGTTGCAGCAACGTTTCTTATTAATTCCATAAAATTTAGGTAGAAGGTGTTTCTCTGTGGTTGAAGATGTTGCTCAGCATGGATCCTTTGTGTGGTCTGAAATGTCGCTCAGATCTCTATATTCTAATGTTCTTGTTTACTTGTTTCTATAGGTGGGTTTCTGTTGGCAATGGGAATCATTGGATTTCTAATATGGAGAAACCTAGAGAGCTTGTTACTAGGTATTGCTCCAGGGGCTGCTATTTTTGTCCTCGGTATAACCAGTCTCAAGGTTTGGAGAGGTGGCAAATCTAGTGTGCCTTTCATATTGGCTCAAGCAGGTTATTTCCTTTTAAATTCTAATACCATGGTTGTCCATCTAGAATTTCTTTGTTTTAACAGCTATTTACACTGTACCTTTGTCAACCTCTAGAATTTTAATTGGTTCTGACTCCACTTTCATGAACAAACAAAAGAGATTTGTTTGATTCAGTTCAAACAAGTGTCTTTTTGCAAGTATGCCCACTTTTGTACCATAGTTGCAGTAACAACCAACATTTCTCATGTTTGCTAGCAAACTCAAGTCTTGCATTTTAATTTATGTGCTACTAGCACCAACCAGTGAATTCAAGGTTAATTCAAGCAAAAAATATCTAAACTACCCTCATGTTCAGATTTTGAACTTAATTAATTGCAACAATTCTGCAAACTTGGAATCAACACTAGAATTTCGTTCTGACTTAGTTGTTACTCCAGAAAAGTGATGAGACTGAAGGGCACAATGTTATGGAAACTTAATTAACTCAATCTTGGGTTGGTATGTTTGCAATAACATGAAATTGTTGTGTTGCTATCTGCAATCTGAAAAATGATGGGTGTTACTTTCTATTCTGTATCTCTGGGGTGTAGAATCAGGCACTACCACACCCAAACCCTTATATTAACAGTTTTCATTCCAAATCTTGATCCATGCTTTATTTACAAATCAGGGCAGTCTGGGTTTGAATACTCCATATAGTTATTGACTCTTTCTGTCTAGTAGTTCGTGTCTGGCTAGTTAGATACCCATATCATTTTTTATCGTCAGATCCATGTCAAATCCAGGGTGGGTCCAATTCATATAATTTTGGATTCATTTTTAAATCATTTCTCATAAAACCTTATATTACTGTAAAAATTTCCAGTTTGTACATATGATAAAGATGACCATGTTGTAGATGTTGATCATAATAACATAAGTTACATGATTCAATGCAATAACACACATGATACTTTAAGAAATCAATTGATGCAATTACAATTTGAAAACTTCTTAATTTTTTTGATATTTTTTTAAGGAAATGTTTGGAAGATACCAAAATTGATACTAAAATTGATACCAACTTTAATATTCTCACATTACATGAGTTATTATTTATATTAACTACTTATTTATGCAACTTATTTCTAACAGTATTTTTATTATTCAACTCAAATACCACTAATATGAATAATAACTCACTTAAGTTGAATAACAAAAGTATTGTACAAAGAAATTGCATAAAAAAATCGTTAATATGAATAACAACTTATTTTAATCTGAATAACAACTCATTTAATATGAATAACAAAATCGGTATCGATTTTAGTATTTGTAGTTGATATATAGATACCAAAATTGATACCGACTTTGTTATTCATATTAAATGAGTTGTTATTCATATTAACGACTTTATTATGCAACATATTTATACAGTTCTTTTGCTATTCAACTTAAGTGAGTTATTATTCATATTAGTGGTGTTTGAGTTTAATAATAAAAAAACTGTTAAAAATAAGTTGCATAAATAAATAGTTAATATGAATAATAACTCATGTAATATGAATAATAAAGTCGATTTTGGTATCTCCCAAACATTTTTAATATGAATAATAAGTAATAGCTTTTAGATGCCCAGTGCCCACATACTATAACCAGGTCACGGTGATTGTGGATTAATAAGCTCTAATTGCTTTAGCTGTTAGAGAGGCACGGCTTTAGCACTCTGTAGTCGTAATAGTTATCTAGAATTTTCTACTAATTATCATTATTCTTTGCAGCCATTGCATCTGTACTTGTGTGGAAATATATCCAGGCTTTCAACTTGGTACGTACTTCTACTGTAACTTGGTTTCTTGAGTATTGCATCCTCTTCTGTGGCCACAAAATCCTTAGCTGACGGCTGCAGAAAGTTTTGTCTAAAGTCAAATTTTATACAAGATGAACCCTGCCAACTTAAATTGTAAAATTATTTAACCCTATATATGAGTAATAGTTTAAGTGTGTCTTAGATGCCCGATGCCCTTGCACCAGTTGGTTTTCAAAGAAAAAAAATTTAACTAAAGAAGAAAAAACGGGAGGAAAAGGCATTTGCCAGAAATGGGCATAGACGCATAGTTGATACAACTTCACATTTTGGATGTTGCTGTTAATCCTTTTTTATTGATATGCAAATCAATATAGTAGGGTTTTGGAAGGGTGGTTCTTAAACTTGTAGTTTTTTGAGAACTTGTTACTCATAAACAGCTTAGCTAGGGGTAAAATCATGTTTATGTTCCTCCTAAAGTCTGGGGATATAAGCACATATTCTTTGAATGAATTTGTTAGCGTGTTAGATGATGCTGCATGAAAGCAAAAACATGTATGTTGCCTCTTAGCATTTGGGTGAGTATATTGGTGAACAAGCTTCTTAAGCTAATTGTTTTAACAACTGTTTATTTTTTTTTTTTTTATTAATGCAACACCAAATATGTAACTTCATCTTTTCTATATGGGCAGACTAAAAAACTACTTCCATGGGGCTTCTATGGTTTTATAAGGTACTTTCATATTCTTGTGATTGGTTCTTTTTCAATCATCAACAGTTTTATTCTTCGTTATGGCACCACATCAATACCTAAGACAACATCAATACCTAAGATTCAAGTTCATTGCAAAAGCAACTTTCAATTTGATCTCTTTTGACAAAGAGACTGACATCAATTTTACACTGACACAAATAGGTTGAACTTGGAACTCCTTAAAATATGGGTTCTCTGCTAAGTCTTGTACTAACTGGTTGAAAATTCTCATGACATTCTTACAGTGCGGCAATGATTTGCTTCTACTTATATGTTATGGCTAGTGGAGGAAACCCGCCGCCTAAGAAGAAGGCAATCGCTCCTGCATCATAGATTTTGAATTAGATATTATATCTGTTATAATGTGACGATGTGCATAGGAAAAGAAAATAACAAATGGTCCGAATTTCAGTGCTCCCATCAAAAGTAAGAAATAACTATCCTTAACGCTTTGTTCCCTAAAGAAGGTGGGGGTTTTTTTGATAGTTTTGCTGCTTTGTTATGATATGGAAGACCATTTATCAAATTTCAGAGTTAGTGGGAGTTCTCAATAGAAACATAAAATTGATGTAGCTTTTGCAGATTTTGAGTCTTTCTCTTTAACTTTTTCTGAATTTTGTTGGATGATACTGTCATTATGTGAGAGCTTTGTAGACACCGACTGGTATTGGAGTATGGTAGTTGTTTTTCTTCAAGTATTTGGGTGTAATTCAGTTAGACTTTTTCATAAGAACTTGATCCATTTATGGGTACTTTTCGCTTTTCCCTTACTGGAACCAAAATGACGGGCGCAATTCATAGGTGGTAATCTACATCTTATCTTTTACTTATTTGTTATTTCCCCCAAACTGAGCTGCTATTCTCAGCATGGTAAGATACTTATCATGTACCACCATCCAGTGGTGGATCCAAAGGTAGGGGTGGCATTTGGCCCAACTTTTTTTTTTAACACAAAATGTCTTTCTAGTATGATTTTTCTGGAAAAAAAGAGTTGTAAAAACATATTTTTGGTTTAAAAGTACTAAAGGAATATACTTCAATTTAAGATTTTGTTTCATCTTATGTCATATTTAGGCTCCGGTTCAGTCAGTTTACAAATGTTCACCTACACATTTGTTTGATTTTTTTATGTAAGGGTTCTCGTTAGGGAATAAAAAACGGCACGGCACGACACGTGTCGGAGGCGACACGGCACGGCACGGCACGACACGTGTCGGAGGCGACACGGCACGGCACGGCGTGTCAACGCGTGCTGTGCCGTTATCTGTGCCGTGTCCGGTTTTTTTTACTGTAGACACGGCACGGCACGCACGGATAAGAGAGGCGACACGACACGACATGGGACACGCATAGGCACGACACGGGGACACGCGTAGGCACGGATAGGCACGGGTAGCACGGGTAGGCACGGGTAGGCACGGTTAGCACCGGTAGGCACGGTTAGCACGGGTAGGCACGGGTAGGCACGGTTAGCACGGGTAGGCACGGGTAGGCACGGTTAGCACGGGTAGGCACGGGTAGGCACGGTTAGCACGGGTAGGCACGGGTAGGCACGGGTAGGCACGGTTAGCACGGGTAGGCACGGGTAGGCACGGTTAGCACGGGTAGGCACGGGTAGGCACGGTTAGCACGGGTAGGCACGGGTAGGCACGGTTAGCACGGGTAGGCACGGGTAGGCACGGGTAGGCACGGTTAGCACGGGTAGGCACGGGTAGGCACGGTTAGCACAGGTAGGCACGGGTAGGCACGGTTAGCACGGGTAGGCACGGGTAGGCACGGTTAGCACGGGTAGGCACGGTTAGCACGGTTAGCACGGGTAGGCACGGTTAGCACGGGTAGGCACGGGTAGGCACGGTTAGCACGGGTAGGCACGGGTAGGCACGGGTAGGCACGGATAGGCACGGTTTAAGCACGGCACGGGTAGGCACGTGTAGGCACCGGTAGGCACGTTTAGCACGGATAAGCATAGTATACACGGATTGTGGGCCGTTGGATGTTGATCGGACGATTGATTTTGTAATTTTTTTGGAGGGATTTTGAAAAGGGATTAAAAAATAGGCTAATATGATATATATCCCCCAATTTGTGTACCCGCCGTATCTCCTCTCTTTAGCAATGTTAAACACCCCCTAAATAATGTACCCCAATAAACACATTTTAATTTAAAATTCAAATTTAAAATAAGAAAATGACCAAAATACCCTCATTAAATTTTGTAAATAATTTTTTCAAATTTTTCAAAAATAATTTTCGGATTTTTAAAAAAAAATTCGGATTTTTCTAATTTTTTGGCAATTTTTACAAAAATATTATTTTTTTTCCAATTGTTTGTTTAATTTTTTAGGTTAAGGCACATAAATAATTTTTTCAAAATTTTCAAAAGTAATTTTCGGATTTTTTCAGATTTTTCTAATTTTTTGACAATTTTTACAAAAATATTATTTTTGTTTCAATTATTTGTTTAATTTTTTAGCAGCAAAGAAATTTAAAATTTTGATTTTTTATATTTTTTAAGATTTTTCCGATTTTTTTTCAATTTTTTTCGATTTTTTTATTTTTTTTGAATTTTTTTCCCACCAAACACGTTTAGCACGGTTAAGGCACGTGTAGCACGGCGTGTCAACTCAACACGGCACGGTTAAGGCACGTCACGTTTAGCACGACACGTGTAGCACGCCGTGCCTTAACCGTGCCGTGCCTTATCCGTGCCGTGATGCCCTCTCCCCATTTTTGGCACGGCACGGCACGCACGCCAAAAAAAATTTTCATCTCCCGTGCCGTGCCGCGGCACGCCGTGTTTTGACACGACACGGCACAGCACGCACGGTTTGAGAACCCTAGTTCTCGTTATTTATTTTTTTTTAAATATTTTTTTATTATATTTGAATTTATATTTTTTCGTAGAATGGTGAGATCTATCACTTGCGTTAGGTCCACGGTTCTCACCTACACGTTATTAAACTAAAATTTTAGTGTTCTTACAGCTAAAAGCTGTAAAAGAGGGAAGTCATATTTTGACTCTGGAACTATTAATGACAATATTAATGTGGAAGTGATTTTTTTTTTTTTGCGCCTATAAATATCATATGTAAATAAACGAGTTCGTCCATTTAGAAAACTAAGCACGGGAAAAGAGATTTTTAAAACTTAAGCAGTAGTTATGCTAATTGTTCAACCAAATTTATCTTCAAATAATTTAGAAAAGGACAAAAACATTGTTCTTATCCTTTGAAGTCACTAAAAGAAGCATTTTGCAAAATGTCTGCATCAAAAAAAGAAAAAGAAAAAGAAATATACTTATCAAAGGAAGGACCCATCTTGTAGCTGCGTTCTTGGTTTTTTTTTTTTTTGTTTCTTTTTAACTCCTATGGATAAATTAAATTACGTGTAAATCGTAAAATGTTTAAGAAAAGATACATCTCAAGAACGTAAATAAATGGTTGCGTTTTTTGATATTTTCTCTAGACATTTTGTACACATATCTTTGTTCTAGTGACTTCGAAGGATAGAAATAATGTTTTGTCCTTCCTCAATTATATTTGAAAATAAATTTATATTTTGGTCCCTGAATTTTTTTAAAAAATCAAGTTGATTTTTAAATTTCTTCAGAAAACTCAAATCGGTTTTTAAACTTTAAATAACATCAGATAAGTCCTTTAATTTTTGAAGGAATGCATGTTTTAGTCCTTAAATAAAAAAAAACTAAATTAGCCCTTAAACTTTCATTTACATCTATATATGTCAGTTTTTTGTCCAACCTAACATGTTGGATCCAAACTAACTTGATCAAATCCGAAACAAGTAAAAAATTTTATATTCATATATGATTTAGTTTTCACGAGTTATAATAAGCTAAGTCGGGTTGGATAAGGTTTTAGGTACAAATAAAAATTTAAGGATAAATTATTTTTTTAATTCTGGGATTAAAACACATTTATTTGATGCAATTTGAAATTTAAGGACCGGCTAGATTTTTCTAAAGAAATTTAAAAAAAATTTAAAAATTAAAAAACTAATTTGGTATAAACAAAAATTAGAAAACTAATCTCCTCAAAGTCAGTGAGCGAAAATATGAATCCTTCCAAAAGAAAAAAAAAAAGGAAGCGAAATATAAACAATTTGATATAAACAAAATTTTAGAAAGTCAGGGAGCGAAATATGAATTCTTCAAAAGAAGAAAATAAAAGCTCGAAAATCAATAAACTGATCTCCTCCGTTCGATGGAAAGCATTCTCGTGCCTGTGTTATCGGTGCCGTCAACTTCTCGCAAAAATCGATAAATTAGGGGCGTAAACGAATCGGATTGGTTAGGTTTTATGTATATCGTCAATTTATTTTATTATAATCGGATTATAATATTTTTAATTTATAATTAACTAATTAATTATAAAAATCATTTAATTCTTCTGATTTTATATTAGACTGTCGGGTTTTGCAGATTTGACGGGTTTTATTTTAAAAAAATATTGTAAAAAAATAAAAATAAGTTTTAATCGAAAAAATACAAATAAAAAGTAACATACTCTAACTAATAATAATATATTAAAATTCAATTAAAAAATTAAAATTTAACAAAATATTATATTATTTTTATAATAATATTACAATTATAGTTATATTAAAAATATATTTTTAACAATCGGATTAAGTTTTACTCAACATTTTTTATAAAATTCATAACTAAATTTTAGTTATCAAATTTTTCAAAATCCAATTTACACCTAAATAATTAAATACAAAATTCATAATTTTTCGAATCAATTTAATCCGATTCATGAAATTAAACGGATTACACTTGCACCCTTTAATAAACGCTTCTTCACAAAAAAAAGAAGCAGCAATCAATAAATAAATAAATCAGTCTGATGTGTCAGCGCGCTATTGGTTGCTACACGCAAATCGGTTCCGACGGTTTCCTCCTCGACCAAGGCGCAGCAGCGTCTCTCTCTATCACCATTTCCGATCTCAATCTCTCTCGATTGAGTTTCGCTCTCTAGCTTATCTGGATTATAAACCCTAGGTTACAGCACCGATTTCCTCGGGAATTGAGACTCGCAAATCTTGACTTTGATCGCCGCCGCTTGATTTGTGCTCTTCAATCGGTATACCCTGGTGTTAGTTTCTTTGATATCTCCAATCTAAGGATTTTAAGCAACTTCTATTGATATTTTGCATATTAGGCAGTACATGCTGTGCCTGATGCAGTAGGTACGGTATGAGAGCTGATTGGGATGAAATTAAGCCCAAATTTGAAGTATTGGGACAAATTTACCTTTTGATTAGCTCTAATATTCTGTAATTAAGCCCCAATCTTCCTCTGCTAATTCTATATTACCGCAATTCCGCAACTGTATACTAGAAAAACTCGTAGAAACAAAACTAAAACCAAAAGATGGGTTGGTTAATTGTGGCAATTAATGGTCGGACCAGTACTGATACTGCTTCAATGGCATATTAAATCTGATTTTTTTTAATAAGGAAGACCACTAGAACGATTCTTCTCTTATATCAGATGTACAGTCTGTTTGTACTGAAGAGAAAACTACTGTATTTGACAGATAGGCCTCACTGACTTTCCAGATAAGATGATGAGGCTGCCGACATATGCCGGGTTCAGCTTCCTGGCAACAATCTCGGCTGTGTACTATGCCTTCAGCAGCCGTGGCCAGTTCTATCCGGCCATGGTCTACCTGTCCACCTCCAAAATCTGCTTTGTTCTTCTTTTAAACACCGGCTTCGTCTTGATGTGCATCCTATGGCAACTTCTGAAGAAAATTTTTCTCGGGACCTTAAGAGAGGCTGAGGTTGAGAGGCTGAATGAACAGTCATGGCGCGAAATAGTTGAGATCTTGTTTGCTGTCACGATTTTTAGGTAGGATATTCTTGCCACCTGTCATTTTCCTTCTGTTATTCAATATTTAATGGTTCTTGGAAATATTGCAAGACAACCTTTGTCTGCATGTGAGTATCAACTGGGATTTAACGTTAGCTTGAGCAAAAAGATGACTAAATGCCCTGTGACTTTAAGAAGTGGTCCATATGAACTTAGTATCCAACAGATAATACTCTTTTCCCGGTCTTAGTTTGTTATACTAAAGGACTTACTGGAGGTAGGGATAAAAATTTTAATAGTTAATAGAATGTCTATTGGTGTTCCGCAAAAGTTAGCAAGTACCATAAAATCTTGGATGCATATTTGCTATGACCATTGCTTAACCTAAATTAAGAACAGCCGCTGTTTTTCCAGTTGAAAATTTAGCTGAAGCGAGAATCTTGTAAAATTCAAGTACAGGTTTCAGGAAATATAGAAACTTCTCCGTTTTGGGAGAATAGCTGACTTTGCTATTTTCAGGCAGGATTTCTCAGTGACATTTCTAGCAATGGTGACAGCACTTCTTCTTATCAAGACACTGCATTGGCTTGCTCAGAAGCGAGTTGAGTACATCGAGACGACTCCTTCTGTGCCGACTCTATCACATGTCAGGATAGTCTCTTTCATGGTCTTCCTTTTTGCGGTAGATTGTATTTTGCTCACAAGCTCACTTAAGTCGCTCATTCAGTCTAGGCAAGCTTCAGTTGCTATCTTCTTCTCATTTGAGTAAGTTGGATCGAGCTACTTAATTGGCATTATGAATAAGACTAGTTATTCCCAGATTGTATTTTCATTTTTCTCTTTTTTCAAAATCTGCCCCAGTTAAACCCCAGTTGCCCCTGATTAAGTTTGAATTTTGCAAACCACAGTTTAATGATTTAATCCAATTGTGCAATATTGGCTCAAGTTTAAGTCAACTTGGTCTTAATTTCATCTAGTTGTGCTTCAATTAGCAAGAGCTGTTTATTTAGTACAGACAGGCTAATAAGAAAACATAGGCAAACAGTAAAAATTGCATACATTCTTCTGACCCAATTAAAGCTGTAACAAAACCGAATTGCAGTTCTTGAACTTATGGCCTTTTCTTTTGATACAGGACACTCAGTAGCAGAGGCCTAGTAACTAGGCAATAAATTCCTATCAGTGACTTCTCAAACAATTCTTGTGTTGGTGTGAAAATTTCTACTAATTCCAAATGAGAAAGAACAAAATTCTTTTTTCTTGGTTGTGGTTTTGATATCTTTCCTGTGATTTATGTCAGGTATGCAATTCTGGCAACAACAACAGTGTCAACATTTGTTAAGTATATCTTTTATGTAAGTGACATGCTAATGGAAGGTCAATGGGAGAAAAAGGCAGTTTATACATTTTATTTAGAACTGGTCAGCGACCTTCTCCATCTCTCCTTGTACATGCTTTTCTTCATTATTGTGTTCTTGTAAGTACTCCTTACCCCTTCTTTTGTTAGATAATAGTAGAGCTTGTTTGTACTTTCCGAGTACTTAGATAACTTATACATTGTATTAAATTTTTTCTATACTGAGCATAGAGATTTCACCAAGCCAAATGTGCTAATCAGGTCTTTCAGTTGTATATAGACTAAATATAATCACACAAATATCAAGTTGACTTGAGCTTCATAGACTGCATAGGAAGATATACACCATGTATTACTGGGACCAATTACACATTTGAGTTTTTTTTTCCGTTTTGCCTGCCATTTGAGAATATTGGCAGAACCCTTATATCCATTTTTATTGGAACAGATGTATTAATGATGAAGTACTTTTTGACTTGTTGTGAACTTGGAATTAGTTAAGTGTAGTCATTATTGAAAAAACTGTTCCCATATTGAATTTTTTTTCTTTGTTTTTTTTAGGAACATGGCTAATTCCCCTTGTTTCCCAATACAATGCTACATTAGTATTTTGTTCTTACCGCATGCCTATATTGAACCCTAATTGAACTTGTGTGAACTTGATGTTAATATTTGTGCTAAAAAATAAAACAGGAACTATGGTGTACCACTTCACTTGATCAGAGAGCTGTACGAGACTTTCCGGAATTTCAGAATCCGAGTTTCTGACTACATCCGATACCGGAAAATCACATCCAACATGAATGAGCGCTTCCCTGATGCAACTCCTGAGGAGCTTGAGGCGTAAGCTTTTTTATTGTTTTTCTATTTAATCATTCATTTACTCTGTCCTTTTTGATTGGAAAAATATAAGGTGCCCCATGCATTGTCCTCTCATTACACTAACATTTCCAAATAGACATGAAACAGTAGGAAGATAACATTGTATGAATGGAAGAATGGGTGGTTTAATACTGTTCAGGGTTTTAGATTTCTGATATGACCTTTCTCTTAAGCAAATTTTGTCTGGGTAATACAGAAGCGATGCTACATGTATCATATGCCGAGAGGAGATGACGACAGCTAAGAAGTTGCTATGTGGACATCTGTTCCACGTGCATTGTTTGAGGTCTTGGCTCGAGAGACAGCACACCTGTCCCACTTGCCGGGCTTTCATTGTGCCAGCTGACAATGGGGCCACTGTGGGCTCAGCTGCCAGGCAACAAGGCACCCCAGCTGAGTCTTCTCAACCTGGTAATGGTGAGATTTGTCATATCATTTGGATTTTTAGCTTTATTTTGGGTCTAATGTGCATTGTAGACCACTAGACAGCTATACTGGCTGGTATTGTGCACTCATGTGGTAGAGAAAAATGATAAAGTCCAATTAACAGCTCAGTATAAATACCGACAACATACAGAGGTATATCAATATAACAAAAGAAATGGGCTTGTACATGCCACATGCCTCCATAAAATGTTAAAAACTTTTACTATTCACAAAATATCAATTGCAAGCCAACTGAACCATTATATTTGGTCTCTGCATGCATTTGGAAGCTTGTGACAGGGAACATAGCCAATTTTACATGATTTATTTTCTTGGCATACGACTCTCTACTTTAAGGCAATTCTCTTGGCAAATCGCTTTTTATATTTCTAATGTATTGTTTCTTTCCTTTTGTGGTAAATTCAGGGGCTTCGGGATCTACTACTCAGGGCCTAGATGCTGCGACAAATGGACCCATTAGCCAGACTAAGAGAGCACTTCAAGCTCATGCACAAGCAATGGCCTTATGTGCTCAATCATTTGTTTACCCCACGCAAAACCTGCTATCTAAGTACGCATCTTATGCTGTTTAACTGTGTATAAAAACAGAATGAATTCAAAGTGTGTTCCATTTTGATGATGACAACTCTTGAAGATATTTCCAAAGGGCCCACTTGTTGTTTATCTCGTGTGGATGAAGAAGAAAAGAGGGCAATTTGGATATTTTGATGAAAAATGATGAGGAACGTAATAGATTCTAGTTACCAACTTAGGGAAGCTTCTCACTTTTGCTAGGTTAGGTATGCACAATTTTGATGTAAGGGCACACTCGAAATTGTTTCTTATGAAATAGGCCATTCTCCCATTTCATGTCCCTGAAATTCCAATTCATATGCTAAGTTATGAAGTTTACGCAAAAGAGCAAGCCAAGAACGAAAGAGGAGAAGTATCGAATCACCTAATACTGAAGGATAATAAAATCTGATAATATCAACAACACCAACTTATATTTAGAAACAAAGGACACATAAAACGGTGGATCATTAGAATTACATGACGATCTTTTGTTCTAACTGTGTGCTTTTGTTTTGGATATGCAGACATGTAAAACCTCAGACTGGTACATCAGAGACGGATGCATCAGGAAGTGGACCCCAACTGTCAGTTGATGGAGCAAGCTCTTCTTCTGGACTACCCAGTTCAAGCTTTGTTCATAATACCGTTGCATTTTCTAACCCTACACAAGAGGTTGCATGGATAAAGTCTGAACTGGCTTCACTTCAAACACACCTCAAGGTACCTTCCCAATGCTCTCTCTCTCTCTTAATGTACTTGATGGATGATAATTTCATGCTTCAAGGCAACAAAAATAGGTTTCACTGATACATCGTTTTAAAACACGGAAGATTCATGTAAACCACCCCCCTACCCCTACCTTCTTTAAGGAATAACGATTAACCAGGGCTTCTTTCGACATCTTAGAACTATGGCAGCATGGTGAATATTGATACGTTTTATTTTTTAGTGGTTTATATGATATGTCAAATGTTTTTTGTGCAAAATTATATTTTGGTATTATTAATGGTAAACTTGCATTTGCTTATTTTTGTTTTTTTTAAATTTACTTGTACTATTTTCTTGTAATTTCATTTGCTTTGTTGTTGCATTTTATTCTGATGAAGCAAATGTCTATTTTCCATTTCCAAATCAACACCTTATCCATCCGAAAATTAAAGAAAGGAATGTAGAAAAATCAAGGGAGGGAGAGAAAAAATAATTAACATGGAAGGACTATAATTGAATTCTTTCTTTTTCTTATCCCAGCTTCTTCAAACCAAGTTGCAAATTCTAGAGCAGCAAGGAGACGGGAAAGGAAAAGCTGTGATTGCACCGAACTCTGAGAGTGCACCAAATGTGAAGTTAGAAACAAACAGTCACATTGATTAAAGTCTTGAAACATCAGTACAGTAAAAAGTATAGAGCGAACCATCTATACAGAGGATATCTTGAAACTTAGGTAATAAAATTCCTGTTCAAAGGTTTTGACTAATGTATTGCATGGTTCTTGTGGTTAGCATCCTTGGGTATATTATCTCTTTGGGGTTATGTGTAGAAATCACTTTTTATTGCTAAATGTCGCTAACTTCTGTACCATTCACTCGTGTTTTCTGACTGGCAGATGCCATTCATATTTTTGTTATTTGGTCCTCTTTAAAAGTTGGATTGCCAAAAAGAAAGACAATGGTCAGAGACAAACAACAATGACTTTTATATGGATTAAACACTTCTGTGTCAAAGAGGTGCTAGTGGTGAATTCTCACAAAGATCAGGTCATGGTGCTAAAAGAGCTGTGTTTAAAAATCGAAATGGATCTAAGTGTCACTGTATAAATATATCTATTACTTTTGGATGGAAGGGCTGTTGGAATTTGGCACAATAAAACCAAACAAAATGAAAAGAGCACATTTTTGGTTCAAGATTAATTTAAACCATGTAGCATGGGTAGTATTTAAGAGGAAAAGGATAATCAGAGAATATTCTCTTTTTCTCCCTTCTTCTTTTTTTCCTTTTATAAGTCTTTCAGTATGTGTTGTATGGATTTCATTAGTGAAACTTATGGTTTAAAATTGTTGGCTTTGAGCACATTTACTTGTCAGATTTCTTTTTATAATCAAACATGTATATCCTCTAATGTAGTACACATGATAACTACAAGCAGAAAAAATAAATAAATAATTTTGTTTTCTTCCCATCTGGAGCAAACTTTGAAGCTGAGTAAATAATTAAGTCTACATCAGAATTATTGGTTGTGCTAATTTAGGCTGTCAACTTTTCTCTAGCATTGACAATTTAATCCTTAGTGCAATCATCTTTGTCTAGAAAGAAACTTATCCAAAATTCAGTAACTGCCTCCATCATCATCATCCAATTAACAGCATATTAGTTTGAAAATTGGTATTGAACCCCCCACAACACACACACACACACACACACACACAAATTCTCTGTAAAACATCTGCAATCTCTGTGTATTTTACATTTTTTTTTTATGTAGTTTCCTTTCTCAAAATTGGGTTTCCTAAATTCAAAGTTCAGAAAAGGAGCAGTTGTTAGGGATGCAATAAAAATTTGCTACTAATTAATTCAATGGCTCCGTAGCAATCACTTTGCAGAAATGTGGAGCATTAGTGGGCCCCACTTCTTACTAGCTGCCAATAAAAATCCAGAAACATGTTCCTAACCGCAGCCAGAAAGACCAAAGATGGCATGTATACCTCACAGATGTATAATGCTTTTTTTTTTAGAAAATGTTACGAAAATATCATTATTGATACTCTCATCGATACAAGCTTTATTATATACGTTAAATGAGTTATTATGTATGTTAAATACTTTATTTTGTGTGCAATACTTCTATTATTCAACTTAAATACCATTAATATATATAATAACTCATTTAAATTAAATAATGACAGTACTGTATAAAGTGAATTTACATAATAAAATCATTAACATACATAATAATTCATTAATTCATTTAATGTGTATAATAAAGCTCATATCGACAATGATATCAATAACTGTATTTATATATCAGCTCCCTTTTTTTTAAAAAAAAAACTTAGTAGTTAAAGAAGAGAAAATAAACGGATCACAATATGAACTTAAAGGCTAATTCCATGGTGTATTCAACTTTATTGTACATATAGTTGCAATCTTACAAAAATAAATGTTTATTAATTACATAGGGTGTGCATATCAAATATGAACCATCTTGAAGTTTAGTTAGTCATCTATCAAAAAGCTATTAAAATTCAGCAATAAAAATTTTAAATTATTTGATGAAAGGCAAATCGACTTCCAACTTGGTTCAAGTTTGATGCACACATCATTTATATACTTTATAATTTGTCGGTTTGAACAATACTTTGAAAATATCAAATAAATATACCATAAAAGTTACATATACGTTGGAAATTCGAATTTGAAAAATGAATTAAAAAAAAAAGTCACACTATCATTTTCTTTCAAAATCAAGTGTTGTCTATATCCTTGCTGAGGATTAATTTGTAACTTCAAGTGATAATACTTTTTTTTGTTGTTGCTAGGCTGTGCCTAATCAAATAGCATCTAGCCTCAGATTTGCAATGTCTATTTCACATAAAGGAGCCTAAATTGGAACCTAATTAGTTGGTAATAGTATGATAGGATATACTTAAAAAAAGAAGAAACAAAACAAGAAGAAACAAAATGATGATAGCAGATGGATAACTATGGTAGATATCTTCCTATGACATTATTATTATAACCTGTTATACCATGGTGGCATGTTCAGTAATAACTATGGGATGTTGGGCCCACCTTCTTACAAATTACAAGAAAAAGAAAATAGAAACAATGATGCAGTGACAGTAGTATCCTAGGTAACCAACCATGTTATAGTGTTTTAAAATTGTAGAGGAGAAACCAAATCATATGTTATTAATATTAATTTTATTTTTATTCTGATTCAATATTACACATGGAGATTTGATGATTGTTCAACCATTCAAGTGTATGATCTAGATTCTAGATAGAAGTAGTAGACTTTATGCATATTCAATAAATTAAACAATATATATGTTGGATCCATATATAAGCCAAATATTAAGGGGGTATTCGTTTGCTATGAGATTATGTGAGATGAGATTTTATGAGCGTGAGAATCCAAAAATGAATTTGTGGGAACCCATATTCACAAGAATATATAAGAATGATTATGAGAATGTGTTTGGTTGAATCATAAAAATTATTATGGGAATATCTATTTTTCATATTTGAAACTACAAAATAAATTTTATAATAAGATAAAACTTTGATTAAAAACTTTAAATACTTCATAATAAAGTAAAATATGATTAGAAAAAATGATGAACAAAATAAAATAAAATAAAATAAAATAAAAGTGTAATTAAGTATTTCATAAGTTAAAAATATGATTAGAAAAATGATAAACTCCATAAAATTATTTGAAGAATAATGTAAATGATTAATAAATGAAATGTATAATGTCTATATATAATATAATAAAAAAAATGGACATACTTGTCAGAAAAAGAGAGCATATGGAAAAAAAATTTGGTCCAACCAAATAAAATTTTTCCCACCATTTTGTGAAGAATTGGGAAATAAAATGAGATTTTTTTTTCCATTCACATGTACTAATGGAAATCAAGCCGAACACATATGAGAATTTTTGTGTGGTTTTGGATTAGAAATCCAACAATTTCATAGTTAGAGTTGAAACCGAACAGACACTAAGTTTTGATTCATGATCTTGTAAATTGCAATAGATAAATTCTTGTAAATTAATTGCATTGAAGTCCTGATTAGAAAGTATAACGAACAGGCTAAATACAAGTATTTAAGTACTTGATACTTTGATACTTTTACTTATATAATAAGTGTAATTATGTGAGTAAAGTTAGAGTGCTCTTAGGAGTACCGAGGTCTCTGATGTTCTTAATTCAAAATTTATCCAAATGACTTCAAACGATAAATTCAAATTTCTTAATAAATTATTCATATCAAAATCTTATAATATATCAAAATTTTCTACTTTTAGAAAATTTTAACTATTTTTTCAGATTTTTGAACATATTCTCATATGCAAACATTAATTACTTTTTTATTATTTTAGAGTCATCTTTAAAAATCTGAACAAAAAAGTTAAAAAATTCTAAAAGTAGAAAATTGTAGCATCCTAACAAGATTTTAATATAAAAAAATTTATTGAACAATTCAGATTTATCATTTAAAGTCGATTCGATAAATTTTAAGTTAAGAGCACCAAAAAATTTGATATTTCTAAAAACACCCTATCTTTACTCCTAATTATGTTATGTTAGAATCTAAGTATAAAGTGCTGGTAGATATGTCAGTCTATAATTATAGTGGTTGTTGTCATGCCACCACCAGAAAACAATAAATAATAAGTGAAAAACAAATCCTAATTATATGTTTGTTGACTTTGAGATAGAGTTCATCTAGCTATATATATACTAGTTTTGAGTTAATTATCATGAGGAAGTGACCAAGTTAATTGACCATTTCTTAGATAGTATATTTGCTCATATATTAACTTTCAAGACATACCGATTAAAGATGGTTATTCAAAATGACTATAGAAAGATGTATGAAATATACTCAAATTTAATAAGAGTACATGGTGTTGATCATAGATATAAGTTGTGCAAGATGGAAGAGAGGAGCCATATATATATATATATATATGCAACTATACAAAATATGGACAAGAGTTAAAAATTTATTTAATGTTCATTCTTTGTGATGAATTCAGCTAAATTCAATTAAATAAAAAAATAAAATATACTGAAAAATAAATAAAAAATAAAGTAATTAATGTGGATCATTCTCCAGAAATTAGGGGAAAAAAAAAATCCTCTCTAGAAGACTAGAATGGAGATCTCCAGGTTCCTGAAAACCGGAGGGGAACCACACCCTTATTTTTTTTAAAAAAAAACTGAAATTAATTGGAAAATATTTGGGAGATATCAAAATCGATACAACCTTTGTTATTCATATTATATGAGTTATTATTCATATTAACTATTTTATTAAATAACTTATTTTTAGCAGTATTTTTATTATTCAACTAAAATACCACTAATATGAATAATAACTCACTTAAAATAAATAAATAAAATACTGTATAAATAAGTTACATAATAAAATCATCAATATAAAATAATAACTCATTTAATCTGAATAACAAAATCGGTATCGATTATGGTATCTATATATCAGCCCCCTTTCTCATTTTCTCATGCAAGGCAGGTGACTTAATTACTAGCCTGTGGACAGAGATGCACATAATCATACAATCAACAAATTGTTCTCATTTAGAAATTAAAGAAAAGAAAAAAAAAACAAAAATTTCTAACTGCCAACAGCCAACAGCTCTTCAACTTCTTAAATTCTGCACCTAATTCTAGTGCCCTGATTCATGCAATACAATGTTATATTTATATGTGTATATATATAGAGAGAAAGGTAAGTTAGGGTATTTTCATAAATATTTCGGTTCGAAATGCTTATGAGTCAAATTTTAAAATTTTGTGTCCGAAACGTCGATCCAAGTAGCTCAATAAATTCTTCATATCAAAATCTCGTAGAATACCAAATTTTACCATTTCTAGGATTTTTGAAATATTTTTAATGAATTTTGAAATATGACCATAAAAATAATAGAAAATTATTAATATTTGAATAACAAAAAAAGTTATCTTTAAAAAATCATTAAAAATAGTTTAAAAACTCTAAAAATGGTAAATTTTAGTATTCTACAAGATTTTGATATGAAAAATTTATTGAGCTACTTATATTTCAGACACAGAATTTTGAAATTTGACCTGTAAGTATTTCGAACAGAAATATTTATGGAAACACCCTAGTTTTACTATATATATATAATTACAGGTACAATGTCCTTTGTATCAATGCCAATTTGAAATATTTTTTGTTTACAAGAAGTTCAAAATATTTTTGCAATAATTAACCTACTAAACTATAGTGTATATTTGTTAGGGAATAATAATACAAAAATTAATCACGATGTATATATAGTTATATATACAGATCAACGACCCGCGATACAGATTGCTGCATTGTAGTTGCAACAAGAGATCAGACTGAGCTAACAGGTTATGTATTGTATTGCTTTTATAAATAAACCTAACAAGATTTCTTCATTAATAGAATTCAAATTCAAGGCCATCACTAATTTAATTATTAAACAACAAAATTTTGGTATTTGCATCAAACCTCCTTTTAGGTTGTTGCTTGAGCAGTTTCATGGTTATAGCAATTTAACAAAATGTTTGGTAGTTTGAATTAATTTCGAATCTCTAAAGTGTGGTAGAGTGGATTGAGAAATAATTAATATAAATAGAATGAAATTGGATATTTACAAAAAGAAATAGATAATATTCATAACATACATATTGGACAACAGTGGCAATTGACAAAGCATTTATCCAAATAATAATAATAATATTGAATATAAGAGCTATATTAATAATTTAGATGGATCATGCATAAATTTTAATACAATGGAAACTAATTGTTCTTCCACATAGTGCATTGTGACAATAAAATAATAATAATAATAATAATAATAATAATAATAATAATAAGGTAAAGTTCTTTGTGTAGGAAGTTACGGGTTCGAAATTCGAATGAGAGATTTTATAGACATTTAAAATTCAGTAGCTTAAATTTTCATATTTACCTCAAAAAAATAATAATAATCCAATTATATTGCCAATGAATGTTAAATAAAAAAAATTAAACCATCAAATTTCACACATGTCAATGTCAATATAGACCATCTATTTTTATTTAAACTAAAAATATTTTTTTATAGGCCTAATAATCACCTCATGAACTTTGTGGACATCTTGAATGAACACATCAATTCATGTTTAGATATTTCAATTAAGACATAATTGTTGATAGTTGTCACGCACCTGTGATCAAACCAAAACATATTTTGATAGCTGTCAGTAATTTTCTTGATCTTTCACAATCAATTTATGAGCTCAAAAATAAAAATTTATAAATTTTTTCTATTTTTATATTTTTTAATATATTTGAAAATTTATTATCAAAATTATCAAAATAACCATCGTCAAGTGATCCTCCTCTTAAAATAATATATTTCTATATGAAAAAAAATCATGTATTCAATAAAATTTTGGACAAAAATTAAAAATAATATATCCGAAAGAAAAGTTAAAATTTTTAAAATAAAAAATTTCTATATAAAAAATCTTGCATTCAATAAATTTCGGACAGAAACAAAATTTTTTTTGGAAATGCTAAAACTTGTATAATAAAACATAACACAATAAATTGCATGAAATTTCCTGCATATACTTTTTAAAAAAAAATTGTATCTTTAGAACATCAAATTAATACATCCTCAATTGAAAAGAGAAACATAAAAATGAATGAGAAGAATTAAAGAAGCAAAATCAGACAAATAATTAAAGATAGAGATGAAGTGATATATATCCCTAAAGAAGTTAGAAACTCAATCATATATTTTTTTAATAATTAGTAATCCATGCACTAATCCCAAAGATGCATGATCAATGATCTCTAAAATTATTCAACATCTCTTCTTGTTTTTTTTTTAAGAGAAAAAGGAATTAGCTGATAAGAATACAATAGAATAAGTTGGAAATTTTGTAATAAATTCAAGATATGGAAATTAATTGATATATACATCAATATATGATCCCAAAATAACTTTATTAGCACCTATATATTGTGAGCTGGACTCTTAATTTTGTTTATTAATTACAAATTATAAATCACAAATATCTTTCTTCATTAATTACAAATTGCAAACTGTGACATTGAACAGTGGGTCAAATTATTTACTAATAATGACAAAATTAGTAATTTATTGGGAACTATTTGCATTTCTCTAATAATGACAATACCATCATTATCTATTGTACTGTTTTCAGAATTAAAAAATAAAATTGTGAGGTGAGTTGCGGGTCTAATACAGTGGTCGTATGTATCATTTTTTTATGAAGAGACATAAATTTAAATCCCACAAAAAATATTTAAAAATGAGTAAATATCGGAACTAACAAAAGCTTTTATTTTTCAAAAAATAAAATTGTGAAGTCTACAGTTTTTTTTTTAAATAAAGGCTCATGTTGACTTTGACATTTATTTTTTTTAAACATTTGTTGTGAGATTTAAACCCGTATCATTCCGTGAAAAGATAAGACTTATTATCACTGTGCTAGGTATGTGGTTCTATAAAGTCTACGGTCACAATATTTCTTTTTGGTAAAACGAAAATAGAAATCAATGGAAACAAAATGTAAAAATACTTCTTTATTTCAAGGATAAAAAAAAATGCAGGTATTATTTGATATTAACATTTTGGTTTAATGTGCACAACATATTTAGATTTTAGAGAGAATCATAAACTTTGTTTACTAACAAAATGAAAGATAAAATTCTGTCTCAAAATACGGTTGCAATGTATGAAAATACACATAATTGTTTTTGGTGTTGTGGGTATTTATAGTACATTAAAATATGGATATTTTTTTGTTTCACAAAAATTTGGCTATTTAATTATTGAAAGACAAAAAAAAATAAATAAAAGGTAATGATTTTAATTACCTAAGAAAATTTGTTTAGATTTTGTCATGTACATCCGTACTAAATGAAATTTTTTGGATAATAGTTAGCACCCTTCTAAAATAAATAAAATAAATATGTGGATATAAAAATCAGTCTGTTAATAATCCGAGAGATTAGAACTGCATGTTTAGTACAAATGATAATAAGATATATCTTTTTACGAAAAGACGTGAGTTTAAATCCTATAATAGATCTTTTGACAAGAGAGCTGATATACATGTATGATTGTTGATACTGTTGTCGATATGAGCTTTATTATATACGTTAAATGAATTATTATGTATGTTAATGACTTTATTACGCAAACTTATTTTATGCAGTACTATCATTATTCAGTTTAAATGAGTTATTATGTATATTAGTGATATTTAAGTTGAATAATAAAAGTATTGTACAATATAACTTTGTTAACATACATAATAACTTATTTAACATGTATAATAAACCTATATCAATGACAGTATCAACAATGGTATCTCCATGATTTTTTTCTTTTGAAAACTAATAAATGCCGAAATTAAGGGAACCTTATTTCAAAAAAAAATTATAGGGATTAAAATTACTTTTTTTTTTAATTCCTTTGGATCATGAGTAATAATTTCATGAAAAAATAGTCCGCTTTAATATCTAATTTTGTTATTTTGAAGCCAATGTGAACTCATGTGAAAATTTTCTTCTGTAATTTAATTGTGTCACGTTAATTAAGATATTAGTTGGAATGGTGCTTTCTGATAGATTCTTTGAGATAAGATTTAATTCTGATAGATTGTTGCTATCATTTTTTTTTAAATCCTGCCTAATTATTTATGTATTTTTTATGAATTTCAGAAAAATGGTTACATGCATATAATTAATTTTTTTTTAATTTCAGCAAGGGCACAATTTCTAAACTTAAAACCATAATTTTAGTTGGAATTAATTGGCCACTTAATTCTTCCATCTAATGTTAATAATATATATAGTTTTTCTTAATGAAAATTTATGATCAAATTTGCATAAGGACTAAATTAAAAATTTCATTTAAACGGTTGTTGAGTGGTTTGTACATGATTATAAATTGAAAAAAAAAGTTTGTTAATTGGGTTAAACCTTCTGAAAAAACTAAGAATATGGATCAAATAATTCAATTGAACATTCTAATTTTGGAATAAAATATGGACAATTTAACGTTGGTTTTAAAATTTGTCGAAATAAATAATAATATCATAAATGTACATCAAATATGATTTAATTTGAGAATTACGTGATCATTATCTCGTTGATCGAATAATGATAAAATCAAATTAGTGTTTTTTTTTAATTTATGATGAACGACAAATCAATTTCAAACTATATAAATTTTGATACACGATCTGTCTAAATTCACTAATAATATTTTTTTATTTTAATAGGTATAAACGGGTTCTCGCGATTATCATTGGGTTTTTTTTTCCCTCGAACTACAATAAATTTGTCGTTGTTAGTGGCGAAAATAATATTATCCGTGTAAGAGATCACATATTCGAAATTCAGACAGAAGGTCTCTTATAAACATTTAAAGTCGGATAATTTAGACTCTCATTTTTATCTAAAAAAACAATAAATTTGTTATAACTGTAAATTGTAATCCAATCATATATTTAATATATGGTTTAATTAGTAGCTTAGGTGTCTTTTTCTTTTTTTAATCTTTGTGTATATTAATATCTACAATTAATTACATGTGTCATGGTCCTGGAAAGGCTCCTAACAACCAAAACAGCCTTAAATGATATCATGCACAACATTTTTAAATATATTAATGCCTGGATTTTCCCTTATGTTTAATGCATTAGTAATCAAAAAAAAAAAAAAAGAGGGGGGGGGGTCCTATTTTTCTAATTTACAGCCTGTCTGATTGAGACCCACCAACCCTGATTCTCCACTAATTTCTCTCTCTAGACAGCTCTCCTCCAATCCTTTATTTGAATTTGAATTTGAATTTGAATTAGAATTAGTCTCTCTCTCTCTCTCTAAAAAAAATCAAGAGGGTTGATTTTGATAGCCAATATATATTTGATTTATTAAAATTTATTAAAATTTTGGAAGTTTTTTTTTTCATTTTTTTTTTCTCCTGGTTCTGTCTAGGAACTGTCATAATGTATGTTTTGTATATTTAGTTTGGAAGGATAAATTAAGCATGAAAAGTTTTTAATTGTTTACAATATTTGTCTCCAAAATGTCTCTGTATATTTGAATTTTAGAGTTCTTATTATATATATATATATATATACTTCTAAAAAAATAAATACATGGCAAATAAACAGAAAATAAAATGGTATATATCTGAACCATTATTGTCAAATTTTTTTTGTTTTTGTTGTTTTTGCATCAAATGTGCTAACAAATTTTCATTTTTGAATCCAAATTTTCAAACTTTAAATATATAAGAAAACCTTATCTCAAATTTTTTTAAAAATTATCTCAAAAAAAATCATAAGAAAACCGTATCAATATGTCGTGCAACGTACATGGTGCAAAACAACGGCTTGAAAATTTAATCAACTCCGGGATCGAGGTTTTTTAGTATTTTTTGAGTAAATCTAACGCTAATTAAGCTCACCAAGACATTTTGTGAAATTAATCTTGAAATATAAAATCTATCGAACAAATTTAATAATATGAATGTAAATCATTCAAACTAATTTAAATTTATGAGTAATGTATTTATATACTAAATTTGTATATTTTTTAGTTCATCTAATATAAAATCAAGTAGTTAAATAAATGAAGTCATGAGAACTCATGTTAATCCTTTATCTTTTCATTATTTTTTTTGACTGCTTGATTTTATATTAAAATACTTAAAATTTTTTAATTCACTATTGAAATAAACCAATTTAAATTTAAAATCAATATAATGAATTTAGAGTAACCTTTTAACTCAACTTGGCAAGCAACTTAATTACTTTTTTTTTTTTACACCTCTAAATGCAACAAAAATGATAAATTTTTTTTTGTTTGTACATAATTGAGTTTGTTGAAGATAACCAATAATTTGGATTTTTTTGTACGGTCGAATTTAATTGCTAACTCCGTAAGATAGCGTAAAAAGTTAGCATAATATCAATCTCTTATCTTTATTACTATATACTTTCGTTTTAAGTAATGGATTTATGAAAGGACAATATTTTTTTTTCTATTTGAAAAAAGCCAAAAAAGAAAAAGGGTATTTGTATTCCATTTTTTTTTCTTTTTTCTTTTTTATTTTTTGTTGGTTTGTGTGCATGCACTTAGACAGAGATTTGGAGACTGATTATTTAAATAGGATATTAAATATATTGAGAAGCAAAAAAAATATTATTTTTAGAAATATTAATTCAATGGTCAATAAGTTATGCGGATGAGCAGTGAATTTAAAAAATATATATGTATACAGATGATTTAATAGATTTTAATAAACTTTTAATAAAAAATAATAAATTTTCATATATGATACATTAATTTTGTTTGTTGGAATGTAGGTTATCTTATTCTATATATTTTATATGCATGCACCTTTAATTGCTTAGATATGGTCAAACTTATATTCCTTATCATCAAACCTCCTTTAAAATTTAAAATCAGTTACAACCACAGAAATTTTATTTAATAATTAATTAACTTAACACATATAATTTAAAATTATATATATGTTCTCTATCATGTATTTGAAAATTGAAAGTTCTATTAGTAACTAGACATTTTGATTTTTTGGAACAATTAATTTGATGAATTTAGTGGATCCTTTTAATGGCTTTTCAATGATCATGAATCAAACCTATCCAATTTTGCATTAAAAGATCAATTGTTTATGAATTATCTATACCTAAAGTTTCTATTTTAGGATCAATATCAATATGCAACTTGAAAATCTATATTCTTCATCAATATGATTTGGGCAAAAATAATATAAATACCTTGGGCAGAAAAATATATAAATTACCTTATACACATTTTATGCTTGACTAAGTGAATGCAAACAATTAAATTTGATTCAAATTTAAAAATTAAAATTATAGACGTTTTCTTGTTTAGTTAGATAAAATTTTGGTTTGATTTTCAAAGATGATTAGCCTTTCATCGAACGATTTAAAATTTCTTAACGGTAAAGTTTGAATGACTTTTATGATGAACGACCAATCAAATTTTAAATTGGCTCAAATTTGATATATGTCATATTTAAATAATTGCGAATACCTCCATAATTTTTTATTTTTTAATTTAAGAAATTTTCAATTACATGCATCACAAAGAGTTGGATGTATGCAAGAATTACCTTTAATTTTAATAAATTAAAGCTTTGCCTAATTAATAGTAGTTAGAACAAAAGCTAATATTTTATATCTTCTTTGTATCTTTTCAAAAATTTAAAGCAATGACATAACCTAACAATGCTCTAAGAATCTACTTTTATAAAGAAAATATTTTTTTTTTCCACTTGAAAATTTCTTTATTGCGTTGCTAAATATGTTGGTCCCTTTTTATCTTTTTTTGTTTTGAGGAGGAAGAAGGGAAGTTGGGCAGGTTTTAATGCTCAAATTACATAAATAATAAAATGATAAATCTCACTATGGAATCTTGTAAAATAATGTAAGAATAAGAACTAGCTTATTTTTTATGTTTGTTCTGTATTAAAAAAATACTTGGTTCAAATTTGAAAATTGAAAACACAGGCAGGCAGGCAGCCATGAATTTTTTTAAAAAAAAAGAAAAGAAAAAGAAAAGAAAAAGAAAAGAAAAAGAAAAAGAAAAAGAAAAAGAAAAAAGAATGGAGAAAAGGGTTTAAGAAAGAGCTTCGTCTCCAGTTAGTTAAAAATGGAGAGCAGCATGGAACCAACTTTTCCACGGCTCTCTCCATCCTGTTCGCAACCTCTGGTAGTTGTCGTCTCATCCGGATGTGATCCTCTTCAATTCACGAAACTCACCGGATACATCCAGACAAATTTATACCGTTGATTTGATAATGAACGGTTGATGTAGCTCCGTAACAAGTACTCCCAAGCCGATCATTTCCTGCGGTCAAGGGCAGAGAACCATTTTCTATTGAAGAGGATCCCGCCCTGTTGCTTTCATGTCGGTCTGTTGCGCGGGACCCAGTGTATTCCCGCTGGTTTGAACTTTAAACGGATGATTTCTATGGACCTGGTTGGTGAAAACCGTGTCATGAATTCAAGCTTCTGCAAAACACGGTGTACATGCACCTTATGCAGATTACGAGTTGCATCCATGGAAACCCGCTGCGGTAGGAAGGTAGGACACGTGGTGGACCATGTTTACAGCTCTATTTTAATGTGAATGTGGTAGAGACTTTTAGTTGGTCCCACGTGTTTCGTCTCTCCAAGTATTGTCTCCAAAATGGAGCAGTCAATTGAAAAAAAAAAAGGTGAAATAAATATTACCTATTACATTGAGCTATATGCCTATATATTAGATTAAGTCCATTGATGTATTTTTTGACTGATTAATTTATTATTTTTTAACGATGATGTAACCTTTCCCAAAATATTATTCTTTTTCTTCAGCTAAAGCCTAGAATATATTGACTAAATTATCTTTTTAAATTTATTTTGTGAGATTTGAACATATATTTGTTTATAAATAGACGAGACTTCTCATCATCGTATTAAATCTACAATTCAATATATTGACTAAAAATTACAGAAATATTTTCTCATTTTATTGTGAACACTTGACGCTAATAAAATTGGAGATGTTTTACCGCTCCATGTGCGACAAAACAGTCAAGCACAGGTGGGTTCAAACTGGGGACCACAAACATAAGTCGTGACGATATGATTTTGTCACAATAATCCAATCACAGCCGTCCATACCTTTTCCCCCATACACATTGACGGTCCGATCTTAATTTCGATCTCCTGGAGAAGATAATTTCCAGATTTACACCGATCTCTCATTTGAACCCCGATAGGCAACGGGACGGATTTATTCACCCAACATGGACCACATTGAATCCGTACACCGAACTAAATTTATGTCTGAAAAGTGGGGGCAGAAGAGAGGTAGCTCATACTGTAGAAATGTTCCAGGTTTATCTTCTTAATTTCCGAGCGTGTCCTGGACCGGAGAACACGTTTCTAGACCGCGTAAATTACGCATTTTGTACAAGTGACGACGTGGAGGCTATTAATTGGATTATTTTTATGTAATCAGGGGAAAAAGTAAAAAGTTCGTACGTCAAAAGAGGTGACACTGTTTTCAAGCGCCCCGCCGTGAAAAATGAGCGGTAAACTCTATCTATCTTCTGGTCCAAATGCTCTGTTATATCTCCTCTGAAATCATTGCTCTGTTCACTTCCTACAATTGAAAAGGAAAAAAAAAGAGGCACATTGTGAGTTAATTGGTTCACTCTTTCTTATTTTTTTTTTTCAAATATATTGATATCATTTCATTCAAAACTATAAGTTACAAGTTTATATAAATAAAATATGATAAATATATTGCAAGTCTATAAGGCTATTAAAGATCAGATAAATTTAAATCTTCCTGTGTTAAGTACATAAAAACATATTACAAATTTTGATGTTGGGAGACAATTATTTTTGATTTAATTGATCATTGCATTGTCTTTTGTTTCTTATGTATACAACAAAAAAATAATCCTTTATTTCTTAAGTTTTCATACATGACACTTGTCTATACTTCTATCGGACAACTCTTATATTAAAAATTATTTTTTTGTTTCTTAGAAGTTCCACAATTTTTATTATGGTAATAGCTTAAGATTATTTTTGCTAGTTATTGCTTACGATTGTACACTATCAAGATGTTTCTTAATAACGAAAAAATCTACAAATTTTCGTCAATGGCAAGTTAAATTGACAACCATATCTATACATTATATTTTGATTTTTTGTATAAAATATTTGTTTCAGTTGCAAATGAAAAGATTTATATTCGTATTAGTCTTGTTAAAGTTGTGAATTTGATTTACTTAATTCAAGTAAACAATTTGTAGTAATTTTAGATATCTAAAAACTAAATAATATGTATATATATATATATATATGTTAATTTTAATTCAAATAGTTTTTTAATAGAAATGTGGTTCAATGAGGGCCAAGTATTGTACAACATTTTAGAGCACAAAATTTGAGAAGAGTCGTACCCGTTGTCTTCTCTCTGTCCATTTCTCGCTCACTACTTACCTTCCCCTTATAAACCACTCTATCTCTTCTCTCCATCCTCCCCCGCCTCCCCCTCTCCTCTCTCATCCAAACCCTAACCCTAGCCTCCCTCCCTCTCATCCTCTCATCTCTCTACACTCACATACACGCTCAAACGCATACGCCATACACGCAACCGCTTGGTGAAAGCTGAGAAGTCAAGGGGTAGATCGCCGGAGATATGTCGTCAGGTCGGTACATGGCGTATTCCCCTTCTCCATCCACTACGCCTCACTCGCCACACCTCCCTGGTCTCAGGGCTCCGCTCTCAGATCAAGAGAAGTATGAAATTACGATATATCTCCCCCTTTCCCCTTTTGTTTAGTTGCTTTTACAGTACTGAGAGTAGAAATTCTCTTCCGTAATAATAATTTAGTTATATCTTATTGTTTTGTTTGTGCTTTATCTTCGATCTGTTTTAATTCTCACGTAGATTTATAATAATCAGTATGAATTTTGTCTCTGTGCCTCTGCGTGTTCAGAATTTGTTCATTTTGGAGTATGCTGATGTCTGTACGTATACTTTTAGACTATCCTGATCATTCAGATCCAATTTGTAATCTGATTGATATGCATCACACAATTTATTTGTCTTGACGGGGTATACAAGATCTCTGTCTTTTAATATAGATCCTTTTGTTTTAATTCTCTTACTTTTGATTCTGTTTTAGATCTGCTCTTTATGTGCTGCATCAAATTTGTTTGGAGATTTCGTATATCTATGCAGCTTTTTAAACTAATTTTGTTGTATTCTTGATCTGATTCAACAGATATCTTACAGAACTACTTGCAGAAAGACAGAAGCTCAGTCCTTTTGTTCCAGTTCTTCCCCATTGCTACAGGTTGCTAAATCAAGGTTAGATTCTGTTCTTTTTATATGGTTTCCTTTTGGTTTAGATTAATTAGTTTGTATATGTTCTTTTTTTTTATTATAAGCAATTTATGGCTAGAAGCTTGCAAGCAAAAAGCAAAAATCTAAGACCAATTCTTGTCTAGAGACTGACAAAGTCAGTATAATCCTTGTTCTGTCTACGCTGTGATGTTACTTTGATTAAAGTGAGGCCTTTTTGCCGGAATAAGTTGCAATTTCATTATTCCAGGTTTGTACCTTAACCACACTGTACTGACTCCAATAATTCATGGCTAACATGGCGAGAGTATTAATTCTATGCCTCCATGCTAAATTGTCTATTGATGTGATAGACAGCATCTTTGAAATTACTGATTGATGCTTTCCAGCAAGTCTTGCTTTGCTTTGCTTTTCCTTCCCTTATTTTTGTTGTTTTCTTACCTGTTTGTCCATTCATTCAAAGCTTGTAGCTTTCTAGGTTCAAAATCAAAAGCACAAGGTTTTCTAATTATGCCATTGGATATACTTTCTTTTTGGGTGTGGTGGTAGTGGTATAGTTATCACATCATCAATTTAGAGAAGTTACTTTATCTAGGTCTAAAATATTCATTGAACTGGATATATAGTGTAAGAATTTGGGGAATCTTTCCTTTTGCCTTTTCTTTTTTGGGCATTTAAAATGAACTGAATATATGATGATATGTTATTGATAGTTACTATATTTTTAACTATTTTGATAATATGTAATGTTGTTTGTCTTTTTACTGGGATGGAATAAAAAATATATTACCATATCTGTCATCTTTTCTTTGACAAGCAAGAAAACTTACCAGAAGATTACTTAAATATTCATAGTCAGCTACTTATGCCAGCATTTCCCATTTACTAATGCAGTTTTAACTAACCAATACAGCTGACCTCCTTAATTGCACATTAACCTAGCCTTTGTGATCATTATTTATAATATTAGTAAATATGGGATTCATCTACCTTGGTTTTTAAAAAAATAACCAAATGGCATTGACTATATACAGCCAATGAGAGCAGAAATGCACGCCTTTATTAGAAACATTAGAATATGAACATTAGAAACCTGTTTGGGCACTGAAATAGAAAGAAGGAAAAAAATAGAAAGGTTGTTGATTAATGCAGGAACCTTGAGGCTTTTATGTTGCATGAATTTTAAGAAAAATAAATTAAAAATATTATTAAGTGAATAACTGGATGTTCAACAGTACTGACTAACCATTGGGAGGTAAATGAGTTCCAGAGATAAAGAGAATGCATGATCATTTTAATTCCCCTCTTATCTCGTACTCTGTTACTTTACCAAATACTAACCTAAGAGAGTAACAAAAAGTTTTCTGACTATGATCCAATATATAAATTATCAAGGGATGACTGAACTGGAAAAGCTTAATTTGTATCATTTTAGGATTTTGCATGGATTTTGCACTATGGTGAATAGGCCTCAAAAAGTTCTCCCCTCATTCTATTGTGTGCTTTTTACATGTTGTACTTTGGATAGTTATTTGTGTGGTAGTTAAAGCTAACTTTGACATGACCTGTAGTAGCACTAATTTCTCTTGATTTACCACTGACAAATGCTAACTTGGAAATTGTTATTGGTTTGGAATTGAAATTTATTGAAGCAGAAATATTGCGTGTGTCAGCAGTTTTGGAGAATGCATCACAACTATTAGAACATGGTAGCCCACTAACAACTGGAGGCCTCTTTTCCAATGGCGGCACCGCTGACTTGAATGGATGGGGCTCATCTTTCCAATCTGAAGTACGGCTTTTCTTACTAACTCATTAACCATTATTAACTTATTTTGTCTCTAATTTTGGTATATTTTTCTAACTCCATTTAACTTTAACTGATCAACCTAACATAGATTCAGACTTACTCTCTAATGCATTTAACACAATCTGCCTAACTGTTGTGCTAACATGAGATGTCCCTAACCCTAATATCGTAACTTATATTTGCATTGTTGTTTATGTGTGATTGCTTCATGTAAATTATTGCATCTCTTTTTCCTTCCTTGGGTGGCATGTAAAGCTCTCTGTATTTTCAGTGTTTCACTTGCTACAAGATAATAGGCAGTTTGGTATTAGTTTGTAATTTTTTGTTACTTCGAAGTTTTGTATATGTTCCTCTATGTGTGTACCACTACTCTGTAATTGCCTGTATTTGTATTTATTTGTCTTCTTGCAGCAGTCATCTGGTCATAGTTGGCTTGGATCTCAAAGCAGTTCATCTGGTCTCGTTGTCAAGAAAACCATCAAAGTTGACATCCCTGTTGACAAATACCCCACTGTAAGTTTTATCATGTTTTACATCTCACATGGTTACTATATTATTATTACTTATCCCGTCAATCAGTGTGGTATGTATCTGTTTCCCGAAACAGACTTCCTTTTGTTTGCCTAATCTGTTTTCTATTGGAGGACTCGGGTCATTTGGTGCTAGTTAGATGGAATAGCTATAAATTGCTTAATGGGGGATTAATTTTATTAAATGTGTGTTATGGCGGGTCAAATTCAGACTAAGTGTTCCAGTATTGTGGTCTGGTGAGGTTTCATAATGTTTGGGCACAATTTCACTGTAGAGAGTAGTACCTACAGTGAGGTTGCCCAGTTGAGTCTCGGTTCACGCCAGAGAGGCACCATGCCATTTAGAACTGATACCTGTATATATTGTGGTAGGTACAACCTGTGGTAGGGTTAATGTGACTATTAACAAACAACTGACAATTCTTTGTTCTCTCTGTGCTTTTTTCTTTTTCTTTTTTGGTTTCTAGCAGTACAATTTTGTTGGTCGAATCCTAGGTCCAAGAGGGAATTCTCTGAAGCGTGTGGAGGCAACCACTGACTGCCGTGTTCTCATCAGAGGCCGGGGAAGCATCAAAGACCCTGCCCGGGTACGCTTGGTACACTTACTCTATACAGACCTTATCAAAATATTTGGTCTTCCTGTCCTGCATAAGGAATGATGGTTAACATATTTTATAAAAGAAGGAAAACAGTTTTAAGAAAAAAATGCTGTGGAATGATTAATTGAATTGTTTACTTTTGCAAAATACTTGACCATCATTTAGTAGACAGGAAAAAGAGATGATAATAGATACTTTATTTAATCAATTTAACTTCATGTTATAGGAAGAGATGATGAGAGGGAAACCTGGATATGAGCACCTGAACGAACCCCTCCACATATTAGTTGAGGCTGAGCTTCCTGTCGAAATTATTGATGCACGACTCATGCAAGCTCGTGAGATCCTGGAAGACCTTCTCAAGCCTGTGGTAATTACCATATAATTCCTTCTTTTTTACTATTTGGGTCACAAGTTTTTTTGTTCTCTTGGCCCTTTTTTTTTTTTTGCTTGTTGTTAGCTACCCTAGCTATGTCATCTAATAAGGCCCTCTTAAGCTTAATTTAGCCCTAGAGAAAGTTATCAACCATAGAAGCTCCTTTTTGTTTCTATGTTCTCATACAAGTCAATTGGCCCAACTAAAATTTTGAGGCATACTTTTACCTTTATTTTAGGATGAATCACAAGATTTCTATAAGAAGCAACAGTTGAGAGAACTTGCCATGCTGAATGGCACACTCCGTGATGAAGGGATGCAGAGATCAGGGTCGGCTTCTCCTTTCAACAATAACAGCCTCGGCATGAAGAGAGCCAAGACAAGGGGGTAAAACTGACATATAATAAAGTGTGAAAGAGTAATTATATGGTTAGGCCTTCTATTCAGACCGGTATGTATCTAGCCTAACCTACCTTTGGTTGGTATGATATGCTGAGTGATGTCATGCCTAGCTAGCGGGGCACTGGCACCCCGGTGCTCTGCTAACTTAATACAAATTAATATGTTGACCGGATGTTATATATGTTTATGGTTTGTTGCTGGTTCATTTATTATTTGTAAGGGGGTGGTGAAACTGAGCCAATTTTGTGTCATTTTGGTCATTGTTATGTTATGTTTTGTATGACACAAGCCCGTAGTGTTGGGTTTGTGTGTAGTAGTTATGTTACTTTTTAGTCGAAGAAAAACAAAAAAAAAGGGACGAGAAAAAGAAAGTCAAATGTAGTGAGGTTTTGGTTAAATGGGCTTGTAGAGGTGTAGTGCTTGTACTACTACTATTATTATTATAGGAATGTTGCTGTGTAATGTTATTAACTAGAAAAAAAAAATGAAAAAAACTGTTTATGTTAGTATATATATGTTCTGTTCTTTAGGCTTGGCTAATTTTGTGTACATTGCTTATGTCCAATTGTTTGGTTTTGAAAGCAAGAGTTTGTACACAGCAGGTGCATTTGATAAGTAGCTTGATGGTGACTAAAGGTATATGCTTAGGATCTGATTTGGTAAGGAGCAGTATCCTTTGCTTTTTAGAGGGGTCTTTTGGAGTGTACAAGAAAAATGAAAAATCGATTTAAAATGAAAATTGGATTTAACAGTCGCAAATAACAGTGTTGTGAAAAATGGTTTGCGTTCGGAAGGTGGATACTGGATAGGAACTTAAATAAGTAATACAATTTGATTTTGGTCTCAAACTATTAATGTATTTACAAATTTTCATAATAAATTTAAAAATAAGTTGCCTACTTAGTATGTTTGGATGAGCGAGGAATAATGGTAACTCAGGTTATAAAATTTATTCTGAATGTTATTCCACATTTGGATAGATGAGTAATAGGCTAATAGCATTGTTATGTTACTTCGGTTAAAGATTTGAGTTGGTGATTATTATGAACAGTCGGATTAGTGTACTAATCTCATTAATTTCACTCTTCATTCAAACATCTGAAGAATATAGAGGAGGGTTCAAATGCCTTTAACTTCTATGTATCCATCATGTCTTCACCTTTTAAGTTTGTATTAACAAAAATTTCAACAAAAAAGATGTCAAATTAGGAAAATTCATTATTAGCAAGCAATTCAAAACCAATGATTCCACTACAACCATCAAATGTCCTGCTGAGAAATTTCAAGACGCAAGTACTAAGCAAGTCAATAATTCAATGTTTCTTTCATGTGCACACTGTACCAATTTATTCACATGGCAGGAAAAAATCTAAGTGCACGGTACGCCAAAATAGGGGCAAGTGGAATGCAAGGGGAGATACTAAGCTGATTTTTATGTTGGATTTGGCAATCTCTGTTGCAGAAGGCTCAGTTCCATTCCACTTGGTTTGCTTGATTCTCTATTTTGATGTTAAATTACTTCTGTCTTAACATGAACATAGATGGACCCTTAAACGGATAGACCAAATTAGGAAAGAAGTTTTTATGGACATGTGCATGGTGCATCTATATTAGGAAATTGCATACACACCTGAGCAAACAGACCATCAGTCACACACTCACACAGCCAATTTTTATTCTTTTTTTATTATTTAAGCCTGAAAAAAGATCTGAATAAGAGATCTGAGTTACCTTACAAGAAAACATAAATGGGACACTAGCATCTATAACAGTACCAATTCTGAGCATCCAGTCAAGCATCAAGGACACCCAGAATTTTTAGACTCCCCTAAGCGGACGCTTTTAAGGTTCCAGCGCCTCATAGTTTCAGCTTTCACACTTCAATATCCAGGCACTTGGATAAATGAAACAAAAGGAATCTTGTTGCGGCTCCCCACAAAATTCATCCAGATATGTAGAGCTCCAACACCGACCCAATGGTGGACTCGCAACTTGTACCTATGTATGAATTAAATGAGGTTCATAGCATCCAAAGACGAAGAGGAACTTGGCAGAGGAGCTATGGCGAAGAGGTAGTCACATGTGTGAACTCAGTCGGTCATACCCTGTATAAATCAAGTTTTGGCTCCCCTCCTCTTATTTTTCCAAGCCAATCCAGGACACTGTCAACATGATGCGCCAAAATATCTACCAGGACATTTTGGAAATGTGGACCCCCTAAGTTCTTGCATCCCATTCAGAAATTGAAATTCCTAAAAAGATGGCTCGGATCTCAGATTCGAATACTATTCGAACTTAAAAAATGCAGTTGGGTTACACAGCAAGCACAAAACAGAATTTTGCATCAAGGACAAACATTCTAATAAATTATAAGCTTACTTATTAAATAGTTCCTCAATCCTCACAAATCACAACACAACCATGGCAAACACGGCCTCAATCGATTGCTTACAGATACCATGCACATGTTAGCAACTAAGACTCGGGACCATACTTTATATGATAACGCACACAAGCTAAACCCAAGAACCCTAAACCAACAAACAGAGATAGATATATAATAGCGCACCGCTTAAAAAGCCAACAACAGGCCAACCAACCTCTCACTGCGGCACATAGTAGTACGCGCCAAGCTGGTCAGGGGTCGGTACCGAGGCAGCAGCAGCAGCCATGTGGGCCCTGGGCGTCAACCCCTCTTCTTTCCCCTCCTCTCTCGGCACAATGTCAACCAGGAAGTCAAAAACATCAGTACGAGAGATTGCCGCAGCAATATCACTCTTCTGGAGAGTGCGCCGCTTGTTCTCTTCGGCATGGGCCCAACCACGGTGAGTCAGCTCCAGTATGAACATCTCGCATGCACGCGCGAAAACCACTGGTGCCTCAGCTGCGATCATGCGAACGTCCTCATCAGCCTATTTGACATGTAAAACAACAAAAAACATTACATATCATGAGCTCGTGATAACTCTTTAACATCTGTGTAGAATCCATCAGGTGGTAGAGTTAAAGAGTATTGGCAAAATATGATCTTTGGTCTACATCTATTTGAAAATTATAATATACTTCCAAACAAGACAACCGTTATTGTACTTGTAATCAGGAACACCAATTTACTTAAAATTGCGATGCATAAAGGGATCATTACTTAAAAAAACATTACACTTGATTTTTGGAATCATTACTGTTTGCTGTACTGTATCGTAATATGCTTAGCAGAAGACACAGCCTTTAGTAACTCACAACTAGAACAGGACGAAATACCTGCCAACCTTCAGAATTGTGTGACAAAAAGGGTAACATTTCAATGTAGCCGAAATGCTCCTGATACTGATAAGAATCGCTTTTTTTTCTTTCGCAGATACATCTGGCATTCTAAACTGTTTCCAAATGACACAACATTTAATAACTTGCAGTTGGCACCAAACAAAATACCCCTCAAACTAGGATTGTGTGCTAAAAAAGCTATCCCTTATAGTTGACAATTTCGTCCTGATTCTAACAATTGTCATTACCTATAGTTACAACTTCGTCCTGATCTAACAATTAAATCAATTATCATTACTTATAGTTGCAATTTCATCCTGATCCTAACAACTGTCACTTTCTTTTTATTGCAAATACAACTATTCTAAAGTATTTATGAATTAAACAACATCTAGTAACTACAATCAGTATAACAATAAAGCTCCGCGAAGGAGAGATGCACAATCAATAAAATCCAAACAAAAAACAGTCGACAGTTACAATATTGTTGAAAAAAGTCTTTATTATAGTTGACAATTTTCCCCTGATTGGCTGATCCTAATCTTTTTCATTTCTGGCAACATACCCTCTATTCAAAATTATATGCAAATTATAAATCATCTAATACTTATAAATTGGCATCATATTAAAGACCCACAAAAAAGAAAACAAACATTCCATTTAAATTTAGATGGAAACAACACAAACATTAATTATATTTGCAATCAGCACCGAGTAACTACCCATGCAAACAACACAGCATTAATTATATTTGCAATCAGCACTGATTGAAAAGGTATCTGCTGTAGTCAACAAACTTGCTTATAATACTAACTATCTTTTTTTTTCTCTCTCTTTCACTTATTTTCATTTTATATTAACTCAAATTGAACTAAAGTCAATCCACCTAAATTTCAATTTTGGCTCCGGAAGTCTCTACAAACATGTGAAGGGGATTTCCGGAGGAACTAACATGAGAAATTCAGCTAATAAGTCATTTCTTATTAGACACAACCCTGGTGCTAATGTAAGGATGCAATTAGGAAATTAAACAAAAAAAAGGAGCACAATTCAGTAGAAAAAGGAACCTTCATTATCTTTTTGATGCGAGCCAAGGGGAGATTGTGGTTCTTGAAATCGGCGACTTGCTCGATCTCACGGTATTGATCAGCCCAGAAGAGCTGGAGCTGTTGATTGGGCTGAGCTGGCTGATGAGCTGGCGGGAGATGGGGCTGGGGCGGGTAGAGGTGCGCATACGGAGCAAACGGAGCGGCGGCGGCGGCGGCGGGGTAGGCCATCACCGGAGGAGGTCCGGTGGGGGCAGATATGCCGGTGGAAGCCGCGTTCTGGTTCTTCTGCTCCATCGGATGCTGAGCGAACCTAGGGTTAGGGTTTCACAGATACAGATAGAGTGTGAGAAGAGGAGAGACGGAGGGTTTGGCTTTGGCGAGTGTGCGTGAGCGAGAGCGAGAGAGAGAGAGAGAGAGAGAGAACAGAGAAGAAGAGGAGAAAGGAAAGAGAATGTTAGTGAGGTGTCTAGATTTAATTGGGGGGTTTTCTCTCTTTCAGGCTTGAATTTTTTATGATGACGGAAACTTAAAAGATGGAAAGAAACACAAAACAGAAACAGTCAAAGGTGTTGATGGTTTGGCAAGAAGGTTTGTGGGGAAAGACAGTTTTCATGTCTATCGGATCAAATTTATGTCCGATAAATGAATTAATCGTTCGATAATATTATTATTTATATATAAAATTTTATTTATCATGTAAAATGTTAAATTTGGAGATTTAATGATAAAAGTTGTTGAATTTGGTTTGATAATTTCTTGAGTTAGTCCTTGCTAAATTAGTTATAACGAAAGCAATCCTTTGAAGGAGAATTATCATTTATGAGGGAGTGAAAATAGGTATTTATTGTCGGCCGGCGGTATTAATGCGAAGAACAATATAGTCAAATTTCTTTAATACATGATGTAGTGGGATCCAGATAACTAGTTCCATAGTTATTGCTATATTATTTTACCTCAAATTCATATTAAAAAAAAATATTACAATTAGATGCAGTTCAAAATATAAACTCGTAGTTATTGTCTTATTAAATTCACTTATAATTAAATGTAGCTTCGTCTAAAAATTCACGTAACAATTCAAATTTTTTTGTTTTCACAAGTGATTATTATATATTAATAAAATGATTATTATTTGTGAGGCTAAGTCGCATTACAGTTCAAATTTTTTGTTTTTATAAGTAATTATTATGTAGCAGTGAAATTATTATTAATAAGTAATTATTATGTAGCAGTGAAATTATTATTAATAAGTAATTATTATGTAGCAGTGAAATTATTATTAATAAGTAATTATTATGATAGTAGAATCATAATGAAGAAAATTAATAAAACAAATTATCTGGGACACAAAAAATTCTAATATAGTGCACAAAAAAGAATATATTCTGAAACTTTTTACTAGCAATAATAGTACAAAAACAACAAACAAGGAAAAAGAACGCACTCAAGTTGATGCAATGATTGTAATATTAATTAGCAAATTATTTAAATTAATACAAATGTAAAGTCAAATCGTTTATTAGCAATATATTGCACAGAGAAAAAAAAAACTTGTAATATTCAATGATTATGATATTTATTAGAATGAAATCTATTTTAATACACAGTTATTTTGATTTTTTTTGGTAGAGAATAAAATACAACAATTTTTTATTAGGTTGTTCTCTCTTTTTAATTAATGACTTCAAGTTAGATTTTTTTTTTTTTGAAAAATGTTTGGGAGATATCATAATCGATACCGACTTTATTATTCATATTACATGAGCTATTAACTTATTATTCATATTAACCACTTTATTATGTAATTTATTTTTTATAGTATTTTTATTATTCAACTCAAATACCACTAATATGAATAATAGCTCACTTAAATTGAACAATAAAAATATTGTACAAATAAGTTACATAATCAAATTGTTAATATGAATAATAACTCATTTAATCTGAATAACAAAGTCGATATCGATTATGATATACGTACATCAACTCCCTTATTTACCATGAAAATCAAAAGCCAACAGTGCAGAAAAACTTTGTGTTTAATAATTACTCCATGTCTATAAATCTATTTGCAATTTAATGCCATCAGATATGCTTATAGCAACAATTCAATAATAACCAATCCACAAAAAAAAATGTTAAAGTGCTATAGTGTTATAAAAATCAAGTGTATCTTTACTTAGAACAAAAAAAAATGAACAATATATACATCTATTATTAAACTTTTGGAACCTATATTGAGCTACATATTTGATATTTTTTGGACATTCATCTTAGACAATAAATTTTGCAGCACAGCTCTCAAACGGTTTAGACTTTAGATTCTTGGAAACAAAAATTGGTGAAAATATCAGTATAAGCGCAAATCTTGAGAAAAAAACGTGACGCTCGGATGCTATGTCACACGTGTACCGTGCGGCCGATGCTTGATTTGATCCCAACAACTTGATCAGTTGCAATGAATTCTCAGTTCATTGAGACTTTTTGCTTCAAACTGCAACACATTCTATTTCTGATAAAAAAAGCACAATAATTTGTTACAATATTCCTGTATAACAAAAAACCGCAGATCTAGTACAGTGATGATAGACATCGTCTCTCTACAAAGAGACGTGAGTTCAAGTCCCGTAAAAAATATTTAAAAAAAAATAAATATCAAAATTAACGAGAGCTCTTATATAAAAAAAAAATCTTGTATAAAAAATTCTTTATTTTATTTAAATATGTGGGAGACTTTTTATTTATTACATGCTTGATCCAAATGTTGTTTAAGCAAATGGGCTTCAAATACTTAATTTTGGGCCTCAATTTTTATTAGTCTTTTGTAAGTTATGAACTAAGTCCAACTTCAACACAAGTTACATGTATGAGCTTTTGTGTGGCTGTTCAAAACCATTGAGCATCTCCAATAAATAAATGGATGATTTTATTTATAAATTGAGATGCATTGACAATTTTTATTAATTTGATGATCTGGACAATTACTGTCTATCTATAAATTTGAAATCCAAAAGTAACCCTTAATCTCCCTCTAATATTTGCTTGAAATTACAAAAAAAGCCAAGAGAAATACTGATTCACAAATCACAGCCCAAATCAAATTCCTCTTTTTTTTATTACCAAGACAATTAATTGCTGCTCTGTTTTTCTTCTGATGCTCCCAAAAGAATGCTAAAAAGATATATTGAGAGTTCAACATATACCTTTTGACCTGAACAAGGAAAAAAAAGCATAAGCATGACAAATCAATGATGGCGTCTTCTAATATTTGTCCCCTATTTCCATCAATAATGGCTAAAGAGTATGATATCCTTCTCTTTTTATATTTTCCTGGGTATAATTTTTTTTTGCTATCTTTAACAGAAACATAAGCGGAGCTTAAACCCAAAATAAGAGGGACAACTCAGTCAGGAAAGAAAAATCATGGTGCAAAACTGATTAGGGAAGGTTGGATTGGGGGGGGGGGGTTATAGCCCAAAAAATAAATGATTTAAAAATATATCATCTCTATATAAATTTTTTGATGGAAAAAGAGAAGGGTGGGGGGGGGGGGGGGAGGTTATAGCCCAAATAATAAATAATTTAGAAAATATATCATCTCTATATAAATTTTTAAATGAAAAAGAAAGAGGGGTGGGGGGGGCATGATCCATCATGGTCAATATTAAGCTCCTCCATTGGACAATAATGCACCATGGCTAAATCACTGATATTTCTATTTCTTTGTCAGCAAACGTTTTCAAATGAGAAGTAATGAGAGAGAAATAGTAACATTTTAAACTGATGTACTTTTGATTGATTACTTTCAAAAGTAGATTTTAAGCCACTTAAAATGATGTCAAGAGTCAAGAGAGTCGTTAATGGTATCTAAACTAAAGGTTGAAATGTAAATTTATAAGTTATTCAATTATGATAATTGTCAAAATCATGATGTTTATCAATTGCGAATGTACTTCAATCTTTGAATAAAACTATCCAATTTATTATTTGTTCATAGTAAAATAAAATGTACTAAAGCTTCTACAAACAGGCATTTTGTGTAATATAAGAACACCTATATCTGCAGTTGCAACAATAAAGCTATTGATGGAAAATTCATCGACAACTGGATATTACGACTCAATAAGGTCGAAACAAATCCGACCATTCTTTGAATTTATCTTTTGTATTTTAATTTGACAATAAATTAACCAGTAATGAAAAACTTCCTTAACTGGGTAAGCAAATTTCAATGGAGCTTTCAAATTTTGAAAGAATCAAAGAATTAAAGATCTCAGATTCTCTGTTTTCGAATCAAATAGTTTGTAACCATAATAATGTTCTGGACATTAAATATTACTTTAATTGCTAATTGGTTTTGCTTCTAGAAAGAGAGTTTTATCAATTTTGTTTGGTGTACTGATACAGTTCCCCCCAAGTTTTGCCTCCTATTTCTTCCACTTACATTATGTGTAGAGATTAGGGTTTAGAGTTTACTGTGATTTTAGAGATTAGGGTTTAGAGTTTACTGTGATTTCCCCCACCCCAAGTTTTACTGTGATTTTAGAGATTAGGGTTTAGAGTTTAGAATTATAGGAAGACATTGATATTGAAACATCTCATATTTTCTTTTTGTGACAGCTGAAAGTTTTCTTATATAAACACGATAATTTGACTAAGATCGATCAAATAGACAAAGCTGAATGTAGTAAATCTGGACCATTTGATTTGAAGTCAATTTCATAATAATTTGGAGTGCAACAATCTTACTAGCTAGTACTGGTACGAACAGATTGTACCAGCCGAGATCATATGAGTTTCTATATGGATGAGATTACACTGTTATGAACTACCTAGTATTAAAGCACAACTGCATGTTAGTGGTTTGTAATTCATACTTCAACATGTAGCTAGATGGAGTTAATGTAGTATGATCTACATTTTGATGCTTCTTCCTTCCCATTGTATAATCAAAGAGGTGGTAGAATTTTCAATAATGTCTATCCCAATTGGTTAAAATTGTTATATTATCACATTTCATATATTTTCACATTCTACTAAAAAGCAGTACATCCTACAAATAGTTGATTCTATAGTATGTATGTATTTCTGTTAGTTTTGTATTCCAATCAAATTAGCTAGCCATACTGAAAACTCATAAGATCATTTCTCAATTTATTAATGGAAGGTTTAATTATTCTTTTATAGAAATTGGTAGTTCACTTGATCCAATAATTTCAATAGCTTCTATATTGACAAGCTACTTATTGCACCGTTTGTAGAACAGCTTGTGAGCACACGTATGTATTTTTCAATTCTTAAATTTTTCTTGATTTTTCTTCTTCTTCTTCTTCTTTTACTTTGATTAATCTAATGGTATTGTTTTCAACGACCTCATTTTAGTCTTTAGACTATAATAAAACAACTATATCAAACTATTTGCTGTGCCTATGGTATAAAACTATAAATTGTCTAATATGTTCTACAAGTATTTCAATTGAAATTCAAATAATAACGAATTATAGGTATTAATGTTTTTGCCATTTGAAAATATTGTTCTTATTCAAATATTCCTGCAGACAACTTTAAAATAATTCAATTTCAATTCAACATTGCTATGTTTTCTTTTCAAGGTATTGTGCACAAGCTCCTCCAAGTCAACCAGGAGCTAATTGGTGCTGTGAAACATGTAGAAAATGCCAAGGTAAACTTATATAAAAAAAACTTGCGTATATGTATTAAACTATTATATTTATTAAATGAGTTTTGGTAATGTACTAATATTAATATCTCAATCGATATACTAATGGGTTAAATTATAAATTTTGATGTTCGAAATGTTAATGTAAGTAGCTTAATAAATTATTTGTATCATAATTTTGTAAGATATCAAAATTTATCATTGAATTTTTAACTACTTTTTTGGATTTTTCAAAGATGGTTTTATTTGGTATACAAGCATTTTCTTCTTCTTCTAATTATTTTTTAGCCAAATAAAACCATCTTTAAAAATTTAAAAATAATAGTAAAATAATTCTAGAAATAATAAATTTTGAAATTTTATAAAATTTTGATTTGAATAATTTATAAACTAGTGGGGCTTTCTCCTGATTTTTTTTTGAAACAAGCAGCTTTTGAGCCTTTTCATATTACTTTTTGAGTTTGAAAACTGATTACATTGATTGGGCATATATGCTTCATATTATTTTATTCATTTCTCATAATTGATCTACTTAAAGGGCTTAGCATTTTTATCATTTATTTATTTTCATAATTGATCTAGTTAAAGGGCCTAGCATTTTTATGCTCTAATTATATATATATATATATATATTGTTGTTTTACCTTTTGCCAGGTAACATTGCATGTTAGGTCTTTTGCTAGACTCTGATTTGTGGGTGTTTATCTATGTTTTTGCTTTTTTTATTTTATAGAGATCTGACATACTCTCTAGTTTTGTCTCACAGCAACTCAGGCAATGTTTAACCCCTTTCAGTGCCTGTCCAGCTGGTGAAGGAAGAAATTCATTAAGACAGGCGAAAGCGGGCTGCCCTCTGCCCTCCCTCCAGCCCTCTCCTTCGGAAAGAAGCTATTTAATTTAGTCCTCCGGGGGCATTCCAAAAGAAAGTACACACTTGACTTGCTAAAAAAATCTGGTATGCTTGGGTGTAAAACGGTTTCTGTCAAGAAGGTGCATATGTCTTTCTTCCGTTCTTTTTTGTTTTGTTCCTCTAGAAAACCAGAATAATGTGAAGAGTAGAGGGTTTTAAGCTAAGAAATAGGAGCCCCTTCAAATTCAAATAGAGATTTTTTTTTTAGTAGATTTCCACGGTGGATACCGTATAAAAATAAAAAGAATGCTACTAAAAAAAATCAAATATTTTAGTAAAATTTTCCCGACATTCTGCAAAGACACAAGACCTAACCAATATAATAAAGATTCTGAAATGAATCTATAATATACAGAAGAAAGTGAGGTAGAAAAAAAATGAAGAAAAAGAAAAAAAATGGCAGTGCTAGAAAAGATAGCAATAAAAAAAAGCAATTTATTTATGAGGGAACAATTGTGGAACTGATCAAAGATATTATGTTCCACGTACGTTTGCACCATAATAGTCTAATCATTCCGGATTATCTATCTGGCAATATGCGCCGTCATTGTATATGTGTGTTACTAGGGGATAGAGTCAAGATACAAATAAGTGAATTTGATTCAAACAGAGGGAAAAACGATGTTTCAAGGATGTGGTTGGTACTTCGTTTCACAATATAGTTTCTTGGTACAGGCTAGCAAGGAAAATGGCTACAACCAGTAAATAAGAAATCACTGAGGTATTAAAATGGGGGGATGCCTATTCCCAGTGGTAACTGAAAGTAGTACGGAAAGGAATACTCAGATTCAATGTCTTTACTGTAACCCTAATTTCTGTCCATTAATACCCGTAAAAGTGATCATGAAATATTTCGTCCATCCCCTGGATGGAATCTGCACAGCTGCCATGTAATCCATAAGGCTGAGGACAGCACCCGTGTTCGACAATAAGAGCCAGGAGGGACACTGCCTACATACCTTCTTGAATAATGGGGCTTTCAGGCTCGCTATGACCCTTTTTCGAACCCTTCCTTTGGTCGTCCTCTTCCCCGAGGTATCTTTTGTTCTGGTTCACCACCTCCTTCATATTGGTCTGGCGAAATTCCCGCCAATGGCTGAGATGTGAAGTCGACTCCCAAAATAAGGAAGTTAGCCCTTTCCTTTGGAAGGAGCAGCATAGCTAAGCGATTAATTAGATCACCGACCGGGGAAAGCAATAGGAGACTAAGGAAGCACGGATTGATCAGACTTTCCTTTGAGTTCCATAGGACTTTGTTTAGCTTTTTACTTTAGCTATAGGGCTTTCTTCCTTGGGGCCGGAGAATGCCTATCTGTAAGAAATCTATTACCCAGATGCCTCCAAACACCCCAACACGATACCTAATGTTACAACATCCCAACTATTAGGTATCATGTTTATGTGCTTTTTTTATGCATGTTCTTAACTCAAGGCTCTTCTTTCTAATAAGAGTCTTTATTATTAAGAAAATTTCAATGTTTTTTTGACTTCTTATTCTCAAAAGAAATGTGTGATAATAATTGAAATGATATCACTTACTTTATTGTTAATCATGCTCAGATTCAGAAAAAGGAAGTAGGTAAAAGACCAGTTTCTGCATTACTGGACATCCCCGTTCATTCCCTCTTTCTATTCCCTTGGCTATTGGCTTCTCTTGTGCCACATAAAGCTTCTCCTTGCTTCTCTTGGCTAGTAGTTTACTAAGAATACCGTGCCTAAGTTTTCTTCGGAAAGAAAGGATGGTTGGGATCTCCAACTTGTGTATTTTACCAACAAAGACACTTGCGAGCTCGAGAATCAAAACTATTTAATTTAACCCGCGATGAAAAAGAAATAAAAAGAACTTTTCATTATCTGTCTTGCTGTCAAGCTTCAACAAGTGCATGCTGATAAATCAAGCTTCATATTCTATCTAGGAAATTCCTCAAATTTTGAAAGGAACGCTGCCTTCTTCAAAACAGTAAAGTCCTATTCGATTCACAACTGCTCATACTGGAAAAGTTCTATGACAAGGAAGGTTATACTCGAGTTTTTCTCTACGGCTCTCCTTTTGGTGAAGCATGAGCCCACTTTAGACGACCACTTGATTCAAGGGGAATTTAGGGAACCCGGAGGACTTTACTCTTTTAAGAGGAACAAATTCGAAGTGAAATATCTAGAATATGCTTTACACTCCATTTTTACGTCCTGGGTTTTCTTTGCTTTCATCGCATCCATACTAAATTCTTTATATGTTTATTTGTCTATTCCATCAAAGGAATGTTGAAAATATAAACTTAATTAATATTTTCTTGAAGTTTGTTCTTCAGTTAACAGAATTTAAGGCTGATTCATGAAGAATTTTGATAGATTATCGAAATCTTATTTTAGGTATATGAGCTATGAATTTAAAACTCTTTAAGTTTAATTTTTAATGATTCAAATTTCAAATAGAATGAAATTTTCTAGAGAAAGTGTGCGGCCCTTTTTCGCGACCTACGCGCGAGGCATCGGCGTCCTCGCTCACGGGGGAAGAAGGTGCAGGTACATCCCTGCGCGTGTTTGTGCGCTCAAGGACTTATTCTTTAGGTGATTGTGGGAACTTTTATTTTCCGACGGGCGCAAGCCCCCGCCGTTAATTACCCCGGCTCTCGCCTCGGGAACCTCCGATTAATGGGCTAAACTAATTAAAATATATGGATCAGATTTGTGGCTTTATTTCTTCCTTATTTTTTTTATAATACATGTTTAAAATAACCAAAAGATATAACTTTTGATAATAAGACTAAAGACGTATGATCTAAAGTCAGAGAAACGTATAATTTCTCATGAATCAGAGATCGAGGACGTATAATCCAATTGATCTCACGGAGTTCGAATATGAAGCGCACTGCCAACTCGATACTCGAGGAACCAGAGATGTTTAATCTCTATAGAGGCTCATGTCAAAGACAAGGGCGTATCGTCCTAAATAGTCTATTGACCTTCCAAATCCCGAATCTGAAGCGCTATGCCAATTCGAAACCTGAGAAATTTGGAGAATCGGGAACGTATAATTCTTTATCGATTTCCAAAATGAGGTACGTTAAACCTGAAGCGCACTGCCCGTTTAACGTTTTCGAAACATGATTTGATATGATTTGATATGTTGGTATGTTTACAAAGTTTAGGACTTATCTGCATATTTGGCATATTTGGCTAAAGATTTGGACATATTTGCATATTTGACATATTTTGTCAAGAGTTTGGACATATTTGCATATTTGGGATATTTGGTCAAAGATTTAGACATATTTGCATATTTGACATGTTTGGTCAAAAGTTTGGGCATATTTGCATATTTGACATGTTTGGTCAGAAGTTTGGGCATATTTGCATTTTTGACATATTTGGTCAAATACTTGGGTATATTTGCATATTTGACATGTTTGGTCAAATATTTGGAAATACTTGGGTTTATTTGCATATTTGACATGTTTGGTCAAAGATTTGGACATATTTGCATATTTTAAATATTTCAATTTGTTTTATCAAAATATGACAAAGTTTGGTTATTTTGAATATTTTGTCTTGTTTTATCAAAACATAATATAATTTGATTATTTTGAATATTTTTGATTTGTTTTATCAAAATATAACATAATTTGGTCATTTTGGACATTTTGATTTGTTTTATCAAAATATAACATAGTTGGGTCATTTTGAATATCTTAATTTGTTTTATCAAAATATAAGAAAATTTGGTGATTTTGAATATTTTGATTTGTTTTATCAAAATATAACATAATTTGGGTATCTTGAATATTTTGATTTGTTTTATCAAAATAGAACACAATTTGATTATTTTGAATATTTTGATTTGTTTTATCAAAATACAACATAAATTGGTGATTTGAATATTTTGATTTGTTTTATCAAAATATAGGATAATTTGATGATTTTGAATATTTTGATTTGTTTTATCAAAATATAACATAATTTGATCATTTTGAATATTTTGACTTGTTTTATCAAAATATAACATAATTTGATTATTTTGATTATTTTGATTTGTTTTATCAAAATACAACATAATTTGATCATTTTGAATATTTTGATTTGTTTTATCAAAATATAACATAATTTGATCATTTTGAATATTTTGATTTGTTTTATCAAAATATAACTTAATTTGAGCATCTTGAGTATTTTGATTTGTTTTATCAAAATATAACATAATTTGATCATTTTGAATATTTTGATTTGTTTTATCAAAATATAACTTAATTTGAGCATCTTGAGTATTTTGATTTGTTTTATCAAAATACAACATAATTTGATCATTTTGAATATTTTGATTTGTTTTATCAAAATATAAATAATTTGAGCATCTTGAATATTTTGATTTGTTTTATCAAAATATAAATAACTTGGGTATTTTGAATATTTTGATTTGTTTTATCAAAATATAAATAATTTGAGTATCTTAAATATTTTGATTTGTTTTATCAAAATATAAGAAAATATTTGTACAAGATGATATGTTTTGATTTTTTTTTAAGATAAAAATAAAATCAAAACTAACTTTTTATTGATCCAAAAATATCTTCAAATGAAGCCATGATTTTTGATATATTTTTCATGATTTTTGGTTTTAAGAAATTATTTTTATTTAATATTTAAAGTCTGTTTTTTGAAACAGATTAATGTGAGCCGTTGATTTAAAGCTAGATCATCAAGATCCAAACTTTGAATTTTTCTAGGCTGTCGGATGACATCAGGATCCGTGCAATTTCCCTCCCATATGCTTGTGTTCAAATTTCATCAATATTCACTTTCATGTGCATCAATATTCGCGCTTTTGTTTGATCGGAGCTCTGCCGGCGTCGGATCGTCGATCGGGGGGAACCACCGGAGTCGTCCCGGCGAGGAGGACACTACTGTCCCGGTCTCGGGGCCACTAGCTCCGGCGATCACCGGAAATAGTGCCACCAGTTCGGCTAGGGCTGGAATCTCGTGGGAAATCAGTTTTTTGTCGATTTTGAGCTCGTTTTGTCAAATTGGCTCAATTCCTTCGAGCTGTAGCATCGTTAGAACATAACAAACAAGTTTGTGAAGCTTAATTTTAATTTAAATCTCTGAATATATGAGTTTTGCCGACCGGTACCGAATGGACTCAAACGGATTTGGTACCGATTGAAAATTCGTTCATTTATCATTATTTTCTCTTCAATTGATTCTTCGAAAAATATATTTAATCATGTTCCAGTATATTTGAGTGGTCAATTTCACCATTTTTTATTTCTGGAGAAAAAACGAGAAAAAAAACAGAAAGGAAAAAAAAAAGAAAAGAAAAAAAAGAAAAGAAAAAAAAACAGAGCCAACCCAGTTTTTTTCTTTTGACAGACCCAACTTCAAAAATTCATATAAAATCACAGAAAATTCAAAAAATTATGAAATATTGGGGACATGTCAATGAAAACATACTCTATATTATTGCAAAATTTCAGGTCAAATGGGTGAGTAAATAGAGATATATTGGCTGATCTTTAAACTGGCCAGATAAGGCACATGTCAAATCTGTGCCGGTGTTCTGTTTTTTTTTATTTTATTTTTTTCAAGGAATTCACACATCCTAATCAACTAAAAAAAAATCCAAATCAAATAAATAATCATCCTTTATCAGGATATATTTTTTTTATATTTAAATCAGTTTTTTTTTGTGTTGAGTTTGGTGTTTGACCAACAGTTGACTTTTACAGAAACTTTGGACCAGCGAAATTCAACAGGCAATATCTCCCTGTTCATAAGTCAAAAAATTATGAAATTTTAGGGGAATGTTTGTTTAGTCTTTTTCTAATTCCTGTCCAAATTTGAGGCCAATTGGCTCAGTAAATAAAAAGATATGAAATTGCAAAGAAAATTGGCAAAAATGCCCCTGTTTGGTACCAGTTGAGTATCATAAGGCTCAATGAGTTTTAAAGCACTGGTACAAGCTCACAAACAATGTCGTTTCACTAAATAAATGTAAGAGAACATGGAGGATCAAGTTTTAAATAATTTTTTTATTAAAAAGCATGAATTTGTGTCAAAATCACAAGTTTTTCTTATTTTTACAGATTTTTGACAATATTTCAACTCGATTTTTGAGATTTCGAGTTTGATATTGTGCTTTGCTTGATGCTTAGCACTATATTAAATCTGGAACAAGGGGTAGAATTCACTACAACACCTTATTTCCAAATTTTTTTTTGAGAGATGGCATTCACCATAACCCTCTTAAATATATATTTGTCAAAAATTTATAAAAAAAAGAAATTAGATTAACAAAGCTAATTTTAGATTGAGAAAACAAAGATATAGAGGTAGCATTCACTACAACACTAATCTTTGATCTCTTTTTTTTTTAATTTTTTTAAAAAAGACAACAAAAGGAAAAAAGGAAATATATTTCATTCATCAAGAAAAATATAAAATTTCATTAATTGCATACATATCATACCTTTCACCATTAAAGAAAATGAATTCAAAATTTATAAATGAAAATTTCAGTTTTTTTTTGAAAAAAACCAAAATTTTTTTAAATTGGCTAACCCTAATATATTTTTTCTTCCTTTTTTTTCTTCTCCTTTTTTTTTCTTTGGCAGATGGAGGGTCCTTATATAGCCTCAAAGCTAGGGCAACACATTGATATCATCTCCACCATCAATTTTGATCAAATGATGGAAATTGAAAATTGGCTAAAGACAAACATTGCCCAACATAGCATAAAATTTGTTTCTTTTCTATTCTTCTGATTCTTCTGCATTCCTGAAGCCTATCAAAGTGTGTCAAGTGTCTCCAAAAGGCTGGATTGTGTCAGAGGCATCCAAAACACCCTTGTCTTTTTCAATTTTCGGGCTTGGGACAGCTTGCACTTTTTGGATGCGTTTGATACTTGTTTTACATCATTGAGAGCTTATTTGGCATCCCCATAGCATGTTCATAGCCTGTAATTACCATCTGTAACCCCAATTTGCTCAATTGAGGCCGAGCTTGCCCACATTCGGGTTTCCCTTTGTGACCCTGCCATTCCACCACTCCAAACTTCAAATTGAAACTTTGAACACCGTCGTGGCACCCTTGTGACGCTCCCCAACCATTCAATTTGGGCTATTGGTCGCCAATTTGCTCGTTTGACCTCTTCACCAAGGTAACTTTCATACCCGATTTCTCCCCCGTTAATCCATCTATTTTTGAAATTGACGGCTTTCCCGAACTCTCCTCATCGAGCTCTACCCGGGGCTAAGAAGAATCGACGCGAGGTGCCCGGAGAGCTGCCCCCTGTCTTCGGCCAGATCCGGCCAGGGGCTGGTTTTGCGCAAGAAAGGAGAGGTGAGGGAGGAGAGTCTGTTATGTGGGGCCCACTGTCGAAGAGAGAAAGGGAGAGAGAAGGGGGCTGGGTTCGGGTCCTAGTTGGCAGCCCCTCAAGTGGAGGGGACCCCACTTGTAAGGTTTAATGAGACACATTTCTTTTCTAAGTGTAACATGGACCCGGTGTACGTGAACCAATGTACCCATCAAGTGAAGATGAGTAGGGAGCACATACACCCGGAGTATCTTCCATTTTTTTTTGTATTTTTTGCTGTTGGAGAGTATTCCCTCCTCTGTTTTTTGCATGGGGGCTCCAATTTGCACCCAGGCGTGTCTTGTCCCCCCAAGTTGCACACGCAATTGTCTCAGCTGCTATTTTATTTGTCCCCCTTTTTTTTGAAATTATTTTTTTCATGAAATTATTTGTAATAAAATCATGAAAATTATTGTAAAATCATCGAAAGGCTTTCTATGATTTTTAATAATATTTTTGGTATTTTTTTGAATGAAATTAGGCATTAATTTCATTTTATCATTATGTATCATATGAAATTAGGCATTAATCTCACATAATCACCATATTTGATATGATTATTTTATGAAATTATTTCTTAATTTTAAGAGATAAATTTCATATGTGATAAATCATGAATTAGGCATAACCTCATGATTTAATATTTGACATAATTATTTCATGGAATTGTTTCTTAATTCCAAGAAATCAATTTCAAATGTAATAAATCATGAAATTGGGCATAATTCCACGATCTTAATATTTGTCACAATTATTTCATGAAATTATATTTTTAATTCCAAGAAATAAATTTCATATGTGGCAAATTATGAAATTGGGCATAATTCCATAATTTGAGACTTGGCATGATTATTTCACGGAATTGTATCTTAATTCCAAGAAATAAATTTTGTATGTGGTGAATTACGAAATTGGGCATAATTTGGTAATTTTGAATTTCGGCATGAAAATCACATGAAATCATATTTGTTAATTTCATGTATTTTAACCCGTGTGTATTTTTGGTATTATTTATTTATTTACATGTATACATACATGCAAATAATTTAATTTCTCTCTCTCTCTGTTTTTTTTTGAACCGCAAACAGAAAGTTATGACTGTTTTAATAGAGATAGGTCAGATTTGACTGGGCTGCTTAGTTTTCTATTTTTCTATTTATTACGAATTCTAGAGTTTTTTTTGATGTTTTGTCTCTATAAAAAGAGTTATAATATGTTATTTTGTAAGAAAATATAAGAGAGATAATATTATAGAGAATTATAAAGAGTTTTTTTTGAAAAAAATTTGTTTGTTTCCTCCATCTCTTCTCTCTACGTCTATATGAATTATATCCACTATTAAATCATACTCAATAAATTGGTATGAGAGCCATGGTCAATAACAGTGCAGCCATTGGAGGTCTCGGACATATATCATGCTTGCGACTTTCGAAGACAAACTACGATAATTGAATCATACACATGAAGGCGCTACTCGGCTCGCAAAATGCATGAGAAGTTGTTGAGCTTGGCTATATCGAACATGCGACCTTGAAAGGCTTGACGAATAATCAAGTGAAGGAGTTGAATGAGTCACGCAAGAAAGACAAAACCGCGCTCTACATGATGTATCAAGCGGTTGATGAGTCGGGCTTTGAGAAGATAGCCGGTGCGAAGACTTTAAAAGAAGCATGAGAGACTCTTGAAAAAGCATATAAAGGAGCATATTGAATGAAGCAAGTTCGCTTACAAACACTTAGAGGTGAGTTTGAAACTTTAAGAATGAAAGAGTTAGAAGATGTGTCGGATTATATCACAAGGGTAGAAATGGTGGTGAACCAACTCAAAAGAAATGGTGAAGAGATAAGTGAAAATAGAGTTGTAGAGAAAATATTAAGGTCATTAATCAATGATTTTGAGAATATTGTGTGTGCCATAGAAGAATTTAAAAACTTGGCAGAAATGATGGTGGATTAGCTTTCAAATTCCTTGGAGGCTCATGAACAAAGAAAGAAGAAGAAGAAGCAAGAGGTGTTAGAGGAAACACTTCAAGCCAAGGCAACACTAAAAGAAGATAAGCCGGGCAACGGCAAAGGTGATAGTGGAAGAGGCCATGGTGGTTTTAGAGGTCGAGGTAGAGGTCGCGGTAGAGGCCGTGGTAGAGGACAAGAAGAGAACAAGGAAGAGAAGAACCAACCGAACTCATATGGCGGAGGCCGAGGTCGACGAAGAGGAAGGTCGGGTAAGTACAATGTTCAATGTTATTCTTGCAAAAAGTATGGTCATTACGCAGCGGAGTGTTATTATAATGAAAAGAAATATGATGAGAAAAAAATAAGAGAAAGGAGGTGACGGTGTGGTATTACAGCAAGTAAGGAGGCCGATTCCAACAACGAGTCGGTGTGGAACTTGGACACCGGTGCAAGTAACCATATGTGTGGTTACAAGCACATGTTTATCGAGATAGAAGAGATTGTGGAAGGTCATGTGTCATTTGGAGATGCCTCAAAAGTGAAAGTTAAAGGCCAAGGTAAAATTCTTATTCATTGTAAAGATGAAAATGAGAGGTTTATCTCGAATGTTTATTATGTGCCGGATATGAAGAGTAATATTTTGAGTTTGGGTCAATTGTTGGAACGTGGTTACATGGTTTTTATGAAAGAAAAAACACTTTTATTTGAGAGACCAAGATAACCGGTTGCTAGCCCAAGTAGAAATGATAAAAAATCGCATGTTTAAGTTGAATTTGGTGAATGTTCAAGCAAGTTGTTTAAAGGTATGAGTAGATGATATGACTTGATTGTGGCATTTGCAGTTTGGACATCTTAATTTTGGTGGTTTGAGGCAATTGACAAATAAAAGAATGGTGAAAGATATACCACACATAGATCATAGTGATAAATTTTGTGAATGTTGCGTGTTAGGAAAGCACCCAAGAAATTCTTATCCAAAAGAAGTAAGTTATCGTGCAAAGAAGATGCTTGAATTGGTTCATACTGATATTTGTGGCCCAATAACTCCTAATTCACTTGGTAAACACCGGTATTTTATTACCTTTATTGGTGACTTTTCTCGAACAACTTGGGTATATTTTTTAAAAGAGAAATCCGAAGTATTTTCTGTTTTTAAGAAGTTTAAGATGCTTGTTGAAAACTTGAGCGCATAAAAGCTTTGAGGTCCGATAGAGGTGGTGAATTTACATTAAAAGAGTTTGTGAGTTTTTGTGAAGAGAAAGGTATTCGAAGGTTCTTAACAGCCTCTTATTCATCTCAACAAAACGGAGTGATGGAAAGGAAAAATCGGACCATACTCGACATGGTTCGAAGCATGTTAAAGAGCAAAAATATGTCGAAGGAATTTTGGGCCGAAGCGGTGAGGTGTGCGGTTTACTTGCAAAACCGATGTCCTACAACGAGTTTGGAGAATATTACCCCACAAGAAACATGGTGCGGTGTCAAGCCATCGGTATCTCATTTAAAGGTGTTCGGAAGTGTGACTTATGCTCATGTTCCAGATCAAAAGCGCATAAAACTTGATGACAAGAGCAAAAAGCTGATTTTTATCGGCTATGATAAAAAATCTAATGCCTACAATCTTTATGATCCGCTTACTAAAAAGGTACATGTGAGTTGTGATGTGCAGGTCAATGAAGAAAGCATGTGGAATTGGAGTTTCATGGAGGAGATGTCTCATGAGAAAAAAAAGAAGCGACATCGACAACATCACAAGCCGAACCATCTTCACCTTTATCCGATGAAGAAGATGAGCCAAGGACACCAAAGACAAGGAGTTTGCGAGAAATATATGAGACGACAAGTGAGTTGCATTTGGTGTGTCTTTTGGCGGATGCGGAGGATATTACATTCGAGCAAGCCGCGAAAGATGAGAAGTGGCAAGCCGCTATGCAAGAGGAGATGAAATCAATCGAGAAGAACGACATTTGGGAACTTGCAATGTTGCCCAAAGGTCACAAGCCAATTGGTGTTAAATGAGTCTATAAGAAAAAGATTAACGCACAAGGCGAGATTGAAAGATATAAGGCGAGACTAGTGGCAAAAGGGTACAAGCAAAAGGTAGGCATTGATTATGAAGAGGTGTTTGCCTCGGTAGCAAGAATGGAGACTATTCGACTACTAATTTCGTTGGCGGCTCAAAATAAATGGAGCATTTTTCAAATGAACGTGAAATCGGTATTTCTAAATGGAGTGTTTGAAGAAGAAGTCTACATCGAGCAACCTCCCGGTTATGTGAAAATTGGCAAAGAGCACAAGGTGTTGAAGTTAAAGAAGGTGTTGTATGGATTGAATCAAGCACCAAGGGCATGGAACACTCGAATTGATGCATATCTCAATGAGCATGGGTTTGTGCAATGTTCATATGAGCATGCGCTATATTTGAAGGTACAAAAAGATGACATTTTATTTGTGATCTTGTATGTAGATGATTTGATTTTTACGGGAAATAATAAAGATATGATTGAGAATTTTAAGTTGGAAATGACAAATGAGTTTGGGATAATCTATTTGGGTCTCATGTCTTATTTTTTGGGGTTAGAAGTAAGACAAGAAAATTCTGAAATTTTTGTATCACGAGAAGCATATGCAAAGGAGATTTTGAAGAAGTTTAAGATGGATGAGTGTAATCCCGTAAATACTCCGATTGAAAGTGGTACAAAATTATCTCGATATGATGAAGGCAAAGCGGTTGATGCAACACTATATAGAAGCTTAGTTGGAAGCTTGCGTTATTTGACGTGCACAAGGCTGGATATTGCATATGGAGTTAGTTTGATGAGCCGGTTTATGGAGGAGCCGAAAATGACGCATTGGAAAGCCATAAAGCGAATTCTTTGCTATGTCAAAGGTACATTATCTCATGGTTTATTTTATTCTCATACTAATGAGTTTGATCTTATTGGATATTTCGATAGTGATTGGAGTAGAGATTTAGATGATCGGAAGAGCACTTTGGGTTTTGTATTTTTCATGGGAAGCACGGCGTTTACATGACTCTCTAAGAAGCAATATATTGTTACTTTGTCAACATGTGAAGCGAAATATGTTGCCATATCTTCTTGCGTATGTCACTCTTTTTGGCTACGCAAGTTACTAAAGGAGTTGAACTTTTTTCAAGAGAAGGCGATGAACATTCGAGTGGATAATAAGTCAGCAATTGAATTGGGGAAGAATCCAGTGCATCATGAAAGGAGCAAGCACATAGATGTGCGTTTTCACTTCATACGGGAGCACGTGAAGAATGACGATGTAGAGATGACTCATGTGGCGAGTCGTGATCAAGTAGCGGATATATTCACCAAACCATTACCGGCAGAACTCTTCAACAAGTTCAAGAAGTTGCTCGGGATGCAAGCTAGAAATAATTAAGTTTAAGAGGGATGTTGAAAATATAAACTTAATTAATGTTTTCTTGAAGTTTGTTGTCTAATTAACAGAATTTAAGGCGAATTTATGAGGGATTTTGACAGACTATCCGAATCTTATTTTAGGTATATGAGTTTTGGATTTAAATCTCTTTAAGTCTAGTTTTTAATGGTTTAAATTTCAAGTAGAATGAGATTTTTTAGAGAAAGTTATGACTATTTTAATAGAGATATGTTAGATTTGACTGGGCTGCTTAGTTTTCTGTTTTTCTATTTATTACGAATTATAGAGTTTTTTTTTAATGTTTTGTCTCTATAAAAGGAGTTGTAATCTGTTGCTTTATAAGACAATATAAGAGAGATAATATAATAAAGAATTATAAAGAATTTTTTTTAAAAATAATTTATTTATTTCCTCCATCTCTTCTCTCAACCTCTATGAATTATATCCACTAAATCATACTAAGGAAAGCGTCCATTAGTATGCAGGAGCAAAAACATTCATGACCCAGGAAGAAAAATAGGCTCGATTCCTATTACTATTGGTTGTCGAGAGAAGAACGAGGGCGGGCTTACTCAAATAAGAAAGAGATTGTGTAGTAACTTTCTTAGCCAGAGTATGCCACCAGCCGCCTACTTGACCTATGCTTTCAAGCCTACTTTGACCTGTCCATGACATGACCTTGGCTAGCCATTCACAAATACGTGCATGTTGAAAAATGAGACTATTGACCATTTATTCTTTAATTGTAGGTCTCTTTCAAAAAAGAGTTTGATTCTTAAGAAGCAAATAGCATGGCTGATTTTATGTTTCCTTTGTTTTTATTTTCTGCACCAATCATATCTACTAATCAATATGAATTAATACAACTAATCCTTTTTTGACAGCAGAACTAATCTTTCGGGTTCAGACTTACCAAATCCCTAAGAATTCTGCGGGTTTGCGGCTCATCTCTGGATTACTGAGTTCCTAAGAAAAAAAAGTATAGAGTTGGTGAATTGCAGGGATACATAGCCTTTTATGACAAAGATCGAGAAGTTCCACTGCAAGTTCAAGAAGAGAAGGCCAAGCATTTAATAAGCAGTGAGTTTGGTTTCTTTCATCAATGTGAATTCTATATGTATCTATGAGATCGAGTATGGCATTCTGTTTACTCACTTGAGATTGAGTATCCGTTTCCCTGAATTTCAGATTACGAGAGGATTACGGAAAAGAACAGAAAGTCAGAATAATCTGAAACCCGGGTTGATTTTTGAGATTAACCTATCTCTTCAGAAGCTAGATGCGCCTGGTGTTGAGGGAGAACTCTCACATACATGTTCCTTAAGGAGGATAGCTCATAGATGTATGAAATTTCTTTTTTCTTTTTAATTGCTATGCGACATCTTGTTTTTTTGAAACCAATGGGAAACTGGACTAGCACGAAGAAGCAAATGCTGATTCTTGCCTAGAGAAGAGTAGATTTACCGTCGTAGCCTGCTTGAATTTCCGAGATTCTCTATTCCACTCTCTTTGCATTTTTTCTCCTGAATGAATTGGTCTCTTACTGTTGGACTTGAGAGACCGGCTATAAATAGGACAAATAAAGAAAGGTCATTTGCCCACTGGTTGCCTCGTAACTCGTACTCAGTCTTACTCGTCAGTTCCCTTTTCGTCTGATCTGAATTTTCTGGAAAATCAGCAAAGAGATAAATAAGCAAAAGAGCAGAACTGCAAAAACGAAATTGAAGTTAACTTTAATAGAGAACTTGCAATACTGATAGTCCATGGGCATGCATATATATATATATATAGAGTAAATATAACGTGAGCTCAAGCTCATTAAGGTTATTGGTGAACTTAATTCAAAAAATTATCGAAATGACTTCAAACGATAAATCCGAGTAGCTCAATAAATTCTTCGTATTAAAATCACGTAGGATATCAATTTTCGCTATTTTTAGAATTTTCTAACTATTTTTCGGTTTTTGAGCTTAAGCTCAAGTTTTTGAATTAAGTTCACACCGATTCGGTAGCTTTACTCTCTCTTTCTATATATATATATATAGTATTGCTAATGTGTTATCATTAGTGTCTCGGCCGAAATACTAACGATTTAAATTTTAAGTTTTCATGTTCAAAATTTCGATTTCAGTAGCTCAATAAATTCTTCATATCAAAATCTTATAGAATACCAAAATTTACCATTTTTAGAGTTTTTTAACTTATTTTTTGAATTTTTAAAGATGGTCTTAATTAACATACAAATATTTTTATTTTTATTTATTTTTGAGCCAAATAAATCCATCTTTGAAAATAAATAAAAAATAGTCAAAAAATTTTATTGTGATGATAACAATAATTAAAAAAAATAGTCAAATAACAAAACAGAAAAAAAAATTGGCAAACTAACCAAACTATACTCATTCTGGCATAATTTTCTTTTGTGATGATAGCAGTAATTTCAATTTTTCAGGGGGTTGCTAGTTGTGCATCAATTGAGAGGGAACATGTTTGTGGAGTTGGTCAAATCTGATTTTTGTTGTGTCTTGTTGTTTTTCTGTCTTTCTTTCACCAGGTTTCATTGGTGTTATATATGGTTTTTGGATGGAGAAACATTGGATTTAGAATTAACACTTAACCTGATCCTTGTCAAATCTGATTGCTCAAGTTATACTAGTACACAAAGTTGGAACGGCTTAGTTAAGGTAGAGAATAAATTCAAATAACATGCATATACATCTTCATGGTTTTGCAATTATATAATCGCTTTTGTTTAGTACATAATCTTTTCTTCTTCTTTTTTCACAGATCTAGCTTGAAATGCACTTCTCTTATAAGGCAATTAGTTTCTGGAATACATGCACTGAAGATAAAAATCAGTTCACACTTCGAATTGGTTGTTTATTCATCTCAAGTACTCAAAGAGAAATGCCAAAGTATGCTTGCCTTTTTTCTTCAAAAACAAAATCATTTGCAATCTATTTGACTTCAGACTCAGTATACAAGCTGCTATTATTTGCAGGGCTAGGAGGGGTGCTTTTCTCGTGGGGTCTCTTTTGGAAGCGAAAGATGTGAAGCGGTTTGAAGAGTGCCAAGGAATCCGAAAGGGAAAGGGTAGTACGTACGTACTCCTACGAGAATAGCCACTAATCTGGCTGACAGCGAAGCGGCATCTAGCACAACTCCTTCACAACATCCAATTCCAACTGGATTTGGTACATCCGGTTGAACAGAAATCGAGCACGAAAAGGAACCTTCTGTCCCACTACCAGTTGGCCCTGACATCCCACATGGTTTTGCTGTCAGTGCCGAAGCAAGGGAAGAAAATGACTGCTCTAACGAGCCCAGAGGCGGCCAACTCTCTGTTAACCAGGTATGTAGCAGTTTATTGAAGTCAAGCATGAATCATTTGTTTGGGTACTCATTTGGTGTGCACTTGTATATATTTATAACTATTTACAAGGTACAAAATAGTATACATATATTATAAGATGAGAAAAATTGTACACTCTCATGTGCTCCTTATGTAACTATTTTTCTCGGTTACATAAAATTAAAGTAGTCTGCAATCCTATTTTTCTAAATATATATATATATATATATATATATAAGATAGAAAAATTGAGTCTGTTGGCACCACATTATTTTTTGCCTACTTAATTTCCTATCTTCCATATATCTAATGTACATAATGAAGTCTTCCTTTATTCTTGACTAGGGTTTAACTAGGGTTTTTCTTATTCCCAATTTGCAATCCATCCGGATATTCCTTTGCTTTTTCATTGATTTCTCTTTTGTTTATTTTTATTACATAATAAATTAAAAAAAATTCACCACCCTTTTTCAATTGTTGTTGTTATATAAAATACATAGTGCTTATAGTTGCTTTGATGATCTTTTATTAGGCACCGGTGGTCATGGAGGCTGTAACAACACTTGCCGGGTTGAACGAACAGACTGAATGCACACGTGTGGTCGCAAGAGTTATCAGGATATGGCATGCATCAAATCTGCATACAGGAGAAGCATGAGCAATGAAGTTCGTTCTTCTCGATTCTCAGGTCTGATCTCAATACTAAAATTGCCTCATCCTTTTAATTACTTTACCTTTCCTAGCTAAAAATAATGTATTCCCTTTAATTTTAACACTTTAAAACACACATGCACACACACAAACATTTTCTACTTGCTTTTTACCCGTCTTCCCGACAGTTGTGCTTCGAGGTGGATCACAAAATTAAACAGCACTGACAATAAAATTGTTTTTAAGAAATACCCACTGACAATAAAATTACAATCCTAATTGTAAAATTTTAGGGTACGGCCATAGAAGGACGGATGCTGCTTGAACATTTCCAATATGTCTCGCAGTATTTTGTCGAAGGGGCTATATGTGATTTTGCCTGGTTCAAAGTAGAACAATGCCCCGCTAGTTACCGCATGGTGTCGCACGACTTCTGATTGAATTTCATGAGAGACACCGTTATCAAATCACTTCCCGGTTCCTCACAGCAAATTCCTTTCCCCTACTTCGAATTTGTTCGCTTGGAGGATATTGGCACATTGAACACAGGCGATACGAAAGTTGTCGGTAAGTTTCTTTCTTTTTAAATATTTTTTATTTCTTTCTATTAACTAATTTATTTTAAAAAATATTTATTGTTATTAACGCCTGTGACTTCTTCTTGAAAGGAAAAACAGAAAAGTTATTATAGCCATCAACATTAAATTCTTCATTCAACTTCAACAATATGTATTAATAAAAATAAAAAAATTATACTGATTATTTCTTAATTCTGATGTACCAGACATCATTGTAAGGCTGGTAGCAATTGAACCAGTCAAGACAATTCAAAGGAGGGGTCAATCTGTTCTCCTCCAAGCTATTCATTTAATCAATGAAAGGTTTGTTGTCATGATCAAACAATTATAACTGAACATAGTACATAGAAAATAACAAAATTTTCTTGTGGACTATTATTTTCGAACAAGAAAATAACCTTGGTATATATGGATCTCTGCTTTAGCAGCTCTATTATCCTTGTAATGATTTATTTTTCTACTTTTATACAGGGGTTTCTCCGTGGAAATTACAATATGGGAACATTTTCTTCGTGTTTTACCTCTAGCGACACTTATCGAGATCGAAATAAGGTCTTGTCGTTTTAGCATGCAATTCCCTTCGGTTCAACCCCTATAGAGGTCCATTATCAAAGAATTACCTTCAATTTTCATTAATTTGTCCAACCAATTAGCAAAGAGACAAACTGCTGAAATCAGCTGCTTCCTCTAGCATATTCTCATTTCAAATTTTTCTGTTATATCTAGGTCGGACAGCACTGAAGACTTACAGTGGTACCCTGTTTTACTTCGATCAGAATTTGTCATTCATAGCTGACTTTTGTGCGAGATACACATCATTAAAATACTCTGATTCTCTTTTCATATAGTTAAATTATACTTCTTTTTATTTGTAATTATGAAATGGAACTAAATTGCTGCTGATCATCACTCTTGATTCAGCAATCTACAAGGACAATTTTATCCTATAACAGCTGTTGCGGCTCAACCCCTAACCGTGCAAAACATCGGTTCTTCATCAGGAATGACGAACCCACAGCCATTGAGGGTCACAATTGCAGAGCTTCTAAGATATTATTATAGCTACTATAATGCTGTGAGGCTCTTGCTTTCTTCTCCCTATTAACTTCAAAATATTTTTTTATTTGCCATTATCGGTCCCAGGTCACGGTTCTCAAATAAATTTAGTTAACAATATATGCCTTTCCTCCGTTTTTCTATTTAATGTTGACATCAACTTTTGTTTGGCACATGCACCTTCGATCATCCCTGTATTGCCTCGTTTGCCTTTGTTCTTCTTTTTTTTAGTTTTAATTCTTCTTTGCTTTTTGTTTTTTTTTTTTTGCTATGTTGCAGGACAAGCAATTCCAGTGCGTAGCACAAATTAGCGCCGTCTATAATCCGTATAGTTGGTTCTATGACAGCTGTTTCAATTCCCAGTGGAAACTGCAAAAGGATGATGCATGTCAGCAATACTGGTGCCCCCATTGTAGAGAATGGCGCAATAGACCAGTATCACGGTACGTCTTTCTTATACATATTACATGTTTATTTATTTGATCACCTCAATATATAATTACTTTCTAATTCCTCATCTTTGACAGTTATTGTCTCGCTCTGCAAGCTACTGATAATACGGCATTTACAAAATTCATGCTCATTGGAAAGCATGCCGAGCAAATTGTTGGTGCACCTGCAGACCACGACAGGTATGAGCCAAATCCTATCTCGTGTCTCGCACCTCCAAGCATCAGAGAAGTAGTCGGGAAGAAGATGATGTTTACTGTCATGTTTGACTTGGAAGCTCTTCAAGAAAGACGTGTGAGCTTCAGGGTATTTAGATCAGAAATGGCACCACCTGATACGCAACTGACCGTAGCAGCGTTGAGTACACTCCTGCCATTTCCTGCTCAGGAAACACCACCGCTACCTGTTTGTGCGACTCCCCTGCCTCAACCTAGAAGAGATATTGCAGAAAGCTCAGGGCATCAGCCTGATAAAGGCAAGCGAAAAATGGAAGAGAGCTTCCCGGCACGGAGGTTTTTATGCATTCAATTTCTATCTCATTTGTGCATACAGTTACATTTTTGCTCTCTATGTTCTTTTAGTATGCTTTGTTTTATTTCTTTTCAAACAAAAATTGTCTTACAATTTTAAATAACATCTACATTCACAACAAGCACACAATTTTTTTTTTCTATTTTTTTGCATAAAGACCAAATTTGATTCTGTTATACTTAATTTCAGGCAACTTGAAGATGAACATAAGAGCAATCAGCCACAAACAAAAAGGCCATCTATTTCATTTTCAGGATACCAAACAAGAAGATGAAGGTGTGTTTAGAATTAATTCTCATTTGTTTTCTCTCTAATATTGCTTTAAAACTGTCATGAAATTATGGAATTTATGAAAGAAAAAACTGCCCTTCCATAACTAAAATGATAATTAAAGTAGTATTTCTTTTTCTTTATACAGAGGAATATTAATATAGAAGAGGCAACATGCATGGATGGATGCTTGAGAGTGTTATATAGATAGTATATTTGTGGCGTTTTGTTTTATTAATTGTTGAAAAAGGAGGAGCTTATTTAGAGTGATGTTTGTTTGGGGGGTTTCAATTTTTTATTTTTTTATTTTTTTATTTTTTTTGGCAAGGAAAATACCTTCTTGGTGCTAATGTTACCTAGAGCACATCTTTGTATAAAAATGGTATTAAAATTCATTCTATGTATAATGTGTTTCTTCTTGTGCTATGTCAATCAATCAGTTTTTTTTTTAATTGTGTATATCAAACAACGCTCAAATTGTATGTAAATCTCAAAACTAAATTTATAAGACAAACACTATGTTTTATTTTTATAATATTTTGTCTTAATTTGAAAATTTATTTCTAAAATTGTCAAGCTAATTTATTATCATTCCATCCTTAGTTTCTTATTAGTATATATATGAATGTAGCCTACACAAAGCAATTATTCACAACAGAAATTATTTTTTCACTTCACATTTTACACAATTTATATGCATATAAACAATATTTATACTAAATAAATAATTTAATACCTGAAGTTATAAGTATTTATAGTTAGTATAGAATGTGTTTATTATTTTTTCATTCCTAAATGATTACGAAAAAGTTGAAGTTAAAAACTATATTGCACAAGTAAAATACAATTTACATAACTTTTAATACCAGCAATGTAAGGTATAAACATTTTTATCATTAAATATAAATATTTTAAAAAAAATATATAAATATATTTGAGGTGCATATATCACTCCTCTATTCATAAATAATGTCATGATAATTATAACAATTAAATTCAAAACAATATAAAAAAAAAAGTTGAACACAAATCCCTCAATCTTCATGCTTAGGTGTATTGCAATAGAGACCAGGGAGTTCTTGATTAGAATTGAATGCTTTAGATTATCATGTATTAGTAAAACATGACACATTTATTTGAGTAGATTAATTTACATGAAATACTGTTGAATTAGAAATGTATGTTCAACATTATTGGGCTTGTTTTATAAAACAAAAATCAAATGGATCAAAAAGGAAATATACGCTTTTTTAAGTTTATGTAAAAGGGTATTAACATTTCCTTAATAGAAATTGACTTGGGCTTCACACTTCATTTTGGGCTTCATATTTAAATTCCTAGGCTTCTATAAAAATAATAGTTAATCGCTTGGTGTTACCCTCTTTATCCGTCAAACGCATTCTGTTTTTTATAACACTGATGAGAACCGTTCAAGGCAGTAATTGAACTTGCTTTCTTTTAAAATTTAATTAATCGATGAAAAGATATGTTTTGCACTTGTAATTATTTCTCAACAATAAGTCTAACTGCTGGAAAATGACTTGCAGGAAATAAAAAGAACTCAAAAGGAAAGCAGAAGAATACCTGAGATATTGACCATGATACCTTATTTGGATGGAGGAAAAGAGGGAAAGAAGAAGAAAAAAATTCATAAATAATTCTTGTTAAGTTGAATTTTAGCATAAGAGTAACTATTTAAAGTTTTATGGTCTCATGAACTTTAAATTTAATAATTCTATTATGAAAATTGAGAATCAGTATTTGATATAATGACAAAAATAATGCTCTCCGTGTGGGAGGTCATATATTCGAAATTCGGACAGAGAGTTTTTTTATAGATATTTAAATTTAAGTGGTTTAACTCTTATTTTTATCGCAAATTATGTGAAAATCAAAATGTAGTGGAGGGAAACAAAATGGATTAAATAGAAGAATGAAAAATAAGAAAACATTTTTTTTACTATTTATTATCAATTTCTCATACCAAGTTTTGTGGATGCATTATATTGTCTTTTGGCAGAAAAAGGAAAAAGAAAATAAAAAGAAAAAAGAACAGTATACATGAGAAAATTAAATAAACAACTAGATATATAGTAGGTGTGATAATAATATTATAGTATACATCTTGTTGCAATTAAGATAACATGATAAAAATAATCTCATTGAAATATTTTACTATGTATCACAAATATAGGGCCTGATTTAGATCAATATTTTGTTGAATGATAAAGAAAGGTTGCATTTTTCTATTCACATATGGTCACAAAAATATAATAAAAGATAATGTGCATGTCAATTTCAAAGAGTCCAAGATATGCAAAAGTTCATCTAATTAATTAATGTGCTGATAAGATAAAATCATGAAAGCCTAGTGTAGGTGACATCTTAGCTAAAAGTGTTATCATTTTTTTTTAAATCCAAGTCTTGTTATATTTTTATTGTCTCTTCTCAAGTAGTCAGAAATTTAATTGAAAACAAGAACAAAAAAAAATATACCAATTTTAATTGAAGATTTCTCTAGGGTGACGATATTTCCAACAAAAGATTTTTACAAACAAGTAAAATGAAATTAAAAACAAATAAAATTAAATTAAAACGAAGTGAATGTTGTATTGGTGTTTGATAATAGTAAAATAAGTAAATGAAATAATAAGAATTAAAAATTGAAAAAAATGAAAAAAAAAACTTGGTAATATAATTTTACTCAACCTCTCCATAAATATTTTAATTTATATTATTTTAAATTATTTTCATTTTATGTATTAAAATATTTTAAAATATATAAATTATTTTTACCTCGCTTATTAAACGGAAGGTTTAATTATAACTTATCCATGACAGATTCACAATTCAATTTTAACGTGAATTTATAAAATGCATCATAACAAGTAGTATTTATGAAATTAAGTGTACCATTTATTTAGCATATGCATTTGGATATATCTTTTTGTCCAACAAAATAAAGAGATTGTGGTTGTTATCAATGTGACCAATGTAATAATCAAGGTTAAAAAATTGCAAGAGTAGGACACAATCAACTCCCAAATTTAGAAAAAATAAAACATATCTATTTTAAAAAAAATAAAAAAAATAAAAAATCTCATCAAAAAAAAGTCACATGACAACAAAAAAAAAATGACGTGGGGCCCACCACTTTAATGTTGAAAAGGGGATAAGAGTTCTAGAAGAAAAACTTAACACTATAATATATTGTTATTGACACTAATAAAAGAGAAGGGACCACAGTCTTCTAGAAGGTATTATCACGTGCTTCATTATCAGTGGTCACTAAGAAAATATAACCAATTTTTTTTTTAACTTATTCTACTTTTTTCTAATAGTTTGAGACTCTCTCTCTCTAGGATCTTCTGTAACTTAGAACAAGTCATAGTTTATGTTCAGTAATGTTAGAAATGTAATTCTTATTTGGATGGAGATCCGTAAATAATACACTAATTTGACGATTTTGACAATAATAAAAATGATTTTTGATTTTAGTTTTTTTATTTTTGTGATTTAATTTATATTATATCTGTATTATATTTATATCATATGATGTGCGTTAAAAATGATAGAATTTAATTCACATTTTGTCATTTATCCAACAACCTGAAACTTATAGCAATTCATATATAATGACATTTAATGAAATGTCAAACATTACATGATCGTTAAATCATCAGATAAATAGATATTAATTTATGTCCTTCATATGTGCATAATTCATTTTATGTTCATATATTTTAGAACATTATCAACTATCAAGTAAAAAAACAGTCATTATTGTAGGCTTTAAAAAAGAAGAATAAAATTTAATTACTTGATCTTTCAAAAACATCTTAAAAAAAAACAAAACAAAACAAAATGGATGCACATGCCAAACTTACCACACGATGTTCCCATCTGTTCCTGCCTCAGAGGATCTTGCCTCATAAAGAGAGATCTAAGTCCTAACGTCACTCACCTTCTAGAAAACTTGGAGAATGGAGAGACATATTAACTCATTTATTTCTTGAAAATATTCTTTGAAAAATTCTTTAATGAGGTGATAATCAAGAAAGATATGATTGTACACCTCATAATTAAGTCATAAAAATGAGAATTTCTAATCACAATTAAAATACTTTTTAATCGGTGTAATTATTGTAATTAGAAGTCTAAGCTATAACAAGTAAGTAAATTTCTTTGTCTTTTTTCCTCTCTTTTTTTGGTTTTGAGGATACATTACTAAGATATTGGAGCTCATAGTGACATCTAAAAAAATATAACCAATCAATAACTTAAAGTATGATTCCTTCAAATTGATAAAAAATAATGGATAGATGACAACAGTTAAAAAAATTGGCATTATTTAAATTCTTGGTATAAATAATATGTTGTTAAAAATTGCTTTATAATATTTTGAGATAAAAGAACCGTAAGTCTATCACTGTGGTGATAGATCTCGTTTCTCTATGAAGAGATGTAGGTTCAAATTACACAAAAAATATTTAAAAAGAAATAAATATTGAGGCTAACAGAAACCCTTATTCTAAAAAAATATAAATATATTTTGAGATAAAAATAAAAATTAAACTACTCATATTTAAATATATATAAATAATTTTTATTCGAATTTCGAATTTACAATCTTTCACACAAATATTTTGAGATAAAAATAAAAATTAAGCTATTTACATTTAAATATCTATAAATAATTTTTATTCGAATTTCGAATTTAGGATCTTTCACACAAAAAATATCTCGATCAACATTTGGTTCTGAAATTGCTCTCTAATATTGTTCAACGTTAGCGCAAACAAGCTAGTTTATGAATTGTTGATCCATAATGGTAGATAAAAGGATTAAATATTATATATGGCTAGGATTAACCTAATAAAACAAGAAAAAACAAAAAATGGAATCCTTCTAGAAACACATACTCCAAATATCGCGCTCGCGCGTACATCAAACACCACAAAAACCGAAAGGTATCTCTCAAACAAACATTTTCGCTTTAAAGCCACACAAATCCATTTCGGATCCCCTGCTAACCCGGTTGTATATTTGCTACTTTTTTCCTTCTTTGTAGAAATCTATATATGTTATTGAGTTTTATGTTTTCAAAACATGTGGTCTACTATTCAATTTCAAACACAGATATTCAATTTAATGTGCTCTTTCTATTACTTAAATTATGATTGTTTGTTAACAAATAATGCTAATGTTGTCCGATTATATAAGAGCATTGTCATAATAAATAAGGTGAAAAATATTACAATGTCAAAAAAATCTAAATAAATATGTATCGTATGTTGTGATTTAAAAAAGGATGGTATAGAAAAAGTAAACTATGATGTAATAGAAAATAGATATATTTGTTACTAAACTTAACTACTATTATAATCAATGTCATGATTCGTCAAAATCGAAAAACTAAATTGTGATCGTGTCTCGTATGTTTATAGTATGTGTAATAAACATAGTGCAATTTTAATTTTTAGTCCCCAATTAAGTGATAATAAATAAAAGAAAATTTTAAATTTTAAAATGGCTTGATAGATAGCCAACTTGTTTCAAAATTACATTAAATTTGATATACAATATATTTAAACTAAACTAAAACACGTTCACATTATTTTTTTTTGTCAAATATCATAATTGTGTAATATATGTTATTAATATAATTTATCCTTATATATTATTTTTTTTAATAATAGTTTCAGAAATATCACTTCGCAGGTGAAGCCTACAAGAAAAAACTATTCATTTTACAATAAAAAAATAGTACGTTATATATTTTGATTTTTGAAGGTAAAAATGTTTTGTCATTTTCATTTTGAGTTGGGCTGCTTGACAAAGAAACTTGCCATTTAAAGGCTCGGTTCTAATTCATACAACTCGGTTTGTAGGCGATCAATCAAAGGCGCGTCAAGTGCACAGTGGGGCCCATTATATGCTCCAGAAACAAGTGGGTCCCACCTTTCTTTATATATAATTATATCTCCCCACTTTACGTTTTTCGTCATCTCACTCGCTTTCTCCTCCTCCCCACTCTACCATAAAACAAACCTCAAAAAACTAAAAGCAAAAAAACCTATTAAAAAAGGAGGGGGGAAAAGTAACGCTTGTATACCTATCGAATCATAGAAGCTCCGGAAATCAAAACCCTCTTTTGTTGTTGCTTGCTACCAATGGCAGGAATCGCAACCCTGACCTCGTCTCAATTCGTCGTCAGTAGACCTCCCGCTTCACGGCAGCACCTCCGATCGTCGATTGTGGCGACAGCTGCGTTGGCGCCACCACCAGCCACCTCGAGAGGGAGCAAGAGTCTTTACGAGGTGCTACAAGTGAAAGAGACAGCTTCCGTGCGAGAAATCAAGGCTGCGTATCGCTCCCTGGCGAAGCGGGCCCACCCCGACGTGGCGCCTCCGATCGGCTCCATCGATTTTCTTGAGATTCGCCAGGCGTACGAGACCTTATCAGATCCGCAAGAGAGAGCGAGGTACGATCTGGAGGAGTTCAATCGGGTTAATCGGATCGGATTTGAAATAATGGGGATCGGTTATGGATTCGGGTTGAGATTTAGCGGGTCTGGTCGGATGGGGATGAGAAGGTGGGAGACGGATCAATGCTGGTAAGGGGAAGGCACAGGTGGAGATCCACTCAGGTGTGATTGTGTGAATAGCTGCTGATACTGATGGGGGTTTCCCCATGGATTTTTCTTTTCTTCTTACTATCAGTGAAGTAAGGTAATAGTGTATGCAGAGAGATTCCTGCTTTTGTAGTTTGCTGACAGTAACAGAGAGAATTAGGAAAATTTTGTTGTGAATTTTCTTGTGCAGTAGGACTTAATAACAATATTTTTGACCCTGAATTTTTGTTCGTTATCTTTTTTAAAACTTTGTTGCTGACATGCGGGACCCAATGATCAGTGACTGTATCGAGTATGCTCTATAAGAAACAGGATATAAACACAATCTGCCTCGTTGTTCCAAGCAGCTGACATATTAGCGCAATTTAAAAAAAAAATAACATAGTATTATGTTACACTGAGCTTTTGACTGAGGGACGTAAATTTAAATTTCGTAAAAAATATTTAAAAATAAATAAATATTATGACTACCGATAGCTTTTATTTTAAAAAAAAATGTTACACTAATGAGTGATGAGTATACTATCGTGTTATTGCTGATTTACTGGAAACAAGTTATTATCTTACAAGTCACCGATCCAAATCAGACAGTCTTAATCAGTACCTTATAATAATGCAAGGGGAACTTTTTTCTATTTTTTCTCAAGCTGAGCTTTTAATTAGGATGATCTCACTTGGTCTCCTGCGTTATATCCGCTGCTGTCAATGTCAATATGTCACTCACATTGTCACTATCCCCTATTAGGCAGATCTGAGCATACCATAATAGCAAAAGATAACATTTTCATGTCAAATTTAAATAACGTTAGAGAATGTCATGTACCAAGAGTTGCCTTTTACAAATGGAGGATGTTTTGCTTTCAATAAACATCGAAATTATCGGAAGACCTTATTTCAAAAAAAAGATGTTTTGCTTTCGAGCGAGTCTATGAGTCTATGACTGTATGTCCACATCTGATTGGTAATACAAGTTAATAAAAGTTTAACAACTACAACCTTTTCCCAAAATGTTACAAGCTACAATACATGCCAGGTTCTTTCTCTTGTGCTTCAAATTTGGTATCGTAAACTTTTTCAAGCCTCTAGTAAGGTGGGCGGGAATCCATCTAGAGACTCTTAATTGCCGAGAAAAAGAAAGCTAATTTCTGTTAAAATTATTTGATGGAACTAGCGAAGGCATAAGGGGGAACTAACGAGTTAATCCCAAAGGTCAAGTGAAAAAAAAAAACAAGAAAATAAGTTCATCAAAAGATCATGTTAAGGAAAGAAAAGAAGTCCAATAGACTAAACAACAATCTAGTATGACACAGACACACCAACTCCTAATTTACACTAAACAACTTCAAACAATCTAACATCACGGTCCAGAGCCCCACTATCCTCTATACCAATTTTTTTGTTCTTTTCCAAAATTTTATCTGTACAACCTTCACAGACAAAACAGTTGCTGACCTCCAGACACACGATTTGAAAAAGAAAAAAAAAAGAAATTTCAACAAAAACTAAAACATAGAAATTGGGAAATCATTTGAAGCCCACAAGAACCGAATTGATTACATGGATGACAAGCTTAATACTGGCAGCATCAGAGGATGAGGCCGCTCGGTGGTTTGAGACTATCTTGTATACCTGCTCAAAAATTGGTCTTACATGCACTGCTATTGTTGGGTCACTTGGATTGATTGTGACTGCCACATCTGTCATCCATGCGGCCTTTCGTTGAGTGTCGTTGGCTATGTCGCATGCTAGCTGCTGAAGAAGTGCAAGCAGTACACCTTGGCTAAGCGGTATAGGTACCATTGTGCAAAGTGCATGTAAATCCACCTGTAGATCAGGAGACATAAATGTCAACGACTTTAGTATTAGGCAGAGTTGCAGCATCAGTATATAATCAATTGATTAATATTCTCCTTTTTGTTTAAATAATGTTTTTACCTGGGAGCATAACCAAGAAACAATGGATACATCAGCCAATTGCAGGGCCATGTTGAATGCCTCCTCATATTTCCCCTCGGATATCAACCGAGTCAACTCCTTTCTAGGATCCATCGGTGCCTCAACCTGTGACAACAAATTAACATTAGGAAAAAAAAAAAGGAGCAACAGTGGGTGCAACAGAAGCTGTGTTCAACTTATGGCCAGCCAAGCCCAATGACCATGTAGGAATTTGCATGCATATGCTACACAAAATATTATTAATGATGCAAAAATTATTACCTTCAAACCAAAATCCTAAACCCCTAACTATTCATTCAGAAGGCGCCCAAACCAAACTTCGCTCCCCACTTCTTTTCACCACATATTCCGGAAAATACAAAGACAGTTTGTGGTAAACAAACTACATAGTATAGCAATAAACATAGATATTCCATGTTTAGGAGGGTATTCATGAAAATCTCATTTTGCAAGTTTCACTATTACTTCAAAGTACAGACAAGTCTCAACATAAATTACACCAAAGATAAATTTAGTTTCCTTAAGGGGTCTGACAGGGTTACCATATTAGGAAGGCCAGCCATGAGGCCATTGGTAGCCTGCATAGCAGCTGGATTAAATGCCTTGGGGTTTCCTGCAGCAACCATTGCAAGAAGTTTGCGTTGCCCATCCAACAACTCGCTCGTCAGGCTCTGTGTGATTGACGAGGCCGAGCTGATCGTCTCCTGTTTATGTTTACCAAAACAAAAGGTCATCCTTGAACATGATAATGTGAACTACAATACTAAAAGCAAAGAACTTCCTCCCCACCCAACCTTTTAGAATTTATCTGAAAACAAATCCCAAATACACCCTCCACTCAGTTATTTAAAAAAAAAACAAAAAAAAGAAGAAGAGAAAAAAAAACCAGACAGCAACATTCTAGTATTTTGAAGGAAACTGAAGAGGGTTCAGTGGTATTCATGTTGCTTTGAAGGCTCGTTCGTATCTAATATTCATTTTTCAGGGCATACCGATGTTTTAATGTTTTATAGGGTCAAAAAAGAAAATAGAAACTGTTACTTCGGACCAGCAACCCATAACAGAAACAAACCAGTCAAAAGTCCCTCCAGCAGAATATGCCAGACAAATTAAAAAAACATGTATGTAACAACTTGTAACATATCAAGTACCCTTAAAGTAAGAGCAAGAGGAGTATGTGCAGCCTCAATTTGTTGCTGAATAGCTGAAGTATGCTCAGCCATGCCTTTGTGGAATGTATTATCAACTTGATCGAACATCGCCTTGCATGACCGCTCAAATGCTGGAACTATTGAGGTATCCAGACTTGTCCGCAGAGCCTCCTGCTTAATGTTATACATACCCCTAAGTCAAAACTATCAACAAATACAAAAAGAGAGGGTAAAAGAATTGCAACAGAACAGAACCTGGAGAGCTTTGTTGCCACTAGATTGGAAGTGCAATTGTAGTTGTCTTGCAAGAGATCCTTCTAGCTTGGAGCTGATAGATTTGTCCAACTGATTCACCACCTTGTCACCTACCCCCTTCTGGAATAAAAGGAAAAATACTTCATTAGCTGGGTATTTAATAAAAGAAAAATACTTCATTAATAAAAGACAAATTGACATCAGCTTATGTATCTGAGTAGTTTGCTATCCGTAAAGTAGTAAACTATACCATTGTTTTTTAAGCACTAATTACAATCTAATTCCATCGCCACACAAATGAAGAACTAAGTTTTGGGCAATTGGACTACGGTTCTGAACTCTGAGAAGTTAAGTGAAAACAAGCATGATCCTCAGCCTTGCTCCAGTCTAATTTTCAAAACACTTACTCCCAGGTAACTACTACTCACAAGACTCTACGATAACTGATTAAATCTTGTGTTGAACAAAATCTATTTGAGTGCAGAAAAATAAACTCCTTAATCCTCATTTCTTTTCTTATAATCTTAAAACTCATTTCTAAAACACTACCAAAAGAATGACAGACCTGAACTGACTCAGCAACTACAGAAGAAATGGTCTTCTCAACAACTGGTGTAACAGCACGTGCAACAACTGGTCCTAAGGCTGTTATTTCCTTCTTGATTATTTTTTCAAATATGGCTGGGAGCTCCTTGCTAAAGGAGTTTGTAATCAGATTGGGCAACTGCTGCATACGGTCCCGCTCTGCCTTCTCACGCTTTGAATTCTCCTCCAAAAAGCGGGCCCAAAGTGCATCCACATTAGCCTTGACGGACTTCTCCATGTTGCGTCCCAGAGCAGCCTCCACTCTCTTGCCTTCCTTTGTTACTGGGGTTGTGACTATTGAACTCATTTGCTTTTGCAAGTCCTTTTGCATTGTCATGAGCTGACAAAAAGAATTTTCAAATTTTGTTAAAGACAACCAAGAGCAAAAGAAAAAAGTATAGTCTTTAAGTGACCAGCTTCACATTTGAATTGCGGAAAGCTAAGACCTGAACCAGTACTGATACACGTTGAAATAATTTTAAAACATGCAATTTTGTAGAAAGACAAGCATCTTCCTCAACTTAAACTCAGCATTACATGAAGACATTAGATTGAAAGAAACAATACAGCCACCTCATCTGTCACATGAAATTTTTTTGATAATTGTATAAACATTTGTATCTTTTCTTATACCATCAAAAACAGTTTGTTTATACATGTTATTGTTATGGAGGTACTAATCAGAAATACACTAGAATATAGCAACTGTCAAGCAAGCAGGTAATACTAACTTGGTCTCTTTCAATGTATGCATCTGGACATGTTCTTTTGGAATAAAACACTTAAGTTCACACATGAAATGCTATTTCTAGTTCGTAAAGCAAACAACAAAATGCAAGTACACATAAGAAAAATAATCAAACACTACCTGCTGGAGCATATCCTGCATAACCAAAATTTGATCAGCAGGGGCCACTACATTGGCTGAACTGGTCCGACTTACTACCTCAGTAGGCCCATTAGCAGAATCAGCATGGTTTACAGTGACAAAAGACGGAGATGGAAAGTCTGCTGTTTGAAGTGGCTCCTTTACCTTCTCCTTCTCCTTTCCTTTCCCAGGCAAAACTGACAGTGATTCCATTGATTCTCCCATTTTCTCATACCCATCCTTCAATCCCTCTTTGGGTTCCAAATCACGTTGTCCAGACAACTCAACCCCACTGTCTTCTGGGGATTTCAATTCGTCCACATTTTGGGAGTTCTCCACCACATGAGCCTTTGCAGTCTCATTGCTGGATTCTAAAGGCCTATTCAATTTGTCATTGGCCACTTCAGGTGTACTCTGGAGGTCCTTTGCGGTTTCAAATTCTGTTTCTTTAGCTTTAAACTCTTCATTTCTCTTGGTTTCCGCTGAGGGAGAAGCAGAACTGGAGATTGCACCTGACAGGATCTCTGACGGGGTTATCAGGTGTGTTGTGTTGAGCATCAAACGGGGATTCGACAATGCCGAGGTCTCCTCTTTTGGTTGGTTACTGCTCATCAAATCAGCATCTGTTCTCCTGTCAATGTCATGGTCTCCACCATGGGATGATGAGGATTGACTCTTTTCCAAACTCCTCTGAGGACTCTTTAAGGCATCCAGATGCAATGATGCCTCACTTTCTTTGTGAACAAGTGGAGGGGCAGACGGTTTCACCTCTGGATTTGGTGCTGCAACATCAAATGGATGGCTTCCAGGAGCCTCTGAACTGACTTCTACAGTAGTAAACTCAGTTACCGGCTCTGAGACAGATGTTTCCGTACGAGAAACAGAAGATTCTCTGACCAAACCCCCAGCTCCACCGTCAGATATAGAAGGGGGCAAACAAAGTGCCAATTCCAGGGCATATTGCTGTATTGCCATGGTCTGCACACAGTATACTTGCACCACCTGCTCACCGTTTGGAAGTGACTCGCATGTACCAGTGAGGCTCAGTATTGGCATAGCAACTGTGAAATCAGCAATATAGTCCATGCGGGTGGATGCAGGGAATGAACTATAGTCTATGTGAACCGCATAAATAGCATTCTTCTTTGCATTTGCAAGAACTATAAGGCTTGCCTGGGGAATGACAGTTACTTGGTTGAAAAATGCGTCATCGAGTTGGGGCTCTGATGAGCTCCTGAGATCTAAGGTTTGTGTGCATTGCCATGATTCTGAGTCACTAGGTAAAAGCCAGCCTTCATCACTCGTTGAGGACCATACTTTGATCTCTCGGTTCAAAGGACCCTGAAGTGGAAAAAATATATATAGACATTATCCACCGAGTTAGTACAAAATGAAAGGCGATACATCTCTTAATTGCGATGTTGCAGTTTAAGTACTCCAAAAAAGCTTACAAAATACAGACCTCAATAATAATATAAGAAAGCACAACGTTACTCATTTTAAATGGCGTGGTATGAACCGGTGTTGATGGCATACAGGCATTAGTTATACACTGTACTACAGTAAGTACAAAAAGATGACTATGTTTTCATGCCCTTAGAACTGCCAAAAAAGATTATAGCAAAAATAAAGCTGAATATGTACCGCTGTGACAAGATTAATGTGATCAGGGCGCTCGGGTGCAGTGAGGAAGGCAACACAGTTGACTGGCTGACCATCATGAGGTCTTAGTGTGGCAAGAGGCACTTGTTTTCTGTCATCCCATATCTTTACCTGTACAACCAAAGAAGAGACAAACAAAAATGTATAGTGTTATTTGTTGGGGGGTGGGGGGGTTATATATGATAAATGCAAAATTAAGAACGGAAGCAACAAACCATGCCATCCTTTGATGCTGAGGCGAGGCGGGTTGTCATCCACTGAGAAATGGACAAAGCAGTGACATCACCATCATGCTTACCAACAAAGTGGACTCCATCTGCTAGCTTGTCAATTGGACACTTAAGTGGCTCCTCTGCAGTAAAATCCTTCCCCCTTCCCACCTTTGTGATGTCAACTTTCAGTACACGATTTCCAATACCGACATATAAGATCTCCTATTAAGTTTCCAAAATGTGTAAAATAAATAAGCATTGACCTTCACTTTTCAAAGATAAAAGTATTTGTACTGCATTCTGTTGGGCGTTGTGCCTTCTGTGAAAACCTTATATTGTCAAACAAACCAATACAACAAAACTTTAAGAAACATCAAGAACATAAAGTACAAAAAGCCAAAATATTAACCCAGTGAATTCTGGTACAAGCTGGTACCAGGAACCTCACAAGTGGCAGGTCTTGATAAAGAGGAAAACAAAAGGATGGTGCTAAAATGGAAGTACTTGTTTATGAGAGTGCCAGCAGATATGTGGGTGGTATGACTCGGTGTCCCCAACAATCTGGAGTGCAATTACAACTTTGCCTGTTATTTGGGGCTTATTTTCCTCATCAGATCCTTCATCAATTTTCCACACAAAAACCCTTCCATCTACACTTGCACTGAAAAAAGACAACAGAAGATGGTCTTAGTCGAAGTAATTTAGGAATATGCTATCTCATTTTGGACATATACAAGTCCGATCAAGTAGCCGAATTTCTGTATAAACCACACACCTGTGCTACTATACAACTTCTGCCCTCATTGCATCAATCAATGTTTTTTTTATTCTTGCACAACTGAGTGGTTTTGATGCTAAACTAGGGTAATTCAAGAAATACTTCCTTACTATGGAAAATATTACATAACATTGTCTAAGTGATGCTTAATTTGACAATTTGGAGCTAATAGCAGCTTACCATGAACAGCTAAAATAAATTACCTTGCCAAAAGGTGAACGTCCTCAGCAAAGAAAGCCATATCTGTGACCCTCTGTTAAGAACAAAAAAACTAAATCATTCAAGAGAAGAATTGCAAGGAAATACAAGTGAATCTTAAATTCGGTCAATATCTGAAGATTTTTATACTGATAACAGCCATAATTAATTTGAAATAAAAAAAAATTCTATAGATACCACACCAGAAGGAACTTTTTGTGTAGCCATTAACTCTGAAATACTCAACTTTATGTTTCCTTCTTAGACCAATATGAGTACATACGTAATTTAACTAAACCAATAAGAATCAAGTTCACCACTTTAACTCAAGTTCACAATGCATCTGAAAAAACAAGGCGCCAATCAGAACACAAAAAATTGGTATGCTTGAGAAGTATTTGCTCTCTGAAAAGCCAGTGCCTAATTTGATGCATTACCTGGATGCGCTTAGCAATGCACTCAGATGGTTTAACTTTCACAAGTTACCGTTAAGAAATTCAATACAACGTCAGAGCACAAGAACCATTTCAACCAAAGATTGGAATTGCATTCTATAAAATCTGTAAAGCACCACAAAGGCAAAATCAATGGGCTCTGCTTTGCGCAAGCGATACATGCGACTCTGCCCCCGCATAACAATCAGGCACCACAGCAATAAGCTATGCACACCTTCACATTGGTAATAACACAGACAGACAGAGAAAGCGAGAGCAAGAGAGGGATCTATACCTGAGTATGACCCCGAAGTAGTGATCTAAGAGCAGTATTGATATTGAGCACCCGGATATTACCCATCCTGAGTCCATACACTATATAGCTCCGATTTACAGCAATCTGTCTTCCCAATACCAAACCAGGATCTGATGTGTACTTTGTAATAGGTGTAACCTCCAGTTGAGGCGCTCGGGCCTCTCCTGGCAACCTCGAATCAACATCATGCACAGCACGGTCCCCTTCCCCAAGGTACCTGCCACGTGGCATCTTAGTACTTGGCATCCTCACAGGCCCTGTAGGCGGGACTGAGGGAAGTACTGGAAGGATAGGGGACGAAATGGCTGAGGCTGGTGGAGCATTAGGGTTGGGGCCAGGGTTTTGTGGAGGCATGGAGATTGCTGATTCAAGGTGGGAAGGAGAAGTGTTGCCAAGCAATTGCATGAGGCGAGCACCAGGGTTGGGGCTAGGGTTAGGGTTTGGAACCATGGGATTAGTAGGGTTTTGGAGGGCGTAAGACATGACGGGACGAGGTATGGCGGACTCGGCCGGAGCATAGGGGATGTACGGACGGATGTGGTAAGGAGGAGTGGCTGGAGGGTAGGAGTAAGGGCCGCTGGGAGGCGGAGCGGCGGCGCCGCCGTAGAAACCAGCGGTGGTGGGTGAAGGCTGATTAGGGTTAGGGTTTGGGTTAGTATTGGCGTTAGGCGGTTTGAATAGCTTTGCGAGCTCAAAAGGGGCTGAGGGTTGGGGAGGCGGAGGAGAGGGGTTAGGGTTTCCAGTCGGTGAGGCCATCGCGCCGGAGAAAGAGACAGATAAGGCGAAGAGAGAGCTAGGGTTTGCACGGATGAGTGCTAACTTGCGCCGGAGAGGCGGAGAGGCGGAGAGGAGACTGGATCTGAGAGAGATCGACAGTCGGGAGAGAAGAAAACGAAAATGAGACGGAAGACTGGTTGAACTGGAGAGGAGGAAGGAAAGAGAAGCTAAGCAAAAGGCAACGGTGGGTTTTTGAGGGATTTTTATCAGATTGACCCTTCAAAATGTCGTTAATTTTTTTATGTGTTTATCTGATTCTGATACAGGCCAGCAGTCATAAATTTTGCTGCCTGCTTTTTTGTACCAGGATTGCCAATTTCTGAGGCATGTACAGGATGACAAGTACTTTTTTTTCTTTTTTCAAATAATCAACTAGTTGTTTGAAAGAAATATTATGGTTTTGTTATCTTTCATAATTCAATTTAAGATTATCTTTACTTTTAAAAGTTGTGTTCTTAGCTACCATAATGTATTGTACATCATATATAGTAAAATATGAATGATGTACCATGCTCTCATGAACTCAATTATAGTAGGCACAGATCATGGACGGAACTAGAAAATTTTCAGATGGGGGTCAATTACTATACTAAATTTTAATATCCGTACAATGATCACAAAATAAAAACAAAATTACAATTACGGGGTCACAATGGGATAATTGTTGCATAATTATGGGGATCAAATACAAATTTTCTTAAGAAAATACTTATTATAACATAAAAAAAATGCCACATACATTTGTACAATTTGGAAAAAATGGAGGATATTGAACCGCATTCAATCTACCCGGATCCATCCACGGCGCAAATATGTGTTTAGAGGACTAGTTGAAAAAAATATATGATCTAATACGAACCAAATGTAATAATTTAAGGATCAAAATCATACTTTTAAAAAAAATACACAGGATATAAGCATGCAAGAAAACACAAAATGAAACACTCCATTGTTTTTCTTAATTAAATGGGGGAGGGTCACAAATTCAATATTGTCTTTCTATTTTCCTTTTTTTATGGAAAATCTCACAAGTGGCCTCTTCAAAGTTCTTGCAAAAATATTATAATGCTAAAAATAAGTATAAGTCTCTTCAAATTTTTATTTGAATATTGTGACATATAATTTAAATCGAAATGACATAATATATGTTTTATATGCTCTCTAATATATTATATGACAATTAATTTTCTTTTAGATAAAAATGGGATCAAACCTCTCAAGTCTGAACTTTAAATATTCATAACGATCCATCCATCTTGATTTCGAACCTATATCATACAATAATTATTACAACTATTTTATTTATATTTGATTTTTTTTGCCGAGTCACAAAATTTTAGCACAAGAAGTTTTGAATTTATAAACAATTACAAAATGTTTAGAATCATAAATAAGTTTTCATATAAAAAAATTGAATTGCACTTAATAAAATAAAAATTAGACGTTTTTGTCATAACAATTCAAAAAAAAAGAAAATTTATAAACTTGGACAAAATTTAGGATTTAATAATCAAGGGTGGTTTTGTTATAATGAAGTTTTGTAATGGTCAATATGCTAAATATGATGAACAATGATTTTCAATATATATAAATATAGTTTATAGGCGAAGAAAGATAGGAGGCTTTTGACTTGAAATTCCAATCTCAAAGTTTCCAATTCACATGACCAATGGTTGAACTTGAAGCTATTTATGCTTCCTTTAACTTTTAAGCTTCTTTTTAATCAAAGGTTGAAATATTTTTATCATATATGGAAACTCAATAGTACATGCATATTCATGTTTGTACTTTACAAAAAAGAAAGTCAAGAATTAAATTTTCTTGGTGGTTTTTTTTCCACCGTCTATACTTCATATTTTGATATTGAAAAATATTTGAAAGATATCATTATTGATATTATCATCGATAGTGATTTTATTATTCATGTTAAAAAATTTATTATGTAATTTATTTTATACAGTATTTTATCATTCAACTCGAATATCGCTAATCCGACTAATAACTCACTTAAATTGAATAAGAAAAATACTGTACAAATAAATTATATAATAAAATCGCTAACCTAAATAATAATTCATTTAATCTGAATAACAAAAAGTTAGTATCAACGACAATATTAATGATGATATTTATATATTAGCTCATGATAGTTTATAAAAGAAGTCAAGATCACAACGGTATTCATCACATGAAGAGAGCGATGTAGAAGAATATAAATATCCGAAGATATTTTACAAACGACAAGAGAAATACTGACAGAATAAAGAATTAGTTTTCAGTTAGGAGTATAAATGTTTCTTACTATTTCTCTTTTTCATTCTTCTTTTTCTCTTTCTTTTCCTTTTGGATTTTCTTTTCTTTGTATTACAAAATCACTTTTTTGTGATCGGATTTAATGAAATTTGAGGGTTTGATTCTCATCTTTTTCTCAAAAACAAAAAAGTTGACAATTTAAACTTCTTAGCACTTCGCTCCCACCATAATTCTGTGTTATTCAATATGCATCAAAATACGAGTATAATGTCAATTGTACGGCTACGATTTATCTTTCTTTTAGACAAAAATATCAAAATAAAATTTATATAGATTTATGTTTACCATATAATACTATAACGATAAATAATGAAAAAAGCCGCGATATTTTATTGCAATGGAAAATGCTAACGAAAATCAACCTTTTCGATGGAAACAAGTTACAATGTTTTTTTTTTTCAAAAATATTTGTATTGTTTAAACAAGTAAAACAAGTGTAATATTAAATAAATTGCACTATCATCTATATTTCATAAAAGTTATTGAGTTTCAAGATTTCTTAATCACTATTTGATTTGCTATTTGTATTGATCAAATGGTTAGTATATCCTTCGATCTAAAAATGTATTGGTTGTATCTAAATGTTATATAACTTTTTAAAATAATCCAGTTGTCTGTATATCCTTCATTGAAGTTACATTGTGTATATAGCCTATCTAATTATAAATAATATAAAAAAAATCTTTTTATAATTTAGGTTTTATAAAAAAAAAATGGCAACAATGTTTAAGTTTTTTTTCAGAATATTATAAAATTATATTTCATTCACCAGTAATGCCCACAAATTTATGTTTTCAGAAAACATATTTCAGACATAGTTTTGCAATTCTTTCAAATGTAAGGATATTTTTGTTATTGTTTATTTATTGCATCCGGTTTTGACAAGAAGTCAAGGATTCAACTTCCCTAGGAATAGGATCAAGGAAAATAATATTGAGATATCATTATTGATATCGTCGTCGATATAAGCTTTATTATATATATTATATGAGTTATTATGTATGTTAACGGTTTTATTATGTACAATATTTCTATTATTTAACTTAAATATCATCAATATGCATAATAACTCATTTAAGTTATATAATGACAATACTATATAAAATGAGTTGCATAATAAAATCATTAATATGCATAATAACTCATTTAATATGTATAATTAAACCCGTATCGATGACGGTATCAACAACCGTATCTGTGTATCAGAGTTTAGCCTATTAGAATATAGTGTTTAGGGTTTAGGATTTAGGGTTTAATAAAATCATTAATGTGTATCAATTCAATCCTATTCCCAACTCAGAATCTTCTCCAGTTCCGACAAAATGGAGGTGTCCTTACCCCCCTTAGCTATTAGCCTGTTAGTAGTAGTGTGCACTGCGCAGGCTTCCAACCTTTATGGCTAAGAATAAGAATATGTTATGGAGATATACACAACTTGTGATACGGATTTTATTATTATTTAAGTTAAATAAATTATTATATACGATAATGATTTTACGTTGTATAATATTTTTATTATTTAATTTAAATATTATTAATATGTATAATAATTCATTTAAGTTGAATAATGATAATATTGTATGAAATGAATTTGTATAATAAAGTCATTAATATATATAATAATTTATTTAATATATATAATAAAACTTGTATCGACCATTGTATTAATAATCTATCTATGTATCAGTTCCCGCCTAAGATATTATATCGGGGAGTTGGCATCCAGTGAAGTACTTCACCTGCAAAGATAAAAAAATCCCTCCTATAAAGTTTTTTCACGCAAATCTCAATGCTGTTCGTTACAGTTTGTGCTACAGTAATTGTATGTAATTTCTGTCCACTTCACTTTAGAGGATATGAACTCGTATCTTGAAGACATCATATGCGGTTGCGCTAGTGCCACTGGGTTTGCCCAGGAAACATTTTCAGAAATTTGCTATGTGATTTTTTTTGAGAGATTATGTTATGAATCAATTTTTTTTATAATTATTATATTTGAATGAATTATAATTGTTAATCTCAGTCTGATTTTTTTTGTCTATAATATAAATTCTGATTCGTAGCATAATTAATCTTTCTTTTTGTAATTATGAAATAAGGCAACAAAACATCCAAAAAATTAAAAAAAATGCAAAAAGAAAAAAATAACACAAATGTCTACATAATGCATCCTGAATACTAGATAAATCAACTTTTGCATATAATATTTTACTTCCCAAAAAAAAATCAAGAAAATTACATAAGGTTACAAAAAAATATTCATACAGAGCGTTGCAGTGCTTTAATTAATTTTTACACCCAAAACTATAACTATCTTATTAATTAATTTTCTTCATTAATTCTTCTAAATTCTAAATCAGTCCAAAACCAAACTGTATAAAGTTTTGTAATCTTGTTACATCCCAATTTCACCTCCACTTTGATGATGTGGAAAGTGTGTCAACAGGGAAGAAAAGAAATGCTTTCTTTTATCAAAATTTATAATTTTATGACTGGTTTGTGGCTGTTAACATCAATCTATATATATGTTTATTCTTTGTCCAAAAGTGCTGTCTTTTCAATTTGTAGTATTTTTCTTTTTTTTTAAGAACTTTTCTATTTTGGATTCATATATAGATGATGAATTATTGAGATGAATTGATGTGTATGTTTTTGTTTTTTTTTTAATTTTGATATGGAGACAAACTACTAACTGGTGAAATTAATCCTAAGCAAACCACATAATTATTATTTTCTTGAGAATATAATTAAGCTTGAATTAATTGGGTGGTTGAAAAGGTATGAATCAATCCAAACATAATTTAAAAAAAATAACACTAGATTAATGCAATTTTGCCAACTTAACATTATTATAAGAATAATATATTAGTACTATTTTTGTCAATTTTGATCACGCTTCATTTCATTGAAATTTGTATGTTATCAAGGCAAGAAAGTTAATCATGAAAATTATTTGTTTGTTTAATTTATCCTAGTTCCAATTAGCACAAAAAAAGAGGTCATTGTCAACTGTCAAGCTTAAGTGAAGCATAAGTGAGACATCATGCCAACCAACGCACACAAAAAGAAAAAAAAAACCATCATTGTTGGAAGATCAAATCTTTGAATTATGAGGTACCAAATTACATGGTTCTTTTAAAAATCATACATTTAGTTCTTTGTAGGAACAAAAAATAGAAAAAAAATATATAATTGTGATTATTAGAGAAGAATGGTTGAATTAGTAAGGGCCAATTAATAAATATAGCAAGCCCCCCCCCCCCCCCCCCCCCCATATTAAAGAGATCCATATCTGATCTCCATAAATGAGGCCTAGAGAGAGAGAGAGAGAGAGGGGTATAGTGCAGTTGATTAGAAAAATTTTTTAAGACCGTTGTCTATTTAAAAGTCGAGAGTTGAATATTCCCTCACGATTTCGCAACTGTTGCGAAGCTTTTCAGAGAGAGAGAGAGAGAATGATACATTAATGGTAGAGATTAAGATTATCTTATAGGATTAGATAAATAAAGAATACAATAGTGGCAGAGATTAAGAATCATTTTATAGTAACAAGGTACATAATTTGCATATGCTGTCACTATATTATTGTCACTGTTATGTCATTATTTTATTTTTAACTACATCTGATAAAATAAGATGATTTGATCAGCTACCCTCTTTTTATTATAAAATTAATTATCACACCACTTGAATTAAGTTGTCAGGAAATTTCTCAAAAAATAAAAAAATTGGGTCAGGATCAGGTCCATTATTCTGGTGAGATGGTCTGATTTGAATAACGCCAAAATAGTACAAAAGCTTAGATTTAGCCTGATTTTAAATAACACATTTATTTCAAAAGTACATGCTCAATTCTATTAAATAATTAGGGGATCAGATACTAATGCAATCTCAACCGGTGAAACCATGAGCTCCTCTGTACTATAGGAGGCATGGATCTCAAATTCCCAGACATTTGCTGTCACTCAAAAGGAATAAGAAAAAGTAAATTGCTTGTTTGAAAGTTTTTAAGTTTGGAATTCAGATATGAAATTTTTTTATGAATATTTAAAATTAAATGATTTATATTTTTATTTCTTAAATCTCTAATCTCAATCTATGTCTCAAATTTTATCTTGAAAGAAATTCAGACCTCAAATCTCTAATCTCAATCTCTGAATCACTGGCAATGTCATTAGTTTAATTTAGTTAAAAGTGATCATTAGTACAATCTTTTCAATAGTTTTACTTTAGTGAGACTAAAATGGTCATCTATTTTGAGTAACTAAATGATAGAAGGTCAATTCTCTCATCTTAGATATTCACAAAAATGGTTGAGGCACGAAGGCTCTATGAAGATCAAGGCGAAACATGTGATTTCAAAGGTGATCATTTCCCCTTCCCTCAAACTAGCTCCACTGCACAACTGCCAGACCAACACCCCTCCCCCAACCATCATTAAGGAAGGCCAACCACTACACCAATTGGGGCAACCACCACCATCACACTGCCACAACATAGGTCATTTAAACAAGTGTTACTGGGCGAAACATCCTCTCATGCATTGAAGACATAAAGTACCACCTCCAAGCATAGCCTCGTGATTGAAGCAGCCACAACCATTAAGGAAGATGCCAACTCCCAAGGAAAGAACAAGTTTGTTAAGCTACCATGCATGTCCTATCATTGGCAGACCATCACCTCCAAAAAGAAGAGCACTAAAGGAGACAAGACATAGCGCCACTCTACTTCATCTATACATAATCAAGCTAAGAGAGACAATCAACTTAAATGCTTCCACTGCCACCAATTTGGCCACAGATTCGCATTTTGCAAGGCAAGGAAGCTATTTAAGGATAACAACACTCAGCCTCAAGCCAAAACACATCAAACACAACACATTACTACTCAGATGGACATGGATTTTCATGACGAGCGCCCTGCTTTAAGGGAAGTCTTTCTTCTTGAAAGACAATACCTAAACAATGCAAATGGTTACCTTCAGAGAACTGGGTTGATCATATTATTGTGTGGGGCACCTATTGACGACCTGCCTTAGGAAATAGCTCACATGTTGGCTCAGACGCATGGCTGGTTGTCTCAAGACTATATTGTCTTTCCAGCAACTATAACTTTGTTCATCCTAATTTGTCCTGGATCGCGTGTAAGGGACATTATGGTTAGGGTTGGAGTCTACAGCATTGCACACTCAGGTGTGCAATTTCATGTTGTAGAATGGTGTCCGCATTTTGGCATGGCTTTCAACCCATCGACACACCAAGCATGGGTAGTCCTACGTGGGGCACCACTTCAAGCTTGAGCGAAGGAGGACAACACACATACTGTGGCTATCCTCTACGAGTTGCACCGTATGGCTTACCTACTAGTTAGTTCATCGAAATCCTTGCATTGATAGCATGTGACCACCCTTGCACCATCCCATATACGATAATGTTCAGGGAAGGATTTTTAGTTGCATCTGTTACGGTAATCTTATGGTGTTGGCGTGTTTGGGGTGAAGATCCCTTTTACCCTAATGATGACAATCACAGACACAAAGACAATGGTCTGAACCCAAACTAACATAGGGTTCCTCGTTTGTGCCCCCACCCTTGCACACCAACACCATCGTCCTTGTCAAGCGACAACTCAGGTGGGACTATGTCCACTAACTACTCAGTAAGATCACCTCGCAATTTAGTTGGCAGAGGGATCCACTACAGAAGAAAGCAGCTCCAAAGACGATGAAGTACGCATCCAAGTGGATACCCAAGGGCAAGATCCAACATTAGACCAAAAATCAATGTTGGATACCGAAGATGAAGGACGTCACACCAGATTTCACACTAAAACCAGTTACACCAAAAACCACTCAGCTGACACATACAAGCCTCATCCTATCTACTCCTCCTACTCATGTCCAACAGATAACTGTTACACTCTACCCCTCAATCACAGCAAAATTCACCTCAGTTCCTCTTTTCACCATTACTGTTCCACTATACTCGTTGTTGTCATATAATCGTTTCTTGAGCCTCAAAACCCTCTACATTATGGCAAACCTTGTACAAACCTCACTTACAGCCTTACTACATAACCTTCTTCCAGCAGCCTACTCATCTACAAAACAAGCTCTGATGTTGAAAACCCAAAAGATGATACCTCCTCAAGACCCACATTGCATAAAGCCCCACCCATACCACATTACGGCCCAGTTCCTTCTAAAGATGGATCTTGCTCCACACAAGGAACATCTTTTCAACGGTTCAATAAAGACTACTGCTAAGGCAACAAGACAACCCAAGAAGAAGTCGCAAGAAGAGTCAGCCTCACTAAGAAGCCCATGACTTCTCCACAAGCTCAAGAACAAGTATGATCCATTGGACAATGAAAATCGCAATAGGAAACAACATTTTCTTTGTTAGAAATTCATGAAAACAAAAGATACAGTCTTGTCTTTCCCTTTAGAAGAACAAGACACTTCCCTAGTCTCTGAACATACACTAACCTTGCTACATGCCTCAGTATTGGAAATAGACGGTAATATGGTCGATCAAGTTGATCATGCGGTAAAGCTTTCACAAGCAATCATACTTCTAGAAGATCAAAAAATTTATGTCCCGCAATCACTATTGCATGATTCGATACCCTTTATGTCAGGCGGAAGGATCCTATGAAACTATGCTCTGAAGGATATCATAGTGAAGAAGGAAACCCTGCTCCACATAGTAGGTGCGATGGAACTCGAATTGGCCCCTTTTTGTTTTATGTTTCATGATATTCTCTTAGTTTTTATTAAGTTGTAATAGGTTTGCTTATGAGTGAAAGACAATCTAGAAGTTACTAGTTTCTATCTTGGAATGTAAGAGGTTTAAATGACATACAAAAGTGCTTAAGTATCAAGAATTTTATTTTGTCAGAAAAACCAGATGTGCTATGCCTGCAGGAGACTAAACTGAATGTAATCAATAGACAAGTGCTCAATGAAATGATTGGTACCCAATTAGACACACACATTCACATTCTGGCAAAATGGGATAACGGGTGGGATAATCTTAGCATGAAAATCTGCTTTGTTTACAGCTATACAATTCCAAACTCTGATATATTGTGTTACAATAGACCTTAAATTGAATATGGATGAATCAAAATTTGGGGTCATAGGGGTATATGGCCTCTCAACTTCCAACAACAGAAATATCTTCTTTCAAAAACTTATTCAGGCAAAATCGCAAAATAATACACCTTGGTTGTTTTGTGGAGATTTTAACCAAACAATGCAGATATCAGATAGATCAAACACAAAAAGGCAACAAGACACAAGTTTTCAGCAATTAATACATTCCTTAGGTATGATTGACTTACCATTACATGGAAGAAGATATACACGGAGTAACGACATAGAACAACCAGCTTACGCAAGACTGGATAGATTTATGATATCAAATACGTGGAGCGCACTTTTTCCAAACAATCAGCAGTCGACTTTGGCAATAATAATTTCTGACCACTGTCCTATCAACTATAGATGTGCAGCAAAATTTTCACTTCCAAATACATTCAAGTTTGAAAATTTCTGGCTGAGATTATAAGAATTCACAGAATTAATGAAGCACACTTGATCACAAGAAGCAATAGCTACAGACCTAACAGAGTTACATAACAAACTAGTCAAATTGAGGAAAGTAATCAGAGAATGGAAAAAGCTTAGAGTAGGTAATTTGACATCTCGGAAGAAGGTATGCATGATAGTTTTATTGTGGCTAGATAAGAACGCGGAGACAAGAACTCTCACACACCTTGAATTACTCACCAAAAGGCTTCTAAAAAAAAGACTTCAAGAGATAGTTGTGTTAGAAGAGCAGATGTGGCGACAAATGGCCAAGAGAGAATGAATAAAGGCATGTGACAAAAATACATGTTACTTCCATATAATGGCTTCCTATCAAAAGTGGAACAATTGGATATCAACTATAGAGAATGAAGGACAACAACACACGAACCACAACGAAAAAGCTTCAATCCTATTTGAACATTTATGTGCATTGATGAGAACAGAGAATGACACAACTGTTGCTTTTGATTTTCAACAGCTCTTTTAAAGAAATCTATTATAGTCAGAGGAATTGATGACTTTAGAAATGCATATGACAGAACACAAGATAGCAAAAGTAATTGATAATTGGCCACACAATAAAGCAACATGTCCTGAAGGATTTACAGGTGAGTTCTATTGCCATTTTAAAGACTTATTGATGATAGACTTAGTCCAAGTATTTAACACAATAACTGCTCAACCACATATTACATGATATCCACTTAATGATTCACATATTATTCTGATCCCCAAAAAAGAATCAGCTTCTAGACCTTCAGAATTTCACCCAATTAGTTTTCTTAATGGAATACAATACATGTTCTCAAAGATACTTGCAACAAGGCTACAGCCATTCATGGAGAAACTATTATATGAGACAAACGGATTTTCTTAAATGCGGGAATATCCTTCATGGGTTCCATTATGCATAGGAAGTGGTAAGAGCAACAATAAATATCAGGAAAAAATTTGCACTCTTCAAAGCAGATGTACATTAAGCATTTGACTCAATACATTAGCCGTTTTTTATCAGATGTTTACAAGCTAGAGGCTTCACGCAAAAGTGGATTGAGTGGATCAGATACCTTGTCTTGGAAGGAAAATCAAAAGTGATACTCAACTCGATAGCAGGGAAAGATATCATTTTGAAGAGAGGTGTGAGACAGGGTGATCCGCTATCACCCTATCTCTTTAATTTGATAATAGATTTTCTTGCGAGGCGAATTGCTAAACTCAATCAATTAAACCTTCTGCAACAATCATTTCCAGGATGTAGAATGTGTTTGCTTTATGTTGACGACACTCTGATATTTCTCAAACCACAACAACAACAGCTGTACATTCTCAAGTTAGTATTGCACACATTCTCAAGGTTATCGGGCCTAAAGGTAAACCTACAAAAGTCAGAATTACTGATAACATCAGAAGTGCAGACAAATATAAATTCAATGGCAAGAATTCTTCAGTGCAAAGCTTCCCAATTTTCATTGATGTATCTCAGTTTACCTTTGTCAGACAAAAGGCTAACCAAACAGGTGTACCAACCGTTGCTGTAGAAGATTCAAAAGAGACTTTCAGGGTAGAGAGCAGACTTATTATCATTAGGAGGCAGATTAACATTGGTTAATGCAGTGCTCACGACCATGCCAATGTATTTTATGTCAGTTTTCTTGTTACCCAAGTGGGTCACACAACAAATTGAAAAGATACGACGCATATTCTTGTGACATGGTCACAAGGAATCGCAGGTGAGCACAAGACCTGTATATCTGACCAACCGGCAATTTGTTACACGATCAAAAAAACTGGGTGGCCTAGGAGTTAGGCCAATTGATATGATAAATAAATCACCGTTGATAAAATGGATGTGGCAACGGTTTTCACATAGACACACATGGTGGAATGAGGCAACTATTAGGGTGGCTACACACATCAAATCATGAGAAATTAGGAATGTTTTAGTTTTTTGGAAAGATATTACAATGTCGTGATACATATACAATGCCTGCATCAAATTCGAATTAGGGGATGGAAACAACATACATTTATGGAATGATAATTGGTTACAAGGACAGCTCAATTTGCAATTTCTATATCTATTTGTACATGCCACATGTCAGCAGATTTGGAGCATCAAGGCACCACCCTGTGTTACAGTGTTTATTTGGCTTAGACTATTGAATAAATTGCTGACCGTAGATAACTTTGTCAGAAGAGGTTGGATTATTCCAAATATGTGTCAATTAAGCAGGAGACAAGAAGAATCAATTAAACATATTTTCATTGAATGTGTTTTCACAACACAGCTCAGAGACTACATAATATCTATTTAACTAACCTCAAGGAACCATTGTTTCAAATTCACAAGTCACAATTCAGAGGAGACTATGTTGTCAGCAAATTTTGATAAATATTGGCGTCAACTAGAGATTACAACGAATTTCGTCATTTGGAGAGAGAGATGTCGAATAATATTTTCAAAGATAGACAAGGATGTAATAGCCATGGTAAAAGAAATCTTATCTGAGCATACTTCATGGTTTTACACTAATTGATTGATATGATATAGAAACAAATGTATAACAATTACTTTATTTTACATTCTGATTTGTTTTCATTTTTGTCTTTTTCTTTCTTCCTTTCTTCGCTCTTCTTTATTTTTCTTAGACTTTTTATTCACCTTATACAATTTTCTTTATTTTTCTTAGACTTTTTATTCACCTTATACAATTAGATCATTAGATCACAATTTATAATCTTATTAATAAATTTAAAAACTTATCTCTTATCTTTTACTTAAAAAAATAGTTTTACTTTAAAATGATGCACCTCTGAGGAACGAGGCACACATTTTGTACCGTTTCTGCAGGTCACATGGGGACATGATCGTTATCATTACGCCAAAATATTTTATTCCTAGAATTCCTGCCATAGAAGCAATTTGGATTCTTAGATCCATTTTGACTTTCATGACACCAAATCATCACTTGGGCTAAAATCAGTTCTCAACATTACAAAATTAAAATTCTGTACTGAACACTGGGGAATGAACAAAATTGATCCCTCAAATTGTATCTGAAATAAGATAAATAAATCCTCTAATTTTTTTTTGAAACTAAATGAATCTTTAAAAAGCTTTTCTCATAGTATAGAAGTCAGACGGCTCTCATCATAATAGAAAAATCCTCCCTAAAATTCAAGATGTCATTTGGATCGCTTGATGTTTGATCAAAACATCTCACCAAATTTTATAGCAAACAACCCAACTCTAAAAACTAAGTTTGATTTCGAAAGTTAAGGAATTTACTTCACTAGTTCAGGAAACATTTTTTTTTTCTATTTCAAGTTTAAGAACTAAAATTGTTCTCTTCTTCAGAATTTCAAGAACAAATTTTGAGCAAATCAAACTTCTAAGATCAAGTTGGACCTCTTCTTCCTCACAATCAAGGAATAATACCTGACATTTTTCTTTTAGAATTTTTTCAAAAGTCCTTTCCGATTTGTCTGCCTAAAAATCTGATGTTAATACCACACAACAGATGAAAATCAAACCAAAGTTTTCAAACAACTCTTTAAATTCCTAACTGATAACTAATACATATTCTTAAGAAACAATTCGCTCACAGCTCCACCACCGGTTCACCAGAAGGTGGGTCCACCTCGTCAGCCGTAACAGCCTCCTCTCCAGCTGGACCACTTACAGAATCCACTTCTGACTGACAGGCTGGGCCCACAGAGCTCTCATCATTTTTAGCCTCTTGCACAACCTCTTTCTCTTGCACAGCCTTTTCTTCCTCTTGGGCAGCCTTTTCTTCCATATCTTGCATCTCTACATCTGGAGGATTACGGTTTTGTTCTTCTGGTTCAGTTTCGGGTTCAGCATCGGGCATTTCTTCATCTGTATCACCCGCAACAGGCTGGCCCTCAGAGGTGGCCTCCACACCATTTGGTTCTGACTTTGGCTCTGGGTCGGTAACTGGTGTCGGTGCTTGGTCTACAGGGGCTGGTACTGGTACTGGTACAGTGCTTTCTTCTGGTTGTTGTTCTGGTGAGGTGGGAATTTTTGGGTATGGTTCTGTGCATCTTGTGAGAGTGGAAGTCACTAATAAGTTCTGCTCAAAATTTTTTAAGAAAATGTATATATTGTTATTTGCGTGTTTGGATAACACAAGAAAAAATAACTCAAAATCTAAAAATGTTAGATGAACAAACCTTCTCTAAAGCGAGAGCAACCTTCGAAAGATTGAAGTATGTGCTTTTTGCTGACAGAAGGATCTGTAAAATGCAGATAGACAAATACAATTGAATAATTAAATAACTGAAATTACTTTGAATAAAAGAGGCTTCAGCTCTTGAAATTTGAAAAATCTGGACCTCACAAAGCCTTTGGAGCGTGAATGGAGGGCCTTCATCAAAATTAAGAAGAGCTGAAAAAACGGTAAAACAGTTTATAAGAATAAGTATTTCTTTGAAACAACCAGATTAAACCTATAACGGAGACTGACAAAACTCAGTATTAGGAAAGAATTCTGCAATTATATCCTAGCAATATATCTTAAGTATGGAATGTACATTTTAAGTCATAAATATTTTTCCACCTTATCATTACAAGAAGTTCCCAAGCTAACCATCCCGCCATGTTCACTCATGTCACACGGTGAATATGTTTCTCATGTTTCATGTGATTCCTATCAGGCATATTAGCTTAAAGTGCTATAGTTTCCAATATAGACAAAATAAAATAACTGCAGCACCTTTTATGAATTGCATAATAGCCAACAAATAAAATACCTTCATTAAGCCTAAGTACCAACTCATCATAAGTCTCTCCAGATAAAGAACTTCGTTGTGTTTCAGGATACTCAGCCAATACCTTTTATTATTCAAAACAATTCAAAATCAATAAAAATAAATAGATAAATAAATTAGAAAACTGCATTTATCAAACCCACCCCAGCAAAATCTGATATATCAATTTTACCAGAACAAAATAAGACCATCACAAAAGGCTACAAAACCATCCAAATATAGCAGACAACCCGCTAGCTAATACCATCAAACCATAGGGGCGCTAATTGTCCTTTTAAGTTTTAATGATGATGTTTCAAAACTGCTCACTGATAAAAAAAAAAATCTCTCTACCTCTGTATATATTTCTCACCTTATTGACCAAGGAAAACAATACTGATATGGTTTAAGTTCAATAGAGCTTGACAACCAAGTATGAGTGGGAATATTGGTGATATTTTTTCTACTTTGGTAGAGGAATTGTTTTTTTGCTCTGCAGGAACTACCCACAAAATTCTTCCAGGTTTATAAATGGTGTCCTCCTCAAACCCTGTAAATCAATTTGAGCATACCTCACCGTACCTGCTTCAGCTGATCAGATAAAAGGCTTCTGAGAAAGAGCCAATCATGCCTGATAAGGCAACATAAATACATAGAGTCAGATACTGGATTTTTTAAGTTATAACTGGAACAAGTCTTATGTACACCATTGTTTAGTAAGAGATTTGAACTGTTTCCAAGAGAGATACATAAAATAAAACTCATTGTAATGATTGATCTGGACAAAGGAGTGAGGATAGGAGAAATAACTTTATTGCACTGTGTGTTTACCAAATACCAATTTTAATTTTGGGAAAAGAATTGTAGTAGTAAATTCTCAATCTAGATTCTCACAAAAAAAAAAAAACCCAGATCCCACCCAACTGGCTTCAATCTCAAGAGGGAAATTAACACCCCAATCCCCACACTTCAAAACCTTTTCCAGTCCCAATTTTGAATTGGGCCTTATTCCCAAAATAATTCTACACACTATTACAACAGGAAATCGCTTAGACAATATCTTACCAAAACTTTCCAGTTGTGGCAATGACTGTGATGATGCTTCTCATTTCTTCTGGACTCACCTGAAGTTTTGGCTCTGCCTCCCTATAGTATAATAATACAAAGTTCACAGGTGGAATAAATAAAGGAATTACTTTGCCTGGTAATTGTCTCATCATCGTTCTCTATGCAAAAAGGGGGGAAAAAGAAAAGAAAAAGAACTGAGCTTTCTTTGGGCCCCAAAAATTTGAATTCAACCGTTACACTCAGCACATGAAAGTTTAGCATTCTTTTATTTTGCGGGAATTCAACAGCAGGCCTAGCCAAATAGCGATGGGCCATGCCTCTCAATTCCCACAAGAGGCATCTAAAAAGAAACGGATGTTGGGGGTGCATGGGAGCCCTTATTTAAAATAAATAATAATAACAGAATCAGGTCCAACTTGATCAGCTAATGAGTCAAGAAATTGTGGTGAGTACCACTAAATTTATCAGTCAAGTAAAACCAATGGGGGCAGCATTGCCAAAATATCAAATTTTGATCGGATGTTAATATAATTTCCACATAGTTTTAACAAAAAAAATAGCAGGCCAATTGAAAGTCGATCATTTTAAAATTAGGAGTGTGAATATCCGAATGAAACAACTTTAGACAAACACAAACCAATAATCCAGTATTTGGCTTTAATGGCTCAGATTAATCCATTCAATAATGTCAACAATTGCCAGAACTCTTTCGAATCAGTAACACAATCTATGCCGGTTAGATATCAAAACTAATTGGTCCAGTACACTGTAGTTACCAGCTAATATCTACACTCCAGTGCACAGTGCTTACCCGTGGTTAGAATTTTGCAGGCTCATCTCGTCAGTCAGCTGATTCACATTGCTTGAACCGATCACGATTGGCACTGGAGGTGTCAACTCTGCTGCTGTCTCCATCGTTTCCTCCTGCAGATATCAAAATTGGCCAATTGTTTACTTGGTAGGGAACATGGAAAATTAATTCCTTATAAGGAGATTTTTGTTTGAAACAATCAACTCCCTTCCATTCCAAATTGGCAAATTCAAATCGTATTTGCTAAGAAATATGGGAAAATAGAAGTCATTTTTTCTGCCTTCTTATTACCAAATTCCTTACCAAATATTATGATATTTTGATCGATACAGAAAGACAAAATTACTCAAAGTTACCAAAAGGGTCAATTACTCAAAAATTACTGTAACTACAAGTAATTAGACAGCAAAACAAAACTACTGACAGAATAAACAAAAAGGGCATTTCAGCAAACCTATTGACAGAAGAAACAAAAAGGCCAGTTCAGCTTGATAACTCAATTTAATTTGCATCACTAAATCTGAAATCGGTACACCGTCACCTTAGAAATCAAGAACCAGAGCATGGAGAATCCATGGTAAATTAGCTAAAGTTCAAATCAGACAACCATAACTGCCAACTTCATACAGCTACTTAAACTAAAAGCTCTCAAACAGATTTAAAACAAATAAGACAGGAAGGAACTAGTGAAGCACTTTGTAGAACTTTGTACAACGAAAAGGTGATTCCCCATTCTAGATGCTAAATTCGATTCAAACAGGGAGCGAATGTTAGGGTTTTGGTCCGGAAACCTAAAAGGAATCAAACGAAAAGGAAAAAGAAACAGAAACATTACCAGAATACAATCGAGCAGCGCACCAGTCGATTAGGGTTTCTGTTGCATAGATAAGGGAAAGGGAGAATGTCGTCGGAGCAGAGCCGCGGGGAGGTAAGATCGGCGGCGACTGGAGAGATTTACGCTCTAGCGATGGAGAACAAATAAATATAATTATTCGCCGCATAGAAAACTGATACTCATCAAATAATACAAACAACGTAAAAATTAAAATATAGTTATTTATGTCATATAATATTATTATAATTATTAATAATATTATAATTATTAATATCTTTAATTATATATAATTATAAATTAATTATAAATTAATTAAAAATCATATATATCTTATCATAAGTTTCATAAGATGTATTATATCATGTGAACATAAATTTTAATTTTTTTCATCTATAATTGACGAATTTATTATATATTGAAAATTTTATGGAATAAAATGATAAATAATACATTTATAAAATATTAAAGACTAAAATAATAACGAAATAATACTTTAAAGATTAAATTGATAAGGATTAAAATGATAGAAAAATGATATTTATGGACATTATTTTTTTAGGGAGGGGTCTCTTACAACGGATATTTTGACAACCTCAACGATCATTTTTCAGATAATTTCAAAATAAATCTTAAAAGTTTTTAAAAATAAACATATTTTATAACTTATATATTAATTGTATTTCAAATTTCATGCAATTTAAGGGTAATTTGATGTACCATCATTTGTATTAAATTTTAGACCGTTGAAAATTTCATGTAATTTTGATTGTTTTTGATGGAGCATCAAATGACTCTTATATTACATAATATTTGAAATACAATTGATCTATAAGTTACAAAATATATTTATAATTTTTTTCTATTTAAATTTTTTTTAAGATTTATTTTGAAATTATTTAAAAAATAGTTATCAAGAATTCTTTTTTTAGCCTTTAAAGCGTACTCTCATTTAGGCCCAATAAAGCCCACTGACACCGCTTCCTTCTCTCTCTCAACTGGGCTCAATTATGTGGTTTCCTTTTGGAAAGGGTTTAGCAGGGTTTGCGCTCAAGCAAAAACGAAACCAAAACACTGAGCTGAGAAAGGTCGAAGGAGCTTAGAGAGATGATCCGATCGGCTTCTTCTTCTTCCCTCTGTCGATCGATCGGAACCTCGATCGGACGTGGCTTCAGTTCCTCCGGCGACCGGAAGGAAAAGATCGTCGCGGAGGTACTGTTCGAGAGGTTGCCAGTGGTTGTCCCCAAAATCGACCCCGTTGTGTACGCTTTTCATGAATTCTCGTAAGTAAATGAGTCGTATTATTTTCTCGAGTCATTGTTTCTTTCTTTCTTGTTGCAGTACATTCTTAATTCGTGATAAAGAAGTGAGAAAATTTTGATTGGAAGTGTAGGTTTCGGTGGAGGCAGCAGTACAGGAGGAAATATCCTGATGATGTTTTAGAGAAAGCCGGTGCCAAGTAATATTTTGATTGAACTTATCAGATAGAATTTTTATTGAATAGGTCTTTTTAATGCTTTTTAGTAGTAGTAATGTGCTGTTTTTGGTTCAATTTAGTTACCTAAGAATTCACACATTCCTCTATTGGTTTGGCACCTTTGAATGTTCTATAAATTGTTTGACTATGTTGAAAACCTTTGTACAAGTTCTGTAGGGAAAGGAAGTACTGATGAAGTGGATCTTTTATTACATCTATCTCCATTTACAAGGAAAACATCCTTCAAGTCCAAGCTGATCTATGATAGGGTCTAATTCTAAACTATAAAGTTTTTAGGGTTGGAGCCACCGGGTCCCTCTAACTACGTTGTTATATTCGTAACCAAATTATATACCGTGTTATCACTATTTAACAGAGAGGTTCTTGTGCCATTATACTGAGCTTGTGATAGGGTGCTAATTTCAAGCACCTCAGAGATGTTTTGTGCCGCTTGCAACTGTGAAATCAATTTATTTTCACTATAAGAAAACATTTAGGTATCTTTTTTTTAGAAGTGTGTTGATTGTTCTGTACTTGTTATATTGATACACAATTTAAATTTTCTGTTAGGGGAAAAGGTGACTATCATATTGACTATGTACCAGCTCCGCGAATTACAGAAGCTGACAAAGCAAATGACATCAAGTGAGTATGGTCTACTTCCTCTGTTGTTATACTATAATTTTCAAAATTAGTGTGTATTTGCTGCTGTCAGAGGCCTTTTGATTATTTATAGTTTAATATTTTATATGTTAGATCATTACAGAGAGCACAGGATCGAAGGCTCTATCTTCTCCTCTATGGTAATGCGTATGGAGTTCCTGATGACAAACCTGTTTGGCATTTCCCCGAGAAAGTGTATGAAAATGAAGATAATCTGCGGTTGGTAGGTTTTCAGAATTAACCTTCCTAGTTCATTACTGTAATAGTTAGGTCTAGCACCACAACAAACCAGCATACTTACATTAATTCGATCTGGGCATTAATTGATGTTAGGTTGAGTTGTTCTGAAACTTGTTGCTTAATTGAGGATGATGAAAACAGTTTGTGTCTAATCAATTGAGTTCATGGTGGCCTAAGTGGATAAATGGGATTAACTGAAATTGCCATTTTGTTAGATTGCATAATTTATAATTTACCTAGGCAAAATAATAGTTTATTAGGGCTTGATCATGCAATCTGAGTACTTCATTTTAATTGTACAAATGATGATTAATTGAACCATGGTTACTGTGATTTCATTATTGGAGGAGACTATACAATTGCATATGGTGAAACCCTCTTATTACATGTTCTAATTTCGCTCCAATTTATTTTATTTAGTGTGCAGAATCAGCTTTAAGATCTGTGCTGGGAAGCCTTCATAATACATATTTTGTTGGTAATGCACCCATGGCACACATGGTTGTAGAACCAAAAGAGAACATCCCGGATTCCCAATCATTTAAGGTAATTTTCATTCTCTTTGGTGTCAAGATAGGAAAAACAAAGAAAGAAGACCTATTTTCAATTTGACCTTGAAAGTTACATTTCTCAGTTTTAGCAAAGAACACTGTATTTTCCATTGGGGAGGGATCCAATGCCCATAGTCATTGGTGACCACGGTGCCTATTTTAATATATATACTTTAATTAACATATATAAACCGTTAGATATATTCTAATTCATCTCAAGAACATGCATATAAAAAATTACTGAATTTTAATTTTATTTAGGTAGTCATCAAGAGAGCGAATTAAATTATAAAATTTGATCTGTTGATTTTTGTTAGCGCTTGATGCATGTCAAAATAAAGTTGAAATGATGTAATTTTTTGTGTATCTATATAGTATGATATATACGAAATCTCCAATTAATTAATTTTGTTATTTAAGAGTTTAACAAATAATTATTTGAAATTTAATTTCATGATCATTGATGTTGCACCAATGACCATGGGCATTGGATCCGTCCTCTTTTTCATATGAATTTGCAATAGGAATTGCCAAGTTTAGAATGAAAAAGGTCATATTTGACTCTAGAGTAAACTCTATTACAAGAAAATAACATGATAGATTAAAATTTAAATGAATGAAGTGCAAGATGGTGTTACTTCTTTCGCGACACCTGGTTAATACTCGAAAGGCCTTGGACCAAACTGCTATGAATGATTTAATGTACATCCCGGTTAACTGAGAAGTAGTATCATGCATATACCTTGCAAAATATAACCAAATGGTATAAGGAACTAATGCCACAGTGCTGACCATTTTCATAATATTTTCTTTTCAGAGGTTCTTTTTCAAGTCGCAAGTAATCGGTACTGATAAACTCGCCATCAGAAAATGCAAGGACTATGCATGGGTTACAAAGGAAGAATTGCTGGAGTATTTTCCTGAGCACGCCTCCCTTTTTGACAAGATGATAATTCATATTAAATAACTGTTGTTTTAATTTTTTTTTATTTTTTTATTTTTGAAGGATAGCTGTTGTTTTTGTTTCTTTGCAATTTGTAACAGTAGCTAGCGAGCTCCTATAGCATTGTAATAATACGACTGGGAGGTAGGTAGCTGGAGAGCTCATCTCTTGTTGCGATTTTGATTTTAATTTCCATTGATAATCTTTTCTACTTGGGATATTACATCAGCTTCAAATTGTGATCTATTTGAACCTTTCTGAAGCTGATCTTCTTTTTAGTAATTCCTCCATGGGATATCTTGGTAGGTATCTTTTAGCGTTACTCCGTTCTGACTAGAAAAAATGTGTATACTTTTGAAGCTGGTGTAATTTACTGGTTTGAGCTGCACAACATTGTAAAAAAGAGAGAAACATTGAAATCCAAGGAATAGCCAAAAGGGGAACTTGTTATGAAGTTTTTATAAATAAATAAAACGGTGCAATGCTACTGACCGGTCGATGGATGTTTCATTCAGAATATACTAGAACTGGATACTTCCAGTCTGGTAGAAACGCAGAGCAACAACCGGATAAGAACCAGAAACCCACACCGAAACCGCTCTATAAAGCGATTCTACTTTTTACACACCTCTTTCTAGAAGGACACGTGGATCTCTCTCTCTTGCCACGTCACTCATTCCCACATTCGCATGTACCTCTCATGCTCCCTGATCAATCCCCTTCAACCTTTTCTAAACACCTTTTCAATTACCATTTCGCTAATTATAGGAAAAAAAAGAACTGTGTATCTTTCCTCCTAGAAACTAAAACTTGGAATAATGGAGGTACCAATAGGTTTCTTCGCCAAACTATGGAGCCTCATCTCCTTTCTTCCTTTCTTTCTCTCGCTTCTTCTACTTGGCATAAGTAAAGGTACTTTTTGTACACGAGATTGAATGTGACATTGGTGCTTTTATGATCTTTAGACATCTCTGGTTATTATAATATATTTTTTTTTGTTCTCAACTAAGATCGACTGCATTGCAATTTGTTTTGCCCTGATACACTTAGTGAATCTCATATTTAATGTGATTCATGAAAATTTAGTTTTTGTTTCTTCATTGCATTTATTCTGTCTTAGTTTACCATGCACTCTAGAGTTTAACTTGTATAATTAATTTTGAATAAATAAAAGGATTCTCAACAAAAAAAAAAATAGAATTATCAGAACTGTTAATGGCACATATACATTGTTTTCAGCTGCTGTTATTGGTCCGGTGGCGGCTTCAATCATTTTCTTTGGAAATGTTGCTGTAATTATCGGTTTATGGCCCGCGCATTTCTTCTGGACATACTACTGTGTGTTAAAGTATTTCACCTTTCAGCTCTTCTCTAACTTCCATCTCTTGTAACTATCAATGTGACAATCTACAAGTTCGAGTTAAAAATTCTGACCTAATTTGATAATTTTACTTCAGAACAAAGAGAATTGGGATGGTACTGAAGATCCTCATTGTGGTGTGTTTGCCGGTACCGCTGCTTCTGTGGCTCCCGTTTGGTGTTGTCGGGAGTCTTCTTATCGGAATCGGATATGGTTTCTTTGTCCCATTAATTGCTACATTTGAGGCAACTGGAGATAATACTATTGACAAGATGTCACATTACTTCTTGGTAATAGTCTTTGTCAAGCTTTTGCTATTTTATTTTTCCCTAAGAAAAATGAAATCTACTTAATTCTGTATTTTAAGTCTGATACTTTTGGAAATTTCAATGGTTGACACCCCAAGTTTCATATTTTAGTTTACAAAATTGAATTGAATTGAGGGAATTGATACTTGGAAATGATATCTTTTGATCCTGTTTCATATGTTTCTCTTAAGTGCATTTTTCAATTTGGGGTACTGGGATGAAATCAAGTCTCCTGACTTGTGATGCCTAGTTATCAGATGTACAGTTTAATGCTTTATATATTGATCTTATTATTAAAATAATATGATTCTTTGATAGGATGGATGTGTGAGTACCATCAAGGGGTCATGCACATTGGTTCGTGATTTCACGGACTTCAGTTTTCATTCGTATTTCTCACTAGTGGATGATCTGAGTGAAATAATTGGTGATGACGAAACTCCATTAGATGTCAAGTATGTGATTAATAATAAATCTTTTGCACTCCGATACTACTACTGGCAACTAAATTCTATGCTTTTGAGTATTCAATTTTTTTAAATTAGCAAAAACCGACCTTTTGAGCCATCACAATTTTTTACTTTATCCAAATTCATGTTACTCCTACTATAAGAGACAAATGTTTTAGTATGCATGTTAATGGGAATGTTAAAATGGTTCAGTTTTTTCTGGTTTATTCAGTTCAGTACGTTTTAAATTTGCGTTTCTTCTGTTTTGGGTTTTTGGTTCAAGTTTTGATAATTGAAAATTAAATAAACCAAACAAAATTAAATAAACTGAGCTGAATATCTCAATAGTAATGCAGAACTAACTGTCACATGTTTCTGTATGCTGATATCTATAATCATCCTTTATTGGATATTTTGTTTATCGAAGCCAATATTAGTCATTATTAATAGTTTGATTGTGAACAAACACGTGAAAACAAGGTACAAACTGCAGAAACGCACAAGGTCAAATAATGCCTAGGCTATCAGGTGATGGCTTAGTTCGATTGCTTTTGGTCAAACAAAATAGCTAAACTGCACAATTACTTTATGGACAATCTGCTTTTTTTTTTTTTCCTTTTTTTGCTTTGTTCTTATAGATTTCTCTTTTTATTGAAGCTTATCAGTGCTACCTACAAGTTTGCTAGTATCAGCTCTTGCGATGCCATTAGATGTGATTGTGATAACTGGTGTTGCGTTATGGAAAAGCCCCTTCATGCTGTTGAAAGGATGGCAAAGGCTATTTCAGGACCTAATTGGCAGAGAGGGGCCTTTTCTTGAGTCTGTGTGTGTACCTTTTGCTGGTCTAGCCATCCTTCTGTGGCCTCTTGCGGTGGTTGGATCTGTGATTGCGGCATTTATTTGTAGCTTTTTTCTAGGGTTTTATGCTGGAGTCGTCGCCTACCAGGTATGTGATGCGTATGTATTTTTTTCTTTAACTGCGCATGGTACTAGGATAATTTATAAAAGATTTCTTGTGTTTGAAAATTTCCTGGTTTTACAAACTGGTACTGAAAAGGCCATTTTCTGTTTCGAGGAAGTGCCTTTTTCCTTTAGTATAAGGTGACTCTTCTACTATTTGATGGCAATGAAAAATAGGCATCTTAACCACCGGGCTAGGAGACATTGCCTATCTGGTATTTACTTGAAGATCAGAGATTTGTCGATTCCATTACTTGTTATATCAAGAACTTTTTTATTTTTCCTTCTAGGAGGATTCTCTGAGAATGGGGCTAGCATATATGGTTTCAATTGTATCATTGTTTGATGAGTACACAAATGATTTGCTTTACTTAAGAGAAGGATCTTGCCTTCCGAGGTACTATTTTTGAGTTTATTAAATCCATGGGAAGTCTAGTTGAATCAAATGCAAATTATGGTCATATTAAACTCACTAAATTATTTTGACAGCCAGGCCTGCGTACCGCAAAGCTCAACTTGTGGAAAGGAAGGACGGTATGGGGAACAACAAGGATACAAATGAAAAACATGCAAGAAATGGAAATGATAATATTAGGAAGGCAACCGATAGGAAGCGGCAAGGCCCAGACCAGACAAGGTCAACAATTAAAACTTCTATCCAACAGCTAAAACCTATCCAAGTAAATTTTTAGACTCATGTGTTTTGAATAATGGATTGTTGAAAAACAATCTTATCAACTGTTGAATACAATTTGGGAAAATAGTGCTTTGTTTAAAGATTAACCCTGAGAAGTTGTTTGAATTTTCTGTTCTTATATATCCTTTTTTTAACAGATAAAGTAACTTGGAACTGATTCATGCCCTTAAATATCGATCAGTGGGGCATCTCTATCTCTTTTATTCCTCCTCCCTATTTCGAAATGAAATCCTTGCTGATTGTAGGTGTGGGACTGGCTCTTCAGATCGTGCGAGTTAAATGGAAAGTTTTTACTTAGTGAGGGGCTAATAAGCGCAGAGGATATAAGTGCATGCATCAACAAAGGCAAATGCAAGAAATTGAGCTTAAGCCTTCCCGCGTGGTGCATTCTTCAGTGCTTAATAAGATCTGCACGATGCAACTCCTATGGACTACTAATCTGTATGGAATAATAATAAAGTTGATCAAATGCATATGTAATTACTTTCAAAATCCTCGTACTAAACATATTGCTATGAAGTTCCTTGTAGGAGCTCAAGCAGGTGGTAGTCATTTTCATAGTTTGTTTAATGACTTGCAATGCGGTTGGTACTGTTATGTGAATAAGTCTGAAATTTGACAGGATTAATGATAACTTCCAATTTCTTGTCCTGTCAGTTCAGGAGCAGGAGGAGGAGGAGGAGGAGGAGGGGGGGGGGGGGGGGGGGGGGTCAACGCAATCAGTGTTATTCATTCATTTTTTTCCTCTGGTCTGTTTTAATGTTGAGTTAGGCCTCAATCAATCATCAATTATCAACTTATACATGAAACTGAGAAAAACAAAATCACAAGAGATATTGACCATTGAGAACCCAGACATGCTACTCTTTCATCTAGCTGTTTCTACATGATGGTTTGGAACCATATGCCATGCTATTTCGTACTTTGGTGCATGTTTGGTATTGGTGATCCCTGCTTCTTATATACTGATGTTAACTGAAACCATTGAACAACAAAACTAAACCTGGTTATTTGTCTCTTCAAACTTTGGAACATTGTGGGAATTTGAAGTTGTTTCATCTGTTTTGTACCTTAACCAGCTGATGAAGTTGAGGTGACAAATTCAAACAGGCCGAAGGATAAGGTACTCAATTGGATATTTGGGCCTTTATTGGTCATAAAGGAACAAATAAAAAGCATGGAATTGACTGAAGAAGAAGAGGCATGCTTGAGGAAACTAATTATGACAAACAAAAATGAGAGGCCGGAGGATTGGGACGAGACAGGGTACCCATCGAGCGACAATATCAGGAGAGCTCAGTTGCAAGCAATTATTAGAAGGTACAAGTTTTTGTTGATTTTTCCTTTTCAATTTTAGGAGGAATAGTCAGAGCACCTGTTCAATTTTTTAAACTGAAGAAAAGAAGTAGAAAAGGAATTGTTATTCACTAGTTTAAATCATAAAAAACCATGAAATGGTGCCAGAATTATACTTAATGCCAGGAATTGCACTTAATTGATTGGATTGGACGTAGTGAGTATCAGCAAAAATGGGAATAAGCAATATTACATAAATCTGTTAATTTATTCTAAACCAATGCATAGTTAGTATGTAAGTGTGCAATATGATACAATTCGGTGAAAATGAGAAATACTTGGGATTTTTTCAGCCCAATGGCAAACTGGTAACATCGATTTACTTTCAGCATCTATGAATATATCCCAACAACACCTGAGAGTTCAATGTCTAAAATCAGTACATGATTTTGTAATTTTCGAAACAGGTTGCAAGGGATAGTAGCTAACATGACCAGGATACCTAGTTTTAGGAGGCGGTTCGGAAATTTAGTGAAGGCTTTGTATCTGGAGACAGTTTCAGATGGTGCACAAAAGGATTCAGTGAGTTCAAGATCAGAAAATAGATCTAATTTCACAGAATCAGAATCTGAAAACAACGACGACGACATACAAGAGGTGTCAAGTAATTCAGCCAACAATGGCGATATGGTGTAAATTTTGTATAGATGTTCTACTTGAGATCTTATATCTAGTTTTTTTTTTTTAACAAGCATGGTTAAGATTAGGTATGATTAGTTTATTTAGTCTGGTCTAACAGTATCAGTAATTTTTTCTTCTATTTCCTTTCATAATTGAAAATATCTTGTTAATCAAATTCAGCTTTTAAGAAGAGCGAAAATAAAGGGACTAATTTCCACCTTTTTCTCATCAACCAACAAAAAATATGATCCAAACTGATGAACACTGACATTTTGTTAGATTGAACCAAACAAGAGGATCTAATCAAATTTAAACATGAACAAGTTCTTTACTCGACAATATACACGAAAATAAAAGAAAAATGAATATATATCACTAGTTGCAAAAATAGGCCCCTATTCATCACCGACCAAATAATTTTAACACAGTGGAGGTAAGGCTTGATGAGAGGAACTTCAATCCGGTTGACCCCCCTGGGAAGTAAGATATTGTGTAATATCCCAATGCAAGGACCTGGAAAACAGCAAATTAAATAATCATATAAGGCATTTATAAGATAAGGTAATATTCAGTAATATTTCAACATTAAATAATTTAAACTAGAATCAGATGAATTTTGGGTGTGAAAACTTAAGAGCATGACCATGGATTTGGTGAGGCTGATAAAGTTAAAGCAAAGTAAATACTAAATCATTTTAAAGCATGTTTGATGGTGAAGTAGACAAAGTATTATCCATAACACTGAAATGTCATTATAAATTAACTTGGTAACAAAAGTAGGAAGGTTAAGAGAAGTTAAAGAGATTTGTTTCTCCCTACTGAGTTTTAAAGACTTCATTTTAAAGCACCTTAAAGAACTTCCGTCTGGTGCCTTAAATCGTCTTAAAGCACTTCAAACTCCGCTATATCACTTAGTACAATTGAATAAAATATCTAGTTTATTTTGTACTAAATCTGTTTCAAAAACTATTTCAGTTATATCAAGTAATGACAGAGCTGCTTGCACGAATTATTTCAAACATGGCCACAAAACAAGCTGGGAAATAATTATGGGTCCAATTAAAAGTCTTAGATGAAAGTGAATCCTGAAATACAAGAATATGTGCAAACCTGGTACCAGAATATTATCAAACCTAGATTGGATTTCAAACTTGAAGGTAAATTTGGATATTTATTCAGAATCAAATGGTGGGTAAAAGTGAACAATCTGCAACCTTAGTTCACCAATTGGTTACACAAAATCACTCAGAAAAGTTTACCTGAAGGGCAGAAAAGAGCACAGAGAGAAGATAGCTATGAAGCACCATTGAAACATAAATAGTCCCGGCCATGCACCCAACAAATCCCAGTGTAAATGGAAGTCTCTGCAACATAATCATTAATCATTTAATGATACAATCAAATAATAAAGAAGGAAACAATCACAGTTTCTGTTTCTGAAGTTAGTTCATGGAGGTTTCTTTGATTAAATTGACAAATCATATACATGTATGCATTGACAGACCTCTGAAGCTTAGAACTGGTTTTTTACTCAGCATCATTTCTTTTGTTTGCATAGCCCAACAGTCCAACACAAAGTTCAAGTTAACAACTGATACATAATGATTGAATCACTCCTGAGTCCTGACCTTATCATATTAATAGAAGCTGTTCACAACCAATTGAAACCTATCCAACACAAAATCTTAAGCTATCTGTTTACTTTAAGTTTAACTAGGTTTAGGAAACAAAAACTCATAGTCATTTTAATAGCATTCAGTTTCTCCTCATAATGCCTTGATAATGAAGAAATATATTTGGAAATGGGGAAAATTTGGTGGTATCTGCAAAAACTTCAAAATGCTAATTAAGATCTCCAAAAATCCTTCTAAATTTTGGCTTCTTAATGAAGCAAGCAGATGCTTTACCATGTAGATGTACTAGTAACAGACTGGCATTTGTAATACTGCTTTTGATAATTTAGTATGTAACTTTAGCAACTAACCTTAGAGAGAGAGAGAGAGAGAGAGAGAGAGAGAGAGAGGAACCTCTTTTGAAGTCATATGAGAGAGCTGATTTGTGGGTCCCCTGAGAGCAAAGAGGGATGCAATAATAAAAGCACATCCAAGTGTGAAGGAAATTGCAAATTTCTGGGGCACCAGCACCATGACAGGAAGAAACATGACAAAAGCGACAAAAATAAAGAAAATTCCACTGGCCAGAAGCAATCCAAAATACATCAGTGCCTTTCCGGAAGGGAAATTGCTTGTGGCTGTCTGGAAACTTCCTGGTATTTCCCTCACACCTTTTGACATTCTGTTCAATACGAAAATTAGTTCACAGAATGAAGAATGGTGGAGCCAAGGAAGTTAGATGTAGATAAAGCATAAATTGTTTCAGTAACTTACTACTCAACAGTTGTTTTTGTATTTTCTTTTTGTGTTTAACTGGCGTCTTTTTTGGCATTTTTCAAGCTTTATTCTCTTAGATCCTTGAAAAATCCTTTTCTAACACAAATTACCTCCTTGCTGTTTTCAGATTGTACCGAAAGTATTAAAATTCTATAAGCATCCCCCATATTCTATGAATGAATTCTGAATTAACTTGCCCTTTTTTCAGGATCACAGTTTGTTACAACAATGCACCATATAAACTACAAGATATCCAACTAGAATTCTTCCTAAAGACATAATTGACCAGAGATTCAAACGAAATAGTAGAGGACCTAGATCTGGTACAAGATCTTACACGCTAAAGGTGCCCGTGACCGTATCATTAGCCGTCCGTACAGCTGCCTCGAGATCAAATCCGAGTGCTGAGGAGCCGACGCCGCTCTCCTCGCCGGATCTCGTCGCCGCATAACTGTTCCAGTCGGAGAGGAGCGATGACGACGAGCCTGATTTCGTCTCCGCAGGAGCGGCTGTCGGACCGCCAGTGAACCACGCCTGAGCGGTCTTTTGCATGTTAGATCGAACCAAAACGCGGATGAGAAGGGAAAGAGGAGAGAAGGAAGAGTAGCAATGAGCTGAGAAGCAGAAGTAGAAGCTCTCTGTTGATTGTGTGGAAGAAAGAGAGAGAGATCTGCGCTACCAGCGAATAGCGATGGCGAGGTGGTTGACAGAAACGGAGAAGATCCACGCGTCCAGGTTGAAATTGAGGAAACGGGGGAGTTCCAACGCCCATTGGACCAAAATTTGGTACGATGGAAAAAAGCCGTTCGATGGCATCAAGATTCGTACAAAAGTTCGCTCCCACGCTTTAATAATCGTGTGGATTATCAGATCTGATGATCCTACGGTGATTTTTCCCATAGGACCAAAATATGGTCCAAGCGTTGCAACATTCCTGTTCCGGAAATTTAATACCAGTACAGTATGGTTGTTATAAAAGACTGGATGACTCCATTAACCATTGGTTTCATCAGTTCTTCATGTTATAAATAAATGGCTGTTTTAGAAATGGCGTTTCTCAGTTTCTCTGATATATAAATAAGAAAAATGTTCGGGAGATCTATCGATTTTATTATTCTGAGTTATTATTTATGTTAACAATTTTATTATATAATTTATTTTATATAATACTTTATTATTCAATTCAGATACCAATAATAAATCATTTAAGTTGAATAATAAAAATACTATACAAATAAGTTACATAATAAAATCGATAACATAAATAGTAACTCATTTAATTTTAATAATAAAATCGGTATCGACGATAATATCTATATATCAACTTCCAATAAATAATCCAGCAAAATTTCATTTAGCAGACAGTTCTAAATTTGTGTGTTATATCGGTATCATACAAATGATCCTATAATTTGGACAAATTATTCATGTTTTTTTTTTTAGTAAAGACTGAATAAAATCGATTTATGCGCTGCACAGATAATTAAGCTTTTCAAAAATACTAGTATCATATTTGTGCGTTGCAACAAGGATATTATATAAGAGTCAAAATTTTCATATATATAACTTATTTTTCTTAAAAAAATATAGAGAAAAAAAAAAGAAAAAGTAATATCATGAATGAAATTAAAATAAACTATTATGTGCATCTGATAAAAATACATATGAAGGCTCAATAGTTAGTTAATAAAAAATAACACATAATACATTGAATTAAAGCACATTAAAAAATTTCTTTACTCGAAGACATTCACACACCCTCCTCAAAAACCTCCAAACATCCAATAACCTAAAAAAAAAAAACCCAATTTTTTTTTAAGAACCGGAAGCCAACAAAAAATGAACTTGTATAAAATAAAATGAGTAATATTTTCTTTTTAAAATTTTATTTTGACAAAGCAGAAGATGATACGGCTAATCACTATCCAATTGAATTTTTTATCTCCTAAATGATGAGATGTTTCCTTTCAAGTTTACACAAAAGCAAATTTTCTCTATTGATTTGAGTTTTGCCATGACAATAAATAAAGCACAAGGACAAACAATTGATGCCTTGGAGAGTATACTAATTAAAAATATAGTTTAAAGGGAGGTCTTGAGTGAGGAAAAAAGTATGCACCATATTAATTAGAAATTACAATTTGATATTTATAGTTTTAGTATTTGTTTTTCAATTAGCAATTGACTATATGTTTTCTCATTGACAGGTACAAGATGCATAATAGAGCTATTATGGTATCTTAAATTTGTACTAAGTTAACGTTAATTTTCATTAGACTTTATTGTAGTAATTTGTTTTTTTAATTTATAATCTGGATTAAAAACCAATCTATTTTATTTTCATCCATGGACAATTGGACATTGTTGAGTAATTATTATTTTTTTTGTTGATATCTTCTCTTTAAGGAAAAAATATATATCATATGTATGAAAATTTAATTGGTTAATTTGTTTTTACATATCAGTCCCATTGCAACGTACGTGATACTAAGTAAATATATATAAATCTTGAATCACTCTTTCAACATTAGAGAACAGTATCATGTCATGATCCGAACCGTTTGGATATAAAATATCTAATAAAATATGAAGGTGGTTATGAAATATATTTGATATTGGAATGGTTTTGCTCGTTGTGATTGTACGAATACTTTCAAAATGAAAAATATTATGAAAATACTATTATTGATATCATTATTAATACGAGCTTTACTTTACACATTAAATGAGTCATTATGCATATTAATGATTTTATTTTATATATTATTTTTATTATTTAACTTAAATATCACTAATATACATAATAACTCATTTAAGTTGAATAATGACAGTACTGTACAAAATGAGTTTGCATAATAAAATCATTAACATTCATAATAACTCATTTAACGTATATAATAAAGTCAGTATTAATAACGATATCAACAAATGTATTTGTGTATCAACTCCCTTTGAAAATTACATTGTGTGGATATATATATATATATATATAGTAAAGCTAGCGTGAGCTTAAGCTCACCAAGTCTTTTGGTGAACTTAATTCAAAAAATTATCGAAACGACTTCAAACAATAAATCCGAGTAGCTCAACAAATTCTTCATATTAAAATATCTTAGGATACCAAAATTTTCTATTTTTAGACTTTTCTAACTATTTTTTTCGATTTTTTTGAAAATGATTCTAAAATAATAATAAAATAATGAATGTTTTAATATATGAATGGGCTATTTTCAAAAAAATTGAAAAAAAATAGTTAGAAAATTTTAAAAATAGAAAATTTCGTTATTCTACAAGATTTTGATATGAAGAATTTATTAAGCAACTTAGATTTGTCGTTTAAAATCGATTCGATGGGTTTTTAAGTTAAGTTCACCAAAAAGTTTGATGAGCTAAAACTTACGTTAGCTTTACTATATATATATATATATATATATATATATATATCAGAGTGTGAAATTTAGCAAACACAAATGTCTGTTAAATGTAGAATATAATTAAATTGCTTTTCCATAAAAAAGGTCAAGTTTATACTTTTAACGGGACTATAAATAGTTTGCAAGGGTACCATAAATTTTCCCAAAATATATGTGATCTAATCATTCATGTCATTGAGATCTGGTTTTTGCCATCTATATCTCAAAAGTTTGTTTGTTTGAGCACTCAAAAAAAATAATAATAAAATTCATGGTGTTATCACAAGCAATATCTTGTCTTATCTTGGGAACTTTAAAGAAGAAAGAAGAAAAAAAGCATTCTGGTATTAGTGCTATGCTCCAACCAGTGCTTCTAGCTTTCCAGAAGTTACAGATTAATATTCTGGTTTTATTATTCATAGGTTATATATTAATTTCAGATGGCTTGAAAATTTAAAGTTTAGTGTAAAGTTTAACAAATGAAATCAAAACACAAATGTCTGTTAAACAAGTATATTTGGGCACAAGTAATAATAAATTTGAGAAAAGAAAAACTGACTAATTTTTTCTCTGTCAATCTGCTGGTTGTGAAAACCATGAAATGTTTGGTTTTTGAAAACCGTGAAATTTAATGTTAGATTTACTCAAATAGTTAACTATCACCTGTTTCAATGGAGGATTCATGTAGGAGTAAGTCTATACCAATATCTAAGTTTATATTTCAAAAACAGTTATCAATATAGTAATTTTTTTTTAGATCAACAAATTTATAGTCTAAATTTTTATTGTATTCAACCTTAATTGAAAAATTAAACTAATTATATATCTAATTATTTAGTGTATCTAAACTTGCTTAGTATTCTGAATCTGCTCCTGACTTATTTCCTCAAAATGTAAACAGGGCCTTCACAGAGCTAAGAAAATTCTAACAGTTCATAAACAACAGAAAGGAAGGGATTAGACAAAGCTTCATCCAGAGCTGCTCCATCTGATAACAAAGAAAACGGAAAACATCTCAAATTTGATCCATTTTCGTGTCGTGTGCGAGGACTGGCGCTTCGCCACTGGCACTCCCGCACAACCGAATGGGATAATGAATACTTTGTATGCTCTCTCTCCTCTAACACAACCCAACGAATCCGCTTCCCGGGAAGCTATGAACCTTATCTTGAAGAGGCATCCACCAGATTCACTCTTGTTTTTGAATATGCTTCCTCTCTTCTGCTCCTCAATCCGCTTACTGATACCAGATTCGACTTCCCTGATTCGAACAGATCAAGGTATACAATAGCACAGTTGCACTATCACGGTACTAACCATAACTTAAGCATTATAGGCATTTTCTATTGGGTTCAACATGAACCATCTCCTTATGGTAAAGCAATGACAATGCACTATTACAATTCTAGACCACATGAAGGTAATATCACAAATATCTCAATTGGACTTCCATCTGGGACAGTTGCAATTGGGTACTTACAAAGGAAGGTTATTTTTGTCTCTGTCAATGCCGAAAGCCACATGGATTTATGACGCCGCAACTGGAACGAAGACTAGCGTAGAGATGCGCATCCGAATGAATGTCAAATTTTACTTCTTGATTGATGCCATGGGAGATATAATGGAATTAATTTCTATTAATTACAAAATTATATAAGCTTATATGTAATATAAATATATATTGAATAATAGACTGTCAAATATCTAATTAGACCCGTTATGAAGTGATCAAATTAAATATTATTTATCGGTTTCAATATGTGTCATGAGAAGTTGGGCCCTTAATGTGTAGAATACGTATTAATAACTTTATGATTTAGTGATGGTCTAAATTATATAAAGTTTAGTAATAATACAATTATGTTATTGGTCCCTGGAGAATACAACTAATAGGCAGTTTTCTGATTTTGAAAGTAAACCCGTTAAGAGAGAAATTGGATCTGGTATGGATCCGCTAAGGCATAACCAGTGGTTTGCCAACCTTTCGGTTATTGACACCCATTATAAAGGGATCAAGAACCGTCATTTTTCCATTATCGTCTTAAGGCATTAACCAACAGACTTCCTCTCTCTAAAAACAAATTCGGGTTTTCTGAAAAGAGAAGAAAACCGCCGGGCTAATTCTCTTCGTCTCTCCATCGGAGAAGAGAAGGATCACCGCGAAGGCTTAAGGAATCCGGTGATCAACGGGGTTGTGTCTCTCCAGAAGACCGACAGCATGGATCAAGGTAATTTTATGTTAATTTAGAGTTCATTAGAGGATCACGGATAATGTTCTAACAAGATTTGTTTGCGTTGACGCACTTTACCATAGGATTAGTTGATTATGATGCATACCGACTGGAGCATACCGATGATTTTTCTTCTTGCCGATGGTCTGAATTGAATGTGATCGGAAAACAGATTCGCTTCTCTTAGGATTGGTATTATGGTTTTTGTTTGAGGGCTAGTGATATCAAGGAACTTAAGAGGAAATTAATTTTACTGGCTTTATTATGGATTTATTTTGTTTTTTAACTTTACTGGCTAGATTTGGTATAGAGTATGCCAATTTGGCATTTTTTTGTAAACTTTGTTTGCATAAAGTAATGAAGAGTGGTATCTTGTTTGGGATATTTTTATCAAAAAAAAAAGAGGAAATTAATTGTATCTATTTCAGGAAAGATTTATTGAGTGGTGGCCATTGTTATCATACAGTTATTTAAATCACCTTACGCCTTAATGTTTTTGTCAAGTTTGTGTTAGGATCGGTTTAATTAATATTTGAGATGATTTTAGCATGATTTTTATAGTGAAAGAGTTTTCATTTCTATGCACTTAAAATTCTGAAATTCTTATTATTATTAAACTATTATCCTTTTCTCTTTTTCATTCTCTCTTGCATCCAAAAGACAATTTACATTTTATATAGTAACTTCTCAATGATAGATTGCTCTTATTATTGTAGATTCGTAGTAAAGCTTTTCTAAGCTTTTATTTTTTTACTTATTTGATTGTGTTACCTCATAAGTTCATACACTATAAAATAAAAAATAGCATAAATATTTGATACTACATAAGAACTATAAAGAAATACAACAACATGAAGAATACATCCAAGTACAACATATAACTTGACATAGCTCTAGAAATCACAATACAAGAAAACAAACTATACACTGATTATATAAGCTCCCTGAATTTATATACATAGGATGGACAACAACCAAATTTCACTACTCTGTACTTTATAATAAAACTATTTCATAAACCCTCTTATTCCTATTATTAAAATAAGTATTTTTGAGGAAATCAACAAGTAAAAAGGAATTTTCTATTACATAAGATGCATATCTTTAAAAAGTTCGATATACATAATGGACAAGGATAAATTGACAATTATTATTTTAATAATCTTGACAATGAGATTTGATATAAATTCGAAAAATATTTTAAAAATGAAAAAAAAAGACTTTATAGACATATTCTTGAACCGATTAATTGATCATATTTCAAATTTCATGCAATTAAAGTTATATTTGTTATTTCATCAGTTTAAATATGAATCGCTGGAAATTGCATAAATATTTATAGTTTTTGATAGACTATCAAATGAAATTCAAATTATATAAATATATTTTTACGCTAGCACCATAGAACTTGGGGAAGAGCTTGTGACTTATTATTACATCCAACCAATGGACATTGATGTTTGCATGTAATCATTTATTGAGAAAAAAAGACTAGAGAAATTAAATCAAAATGGTCACACTAACTTCTCAAAATAATTGTATGCTTGCTCAACCAAATGCTCATCATCCCATTCATCGCGGTATGTTTCAGGCTTCACAATCTTATTGTTACTTGCTGCTACATACATCTCTTTCCTCCAATCTTCTACTGGTGGTAGGCCGCACTGCTCGGCCAACCAATCATCATACTCAAACTATCATAGTAAAATGAAGAAGCATTAAAGCTATTAATATCCTTTTGCTTGCTTTTTTGTTGCCCTTAATTAGGATGTTGGGAAGAGGATAATTAAACAAAAACATACATAATCTTTCAATCTTTGTACTAAACTATCCAAATAATCTGTGTAATATTTTACTATGCCAAACATTAATATTGATAACAGCTAGTGGGTTTTTAGACATAACTAGGAATTTTCTTGAACCATTTTATCATGTTTCAATATGTGCTTGGTTCTGGATATATGGACAAATTGAAGCCAATTACCCAAGAGCATTCCATAATTAAGAAAGTATAAAGAGGCTGTTAATGACTATAGCGGTTGATTGCAAAAGGAACTTTCTTGCCTTATTAAGTATAAGACTGAAAATTTTTGAGCCTCTCATAGCCCATCATTGTATAAATACATAAATAATCTCAATATTTCCAATTAAATCTAACAAAGAAATTAATGAGGTTTCTTTTTACATGGAAAAAAAAGTACCTGAAAATGTGACAAGTTATGGGCATATCTCTTGGGCCATCCTTTCATCTCCACCTTTTCGTAATCAGCTTTCACATCTTCAATCATTTCTTCTTCTGACGGTAGTTTGATTCGACCCGACAAAATACCTGCTACCCATTTGCTTTGGAGTTCAAATAATGGAAAAGGAATCACCTATAAAGGAATTAGTATTGTTTCAGTACAAAAGTCAACTAGATTTAATTGCCTATTCATAAAGATTTGCCAGTTTGGTCCATTCAAATACACATGTTGCATTTTGGTGTATAAAGTCAGTTGTTTGGATTATTATGGTTTTGTTGTTAACTTCAGTGAAAAAGAAAAATAAGTCAGAATATCACGACAACAGTGTCTAAACTTTGGACTAAGATTTACTTAATATTTAAATCCTTGTTTCATGCTTTTACGTTTCATGCTTTTACATTAAAAAAAATCCCCCTCAATAAAAAAATTATCAAATAAAACATCAAATGTCAAAAATGAAGTACTCGAAAGGTGACTACTTGTATGATCAATTTCTGAAAATTTAAATAACTTAAAGAAAACAATATGAAACAACACAGATAATGAACTTCAAGACCCAAATTTCAAAAGGGGGGTAGCATGATACACACACTACACTTTTTCTAATGTACGGTAAAAGAAGATCTATATCTACACTGACCTTCCAAGGTAAGCCAATGAATGAAAGAGAAGGAGCAAGTTGCGGCGGAAATACATGCTTGTACAGTGGGCCCACACAATTGTCATCCACATTAAAATCTCCATTTGTCTCCAGAAAAGGAAAATGGTACTTGTAACTTGTTCAATCATATTAAATATAGGGCAAAAATGACCATTAGATAAGCATGGCATGAGAATTTTTAATTGTCATCAGGACAAGAAATGAAGACAGAGATATTTAGGGTAGAAATATTCTGCTCCTTAGATATGATAAATAATACATAAAGAAAAGAAAAGCAGATATCCAAAAAGAGTTTTAATTTTCTTTTTTTCAGTTAACAACTACACTGGTGATATTTCCAATTGACATGCCCCACCCTTTTGCAAAATGGTGTATTAGAAATATGAAACAAAAAGAGCTTGAATAAATAACCGGTAACATTAAATGTTAAAATTCATCAATCAACTATCAAATTATACACAGCTCTGTCCAAGATAAGGCCTCAAATTATGTGTTTTCAATCCCAAAGGATAATACTTTATGTGTTTTCAAACTGTGGTGGTTCATTATAAGAAAAAAGAAAAAAAAAAGAAAAGTTAGATTATAACAATACGAGTTTGGATGCTTACCCAGTACAATGGATGATGACATCAGGATAAACCAAACTTCCATCATAAAACACAACAGAACCATCTGCTTCTGCTCTCTCAATCTGGAGTTGATTTCACAAAATTTATATTCCAAATCTGGATTAATCTTTCTACAAATGGGTTAAATAAGAAAAAGTCTGTCAGGAACCTTTTAAAACCCTTAATATAAAGTATCCTGCCACCCTGCTTTCTTCCTTTAATTCCTTTTTACATACCCCAAGTATCCTCCCTTTTGAAAATCAATACAGTGAGAAAGAGGAAGAAGGGGCATATCGGAGTACCATCCTGATTAGTAGAAATATGATATTCTGGTAGCACAATGATAACACACAACACAATGGATTCACAAAGGTTAATCAGGAAATAGTCCATAAAATCCTTAATAAAATCTACTCACCAGAATAGAAAGGTCTTTACCCTAGAGTGAAACCACATGTTGTCATAGCTTGGGATCTTGGAAGGTGCAGTACCAGTTGTAGAACGACTAGCAATGTGGACTTCCTTAGCAAATTGCGCCAAATCCCTTGAAATATCTACCGCACTAGCAGAACTTCCAATGATTATTACGACCTGTACCATGATGAGTTATAAGGGACAAAACTCAAAATGGTACCAGTACGTACCAGCCAGTACCAAGATTCGTTTTGGCCAGTATTTACTGGTACCAAGATGTCTGGTTAATATGAGATTGAACTTTTAGACATGCCTGGTCAAGGAATGGCTTTGGCACACGATAATTGTGGCTATGCATTTGCTTTCCTGGCCATTCCCCAATGCCTGAAGAAATCCATATTTCAGTACATACAGCCATCAGTTCTTATTCTTTTATTCACACATTGAAAACATCTTCTTTACCATATTAGCCGAATATGGTGCGGTTTCATAATATCGGATTTACTTTATCTTAGTTCAAAGAGAGAGGAGGAAGAAAAGGCTCACATGAATTAGGGGTAAATTTGTCATTCTTGAATGGAGTAAATATTTTCATTGCAATATCTAGTTTTTGGAATATAATTTGCAAACATAATGATCGACATTATTTTGAAATATATCAAATATGGGGCACCAATATTTAGAAAAATACAATTTTCTTCTTTTTTTTCCCTTCCTTTTCTTCTTTTCATTTTTGATACAACTCTATTCCAACTAGTCAAGCATTCATACACAGAGGTTGCTAAGATACAGAAAGAACAGAGAAAAGGGAACAATACCAGAAATCTCTGCAATGCGAGGTTCAGTATAATGGCCATTGCAAACCACCACACCATCATACACTTCCCTCTTTCTCTCACCACCATTACCCGTCTCTCTCGACTTCACGATCCACCTATTACTATCAACCTCCCTCTCCACTCTCTCCACCTCCGTACTGAACCGTACTAACTCAAGCAACTTAAACTCCTCTGCAAAATTCTCCAGGTACCTCAGCACCTCTTCATGGCCCGGGAAACGCCGCGCGTCACCTCCGCCCCGCGGCACGAATGGGTAATCGAGAAACCCCATGCATTCTCGCGGGAGGTTCGTGCGCAGAGAACTGTAGAGGCTTGAATGGATGATGTTTCTGGCCGGATCAAGTCCAAGCGGATCGGATTCAACCACAGGGGTATAAACCCAGGTGCCTCCAATGGATGCCCCCCGCTCAAAGACAACCACACCGTGTCCTTCACGACGGAGCTCTCGCGCCGCCACCAGACCCGCTGCACCGGCGCCGACGACGGCGAGGCGGAGGTGAGGAGGAAGAGGAGAGGGTATTGGCCGAGGAGCGAAGGAGGCCATTTGTTTGGGACTGGTATTTGTCAATCTCTATATGATTATGATTTGATGGATTGATTGATTTGTGTGCACGAGGTGTTAAATGAAGAGAAGTTGTGATTGGTTTGAATTGCTTGTGGGAATTTGAAGCTGGAAACGGCCGAGAAAAATTGAAATAAAAAGCAAGGAACCGATGTGACGTCAGATCGCGGGAGATCGTTCAAGTACCCCGGATTTTATGTGGCGTATGCATCATCTCTGACGGACTAACAGTCTCACAGAATTAGCTAACTTACAAGGATTTGGGCATAGAAAATCACAGTAGATCCTGAGCCGGTGGCCAACCCTTATTTTATCCGCACACCAACGTATTAATGAATTTATTATTCAGATTAAATAAATTATTATGTAATTTATTTATATAATATTTTTATTATTCAATTTAAATGAATTATTATTCATATTAGTAGTATTTGAGTTGAATAATAAAATATTATAAAAAAAATTGCATCATAAAATCGTTAATATGAATAATAACTCATTTTACATAAATAATAAAGTCGGTATCGATTACGATATCAATGATGTATCTCCCAAACATTTTTTTTATTTAAAGGTGAACCTTTTTTTTGAGGAACTTAAAGGTGAACTCGTTTAATAAGACCTTGACGTTTTATTTTTTTCTTGGACGATTTATATTTTTTTTCTTATTGAAAGGTGAACTCGTTTAATAAGACCATTTTTATTTTTATATAAAATGATTTCTAATGTATAAAGGTCCATCATCAAGAGCGCAACAGATATAGTTCTGTTATACCAAGCGTCAAATTTGGCAACATCAACTTTCATATAAATTATTGGTATATGTAAAAATCATATATAATTTTCATTGGGTTTATGTGAAATTTATTTTCATGAACAGAGATGCAGAGAGATGTGGCGCTTTCTTGCAGTGTTGACACCCCTCTTGTTTTTTAATAACATGAAAGAAGGAAAATGCAATTTGGATGCTAGAAAGAGTTGAAGTTGTTCTTTGGCATTTCTTGTAGTGTGGGGATTTGTATAGTACAAAGCTTCGCCGTGCAACTTGTTCTCAAGTAAATTTTTTTTCTATTTCCTTTTGGTCTTTGTCCTTTCTGATAATCTATTTAGATATTATTTTGGATGCATCTAACTTAGTACATGTGAGAGGATGGGAAGTTTGAACAGAGTTAAAAAAACTTGTTAAGATTAGATGCCTTAAAACTGATAAAGTACTAAACAAGAGCTAGATACATTTCAGATCCAAGCCTAATTCCTCTTATACAATTTTACATGCATATTGTATAGTTTTTGAAACAGGTAAAGTCAGGTACCAGTTGAACCTATTCGCCGCTTAGAGGAAACAGAATGATACCTAATTCCTCTCTTAAATTATGACATCGTTCTCGTTCCAACTAAAAATAAGCACACTATAAAATTATTCAGGTCTCATATTGGTTACATGTCCTAAAAGATAGTCAGTTCAGATCAAATCAGGGCACGTTATCTCAGATTTCGTTTAGGTCGAACCTAATAGCCACGACACATTAAGATCTCTTCTTTTTGTCAGACAACAAAATACAGCTTTGTCAGATAACTAGCAGTAGAATGTGTTAAGCATGATGGACTGATTCAATTAAAAAGAAAAATCAAGACAAACATATACACACACGTATGGAACATAAACAACAACAAAGAAATCCTTTTCACATACTCTAATCTTTCTCTCTACTTCACCAACGACAAAGAACCTACTTCCATTGACGACATTTCCTCCACCTTTAGATTCTGCAAGGAGTTTATAAATAGGTTCTTTGAACCAGCAATTAGAAAATTATTTTGGTCTCTCCCTGCAAATACATAAGCCTATACATAACCATATCATTATCCATTTCACTAGATGTTGCACTGAAGATGATTCTCCTATAAAATTGTCTTTTGCTCGCTTCCTTGATGTTTAATTGAATTTCGGTTTGATGACTAAAACATTGAAATTTCACTTATAAAAAGGAATGCTGGTACCACAACTGATTTTGACATGCATGCAAAGCTGAACTAAACAAAATAGGCGCTAGGCTAGCATATTCAAGATGTGATTTCAAGCACCCTGCAAAATGTCAAATATCACCTAAACTACTTTGAAAGCATAAGATGTATTGATGTTTTCTGCGGTACATACATGAAACCCTTTCCAAAGTCCAAACAAAATGATAACCATAACGAGCTTTACCAAAAGAACAGAAAGGTGAACTCTTACTGGAAGCCTTTACTTGGGAATCTTGACCTGGGAGAGATTAGAAAGTGCCTCCTTGATAGGCTCTTCATTTTTGTACCTGTTTTCCTATTCAAGCAACAAAGCAGTGATGTCTTTTTTATAACTGATCACAAGTAGGAAATCTGCTTCTTCATGTTTATTCCAGAATTTCCACCATGGATTTTAGTACAATACCAATTCATCTAGGGAACAGCATTTACAATATACCATCTAACTTTCCAATAACAGTACCTGTTGCATGCTGATTTATCCCTCCTTTTTTCTGGCTTATTACAAAACTAAAAGCTATTTTTAGAGCTACTTCAGACAAGAAGATACAGAATGACATCAAAACAAATACATGCATTGAGAGAGAAGAGCACCTTAAGTGAGGGTATAAGAGCATAAACCTCCTCGACGGACTCAGGCCCACTATTTGCAATCATGCATATCTGCTTGTATCCACAAAAGAAAAAAGAAGTTAACTAATTGACACATGAACTAAAATAAAAAAATGAGGAGCATATTAGGAATGCAGAACTCACCTCTCCATCAGTGACCCCACAGGTCTTAAGCGACCTAAGCTTCAAGTTAAAGAATTACACAACGAGGTATTCATTTTGCAGTAATGGCTTATTATTGACATATAAAATCAAAAGGAGCTTTAAAATAAAATGATCCAGAAGAATAAAACTGGAGGGTGTTTCAACCCCGCATCATTGCAGGTTCAAATTTCCCACATATGCTTCCAGAATAAGACTAATTAGTTAGTACCCCATTTTCTCCAAAATATCTAAATAACCTCTCCTAGACTTCCTCTCAATTAGTAGAAGAGATGGTTAGTGTTCTCTCAAAAATGAGGTGAGGATAAATGGAATTCTCAATACATTACAGAGAATAAATGGAAATTTTTTCCAGTAATTGAACAAAAAGAAAAGAGTTAAAAACATGAAAAAGATAAGGATACTCCAGCACATCTTTGACAGACTTTGTGTCGCGATACTGTTTAGCCTCTTTGGTGTACTGGTATGCTTTGTCAAATGACCTGTTAAAAATTTAAGATAATGTCGTCAACCACAATTAACTTAAAGAAGTTTATGGAGGACCTTGGTTTAAAAGGTAGACGAATAACATTTTGCTTCTAGAAGATACGGATATAGATCTTTTAGCAAATAACAACTATTGTGTTATTGAAAATGACATAAAAACATTTTCTGCAAACCATTGAATGGGCTACTTTCAAAGGTGGGCATCAAAAAAATTATCAATTTTCAGGCCTTATTTTCAGACAAATAGAAAGCAAACAAAAAAGGCACATTGAATATTTCTTGCAACAAAGAATAAGGGCCATTTGATATACAGGGATAGAAATCTACATTGTAATTAGGCCTAAAACAGATACTAAAATGGACCCTTCAGCAAATATCAATAACTATTAAGTATTTATCGTATTTAGAACATAATCAAACAATTTGTATTTAAAAGGCCCCAGAATCTAACAGACATAACAGTAAATTCAGTTCAAATATGACAGAGCTTGGCTCCTATAACCAAATTAAACCAAAATTAACCAACCAGACTTAAATTTAGAGTTAACAATAACAACGATTAATGGCAGTTTCATCGTTTATTGTTCAACTCAAGGTTAATATGAGCAGTTCAGTTCAGTTTTCAAATATAGTAATATGCTGGTCAAAGAATAGGGATACATACAGGGGGAATTTGATTGTGGGGTCCTCTGACAATATAACCATGTGTTCTTGTATTTCTTGAAGTATATCAGCTGCCTCGCAATCCATAACCACCCTGGCTCCACTAGGAGTCTCTGTGAGAAAAAATACATATCTTATTTAAACAAAGATGAGTTAACAACTTAATATTAACAATATACAGTATAAAGAAGTCCTTGCCACATCAATTAGAATCAATAAATAAAATCAACATATAATGACAATGATATTGTAAATACTAATTAAAAACTAGATTGAAAACTAACAAATAAGCACCAGAACTTTACCAAGTTGGAGTTTTATATCAGTGTCCCTTTTTGGAGGTTTTTTAGGAGATGCATAGACGCCTCCTTTTCCACCAGCTTTCCCAGAATTGAACCCCTTGCCACCTTTTCCTGATGTACCTTGTATAGTTAAAATTATGTTTAGTTGCAAAATAAGATCAATAAAGCTAAATTAAGGTATAATTGTAAGACTGATGCAAATTTGCATTAAATGGAGGCTAAATAACATCATTCCAGCTTGCCTTGCACATGTTTGAGACTTAACTAAGGCTAATTTGGCATAATTTTGGCCTTATTACAAGTTAACAAATAGTACTGGTAATGACTGGGCCAGACTTTAGCTTACCAGTTGCATTAGTTTAGCATACAAATAAGATAAAACTAATACCTTTCGAAGACGATTTTTCATTTGATTTAGAGTTATCAATCTCTTCAATAAAACCTATCAAATGAAAGAAAACACAATTAGTTTCTTAATAGTACATAACAAATATCAGATTCTAGAACAAGCATGGCCAGTTCAACAGGTATAACAACATCAGATACAGTAAGATATTATTCTTCCAACCTCAATTAGACCCAAATTAGGCCCAATACATCCTCCTTGTGTCTTAGTGAAGCTTAAATGTGCAATCAAAACAACAATTCCAAACTAACTTCTTGTAATTAACCCTCAATTGTAGAACCGTGCTGCAATCAACTCAGTTTAACCTAATTCAGCCACAATTCACATCTAGTTGTATCAACTAACCAACACAGAGACAAAAGAAAAGAACAGAGAAAGAGCAATCCGAAACAGTGTTGCCATCCATGATTTGACACAAGTAGGTACATCAATTATATCTTGCAGTGTCAATGTCTTTACAGTGAATCCTAAATGCTAGTATAAGAGGAATCCTTTTTCTTGTAGTATTAAACAGGAAACAGAAATATATGTGCGAGATAAGTGTACATTCGGAGTCGGAATCTGAGTCTATCTCAACAGGTGATGCATTCACAGGCTCTTTCTCTCTGCCTCTCGAAGGCCCTGCATAATAAGCACAATAAAAAGATCGAATCTTTTTATACATAACAGTAAACGACTTTCCTGTTGCAAATTGCACAAGGTATTTACTATTTAGGCAAGCATAGAAACCAATTATGAAACTTAAAGAGAAAGAAACCTAATTACTTGGGTATAATCTAAAGCTCGAGTAAAGAAAGAATGACAATAACCCCTGAATTGACTGAGCTGAACTAGCTCACCGAACAATGCATTATAACAAAATTGAAGGAAATAAACATTTTATCCTACTTCTCATTTTGCTAAGTGTGGAATGGTACTAACTATACTTATGCTTACAAACACTTACATTAAAGAAAAAAGAGAAATCAATCTCCCAAAACCAAGATCAATCCTCACAAGTGACCTATAAACAGGAACAAAATTGAAGCATAGCAGCATCATATCGACATTACAGGAACTCGGTAGCTGAACTAGCTCGCCGAACAATGCATTATAACAAAATTAAAGGAAATAAACATTTTATCCTATTTCTCATTTTGCTAAGCGTGGAATGGTACTAACTATACTTATGCTTACAAACACTTAAATTAAAGAAAAAAGAGAAATCAATCTCCCAAAACCAAGATCAATCCTCACGAGTGACCTATAAACAGGAACAAAATTGAAGCATAACAGCACCATATCGACATTACAGGAACTCGGTTTCGACATGTCCGGAAAGAAAAAGAAATCAAATTAAAGAGAGAAAGTCGCAAACCACGCTTCGAAGCTACAACTTTGGTGGAGGTCTTTCCCTTCCCAGCCGAGTGCCCCTTTCCGCCTTTCTCCATTGCACCGATCGTAAGAATCGCCTTCGACCTTGAGCAAACCCTAGGGTTAGGGTTTATACCTCTCTCTCCTCCTGGTAGGCTGGTATGGTTAATGTAGAAACTTACGTCACTCAAAAACATGACCGTATCATATAATGTTTGGGAGAAACAAAATAATACCGATTTTATTTTTCATATTAATTATTTCATTATATAATTTATTTTTTATAATATAATAATATTTTTATTATTCAACTCAAATATTATTTGATATGAATAATAATTCACTTAAATTAAATAATAAAAATATTATACAAATAAATTACATAATAAAATCATTAATTATGAATAATAACTCAATTAATCTAAATAACAAAATCAATATCGATTATGATATTTATATATCAGCCCCCATCAATAAAAAGAATTTTCTTTCATTAATTTATAGAATAAAGATATGATGACCAGTAGAAATATTTTTGTTAACTCCGGGAATAAAAGTATAAAATAAAGGAGTATTTTATCCGTTGTTTTATACAATATTAATAAATATAAAACTATATATAAATTATTAAAACGTTAAAATAAATCATGTATTTGAGAAAAGGGATCACTTGAAAATGGTTATTTTAATAATCTTTATAATGGAATTTTAAATAAATTTGAAAAAAGCTTAAAAATATAAAAAAAATACATAGATATATTTTTTTAACTTATAACTTGATTGTATTTCAAATTTCATACAATTTAAATATCATTTGATAGTTTATCAAAGATCATTCAAAATTATGTAATTTGTAATAGTCCAGATATAATAATTTTCGATGGAACATCAAATGACACTTAAATTATATAAAATTTAAAATGCAATCAATCTATAAATTTAAGAATACATCTACAAGCTTTTGTTTAAGATTTTTTCAAATTTATTTGAAATCTCATTGTCAAAATAACCATTATCAAGTAATCCCTCTCCTTTATTTAATTAGTAATATATATTATTTTTTTTAAAAAAAGTAGAACCGATAATTATAAGTTTTAAATCTTGTTATATTACATTGCGTACATCACATGTTCATGGAAATATATATATTTATTAAAGAGAAATCACTTAACATCTGTATTTTGACAATCTTAAAAATGAGTTTTTATAATAAATTAAAAAAGTTTTTTTTTATATTCTTAAACTTATAGATTAATTGTGCTTCAGATTTTTATGGAATTTAAGTTTCCTTTGTTATTCCATCGAAAATTATTAAAGTTGAATGACATGTGCAACAATATAAATTTAATAATCTTTGATTAAATATCAAACTATATTTAAATTGCACAAAACTTGAAACAAAATTTTAAGTTCAACAATATATCTACAAAATTTTCTATTTTTAAAATTTATCTGAAAGTCTATTGTCTAGATTGTCAAAATAACCATCGTCAAGTGATTTTCTAAATTTTAAGTTCTGCAATACTCGTATCCCAAAATTTTTATCAATAGAAAATAAAAATAAAAAATCATAATAGTGACCTCACAGGGACAAAAATCACAAAAAAGAAAATATCGATTGAAAAAGGGCATTTAGGGTCCTACAGAAAAACAGGTGGACCATGTCCACTCAATTTCGGGTGGACATGATCCGTCCATTTTTCTGCCAACGCCACACTCGAGGCTACCGCCACCGTCATAATATAGGATATTTAGAGCGTTTCACGTGCATTACCGCTTCTCTTCATTGGATCAGGCGTATAGGATTTTGAACCAACCTAATGATAACACCCTATTGCCGGAGTCATATGTATGATTCAAGAATACCACCATACAGACCTCCACACTATCTGGTGTTTGATCCGGATCATGGAGATCATGATTCTTCATATATGTATCACTTGTGGTTGACGCGTGACATACAGACTCCGGCTATTACAACAGGACATGGAGATGCTTACCGTTTCATTGTTCGAAAAAAAAATCTTGGTGAAAATCATGTAGCCTACTTAATCCTTAATAGCCAACACTAACGCCTTAATGAGAGAATGAAAATAATGCTCAAGTGAACCATGTCCACTCGATTTCGGATGGAGGTCTACCGATTTTTTTGTAGGACATTGTGTGCCTTTTTTTTAGTCAAATCACTATATCCCATGTATGCATCTCTTCTTTCTCTATATTCCTCCCCTCTCACCCTTATCTATTTTATATAATTTTCTACATATTTCAATCATTAATTTTTCATAAATACTCTTAGATAAATTACTGTTTCAATGTTTGTTGCCCGCAATGACTTTCAAGCACAAACCTTTTTAATTTTTTGTATATAATATAATTTGTAAAATTGGATTATTATATAGTATATCAAAATATACTTTTATGTCAATTTTTATAATTTTATGAATTTATATTTTTTTTAAATCTCAATCAGTATAATAAGTAAATTGTGTTGACCTTAATTAACAATATAAGGTATAAATAATAAATAAATTTATGAAAATTCTACAATAAACTTTTTTCTTTACAATAGCCAAGGCAGATTGCACCCTCCGGATGGCACCACTATTAGGGTTGGCATCACCGCCAGCAAAACATTAAGGACCACTGTCAGTGCCACACTTGAGGCCGGCACCACTGGCGGTATCACACTCGAGACCATCACCATATCATACTCATCGGACCATTATCAGAGATTTAAAGCATTTCATATGCAAGATCTCTTCTTATCACTGCATCCGATATATAGGACCGGACTATCATTAACACTCCATTATCAGAGTTATGTGAGATGTATGATCTGAGAAAACCACCAAATGTATCACCACACTATCACCACACTATATATGACCAGCATCTTACTATATTTGAAAACTAAACTGAATTGAATTGTCCATACTAAACTTGAGTTGAACAATAAACGATGAAATTTGTAGTGATTTTTCTGTAGCTACTTATAGGTTTCATAAGTTTTGGTTTGATCCTTTCAAATATACTCTCTAAAGAAAGTTTTTATTTGAATATGGGTTCGTCACTCTTCCGACGGGCGCAAGCCTCTACCGTTAATTATTCTAAATTATATTCATGAACTTATGATTAAGAGACTCGATGTAACTGCAGCACATATTTTTTTATTTTGGCTTTGGATTTTTTTTATTTGGATTTGAGGGAAAGCAGTCAAGTTTCAAATTAACCTCACCGACTCTTTTACTTGAAGGGTTTGGTATTAACCGAGTGTTTGTACCCGATATATTTTTGGATTTAAAATATGAGGAACCGGTCGAGTCTCAAATTCAACCCGACCGACTCTTTTATTTTGGAAGGTGTTCGATATCAACTAGGTATTTGTGTCTGATCATTGATTGTTTTTATTTGATTTACATAATACCGGCTATGTGCTCAAAGGAGTCGAGTCGATATTTGATTTGAGACTGACTGAGTATTTAAAGAGATAAAGTCAATGTCAAGGTGCGAAATATAGCTGAGCGATTAAAGGAGCTGAACTGATATCGAAATCTGAGACGGATAACCGCTCCAAGGAGCCAAACCCACTTTGACTTTAGCATTTGATATTTAGTTTTGGCACATGATATTTGGCTGGTTTGAGTTGAGTTTATTTGGTTCGGTTTAATTTAATTTGGTTTTGGCACTTGAACTCAATTTGGTTTCAATATATGGCTAAGTTGGGTATGTTTGGATTTGGGTTTAGACTTCACTTGGTTCCGGTATTTGATGGTGGATATGGTTTCAGTTTTCATTGGGTTTGGTATTTGATGTTGGATTCGGCTTTGATATTGTTTCACTGGCATTTGAGATTTTGGTATGGGTTTGACTTTAATAATGGTCTCGGCAGAAATTATTTTGAGGTTTTAGTATGAGAAGTCTATCACTTACTTTTGTTTCAGATTTCTATATAGCTTGGCTGTGAATTTGAGGTTTTGGCATGACATTATTTCATTTGATTAAAGTTTTGAGATGTAATTGAATTTGACTTTGGTATGGCCTTGAAGCACATCTCTCATCTTGTCACAAAAATATTATTTTGCTGATTTGTGCTTAAGTGTTGCATGAATCCGAGTATCCAGGTGCACCAACGTGAATGGCATCAAATGGGTTTTGCTCTTGGTTTAGGTTTTTTTATTTTGGTTTAGATATTGAGTGTTTGGCAAGGGGAGTTATTCTATTCAGTCTTTGTCAAGGCGTTAACCACCTTTTTTTTTTTTTTGGAATTTAGAACAGCAATCAATTTTTTGTATGTGACAGAATTTTGATATAATCTCTCACCAATTAGACTCCTCTCCAGTTAGATAAGTCCCCATCTTATCCATTTTCATTCATTTTGTTATACAAATTATCATTTATTTGGGGTATTACTAAGAGCAAATATTTATTATTTTACATTCCATGCCCAGGTCATATTTTGCTTGTCATTTCTTGCATTATCATTTGTTTAATATCTATTTTGTATTTTGTTTAAGAATGAAAGAGACCATCTTTTTCTTTCATCAAATTGAGAAGGAAAAAAAAAAGCTTTGCTTTATGAGTATCCCTAAAATTTATAAAGGCACTCAATCTCCGGATATCATCATTAATTCTTGATGAATCCGGACATAGCTCATGTCTACATACATGATTCATTTACATATTTTATTCATTTTTTTAGAGCATTAATTGATTTGCATGACCTATGCACCATTTAGCATGTCATGTATAAAATTTTCCTCCTCCGTTGCATTAATGTAATATATTTCTTCATTTCATTTGGACCCTTGGATATTTGATCCATGGCTGCCATTAAATGCACATGACTAGTAAAGTATAAGGTTTATTTTCATGCACAGTACATGTCCAATTAAAAGAGTTAGGAATTTGTTAAACTCATAATTTGATAAAGTCAAGCACATACATCTTGTGAGCATATCATGTATCATTAGATGTACTTGATCTAAAAATATTCAACTAAAGTTTGACAAGATTTTATACGCTCAAATTACATCGGCAGAGCATTCATATATCTGATTTAATCAAAGATCATCCAAAATTGTAAATATAATATCAACATGCTAGTTCAATTTGTTTTTTTTTTTTAGAAAAAGATGAGAATTCGGCTCTCAAATTTCATTAATAAAAGACCACAAGTTAGCGGTCTAATACATGAAGAAAGCTAAAAAAGAAAAAGGAAAAAAAGAAGTAAAACAAAAATGAAAAGACCAAAACATACTATCTTTTAAATCACTGTTTGTTTTCCATCAGTATCTCTCTTGCAGTATTGATTATGTCTTGATTCTCATCTGTAAAGATTCTTCGGCAACGTTCCCTCCACAGTACAAAACTTGTTGTTATTTCCATCCGAGACCGATACTTATCCGCTTGAGTTGTGAGGAGGATGCTTGTGGGGTTTGTACCAGTAAACACTGTACAATTCGGTATCGATGTAGGTGAAATGTCAGCAATGTACCGTCTCAGCTGTATCGCATATGAGCATTCAGAAAACAGGTGTTGTGTTGGTTCCTACTGTTGTCTACACATGTGGCATATATTGGCCATAGTTCAACCCCTCTCTTTATTAAGTTATCAGTAATTAGAAGTTTATTTCTCAATATAAGCCAAGCAAATATCATAATCCTCAAGGGGCCTTTGATTGTCCAGGTATGGTGATGTCTCTTTCCACCATGCCTGATCTTCTTGAAACCATCTCCACATCCATTTTAGTAATAATGATATGTTGATATCTTCAATGTTTCTTACTTCTAGACCTCCAAGTTTTTTTGGTCTTGTGACTATGCTCCAGTTTGCCAAATAAACCGACCTCTTTTGTCCTCGTGATTCCTTCTGGCCGCACCACAAATCTGCGTCTAATTTAAACATTATAAAAATAGCAGTATCTCGAACTTGGTATGAAACTATCTTAAATTATCGTAAAATCAAAAGAATTGGTATAGTTTGAGAGGCAAACCCCTAATAAAAAACATATAAAATTGAGGCTTATTAGCTCTTCATTTTTGTACCTGTTTTCCTATTCAAGCAACAAAGCAGTAATATCTTTTTCATATACAGTCTCAAGTAGGAAATCTGCTTCTTAATGTTTATTCCAGAATTTCCACCATGGATTTTGGTACAATATCAATCCATCTAGGTAACGGCATATACAATGTACCAGCAAACTTTCCAATAACAATACTAGTTGCAAACTGATTTTTCCCTTTATTTTCTGGCTTAGTTAACAAAAACTAAAAACTATTTTAGAGCTATGTCAGACAAGAATGCCCAATGGGTGAAACCTGGAATTCCAAAGGAAAAGGAAACCTTAAAATTTGTATATGATAATACAAATAAGTGCTAATTAACTATACCATATTTTATTATATCAAAAAAAAAAAAACTATACCACATTTTAGGATTTTTCCACCAAGACCTCTTGTTCCAATTAGTTTTGAACCGCTATCATTAACAAATAAAGTCTCACCTCTCTACAGAGAGATATAGATTCAAATCTCATAAAAAATATTTAAAAATAAATAAATGTCGGATTAATGAAGTCCTTATATCAAAAAAAAAATAACGCTGTGAAAACTTTAGCATACTTTCTACCATTGGATCTTCCAAGGGAGGTTTTCTGATGGGACATAGTACAAACCTTGACGTATCCTGACCCGTCCGATCTACTACGAAATTTCCGGCGTTGCGGAGGATGATTGGTGTAAGATCTCGCCGGGGTAACAGGGTTTGTCTGTGTTAGATATTGGGCCTTGAGAAATACATGGGCCCTCAAGTAAGAAGCAGCAAGGGATGTATATAAATAGTATATGGGCTATGTATCTATAGCCCATTATGTAGACCATTTACACTTTGTCAAAAGGGAACATGTTCTTGAATCCTATCACACTAAATCATTCTAAAATTAAAATAGAATAAGTGTTGAATCACTTTAAATTACTGATGTCTGATAGTCGTGAAGTAAATAGATGAAATAATAAGAGTAAAAAGTGTTAAAATATATGAAATTTGATGATTTAACTTTACTCTACATTCATAAACATTTTAACTTATTTCACCTTAAATCACTTCCGTTTGATACACTAAAATATCTTAAAGCATTTAAATTACATTTACTTCACTTGCCAAATGGATCCTATAAATACTTTTTAAAAATATGAGTTTGAAAATTTAAGTTAAAAGTTATCATGAATAGTTTATAATACTTAAGGTACAGATACAAAATTTAGTTATCACTCCTCTTGTCAAAAACCCTCTAAATAAATTAAATATTAACTTTTATGTGTGTTCTTAATTTTATTATTTAGATACAAAATTACTCCAAAATTGATTTATGGTCTGTATAAATTAATGAGAAAAACCTCCAACTAATTTATAATTTTCCAAATACAAAAAATAAATTTATCTATTTTACCTTGACAATCATATATAGGTCAGATCTTGTATATAGTTTTCCAAAATAAAATTAAACTGGAGAATCATATATATTAACTTCTTTTACATTACAAATTTATTCAGGTCACATCTTGTATTCGTACATTTATGTCATATTTTGGTAGTAATATGTTCGTATGTCATATTTGTTTTCTCTCTTTTTTATTTATACAAAACCACCTTTAAATCATGTTTGATAGTGAAATAAAATCGCGGAATAATATAAAAAATTAGTAATAGCTTTCTAAAATAGTTCGTGAGGTTGTTTTGTAGAGTCTTTGAAGAATAGATCCGAAAACATTTCTCCCTCCATAAAATGAATTGTGTGATCAATAAAAGTGTTCTCTCTTTGTGAATTTAGGATCCATTTGACAATACATATTGAACGCGAAATAACATAATAGCATGCTATTCCGGTGGAATTAAATTATCAAACACAAAATAAATTTTTAGAATAGTTGTATAAATAGGTTATTTTGCTATTCGGACTCATTAATCGAATAACAGAATAGCATTCATTTTCAGCGTGCGGAATAATGAAAAGTTCCTAATTTTTTTTTCAAACGATATTTTCAATCTTCCGAATAATTTATGAATAACATTTTTCTGTTCACTCTTTCAAATATCACTATTCTATTACTATTTTATTTTTATTATTCTAACGATACTATTTTTAATATTATTTTAATGTTATTCCTTAATTTGCCAAACGAAACCCCTCAGAATTTGAAGCAAGTAAAAGAGATGGAGGTGTTTTAGTCTCTTCATTTTTAATTTTTTTTTCTTACTAAATAATGTTATCATTGTGTGAGAAATATCTAAATTAACATATAAAGTTAATCATATTATTGTAAAATTGGTTGTTATGATTTTTATTTATCTCGATGTCTCATACTCAAGTCACCTTTACTGATCTTCCATAAGCAAAATAAAACACAGGATTGAGTAACCTCTCAAACATACAAATTTTCCTTTACAAACACTAAATTGCGAAAAACAAACGCTATACACTACTACACATGTTAGCTAAATGTCTAACATGACCATATACTGTCATTTGTGCATATACAGACGGATGCTTAAAACATGATCAGCAAAAAAGAAATTGAAAACTTTCATGAAATTTAGAGGGAAAAAAGGTATCAGGAAAAGTCGACCAAAATGTGCGTCGAGTGGACTGGAGACATCCATTTCATTCACTGTACAGGACAAAAATACCGAAGAACAGTATCTCCAAAAAACCCGGTAGATCCCAATCACTTAGTCTTTTCCTCCTTTTTTTGTTGAATTACTGATTGACTCAAAAACGACCTCAAAGCACCGTTATATTTGAATTGAAACCGAGTTTGAAACATCTGCCCACATTAATTCTGCTCAGTAGCTTCTGGTCGGGCAAAGAGGGTCATAGTCGTATGCTTCTCCGGCTTTGACGAATCTACCTTTCACTCGCCTCCTGACATCAGCCCTAGCCTTGCGAGAGGCGTACCTTATTTTCTTATCAAACCTGTTCAACATGAAGTATACGTCAGTTTAAAACATTTTTCAGTATAAGACCAACTACTAGAGAGATCGACGCCAATTTTGAACTTTCCAGCAAAAGCCTGGTGCTTTCCTGTTACCAGTGAATAATATTTGTAGATTAAGCTCACATGCCATATATACACTAAATGCCGTGAAATTTGCAATTAAAATTAAATCATCAAGTAATAACTTTTGTTTTGCAAAGAATGAAAAAAGAGGGGACTGTTTCCTAATAAATCTGAGAGAGAGAGAGAGATAAAGAGAGGAGCTCACTTTCTCTTCTTCTTCTTCTCCTTGTAGCGGTTAAGAGCGCTGTCTCGGCTAACACTGGCTAAGGAAGCAGTATCGGGCCCACCTCCACTAGAGGCAAACCAAGGTGGTTCTCCCATGAGAAGCATCGAAGATACTCCACAGTCTTGATAGTCCCCTGCACTGCTCTCTCCTGTCAGACCTGAAAAGGAAAGAGACAGGCTCGACCTAGCTTGCCCCACCGGGAGGCACAAGCCTGAGTCTGCTTTGGAGCCAACCGTGTTTGTCATCAGTGGATCGGAGACGGCCATGCCTGAAGCCAGTTGTTTGGCTTTAAACTGGTCAACAAAATACTGGTGATTGAGTGAGGAGGTTATAGGCATATGACAAAAGTGTAATATTCCCAATTTATTTAAAAAGTGAGCATATCAGGACAAATTCAAAAGCATATATTTTGCTTAATGTTCTAAATAGATGTTCAAAATAGCACTATTGAATTTTCTGGTACAGGGGCATAATACCAATATAGAACAGCAATACCAATTTCCCGTACCAAAAGAGTATATGACCTAACTGACATGTTACCAGAGTAGCTCAAGGTGCAATGCATATTCTGACTTGATTTTAATTTGTGTATTTTGCATCTTTGCCACTCGAAACATTACCACTTTCAGAAATGCTCTAATGTTAAACTAAATCGAGTCAAAGCTCCTTGTCCTCAAACTAACACCGAAATGCATTTTTGGACATAAATATAAGTAGCTTACATATATTAAAAAATTCCAGGTAGCTTTAACAAATAAAAGTATCTCTCGGTTCTTCTTATCATTTTTTTCCTTGTAGCTAGAACTTTCATGTATGAGGTAAATTTAGTCCCCAAAAAAGGAAATTCAGATTCAGATTCAGATTAAAAACCTCTGTGCTATAGTCACCATCGCAGTTGGAATCAGCTCCTGAGGCTTCTTTCATTTCAAAATAGGTGTCGATGCCAGCATCATCAAAAAGCTGACCTGGCAGGACGTGGGACCCAAACAGCTCTTCATAGTTCTCAAAAGTAAGGTCGACATCTTCCATGCATAACTCTTCATACAAGGTGTCTTTGCCGTAACTGAGTTCCTCCTCAACACCAGATAACTGCATCTGTATAAGAAATTCTATATTAGCATCATTAAATTAATTCAGGCCTCTTCTGGTAAGAGCAGGCACTGAACAGATTTCATGATCACAATTTTTTTTTTCCGTTTCTCATTTTCTTTTCTTGGTGTAAGATGTTTTCTTGCAATTTTGAGGGTTAAGTAGATGATAATTGGGTTAAGGCAGGATCAATTTTACAATTAACAGTTAATTAAGGCTTAGTTTCTCATCAAAATTTTAACTAACTGCAAATTTGATGCACAATTGAAGTTAAATTTTGGCTCAATTTGGTCATAACATATACTATAATGACTCAGAAAAAGATAAATGCGAGAGAGTAGAAAATATTTAGAAGCTTCAGTTATATTTCCTTGGTAACTGAAAAGATAAAAAATATAGAATATTTTTCCCAACCTTAGAAGCATCCTGATTATCCTCCTCAAAAGGGGCCAGAGTACCGTCTCCGGTCCGTGAACATGAGCCAATCCAGGGATTGCTAACCTTCTCCCCCTCTTTCGTGCCGCTACCGCTCTCCAAATTCGTCCCCGCACAACTCTTACTGCCATTTTCGCTAATAGTCATCATACTAAACCCCTGTGCACAATTTGGCTCATTAACAGGCGGTATTTCCATGATAAATGACCATAACCTCGACAGCTCAGCAGAAGAGGGGCAGTCCGAGTAGCAGCTGATCGGCTGTCGCTTATGCCCTGCACGGTCTTCTGCCTGACCGTGTCCCGCCCAGTCGCAGTTCTGACAGAGAGATGTGTTCTCATCAGTGCAACGTACCACTGCCGGCTGGGTCCGGCACTGGTCACATAACAGAGTGCGTGTGTGACGTCGAGACAGTGCATTTGCTGAGTGAACATTGCGGTCACATGACAGACATAGACAGGCCGCGTCAGATCGGCAATAGACCATCGCATTTTGCTCCCCACAGAAGTCACATAGGGGACTCATGATTGGCTGGCGTTTTCTCGTGCCACACGGAAGGCCGCACTGCCAGAAGCAATGAAATGCTAGAGAAAACAAGAACAATGACATGGTTAGAGATAAAATCAGGTACTTCATTGATAAAAAAAAATGTTAAAGCATTCAAGTTGCTACAATACCCATCATAAGTTGTTTTTAATTTGTAAATAGTAAATACATAAAGGGGTTTTATGTAAAATACTATTTCTGATCAATTCACTGATAGTCTGATGCTGATACAAACCTCTTATTTTCCCCTTTTTTTTCTGAAAAACCAAAAAAAGGAGCATGTTTCTTTTCCTCTTTTAGGAGGGAGAATCACATGCAACAAAGAGAAAAAAAAAACAATTACCTCTTGCAAAACCAAAAATTGAGATTTCACCAAAGAGGCAAGAATTTATTAGGCTTTTAATTATTTATCAAGTTTAAGTTTCTATTTCAGTGCATAGGAGACAGATAACTAATTTTTACACCGACCATGATTAAAGAATCCACATGAAAATGAAGTATTTGGGATTTTTTAATTTTAGAAAAGTTTTTGTACTAACATGTAATAAATAAATAAATAAATAATAATTTGTTTTTTGTCAGTTGACTCTATTACCAACCAAAAAATTAGTATTAAATTATTAAAGAAAAACATTTATAAAATCGTACAATAAGAATTAAGAAATCTTGTTTTCAGAACTCTCAAGATCATGCTTTGGAAAAAAGAAAAAGAAAAATAGGTTCCTAGGAAAGTAAAGGGAACTTTTCGGTCTTCCATGAAACCCCACAATATTTCAGATATTATTGCTTCTTTTTTCTTTTTACCAAACAATAATAATTATAAAAAAGAAGAATCCAATTAGATTCGACATATCCAGTTATTATTTCCCATCAAATTCCCTCGCTCTCAACTCTCAAGCTCAATCACGGAACTAGAAATTGATTAAAATCGAGAATCTAAAGCTCTTCTCTCTCGCCAGTTAGATTAGATCGATACTCCATGGCAACAAAAGAAGCAATAAAAATAGGGAAATAAAGTTAAACAAAAAAAATGGTCATATACTCACCGAGAAAAGCGAGAATTATCTCAGAGAGCTCCGACTTCCTCCTCCTTCAAACCAGTAAAACAATCTAATCGCACTGAATTCAGCGCAAGCTCAGACGCTTTCTAGCTAGCTAGATTTCTTCTTTTGTTGTTTCTCTTGAGAAATAAAAGGGAAATTAGTTTGTGGAGAGAGAGAGAGAGGGAATGAGAGGTGCCAAGAGGCAAAGGGATGAGGTGGTGGGGTATGTGGGCCCTATTAAGAGCTCGTGAAAAGGTGACCTTTTGCACTTTTTTGTGGTAATGTCGTAATTAGGACATCGGATAAGGGTTTGATTTGACCTAGAAGTTGCATGGACCAGGTCTTTTGTAGTAGCCTCTCTCTCTTCTCTGAAAAGATTGGACACTTGCACTAGAAAATGATATAAAAAATCTGTTTAATAATTTATTATAATTTAGAATCATAGGTTTAATACAGTAATAATAAATTTTTTTTTTTACGAAGAGACGTAAGTTTAAATTTCGTAAGAAATATTTAAAAATAAATAAATATCGGAGTTAACATAAGCTCTTATATCAAAAAAAATTATTATAATTTAATTGATAATTTTTTTTAAAAAAATTGAGGAAATTTTATTTTTATGATAGATCTATTAATATAGACTAATTACTTTATCTTCAAATGCAAAAATTTATTTTTTTTATTTTTTGAAATAAAAATTCATTTACTACAATATTATTTGAATTTTTTATTTAATTTAAATAATTATTCTTTTAAATAAATAATCAAAATAGTCAAATAAATTAGATAAATAAATCAATAACTAAAATTGAAAAAAAAAAACTAAAAAAAAATCACAGCATCACCTATGTGAAGCTATAGAGTAATAAATGACATGGACCGGGTGTAAGGGACAATTTAGCGACGAAGTATCTGGTGTCACTATAAACGCTTGCCATTTTGGTATTATACCTGACTTTCCAATTTTACCCCTCCGCTAGATATTTTTTTTTAATTGGGCCTTGACGACTAAAAGTTTATTTTTAATTTATATGTGAACAGAACTAGTCTACGGAAATTTTAGTGTAGTCATCCGTGTAGAGGGTTATAAATTTCTACTTTCCTAGCGTTGTAGAACCATAGAAGTGATACAACCCCCGACTTGACCCGGTTGAGCGAATCAAATGTAGACACGAAAATGGACGGTGTTTGACAAGGATGTGCACCAAGATTGGGTTTTTGTAAAAGACACGCCAAAGTGCTGCTTGTTTTTATTTAAAAAATACCAACGGAAACTTGTTGATTATTGACATACTATATAATAATTTTATATGAGATTAGCTTACAATGATTGTTTTGACAATTTTGAAAATAAATTTTAAATAAATTAAAATTCACATTTCTCCGTAAATATGTAAGACCTATCATCATTTGTGTTAAGCCTACGGATTCAGTCATTGCACAAATGTTTATAATAACTTCTATTTTATTGATAATAAAAGACGACAAATACTACGACTTTGGAGTTTCAAATAAGAAAAATAATACAATGTGATTGATACCTAAAACTAAATTCCTGTACAATTCATGCATTTTCAAGAAAATTCACAAAAGCTTTTTTGTTCTGAATTATAGGAATAATTACAAAATATTTGTCTGTTTATTAGTTGTGAGCATGTAACTATCAGTGCTTATTTAAAAGGTGCTCTTTTTGCTCTAAAAAATAGAAAATAACATTGTACAATTATTTATATGACATAAATTTATGTTGAAGAACATATATATACAGATGTTAGGTATCAATATAAACGCATGTGTTAAACACGTAATTAAACATGTGCGTAAACAAAACACGACACGACACAACACAAAACATCAGAAATTGAAATTTAAAAGAAGAAAACAAGTCCAATTAGTACTCAATTGAAATTTCAAACATCAAGTACTAGACTAATTGCTGATTGAAGAGAAAGAGGAAGAAAAAAGAAAGAAAAAGGAGAGAGAATTAATACGTGTGGTGTCTTGAAATTAATACTGGTATCAGAACGCCACATTTATTGTTTTTTTTCTCTTATATAATTAAGCAATAACACCTAATTAATTATTAAATTGATAGTTAGAATTTGTATTGATTACCGTACTTTTTTTAAATTTTGTAATTTTTTGTGTTTTTTTCTTTTGTATGTTTGATGTATGGTGAGTAATTTTAATAAATTAAGTTTTAGTGTCAAATATAATTCGATCGTAAATGTATGATCTAATTATTAAGTATTACATATAATCGTCGAGCTACAAAAAGGATGTTTTAAGTATCCGTTACTCGATTTCAGTAATCTAAATTGATCAAAAAGATTTGTTTATTTAATCGATACATTTTTTTTACGAACAAGGAGGATGTTCGGCACAACGGCATAGAATAGTAGAAAAATAGAATCGAACATATTTCAACTATTGAAAAAGACACTTCGTTACAATTCCACCTTTCGTGTGGAATAATAAAATGAAAAAAAAAGAAGAGTTTTTCTGCATATTTTCATTCGAATTCCATTTTTTTTTTCACTTTTTTACAATTTCATCGAATTTCATTTCCGTTCAACTATTATTCCGTCATAATTTCACTCTCTTCCGCAATTTCTCCTTGTCCAATTTATAAAATCTTGTGATATTAGAATGAACAAATAAAATGTTCTTATAAAATGATACCCTTCTTTGTTTTTAGGGATTTAAAAAAAAATCAAAGAAGCATTTTTTTTTTTAATCCTTAGGTAGTAAAATCAGTAGTAAGCCTCCATGTAACTTGGTGCAATAATAAACTTAATATGATTTGAGGAGGATTAAAATAATTTCATTTTTTTTATACTTGCCATATATTTTTGTTATTCTAAATTATAATAATTTAAAATTTTAAAATTTGAGTATCAAATTGGGATTGTTAGATTCTTTTTCATTGTGTGTATAAATATATTCTATATTTCATTCTTATGTTATTGACATAAGAGCTTATAAAAAAATCATTAAACATGAATTTTTTTCTTGATGTTAATTTCTAACATTTAGTTTTCATTTAAATAAAGTCAGAATGTAATAATTTTTTATGTGCATGTAAGAAAGGAACTATATATCGCATCTAGCGATTTTATTATATCGTTTCAGTTTTAAAATTTTATTATTTAAAAAAATAAACAATAAAAAAATATATGAAAAATAAAGATATATAAATTTTATTTTATTAATTTAAAAGTTTTCTATCAGGAACCAATTTATCAACCAATTTATCAACCCTATTTTTCCCATTTCAACAGTCAAACTTGTAAATTAAATAATCCATAGTGGTTAAAACTTTTTACTTTTTTTTTTTTACCATGGAATAAGGCATCTAATCTGGTCCCCTATTTCATAAGATAAATTCACCACTACTACTAACAAGGTTTTCTTTTCTTTTCTTTTCTTTTCTTTTCTTTTCAAATAAATTATCATCATGGAATCTGTTCAAGTTTGAAAGAGACCACTGAAATAGAATCGTCAAAAAGTTACAACACGTGTTGAAATTACAAATTGACACTTGGATTAAAAAGAGCACAAATTAAAACTTTGGATATATATAGAGATAAGGGAAAAATAATAATAATAAAAAAAATAATAATAATAATAATACATGAGAACTCAAATACAATAAGATATTCCCCAAGAAAGCAGTATAAAGCATAAATTATCTGTGCTGGTGAAATGACGAAAATGCCCATGAGATATTTATTTGTTCGGAGAAAGAGAGAGAGAACCATCAGCTGCTCGTTGTTTCGGAGCGCTCAAACGGTAGCGTCCAATCAAAAGCCAGATCTATAAATCTTGTGGGACCCGTTTGTCAGTGCTTTGTTTGCTGGCTTGTTTCTCTGTCGGAGGAAATGATATCCATCTCCGCTTTTGTCTCCCTGTATATATATATGTGTGTGTGTGTGTGTTATATGTATATCTTGTATCTATCTATCTCTATTTCCGGAACCATTTATGATTGTGAGTTTTAGTGCGTTGTTGACTAATAAAAAAGTTGTGGGAAGATTTAGTGGAAAGTGTTTTTTTTTTTTAAGGAAATACCAAGTAAGTAGGCTTGTGTTGCTCTTGGCTATATAAGTATTTATGGTTTGCTTAATATTTTTTTAATATAAGGTAGCTCAATTATTTTTAAATAAGGGGAGAGATCAGTTGACACCGCTTGTTTGATAATTTTGACAATGAAATTTCAGAAAAATTTTAAAACGAGGAAAATGTCTATAGATATATTCTTGAAATTACAAATACGAACTATTTTAAATTTTAATGATTTTCGATGAATTATCAAATGAAATGCAAATTGTTATTTTATTTTGAGTTTATTACGCATGAGTGAAAATTATATAAATTTTAATGATTTTTGATGAATTATTAAATGAAATTCAAATTATTTTTTGTATTTTATATTATGATAATAGTAGTTTGTATCTATATGTGTTTCCTAAGAACTTTTTAAGGAATAGCTAATTAATACCAAACATCATTAATGATATGATATAATAATAGAGGTCCTAATATATCATGACAACAGATTAGTTTGGATCTATATGTTTTCCTAAAACTTTTTAAGAAATAGATAGGTACCAAACACCATTATATGATATGATATGTCAGTGTACTATCCAAGCATGATTATTAAAATATTGACGAAGTTATTATTTTATAGATCAATTAAAATGATATGATGATGTATATAACATGCTAGTGTACTTACCAAACATGATTTAATATTGACATTAAAGTTATTCTTTTTCTGATCATTTCAAATATTATCATAAGCTTATGTAACATGATTTAGTATTTTTCTCAAAAAAAGGGGAGTTGATATACATACGTTATCATTTATACTGTTATCGATACCGATTTTATTATTCATATCAAATGAGTTATTATTTATATTAACAATTTTATTATACAACTTATTTGTACATTATTTTTATTATTCAATTTAAGTGAGTTACTATTCAGATTAGTGAAATTTAAAATTGAATAAAAAAGTACCGTACAAAATAAGTTGCATAACAAAATCATTAAAATGAATAATAATTCATTTAATTAAAATAATAAAATAGATATCGATAATAGTATCTATCTATCTAATTAATATTTTCCATTGAAAAATAAATACTTTTTTTGAAAATAAGAGCTCTCATTAATCCTGACAGATATTTATTTTCAAATACCTCTTATGAGATCTGAACATATAATTTTCCGTATAAAAATAAAATCTATCACCAATGTGTTAAGTCTACGATTAAAAAATAATAATCATTTAATATTCTAATTTTTAAGTAACTGTCTCCTTCTCGGAAACGAAATTAATTTGGCAATGACCTTACATTTCAAAAAGCAGGATGGGGTCAGATACGAAATCAGTTGGAATAATAATAATAATAAAAATAATAATTTGGCAACTTATCATGACTCATTTCTTTCGGATCTTTTTGGTTTTTGGAATCAAATTAAAATTAAAATTAGCATGCACCAATCCAATTAGGCATCAATCAATCTCCATTCTCCAACCTTTCTGTGAACAGTTTGCACAATTGCCAAAAGAAGCATGAGATAATAATTGATTAATGATATTCATACGTAACATAATGTACAGACGGATAGATTATGGAGAGATGTTTTTGTTTTTAGATTTATTTTATATGAATTTTAATATGATCGGATGGATAATATGCTGCGTTGTACGGTGTAGCGTAACAGAGGATATGAATCCATTATGTAGTGCTGCCTAAATTGAGATGTAATTATAACCAACTTGGTGTTTAATTATTGATGTTGTTTTAAGAGAGTAGTTTGTTTATTTTTTTCTTATATTTTGTTAGAGAAACTTAAGAATGTAATATGTTTTTTTTCTTATATTTAGTAAAATTATTTTGTTAGTACAATGGAATAATTATTTTATAATGTTGGCAATTTTTCTTAAATTTATTAGAGCACTTTTGTGGATTAAATTATTTTTAAAACTAAATGCTCTATTGAATAAATTAAATGATTCTCACACAAAATATGCTTTTCACTTAATGAAAAATATGTAATTATGCTCACCATGACAACTTAATTAATTGGAAACCATTCACATAAAAAGTATGATCTTCTTTATTATTTTGAGATTAAATACTTGAATATATATATGTGTGTGTGTGATAACAAAGCTAAGAAGAAATATATTTTATGTGCTAGTAGCCATGCATCATAAATAATGCTAATGCATGATATTTAATTTAGTTTGATAATTGAACAATTTTAACATTTTTGTAAGTTATTGGAGAAAACTATCTCAAAATTATGATACATAATTTTCTGTTCTTGATCTTCAAAATCGAACGAGTTAATATCGACAACGAAGAATAGAACATCGTGCCAAACTAATACGTACCGGATGCCGCTCGGTGACTATATATTAAGAAGAAATCATATCTACGATGTTATTAAATCAAAGTTTTAACATTAGTAGATTTCATATTTCTCCATTAATCACATGCAATTAGGTTTGGATTTTGAGTCTTTTCCTGTCATTTAGGTTTGAATTTTGCACTTTTTTCCTCCTCTTTTTGTTGTATTTTTCACTTGATAAAATTTTAAGTTCAAATATTTATAACTTTGTTATTTTAGTTACATTTGATTTTGAGTGAAATTTGATTATTGAAAAGCACTTTAATGAAATTTTGAAAAATTAAATAAATTACACCTAAAATAGGACGTAAAATGACATAATATAAGAATTAGATTTTGCCATAATATTTAGTACATATTAATTGAAAATAAAAAGCAAGATGGGAGATCCAAATTAATAGTGTATTTAATAACATTATTTTCATGCATGGCAAAATAATTTAGATCTCCATATATATTATATACTACGTCAAAGTATCAATGAAAATAAAGTCACATACACATGTAAATATATAGAGGAATTTCACCCCTTTGTTTACTTAAATAATTTTCATAATTTTTTAAAACAAATACTCTATGTGAAATTACACAATATCAATGATTTAAATTTATATTTAAAATCAAATTATTAATATCATATAATTAAATTGGTCTCATGATGTGTCACAAAAAAATATAATAACATTTATAATGATGATGATTATCTTCTTTTAGGTCATGAGATTTCTCAATTTAAATTTATATATATTTCATTCAGACAGCAAGTTTAGTCCAATATAAATATTTATGATTCATCAATATTTGACTAATTCATAGACATGTCAAACACAATCTAATTTTCTAAAAAGGTGACCTTTTAAATTATAAACAATTCAAATTATATGACATGCAATAATTGCATTGTAAGTGTCATTTCTAACAATGACAGCAAAATAAATAAGATTCTTTGGGGGGAAATATCCTCTTGGAAGAAAATTCTCATTTATCATCATCCCCTTTTTGCCTCCAATACACGACAATAAATTAATTGCGATTTGTTGACTAATATGGATAAAAAATAAATAATTATATTTTTTAAAAAATATTTATATGTAATGATAAGAGTATTTATGCTTTATATTATTAGAATTAAAAGTTATGTAAGTTGTATTTATATCCGTACAAAAAAAATTAATTTTTATTTTTTTATAATTATATAGAAAAGAAAAAGTGATAAATATTTTTTATACTACTTATAAATTTAAATATAAATAAATAATTTATTTAGTATAAATATTTTTAATATGTGAATAAATAATATAAAATAAATGTGAGGTGTAAAAAAAGAGGAATAAATAAACAGTATTCATATTCCCTTTTTCTCCCTCTTTTAACCAGCATTCCCATGATAGTAATTAACTCCAAAGTGAGGGGCATTATCGTCTGAAGAAGAAAACGGGGGTAGTTGTGTCGTCTCTGTGTTGTGTCGGGTGGATCGATGACGTCATCCGAGTGGTCGTCCTAGCTGGCGGTATTATCCACAGAAAAGTGGTGCGTGGTGGTCCACGTGGCAAATGGAAAGAGCGAAAAGTCGAAAAGTGAGATTGATCGCAGTTCACCAGTTGAGGCTTGCGCCAGCTGGAGGATAAGCATTGGCTGGTTGCGCAAAAAGCGAGAAAAAGCGAGAAAAAGCGCGAAAAAGCGAAGCGCCATTTGTACTCCCAGCCTTTATAAATTAATGAATTAGGATGATGCCTTTCTGGATGCTTCGCTTTTTATTATTATTTTTTTTGAAAAAATAAACTGCGCTTTTTATTTTGATTCTTCTCCGAGTTCCGTACTTGCACATGTTTTAGCTGCTCGGTTCTTCTGTGGCGAATGGGAATGCAGCCTTCGTGCAGCCGAGTACCGGAAACTGTACGGTACAATATAAAAAATATTTCCAATATCTAATCGGAACATCTCCAGGGACCTATTTGAAAATTTCACACGTGTTTACAAATTATTTACTATTGACAAAAGGAGGAGGAACTTAAAATTATCAAAATTCTAACCCACAAACAAACTGGAATTAATTATAGAGATAAGTGTCAAAGCTATCAATGTAATAAAAATATTACCTTTCTTAATTAATTGCAAGGATAGTGAAAAACTACTATTGTACCAAGTACTAAAACCTGAATAAAAAAATAAAAAATAAAAAATAAAAAATAAAAAATAAAAAATAAAAAATAAAAAAATAACTTTATTTTATATATGATAAAATTATTGTGTCTATATTTAGTGAAAATCTGAATCCGTCACCAGAAGACACACCAATATTGAAAAAAAAAATACAGAATTTTCTCAAAATGTGAAAATTGTGCCATCCCATAGAAGTTAGTTTAGTAGAAAAAGAATTTATTAGCCTTGAAAAGCCTTTTGAAAATTTTGGGCTTAAGCCTGCTTCTACAACAGACTCTCTATCACATCAAAAAAGGCCATCACGTGCGCTGCACGTGATCCCCAATTTATACTCGCCTTCTTCCTGCTTCGTTGCGCTTTCTTCCAACACGAACAAACCCTAGTATTGTTGTTCCTAGACGAAGAGAGGCGGAGACAGAAAAAAGAAGCGACGAAACCCTGATTCCAAGACTATGGGAAAGAGAAAGGAGCGCCGCATAGCGGCCATGACATCTAGTCGGAGGTTTAAGCTCGATCTCTTCGCGGATCCCTCTGGTGAGTGAACTCTCTCTCTCTCTCTCTCTCTCTCTCTCCCTCTCTCTCTGTGTTTTTTGTTCTTGCAAAAATTCTAGGGTTTGTGACAGAACGGATTGGTAGTATTAGCTGTACCAGGTAATCGCGAGATGGATTTCACAACTGAAACATGGGAATTTATATGCTGTGGCACTTCTCGAGTGAAATAGTATTTTTTTTTTGATAAATTGGTACATGCAATTATGGAGGCAAGATCAAGCTCGCAAGAGAAATCAGACTGATCTAACATAAGACCTCTAGTTGAAACATTCCTTTTAGGGTAATATCCAGCCTCGGCAAGACATGAAAAATGAGCAAAAAGCAAACATCTTTGCTGTGCTATAAACCTGGAAAACTTATAATCTCAATACTATACCAGTCTCTTATAAAAGTGTGTGTATGGCCTTGAATATCTTCGGCCACCGTACATCTCTAACACAGCCAACAAAGCAGACTAACAAATTCAAACATAGTTATGTAGATCAAATTAGGTACGATACGGCATGCAAAAATGTCAATAAGAAACCTGTGCCTCATGCGAGTATCATAATCTCTATGGATGAGTGCATCTCTTACTCCTCCGCTCTCAAAATTGTGGAGCATTACAGTCTGTGAGACTACATACCCTGGAATTGTTGCTCAGATTTAAGCTGGTGGTTACCCAGAACTTTAATTTTACTTGTGTTTTTACACCTCAGCTAGGTGATTACTTGTTCATTACTGGTTTTTTTCCTTTTATCTGCTAAATTGAATGTTTTTGCTTACTGGCATAACCAAAGGTTCAAGGGGGTTAAATTCAGTTATTTTGAGACTCAGTAAAATTTTTAACTGATGTATGATTGCAAAATGAGGGTCATGATTTAATGTGCATTTAATTAATTCTATCATAGTTGCATGACTGAAGTTGAACTGTGCCTTTATGTTTTTAGGAGATTTGTCTGTACAAGAGGGAGCTAGAGACAATTTAAACCATGCTGGAGAAACAGTGGTTCCTGATTCACCTACTTCAGGTTGGTTTCATCAATTTCCCTTCAAAAAGGACTATTTAGAGGAGGGAACATACTGTTTGGTCGAAAAAAGGAATACGTAATAAAGTCAAGGTTACATTATATCCAGCGAGTATTTGGTTTCTCTGAGACTTTCAGGGTTGCTCACTGACAAGGAGAGTTCTGACTGGATTCTCTCTTCCCAGCCGAACTGGAGGTGATGGTTGATTCGTCGGTTCGTATGTCTCTATCTTTTTATATGGTTTGTACCCCCTGACCTGATTTATTTTACAAACTGTCAGGTCACCTAATATTTATTTTTGTATATATCATGCTTTTATATGTTTATAATAACATCCTCATATTGTTTAACTGTTGAATGTCAAAAAAATAATAAATAAGGGCTTTGTAAGAATGTTAAATATTTTGTGTTTCAGGTAAGGAGAATCCATTGTCACTTCTCAGCCAATACACTGATGAGGACTCGGATGAGGAACAGATGGAGGGATCTAGTGATGGTACCAGGGAGGGTTCTGTTCCAAACGGTCAGGTAATTATAGTATATTTTGTTTCAAATTTTCTAGTGTTGTTTTTGTTTATCTGGTGAGCAGATTACTCAAGGTGCATTAATTATTATTATTGTTTTACTTATTGTCAGATAGCAGAAAGTACGGCTGAATCTGGCAAAGCAGAAAAAGGTCTTCAAGAGATAGCTCCTGCCACTATTGAAGATCTTAAACATGGCAATGACCAAATTGGAAGTGTTTCCAATGAAGTTGAAGCAACTGGTATTGAACCTGTAGCAACTGAAAATCAGACTAGTGAAAGCTCCTTATGTGAGCCAGTCATGCAAACAATTAGTGATGTTGGTGGTGGTTGGAAGGCGGTGATAGATGCAGGGACAAGTCAGTGCTATTACTGGAACACAGTCACAGGGGAGACTTCTTGGGAAGTACCGGCTGGCTTGGTATATAATGCACCTAATGAAGTAGTGGCTACTGATAATACCACTTGTATTGAAGCTGGTAAAGAAGATTCTGAACCGGTGGAACCAGTTTCTTTGCCACTTGAGTGCCATATATCTGGTTTGGAAGATACTGGTTTGCCAGCTAAAAGCTATGTCACGGCCACGGAAGAGGATAAGGGAGTGAGTAGTGGTACAGCATTTGCAGAGGATTTTGACCCAGATAAACTTGTGAAATATGGGGAGGATCTGTTGGAGAGGTTAAAGCTTTTAGATGGGTAAGCTCTAGTTCTTTTGTTTAGATGCTTCGACTTTAGTGACCCTTTCTGGTTCTGGCTGGTACTTGTATGCACTAAAGAGAACTGCATGTCTGTATCAACTTTTGCGTATATTGATTTGAATTTTTGTTTCCTCTCTTTTGTTGGAGTGACGAGTTCAATTGATCCTATCATTGAAATATGATGAGATAACCTAAAAGGTTCTGTATTCAGGTAAAGGTACAATATTAGACACCATAGCTTGAGGTGCAGTGCCTGTAGGGTGCTTAGATATAGTGCAGTTAGGTTTATCAGACCGAGTATGCTTTGCCCTAGTACTTTGAAGCTCATTGATTTTGATCTTTTTTTTTTTTCTTGCAACAGGTCATCTACTGAAATCAAAAGTATTAAAGAGGAGATTGAAATTAGAATATCCGACTGTAAGGAGCTGAAACCATATGGGATGTCCCTGTTTCCCTTCTGGCTTCACACTCAGTCAAAGCTGAAGTGTCTAGAAGCTTCCATTTCCAATGCAGAAGTTTCTCTATCCAAATCTACCCCTGACAGTATAAAAGAAGAGGCTGAAAAAGAAACATATGTTACATCGTCTGCTCTTGGAAATTCTATCCAGACAACAGAGAATGGAAGAGAGGAAAAAGAACAAGAACAAGAAGAAAATGAAAATGAAAAAAAGGAAATGGAAAAAGGACAAGAAGAGAAGGAAAAAGAAAGAGAAGAGGAGACTACACTACTGATAGAGGATGTAGAAATGGAGATTGAAGAAGACGATATTGTGACAGATGCCACAAACCCCAATAGCGAACTGACTTTAACTTCTCTAGAAGAGGGTGAAGTGCTACCTCCGCCCTCACTGCTACCTGATGATTGGGCCCCACCACCACCACCTACAGAAGATGAACCAGTACCACCACCTCCAGAAGATGAACTGGTGCCACCTCCACCTCCAGAAGAGCCATCTGTTAATTACTCTGTTGCAGAGATGATACCTCCTTACCAGAGTTATATGGCTGTACCTACATATAACTATAGTGCTCCTGCTGGTGGTTACACACAGCCCCACTATTATGAGGCGTACTACACTACATCAGCACAGATATCTGCACCAGTCACGGGTGCAGTTGCTCAGGCAGTGCCAGTTACTAATGGTGTGCTTGAACCGACAGTGTACAATTATTCTGTCTCGGCAAGGCAAAGTGCTGCAGAAATTTCTACCAAGCCTGAGGGCATCTTATCTGCGTACCAAACCGGATCATATGTGGGTACTGCTAATGAAATCTTAGTTTCTTCTGCTAGGCAAGCTGTTGAAACTGTCCACGTAGCGGGAGATTTGTCAGTTGCCAGTTCTTCAGCTGCTGCATCATCCATTTCTGCACCGTCAGCTGTTGCATCATCCATTGCTGCTTTTTCAGCTTCAGCAACTTACTCTGCTGCATCATCTTCAGCGGCCATACCATCAACTGCAGCAACATCATCTGTTGCACCACCAGCGGTCTCGAAAGATCAGCTTAAAGGTATTCTTTTTTTTTCCCTATAGTTGAGGCTAGTACTTACATTTACCAGTTGAATTTACATCCTACGCAGAGTGCTGTATAAAATAAAAGTATGATATAACCCAAACAGAGAATGACAACATCAAGGAGACTTCAATGGTAGAGGGTTGGCTGTTATTGTGCAACGCAGGTGTGGTAGCAGTTTCTGTGATTATTCTCTTAAGCCCACCTTATGCATTTTTGCCTTTGTTTAGTCTCAGTAAACTTGGTCGACTCCTGATTTCAAGTCACCATTTGTTTGTATACATTAAGGCTCAAGTAGATTCAAGATATAGTAGGTTTACCCTCAATTGTGCAATTAGATTAGAACTTCAGTCATTAAATCGTGTTATGGTGAATATGGGTTCTATGGGTGACATGATGTTTACTGTTACAATTGTGCCAAACATATTCTGGACCTAAATCCTATGCAGTGAGAATTGTAATGCCTTTTATGCTTGCATCTTTGTCAATTTAACTTCTTACTTGTTATTTTTTCTTGAAGCAGTTGCGAAGAGCAAGAAGCGCTCAATTGCGGTCGCACCAACATTAAGGTCAAATAAGAAAGTTGCAAGCCTAGTCAACAAGGTACACATCAAGCTTTTTCTTTATGTAGATTTCTCTTTGTTTGGAGAGTTTTGTATTTTTCCCTTTCTGCAACAAGTCCAATTTAGAGGTTATCTCTGTATTTGGGTTGTGGCTATGAGATTATAGGGGTATTTATCTAAATGGATAACATCACCATAAAGTTATGCTTTTTTGGGTTTATGTAGTGGATGGCAGCGAAAGAGGAACTTCACGGGGATAGTGATGATGAGCCTGACAGTGCTTATGAGGCATTAGAAAGGAAGCGTCAGAAGGCAATAGAGGTACTTCTTTTCTATTTACCATATATGTATTAGACACGTCGTTACATCACTTGTTGAAGGTTTAGCTTTGTTAATTAAAATATCTGAATTTTCAGGATTGGCGATTGCATCAAATAGCCAGTGGAGAAGTGCAAGACAATGCCAATTTTGTCCCTCTTGGAGGTGACTGGTATGTTTTTTCCCCGATTTGTATTGAACATAATGCTACCTGCATGATAAAATTGATCTTTTATAGATTAAAGCTTATAATTTTCTTTGTCATTTAAGCACCTAAGGATGACCTTTTCGACTGGCTTTTCAGTGTGTCATTTAGATGAATTTGAATTTTATATAAATGATATGCTAATTAAAGTTATATAATGACGGCTGTAACAGGAGAGAGAGAGTGAGAAGGAAGAGAGCTATTCGTGCGGCCAAAATGGAGGGTGCACCTGAGACCTCATCAGGTGCAATAACTGATGCTACATCTGTTACTGAAAATAAACAAGAAGGACAAGAACAGCCTGATCTTGGTCAACTCTCTGTTGGTCTTCCTTTGGGCTGGCAGGTTCGCATTCTCTTGCACTTGTAGATTGTTATTTGTTTTCACAGAGAGTTACTGATGCAATTTTGGTTTTTCAAAAGGAGTGAATACACAAATAGTTCTGATAAGTTTCACACCTTGACCAGTCTGGAATGAACGAGAATTCGAGTAACCATTGACATGAAGTGGATTAATTTTTGAAAGTTATGGACAGTCTTTCAAATGTCTCTTGCATTGCCAGTGGTACAACTCATGATGTCTGAGACCAAAAAGATTTAGGCTAAAAAATGGAAAATGTATGATATCTATGACCGTCTGTTTCATTTGTGAAAATGACATCTCATACGTTTCTGTAAACAAATGCACAGGCAGTTTTAGTTGTGTAGGCGTCCTTGTGATTTTAAAACTATCATTAGAGTACAGTAGATGGAAGAACTGATGATGGTATTTAATATTTACTGTTGATATATCAACAAATGGCAGAGCAATCAAAGTGAAGTATATATTGTGACTTCATAGTTTTGATTTCTTAAAATGAGGAAAATCATGTCAAGCAAAGTTTTCACACCAAGGACATGGTTGTAATATATATAGTTTTTTTTTTTATCTTTTTTTGTATTTTCTCTCTTTGTTTTGAATGCAGGCTTATTGGGATGAATCATCAAAGCAGGTGTATTATGGAAATGCTTTAACATCTGCAACAACTTGGGTCAGACCTACTTAAGAAAAGAGAAAATATATTTTCAGATAGTTTTTTTGTTTTATACATCTTGAACTTTTTAAGGCTAGCTCCACAACTTAGATGAGGTGAGGGCTGATTGGAACCTCCGAAATAGTTGCTCCAGACTTTAAAATTTTGAGGGTGGGGTGTTGGCGGGAGAACACTGGATTGTAAGATTTCGTCTTCCGCTTCACAATCCCTTAATACTCCCCCTGGGCCCCGGTTCCCTCTTTTGTGGAGCACAACCTTAGGATATACATAGATTACATGTTATCTTGCTCAACTGTCAGTACGAGAATGTAGTTTTTAACTAAATTTCTTTTTCTTATCTTAAGAGCTCTGAAGGTTCAGTTAAAAAATCTTGTCCTATGTTGGTCCTGTTTAGTTATTCCTGTTAGAACGAGTAAGCTCAAAAATGTCAGAGAGGGGTGCTAAAATAAGGCGTTGTATATTGCATTATTGAAATCATGTGCAAGATTGTGATTTTGATTCGATATTTTAACATTGTGATTTTGATCGCGGTATTAAACGTTTCAAATAATTTGCAAATATTTAAGGGTCTTAGCTAGATTTTTAAATCAATTACGAAATTGTTTTGTTATCATTAAATATGAATGTTACAATCGTTGGCCCCATTTACCAGTTACGTCTTGTCAATTAAATTATTGTGTATGCAATTTGTATAAAAGCTCCGTTAATTATCCAAATTTATCACATTAGAAATAGCAGCAGAATAAAAAAAAATATCACAGTAACAAAGTGAGGAGGGCATCTAACAAAGAGTGAGCAGTCAAAATTTGAGGTAACTCAGATAAGCTACAAAAAATATTATTACTAATAACAATAACGAGAGCAAAAAACAAAAAAATAGCAATTGAAGAAAATTAATTATATTTTCTGCCTTAGGATGTATCTGCTCCACAACACCTATAAAAGAAGAAGCCGCAAGTGATAAGCAATAAAGCAAATACCAAATATAATAAACAGAACTGATTCGATTTAATAAATCTGTGCTCCGATATAATCAGTGGTCATCAATAGTCTTAAAAAAAGCAGCAGTTTCTCCATCTTATATTGCCGACAAAAAACAAAATGATTCCATTTTGTATTTTGAGCAAAACGTTTCACCAAACTCACAAAAGAAACAAAAAGATTCATACAACTTTGAGAACAAAGCAATGTTCTTTTTGGCTAGTTCTCTTTCAAGGCATATGTCAGCAATTAAATGGAGGAGAATATAAGGTTGAGAGATGTTGGGAGTTGTGATACCTTTTATATCTCTTTCCGGATCGACAAGGACAGAGAGCATTCCTACTAATTTGGCCACTTTTTGCCAGATTAGATCGACCGACCTCCAAAGGAGTGGACCCCACCAACTTTTGCACCTACACATAAAGTTCATTTTGGTAACCTGTTCTGAACACACAAACACAAGACTGAAGTGCAATATCTTAATGTCGACTTAACTGTTTCTATCACCACAGATTGTCTCAAAAGTTGAACTTTGGCAAATCATTTTAACTAGCATCAAAGTTTGACCACTAAAGTTCCAAGCAGTTGGTATGGTATTGTATTCACTTATGAGTTGTTGTTTTTCTTTTTTGGGCCAAGTCTTGGTTTTAAGCATACATTAAACGACTGCAACAAAAGTGCAAAAAAGAAATGCATGTAAAAAAAAAAAAACCCAGACCCACATATGTGTGCTATATAAGGCGCATACAGGTGTAATTTGGTAATTTTGGTTCAAACTGGCTTAACATTCAGCTTATAGTTTTCGAAGCTGTAAACTGAACAGGATTGCAACAAAGCTATAGACTTAGAAGGAAGGAAGAATTAAACTTCAGCTTATTTAGCTTAACCAAATAAGTCTATTAACAAGATGGTACTCATTAGCAATACCAAATGAACCAACATGTGTTACTACAGTAATCACACACAATCACACCACCATGCGCATGTGGACAATCAAATAACCACCCAATCACGCCAACATGCACGTAATGAATGCACAGACATGCAATTATCTTACTAGATAAAAGTTAAAACATACCTCGCTAAAGGATTTGGGAAGAGGTTTGCCCTCTTCCTTGAGCTTCTCTATCTTTTTCTGGGCTTGTTTGGCCCAAGAGTACTTCGCCAATATATGCTCGACTTCTGAAATTGTACAATTGCAATGCTTCGCGGCATCACTTTTGTGACTATTTGTCAGATTCTGAAATTCACATAATGTTGCATAAAAATCATAAAGTTCATTAATGATTATTTTTGTCAACCAACCAATAACACCCACGTTTGTTGCAGCTGATACTTTGTTTATGATAATGAAGCAAAATGTACTTTGCATCACTCTTGCTATGAGCAATGTCTATGCCATAGAATAAAGTACTAACAGTAGTAAAACTTGAATCCAAAATAAGAGGGGGCCAACTTAACCAACAAAGAAAAATCATGACACAAAATTGATTAAGGGAGGGTCATTTCATGGCCCAAATAGCATATGGCTCAACAAATGTATTGTCTCTATATAAAATTTTGGATGGAAAGAGGAGGGCCATGGCCCACTCTGGCCAATACTAACCTCCGCCCCTGAGTACTAAGCAAGCAAAATAAAATTATAGAGCTCCTGATTTGTGCAACTAGAATTTAGGTGGATAGAAGAATTGTACCTCTCCAGTGGCATCGATAGAGCCGAGATAGCGCACGATTGCAGAGTGCTTCTCAAATGCATGGGAAATGGTGGTCTCACTGCACCGCCCCGCCACAAAATTCTTAAATGACCCTAATTTTCTTGCCTTATCCATTTGCTCTGCAAAGTCTGCGACATAACAAATATCACGAGCAATTTATTGCCATTCAAACACCTCAGAGATGTTCTATTCGTATAATATAGATGTTATTAATTTCAACATTTCTCTATTCCCTTAAATTACAAGGTAAGTTAGATAACTAAGCATGATACTAAATCAGAGGTTCTACATCAATCCATCATCCATTAGGACCATCAGTACCAAATTAGGGGTATTAAATGCAAGAATTCAAAGCTCGTGTAGAACTAATACGCAAAAATTGAGACAAAAAAGGAACAATTTCGGCTTTGCTCCACATCAATGGGGTATTAGTATTACCTATGAGAGAGAATGATTCAGGTTTAGGATCTGTTCCTTTGCCAGTGACGGCGCTCTTGATCTTGTCGAACCATCCCATGCTCTCCTCCAGTCGTGGACTGGAGGCGATCGAACGAGAGATGACTCCGTAGTTGTACGAACAGGAGCTCCGATTTGCAACTAGGGTTTGCAAGAATCGACGAGCAGCTGTCGCCATCGCCATCGCAAGCGCCTTCGCCTTTGCAAGAGAGAGAGAGAGAGAGAGACTTTCTTCTTCTTCCCAACTTTTTATTCTTTAATTACGCACGGGGGGCGTTCCAAAGACCATTGGACCATATTTTGGTCCGATGGGAACACTCACCGTTGGATCGTCAGATTTGATGATCCGTACGATTATTAAAGCGTGAGAGCGAACTTTTGTGCGAATCTTAATGCCATCGAACGGTTGTTTCACCCATAAAACATAATTTTTATCCAATGGGCGTTGGAACTCCCCGTTTCCGCTTTAACGCTGGAGTTGCTGGAAACAAAGGCTAGAACAAAACAGTGAGAAAAAAAGGGGGTTATTGAGGGTTTTATGTTTGAGATGGATCCTTAAAAATTATTATTTTAATAATTTTAATAATAAACTTTTAAATAATTTCAAAATAAATCTTAAAAATAGAAAAATAATTTACAAATATATTTTATAACTTATAGATTAATTGTATTTCAAATTTCATATAATTTAAGTATTATTTGATACTCTGTAAAAAAACAATCAAAATTATATAAAACTGTCAACAATCTAAAATTTAATAATTTATTATGAAATATTAAATAATTCTTAAATTACATGAAAATTAAAATACAATTAATCTATAAGTTATAAAATATATTTGTAAATTATTTTTCTATTTTTAAGATTTATTTTGAAATTATTTAAAAAATATTTAACAAAGTTGTTAAAATATTAGTTGTCAAGGATCCCGTCTCTATTACTTATAGGCTAGGAAATAATAGTTATTTTCCTCTGCTTGATAAGTGAAGTAGATTAAAAATGAATTAATGATTAATTAATTCACTTTACTTTTAATTTATCCGTGTTTGATAATGAAATAGAGGAAGATATAAAAGAAAATAATATTAAAAAAGTAATAAATAGGGCAAAATATTTAAATATTTTCAAGAGCCAAATGATAAAAGACTAATAATTAATTGACATGAATATCACTATTAGTGTATATTAAAATTTCATTTAATTTGATATACGAATCGATATTTGATATCTTTAGAAGCTTACATATGTTCTCATTATATGTTTGCTTTATGTAAATATTTTTAATAATATTAGTAATAATAATGACGATGACAACGATAACGACGATGATAATAATGGTGATAATAATTGAGTAATTTTATTTCATCGCAATAAATAAATTTGATGAAATAAAATGAATATTTAATTACTTAATTTATCTTAATCTATTCTAATTTGAGAGATTTAGAATAGAATAAAGTGATAACCACAGTTGTGTTTGAGATATTTATTTTTTTTCGATTGATATGGACCGTGTGATGTAAATTCTGATTTGGATGGGGATTGAGGTTGATATTTGATATTTGATAATTGTTTTCTCTTGCTCTTTGCTTCATCTCCCCAATTTTAACATTCTTTTGTTCTCTCAAAAATATTTGATAGGCAGTTTGGTATCTAATTTAGGTGAATTGTTTGCATGGATTTAATGAACTATTTTATTTATTGAAAAGGTAGATAATATATGTTGTACTTTTAATTTTAATTCATATTTCAATAATGATATGTATTGACTATTATTTGTTTTGTATTAGAATTGGAAAGGAAACACGACTGATTTTTTAAATAACAAAATACCGAATTATTCGGATTTACACGTTGCAAGTATACGTAATCATTTTTAAACCTTGCATGTAATAAAAAAAAATTCATCAAGATGTATTTTGAAGCACATAACATATCATGTAATGATAATAAATTGTTATTTTCTTAGGTGTTGCCGGTGCACTATCAATATCCATTGATTTCTAATTAATAAAAACTCACTTTTTTAGATTTTAGTACACAAAAACTTATTATTATTTTAGGTTTCATGGAGGAGAATAATAATTACTCGGTCCAAACAAATTCGAAAAAACTTAAGGATTCATATCCTCTAGTATTAAAAATGAAAAGGTAGGATCTTGTTATTTTGATTTGGATCATTGGATTAAAATCGACTAATCAGATCGATCCGATTTGAATTTTAGGACCATTTTTTTTTACAAATATAATCAATTCATTCCAATTTAATCGTCCAAATTGAAATAACGAAATCCTACTTTCCATTTGAAAATATAGGTGATTTCATTTCCAAACTTAAGGGGACATTTCTTTGTGCACACTTAGCAAATTAGATGGACATATGAAGGAAAAATAAAAATAAAAAACCAATCTCTATTATTGTTAATTATTGTCCTTGATCTGTCAAAGAGGTGCCAAAATTTCTAACACCGCTTCCCATGTGCCTCTTTCAATGCAACTTCCTGTGTGCGCATGTCATTTTTCATGGGTAATGTAGCGCACACACAGAGGACTACAGAGATATCGTCACAGAGTTTTGGAATTTAATTTCGCCATGTTATTAGTTCTTTAATTCTTTCTTCCGATTTCCGCCTTGCAATAATTTAATGAATTCAAGTGTTTGTATATCAGAGTGTGTGGGAATTCGTGTAGCAGGTCGCCGTGGATGATTTAGGATATGTTTGGTTTGTGTTGGGATTAATGTGAACAGCATTAATCCGAAAATATTTTTGTTTTTTTTATTTAGAATACTATGTAATAATAGTAAAATTTAGATTATTTTGATCCACAGTAGAATTGGTCTTTTTGTAAACATAATACATTATTAGCACTATTCAAATTAGCAATATTCTAAATAGTATAATCTAAATAATATTGACATTAATTTAGAATAACGAAAAATTAATACTCTTTATATGCTATTTGAAGTAATATTCTAATCAATATTATGTCTACATACTAATTCGAATAATGCTATTGTTTGGACAATTTCTTTGCTGATTCACGTGCAATTGTAATGCATAATGCGGAGTATTAATCTTCTATTATACAACATTGCGCTGCACGAAAAATAAACAAATAGATTACAGGGGAGTTTTTTTTTTAATTTATTTTGCAAAGATCTTGACGCGATCAAACAGATAATATGTTACGCTGTACGGTACAATGCAGTAGATGATATGAACTCCATAATGCGAGTAACAAAGGATAAGTGAGTTTTGGTACGATTCACTACAAGAAACATGTGAGTTTGTATTCACATAAAACCCAACACAAAACTACTTTTAAATAAAAATGAGAATAAATTTTTGGAGCAGAGCGGTACCAAATCTAAGAAGACATGGTACCAACATTGTTTTTACTGTCTATTTTCATTGTCTAAATTTAAGAAGATATGGTACCAACATGATCCGAATTAGAGCGGTACAAAATCGGCTCGTAAACAGGGGCAAATTTGACAAATTCAAATTTGTATCTATTTTTAGTTTTTAAAATCAATAATAATTATATCTATTTTTCTTCGAAATTTTGATAAATTAAATATAAAATATTAAATATGTATCGGCTTAAATAATTAATATTAAAAAAATGTTTGTCGGATTCTTTGAATTCGCCACTACTTACAATTATGACAATCATATTCAATTTACTCTCATTTTAAGAATTTATCAATTGTTGGTTTATGATTGAATCTTGATGAAAAATTGAAAATTGGGATCAAAATGGAATTTGTGTGCCATAAAAATTAAAGCGGATATGAGAATCAGTTTTTGATCTAGTAATAAAAATAATATTTTTTATATAAGAGATCATACATTTAAAATCCGGATACAAAATTATATATGAACATTTAAAATTAGATGGTTTAATCTCATCTTTATCTCAAAAAGAAAAAAAAATCATGTCTTTCAATTTATCAAGGAATAAATAAGAAATAAGTTTTGATAATAATAAAGCAACTTCAAACTCTTCTCACTATATATAAGACATAGCTAGAAATTAGAACCAAAGAAATAAAAGTTGAAAAATATACAATTTTATTATTTCTATTATACAATTTTGTTCTTACATTTAAATAATACATAATCACTTTAAATGGGTAATTAGCATAGCATTGAAAAAATGACAATTTTCAAACACAAAATCATTAAAATTTATTTCCGATGCAAAAGTAATTTCAAATTTGAACATTTCAAATTTGGACGGCTCGGTAAGAATCAACCAATTTGTATTAAAAAATCACATATTTTCCAAAACACTTTGCTTTGTGCTAAAAATAATTCACACAATTATATCATGGCATAAAACTTCATCAATTCATATATGATAATAATAGTTCAATACAATACAAGTATAAAAATAACAAAATCTAATTTCAATTCCTTCTAATGTTTAAATACAAATAGAAAAAAAAACTCTTCTATAAACTTGATAAAAACAGAACAAAAAAAAAAACAAATATAATTAGACTCAATGATAAATTTTGTTCAAAACTAAAAACTAAATATAATAATACTCTTCTCTCTAAAATCTAAATACAAAATCCTTGTCTCATCACTAAGCATCCCTTGTTTATAACCATTGGATCTCTCACCATCTCCAATTTCTTCTCTTCTTCCACCTCATAATTAGCGAAACCTACTTCATTCACGCTATACACCTCCTCAAATCTCTCTCTCTCCCCGAATTCTCTCCGATCATCGATCATCACTCGCGATTCGCGAAAGAACGAACGAGGAGGAATCGACGACGACGACCACTACTACTACAACGGTGAGTCGGTGAGTCTCTTCTCAATCTAAGCAAATTCTTTCGCGCGAAAGAAGAACGGGTAGCGGACCAGTAGGTTTCGGAAATCGATCAATTATCATCGGATCGTGAACTGTCGATAGATTGGAAAAACCATGGTAGCGACAATGGATTAGGTACAAGGTTCCAAGTTTTGATTAAGGTACTTCAACGAACAATAGAGAGAGGAGTGTGTGGGGGGGGGGGGGGTTAGCAAGTACTGGTACCGATTCATAGAATTTTATTATCTCCAGATTGGTTTCCTGTCGCATATATATGTTTTCAGAGGTCGAATTTCAGTATCTCCAGCCAAATCCTGATAGTAATTGTTCATCTGTTCTGTTCTGTTGTTTGAATTGAATTATAAACCGATCCCAACTGATTGCTCCTTTTGAGCTTAATTTGTTGAACAGCAAAATGCAGCAATCAAATTCTGAAAAGTTTCCCCGGGTTTACAGTCCTTGATCTAAAGCAACATTGTAGTGTCTTTGAAGGAAACAGCGGTTTTTATTTCTATTGCCTTGGTGGTTATGCTATGTAGGTATGGATATTTCGAAGAGGAGACAATAAAATAGAGAATGTTGAAGTGCCTAGACGGGACCTGGCAGCTATTTGCTCGTCTTTTTCTCAGTTGTTGTGAACTTGACAAGCCTACCGGCCTTGAAAATCCGGAACAGCTAGCGAGAGAAACTGTTTGTATGCTATTTCACCCTTTCCTTTTTTTTTTGTTTACTATATTTTATTTTGACTAGATGCATTGCCGCAATTGTTGTCCAGTTCAATTGGTGTCCCAGTTAATAAAGAAATAGGGGTTATAAATATTATCATTAAGTCAAGTTTTTCATGTTTATTTATTTGCCTTTTTGTTAGTTGTTTGTTCCAATCTTATTTTATGTGTTTAATATACTGTCCTTTTGTCTTAAAATTGACCAGAGTTGGTACACTCCTGTTCAATTTTGGTTGTCTATTGGAACAGTTGGCAAATATAACCTAAAAGATGAATAAACAATCCTAAGCACAAATTAAAGCCCTAATAAGCACAAAGAAATGAGTAACTAGATAAGAAGTTATTGCCAATGGCTGTTTATATGTATGGTATACTGAGGAGTGTCAATTGTTGATAGAGAAAAAATAATGACTTTTGGAAGTTCCTATAATACTTCAGATTCTTTCTTTATTTGACACTATATAATTTAACGCAGTTAGTGTAAGTGAAATTGAAGCTTTATATGAGCTGTTTAAAAAGATCAGCAGTGCGGTGATTGATGATGGCTTGATTAACAAGGTCAGAATCTCATTAACTCTCAACAATTAATTACCTTACATTTAGTTCCAGCACCAGCATGTTTCTTATCTTACCTGCATATTTGTACCATTTGGTGCCACTACAATGGTTGTATTTTTTCATTGACTTCTTTATTTGTTGGGGATAGGACTCAAATAAAATTGACTTGGACCATTACGAGCTATCATTTAAAATTAAATTTGAGAGACCTTTATCTAGTTTCATGGTTTTAGTTAGATTCATGTATCTCAGTTGACAAAATAAATTTCGACTTCAATTGTTTTAATGTTGAATTGGAAATGCTTTGTGTAGGAGGAGTTCCAGTTGGCGCTGTTCAAGACTAACAAGAAGGAAAGTCTGTTTGCTGACCGGGTATGAAAAAATTGCACTTAGTTTGTTTTGGTGGAGGATTTGTCAACTTTTCATTACCAAAGTAGGACTGTTTGGTATCGGTTTCTCCTTTCCTTTTCTCTAGTTGGTGAGCCCCAAGAGAGCATATCTGGTATTGCAGATGTTTGGTTTACACATTAGTTCGTATTGTCTGCGTTAAACACACAACATGATTTTTATTTATTGTAACTATTTTCTTTCACTCAGGTGTTTGACTTGTTTGATACAAAGCACAATGGCATTCTGGGGTTTGAGGAATTTGCACGAGCTCTTTCTGTGTTTCATCCTAATGCTCCAATTGATGATAAAATCGATTGTCAGTTGAATTCTCTTCTATCTTAATTTTATTTTCACTTCGTGTTGTTATTCCTTTATTTTGTTATTAGTAGTTTGAGCTGCAAAGAGATCTCAAATATATAATAGCCAATGATATGTTGTAACCAATCGTATGTGGTAGAACTGTGCATGCTGGTCTTGTGCAAGGATTAGCATATCATGGTAATCATAGTTTTGGGAAATCAACCGATTGAGTATAGATTTTTTGTTGTTGTAAAGGATGACAAGGTGTACATGTTTACTTTTTTTATCGCCTAATTGCAGAGCACATTGATTGCAGTTTTTGCTCCCTTTTTGTTATGCCTTAATTTTGTAATTAAAATTATATGCCATAAAAACCAAGTCAGAAAAAAAAAAGCATTAACATTTCATACTGGCTATGTATACTGGCATATGACTTGATGGTGCATGTCTATTTGTGGTTTGTGGTTTTTGTGTTTTAGTTTCTTACATAGTTCCCTACGTATATAATGGTACTTCCATATATAAATTTCAAGACCATTTTAAGTATTGTCTTTAAATTATTTCTTTACAATTGTTGCAGTTTCATTCCAGCTGTACGATCTGAAACAACAAGGCTTCATAGAAAGACAGGAGGTACTTGCGTCTATTTAATGATACATCTCTTATCATAATATCATGTCGTATACATTTGTCATCGTATCATTGTTTTTCACAAATAATTTCAGTTGGCCCAGGAAGGCATTATTTAAAATGAAAAAAAAAGAAAAAAAAAGGAGTTAGAGAGGGCAAGTCTGGGAAGGGTAGTATATCAAATTGCTTTAACAGATTTTTCTTTTCCATTTTTTAAAATGTACAAGAAATGCCCTTTTAGTTTAACCAGTCTCTGTTGATTTTTATCTGTCAGGTAAAGCAAATGGTAGTGGCCACGCTTACTGAATCAGGCATGAATCTTTCTGATGAAGTCATTGAAAGCATCATTGATAAGGTTTACTTGAATATTTCACATCTCTATGCATGTTTATGAATCATATGAAATAAATACCAGATATAGTTTGTTTTCCGTTTTTGTATTTTCCCTCTTTATTAGAATTTATGCAACAAATATTACTGTGAATTCAGATAAGCCTCGATATCCATTTTTTACTTCGATAAGAGCAGTTCGATTTGCATCCTTTCAAATTGGCTTTTGATAAATATTCTTTTAATAATGTGGAGTAGACCTTTGAGGAAGCAGATACAAAGCATGATGGCAAGATAGACAGGGATGAATGGCGAAATCTTGTCTTGAGGCACCCTTCTTTGTTGAAAAATATGACCCTCCAGTACCTCAGGTATTATTATTTCCAGCTCAATATGGTTTGTACCAACTATTATTTCATTTGTATTTATACTTTTTGGTTTGCAAGAAGCATTTCATGTCTCATTATTATCAGTTTCCTGTTTTAGGGCTGGTGATAGAAGGTTCATTTCAATTATAATTGAGCCACTAATGTTATTTATATTTCATTGGATTATTCTCCAGCTGGATATATATTATCTCTATGGTTGTTGGTTGTTGGTTGCTCAATTTGATTGAGAACTATGTCGCTTGAGCAACTTTCAATTAGAGAAAATTTGAGTTTTGTTGTTTGGATTATCTGAAATAGAAAAACCTTAAGGTGGTTTTTCGGTCTCCTTTGGTTACCTTTCTTTTTCTAACCTAATGATTAATCTTGTAAAAAGTACGCTAGAGAAATTCTATTTTATCTTGATAAATTCTAATTGCATGCTAATGCTTCAATTGATCTTTTTTTATTGCAAAACAGGGATATCACCACCAGTTTCCCAAGTTTTGTTTTTCATTCGCAAGTCGACGACTCGTGAGGCTTCAGATTTGTCTTTTGTGGCGGTGGTAGAGAGATCAGATTTGTGCATACTGGTTCTGTTGTTTGTTTATTTATACTCTTTGAAAATTGTGGTGATCGTCAAGCTCTCAAAGAGAGAAGGAAACAAACTCTTAAACCCCTACTTAGTTGTAGGTAGGTAGGGATGTTATTTTATTGATTTATGTGTTTTATGGCCTCTACATGTTGGTGCCTCTGAATTCAAAGAATTGAACAACCATGCCTTAATTTGTGTTAGAGGTGATGTATTCAGTTTCTGATTTTGATTTAAAATGCACCCTTCTGGGCAATCTTTTTTTTTTTTAAAAAAAGAGAATGAGAAAATGGATATTAATTTATGCAAATAATGTCAATTAGTAATATGGATATGAAAAGAGATGCGTTTAAGTTTAATTAAAAAAAGACTATACTTGTACCATGTTTTCGAATTATTAATTGACATTAGTTGTATGCATATTAGTAGGTTAAATTATTCTTGAGTTATTAGTGCAGTACTTATTCAAGGCTTAATAGTAACATGCACGAACATAATTTAAAATGAGGAACATGCTCATAACATATGAACATGAATAATTTATGCAGTTTCACACCATTTATACTAATTGAATTATTCTTTTGACAAAGAATAACAACTGTATGATCTTCTTTACTAAATAAAAAAAGGGAAACTAAGATTTAGGCCCTTTTTTTATGTTCTTCTCTCTTCTTCTTCTTCTTCTTCTTCTTTTTTTTTTTGGTTATAAACTCTCGTGAATGTTGGATTTTTCAACTTGTGTTTTCAGTAAGACGAGCAATATATAAATTAAATTGTGCTAAATGTGATTTTAAAAAAGAAGCACGTAATTAAATTAGCGATTTGAAAACCATAAAGATTGATAAAATATTTTTTTAAATAAAAGCAAAATTACATATATATTTTTTTCACACATTAGAATTTTTTATATGCCGTGCATTAAATTAAGTGCAATTTGAAAATCAATTTGGCATCCATCAAACAACTTAAAAAATTAACACCGTATAATTAATATCCACCAAATGACTCCAAATTAATCAACAATCAAACTACTCTCAAACTATACCATCATGTCATATCCACTATATATATATATATATGTATGTATATGATCAAGGGATGATGATATATCAAGTTATCCACTAATAACATATCCTTTCCATTTTATAATCAATTAATTTTCAACACATATTCCTGCATGCATGTGGGCACACAAAACAACAAGGGAACATGGCATCTGAAATTTCATGAAATATATCAAAATTAGTACCAACAAATTAAAGTTAGTTTGCAATCAACGTGTTCACATGCATTGCTTCCCTCTTACTGGTTTCTCCTCCTTTTTCTTTCTAATTCTTTTCTCTGTCTATGTTTCCTTGGCTGGTAACACTCAGCCGTTCACACCACAAATCAAGGTTTGTTTAATTATAAATTTGAATATTTGGTTGTTGGATATGAAGATCTTCATGTATGGATTGCACATTAATTAATTATAGTGAAATTAATTCTTTTGTTCAACTTGTATTAGTTTAATCTTGTTCATGCTATAGCTTTAACCTATATTATATATATAAATAAATGGTGTTTGGTACACAGGATTAAACTAGAAAGAATTGACAATATTTTTATAATACAATCAAACATCCTTCTTGGGTTATCTGTTTATGTACATATCATGTAATAGCTGGATAGATAATAATTAATGAAGGACAGTTAAAAAAAAAAACTAATCTAGCTATTTGCCAAATGGCACCTAGTGTCTTGAATAATGGAAAATGTTTGGGAGACTTTATTATTCATATAAAAGGAATTATTATTTATGTTAATGACTTTATTATGTATTTTATTTTGTACAATATTTTATTATTCAATTTAAATATCACTAATCTGAATAATAACTCACTTAAGTTGAATAATAGAAATGTTATACAAATAAGTTTCATAATACAATCACTAACATGAATAATAACTCGTTTAAATTGAATAATAAAAATATTGTGCAAATAAATTATATAATAAAATTGCTAATATGAATAATAACTCATTTAATTTAAATAATAATATTGATATTAACGCCGGTATCAATGATAATATATATATTTATATCAACTCCCTTGAATAATTAATACGGATGGTAATCAATTGCCAGCTCTTTTGCCCCTTCAAACTTTCCTCATTAATAGATTTTTTGGTACTAATTAATTGATTAATTAACATACTGTATATATCACTGATATAAATTGAATAAGTAGTTATCAATTTGAGTACGGTTTTAGATAAAACGCTCCATCTCCATGCATGTTGCTTTCAGTAGTGCCTAGAAGACGCTGTATATTTGAATTGAATTGAATATGATTTTATTCATCGAAGTCTCTCATTAAATTCATTCAAATTTTATGATCCCCGTGTAACTTCCAAAAAGAAAAAAAAATGATATTGATCGTACAGACGATGATTTTGCTAAATATATTATGTAAACTCTGATGTATAAAGCCTCATATATGCATAGTGATATATAAATATGCTGTCTTATTTGTATGTGTCAAAAATATATATACCAGTCAGATGTGATGTGTGTGTGCGTATTTGGATGTATATCTTTTTTATTTTAAATTTTAAATTTTAATTGTTAACAATATTTAAAAGTTCGAAAAAATTAAGAAAAATTTCATAGAAATGGGAAATTTTTTTACCATAATATATATATAACTCTATATATATATATATATAGAGTAAAGCTAACGCAAACTTAAGCTTACCAAGCCATTTGATAAGTTTTAACTTAAAAACCTACTGAATCGATTCCAAATGATAAATTTGAGCTGCTTAATAAATTATTCATATCAAAATCTCATAGGATACCGAAATTTTCTATTTTTAGGACTTTCGAACTATTTTTTTCGGATTTTTTAATATGTCTCTAGTAATAATAATAATAAAATAATGAATTGTTGCATAGGATATTTTATAAAAATATGAAACAAATAGTTAAAAAATCTAAAAATAGAAAAAAATAGTATCCTACAAGATTTTAATATGAAGAATTTAGTGAGCTACTCGAATTTATCGTTTGAAGCCATTTTGATAATTTTTTGAATTAAGCTCACGCTAGTTTTACTCTCTCTCTCTCTCTATATATATATATATAGTAAAGCTATGGTGCTTCCATAAGTATTTCGATCCGAAAATGCTTATGGGTCAGATTTCAAAATTTCGTATCCGAAATGTCGATTTAAGTAGTTCAATAAATTTTTCATATCAAAATCTTGTAGAATATTAAAATTTACCATTTTTAGAGTTTTTGAACTATTTTTAATAATTTTTTTAACAATGACCATTTTTTGTCATTCAAATATTAATAATTTTCTATTATTTTTATGGTAATATTTCAAAATTCATTAAAAATAGTTCAAAAATTTTAAAAATGATAATTTTTGGTATTCTATAAGATTTTGATATGAAGAATTTATTGAGCTACTTAGATCAACGTTTTGGACACGAAATTTTGAAATTTGATCCGCAAGCGTTTTGAGCCGAAATCATGGAAGCACCCTACTTTGCTATATATATATATATATATTAAAATTGTTTATAATAGCTATTAAAAATAAATTATAACAGCTATTTTTAAAATTCTATAAACGTGTCTAAACATATGTGGATGTATCACGTACCAGTTAGACACTTAAACGTGATGTATCGTATCCATTACGTTTATTGCCTAACACGTCACGTGACACGTGAAATATAATACGTTCAAACACACATGCTGTGTTTTAGCTGTGTCCGGATACGTACAATCCGTGTCGTTCTTATATGTCATGTGTTTTTGTTAATACCCTACATATACATATATTTACCTAGAACTTACAAACCAAAACGTATGCAAAAAAAAAAACATTACAATTTGAGAAGAATATAGGGGATTAATTGTAAAATTCCCCATTTAAAACTGATTTCAGAAATTAATTTGACTTGCCAGAACTAGAATGTTCATGTTGATATTCAAGTCCGACAGCAATGTATATTTATTGCTTTATCAGCATGAGACCTACAAGGTGGAAAGTGACATTCTTTTTCAGAATTTTATGAACCCCCTTTTTAACAAGAGAAGAGCACGTAACCATGGTAGGGTTGAAATATGAGAAATTTCAGGGAACACCTGGCAAGTGTAGAGTGTGGCATCATACCATTAATTTTTATTTTTTTGACACTTGACACTTGACACTTGAGAGGTGTTGTTGTTGTTGTTGCCTTCTTCACCCCGGTTTTCTATGGCATCGCTTTCTATGACAATGATGGATTTAGACCTCTTTGTTGTGTGGTGTTCTGTTCTTCATTTTTTTTTTTGTTGTTTGAGTGATTTTGAGATATTGTTATTAGTACCATTATCGATACTGATTTTATTATTTAGATTAAATGAATTATTATTAATGTTAGTGATTTTATTATGTAATTTATTTATATAATATTTTTATTATTCATATTCGTGATATTTTAGTTGAATAATAAATATTATACAGAATAATTAAATCGTTAATATGAATAATAAAGTTAGTACCGATGATAGTTAATGGTATCTTTCAAACATTTTCCTTTTTATTTTTTATTTTTATTTTTGTTTTTGTTTCTTGTAGGATTGTTTCAACCCACAAAAAATCTGGTGTGTGTGCTGGTTCATGTATGATGTATCATCATATACTATGTATGGATATTAAAATGTTTCCATTTAATTTTTGTATGAGATTTGTGTAGATATCGTGTGAAGATATGATGCTTTTGTATTTCATAAAAAAGTGAAGTAATATATCTGATGTGACATCTTAAAATGACACATTAATATTAATTAAAATGATATGTAATCTTTGGAAACTTAAAAGAGTATACATCAACTTTGACGGTGCTAATCACGAGTTGTATTTTATGTCAAGAATCTTTCATAATTAATTAATTATTGTTATGTCATTTAACTTTGAATAATATCTTTTAATTTAAGTTCATATCTTGATTGAAGGAAATAAATTGGATTTGTTTAGAATTTCTCTATAACATTGATTTTGATAATTTATGTACATAAAGCAAGATATATATATAGAAGTAACAATTTGTTTTAAATAAATGATCCAAATTTATCAATAGTATGGTCACTAACAATATAAATATGAGTATGATTGTCCACGTCTAAACACTCATTCTTTGATAGTTGGTACATGATATCCATATCAAAGTCAATAATATGCGCACCAATTATTTATTCCTTATACCTAATCTTAATCTTAAGCTCATAATGAAACACCCAAAATCCTAATATTTATAAAATATTTGCAACAAATATCAATTTTTTTTAGGACGGACTTTAATCTTAAGCTCTTAATTACTTGGGCAATAATTTTAGTTGGTTTCTTGATTACGCAAAAAGCAATGACACCAACATTCATACATATACCCCACATATTTTTTGCATGGCATATTCCACATAAAACCCAAACATGTATAGTCCCATCGCTATTTAAAGCTGTTTAGCATCTCCCAACAATGAGCCCTCTTGAAGCGCGCGCTCTCTCTCTCTCTCTCTCTCTCATTTCCTCTTACAAAAGACAAACAATTCTCAGTTCAATTTACCTCGTTTATTTATCGTCATCCGAGAAGGTGCTTTTTCCGGATCGATCGGACGGTAGGAGATGGGGCTATCGAACCACGTGTCACCATCCGATAGCATCCTGATCCTCCTAGTGGCGAACACCGCTCTCTCCGTCTCTCACCTCAGAGATCTGATCCTCTCTTTCCTGTGCCTCTTCACCTCTCGCCTCGGTTCCTCCTCGCAGCCTGATCATGCGATCCGCACGAGCGCAGATTCCGAACCGCCGCCGAGCTTGAGAGATCTGTTCTTCGATCGGTTTGAGCCGGTACAGTTCGGCTCGGCGAAGCGAGGAACCGACTGTTGCGTGTGCTTGAACCGGTTCGAGCCTGAGTCGGTGGTGAGCTGGCTCAATTGCGGCCACCTGTTGCACAAGGGTTGCTTGGAGACGTGGATGGAGTATCAGCATGCCACGTGTCCCCTGTGCCGTGCTCACCTTCTTCCTGGAGAAGAAAATCGAGAGCTTAATTAGCTTTTCTCTATTGTATTAATCAATTAACTGTAGGATTTTTTTCTCTTTTCTGCTTTTTGTTTATATTGTGAGACATCCGAGAGATCGGTGCTTGGTGTATAAACCAGCTTGTTGATCCAGGTGTTCTCATTTTTTTTTTAATTTTAGTTTTTATTTTCCTCCATTCTAATGTTTGTCCGGATTCTCTGTTGCATGATCTCAGCAACAGGCTTTGTTCTAATTCACTGACAACTGGGTCCTATTTAATTTGCCTTGAAAGTTTTTGACATCACTCTTTTGTGTCAGTTAGATGGAACATAGTCTATTATAGAGAGAGTGCATCAGAAAACCTGGATTAATTCCTCCTCATATGTAAATGGGAAATCAATCTTCAACTTTTTGAAGAGAATGCAGAGACCATCTCTTCCCTTATTAATTCGTATCTAATTATATTTCATATTTGCTCCTATATACAAGATCCAATTAATATCATATCATGATACTGGATATTTTGGATCCTGGTACAATCAATTATACAATTTACCTTACCATCAAGCCAGAAAAAATTATCCAATTTAAGAAAACCATACAAACAAAAGCCCCATTAAATTTAAAACAAAATACTAATTACTTCAACTACCTAAAAAAGCTTTGGATTAAAAAAAAAACACTCCAAAGCCCCAAAGAGTGTTTACATTAATTAATTAATTACACGCTTTAAAATAAATAAAAATAAAAAATAAAAAAACAAACACAGTATATATAAACCATTTCACTAATCACACCTCAAAGAGTTCCTATTAGTTTATTAATTAATCCGATCCGATCCGATCCGATCCGCTTAATAATAATTAGGAACCGATTTAATTATAACAGTCTAATTAATCACAGCCGTTGGATGGAAATTAAAGAGAAATCAGGCCTTGGTGAAGGTTGCTGGGGAAGGAGAGGAGGAGCTAGAAGGCGAAGAAGCGGCCTTGTTGGCGAGTTCTGATAGGTCGGATCCAACGGATCCAGTTGAGAGATCCGATAGCCCGGATCCGATAGAGGTGCTGCTGCGACGAAAGGAGTTGCGATGGTACCTGCATCGGAAGGATCCTGTGTGCGTCGTGGGAGAGCACAAGCAATTCCCCTTCTGACTTGTCTGTTTCTGAAATATGGGTTTTGGTGTGGTCGATGTTGGTGTGCCCGTTGGTGTGGTTGCTCTGTCGTTGTTCTCCTCATGCACTGTTCTCCCAGTGTTGTTTGCCATGGTTTCAGATTCTTTTTTTTTTTTTTTTTTGTACCTGAACTGGAATTTACCTTGATTAGTTAGTTTAATAGAACTCTGAAAAAAAAATAGTATCTATATAGAATTGTAATTAATTTATTTGCTCTAATTAAATTAGCTTCCTTGTTTTTATAGAGGCATTAAAATTGCTTTAAAATAATAATTGAAAAATTAAATGAATTTTAAAATTGAACTATTATAAAAGGATATTGAATTTTAAGAGCAAAACCATAAAACACAAAGCAATTAAATTAATGAAATGAAAAATTTTATGCTATGGTTTTTTTGTCAATAATTTTATTTTGATTGATAATGATAATACTCCTCAAAATAAATGAAATTGCCATAAAATAACAAATAGAATCAAGATGTTTCAAATGATATAACAAATTCAATAGTATAAAGTTCATCCAAACTCAACATATTAATCAAAATTTCGTTTGTTGAATTTAGATTTTAAAATGAAAAATCTAAAGAATGGAAATTAATAGAAGCCTATTTTTGGAAAATCAGAGGCCTTGAATTCAAGATCAACCAATCAAAAACTTAAACATAAAATATAAAATATTAAATATATCATCACTACCGAAACTAAAAATTTTCATAAATAATATTAAATGTTGTTATCAATATAATATAAAAAAAGTATGTGAATTACAATTATGAAGTATCAATAAAACAAAAATTCTCATGATTTTATTTGTGAAAGTAAAATGTATTTTTTTTAAAATATTTATTTATAATACTAAAAAAACACATCTAGGTGTATATTTTAAAAAAAAATGGAAATCATTGGCTCTATTTAATAAATTTTTTATTTGCCTGTGTATATCACAGGCTAATTTAATTTAATTAGTCCGAATTTAATTGAATTGGATTCTTCTTAAAAAAGGGTTGATTCTACAAAATATGAGAATATTTGAACTAAGTAAGACTTTTTTCTTTCTAGAAATGAATTAAACACTTTTATTTTTGAAAAAAAAAACTAAGACTTTTTTTTTGAATTTGAATTTGTAATAGAAGATTAAAACCATAAGTACAAATTTGCATATTTCTTTTTTATGTAGCATTAAACCTAAAAGTGTAGAGAAATACAATAAAAAAAATATCCAAATCAATAATGATTAAAATATAAAAATAATAAGAAAAATACGCACCTGTAGAAAATTAACCCAAGAAACTCTATTTATTTTTCTAAAAAAAATAAAATCTTCAAGTGTTTATTCCCTACTTTTTTATTCTCTCTCAGTGTCTTCAAATAAAAGTAAAGAAGAATCCCACATGAAATTAATCCTTTATAACAAAAGATCAAACAAGAATCTAAATTTTCATGATGTCAAATTTTCCAAATTTAGTCATTTGCCAACTAATTCAAACAAAATTGTACGGAAAATAGCGGTGCAAGTTTACACATCAAGAGAAATTTGCGTTAAATAGGAGTACATTGATATTGTAATTTTGTAACAAAAGGTATAAAGGGATAAATTAATTAAGATTTAGAAAGGGGGTAAATTTCAATCCATGGGTTAATTAAAGGCCCATTTATTGCTCAATAATGAGATAAGTTTTAAGATTTTTTTAATTTTGAATCACTTAAACAAGGAGCATATTAATTTTGGTTTGGAAAAATATTATTGGGTAAATATTATTACATGTAAGTTAATTAAATCAGGGCCCAACCAATCCGATAAAGATAATGAATTATGAAAAAAAATGTCATATATAGAGAGCCATGCATATGATATGATTGATTCTATGAAGAATTAATGCAACCAACCGTTTAATTAATCCAAGGATTGAATCTTGATGGTATCTCCAACTATGTTAATTTGGATTTACAATTTAAACTTCATAATTCTCTTTGACACCCAATACTTTTTTTTTTATAAATATAAATACTATTGTTAATTCTGATATTTTTTTAAATATTTTTTATGAGATTTAAATTTACATCTCACTGTATAAAATTTATTAATATTATTATTGTGTATAAAATTTATTAATACTATTATTGTATTAGACTTGCGGTTGTTAACATCCAATATTTTATAACGCGTAAACAAACAAGCATGTATTTGTCTAAAAATAAAAGAAAGACAACCTCAATCAATTAATTAATCCACCATTTTTGCACCACCTCTCCTCTCCCTCCAACCAACACCTCAACCTTCCAAATCTCCTCTCTCTAGAGAGAGAGAGAGAGAGAGAGAGAGAGAGAGAGAGAGGCTTTCATGGACCACAACCAGCGGTCCCACAGCCTCGACAACCCTCCCCGGGGCCCCACCAACCCTGTCCCTCCCGTCCCGAAATACATCTCTCTCGCAAACCATGGCGAGTACAACCATGCCGACTGTTGTCAACGCCTCATTCGTTTCTCTTGTACCTTCCTCTTTTTTCTCATTCTCCTTTTCCTTCTCGCCTTCGCCGCCACCTACACCATCCTCGATCCTAAACTCCCCAAATACAACGTGTCTTCAGTAGCAGTCAATTCTCTTATCGTAAACCCTGCGAACCCTATGTTATCGACTGAGTTTACGTTATTTATTGAGGCGGATAACCCTAACAAACATATCGCGATTCGGTACCAGGATGGTGGTACGGTTAGTGCTTTGTTTCGAGGTGTCACGTTGTGTACCGGGGAGATACCGCAGTTCCTGCAGCCCGGGAACAATGTTACGCTAATGAAGATTGATATGAAGGGGAAGAGTGAGGCGGGGCCCGGCGACAGGGCGGCCTTATTAGAGGGCATTGCGGGACCGCCTCCAGGTGAAGCCTTGGAGCTGCGTATCGTAGCGAGGGTTCCAGTTGCGGTCCGGCTTGATAATGTGGTGACTCTTTGGAGATTTAGAGTTGATGTATCGTTTACGCTGGTGCTAAATAGCATTGCCCCGGGACGGCCAATCCGGATCGAGTCATCGGAACACCGTGTTGAGGTGGATTATTTGGATTGGTTGTAGTTATTATGTGCTTGTTGCATTGTATTATAGTAGAGAAAAATTGGTTAATTTTGTTACTTTTTTTCTTCTCTCTTTTCTGTGGTTGTTCTTGCTTTCCTGCGTGTATATACCTATGTTGGCTTGGATCAGTTTTTACATATTATTTTCTTGAAGTCTTGTTTATTGTCAGGATATATTGCATGCTACCAAGCTTAACATATTCTTGACATAGAATAAGATAAACAGTTCACTTTTTATCTATTTCTTTTATCTTTCCTTCACTTTTTAGAAGAGTGTTATTAATTGATCTGGTCAAATTTGTTACCTAAATTGGACGTAGTACATGAATTAAGACTCAATAATGTGATATATAATTAATGAGGAATGTTCAAATGTCTCTATTATATATCTACTTTTTTTATTTTTTAAAACTATAATGTCAAAATAAAACTATTAAATGTGATTTATATAATTTTCTCTTCATACACATAAATCATCAGATATTGACTTCTTGACTTTCATTTTATATGAATTAATAAGTTAAAAAAATCAATATCCCAAAAATTATTCATATAAATGCATTTCTTAAAAGGATGTTAATGTCAATCAAAATAAAATTTAAATGTTATTTTAATATCCGTACATAGAGAAACTTATATAAATCTCATCTAACATTTTTTCTGATATTGTACTTTTTACAAAATTAATTTATTAAAAAATTAAAAAAATGAAGATAAGATGGTCATCTAACAATTTTTTTTTGACATTGTAGTTTTTACAAAATTAATTTATCAAAAAATTAAAATATAAAGACATGATGGAGATAAAAAAATGAAAGCATTTTAGACTCTCCTCATAATTAAATAAGCAATTTGATCATCGACTTTAATATGAATTTATTCTTTTGAGATTGAGGAAACACTTCTATAATGTAAAAAGCACAAAACCTCAATTCAGAATTAAAAGTGGAAGCCATTTTATTTTTCCTCTGATATCTCTCTAGTTTCACAGGCTTAATTAAGCGAACTATTACAATTGCAAGAAGCATGTCTAAAAACTTCCTTGAAACCAATATTATTCCTAGCCCACAGAAACTAAAAAACCTTTAAAGAAACAAAGAATTTTCCCAATACAATCAAGAAACTTCTAGAAGTTTCTGTCCACAATTTATCTCATCTATGTTGAGACTATCTATTTACACCTATAACCCTAAACATTGGTGAGCTTTTTATGACTTTGGGAGTGTGAATTCCTTCTCCAATATAGAAAATATTTCCTTGATGCGGGAGGTACAGCTAGACAATGCATTTTTGGTGATTTTCTTTTTAAGCTTTGTGGTCTTCAGCCATGCGATTCCAAGTGATGCTTGTACCAGACATGCTTTTGCCTTTGGGGTCTGATCCTCTATCTGGTATCTCAAATGAAGCTGCATATACCAAGTTATAATTATAAAAAACTTCTATTATGAAATCATAAATTTTCATAGTAAGATAACAAGGAATCGCCATACTGATAGTCTAGTTGCTGGGCCTGGCCACCAGATTACCAGACAAACTCAAACACACCTTTTTACTAGACTCTCTTGGTTCCTTAAAGAACAGGTATATTATGCATAAACACCAAAGAGGCTAATTGACCAACATCAACATATCAAAATTTGTTGAGTTATATGGTACCACAAGAGAATAACATGGTACCAGTACATGCTTGAGAAACTTGGGTTCTCTCAACTCTACTCCCCACATGCTCACACCACAAAATGTAAGGGGGAAAACAAGAAACTTTAGTAATTGGAAAATCAGTCATACATTGAAGTAGTCACCAAGCATGGCACCCTGGATGGCCATGACCTCTTCAATGACCCAGCCATTTCGATCGGGCAGGGTAGACTTCTGCTGAGTGCTTGTTATCTCGCCACTGTACTTTGACATGTTCTTCTCAAACTTGAAATTCACCTGCCGCTGGTATGCATCTTCCTTCACCGGTTCCCATGCCGACACTGAGTACTCTATGCATCCCACCTTCTCCATCACCCTCTGCTCCAATGCTCCACCTTCATAAAGCTCCATTACCGATGATATCTGACCGCACAATAAAAGTTGATACTAAGATAGATTATCATCAATTAAAAAAAATATAGTATGATAGATGCAAAATGGTACTTAGCTGAGACAAAGATGAATACTACAAAAGCAAAACTAGTGTATTGATCAAAGAAATGGTGTATACAATGTTTTATCAGCTGGAGTAAACTGTTACTGCAACTACAAAAACTAAACAGAACTTTCTTTTGTCCAGTAATTAATTAAAGAGAAATCAGCCAACAGAGAAAACTGTTTACTAAAAATCATGTTACTTAACAGACATACAAACTTACATTGAGAGGGATCAAGCATAAGAAAATCTCTTGCATCTTTACATCATCCATGCCAATAAAAGATCCACTATCGTCACTTTGTAAAGATTTGGTCTCTGATTCTTCCTCGACTAATTGCACCTTCTGCTCTGGGCTCAGTGACCTTGACTTCCACAATGCCATCATGGTCCTTCAAAAGATCAAACCATGTTAGTTAATTTAGTAGTAGTCAGGTCCATTGTGGAGAAGTTGGTTACATCAATTCAAAAGAAGTGCAATCCACTTTGCCGTCACTATTGATATTGTTGTCACATGCATGCATGTATGTTGCAGGTTGGGGAATTGGAGGATTGGATACTTGAGGCAGGAATAGGCCTCAATAATATAAGCTGGTTCTGGTCTGACAAGTAACTATTTTATATACTGTTACTGAGACTGACTGGTACCATACCAGTATCATGAAATAACACATTTGATACTTATGCAGAGCTTCATTGGGATTAAATAAATTAGAAAATGGCAATTACCTATTGGCCACACTGAAAGAGACAAAGGATTGGAACAGGAACCTTAGCCTTCCCTCCTCATCGACTGACCTGGCCCCATGTTTTGCATCAAGGCCTCTCCCTCTTCGCAAAAGTACAAGAATGGACGGACTTCCCATGGATGAGAGGGAAGGTGGTACCACCTGGATATCCTCTATATCCTCCCAGAGGAAGAAGAATTTTGTTTTGTGCCCAAAAAGATTTGAGTAGAAACCTACTATTCGAGGTGACAGAAATAGTCGTCCCTGCAACATAGAACCCACATAATTAAATAAGAAGTTAAGTAAAAAAGGAACTAGATGTTTTGCTTGTGCGTTATGCCCTAGTTATGTGGTATCCTTGGGTCCTGTGTACAAGCTTTTCCCTTTCCTTTCTTTTTCTTGTGAGTTTTCTTGCATGAGGTGAAAAGAAAAACTAAGTTGAGGTATGATGGCATAAAGCACAATCGAGTGCAATTTTTGGCACAAGGGCATTGCACCATAATTCCAATTCCCCAATTGAGTGTAGATTCGGTATTGATGATGCCCTTCTATAAGCTGATATTAACCAGAAAAATAAAGGATTACCTACCTGGGTATGCATTTTGCGCTTGAGGTGGCATGTGAAATCATTGATCAAAAACTCTTCTGGTGGGAGGCTGAAAATCTTTTGAAATGCTGAATTTGTCTGAGGTGACCGTATATTTACCTACATTACATTTAACTCAAAGTTTTAGACTCATTAGAACACAACACTGGTACACAATGCTCAGGTATGCAGAGAATAGTCAACGGGCTACAACATTGAGGTCTTTCAAAACCATCTCCAAAGGCTTTCACAGCATTGGTATGGACATATGGTGTAGCATAAATATTTTAACACCAAAGCTGCATTAGCCTCGATGACCCCAAAAGCATCCTAGAACTTGCTAGTGATTGTATGGACCTATCAAACTGTAATAGCATCAATATGCTATACTGTTTCATACAGAACATATTTCTTGTTCATACTTTTGCAAGAAGTACAATCCTCAAGCAGTTACACAATGCAATTGCTAATCAGTATGGGAGTCTTGTACCTTCTTGCCAACCTCCCTCTCAACTTTGTCGTGATACTCTTTTACAATGTCATTCCCCTTGGTATTATCAAGGAAGATGCGCAGATGGAGCCGGGATTGGCACGCCTGGGCCAACTTACCATCGAGTGGGACCCATACATCAGAAAGGTCTGACAGGTTTGCCTTCACAAAGTTGACCTCAGCATGGCCTAGGAGAGCCGGTTCTTCAAACGGGCCATCGAAACCGTAGACATGTACATCCATTACCGACGGAGGGTCATCCATTGCATCAAATTCAAAAATCTCTGAAAATAATATATGGCACGTATACAAATTGTAAGTTTGTATGCCATGTTCGGATCAACAATTTGTCAACTAAGCTGAGAACTAACTAATTGACTCTGGACAAACAAGTTAACCAAATTTTGCAAGTAAAGACCCAACAAATCTTTGGCTGTGCAATTTGCACACTATTAAGGCTTAATAAGAAAAATTGTTCTCAATGTACTCCTGATAAATCTCCAATCATGCAAGTAAAAATTGAACCTCAATAGGACACCTCAATAAGCGCTCACTAAGTTACTCTGAGAAAAGGCATGAAAAATAGAAAGCAGTACAGGTACTGTGAAATCCGTCAAATCAACACTTAAGAAACAGTTATTGTACCATTCCACTGGGGTTCTACGGTTTGGAACTTGATAGAGCTGGTCTTGGCTTGTCCGTTGCACGTGAAAACAACATAGGGGTCAGACCCTGTTGGGTCAACTGCAGCCAGATTCAATCCCTCAAGCAGCGCAACTGTCAGCAACCAACCCTCCCCTTGTGCCTTCACTCCATGGTCACTTCCTATATATCATAGATGATGAGTTGGTAAATTACATTGGTAGTGTAGACCAATGGTATAACTATCACCGTTGGACTCTAACTGTCCTTGGTATATGAAAGTGTATGTGTATGTGGACAGGGAGAGCAATTCAGAAAAATAAATGTAAGTGACATAGTAAATGAGTTGATGGGGTTTTGATATGGGAACTGTATTGGTTTATAACTCATTGGGATGGCCTGTTCCCTAGTCAATGCTTGCTCTTGGGTTCTCTTTTAGCAGGCATCTTATTTTCAAACAAACAACAAAATGAGTCAAGTGGGTACCACATTCATAAAGGTTCAGTGATAGTACACCCTGGTACCAAACCCAAGTGTTACAAAGTCCTGGTTCTGTACTAACCCAATACAGTTCAGATATTACCAGAAATCCCTTCAAGTTCTTTGCCTCACTTCGCCGGCATGGTAATATGTTCCATACCAACCAGTACCTCCACTTTAACTGATCAGTACAGATATTAATGCACATTCTGTTTTACAAAAGAAGCAAAGGCTAAATAATTCTAAAACACAAAGTATACCTTTTTGCTCCCTGGCCTTCAGGAAATGTGACACCATGCCGAAGACCCTCTGCCCCTGTAGCACCAAAACACAAGAAACCAGCAATTCCGCAAAGGAATCTGGTAAGTCTAGTCCTGAAAACTCCAGTCCCTGAATTGCACTAGAATTTGCCATTGCTATATGGACCAAAACATAACCAGCAGCAAAAATAGTGGATAGAACTGTAAAATTTGTAAAGAACCTCAATGCCATTCTCCAGTCTGATTCACTCTTGGGTTTCACAGAGGCTAACATTTGTTCCTTGTTTGCCCCAAGGTCCTTTAATTCCACTACTTTTGCATTTTGCCCCAGAAGTTCTGAGAATTGGTCAAAGCTATCTTTTAGTCCCTGTCTCGAACCATTTTCAATCATGCTTTTCATCATGGTACTTTGTAAAAAGTTTGTTCGCCATGATATGACAAGACGGGTTGTTCTCTGCTCCTCCTCTGCCAACTCAGGACCTGGGCTAATAGAAAAGAGAAGTTCGGTTCGAAAACAATTCCCAAATGGAACATCAGGTGTGCTAACACTGCAGAGAACTGCAAAATTTTCGTTTTCAACCCTGATATAATTTTGTTCCTCAGTCGCCTTCACAGCCTTCACTAGTTTTGTGGCTGCTTTTGTGTATGTGACCAATCTTCTCATTACTTCCCCATCATTTTCGATTTTCCAGTTCTCAGATTGGAACCCCACCGTGCCTTGTATTTCAGCAAGTGAATTCCAGAAGTTTGTATTTGGCGAGAATAAAATCGAGTTCAATTCACTAGGAGCAATTGCATAAACTTGGTCGACCAATAACCCTCCAGGCAAATTCGCTGGTGCTTCACCACCTCGGTTCTTTGATTCAAAGGTATTCAACAATTCATCGAATGACATGTTTGAATTCAAATTTGAGTCCTCAGAGGAGGGCTCGGAGTCAAGAACAGCTGGCTGGCTCGGCTCCTCTTGCACAGCTTCCAAAGGGTTAGTTGCTTCAGCGTTTCGACCTGAGAAAACTTGAAATATTCGATCAAGTAAAGTGGAGCCTGAGAGCTTCTCATCTTTTAACAGGTCTGGGTCATCTGACAATGTATCAGCGCCTGTATTGGGTAAAGGGAGGTCTCTCTCTCTCTTCAACTCGGATGATTTGTCCGAGTTGGAGGTGAGGTCATCTACAGAGGGTTGTGAGATCAAGGCTGAATCATCACATGTGTTTGGAGATAGAGAGATGTTTATGCAGATTTCACCTAAGTTTGGAAAACATAAAAAGGATTAGTAGTGATGCACTTAGATCATCATCAAATAGTGAGAGAGTTCCTTTGTCAAAATAAGTATTAATTGGACCAGCTGAGCAATGAAGTAACAAAATATGCCTCATTTTGCCCCGGTTAGCATGAATGGTTCAATTAAGCCTCAGTGAGATTAAACTTCCACGCAAATTTTCCATTATTTGCTCAATTAATTGATGATCAACCAAACAAAAATCTTTTTGATATTACCAATTAAGGAATCTTTAGATATAAACTAATAGGCAGATGGACACATGTATGATGCTGCTGTGTACATGTTGATTTTTGTATCAAGAACTCAAGATCACCAAAAATATTTGATTTCATATATACCACTGATCAGCTACTATCAAAAGAAGAAAAGATAAATCTGAATTAGAGAGAAGAGAAGAGATCTCAAAATTACCACAGTTCTTGATTTTTGACTTCTTGTTCTTGGGTTGAAGCTGGTACCATTTAATTCCGAAAGACAAATTCTCCGAATCCAAAAGGTTCGAAAGAGGCACCTTAATCTGCCCCAGAAAATCATCCGAAAAGTATTTATCTTCGTCAAGAACAGAAACAAAAAGCTCTTCCTTCAAATCGCCGACCCGAAAACTGAACTCCTCATCCCAAATTGGATTTAAGCTCTTCTTGACCACCTTAGTTTTAGCTCTTTGTTTACCTAGTTGTAGTTTTACATAGGGATCACTCAATCCATTGCTATCCATGGCCAGGAGATCCCGAGCTTCGATTACTTGAACAATTAGCTTCATTTTTTGAGGTATGTGCACTAATTAGTGGCCAGAGCTTTTAGGATTTAGAAAATTTCTAGGACAAATTGCTAATGGAGAAAATGGAGATAACAATATCAGTGTAGTGGCAGAGAATTTGACGAATTGACGAATTGACACTCCGATTCTCCTAAATTTCGAGATATAGAAAGAAATTTGAAAAGTCAGATTACTATTAAAGCTCTCTCAGCAACTTCTTGTCACGAATCGGAAACTTATCCTTCCTTGATCAGTCTCTCTATAACAAATAAAGAATCATTAATCCGAGCAAGAAACAAGACCTAAAGATCAACAGATAGAAAGAATGATCGAATTAGTTGGAGACTTGGAGTCAATCCGTTCGATCAGAGAGAGGAGAGAGAGGGGGAAAAAGGAAATAGTTGGAGTCGTTATCGGGTTTACACCGTACGCGCGATTTTTCTACGAGAGGCGTTGGCATGTATTGCGAGGAGAGAGAGAGAGAGAGAGTTTGTGTTTTCTCTCTCTAGAGTCTAGAGAGAGAGAGCATCTTCCCCGCGTCGTCACTGCTGACTTTCAAATTCTTGATGTAATTTTGAAGTTTCTTGTGGACTTCTTTGAGAAAAGCAAATCTGTTATTTTTTTGGTGTAGGTCCTTCAAATTAAATTAAATTATTGCACCTTTTTTTTTCTTGTGATTCAAAAAATAGTTATGGAACGAAATATTTACTGATTAATGAATCACAATCATTAAATTTCAATTTAATGTCTTTGTATATAATATAAATTCCGATCCATAAATATATCTAGTCTAGGAGATGAACTTAAACATATACAAAAAAAAAATCATGAATTTGATGCAACTAAGTGTAATAGTTAAGAAGTAAAAAAAAAAAAACCTTTCTAACTCAATATATTTCATGAAAAATCACTAAAATTTTCTCTATATCTGTTTTTAGACGCTAAACTTTAGTTTATCTATTTATTCTCACTTAACTTTCATTTTTATTCAAATTAATTAATTTATGACACGTCAACTTCGAACACGGATTAATTTTTTTATCCAAATTAAGTCAGCTCGTCGACATCGACTATATATTGATTAATGATCTTTTGATCAAATTATATATTAATTATTTCAACTATTGAGCCATTAAATTACAACATGTGCAACAAATTGTTTTATAATTACTATTTTATGAAAAATCTGTGTTTTGTGTAATTATATGAAATTTCAAAATTTATAAGCTTTTCACAGATTAAAGACATGCAATTTTGAAAAAAAAAATTATTCGCTTTATATGTAAAGTTTATGAATGAATATGAGTCTTGAGACATGTTATTTGAAAAATTATTGAGAATTTGAATGTAACTTTAATTTAAAAAAGTGGACATGCTGATTCAATTTGGATAAAATTTAAATTTGGGTGTCTAAATTTATTGGTAATTTGCAAAAATTCTTTAATTTATAAAAAAAAATTTGGTGACACGTAGAATTTATCATTAATAAATAAATAAATAAAATGTCCTAGTCAACATTCAATGATTAAGGACTCTAAAAATATGGGACACTAAGGAGATATTAATCATTAATTATTTATTATTACTTTGACTATAATAGTTGTATTTTGTGAAGCATCATCAAACCAAACCTTAACAAAAAAGCAAGAGAAAGGACAAAATAAATAAATAAATAAATAAACATGTGAAAATCCTTAACTTATGATGAATGAAAAGGTGATTAAATGCAATGTCCATAAAAAAATAATTGTAGGGATTAATTATTTGTTTTTGATAAATTTTGAAGAAATCATGGACTAAAAGTGTAATTGAAAAAATGAAAGGTATTGGTTAATTGAATATATTATTCATTAATTATTGGTCTATTGATAGTAAGATAAGGACAGGATTTTGAGATATTTTTGAACAAATTGAATTAATGATCAAGATTAATTAGTGTGATCTAGAAGAGTAACACATTTGAGAATATAATTACTTATTAAATTAGTCCCAATAAAATATTCTTTGGTGTATAAAGAGGAGAAACTACATAAAAATTACCTTTCCATGAGAAAAATAAATAGACATTAAAGATGTATTTATAATTGGATGGATTACAAGAAAAGAAGTCAACCAATTAAGCAATAATTTGAGCAATTCAAGGGAGTTTGAAATAGTCTTGTTAAATAAAATATTAAGTATGTTGACTTAATACACTAGCAAATTAAGTTCATGATCATTGTGATTTATTAATTAATTGCATAAATTAAAGAGTATGTATGGTCAAATGGATACTACTTCTCCATAATTATTGAAATTAATTAATATAGCTCATGTGCATTAGAGATGAGATAACTTTGCTTCTCTCTCAAGCACAAATAAATATAAACAATATAATAATTGATCTAAGACAAGTGAGAAAGCATCCTCAAATCAAATCAAGTAAAATAAACAAAAAATATATAAATTAAAAAAAAAAAAACATTAGCATGTAACGCACATGACTATGATCATGATAATGACATCATCATTAATTTTAAAAGAAAATGTTATGGAGATATCATTATTTATACCGTCGTTCGGTACAGATTTTATTATATACGTTAAATGAGTTATTATTACATGTTAACGATTTTATTTTATAGGTACTTCTATCTTTCAACTTAATTAAATACCACTGATATGCATATCAACTCATTTAAGTTGAATAATAATAGTACCATACAAAATAAGTTTGTATAATAAATTATTAATATGCATAATAACTCATTTAATATATATAATAAAGTCCGTATTGACAATGGTATCAACAACCGTATTTGTATATCAACTTCTTTAAAATTTTAAATATTAAATGTAGGTCTCATTTAACGTATATAGTAAAGTATGTATTGACAATGATATCAACAACCGTAGATGTATATCAGCTTTCTTAAAGTTTTAAATATTAAATATTAAATGTAGGACCAAAAATAATTGTTGAGTTTTGAAAGCCTTTATGAAATTTAAACCAACTATATGTTGTCTCTATCTAATTCATGATCACATATCATGATTTTGTCCAACAACTTAGTATAAAAATACAAATCCCAATTGATTTGATCATGTGACATGTTGGAAGATTGCTCAAAATATGCATAAAAAAAATAATTATTTGAATTGCTATTTGAGTTGATTAATTAATTAATCTTTTTTTATTGGGATTCTCAATCTATGTCCCATGCCATTTTTAAATTGATGAATATTGAATTTATGAATCCCTCGCTATAACTATAATTAAAGTAATTGAATTTTTTTATAATACGAGTTTTTTTTATTTGTTTGATTAAATGATGAATATTAAATTATGATACGGCAGTTAAAGAAATATCGAGTTTGTTTTAGATTGAAATATTTTTTATTGAAAAATAGCGTAATCATTTAATTATTGAGGGTATCACACAAAATGAAAAAAGAAAAGAAAATAATACTGAAATAAAAACAAATTTACAGAAAATCTAGAACAAGTTGCAACTGCAGGTAAAATATGCAGAGTGATTTTGATATCTTTATCGAGTAATTTGAATTTATTGTTAGAAGACGATTCGATTAATTTTAAATTATGAACACGGAGAGGCTCCGTTCTTCTAGGAACACCATAGCTTTACTCTATATATATAGTAATTAATATTTTAAATTTTATTAGATTAGTTACAAATTATATAGTACCTTTACGCTTTTCTTGACATGCTAATATTAATCTCAAAATAATATATACAAATTCTCTATTACTTTTAACAGTAGATAGAAATTTAGAAGCACCGTATTTCATCAGGTAACATAAAATGTTATTTGTTATATTTTTTTCACCTATTAATTATCTATCATTATATATCCATACACCCACAATAATGACCAGCTTCCAGTTTGACATTAAAAATAATATAAATAATCTTGCTTGCTGTACATAGCTTAAAATCTAAAAGTTTAGATAATGTAATTTGTAATATACTCATTATATAATAGTAACTAAAATGCAATTGATGGATGAAGTTCTATATCTAAAATTTATATATAAGATATCTACATTTTCTTCAATACTTAATTAAAGAGCTAAATAAAGAGCTAAAAGTACCAAATCAATTTATATAATCCTATGATAATAAAGAGGTTTGTAAAAATTTCTCCGTCATAATTAGGTATCAGAACAAAAGAAAAAAAAAAAGAAAACTGCAACAGACAACAAAATACTGTTTGAGTATTTTCTTTAAAAAAGAAGAAGAAGATTGATTTAACATAAATCGAGCCGAAATTAAAGGAAAAAAAATAATTCTTTAAGGACCAAATTAATTAATTCATGATATATATTTAGGTCAATCCAAATTCAGCAGCAGTACCATCATCCTTGACCCTTCAGAAAGTTTTATATAACAAAACCCTAGATTGCATTCTCAATTTCTCATAACCTCCTATATATATGATATATATATCATATCATATATATATATATGTATATATCACAGGGAGCAGCCTCCTTCCAACAAATAGTGGAGAATAATTCAACAAAAGAGGAGGAAGAGATCATATATATTGATGGCCTCATCAGAGAGGGATTGGTGTGATCTCCCGCCGGAACTGGTCCATCTCATCTCGCGGAAACTCCTCGATCTCCGTTATTTCATCCGGTGTCGTGCCGTATGCAAGCACTGGTTCTCTTCCATCCTACTCTCCGACCCTCCTCGGCAACAACTTCCATGGCTCATTGAGTACGAGAAAGAATTCCCTGATGCAACTCCTCTGAAAGAAGAGCTACGCTTCCACTCGTTTGTCACCGGCGAAACAGGCAGCATCCCTATTCAAAAAACCCATCGTGGTAAGGCTTACCACAGACCCGGTCACAGCTATTTGCTCGTCGTAGATCGTAAGGTCATGTCTCTACTCAATCCCCTCACCGACAGGGTAATCTCCCTCCCGCCATTACCTTCCAGTTTCAGTACTATGTGGCCAGTCTTCGGGGGTGAAGATCCGAGTCGTAACTGGCTGTGGCACATCGTCTTATATTCCAACCGGGGGAGTTGGCAATGCGCAACCTACCATCCGAACAAGACAGGATGGAAATATGTCGACAATAGTTTATGCAGAACTTGTTATTGGCTTGGAATGCTTTTTACTACCGTAGGAGGCAGCTCTACCCTGGTGTTTGACGCCGCCTCAGGGAAGAAGTTGTACACAATACCGCGACCGAAGGATGAGCCTTTTGATTCCGTGAGTAGTTATATTGTGGAGTCATGTGGAGCAATTTTGAGAGTTTCCAGGGATATTCGACATGGAGATGTCGAGAGTTCTATCGTTCGTATTTATGCACTTGATTTTGGAGGAGGAAGAAAACAACCTTGCTGGGTCAGGGTGATTGACATCGGTGATCGAATAGTGTTTTTGGATCACCGGAATGGTTTTTCGGCAAGAGCAACTGATGGACTTAAAGGGAACTGCATCTACTTCATAGTGGAAAATGCCGGTCCAATTTTCGGGTACTGCATTGGCAGTAAACTTTGGAGGTACGACATTGGTACCGGCAAATTCGAAAGGTTGCCTTGCCCTTTTGAACGTTGTACATGGTTTGTTCCTAATCTGTGTTAGTCTTTTTTTCCCCTTATTGCAAGTATTTTGTTCACTGCATGTTTTTTTTTTAATTTTGACAAGGTGTGATACAGATTTCTTAATATATGTCATTGAATGTATTTTTGCAAAAGATGTTGATGTCACAACAAAACAAAAGGTCTTTCTATTCTTGTTGCAATATTCCTTTTCATGTGATTTTTCAGTTTCAAAGCTTTTGGATGGTAATTTTATTATGAGAAACTACTTGAACTTGATAGTTGTTAAATTTGATTATCTTGCAGTTGGAAAAGAAGCACCTAGAGCTAATTAATTAGGAAAGAATTGCTTGCTTAATATTTAATTTCTTATAATTAAGCTATGCATTGCATTGGTAAGACAGAGTATGCGAGTACCTTAAAAGAAATAATTGGATCTTTTACTAAATGAAACCTTAATCACACTGATTTTAATTGAAATTCGTGAAAATAAGGCTTAAATTACAAAAACTTTTTTAAATTAATACGTGTTTAAGTGAAAATGCACGTTTAAGGGAGAAGTGATTTCTTTTAAAAGATGGGCTGCAACCATCTAATGACGACAAAATAAGGATAAAAAATAAGAGAGCTGATATACGAATATCATAATTAAAGTAATTAATATGAATAATAATTCATATAATATAAATAACAAAATCAATATAGATTTTGGTATCTCCCAATCATTTTCCTTCCAAAAAATAATGAAGAATCTGAGCGTGGGATAAAAGAGAAATGAATAGAAACATAACAGACAAACATAACCAGAGAAACAACAAAGAAATAAGAAACCTCTATACCATACTGCACTCAATAAATAAGCACACTGTTCATGACCTATACAAATGTACTACTCAATCAACTGCTAACAATGACTTTACAGATTGCAAATAATCAATAACCAAAACCGTCTAAAAATGAAAAAGAAAGACCGAAGAAAAAATAAACACTGCGGCATAGAGAAGAATAATAATGGACAAAAACAATTTAAAGCACGGCACCGTACAAAATCTGAATATAATGGCTGTACTGAAGTAGCAAAGAAATGCTAGTCAGTGCTTGTTCCTTTATTGGCATCGCCTAGAACAAACTCTGAGTACAAATTCTTCAGTGCAATGACAAGTGTCAGTATAAGCGGGCCCATTATTGCACCCTGCGAGTAATAATATGGCAAAATAGTATAATGTCATTTTGAGGGACCAAGATTAAGTATTTGGAGTTTATAGAAATAAAGATGGCAGCTCAAAAATGCAATGCAAGACTATTGGTATTATGCAGCTGAGGTCCAACACATGCACATGGGAACCAGTATGCACCAAGAACTGGTCTGATAAATTTCTTGTCCACACAACTTGTGGGTCTTCAATTGAGTAGCTGAGAGTAAATCGTTACTACATTGGCTTAAATGGAATCATGATTTCTCAAACAAGGTGTTGCCAATAAAAGAACTTGGCATTTGTTGGCATTTACTGTGTAAACAGAAAAGTAAAAGTTGATATATGTATCTATGTAAAAAATGGGTACCCAATTTAAAATCCAATTGAACCGGTATTGCTGCCAAGCTATGCACATAACAGGTATATTTGCATTGCATCAACAATGACCACTGATGCATTACTGGTTTATCAGCACAGTTTCTGCCTTTCAGCTGCCAGACCATATCCTAGTGCTTGAGACTACATTATGCAATTGAACTACCACAACAAAAGAACTTAACCTCAGACTAAACGGGTATGAACCAAAATTATTAAAACACAAGTGCAAACAAAACAATTACCTCTAAAGCACTCGACAAAAGTGTCACACCACCGATAATACTCAACCCTGTAAGGTATGCATTGTAACCCGGTATCTCCTCCTGTATAACCTGTGTACCATAATCCATGAGGATAAGATGTGATCCTGTTAAAATGGTTGCTAGCACATACCTCCCCTCCATCAAAAGCTGCCCAGCAGCAAAAAGTGATGACAGCCATGGGGGCAAAATTGGAAGTAAAGGACTTATAAGAGCAAACACTGTGGAAGTGTACACAAAGTGCACCCCAAAGAATCTGAATAGCAACCATGTGAGGCAGCCTTGGAAGATGGCGAGCTTTGCTGTGGCCAACAGCACGCTGCTGATCGCATGGTCGATCACCTCCACACACCGATCTTTAACTCGTTTTGAGATAGGTAACATCCCAATTACTTGCTCGGTGGCCCCACCTGACTCGGCTGTTATTAGATAATACAAAACCCAGAGGAAAACCATAAGCTGGGATACAAAATTTAAAACCTCTGCCGCACCAGAGACTACATGGAGTGTGATGGATAAGACCAGGTTTGCACTCCCGCCTAATACTGATGTGCCACTAGAGAGCACTCGTTTTAGGATCTCAGTTCCTTGCAAGGCCAATTCTTTTGCCTTTACAACCAAATCTACTCTGGTAACCAACAATTCTCTTAAGCATGAATCCAGTTCCTTGTAAATCTCAGCCCATTCCCGATTTTTGATACTGGTAGTAATGTCCTGCAATTTGGAACTGATCAGAACTGTCGAGCCATTCTCAACAGGGTCAACAGGGTTCACAGTCGCGGCTGATTGTGAAATTAAGAAATGCCGAAACCCATTACTGAAATCAGTTAAGTTGTATGCATCTGCCAATTGATCAATTTGGTCCCAGACCGTCTCATAAACCATACCAGAGTATTTGTCGACTAAACCAGGAATGTCATTGTCATCCATCCATTGTTTAAACCCAATCCGCTCGGCATAATTATTGTTTTGGACATGAGATTTGAGGGTAAGAACAGCGTCTCTGCCTTCTACCCCAATTTTGTAGGAGAAAAACCCTCCACCAGCTAACAAACCTAGGATCATGCCGAGCATTAAGCCAACGGCCACGATTGTTTTCAGGGTCTGCGAAGGGGATGATTCGGGTTTGGAAAGAGCACGATTTGGGAGGAAATGGTTAGGATTTATGAAGACGGAGAAGAAGAAAAGGATACCGAGAGAGAAAGCCAGGCCGAAGTGAGTGGAGAAATGGAGGAAGAGATAACTGGAGAGGAGCCAACGAAGGAGGCGTGGGAAGGACGGGGAAGGGGGGAGGGGTCGCCGGAGTATGGCGGCGCGTGCATCAGCTAGGGTCATAGCCGATGACCGGAGAGCAGCGGCGGGGAGAGCAAGGAGCGTCGCGACCACGCCTTGCTTGAGAGGTGGGTCCCAGAAGGAGACGACCGCATCTTGCACCTCGCGAAGGGGAATTGAGCAGAGGATCGCCCATAGGATCGGACGGAGGAAATCGGAGAGGAGGAGGTAGAGGCCGTACAGCGTCAAGAGACAGAGCGCGAGTCCAGCGTGAGCCATGGCGATGTAGACAGCGAGGCGAGCTGGCGCGTCTATGATTAAGTGGTTAGAGGTAGAGCTCGTCTGGTGGTCGGATTTGGGAGGCAGAGAAGGGTCCGGCGCGGGGCGGAGCGAGGCGGAGCGAAACATCTCCGCCCAGGGAGGGCTCACGGTAGGTTTAGTAGTAGGAATTTTGGATTTGGAGGAGTTCTCCTTCTTGACCTCCATGTGTTTGTTGAAATGCCTACGAGGGTTTCTACTGTGTTTGTGGAAATGCTCCCCTCAGCCTTCCTCGGAGGAGACGAGTATAAAGGAGAAGAGAAGAGAAGAGAAGGGGGGAAAGAATAATTTTAACGAGGAGACTTTTAGTTATGTGAAAGTGAAATTGTGAATTATTAATTTATTATTTGGGAGTTAATTAAGTTATGTAATGAGTAAATGGTTCCCGTCTCCCGTTCATGCCTCCGGATTCACATCCGCTGTCGTATTTTTTTCTATAGCATAATGCCATGATTTCTTTGGTCTATGACATGTGAGCCCCACTAAAATATAAATAAAAAATGATATCCCTTATATTTAAATTTGAATCACTTAAATTAAATCGGATCATTTAAAATCTATGATAGTGGATAGGACCATGTGTCCCCACTTCTGCACCTCTTATTTATTTTTACCATATTATACTCATTATTACTAATTAGCTTATACATGAAATTCATGATATTACAACTTTTTTTTAGTTTTTATGCATGAAAATCACATTCAAGTATAAAAATTAAGCGAGATTGAGATTATCTGCTAGTTAAATTGGTTTTTTGGAAAAAAAAAAGATGAGAAGTAATCACCTAATTTTATTTCTTCTGAAAGGAACTAATTAAATTGATATTAAGTTTGGAAAACTTAATTATTTTATGATAGCTAAATATTTTTTTAATATTTATGTAGAAATGTTATGTATAGAAGGTTTCTTTGATTATAATAATGTATATCTATTTGTTTAGGTATCTTTTTTCTAAAACAAAAATAATCAAGATTGAGATAACCAATTAGTTAAAATTTAGGTTTGGCAAAAATATTGTTTTATATGAATGTTATCTACGAAAATAACCTTTATTAATAGTTTACCTAGTTGTATTTTTTTCCGGAAAAAATAAAGACATACGTTTAATGCTTTATATTTCTATAAGGATATTATTTAAAATACAATAATGTGATATACGAGATCACGTCTTAACGCAAAAAATATATACGAATCTAATTAAGCTCGATGTAATTATTTTTTCCATTGACCTTTTATTAAAGTAAATAGATATATCTTTTGAAAAAAAAATTAATGATCAGATAGTATAATTTCAAATATGTAGACCTTATAAGAGAGATTAAATTGATCTATACATTTTATGTTGTAGGTATTCATATACTTTAACAAAATTTATATTTTTTATTTCACTTGTATTCCATAAACTCATGCTATATATAATGTACCATGTTGTAGGATACAAAATGCGTAATTTCGAACTTTTAGAGTGATATATATATATATATATATATGAAATTATGTCTAAGAATTTCATGACTTGTGATAATTAATGAATAAAAAGGAAATAGAGACATAGTGGGGGATTTTGTGGGTAATCTTTGCATATCATTTATAATAATGAAAATTATAATTAGTCTCAGAGGAGCAACTCTTTTAATTTTAGATTAGATAGAGATATTGGGATTCTTATTTTTTATTGTATAATATTTTTATTATTCGTCAAATTATATTAAAATTAATATAAAATAAATTTCAAATAAATTTTTTTATAATTTATTTATTTATATTTTATATAATATAATATTACATAACAGAAGATTAGAATCTAAAATATTAAAAGGTAGGTGCTTGATATTGAGGCTATAGCCAGAAATAAATAATTGGTATTTTGGCAATGTCTCATATTGGTCCAATTTGGGATTGGTTGGTTGATGATTGGTTTAAATTTTCATTTCATTTCATTTTATTGATGCATTAAATGATACATCTCCAGTCTGAAATAACTGGAGATGTCCAGTACATTAATTGAGGCGCCAACGCCAAGTTTAGAAAACAGTTTCTCTCCTACATTTTTTTTTATATATATAATGTGGGGGATACCGATTTTATTAATTGTTATTTAGATTAAATGAATTATTATTTATATTGATAGTTTTATTATATAATTTATTTTATATAATATTTTTATTATTCAATTTAAATTAGTCATATTTAAATAAAATAATAAAATAATATATAAAATAAATTATATAATGAAATCATTAATATAAATAAAAAATCATTTTATATGAATAATAAAATCGATATCGTTATGATAACCGTATAAAAAATGATATCTCCCATACATTTTCTATGAGCTTTTTTTAGTTTGGTTGTGGTATATATACTGGTATGCATCAGTGCATGAAAACTGGAATTTAGTTTGGTGTCTCAGTAACTTGGGTCAACCTATTTGGTTTAGAATTTTAAATCAATAATCATGAAATTTTGAGTCCAGATTGATCTGACAGTGTCTAAAACTAGTCAAAATAAATATCTCATTTTGTACTAAAGCAGAAAAAAAAATACATGTTTTATTTTTTTTTTCTCAAAGTATTAGACTATTTAGAATATTATTCTATTCTTCTAAAATATTAACTAGAAACCTACCACATCTACTTAAAACATAGTTTGCAAAATATCTATCTAGGCTTACTATTTTACCTAAATACTAAATTTACATCGGTTATTATATTTTTTTCTATAGTAAAGATGTATTATAATTTTTTTCGAGTCACTGACAAGTGGGATCCACTAAATTATAAATAAAAAATATTTTTTATAACTAAATCTAAGTCATTTAAATTAAATTGAACCGTTTAAAATCAATAATAATAAAATATTATAGTTTTTAATAATAATAGATGTGATGCTAACACCTAAACACCAACAATCTAGGTAAAAATTTAAAATTTTTAACTACTAGTTTGATACAATCAAAACATTACAACCAATCTCAATCAAAAACATCACAACATGAGTTTTACAAAAAATATAATTTTTTTTTCTAAAATTTAATTTTGGTTTTTTTATATTTCTCAAATAAAAATTTCCAATCATCTAATACTCTTTATTTATTTATTTATTTATTATTATTATTATTATACTTTTTTCGGTTACATCTAGGCCCTATTCTCAGAAAAAAAATATATAAATTAAACAGATAAATAAAAAAATTAACACTTCCCATTTCCCAAAGATATAAATGCACCCGGTTTACTTCCAAGGGGGGCAAATTACACCAACATTTAACGGTCGGTCCCGCTTCCTCAAGTTCCAGTCTACCATACACCGAGTCCATCAATAAATCTACCTATTCACATCCCAAAAGAGAAGAAATGAGAGGCAAAGAGATTAAAAGTGTGTTCGGTTTTTATGAAATTATATAAAAATAGATTTTATAAACATAGAAACTCATAAATTAATTTATGAAAGTTTATATTTATGGAAATAATTATGAAATATATAAAAATATTGTTCGATTGTATCACGAAAATTATGTTGGGAAAATTTATATTTCATTTGAAAGAATTAATGTCAATATTAATCATTCTATTTATTGCTACTAATATAATTAAATAAAAATAACTATTTCTTTATTAAAAATATTTTAAAAAATTACAAAATTGTGATAAACATAAAAAAAATGAAAAATTAATTAATAGGCTTATTAATTGTTTGATGCTAAATTGTAATTTCTTGAAATATTTAATGAGAGAGAAAATAATATTTTAATAAGAGAGAGAGGAGAATGAGAGAGAGGGAGCACAATCTAAGTTTGTAGGAAAAAAAAATTGAATCCAATCAAATTATTTTTTCCCACGGGATTGTAAAAAAAATGGGAATAAATGAAGGAAAATAAACCCAATCCCATGCTAAAAAAACAGATCACCGAACAATCCTGGGAATATTTAACTGCTGGTTTCAAAATCCCATCAAATCCCTCGGTTGATACCGAACAGGCCATAAGAGAAGAGAGCGAGAAAAAGAAAAGAATCGCAAAAGAAAAAAGAAAAAGACAAATTACACAATTACGATTGTTTCTTGTTTCATCGATCGTCGGAAATTATGTGGAGGTGATCCTGTGGCCGAGTATGTGGCCGAGCTGATGCGTCTCTCTACAAGTCTAGCGGGAAGCTACAATGGGGATACTCCAATCGATTCTGGGAAGAACAGGGAGGCGATTCATCAAGCGAAAGGATAGTGACGCTGGAGAACGCGGTTCGATTTCTCTCTTTTGTTTTCTCCTCATTTTTTCATACTATTTGGAGCAAAACACGGAGGAAAGATTTGAGTCTTTACCCTTCCCCCTTGTTTGATAATTATTCCTTCCGTGATTTTTCATATTCGGTGTGGATCGGTTCTTAATAAATCGGAAACAGAAACAGTAATCTGATTTCCTACTACTTGTTCAATTTGTGCCAGCATTGTTTGGAATCTTTTGGAGTTAGCATTTCCTATTCCATAAATTTAATCTACATTCATTCAATCTGTGCATTTCAACTCATTTATATTGAAGCAATAGAAACATATCTTTATTTTTTGTTTTCATAGTGTTTATTAATTGCTGGCCAACTATGCAAATCAACCCCTCCCTCCATTGTTGTAAAATTTCTTCACCATGATTAAATGTTGTTGCCCTTTTGGGGGCTAGAATACAGATTCTGAGTTCTACTTGTTATGTAACTGAGACCATCTACATACTTCAATCATGTAATAACTTATAACTTCAAGGGTAAAATGGTCATTTGGAACACCAGTTCTTTTGGCTATGAACTAGTTGGCTCAGAACTGGAAGATTGACTTGGTTTAGCTGATTTTGGGTGTTTCAATAAAATTAGCTTTTACTATTTCCTTTTTGAAATATCTATCTTTGATTTGTAGTCAACAAAGTTAGCTGATTTTGAGTGTTTCATTGTTAAATGAAAGAAGAAGTGAATTTAGCTGAAAAGTTGCGAAAAGCGAATTTTTAGCTTGTGGCATTTGTGTTGGCTTTTTAGCTGATGTTTCCAAACAGTAAAGGTATGAGAAAAAACGAAGCAGTAGATTGATTTTGTTATGGTAACTTAACTTCCATCCTTTAGGCTGTGCTCCACACACACAAAAGAAAGAAAAAACAAAATAGAGAGGAAGATTAGGAGGGGGGATGGAAAGGTGGCAAAATCCATTCACCTCTAAACCCCAATTTGGAGGGTAAGGGGGTGAAATCTCTCATTTCATCTCTTTTTAACCCTTCTTGAGCAGGCTCTTACTGTAACAAAATTTATCACTTAGGTTATGGTTACAATGGACTTTTATATTGTTTCATAAGATGAAAATGACATGGGAAGGTAGATCTTTTTGTCCGGATTGTTTTTATAATGTTAGTCCTTTTATTTCTTTCTTTCTCAAAAATATGATAAGGGTTATTTGTCATCCGTTCTTGTTGTTAGCAAACTATTTCTGAATAATTCTAAAAAAAAAGGGCGTCAAGAGAGATTAAACATGAGTAAATTACGCAATTGGTCTTTGGAGTTTTTCCATTTTGGTACCTAAATATTAAGATTTTCTTATCTTAGCTCTTTAAATTAGTTATTTATATAGTTTACTAATAATTAAACAAAATGCCCCGTGCAAACATCTTTCTCTAGTAATACTGAGGCTACATCAAAGCTTGCTTAACTTGAATTTACTAAAGATATGAAGATGCTTAAGATATATGACATGCTGGACATGTCTACAAATTAATATTTTTCTTTGTCCGGTGACTTTGGTTCTTTGTTTGTACTCAAGTTGTCTATGGTTACACTCTCTTAAATTCATTTTCTTTTTCTTTCTTTATGCATTTTCTGTTGCTTTTTTTTCCCTCTCCTTTAAAATCGACTTAAGGTTGCTATTCTTTGATTCAAGTAAAATCCTCACCAACTTGAGTGGTCATTTTATTGCAAATTTCAAGAAGTGGGTACTGAGGTGATGTACCTCCCATTACAGATATGAAAAGGTGCAAAATGGAAAATACTAAAATTGGATTTCACTTATGTTGGAAGAATAGTATTATTGGATTGGCATGAGCAAATTAATTAATGATTAATTAAAGCACACAGATCTTATGCTTTTCTCCCTGTACTCTGGCAGGTAGGGCCCTGGAGGAGGTTAGAGGATTATTGTACCATGAAATGCATACGTCAGAAGGTGCAAAAAGACAGCAACAGAGATTATGTGGGCCTATCGTGGCCATGTCATTTAATTTCGCAGTTGCTGTCAGCATAATCATGGCCAACAAACTGGTATGATTCATTAAATTTAGTGAGGTGCTGTTTGTTCCTGAAAGTGCCCTTACGTTTTCCATTTTGTAATGTAAACTGGAGGGTGTGCCAGTTTTACATGCCATACCTGCCTGTTTAGATGCCGCAGTCCTTTTGTACGTGGTAATGCTTTTTTGCTGCCTTTTTCCTTCATTCATGCCAACATAATCTGATGGTTAACATAGTCTTAATTGATAAAATTGGATAATTTAGATGAACTTTAATCTGAATTGTGATTTATTACTCAATTAAAATAATTTGGGCTAAATTCGAAAATTATATTTTGACAACATATGGCACCATTTCATGAACAGGTCATGGGGAAGGTTGGATTTAACTACCCAGTTGCTCTTTCACTGATCCACTATGCGGTTGCATGGTTATTAATGGCCATACTTAGGGCTTTTTCATTATTGCCAGTGGCGCCGCCTTCCAAAAGTACCCCTTTCTCCTCCCTCTTTGTATTGGGTGCAGTCATGTCTCTCTCCACCGGCCTCGCCAATGTTAGCTTACAACATAATAGGTCTAATTTAATTTTATTATATTTGAAAGAGCCCCCTACATTATCAAGAGATTGTATGAACCCTGTATTTCCAGTGTCTTCAAAAAATGCTCAATTATTGTTGATGGAATTACAAAATGTGGCTGCATTGTTTGGTTTCTAATATTGCCCTGTTGTAGAATGAACTTGAAAGAGGCTTTTTCAGCCAATCTTGTGAAGTTTATTGTTTTTCAGCAATGTGATAAAGAAATCTTTGTGAAAGCAGTTAGTGTTCATTTAAAGATTCAGCAATGCAATATCCTATTTTCTTTATACAAAAAAAACGATATCGTTTGATTATTTTCTGGTGGTTATATTTGTCATTCTATTATTCTTTCAAAGACAAGTCATTTTAAAGGCAAAAAACGGATGCAGTAATGCAGTGGCTTCTTTTTTTAATTTCTCAAGGAACTTAGGTTCTTTTGCAAATGGTAAACACAATACAGGGTCATCTTCGCAATTTTTTGGTACATTTTGGGGCTCTTTTTTTTTTGCAAATTTCTTTAATTACACTTATTTTTGTTTCTTATATATTGCTAAATTTGTACATACTATCTTTCGTACTAAAAAAACATAATGTATCTATTGTGAAATGGAAAGCATTACTCTTTAAAAGGAAATGGAACAAGTTAGCTCTTTTGTGCTGATTGAGAGTAGAGGGAAAAGTGGGAAGGGTCCATTTTTTGTACATGTTTCCATCACTAGATAAATTGCTCTATTTTCCTCATTTGCCCCTCAAATGTTTGACTTAAGTGTGAAATTGTCCAACTAAGCCTTAACTGACAAGCCGTGAAAACATAAAAGTGTGTGGTCAATACTAAAAGAACATTAGCACTATTTTGATCAATATGAATTAGTGCATACTGATGCTAGATCCTAGATAAGATATTTATTCTAGGTCATTATTGAGTAGGTAGGGTTTATATAGGATATTTCACCGCCATAAGCTTATATGAAACATTCTCACTTCTACCATATTGAATGATGATTTTATGGGTGAAGAAGCAAAACTTTCCTGATGAGTTTGTCTGTTTGGTTTTGCAGCATAGGATTTTATCAGATGGCAAAAATTGCAGTCACGCCTACTATCGTTCTGGCCGAGTTCATGATTTTTAACAAGAGAGTATCTTCGAAAAAGGTAATGAATTTTGAACACAACTGTGCCTTGTTGAGAAAGGTGGATATTTTGAATCAGCATGAGAATTTTGCACTGTGAATAATATTGTCCGTTTCTGGCAAAAAGTGGACATTAATATAAGGATTGTAAAAGTAAACAGAAATGGCTTAAAATCGATAAGTTGTAACCTGGTTGAACTAAAATAGTATCATTCCTTCCCAGCATATGATGCCCTTACATTTCATAATGGAAATATGAGGCTAGATATTTGTTAAACTGGTTCCTGGCACTAGCACCTCCACTTTATCTTGGATAGAAAGCCCAATTATGCGATCAGGTGCTGTGAGAAAAAAAAAAGATGATCTTGAATCTGCAAACAATATTAAATTACTTGTTTCACCTACAGGTTATAACATTGGGTGTAGTCTCTGCTGGCGTGGCAGTTGCGACTGTGACAGACTTAGAGTTCAATTTGTTTGGCGCATGCGTTGCTCTGGCATGGGTTATTCCAAGTGCGGTGAATAAAATCCTTTGGTCAAATATGCAACAAACCACCAATTGGACTGCCCTTGCGTAAGTTCTTTTTCTTTCTTTTTCCTTCTCTTCAACATTCCTTTTTTGTCGCCATAGCTCCTGCAAAGTAGAGAAATTGGACGGTTCATCTCCTTCAGCTCACAAAACTTGAAGTTTGTACAAATAATCTAAAGTCTGTCTGATAATATAATTAATTTTGGTTTTGATCTGAAGTCCGAAACAAGTTTTTTTTTTTTTTTTGAATGAAAGTGGTACAATATACCACCTGTTTCATTAAACACGTGAAGCACCCTACAAGTCCGAACCAAGTTAAACAACCTGTTTCACGAAAAAGCTTGAGTTTGGACTGCTTGGTATTTCTGAAGTACAAAATGAAAAGCAAATGGAAGGCTGCTTGCATGATTTTTTTGCTAATTTCTGTGACAGGTTAATGTGGAAAACAACGCCTATTACAGTATTTTTCTTCATGGCTTTGATGCCTCTGCTGGACCCACCTGGTGTTCTCTCATTCAATTGGAACCTGAACAGTACTTCTGCTATCTTTATCTCTGCCATTTTTGGATTTTTGCTCCAATGGTCTGGGGCTCTAGCACTTGGGTATAGTTTGCACTTTGCAGTTTACTCTTCCAAAGTTTTGAAATCATTTAAAACCATACCTTAGAAATTTTCATTTAGTTTTTTTATGCAAGTTTATTCATTGTTCCTGCTAAGTAGAAATTTGTTTCGTATAAGGTCAAACTTAAAAAGACACTCTGCTCCTTCTAGAATAAATAACTTGTTTTAACTTCATTGACCGTTGGTAACTAAAGCAGCCGAGGTTTATCATCACAAGTGATCACAGATTCAAGACAAAGAAGTTGACCAAGCAAATATCTTTATTCTAGAGATGGTAAATAACAATAATAAAAGAAACAAACAACTATACTTATTTCTCCTTCGTGTTCTGGGCATAAATTCTTCTTGTGCTTGATATCATGACAATTATAATTATCTTTTTTTCTTTGCTGTTTGAAAGCATGAAATACTGATTTTTTTTTTAAACTTAAATTTAGTGCAACCTCTGCTACTTCTCATGTGGTGCTCGGTCAATTCAAAACCATAGTAATCATGCTTGGTGGATATATTTTGTTCAATTCTGACCCGGGACCTGTTAGCCTTTGTGGAGCCTTCGTTGCTTTATGTGGCATGTCTTTGTACACATATCTCAACTTAAACGGTCCCGTGGAGTCAGGGGCACAGACCGGTAAGTCTCCAAAGCCCAAGTCCACTGAAGATGGTGAAAATGGTGCTGGTACGAAGGCAGTTGATTCTGTTTAATTAATCTCTCTCTCCTTTTCTTTTCTTTTTTCTTAGTTAAATCGATGATTGGCAGTCGGTAGATTTTATTGTTTGATTTTTCTTCCGCTCTCCCTTCTTTTTTGTTCTTTTAGGCAATTTTGGTTAGTAGCTGTTGTTTTGTTGATTGCTCTCAGATCATTTGTATAGGTAAAATTGTGTTTTAGGGATTTTTCAAAGGGAATGAAATAATCTCTTTCCTAATGATAATGTTTAGTATTAGTTTTTGATGCCAAAGTTATTGGGCGTGAATTAGATTAATAGTTTAATTCTAAATCAATACAGAGGGTAAAATGTTTGAGAGATACCATAGTTGATATTGTAATCGATATCGACTTTATTATTCATGTTAATGATTTTATTTTATAATTTATTTTTTACAATATTTTTATTATTCAACACAATATCATTGATCTGAATAATAATTTATTTAAGTTGAATAATAAAAGCATTGTATAAATAAGTTGCATAATAAATTTGTTAACATGAGCGATAACTCATTTAATCTGAATAACAAAATTAGTATCGATTACGGTATCAATAACAGTATTTGTATATCAGCTCCCAATACAGAGTGCTTTGGTTCATGTTCAAATGGATTATTGAAACCAGGCATAGTTGCGCAATGCACCAGGTAATACTTATTTGAAAAAGATTTGTATATAAACACAATAAAGAAATAATAAATTTTGAACTCAATCTATGCTTTACAATTGGAGGTTAAAGTTCTTTTCTTTTTTTTTTCCTCTCTTTTGAGATGTCATATGTTACAATATTGAATTAAATGTAACAGTGAACATATAAACATACCTCTAAAAGCACACATGAGCTCTATGAACATTTTAGGTAGCCATATCTCAGCCGGTACCAACCAACTAATTAAAACATGAAAACGATGTATACTGTTAATTCTGAAATGAAGGCATTTTTGTTCCATGGAAATGAATTTTGTAAAGACAGTGATGGTGATCTCATCCATTGGCAGATAGAGATTTCCAACTAATCTCACACTGTCTTTTCTTGAAACTTGTTCTTGCCTGTGCTTCATTGCCTGCTGCCACCGACGCAACGACTGATCATCACAGTACAGCATTGCACCAGTACCAGTGTCCCGACTAGGTCTCAAGTACATATAACACAAGTGCATTGCACCATTACCAGTGTCCTGACCAGGTCTCAAGTACATATAACACAAGTGCATTGCACCAGTACCTGTGTCCTGACTAGGTCTCAAGTACATATAACACAAGTGCATTGCACCAGTACCTGTGTCCTGACTAGGTCTCAAGTACATATAACACAAGTGCATTGCACCAGTACCAGTGTCCTGACTAGGTCTCAAGTACATATAACACAAGTGCATTGCACCAGTACCAGTGTCCTGACTAGGTCTCAAGTACATATAACACAAGTGCATTGCACCAGTACCAGTGTCCTGACTAGGTCTCAAGTACATATAACACAAGTGCATTGCACCAGTACCAGTGTCCTGACTAGGTCTCAAGTACATATAACACAGGTGCAGCGAATGGTGTAATATTCTGGCCTATCTGTTACATGAATAGCTTTTGGATGTTCAAAATTGGTTCAGAACATATAGAACTTTTATGGGTGGGGATCACCTAAGGATTATTATTTTGATAATCTTGAGGACAAAATTTTAAATAATTAAAAAAAAATAGAAAAAATTTATAAACATATTCTTTAATTTATAGATGATTGTGTTTCAAATTTCATAAAATTTAAATATTATTTGATACTCCATCAAAGATCATCAAAATTACATGACATTTACAATGGTCTATATTTAACGGTGTTTGATAAAATATCAAATAACTCTCAAATTACTTGAAATTTGAAATAAAATCAATCTATAAGTTAAAAAATATGTTTGTCAATTTTTTTCTATTTTTGAGAATTTCTAAAAATTATTTTAAAATCATTAAAAATTGATTGTCAAGATTATCAAGATTGTCAAAATAATAATTTTCAAAGGTTCCTCCCAACTTTTATATGTACATGTTGAGAAAAAAGTATAGATTATATTTAACGATTTTATACATTAGGAGAGGGACAAAAAAGTATGTACATATTTTATATTTTATTTACAGACATGACATCTATCTGAACTAGCAAATATTTGTGCTCTGCTACGATATATTTGTATATATTTTTATTTTATATAAATATTTTTAACGTACATTTAAATTTTGTAATACATTCAATATTAATGACACGTATAATCGAAAAATATTATTCAAATTAAAAGTTAAAATTATAGATATATTCTTAATTACTTTGATAGTGATATATCAAATTTAAGTTAATTTAAAATTCTTCTAGCATTCCATTAAACAATATAAAAATTTTCATTGTAGAGTTTTAACGGCTTTATGATGAATGACTAATTAAATTTTAAATCGACTCAAATTTGATACATAGCCAAACTAAATAATTATGTACACATCTATAAATAAATTTTTAATGTGAATAATATCTTTCAAATATATATATTATATAATTAGATGTATCATAAAGATTAGATGTACGTTAAAATTATTCATTTTATATATACAGAAATACCATCAAGAGCAAAATAAGAAGCAAAATAAAAATAATAAAAAATTGAGAAAGATATTTTAAATTTAATAGATGGATAAAAAATGCTAACTTCTCAGAGCAAAAATAAAAAATTAACAACAAAACTAAAAAGGAAGATGGAAGAGAATACACAATTTTTAATTTTCAAGAAGCACTATAATTAGTCAGGATAATTAAATAGATGTTAAATAATGAAAAAAAAATTCATACTCATAAGTTCGAAAGAGAATAACATAATATATTTTTATATTCTTGTACAGAGAGAATAGAGAAAAAAAATATTTCTAATAAAATATAACAGTAACTCAACTTCAAATAAGTGAGATGATATAATAGCTCTAATTCAAAAATGATAATGATGACAATATATTAGTTAATACATATTAGAAAGACAAAAAAAATAATATAGGGGACTTAATAAACTGAGTACTCCGTCCAAAAAAGTTTCAAAGAACTATTCAAACAACTGAATCGTCAATCTAGCACAGTGGTGATAAGTCTCACCTCTCTATAAATAGATGCGCAGAATTTAAGTTTCACAAAAAACATTTGAAAATGAATAAATGTTGAGGTTAACGGCAGTCTTATATAAAAAAAATGTTGAAATAACTGTAAGAAAAACTGTTCGAATAACTGTAGAAACTATAGTTTCCAAACCCATCCTCCAACATTTATATTTGAAGAATCCTAAAAAAAATTGAAGAACTATAAAAAAAATCATTGTTCAAACAACAGTAGTTTCTACAATGCCGGAGAATCCTAAAAGAAAAAACTGAAAAAAAAGAAAACTGTGAAGAACCATAAAAAAAAATTGAAGAACTTTAAAAAAAAAACTGTATAAGAACTGTAAAAGAAAATAAATACTGTTCAAATAAATGTAGTTTCTACAATGTCAAGTGACTCCCCAACATTTATACTATTAATTAATTAAATACTATAGATTTGAAATTAGATAAAAACATTGGAAAAATGTGTTCAAAGAATAGGCCCATATTCTAAAAACAATAATAAAGAAATAACAAGCCCAATAAGAAGGCCTGACAAAACTCAAGAGAAGCCTAATTATTTCTTCTGTGTTATACAAAAGAGCTCAAATTTTGGGTTTAGCTAGGGTTTTGCTTCTCTCCCGCGCCAGCCTCCGCTCTCTCTCTCTCTCTCTCTCTCTCTCTCTCTCTCCAGCTCCTGCCATGGCGAAGAACAAGGGAAAGGGTAGCAAAACGCAGAATCCTAGTCCTAAGCCTAGTAAGAAAACGAAGAACGATCCAAAGGAGGATATCCTCGCCTCAGACTCCGATCGCGAACCTGAACTGGACGAAGAGGAGGAAGAAGAAGCGTCCGATTTGGTTGAGGAGCAATCTCAGTCGGACGATGCCTCATCCGATGGTGAACCTGTCACTGATGATTTCCTTGGAGGAAGTGATGAAGAAGGTGAAGAGTGTTTGATATTTTTTTACATCTTTCTTAAATGTGATTTTAATCTCTCTATGAAAATTTAGTGTAATTTATTGTATCTGAATGTGCCAGTGTTCTTGTATTTGCAATCAGAACCCACTATTTTTATGTTCTCTGCAAACTAAACCAAATCATGACAACTGTGACATATAGCAGAAAAATAATTAAATTATCTGTAACCTTTTAATTTGATATCAATTATACTGTTAGAAATAGCAAGATGTGACATTGGATACCAGTATATTTGTTTTGCTTTATTTTGGTCTGATTTTTGTTCATGGGGAAAATGTGTCGGTATTTAAGGGAAACACCTATACCATTGTACTGAGCTAATTTTCTGGGCCAATTGCCAATTTCTCAGAAAACCATAGTTAAGTGTCATTTGGAAATGTTCTATGAAATTTTGAGCTATTTACAAAATACTTGGAGATATTTGTAGAATACCAATTTTTTAATTTTGAGCTGAATGATTTCAGAGGGAGACGAAATGGATTCTGATTCAGAGTCCGAAGGGTCAGACTTGGAAGCAAAATCGAGGGCACTCGATGAAGCAAAAGCAAGAGCTGAAGAAGATGCGATGGCTGATATGGAGACCAACATAAAAGGAGAAAGTGATGATTTTAGATTACCAAGCGAAGAGGTTTATCTCTGTTCCAGTTTTTGATTGTGGAATACAGTTTCTACACACTGAGTATCTATCTGGTTTTATTCAGAATTGTAACTGAACTTCCCTGGGATCTATGCTTTCTAGGGAATTAGTTCTATTCCAAAGAGAGAAATTATCCTATGTTTAGTTTTTAATCTAAGAATTTTGCATTCTTTCAAAAAATTGAAGGAGCTAAAGGAAGAAGCACTAATGCCTCCCAACCTCCAAAATCTTCAAAGAAGAATAAAAGAGAGTATGTACTTCTACTTTGACCATTTTGCCGGGGCAGTTTTACCTGTGCCCCTCCAAATGTTAAAATATGATGTATGCCAATAAAAGAGTTCCATTTATATCACGCATGTGATCCTGTGTAATCTTCTCTTTCGTGTTTACTTCAGATGCCTGCAGTTTCCTTCCTTTCACACTGTTTGTCTCTGCAAAAGTGGAGAAGGAAAGGAGCAATATGGGCATTTTATAGAACTGTTTGAATGGAGGAGCATATTTTATAACATTTCAGTTATTTCAAAGGAAATATGAAGTAGGTTTCATTTACAGGGTATACATCATATGTTAATTGTTTGTATGGCTTGCTGGGACAGTCCCAACATTGTTTTTAATTACTCCTTTTTTTTGTTCCACATTGTTGAACATCAATCATTGTTGTTTATGGGATGCTTTGTGCAGTCGTGCGTGTACTGTCTAATTTTAAAGCTCTAAAGCAAGAAGGGGTTCCCAGGAAGAAATATGTTGAGCAACTTCAGGCAGACTTGATGTCTTACTATGGGTACAATGAGTTCCTCATGGAGGCTCTTATTGAGGTAGGTATTTCCTTTTCTATCTTATATAATCGTGGATTAAATTAGTTAGTAAAATTTCTAGCAATTTTGGCCTCCCTCCCCCCGACTCAATTGGGGCGATTAACTTCAGTTGAATTCATTCAACTTTTAACTCATTTAGTTTTTAGCATGTTTTGAGAAGGACATATTGTACTCAATTTAGCTGTCAATTAATTGTCTCCTTAACTGCAATTGAAACCAAATGAGCAATTTAAAAAGGGAAAATATGTTTGCTTAATTAGGCATGGTAAACTATGCTGCCCCTTTCCTTTTCGATTAAATTCTATGTACCAAAAAGAGTAATCATTATGAGAAAAATCTAGCATGACTAATTAAAATTTCTCCCTTCTTTTCCTTTCTCCATCGTCTCCTTCCCTCTCTCTAGATGTTTTCTGTGGTGGAGTTAGTTGAGCTTGTGGAGGCGTTTGAAAGGAAACCTCCAGAAACTTTGCGTACAAATACTTTAAAGGTATACTTTTTCAGGTGCCAAATTTTGCAAGATCTGCCCTGATAAAAAAATTATTTGTTTATGTATTTGATATTTTTCTTTTGATTGTAGACACGGAGAAGAGATCTTGCTGGTATTTTGCTAAACCGTGGAGTTAATCTTGACCAAATTGGAAAGTGGTCAAAGGTACAAATCATCTAATTTGTTGTACTGCAGACTATTTTATAATGAACTTTTGTTGTGTTTGAAAATGACAGACTGCACCTTCATTTAATAATTTTTTCATGGTTTATGCTAACTATGGCTTACAAAAATAATAGGTTGGATTGGTTGTGTATGACTCGCAAGTCCCAGTTGGTGCAACCCCTGAATACATGGCTGGGCACTACATTGTAAGTTTGTTCCTGAACAAATTTTCTTTTGGATTATAAACCAGTTCATACATGTTTTGTCATGCTAATAATAATGGATTTTTTTCCTCATTCTTTTTGTAGAAACAAGGTGCGAGTTCATTCTTACCTGTCATGGCACTTGCTCCTCAGGAGAAAGAGAGAATTGTTGATATGGCGTAAGATTTAGTTTCTTTCTTAGGAAAACTTCATGTGAACCCTGCACAACCATAAAAATGTCAAGGATACCCTTTACAATGAGAAGCATGTGGGAGGCGTGTTTTTTTAACTTACTTAATACTGACTGATAATAACCTTCATTTCTGTTAGGATGAAAGTTAGTTCTGGTCATTCCGTTTAGGAAATAGGAGAGTGCTTTAGATGAGAATGACAGTCTTATTCGGTAGAAACAGGGCTATGGGTGATTTTTCTTGTTTGACAAGGGTACATATTTGTGTTACTTTCATATTTGGTCCAGGTGCATATGAAATTGGTACATATTTGTGGTCAACAATTTTGTTAAAGTATACCACATAAATATGGTATGCATGACTGGATGCCCGTTGTGCACACTCATTTTAACACACTGATCACATAAGTGTGGTTCATGACTGACCGCCCTTGTGCGCGCACGTGTTAACACACTGATCGCACTTATTTTTTTGTCTGCAAATATAAATACACTGATGACACTTAATTTTATTTGTACTTCCAGAGCTGCCCCTGGTGGTAAAACAACATACATTGCAGCTCTGCTGAAAAACACTGGTAAGTGGAATTTCCAAATATGTTATCTTATCTGGGATAAGTATGAACATCAACATATTATTTTGTTGTCGGTTTCTTAGGAATAGTATATGCAAATGAGCTTAATGAGAAGAGGCTACATGGTCTACTTGGAAATATACATCGCATGGGCATCACAAACACTGTAGTTTGCAATTACGATGGCAAGGAGGTATGTAGCCTTTTTTTTTTGGAGGGTGTGGGGTTGGGATTTAACTGCTGCACAAATTCTGTGATTATTGATGTACAGCTCCACAATCTATGATGTTTCTATTCTAATTGGTTATACTCTTTTTCAGCTACCAAGTGTTCTTGGTATGCATTCAGTTGATAGAGTATTGTTGGATGCTCCTTGCACCGGTACTGGGGTATGTTGTCACTCCTTATTATTACTCCTATTATTACTGCTCTGTTTGAAATTTTTTGTTATAGACTAATATTTATAAAGTTTGTTTTTTTTTTGGCTCTGTCGGTAGACCATTTGGAAAGATCCACAGGTGAAAACATCAAAGACTATTGAGGATGTACACAACTGTGTATTTTTGCAAAAGGTATTTTGCTTGCTTAGCTCTTGTGTCATGTATATTTTCTGAATTGTTTCATATCAGGTCAAGAACAGATCTTCATGTATAAGATGTTGGGTATAGTGTATTTAAATAGTGGACTATATGCTGAGTGGTGTTAATCGTCAAAAACGAAAGTTGATCATAACAATTAAATTTCTATATTTTTATAGAAACTCTGAGTAATCAATAAAAAGTGAACACAATTTAAATAATTAGGTGTATTTTGGTTTTGTATGATATCTCATTTGATTCATCTCTAATTTAGTTTATTTATTTTTTATACTGTCTTTTCCTTAACAGCAATTGATTTTGGCTGCAATTGATTTGGTGGATGCAAATTCAAAATCTGGTGGTTACATCGTGTACTCTACTTGTTCCATGATGATTCCTGAGGTCTGTTAAATATGCATATCTAAGTTAAAACACGTGTATGCAATTATCATTGCTCAATCCTTTCTTGTATATCACGTACTTGCTGTTTGATTTTTCTTTAATTGTAGAATGAGGCTGTTGTAGACTATGCTCTCAAGAAAAGACATGTAAAATTAGTTCCTTGTGGGCTTGACTTTGGCAAACCCGGGTATTCATTTTCTCTCTCTGGGGTTTAGTGTACTCTGATACCTATGTTTGTGTTTTGTGGGAGTGTTGTGTTAGTTAGATTGAATCAGATTGATCCCACAACCTATAAGTGTGACAAGCAACACAAACAAGTAAAACGTTAGGTCATTGGGTTAGCCACTGAGTTCCAGTTTACCTATATTTCCTCGATATTTGTATTTTGAGACCAGATCTGTGTGGGGTCTCCTTTCTTAGTTTTATGCATACTAGCAGCAGAAAGCAGTATACCAGTTTAGCCAGTACCAATGTGCTAATATTGTATAGTGCATACGCACATGCTCTCTCTATCTCTTACATCTTTACTTAATGAGCATCTCTGTTTTTCATTTCAGATTCATACGATATAGAGAAAGCAGGTTTCATCCCTCTCTGGAGAAAACAAGGCGGTTTTATCCTCATGTGAATAACATGGATGGGTTTTTTGTTGCCAAGGTACATATTGCCTCTCTAAAAGACATTTTGGCATTATGCTTGCATTCTTTATATTTATGTATAACAAACAGTCTGGAGTTTGAAGTTGGCTTGAAGTGTTGAAAACTTGAAATAAGCACTTGTCCTTTGAATAGTTAAATTCATATGTCGCAGTCCTTTGTACGACCTATTGAGTGCTCATATGGTCTGCGAACTGTACAAAAAAATTCATATTAATAACAAACATGCTTTCTATCAAAGCTATGGGAATGAATATTCCCTTTAGTATTGTTATGCCTTGCAACTTTCTTCGGGACCAAAACTGCACTATTTGACTTGATTGTGAGGTGATTATAATGGTTTTAAGTCTTCCTTAATCACATTTGGGACCAAATGTGCCATAAGTGACATTTTTTGATGAAGACTTAACTCCCCTATGATTGTGTGTTACAATTTAACAGTTGAAGAAGCTTAGCAATAGTGTGACTAAAGAACCTTTGATGAAAGAGAAGACGAAGAGGAAGAAGGAGCTTGAGGAGGCTGCTCTTGAGAATGATGAAATGGATGAGGACCAAAATGAAAATGAAAATGCTGTGGGCAAAAATAAAATCGGTGTCCCAAATGGGGAAAATGCAAAGCCTGAAATACCCAAAAACCAGAAAGGTCAAAATAGCAAAAAGAACAAAAAGAAGGGACCTGGAAATAAATCCAGCAAGGAAACTAAAACAAAAGAGGCAGATTCATCAGATCCGAAGGGAAAATCTAAGAATGACAAATCCGTAAATGGGAAAGTGTCGGATGCACAAGGCGTGAAGGAGAGCTCAAAAAAGAAGAAACCAATTAAGGGTGATGCGGTTTTTTCATCAAATGCCGAGGGGGATAAAAATCAGAAATCTCCTTACAAGGGGAAGAACGATAAATCCAAATTTCTAGGTAAGATATTTCTTGTAAGTTTAGAGTATTTCATTTCTCACCATTCATGCTGAAATATAGCTGTACGGTTACCATCTTCTTTGCACATTGGTATTTTAGATTAAAAGAAAAAGACTATGTGGGACTACAATCCTTTGTTGTTTTCTATTTCTGGGGTTGTATGGGTGTATGCAATATGCTGGTAGCCTTTTTAACCATAATATTCTCAGCTAATATTATTATTATTTTTTTCCCTATATTTGACAGGAAAGAGAAAAAGAAAACAGTTTCAGAAGAACAAGAAGGTATCAGCAGGCAGGAGCAGTTGAAAAGGATGTTTTCAAAGTAGTAGTAGGTCCTTTTTGTTAGGTTTGTTGTAGTATTGTTATTCGGCATTTCTGGGTTATTTATCCTGGAAGCACAAATTTTGAAGAAGCGCTCTCTTTGTGTTGTATATGGATAATTCATTTTGTCATTCCTTTTACGAGGCATAGAACTTCCTAAAATGTGCTCTATTTTATTGTATCAAATCTGCAAATTTGTTGCAAATTCTTATGCTTGAAGCATGGATAAGTGGTAGAGGACTAAACACCTGTTGCACTTGATCAGATCGAATGGTTCTGATGTAATTCAAGCTACTTGGTTTCTATATATGTTTGGATGTAGGAACCGGAGGGTAAAATTACTGTTGAATCATTAAATTTGATAATTGGTATGATTATTTAAAGTATAGGAGTGAATTTTTATGTAAATTTTAATATCATCGAATGATTATTTTGTTCATCAAACTAAATATTAATGGACGTTGGAATGTCTCTGTTTTCTTTGATGTAACAGACCTTTTCAAAGCATGTTGTTTTGTGCAAATTTGCCCCCCTTTTATGATTTTACACAGCTATTTCATGCTGCCATCGTTTCCCTTCCCCTCTTACTTGTGATGAAATGCTGGTTATTGCTCTATATTTTTTGGTCCGACATATACACTGTCTAACATGTTTGTGCAGCTGCTTGCGCTAGATAAGGCCCGCTGGGGAAACATTCTTGCACCGTAATTCTTCTTCGTCAGAATATTTTTTCAATCCTCTCCAACACCTCGCAATCAGTTGGCGCCTCTTCTTCCTCCTCTCATCCACCTTTCTTAGGGAAATTACTTAAACCCTAAACCCTCGCTCACCATCTCTTAATCTCTCCGCGCCATGAGATCCCGACTCTGTTCTTCGATCATCCCCGCCTACGTCTCCACCTCGTCTTCAACCTCCGCCTCTCTTCCTCATCCTTCTCTCTTCCCGAACTTCCTCCTACTTAGACGTCCCTTTTCCTCCCAAACCTCCCAAAACCTAATGCAAGAATACGAATCCCCGACGCAAACTGGCATCAATTTCACGATTTCCGATCTCTGTTCGTTTCTCTCCGAGAGGAAGTGGCACGATCGCCATTCTTTACAACGCTTTGCTCCATACCTCACCCCTTTTCATGTCTCTGAGCTGTTTCGTACGCATTCCCTTGATTCGGAAACTGCACTTTTTTTCTTCCGATGGGTTTCTCAACTGCACGGCTTTAAGCATGATGTGCATTCGCACGCATCTCTCATTGACCTACTTCTTAGGTCTAGAACTCATGTTGATTTCGAGAAGATACTAATCTCTATGGTTAAATCATGTGAGCAAGAGAAAGACATGCATGTTGTCATGGATGCCATATGGGCAATTAAGCGAACAGGTTTTGTGCTCTCTCATAATTGCTACAAATATCTACTCAGATCTCTCTTCAGATTGTACATGACCCAGGAGATGCAATGTTTGTACCAACATATGGTCAAAATCGGAATATTTCCTGATGCCATTGTGTATAACCTGATGCTCAAGTGTTACTGCAAGGAAGGAAACTTAAGGAAGGCACATCACTGCTTTAAACGCTTGTTAGGATTGAGTACGCCTATAGATACCTTCGCATGCAATGTCATGATTCAAGGGTATTGCAATATTGGTGGTTGGAATAATGCTTGCTGGATTTTTCTAATGATGCCGCTGTTGGGTTCTCAGAGAAATGAGTTCTCTTACACCATTCTCATTCATGGCCTTTCTGGGCCCGGGCACTCCAGTAGGGCTTTAGTATTGTGGGATTTAATGGAAAAGGATAAGTGTGTCCCTAGTGTGCACACGTACACTGTAATGATTGATAAGTTATGTAAGGAGGGAAATCTGGAGAGTGCATGCCAGTTGCTCGAGGAAATGTCTGAGAAGGGCTTTGCACCTAATTTAGTTAGTTACAACACCATGATTGATGGGTATTGTAAGGGCGGTAGAGTGGACGATGCTCTGAAAACTTTTAAGCTAATGGAATCAAAGGGGTACAAGCCTGATGCATGGACATGTGCAATCCTCATCCATGGGCTTTGTTTAGCTTCTAGGGTTAAAGATGCAGAAGCCTTGTTGAATGACTTAATTAGGCAAAAATTGTTACCAAATGTAGTCTGCTATAGCAACTTGATTGGTCAATACTGCAATATGGGACTGATAAGGGATGCTTTTCGTATTAAAAGGTTAATGGAGTCAAATGGGTGCAAACCCGATATAATACTGTACACAATCTGGATCGATACTTTGATGAAAAATGGGAATCTAGAAGAGGCACACAAACTATTACTCGAGACTTTTGCAAATGGACTGGAACCAAATGTAGTGACCTACACCACCCTGATTGGCGGTTATTGTGAAGTTGGCAAATTAGATGCTGCATTTGAAGTCATGAAACTTATGGAATCGAGAGGGTGTGCACCAAACAAACTGACGTACTATGAAATAATTCATGGTTTGTGCATAAATGGTAAGGTGGAAAATGCAATGGCTTGGTTTAATAAGATGGTTTCCAGAGGAATTGAACCTGACACCATGATATACACTGCCTTGATCCAAGGACAGTGCATGAGTAATCAGATTAATAATGCTCTTAGGTTGTTATACAAGATGGAGAAGGAGGGTCTTTTGCCAGACAAATTTTTATATTCGATTTTGATCAAATCTCTTTGTAGGGTTGGGAGACTTAATGAAGCTCAAACTCTTTTTGGCAGTATAGTCAAAAAGGGTTTTTCGGTCAATATGATCTTATACAACACCTTAATGGATGGGTTGTGTAGAGCAGGCCAGGTTGAGTTTGCCCGATCTCTTGTGGACAAATTTGTTGGTTATGTGCCTGATACCTATGCTTACAGTATTCTTATACATGGTCTATGCAAAGAAAACAAGCTGACGGATGCCCTGGAGGTATTTGATGAAATGTCTCTAAAGGGAATACAACCCAACACAGTCACATATACCATACTCATAGATGAGATGCTCAAGGAAGGGAGCTTTGACCGTGCTAGTCAGATGTTTGACCAAATGGTTAGTCATGGGTGCGAACCCAGTACAGTTACATATACTATTTTTATAAAAGCTTATTGTGACATGGGTCAGATTGAGGAGGCAGAGAAGCTTTTTGTGGAGATGGAAAGCCGGGGGGTTAAACCTGACCCTGTAACATATGGACTATTAATTGATGGTTTTGGTAATATGGATTTATTTGATCGCGCATTCAGTACACTAAAACTTATGATGGACAGGGACTTCTGTAATCCTAACTTTTGGGTTTATTCCATCTTGATCAAGCATCTCCTAAGGAGAAATCATGGTGCTGGTACATCCTGGAAGGACACACGTGGCATGTGGAATGACTTGGGGTTGGAAACAGCATTCCAGCTCTTGGATGAGATGGTAAGTTATGGATGTACCCCTGATTTCACGACTTATTCTTCTCTAATTGAAGGTTTTTGTTCAGCTGGCCGGCTTGAAGAGGCTAATACCTTGTTTAATATCATGAAAGAGAAAAACATATCTCCAAATGAAGATATCTACACGATGTTCATCAATTGTTGTTTTGAGACTAAATTGTACCAAAAGGGATTAGGCTTTATGGGGGCAATGAGAGAATTGGGATTTCAGCCTCGGCTACGGTCCTACCAGCTACTCATTGTAGGATTTTGTGAAGAAGGTGAATTTGAGGAGGCTAAGACAGCTTTCTGTGAGCTAATTGATCTGGAGATAAACCATGATGAGGTTGCATGGGAGATACTGATTGAAGGTCTACTTAAGCAAGGCCAGGTGTCTGAGTGCTGTGAGTTGCTTTCTGTTATGGAAGAAAGGGGTTGTGTTTTGTGCCCAGAGACGTACGAAATGATTGCTAAAGAGGTTAGGAAATCCGATCAGGCATCTAATGAGTCAGTTGTCAAGGCTGAGAGGTGACCCATTTTGGCTCTTGTTGTCAGCTGCAATTGTTTCCATGACAGCTTGGTGCTGGGATCTGCCAAGAGGCAAGCAAATTTCTCTAACTATTTAATAATTAGTTCGTTTATCTTCTTGAGAACACAGCAGATTCTGGCAAAACTATTGAAGAACACAGTATATTTGCTATATTGAACAGTCTTTTGAAGCATCTGTCTACTTGTTGCGTACTAATGTACTTCCTTTTTTGGTTTTACCTGTTGCCACTTTTAAAACAGACTGATTTTTTTATCGTAGAAAATTACACTCTCTTAATGTTAATTTATGCAAAAGTTTTAAACAAGATGTCCAAAATGCTGAAAGCACTTGATTCTTGTAAGGTATAGGTATTTTTTGATGTTGAAGAATTAAATTTGCTCCTGAATGGCTGTAAGCAAACAAATTGAGAGTAGCCTAATTGTATGGACACATTCGTTTAATTTTTTCCATTTCTCATGGTCATCTGATGCATAAATGTTATTCTTCTTAGGCCACACTGACAAGTTTCTGTCCATGCTTTTGCAAATTCAAAATTCACCGAACCTTACCATTTATCTGATTTTGCATGGTGGCTTAAACAGAGGTAACTTGCAGGTAAAACCTTTTCAATCTTCCTTGGCAAAATGTTTTTTAAAAGAAAAAAAAGAAAGAAATAGTACACGACTCTAATTGATACTTAATTTTATTTTCCATTCTTCAGCAGGCTTGCGCTGGTCAAAGATTTGTATGCACGATAATAAGAATTGGTATTTTATACATGAACAGTGACTTTACACAAGTAAATTTTTGTAGAAGGCCCTTATTGCACTCTATTTGCAATAATGGGTGAAATTGCATCGTCAAAGGCGAACTCTGGGTTACCTTAGTATAATAGCAGAAAGGTAGCTATCCCTGCTTGGCAATTTGATATTTCTTTTGGTAGTCAACCGTAAGTCAGAAAATAGTAACAACAAAATGAAATTGAAAAAAGTGAATGTAGTTGGCAATTGGAGTATGTTCTGTCAATTCTGGTAATAATTTGGTATCATTGTTTACTTTTGCCAAGGTGCATATGTGAATATTCCCTTTTCTGTTACAGGTCATTTTCCATCAGATACTGTATACCTTTGCCCCATATCAAGGAGATGCTCTAGGATATACTGACAGTATGTGGAACCTACACCTTCTATTCTATTTAGGAACCCTTTTGCTCAATTTATCTCCAGTCTTTCAATCAACTGGAGACAACATGTTGTGCCGATATCATGTCAGAACTTCAGGTTAATTTTGCATATTCATTTCTTCAGTTGTTCAACTAAGGATTGTGCATCAGCTGATTTTTATCAGTACTCGTAACATGAATATTCTGATGGCTTCACCCCAAATAAAGATAAACCAGACTGAGAACAGCAAATATGAAAAAGTGGTAAGAGGAACACTGCTTATTAAAATGTTTTCTTCTTTCAGCTTTAGTTTGTTGCAACTTGCTTTTGGATATTATACCTTTACACATGCATTGCTGAAGGATAGCGCCACAGAAAATCCAGTACTGTCATGTTGTCACATTCCGAACATTCGTAAGACCCGCCATGTGATATTCATCAGTACTTCTGTATAAATGTATTTACAGAAAATAACTACCACTTTGACATTTATTTATTTTATCTGTGCAATATGTAATCCATATATAAATTTCAGTCTGTGCTCTTGCTGACATTTTGTATTGATTATAGCATTTTTTTTATTGTTTCTGTTTATACAAATTTATTCCCTATCATAGTCCAATTTCCATACCTATTAAGGCAGCTGACAAGATCGAATTTATCACTTTATGTTTAAATTGTGTAATAAATACTTATAAATTTAAAGGCAAGAGTACTATTGTGAAACAATATCAGGAGTAACCAACCTTCTCTTGATATATAGTCAGAACATGCCATGAATTTCTTTTGGTACTTTATGATTGCTTGGAGATTGCCACAGAAAATCCACAGCTTTTGGAGGAAGGCCAGCATTGTCACTGTTTTTATCATAAATATGTGCCAAGAAACAAACCATATTTAACATTCATATCATGTGTTATATTATAATCAATGGATAGCTTTCCATCTGATCATAAATTTATTCTTTTTCATCAGCGACCTATGGATTTATTGATAGCCGCAAAAAAAAAAATTTCTTTGCTTTTTGTTTATTGTTCAAATTTAGTATTCACACATCTGAAAATAAATTTATTCACTTTTTACTTGCTGTTGAGGAATAAATTATGTTAACCTTGAGAAGTCATAACTACCATTTTATGTACCTCAAATGTATTTATATTTTTCTTGGGGGTGTATTTATATTTGATGACAAAATTGAACTCTTGAAATTATAATTTCATTATTTGATACATATTTAAGTTGAACTATCTTGTGATTAGTAAAAACGTGCAAAGCAGCTCAAATTCTTGTTACTATTTGTGTGAAACAATTTTTTGAACTTATTTATAAATTCCCACAAAATAGTCACATTTATTTATTCGGACTTGATGTGAAATCATTCCACTTGTACAGTAGTACAACTATAGGTGATAATAAACCATGGTATATATATTTCCATGTAATTTTACAAAATGTCGAAAAGAATAGTAGCATTCCGTACTATTTTATTCCAAAATTTTTACCATGCGGTAAATCTTTAATCCCCAAGGAAAAAAAAAGAATAGAAAAGGATCTTAGATGCTGAAAAAAGGATAATTTTTTCAAATAAAGAAACAAAATTTGAAAAGAGTATCTTGTCTAAATTTCTTTTTCAGAATAATATTTGAAACTTGTCTCAACACATAATTAGTCTTGATCTAAACCCCATTATTCTAATATTATGTTACAAAGTGGGGAAAAAAATGAGGATACTTTATTCTTTACTTTTTTTATTTATTTTCTCATTATTCAATTTTAAATTTTTAATTCAAACAATTTTAATAACAACAGATATAAAAAAAAAAGTACCAAAATGGATATACCATTGATTTACACTGATTTAATTAGTCAAAATCAGGGGGTCCCCATGTAATCCTGTTATTTAGCTAACTACCAAAATTTGTACTATTATTAACATTGAGATTTTGAAAAATTTGATATCATTAGAGGGACCACTTTGCAAGGATAAAAGTATTGATACGTACAGACATATTTTGGCATTATACGGACAAAGAGAAAGTACATCAAAATTACGAAGATGCATTAAATTATAATAGTAAGTTATAATTTAATCCATTATTTAGGAAATAACAAAATATTGATCATGTATTAAAAATAAAAGAAATATTTCTCATTTCCGTCCATAAAAAGTTTATAAATTAATCATTCTCTCTAGTCCATGCCAACAATTAATAATAATGAGATTCCTAAAAATTAATTCAATTTTTCTGATGCTCTATGTTTGATTTATTTTTTTTTTTAATTTTTGAGGTGATCATTAGTAGCTCTCTCTTATTCAACTTCTAAGATGGCATCATAATTTTAATATGGATAGTTTTTATGTGGATGAGTTGACATTAATCATTTTTGTGCTAATATTGGTGTGACTATTATTATTTTTTTTTGGTGATGTATACTTTGATATTAACAAGGATGTTAAATAAGTCTGAGCACATTAAATAATTAAACATATAATTAGTATACTTTTATATCTAAGTTCAGGTACAATATAAATTTTAATTATAATTTTGTCGATCTAGAAAAAAATATTACGTTAATGGCTATTTTTGAAATATAAACTCAGACACTAATCTGAACTTGTCTCTACGAAAATCTACCACTAATATCAACGTTTGGTTAATGTTTTTATTGTAGTACTTAATTGAACCAAATTAATTATATTTTTCATATGCTCTCAAGAGCCTTCTTTTAATATAATTGTGACATTAAGCAGGTACTTGTTCAACATAAAATTATTTTGTTGGTGGTAAATTTTGAACAACTGAATATGTGATGATATCATGCCATATCTAAGTTTTTTTTGTTTTTGTTTTTGTTTTATGAGATGTAGTTTTAAGTTCAATTCAATTTTAGTTGGATGATGTATTTTAAACATGTGATCTTCTAGATGAAGAAAAATGTTTTTATTACTAAATTGACACACAATATTTAAGTTTAAACAAACCATTTGTGTTCTATAATTTGGTGATGTTTTTAGCTTCACAATTGTTCCAAAAAAAAATATATCTTTTTAGAAATATGGCAAATTTCATGGGAAATCATCAATGTTCTTTTTTCTTTTTGAATTTTGACAAGTTCGTTACTATTTTGGAATTATTCATTTCATTCAAAAATTATTAAATTTGATATGACACAAATAGTTTTTTCGTCTATGCTTTGGAAGTGAATGATTTATACTGAGGTGAATATGATATTTGCTGACGTGGACATTGATATCAACATCCATTATATTTTTGACAGCAAAGATATTAAAGTGACTTAATTGAAACAAATTTAAAATCCAGTTTCTTGTAAGAATTAAATTAAAATTGAAGGAATAAATTTAAAATAAAGACAGAATTTTAGTAAACCCCAGAAAATATATTATCCTTAATATACATCATATTATAATACAAACCTTAACTCACCAATTTAAATAAACAGAACATGGAATTTTTTTAAAAAAGTACAAAAAAAAATTGGAATCCAGATTTTTTTTTTGTCTTTTGGCCAGACATATTTTGGTTTTTTTGTAAAAAGATCCCTGTACTTTGTACAATTTATGTTGGTTTGATCATGATGTAGACTCTTAAATTATTATGCGTGGCCGTATAAAATTCTCATAATAATGGATGGATATTAAAGAATTTAATTTGTGTCGTTCTCTTTTCTTTTCCAAAATAATTCAACGATCTAAATTTATACTCTAAAAGAAGTTGAATTTAATAAAGGTTGGATTTTAAGTTAGTTTTAAGATTTTTTTTTAACTATGTCACATCATTATTTTTTTTTCTTTTTATTTAATTAAAAGTATATTTGTTGTCTTTGAGATATTAAATAAATTTTTAAAATGATATAATCTTTTTGTATTTCTATATGAAATTTTTTATATAACCAATTGTATTATTATTAACTATACAAATTATTTTTTTAAAATATATTTATTTATTTTTCAATTTATCGCGTATAAATTTGTAATTAAAAATTGCTTTATTTTAAATTATTTTTTTAATTAATATTTTTCATGACGAAATCCGAAAAATAACTCTAGTAAAAACAACAAATACATGGAAGCCAAAGGAGTTGATTTGAAATTTTTTGTGCTATGTTTATTGTTCTCAATTTTTTTCTTGAGAAAATATTTATGCCCAATTCTTTTTTTTGAAATAACGGGTTACCGTTAGCCTCATAATTTATTATTTTTTAAATATCTTTTGTGAAATTTAAATCTGTTTCTTTTCATAAAGAGATAAAATATATATTATCTATGTTAAGCATATGATTTCATTTGTCCCAAAATTAGACGGAAGAAAAAATATGTTCCCATTTTTGTCACTCAAATTGGATATAGAATTATGATTTGCTGATTACCATTTATCTTGATAATAGTGATAACGATTTATTAAATTATGTTAATTGTTTAAAAAATAGAATAAATATATATACGTTGATTTTCTTATAGATTGGTTCCTGTGTTCAACTTTATGCAATTATATTTATTTGATAGATTGTTTTAATTTAATGTTATTCGATGAAACATAACATTCATATAAAATTTTATCATTTTTACGTATATAATATATATAAAGTAGAATGTTGCTAATGTACTAACGTTAGCTTTTTGGTCGAAATAATAATGGTGCAAATTTTAGTTTTCGTATTTAAAATTTTGATTTAAGTAGCTCAATAAATTTTTCATATCAAAATATTATAGAATAGTAAAATTTACTATTTTATAATTTTTTAACTATTTTTTTTTGAATTTTCAAAGATGACTTTAATTGACATACAATTTTTTTTATTTTTCAGTCAAATAAAATCATCTTTGAAAAATTTGAAAAAAATAATTACAAAACTTTAAAAATGGTAAATTTTGGTATTCTATACGATTTTGATATGAAGAATTTTTTGAGCTATTTAAATCAAAATTTTGAACATAAAACTTGAAATTTAGACCGTTAGTATTTCGATCGAAATGCTAATGATAACACATTAAAAAAACTCGTACAAAATATATACAACATTTACATATAAAATTAATTCAAAATATAAATTATTTTTTCAGTTATCAAGATCTAAACCATCAATGAATTCTCATCCAAATTTATGTAAAATCATTAATTAATGGCAGCATGTTGTTGCACAAATTCTGAGCGGTTCACATCACGAGAAAACTAAAATATTAAACAAGTAAAATAAGAACATTGAATTGAAAAAAAAAATGTCATCAAGTAAAATATCACATGTTATCTTGCACAAATATAATTTTTTTTTTCACTTTTTAGAGTTGTGTAAATGGAGGATTTTTAATTTTAAGCCACATAAACTTTTAAAATTCACAGTTTACAAGGAATTTATTCTTTGGTAATTTCAAAGAAAAAGTGTACTAGAAAACCTGTTTCAAAAGGAAAGAGATATCCCTTGTTTTTTTTTAATTAATTAAACCTCAATTCAATGGATAGGTTGTATTGATCACATCCAGTTGTGTATAAAAAAAATAAAAAAAAAGTGTCTATGAAATTGTGTATAAAAAAAAGTTAAATGTATTTTTTGAATAGATTAACACTACGTTTAAATGTGAATGAATGTGTTTAAAAGTATTGGTTGGATGCATATAGTGAATTGTTAGGCGTGCGTGTTGTATGTGTTCGAATATGTATTAATACGGTAAGTTATATGTCGATGGTTTTATACGTGTCGTGTTTGGCATGTCTGAACATTATAGATCATCTAACGAGTACGTATAATGACACGTCACGTGTTAATAAGATGTGTTAGACGTGTTCGGATACGGCGTGTTAGCACGTGTCAATATTTGTAAAATTCAAAAAAAATGTTTAAAAATCAGGAAAAATTCAAATCCGAATTCAAAAATTCAAATTTCATTGATCTCTGCCCTTTTTTCAAGTCTTAAGTCACACCCAAGTGCCCACACCTCAATTCAAAATTTTAAAGTTACGCGTGTCTTACCCATACCTACCCGGCATGCTCCTCATGCATGCTCGTGCCGTTCTCTCTGCCATGCATGATGTATGAAAACAGTATGAAATTTCAGACACACACGTTTAATGACACTTCACGCAAATACGCGGACACGTCATGTGCAAAATATGTGTCCGTACACGTGTTTACTGGTGCGTGCCGATGTGTCAGGCATATCTAGTAATTCATTAGATGCATACATTAAGTATTTAGATGCAAATTCTTAAAATAAATCAAAATAGTTACTTAGAATTTAGAAAGCATAAATTAGGCCAACATTTTTAAAACGTATTTTTGTAAATTTCAAATACATATTTTGTCATTTTTATTTAAGGAAAACGTTAAAGAGATATCATCATTAACACCGTCAACGATACCGATTTTATTATTCAAATTAAATAAATTATTATTTATATTAATTATTTTACTATATAACTTATTTTATACAATACTTTAATACTAAGTTTAAATTATAAAATTATTAACATAAATACAAATTTATTTAATTCGAATAACAAAATGGTATCAATAACAACATTAATAATCTACACATTGAAAAGTCCTTGATTTCCGTGATGGAAAGTATTTGAATAACATAACTAACAATAATTAATTAATGATGCCATTGTTGATGGGGCCCACTGACAGGAGACAGGAAGTGATAGAGGAATAGTGTGTTTGGGCCTGGGGGTATTTTCGTAATTTTCTAGCATGGGGACCTAACATATGTCACAGTGTTTGTCACCTAGCCTTGAGATAAAGTAGCTTTTTTTTTTTATCATGGTAAAAAAAGTAATTACAAAAACATGTTTGATCAAAAGTACACTATGAAAGTGCACATAGGTCTATTAGTGGGATCAATAATAAGTTAATAAACTATGTCTAATATTTTAGTAAAAAATAAAAATCTAATTTTTATATATGTAAGTTATATATAGAATATCACAAGAAATACTAGTATATTTATATTTATTTTTGCACTCAAATCTGCACTCAATGTTAAGTATAAATTTTTTAAAAAAATATATGTTTTAAAATTTAAGTTTGAAACTATATTGAATAATATGCTTGAAAATAATTTACAATGATTTTAATAGGTTATGGACTCACTATGGCAAGGATCTCCACTTAAAACATGCATGTCATTTTCTGAAAGCAACATTACAAATTATATCACATCTTATAAATTCAATGTTTATATCTTATTTTTTTTTGGTAAAGTAATGAAAGCAGATTCTTTTTTTTTAGATGCTTTTATAAAAAAATAAAAAAAATCAATGCTCATAACTTGATAGCAACATCATTATTAAGTGATTATTAAAATTTGTCAATTTAACATAAACATGATTTTATTTTAATGGACTCATTTTTAACCATACATGTGTTAAATTCTGTGATTTATAGTTAGTTTGGAACTAGGCATATATTTTGAAATATAATGAAAAATAGGTATTTTAGAAAAAAATTTCTTTTGTTCAAGATTCCAAATAATGTTTTTTTTTTGAAAAAGTGAAAAACTTTTAGGGGAAAAAATTGACCAAAAAGATAAAAATGCAGAAAGGTACATGACATTTCTTAATTTATAAATGCATAACTTTATTATTTTTTTCCTTGTACTCTTCCTTAAAAATATTGTTTGAAAAAAATATGAAAAAGTGTTAAAACAATACTATTAAATAGTAAAAGTAAAATAATTTATTCATGGTCCTATGTGCAAAATGTTTCTTCTTCTAATTCAATAACTTAATTACTCCGAAATAAACTATTTAAAAATAATAACCAATTTGGATTTAACAAAGTGTAATTAACATCAAAATTATTAGACAAATTAATGGATCTTTGTGAGAATGTAGAGTTCCAATAACATGGTCTTATATGCATGAAACAATAAGAAATATTTTATCTTAAAATATGTACTACCATTGTGAATCACATGCAATTATTTACAAAATTTTAAATATGATGGTCTCATCTTGTTGAATGTAAAACATAATTTCATCTGGATTTTATCAAACTATAAGAAAAATAAAATAAATGTTTTTATTTTTTTTATTTTTCAAGGTTTGAACAAAGAAAAAATAAAATAAAAGAGGAAGAATAAAGTTCCACTATGCATCCATAAAAATTTTTAGGAGGTAATTAATTTTCTCACCACATTTTAATTCCTTAATAATATATAAATTTTACATGTATAATTTGTATTTTAATATTTAATATGAAGCATAATTTTATAATTATTTTCATTAAAATACTGTCGGAATAAATTCAATAAAAATTCACATCGCATTGAAATAACAATAGTTATGAAAAATTTACACATTTATCATACTTTTTTCAACTACATTTTTTAGCAATATTTATATTTTGTCCAATTAACGAGCCCCCAAAAAAATAAAAGAAAAAAAGGAAACGAAATGAAAAACAAAAATTGTGCAAAACTTTGCATATATCTCCCAATGCATTTTTCTAATAAAATATTAAATATGATATATTTTTCCACCATATTTATGAGATAAGAATCTAACAATATTTTATCAATATAGGTGCTAAGTGTACTCATTAAATAATTAATTTTATCATCTCAAATAATATAAATATTTGTACCACATCTAATCATATATGGTGAATAATCAACTTATGAATCGGTTATAGATATCCTCTTTAATTAAATGATTTGATTACACTTACACCATGTAAAAGAAAAAAAAATTGTAAAAGGAGAACATTTCCTAATATTTTTTTCTCTGTTAACAGTTTCACACAAAGTTTACTCAGTGACAGAGCATTATTACATAAAAATCTACACTGTGACCTTGCCACAGAGAATCCGGTACTTAGTTATGGGAAACACAAACTGGACTTACTCAGACTCCTCGGTTTCCGGACAAAAGAAATTATTAATTTAATTTTAAAAAAATTCCCGAAAAAGAAATAAAGAAAAATCTTTGCTTTTTCGGCCTTCACTCTCTCTCTCTCCTCTTTACCTACACAGACTGGACGCTTTCTACACACCCCAGAAGCGGGGAGTTCCAACGTCCGTTGTATCAAAATTTAGTCTGATGGGAAAACAGCCGTTCGATAGAATTAAGATTCGTACAAAAGTTTTCTATGCGCGTTAATAATCGTGCGAATTATCAGATTTTATGATCCAACGGTGGATTTTCCCATCGGACTAAAATATGGTCCGGTGGGCGTTAGATTAGAGAGAGGGTGAAGCTTTAAGCCAAACAAATACTACACTTTGCAAAAAGAACCCCCCATTTTCTCTTCTCTCCTTTTTTTGTTTTCTCTTTTTCTTTTTATTTCTGTTCGTACCTTTTCTCACCCCTCCTTTCCTTTCCTTTCCTTTTGCCCTCTTTTCTTCATCATGGTTCATGGAATCTAGCGAGTTAGTTCAGTGAGCGAGCGAATTCGCCTCAAATTTGACGACGCTCTGTTGTTCAAAAGCTGTCGACTTTGTGGAACGAGGTTCAATCTTTTTTGCGTTTTTGTTTGCCTCCCAATTGTTTGTTGCTTTCTCATAAGATTTTTTATTTGAAACAAAAACAGTTGATGACATGATGGGAGTAGTTTTTTCTTTTGGGAGTTTGTAGATCTAACTTTTCTCTGTAGAAAAATGGTGTCAGAGCTGAGCTAGGCTTCTCTTTACTCTCCAGTGCTCCATCTATCCATTGATAAAAATAGCTTCTTGATTTAAGCTTTTCTTGTGGGCATGCTCTGAAAATTTGTTCCTCTTTGATTTGTCAAAGTTGTCTTCTTTGGAGCATTATTAGATCTACATTTGGGATTCAAAATGCTCTTCACCTCACCTATTCTTCTTCTTCTTCTATGTTAGTAGTAGAGCACAAGCATCTTCTTTAATTATTAATTAAATCATTAGTCCTGCCTATATTGCTGCACTATTTCCAACTAATTTTATTGGTAATCTATTTTTGGGTCAATTTGGGTTTTGTTTACAGTTATTCTATTTAAAGTTTTACTCTTTTAATCAATCAATTTAGTTAGTCTCTAATTTCATGATTTGGTTTCTTTTTTCTTTCCTTTTATTTTCAGATAATCTCTTTTAATTTGCAAGCACTGTTTGATTCATGAACTAACCAAGTGTTTAAGACAACATAATCAATGGCTTCTTCAAAGACCATGGCTCAACCTTTCACAGGACCACACATGAATAGTTTCTCCCATGGGCCCCACAACCCGATACCAGTGAAGGCACCGGAGCCTGCAATCCATGACAGAAAACCCCAAGTCGGCGAAGCCACTCCTGACCAAGAAAAGAAATCATCTAGCACGAAATGTAGCGATGATGTTGCGAGCACTAGCTTTACAAAAACAAGCATTGATGTAGGGAACAGCAATGGTACCAAATTGAGAGCCAGTACCAGTAGTGATATTAGCGATGAGAGTTCATGTAGTAGTATTGCAAGTAGTGTGAGCAAGCCACACAAGGGAAATGACTCGAGATGGGAAGCAATCCGAGCAGTACGGGCCAGGGATGGAGTGTTGGGTCTGAGCCATTTCAGGCTGTTGAAACGGCTTGGATGCGGTGACATTGGGAGTGTGTACCTTTCTGAGCTGAGTGGCACTAAAAGCTATTTTGCTATGAAGGTAATGGAGCGTGAATGGTACTATACCAGTCATGTGTATTTTCTTTTTTAACTTCATCCAATTGCCTCCAACATTACATAATTTATATAAATCTAACTAAAATTTGCCTTGTTAGCTACTTAGCCTTATGCAAATAAAAGCTCAATTAAGCTTCAATTGTCTCTGTGCGTCCAACTTGAGAAATAAACAAAAGTAAATCCATGCAAGTTAAATAAACAGAAATTACATAGGAGAATATTTGGAAAACTTGTTAATCAATTACTACATTGAATTTAATGGTCGATGTATGCCGGTTCATGCAGTTACTGGACCTAACTTGTACAGTACCAAAATACATTGCAATAATCTTTAGACAAATATTAGAGAGAGAGAGAGAGAGAGAGAGAGAGAGAGACAAGAATCATTGCAATTGCGGTCCTATTCTTATTCCAATACCATGTCAAATTGTCTTAAAAATCCTGAGAAATAACGCAACAAAAGTGTTTTTAAGATATATTATTTTGATGGTTTTTCGTAGGTAATGGATAAAGGGTCCTTGGCTAGCAGGAAGAAACTTCTGAGATCTCAAACAGAAAAGGAGATCCTACAGCTATTGGATCACCCATTCTTGCCAACTCTGTACACGCACTTTGAGACAGATAAATTTTCGTGTTTGGTTATGGAATTTTGTCCTGGAGGTGACTTGCATACACTACGGCAACGGCAGCCTGGGAAGCATTTCCCTGAACAAGCAGTCAAGTATGTAACGACTAAATTTTTTTGTTGATTATTGGAAAAATTCATGGGTGACCCTAAAAAATTTTGAGCTATTTGTGTATGACCCTGAAAAATGTGAAATATTTTATCTGCCCATTTTTCGCTTGTGTATAAGGAATGCAGGACGGTTGAGGCATCTAGAAAAAAAATGTGGAAGTTGGTCTTAATTGGTGTTTTTTAATATTCTTACCAATTTGCATGATGGTTTCCTAAAATTAGTAGGTTTCACATGACATTTCTCAATTTAGACTGTTAGTAGTTTTCGCATGACATTTCTCTGTTTAGACGGTTTTGTGTGTTTTGGGGTTCTTGTGACATGCACACAAAACACTCTTTATTCCTGTAGCTTTTCTATGCAAGAAATATGAACTTTTTGGTAAAATGACTCTTTAAATCGTTTTCATTTGACAAGTTTAATTGTCATTTACTTCACCCGTCATGATCATCACTTGAGTTCTCTAATACCCTTAATGAGAAAATTACTTAACACCAAAAGTGCAATATTGCCTTTTTGTAGGTTTTATGTAGCTGAAGTGCTCTTAGCACTTGAGTACCTGCACATGCTTGGCATAGTGTATCGGGACCTGAAACCTGAAAACGTACTCGTACGTGAAGACGGGCACATAATGCTTTCTGATTTTGACCTCTCCCTGCGCTGTGCCGTCAGCCCGACGCTGATACGGTTGGCCAACCCCGACTCTGACTCCCTTCGCCGCAATGGGGCTGCGGGCCCTGCATACTGTGCCCAGCCTTCTTGTGCGATAGAAACTTCTTGTATCATTCAGCCGTCATGCTCAGCCCCGACCTCATGTTTCGGGCCTCGCCTCTTCTCGTCAAAGTCCAAGAAGGAAAAGAAGCCCAAACCTGAGGTTGTTAGCCAGGTCTGAAGCAGCGCCATCTCTCTCTCTCTCTCTATCTCTCTCTCATAGTGCATATCTGATTCAGCAGATGTGATAGTTGAATTTAGCAATGACTAGTAGGTATTACCATAGTCTCTGTTAACCTTCATTTTATTCCTGAATTGTATGTTCAGGTCTGTGTGAGGCTACAATCGACTGTTTAGTACCTGAACCGATTGTCAGTTTATGTTGTTATAATGCAAATATAAACAGAAAAAAGCTCAAAAAGGGAAAAACTACAATTGTCAGTTTATGTTGTTTAGTGCGAACCAATCAGAACCAGCATGACGTATGTGCACAAATCAGAGCTCTCTCTCTCTCTCTCTCTCTCTCTCTCTCATATATATATATATATATATATATACACAAGCTTTTAACTTGGTGCTTAACCCAACATGCCAGGTAAGCCCATTACCAGAGCTGATAGCTGAGCCAACTGATGCACGATCAATGTCATTTGTGGGGACCCATGAGTACCTGGCTCCAGAAATCATAAAAGGAGAGGGACACGGCAGTGCCGTTGACTGGTGGACTTTTGGCATTTTTCTCTACGAGCTTCTTTTTGGGAAGACTCCTTTCAAAGGCTCCGGAAACCGTGCCACTCTCTTCAATGTTGTTGGCCAGCCCCTGCGCTTCCCCGAATTCCCAGTTGTTTCCTTCTCAGCGAGGGATCTGATCAGAGGTTTACTTGTCAAGGAACCGCAACATAGGTTGGCGTATAAAAGGGGAGCCACTGAGATTAAGCAGCATCCCTTTTTCGAAGGGGTGAATTGGGCATTGATTCGGTGTGCCAGCCCGCCAGAGATACCTAGGCCAGTAGAGCTTGAGCGGGTCCCGAAGGGGCCACAGCCGCCGGCACCGGCAGAGAAGGTGGTGAGTGCAGCTAAAGGGGGTGAGAGTTATCTGGAGTTTGATTTCTTTTAAATTATTATTGGTTTCTCTTTATTTTTCTTTGTTTTTCCTTTTTCCTTTGGTGCAGTAGAGAGCTGAGGGTGGTTCATAAATTCATAGATTGCTTTTTATGTTGCCAAGGGTATTTAATTCTATCAATATTGTTTTAGTTTGTGTATTTATCTGGAAATATTTTTGGCATGCTTTTATTATAATCTCAAGTTATCCTCATCATATTGGGCTTTAATTAAATGCTCAGTAAGCCCAGTTTATTAACACCTTGCATGCTGCAACTAATTATTTTATTTTCTTTCATATAATGGGAATAGAAAGTTATTTAAACATCCAACTCTTCACCGTTATTTATTAAGATAAATAGCCTTCAATTATTAAGATAAACATCCAACTTAAATGTATATATGACCAAGCAAATGGAAGATACTTTTGATCTGTATTAATCAAACTATTGATATTTCTGTGGATATGATGCGGTCGGTATCAATCTGATGCGGAATCGAGCTATGATACAGAAGTATTTTTTATACTTGTATAGACTCAATTAGTTGGTTCAATCCTGGCAACTCTTCTACCAGTAAGTACCAGATCAAAAGTAACAGTAGCACATTATTTCAAAAAGAAAAAGAAAGAAAGAAAGAGTATCAGACTACAGTAGCACAGATTGACTCTACCTCTGTTGCCAAACAAGATAATGATGGCAGCAAAGTGCTATTATTAATTCAGACTGGTAATTAATTTCAGTGACTCAGATCAGATAACAGAAAAGTCTTACCTTTACAATAAGGCGTAACTGTGTTAATTTTTCTTTTTTTGATAAAAGTGGAGTACTCCATAAGTTTCGTTGAAACTGAAACAGCTAGAACAAAGAAACCTAGTGTTTTAATAACCTAAATGACGAAGCCGACTAATCACAAGTTCTAAACTAATACAACCAAACAACAATAAAGTGTAAGTTGTAAAAGCTTATCGTATGATTTTGATCGGATGGCTCCTGACACATCAATCTCAGCAGCTGCTACAGCTGAGATGAGGCGAGGCGAGGAAGGGACAGCAGGATCAACAACCAACAAACAAATGCTCTCTCAAATCTCAACTCTCCTTCACCTCAAACTTTCAAGATCCCATTCAAACCTCACCAACAAACCAACCAAGGGATGATGATTAATTATCTTTCAAAATGACAATTTAAGCTAAAAATGTTCGAAAACAAATTCCTGTTATCATCATCGTCATTATTTTTGATGAAAATTGTTATTGATGATGATGATGATGATGATTTATTGTTTTATGTCTTGATAGGTGATATCAAATCTTGAGAAGAACTGTAGAGATTGTATAAATGATTAATGACTAGTCAGTACTTGATTGTTGACAATTTTGCCCCTGAGGGCTAACATACTAAGGATTTAAAATACAATATCAAATATATATATGTGCATCAGATACATACAAACAAATGGTATATGTGTTACATAATGAATCAAAATCAATCTATTTTGATGTCATTCAACTGAAACCATGAAAGAATAGACATAAAAATGGAAAGAAAGCAAACAATACAAACAAACAAATGATATTTGTTATATACATATACATATCATTTACACTTAATTTAACCTTTCCAGAGTACACCATTGTTACAAGAGAAAAATCTGAAAAGCTTCTTGAACATATTTTCCTTTCTAGGGTTTGTGTTTTGATTTATTCTGAAGATTTCTGGAGATAAAGGAGATTCCGGAGCGGGTTCTCTTGTTTCGGTTCTGGTATTTTCTGAATCCAAAGGAGAAGCCGGTGGTGTTGGATATGGAGCAGCAGTAATTGTGCTTATGTCTTTGCCTTCACAAATTATCTTTACTTCGCAATACTGAGGTGCTTTTTTCTGTATTATACCGGCTTTCGTGCCTCCTCGCTTCAACCTCCTATTAGATCAAGGTAATTTTTATGTTCATGAAAAGAAGACAATATTTAATATCTTTTGAGTAATGAGAGATTTCTCTGATACCTGCTTGATCCTGAAAACATTTTATTTACCTCCTGAAAATGTGATATGAATCATCTTTTTGTATACCAGATCATGCTTGTGGCTCACAAAAATTGAAGCAGTGTGACTGTTTTGTGTTTCTAGTTCTTTTTCTTTTTTTGTGCATGCATTATTTTTACAAAATAAAATAGACAAATATAAGACTTAATTACCTCAAATTTGTCTTTGATGTTCCGACGACCAAAATTTTTATGTGCATCACTGAAATTAGTTCGAGAATTGCATTTTCAATCTGAGTGCTCTCTATAAGATGAACATCATATTCTACCTGGTGTAAAATATAGATGTTTCAGTAAATTCAAGGCAAGCAAAAATTGGCAAACAATTTGTAGAGTTTCTTTTTTCTTTTCTTGTTTTTATAAAAATTGCAGCTACACTGAGTATGGCCCCTATGGACTGGTACCAAGAAAAAAACAAAAAATGGGTACCATTAGATGTTAAACCAATTCCAAAGGAAACAGTTAGTGAATTTTGAAGGGCTTCACTGGGAAAATTTACCTGGAATTATGTAGCAAGTATTTCCTCAAAAAAGATGTGAAACTTATTTATTTATGAGTGATGATTGCAGTTATTATCTGCATCCCTTTATCTGCACCCCACTCCAGATATATTTATATATTTTTTGAAAAGTATTTATGTTTAATAGTAAAAGTATTTATATCGTATACCGATAGGATTAGAACTTTTCAACATAATTTGTAATTTCAATTTTTATACGATCATTTAGAAAACAGAAAATAATAAATACTTTATATGTTAGATATAAATATTTTCGATAACAAATATAACTAATAGTTGTATTAAGTATGAATACTTTATGAGTGTAAATAAGGAGTGCTGAACTTGAGGTGTAACGATAATTTCTCTTTATTTATTTATTTTTTTTGAGGAGAAGAAAGGATGTGAATTTACCTTCGATGTGTGACATAAATTCAAGTATTTCTGTAACATTTGACGCCTCTTTTCCCTCACTCGGTTCATGTAATTTTCCACTTGATCTTTGCTCAGTTGGTTCTTGGGCATATTTCCTACTATTCCACATTTCAAGCATATTAGTCAATAATTAGGAACAACATTAAATAAAGAAACATAGGAGAACAGTATATACTTCCTATTGGAACTTATTATTATTTTTGACAAATTAATCTGTTGATAAATAAAGCAAAAAGTCAAACAAAAAAAATTCTAATACCAATATCGGCCTACTGCTCCTTAATATTAATAATAATAATAATAATAATAATAATAATAATAATAATAATAATAACAACAACAACAACAACAACAACAACAACAACAACAACAATAATAATAATAATAACAATAATAATAACAATAATAATAATAGTAATAGTAATAGTAGTAGTAGTAGTAGTAATACTAGTAATACTAGTACGTATTAGTACTAGTACTAGTACTAATACTAATACTAATGATATTGATACTAATACTAATAATAATACTAATTATAATTATTAAAAAAATAAAAAGTAAAAAGTAAAAAGTAAAAAATAAAAAATAAAAAATAAAAAATAAAAAATAAAATAAAACAAAACACAAAAAGAAAAAAAAGAAAAAAATAAAAAAAGAAAAAGAAAAGAAAAGTAGAGAACACCAACCCTATTCCTAAGAATATATTTGATATCAAGCCAAAATTAATAACCCCAACTAGAAAGGTACAAAAACATATTATTGATTGAAACTTAAGCCTTTACACCAAATCCTAAGCTATATGTAAATTTTATGTAGTATGATGAACCCTTTTAAAAAAAATAAAAATAAAGTTAGCCATATTTTTTCTGATATGATATCAAACCAAGATTTAACAACTATAACCAGTAATCTACTATTTGGGTCAAAGAGACTAAAACAAATTAGTTTGGTATTCAACAAATTAAAGATCTAACAACTTTTGGCTTGAAAATTACACCAAGAAAATGACAATAACTGCTGAAGAGAAATTGCCAAATCCACCCAATAATGAAAAGGAGATGTTTATATTTCCAAGGAAAAAGTTGCATCATGTGTCACATTATAAGTTGAAAAATATGGTAAAAATTAGACCTACATGATATATCTATATATATATATATATATATATATAGCATGGTTGGGTTGGTAGTGAATATATATATATTTTTTTTATCTTTTCAACCAAGAAACAATGAATTTCATGTACAATTGAGATTCATTCAAAGATAACGACATGATAAGACAATAGTGTGACATGTTACAGAAAAAAAAATTTCCGGAATTAATTTCTTGTAATTTTTCACATATCAAAGATTCTTGCCTACTTCACTTTTTAAAGGTAACATAGCTTAACTAAAATTAATGAAAAAATTAAAATATTATTTTCAGTATAATTATATATTTTAATTTTTTTTGAAAAAAATTAAGTCCTCTAATCTTAAATCCTTAATATATATAATTAATTTTTAAATTAAAAAAAAAATTACATGTCCTCTGTCTCTATTTCCATGAATTAGCCTAGAAATATTATTATTTGATGTCAGAATAAAAACAGTTGCAACAATCCAACTAACTTTCTAGAGTCAATAAAAACCACAATTGAATTGACCTATGAATGTAAATGCTAAGGAAAAAAAAACAAAAAAAATTTATTAAATGTCACATCAGGATCTGATGTGGATAGAACATGTATGTCTGATACTGTGGTATGTGAATGAAACCAAGAAAAATTTAATAATATTAACAAAATACTTGAGCTTGTTAACTTAAATAATTTTTTATATGGTTTTATGGTAATGAAATCAGTAACCTTTTGATGTTGCTATTTAAGAGAAAAAAAAAATAAAAGAGTTGAGTTTTCCCTATAAGATTTAACTTCTACTCACAACTTAGATTTTTATGACTCATTAATTCCTTAACTATGTATGTATAACAGAAATTTAGACTAAAACATAATTAAAAATTTATATTGTGCCTCATCAAAATTATGAAATTAATCATTCCATATTTTATCAAAATTTATGTTGTGCCTCATCAAAATTTAACTTCATAAATTCAGTGATTACAAACATATGAGGTGCTATAGAGAATGAGTATTCAAACTAATTAATCCTAATTATAATTTCAAATATTTGAAGGTAGGTATGAAGAATTGGAATCCCCTCCAATGGTATGAATTAAATTAAAGAATCTTAGTCATATCTAAATATATTGTTTATAATTAAATGGTTACATGAAAAATCAGATAAAAACAAAACAAATAACTAAAGTTAATTTATATCATTAGATCTAAAACTAATGAGTCAAACCAACCTGTCCAATAAGATTCAGATCCTATACATACTTCTAATTGATCTTATAAAAAATGACTTCAAATTTCAAAACAAACTAAAATATACAATTCCAACCAAAAAATAATATAAAATATAAATATTTTTATCATTAAATATAAATATTAAAAAAATATAAATATACTTCGAATATAAATAATAAATAAGAAAAAAAAATGCAATTATTATTACTCAAATTCATAACATGTATATCAAATTGTTTTTATATCTTGCTTGCGTCACCGAGCCTTTCTAGTCCGACGTATGTTTTTCTTCTAGAACAAGATAGGTACAACTTTTCATCTAATTAAAGTTAAGAGTTTATTTTTTTATTTTTTATGATTTTAAGCCTACATTTTGTTTGTGTAATAATGTGAAAGTGTAAACATAGCAACCCAACAAGTAAATAAAATACATAGAAAAGTATCAAAATGTGTATAATTAATTAACCGTATAGCTAGGAGGAGATGCAAAATTAAATGTTATAAATAAAGATCAACTATTTACTAATTGAAAATAATATAAAAAAATAATAATTTGATAAAACTATATTATAAGTACTGGTCGAAGTGAAGATTTAAAAAAAAAAATAGAGGTCGAATTAATTATACACATATAACAAAATATTATTCAAAGACAATACAAAATATATCCAATATGAACTCATTACATTTTGAAAAAGGAAAAAACAAAATAGGAATTAATTAGCCCTTCTTTTATTTTTATGGGTTGGTAAATACTTTGACAAACAAGGGGTACTTAAATTTGTTTAGCATGAACCATTTATTTTATTTATATATGTTGAACCTACTCTAGAAATTTATGTTGACTAAACAGTCGGTTTCATATTTTATGTTGCGCTGTATTATATAGCGTAATATATTATTTATTTAATTGTGTTAAAATTTATATAAAATAAATTTTAAAATAAGTTATTTTATAATTCATTTATTTTTTCATCGTGCGGTGCAGTGTTGTATAGTAAAAAATCAGCACTCAAACAAATGACCACTGATTTATTATTTGATCCTTTCAACTGCTGATATATTTTTCACTTATCTCTTCAACACTTATCTTCTGATTAATTTGAACAATTATTTAATAAGTGAACGAAGATCTAACTAATTAATCAGCAATCAATGCTAAAAGATCCATATAATTAATTCTCAAAATGTTCTGAAATGACAATTGGTTGGAAATTGTTCAGTATATATGTGTTATATAAATTTAAACAAAAAAAATCAGTTTAATTTCAGGTTTCAGTTTACTTTTCTTAGCCTTGTAGGTTGGGTAATTAGTATTTTAATTACTTTTTTTTTTTCAAAAAGATCTTAAATTCTAACTGTCATTTAATGCTCTACAAAATTCTAGTCAACCCATCTAATAAAAGCATCCCCTAATTAATCCACTGGTGCAATTTGTTTAATTTTATTCATATATGCAATTTGATTAATTTGCATATATATACCACACAAACATGTAGTCACAAAGTGCAATTGAAGTTTCTATCACAATATAAAAATGCATCATCATTTCATTTCCACAAGAATGTGAAGTTAATTGTATTTCACATTTCTAGAATTTTCATGGCCAATTAATTGCAAATTTACTATTTTATAGAAAGAGGAAAATATGGGTTGATGGTAGTTGATATTTTTTTAAGAGGAGTTTTGCTATGGATCAAAATTTTCGTGATTATTATATTTTGATGAATCACAATCGTTAATCTCAATTTTATCTCTTCATCTCTAATATAATTTTTGATCCAGCTTTTTTTTTAATATCCAATTGATTTGAGAAAAAATATTTATAGAATGTATTATATGTAAGATATAACAAATTATATACATATCTAGTTCATCCTTCAAAAAAAAAAAGGCATATCTAGCTGAAACATAGATTCAATCAAATATATAGCCATTAATATATATAAATAATCTAGCTACCATAACCAACTCCTCTTCCCAAAATTTAAGCTCAAATAGAAACTAAATTCAAAACAAGATCAAACATGAAAGGTTATTAATTTCAATGAGACTTACATGGAGTGGGGATTTGTTGCACCTCAGGGAAGACATGAATGAGATAAACAAAGCTCCCCGGTTTCACCGCATTCTTCAGGGCCCACGACAATGCGTCGAAGCTTGAATCACTCTTTCCAACTGCCACGTAGACGTCATCTCCGTTCCCTCCGCTCGGTAGTTCGGTATACGGTTGAGGCCTGCTGTCAGACTCCTCGCACGGCACCATCTCTATCTCCTCCTCTATTTCCTTTTCGGGCTCCAATATCCGCATGCCAGTGCCGGTGTCGGCAACAGTCAACGCCATGCGATCCTCTTCGATTTCCGATGGTTGTGCAGTTGTGTAAGTGTCATGTTCATCCTTAGTTACTACGTCGGCGCTTACGACTACATCATCAGCACCGGAACCAGCACCGTTTTTGTGAGCATAGGTGGTTTCATGTGGTGGTTCCATTTTGTTATTGAGTAGAGACATGATTTTAATTTGGAGAGCAGTGTGGAAAGAGGAACACTAGGGTTTCTATGTGATTAGAATTTGATTTTTTAACCTTGATGGAGGGGGGGGGGGGGGGGGGGGGGGTTTCCAGGAGAAGATATGGAATTTTCTATTTGTTTGACTTTCTTGGATTTTCACATGCAAATCTTCCAATGCAAATTTCTGTATATTTCTGTTTTAGTATAGACTTTAGAATGAAGAAATTATCTTGTAGCAATATATTTCATCAAAACAAATCTTGTAGCAATATGAAATAGTAGTAGGAAAAAATTGGTGCTCATTTGGAAATTAACACATTTTTTTATTGTCAAATTCTAATGTGAATTAAGTTGTAGGTGCATGATAATTAATGCTAAGATAATAATTCAAAAAAAAAAAATAAATATAAGCAAATTTATTAATTAAAGGCAAATTTTAACAAACCAATTTAATTAAGTCCACTTCTCAGAAGGCAACGTTACACTAAAAAGGTTTTTTTTCTCTCTCTATTTTATACGTTATTATAATATCAGTTTTTCTTAATCTAGCAAAATACAATTTGTTAATTAACCATACATTTGTTTGTATATTTATTGACCTTCTTAATTAATTAATTAATTAATAACAGTACGGTTCGGGTAGCATTGTACTTAATTATGATTCCCGTCTCCGACTCCGTGCACCCCGGCGGATTGTGTCGAATATTACGTGTTTTTTTTCCTTTTTCTTGCTTGTTTTACTTAATTTCCTCTATCAAGATTTGGGTAACTCTATTCGCCTCTCTTTTTTTTCCTCGTCTTTCTCGTATTTCAGCGATTTCTCATGTCAATTGCTCGAAGTCAGTACAATAAGATAAAAATTCAAAACAAAACAATTTTTTTATAATTATTTTGAATCGTAATCATACGTTTAAATTTTGTTTTAGATAGAAATATTTTGAAAATTTGGAATTTTTTTGTGAATATTTTTCGAAATAGTACGAAAATGGGGTGATTTTGTGACTATTTATCTATAATATCTACATTAAACATAATTTTTAAAAATAAGTATAAACATATTTATTTTATGTATATATATATTTAAGATGGTCAACACATAATTAGTGTTGTTGGTTTGGATATTTCATGTTTATATGTAAGAATTATTGAACCAGGTTCCAATAGGGGTATAAATATCAACTCTCTTTTTTTATTTGTTTTAATTACCTCTGGTCAAATATATATACACATATATTTATTTCTCAAAAATGGCATATTCCATTAAATTCGATTTGGCTAAGATGGAATATTCCAAATACCGGGGTGTTGAATCCTTCAATAATATTATAATCATTGTATATTATCAATAAAAAATAATATGTGTGATCATATCAAGCTAATTTTTTTTTGGTATTTAACACAGTATTATGTCTCACGTTAAAAAAGGGAAGTGCGTCATTAATGATTGTGTGCATTAAAAAAGAAAAAAAAAGACAAAATAAAACATTGGACACTGTAAAGTGCTTTATTTTATTTAATGGTAGCTGATATATTAAAATTATAATTGATATTAATTTTATTTTTCAAATTAAATGAATTATTATTCATATTAATGATTTTATTATGTAATTTATTTGTATAATATTTTATTGTTCAATTTAAGTGAGTTATTATTTACATTAGTGATATTTGAGTTATATAATAAAAGTAATGTATAAAATAAATTACATAATAAAGTCGTTAATATGAATAATAACTCATTTTACATAAATAATAAAATTAATATCGATGATGACGGTATCAATGATGATATTTTTCAAACATTTTCCAAAGAATAAAACGGACAAAATAAAACATTGGACGCTGTAAAGTGCTTATCTAATTTATATTTGAGGAGGAAACATTCTCGTATTACACATATAAATTGAAAAAATAAAATAAAAATTGGAGCTGAAACATGTTCTTATATATATATATATATGTATATGTATATTATATACTTATCCTATTTTGGGTTTGCTTTGACTATTTTGAGAATGGCAAGGTATATATTGGGTATATTCCTTTAACAAGAAATAAAATAACAAAGTAAACAAATGTACAATTCTGATAAGGATTATAATTTGTCTCTTTGATTATTAAATTTCCATAGGATACTATGGTACCCGGAATGAACAAAAAATTTGAAAATTTCATTGGTTACAAAAATTATTTATATTTTTTAATATTTTTTTGGGTTCAATTAAAAAAGAAATAATAATATTAATGACATGATAGTGAATTCTATACAACGTTAGACTTTATTAATTAATACGAAATGATCATTTTGAAAACTTATTGAACTTGATCTTAAATTCTAAATCGAACCTATATATATTCAAAAAATTTTAAATCATAATATTGTACTAATGATTTAAAATTTTGAAATCCAACATTGTAAATATGATTTATATTTATCTAAATATCAAACCTTTAACAATTGATTTTGCTCAAAATAATTATCAAGTGATAGATGACCTCTTCGAATCAAGATAGTACATGCCAATGTTTCTTGTTTTTATTATTATTATTATTATTATTATTATTATTATTATTATTATTATTATTATTATTACTATTATTACTATTACTATTATTATTATTATTATTATTATTATTATTATTATTATTATTAGTATCATTATTATTATTAAATTTTTTTCAGAGGACTTATCAAATGATGGAATTTTAAATTAGTTTGGCCTCAACGATGAGAACCCATGGTGCAAGACATGCACTAAGATTTGACATCTAATTCCTGAATTTGTATTATTATTAGGCCTCAATAGAGACACAATTAATGGGAAAGAAGAAAATTAAGGGGAAGAAAAAATAACTAAGCCTATATTTAGTTGCACTATGTAGAAGAAAATTTACTTGGTCATTGCACACTTAATTTGAGTAATTATATGCTTCCAATTCATTATAGATATGTGATAATTTTACTTAATTGGTTTGTCCAGAACTTGGCCCATTATTTTTTTTAGGGAAATAATAAATAATTGAATTTTAGTACTTTCAACTGTCATACATGTGTATGTAAATTGCAAATCAAGATTGAGCATTCAAGTTGTCCTTATCTTTCTTTAATTTGATCCAATAATTAAGATATTTAATTTAATGATGAAAGCAATTGATTTAAAGTAAAAAAAAAAACACTAGATGCTACTTGATTTAATGGAGCTCAAATGTTGGAGAGTAATTGAATTATGAACAAAAAGATGATTCAAACATTTTTGTTGAACCACATTTTCTTTTCAACATCTTTGAAAAATCGGAATTTGGAATAAAATCATTATGTAGAAATATGTTTAGAAGTTATTGTACCTTGGTGGAATTTGATTTTTGAAAAAGCTTAGCAACATAGAATACCTCTTCTCTCTAGCATTTTGCTAATGAGCTTCATGCACTGTAAACTGAAGTGTAGTGCATATGTGATACTAGATTTGCAAAATCATTAAAAAAATTTAACCTTTGATTTGTAATAACCTCTAGTTGCATTATAAAAATAGATACCATAACAGTGACAGCACTTCCAAGGAGTGATGTGTAAAAAAAGTGCCACGTAATCTCCGGCAGTAAGCTCTGCAAAACTTCCGTTAAAGGAGCTTATACATAGATACAGTTGTTGATATCATTATCGATACGAATTTTATTATACACGTTAAATGACTTAATTATATATATTAATGATTTTATTATACAAATTTATTTTATACAGTACTGTTATTATTTAACTTAAATAAATTATTATACATATTAGTGGTATTTATTATAATTTATCAAAATCACCTCTCAAAAGTTTGCTACGGAGCAAGTGGTGATAGTTTAGTTTCAAATTTTCAATTGGGAAATTTATATCAGCAGCAGAGCTATCTGCACGACAGTATGAGCAATTTGGACCGAATTATCAAACAATAGACAAAAAAATACTTTTGCATCCCAATATAGTCCCATAAACATTCTAAAATTTCAAATAACATAACCTAAACATACTTCATACAAAGTGTTTATTCCATAAAAGAAAGCAAAAAGAAAGTAGCTTCAACTATAACACCACAACATTTCCTTCTTAAGCAAATCAATTATTACCACCTGACATGGGGCACAGCTTCAAGTATAAACAATAAAAAGAGGTAACAAAAAATTTGCACACCATAGGTCGTACATGTCAAGTTACAAAATTTCGAAGCAACAATACCGAAGCTTAATCTAACATGTTGACTGCATATATCCCTGCAGACTCCACATATTATTCAATATCCCACAAAATAAAAACGCACACTAAATTCTGCTATAGAGGTATAAAAATAGTGATAAATAAGTGTGTATTAATTAATAAATCAATGCCACAAAAACATATAGCCATTTATAATGTAGCACTGACAGGCCATATCAGCACCATCCAGTCTCATTTGCTGTGGTGGTGTTTGTAGATGCTATATGCTACAAATATGGCCGCACCAGCCATGCCCACAGCAAGAACTGCATAGGTATCTTCCTTCTCCCAGGTCTCGAACCAGGTTGGCAGGTGGCAGATCTTGTGAGACCTAGACCTCCGGCCTGAGCTGCTTGCTTTCTCGTCAGGGGTAGTTTTGTCTTTCCCATCTTCAGTTATGGCACGCTCAGAATTAGAGTCAGTTTCCTTTTGGGAACCGTTCTGGCAGCACGAAACATTTCCGTTGATGCCCTGGCAGCACCCACCTGAGTTTTGTTGAGTCAAGTTGGCCAATTGTTGCTTAAGTTCAAGTGCATTCTTCTGGTCTTCCTCTGACAACCCGAGCTGGCCTCTGTTTGAAGCAGTTCAGTGCAATCTTAGCATAATCAGGTAAAACAAAAATAGTTCTTTTCTAATTTCTTATGTTAGTTTATTAGGATGAAACTAGGAGTTTGGCCTGTTAGTCCTAAAGTCGAGTGAACTCAAATGTAGCCTAACTAGCCTCAATTAGCCGGATACTTTGGAATCATGTGTCCTTGAAGTCTTATTTCACCTTCAGTTCTGGATACTACCTTACATTCGGCCCATGTAAACACAATTTTAGCTGCTCGGAACAAAAAAGAACAGAAGATAACCAAGCAGGAAAAGAAAGAAAAAAGTTGGTCAAACTGGTAATATTACAATAGCTGCTTATTCAGAAAGCAGCTAATGGTATCTGATCGGAACAATACCAATCAGTAGCTAACCCTAATTATGACTAATAATTAGTGTACCATGAGACAAAGATTGACAAGAAGAGATTAAATGTTACCTCCACAAATGGTCAACTACTTCTCCCTTACTGATATGCTGATCTAGCAGCACAGCCACATCATCAGGTGCAACATATCCATACCTAAATCAACAAACTTCAATTAGTCACTTCACCCAGTAATAATACTTGAAAATGATCTACAGTGTATAGGCTGTAAATAAGGGGCTGCAACAATAAAATCTATACTTTAGCACCAGACTACCAAAACCTCCTACAATTTAAATGTAACCAACCATAAGTCTCATTGTCTATGAATTAGATAATAGATCATGAATATATATCACAAAATGCAGAGAATGCTATTCAAAGAAACAAGGTATAGCAGCAAAAGAGCCATTAATGTCAATACAGGGCTCAAGGAAACACGAACATAAGTCACGACATGTCAGCTCTTACCAATGGCCAGTGACCTCTCCATTTACAGGCGAGAAAATGATAACATTTCCTGCATACTTGTGTCCTCCAATGTGAGAGCATCCACTGACGATGATCTGGTCTTGAAGACCACGCACTCCAATCTCCTCCTCGAACTTTTTTATCAGAGCAGGCCCGCAAGTGCCACAGCGCTTGTCCCTGCTGCCATGCGCACATACAAAAACATACGAACCAGCGATGGATGTGGGACTTCCAGGAAGCCACTCAGTGTCTTTCACAAGCGCCTCTTCAACAAATGTCTCCACATCAAAGTGGGTGAGTCTCCTGAAATAATAAAATGCGTTCATTCAAAGTACCATTTCAGTACTTCAACTTCGTTTCTAGTATTACATAATGGGGCTATGATTGAGTCATGTAATTTCCAGTAGGGAAGCCTGCACCAAGAGAGAATTTGTTGGTGATACCTGTTTCTGTTCAAGTACCATTCACCATTCAGTCACATGTTTATAATTAACATACAACTTTGTTATGCAGATACAAAATGAAACCATACCTAATAATCCCAATTCTTTATTCTAAAGTTCAATGGTGCCCAAAGAAAGAGTGCTACTTGTTAATAATTTTTAACGAAGTTCCCAACTACAGGGTGGCAAGGGGTGGCGGTTGACTGATATAAACCAATCCCCGCAGAAGCGATAACCATGAATAAATCTAATGTTACTTCTAACACTGCAATAGCTTCTGGAGATACCTGTATCGGATCATGTCTGGAAAGATGAGAACATCTCCGTTTGATGCATCAGTTCCATCCTCTCCTTCACATATTGTCAGACGAGTCTATAATATGAAAAGGAAAATATAAATAAAAACAAAAATATATAGCTATAAAACATTCATTGTAAATGCGGGTAAAAAGGAAAGAGAACTTAACAATAAAGGATACCAACACCAATTTAGCAAGTAATAGTTTGATAGTTAAGGTTGCACTAATTAGAACAATGGACAACCCTACATTACAAGAGTACTAGGATCAACAAAACTTTTTGGTGCAATAGGGAAATCAACTAATTAGAAAATTCAGAACTTGTTGCATGGACACAACAATAATGTACTCAATTCTAAAAATAAGATATAAGCCCTAAAACAAAAGCAAGAGCCAAGTGAAAATTGAACATATATAATAAGCCCAAAGCGAACCGCAGGCCTAGCATAGTGGTGATAGGCCTCGCCTCTATACGGAGAGGCACAGGTTCAATTCCCGCAAGAGGCATTTGAAAAGATATAAATGTCAGGATTAACGGGAGCCCTTATATAAAAAAATAATAATAATAAGCCCAAAGCAAAAGTTGAGGAAAATTATACATAGCAAGTCCAATACAAGACTCCCTACATTTCCTTAAACCTAACAGATATTAGTAGAGCACAATTCCAATACAGAATTACAGATCAGCCAATCATATTTCATTGAACCAATACATAACCCTGAGTAAACCCCACCAGTGGTAAATTAAATAAAGGTAAATCTAAACAAAACTAAATATCATCACTCATACCGACTTCTTCATCTCTCTCTTACGAGCTTTGATGGCGGCCGAGAGCAGCCTTGGCAGGCGATCCGACTCAGACGATTCGAGGTGGGAAGGCCAGACCTGTGGGTTCTTGTAGCAGAGGAACACGTGGCGCTCGTGGAACTGCACGGTCCCGGCCAGCGCCTCCTTCCCGAACTCATCGCGCTGGAACCCTGACTCCGGGTCATACGGGGCGGCGGCGGCGGCGGCGGCGGCGGCGTCTCCAGCGAGGATCCCTCCGTCGTTCTGGAGACTTCCCGCGGCGCTTCCGGTGGTCTCCGCCGCAGTCGAGATCGGCGCATCGCCAATCGGTGTCGGAGAGGTACCTATGGAATCACTCATGGTAGAGAGAGAGAGAGAGAGAGAGAGAGAGAGACAGAGAGAGAGGAGGAGAAGAGAAATGGTGAAATGGCGCAATGTGACTGGATCCTCCCTTCCCGTTGGAATATTAGCTGACTAACAAAATCTCTGTAGTTTATCTCCATTTATACAGAACTATAGAAATCATGTATATATTTATGACCGTTAGATATTTGATCTGACGGTCAATATGGTACTACTATGCACCTTACTTTGTTAGTACTGGAGATGTTGTTATAATCCAAAAAAGGTTGAATTGGTCAGGGCTCTCTTTCTTTCCTACTTTTCGACCCTTGGACTTGGGGAAGAAGAAAACTAGTGTGTGAACGCGGCGTAGTGATCCTGCAGAGAAATTAGACCACGGTAACTGCCGTAACTCCGTAAGATTCTCAAGTCGTGCTTGTGCTCCTGGTGTAGACAGTTGCTTCATTGAAAAAAGATTTTAGAAGCGTTTAATTTGATGAAAACCCAGAGAATTTATTGAATTTGAACAAGATTTGTTGCCACGTGCCAGTAATTAAGGTTAATTTTGACGTGCAAGAAATATAAACATATTGAATTCTCTATATTTTTCTTCAACTAATATTTCTCTAAATTCAGTCTCTTTGAAATCAATTTGAAACGCATTGTGAGAAATGTAATTATGAAAGTTGATATGTCTATGAGAACATGCTCTTTAAATTTTCAATGTTCTACTTTTTACTTTTTATATATATATATATATATATATACACGAGGAGTGATCTAATTATAATATTTTGGTATGACACATCTTATCACTACATTTATATCGCATATCTAAAATTATTTAATGGACCAAATAAGACTCTATACCGAATTGACTTACTAAGTCTTTTAGTAAGTTTAACTGAAAAATATACTGAATTGACTTCAAATGATAAATCCGAGTTGCTCAATAAATTCTTCATATCAAAATATTGTAGGATACCGAAATTTTCTATTTTTATGATTTTTTAACTATTTTTTTCGGATTTTTTAAAATGACTCTGATAATAATAATAAAATAATGAATTTTTGCATATAAAAGTAGGGCATTTAAAAAAAAATGAAATAAATAGTTAAAAAACTCCAAAAATAGAAAAAAATAATATTCTACAAGATTTTAATAAAAAAAAAATATCGAGCTACTCAAATTTATAATTTAAAATTGTTTCGATAATATTTTGAATTAAGTTCACCAATAGATTTGCTCTATAGGATATTATTTTAATCAGGCCTAGCTTTACTCACTCCTTCGTAAGCTTAAGCTCATCTTAATTTTACTCTCTCTCTCTATATATTATTTGCTTTTCATCACAAATAATATTTTTTTCTATATTAGTTAAGCACTTCCAAGCCTCCTCTAAAAAAAAATAAAAATAGCTAAAAATATCCTGCATTGAGGGAACATCAGTTAACTTCGCCACCTTTTTCTTTTTTCTAATTTTTATTTCGCCTGTCAGGATCTTGAATTTTAATTGCACAATGGTTCTTTTTATTTTTTTAATATCTATCTGTTAAGAATATGAATTGGAGGTATAATGTGATATATATTGGAGATAATAGAAATATAGAGATAGTAGATAGGAGATTATTAGTATTATAAAGCAATTAGAAATTATTAAAATAATTTAATAATTATGTCTATAAATAAATTTATATATATGTAATGAGAAACAACAAGATAATACAAAATTGTTCTTTAAAGAAGCATTTTCGAAAATGAGTTCTCCGTATAAGAGATCGTGAGTTCTAAATTTCGATTAAAAATCAAATTTAAAACTGAGAGATTTTAATCCTCATATTTATCTTAAAAAAAAGAAAAGAAAAGATAATGAGTTCTAAAAGTAATTTTGTGATTGAAGGCTGGGAGGGGATTGGGTACACCCATGAATGCACAATCTAATTGTCCACCTACAACTTTTACCGTTTGATTTCAAGCATTAATTATACATTATACACTAAGTTTTAATCTTTATCTCTCTCTCTTCTAATTATTAAGATGGTAGATTAAATAAATACTTCACCATTGCAGGGACCAAAATCCAAATATAAATAGGTCAACCTTTTTTTCATATTTTCTAAATGAGTAACCTTAATATTTTATGAAATGAAGAACATTACTTTATATGCAAATTGATTTCATTATTTAGTAGATGTGACATTTTAATTTAACAGTGTAGAATCCTGAGTTCCCTACACATAACTATTGTTGGCGTCGTTATAAAATATTATTTTATATGCTAAATACATTTTTAAATATATTATTCAAAATAGTTAATAAAATTATAGATATAATTAAGGTCTATGGTAAATCCACCCAACTGTTTACTTTATGGTTTAGTTCTAATAATTTTATGATGAATGATCAATCAATTTCAAATTGATTCAAATTTGATACATATCTTATTGAATAATTAAGAATACATTTATTATTTTATTTTCTTAATTTGAATAATACTTTTAAATATATATAATTTGATGTACAATGTAATGGATGATAAAACAAATTTCAAATAATTTAATTTTAATTGTTTATTTAAATAATATTTTTCAAGTATGTACCATTAGAGTTCGATGTACAATGGAAATTTAATGTACTATAAAAATTAGATATATGTTAGAATTATTCATATTTAATTATTAATGTAAAAGTATTTCATACAAGGTTAGACATGAAGTTTATTAAAAATAATATGACATAAATTAGGTCGAAAATGCAATATAAAGATCATAAAAATATAAAATATCACATACCAGTTTCGAAATTTTTTATTGGTATTAATAACTATGCATTTAATCTTGTGGATATATCTTAATAATACAAATTTATCGACATTTTAACTATTGTATAGAAGACAAAGATTGATATAACTAATTGATAAATAATCACTACTATGATAATATTAATTGAAAATTTAAAACATTCAACTTCGTACTCATTAGCTAAAAACAAACTTTTTCTAAAATATAATATTTTAATTACAACAAACACGAAATTGCTTTACCATATTAGAGCCTTTCAAACTGCTCACTTAAATACAGTTGGAACTAAATTAATAAATGAGAGAAAGAGAGAGAAAGATCAACATTTATTATAAAGTGTTGAGAAGAGTCACCACCCCTTATCAGTTAACATTAATTATATTTCTATTAACTATAAATACTTTATTTATTAACGCCAATTATATATTTATTAACTACAAATATCTTATTTGTTATGTTAATTATATATCTGTTAACAATAATATATTTATAGTTAACATATATATTATATAATTGGAGTTAACAAATAAGAGCTGAATAAATAAGTAGACAGTAAAGAGATAAACGTTAAATATTTTCGTTTATTACAAAGGGGAGAGAAGAGAAGAGGAATTAAGAAACTGCATATATAAGTCATGTTTTAAATCAAATAACTATTATTATGAGTGAACAATCAAATCAAATTGTGCACTCATGGGTGTCTGAGCATCACTCACTTAAACATCCCCCCCCCCCTCCCCCATCTCTCAACTTCCCAACAAACTCCACCAACCCCTCGTAGGAGGTGCCACCGGGAGCGGCGGCAATTCGAGCCCGTTCTCCAATTTGCTGTGCTGTTGCCATGAGCCGCTCATCAGCCATCATCTCCTTGACTCCCGCACCGATCTCGGCTGCACCGACCAATCCTTCCTCGCCTTCCCAGCTCCATTTTTCCACCCACACGCCGAGCCCGCTTCTCGCCACCACACCTGCATTACATCATATCAGAATATAAGCACATATATATGAAGAAAATCATACATACATATCCCATGAAGTTAAATCAAAATGTCTTATTTGGAGCCTGCTAATTAATTGTGACAGCTAAAATTTAGTCGGTACACAAAACGGTGAAAAATGTATCGATTCTCTCTAGCCAAATGCAATTATCTTCACTAATGCAACATTTCTGGCACACTAACTAATTTTGAAGTATATATATATATGGAGTAAAGCTAACGTGAGCTTAAATTTACTTAGTTTTTTAATGAGTTTAACTCAAAAAAACCTATCAAATCAGCTCTAAATAACAAATCTGAGTTGCTCAATAAATTCTTCATATCAAAATATCATAGGATATCAAAATTTTCTATTTTTAGGATTTTCTAACTATTTTTTTCGAATTTTTAAGATGACTATAATAATAATAATAAAATACTGAATTTTTACATATAAAAATAGGACGTTAAAAAAATATGAAACAAATAATTAAAAAACTCCAAAAATAAAAAAAATTAATATCTAATACGAAAAATTAATGAAACTATTCAGATTTATCGTTTGAAACTGTTTCAATAATTTTTTAAATTCAATTTATCAATGATGTTAGTGAGTTTAAGATTACGCCGTCTTTTACTCTACCATGATTTTTGAAGATGATACAATCTGAATTTTATGCAACTCATACCTTATCACTTCTGCTTTACAACAAGTAATTGGGCCGAGTAAAATTCATAGTAAAAATTTTTGAACTAGTGCATTTTATTGGACTAGGCCTGATTAAAATTTAGGCCTAATATAATTCATTGATTTCATAGGCTTATTACTGTGGGTCCCAAGTTCAAAGCTTAAGTTGGCACAAAAAAAAAAAGTTAAAAGCTTAAATTGAATTAAATGATGCATATTGCAATAATAAGGATGGACAAATTGCAATACTACCAAGAAATTATTTAGTTTTTTTCCTCTCGCTGCTGTTTTTGCCAAGAGAGAGGATTCTTTAATAATTGTTATTTTAATAATTTTGACAATTAATTTTTAAATAATTTTTAAATAATTTTTAAAAATTCACAAAAATAGAAAAAAAAATTTGACAAACATATTTCTTAACCTACAGATCGATTGTATTTCAAATTTCATGTAATTTAAGGGTCTTTGGTATTTCATTAAAGACCGTTAAATATGAATAGTTGTAAATATTATATAATTTTGATAATCTTTGATACAGTATCAAATAATACTTAAATTGTATGAAATTCGAAACACAATCGATCTATAAATTATAAAATATGATTATAAACTTTTTTCTATTTTTAAATTTTTTTTGAAATTATTTGAAAATTCATTATCAAAATTATCAAACTACGTAGTTGTCAAGAAATACCGACCCATTTATTAATTGTACAAATTACTGTACCATTCTTCAACTTAATAATACCAATTAAATGTTTGTAGTTGATGTTGCTCCACTTATCCTTTGTTACCAAGCCTCTATGCATGGTTTGCATTGTTTGAGTTGTGATTTTCATTGCCTGCTTTATAATTAAAGAAGGGACCAGATTGCCTATTGCATTATTATTTTTTGTTCATTAAATTGTGAATTAATTTTAGTTAATCAAAGCAGCATGACCCATAAATTATACCTATTGTGAGTTTTCTGAAACAACCCTGTTGTAAAAAACTGAGAAGCAACTTTTAGTACAGCGACAAAAGACAATACTCTATGTGTAAAAGGTTATAGGTTCGAAATCCGAATATTGAGTATTTTATAAATATTTAAATTTAAATGGCTTGATCTTCATTTTTATTTTAAAAAAAAAACCTCTTGTCAAAAACTAAGAGGAGGTTTTCATGAATTTTAATATTTAGGAAATCTGCTTTAAATATTAGAGGGCATTAAGAAAAAAAAGTGTTAGATGGCATGTCAATGGCTTGTAAATAAGGACTCTGTCAATGAGTACAACTTCCTAACAGCCATACAAAAAAAAAAGAAGAGAAAAAAAAGAAAATACCAATTTATCTAATGGGTGCCTAAGCTAATTAATTACCTGAGTTCTCTTAATGATTATTAAGAGAATTTTTCTTGAATGATGATAAAAACATTTACCCAAGAAATAATGAAAACAAGAAAGTAGAACCCAAATTAAGGAAAATTATATCTTTATTTGGTAGAACCACAAACTTAACATAATGATAATAAGTTTCACATCTTTATGAATAGACGCATATTTAAATTCTGTAAAAAATATTTTAAAAAATAAATATTGAGACTAAGCAAAATTTTTATTTGAAAAAAAAAATATATCTTTATTTGGTGCTCCAACGGACCGTTACTAATTTTAGTTTTTTTTAATTGCTATGTATGTTGTATCTTCCATGTGACAAAGGACGACCATCAAATAATTAATTACAGTAACCAAAAGCTTCAAATCTCTAGAATTAATAAATTAACACTAATTCTTTTACTAATCACATTAATACCTGCATTGATCCGTTGATCGCCTAACCGAGGCCATGCTAGCACCTTGACGCCATGCAACGCCGCCTCCGTCACCGAGTTTCACCCGCAATGGCTGATGAAACTGCCGACCGCTTTATGTCGTAGTAGCTCTTCTTGCTTTACCCAACCTTTAACCACCAGCCCTCTACCTTTCACCCTTTCTAAAAACCCCTCTCCTAACATCTCCTCTAGCTCAGTGTTGTCGTGCGCATCCACCACCGTGATTTTGACAACCCAAACAAACCGGCATCCGCTCGCCTCCAGCCCAAGCCCCAATTCTCTGATTTGTTCTTTGCGCATTGCAGTGTGGCTCCCGAAGCTAACATACACCACTGATTTCTTGGGTTGTTCGTCAAGCCACGGAAACACTTCGGGAGCTCCTGAATTTGCAGGGATATTTACCGGCAGTAATGGGCCCACAGCAGTTACCGGGGGAAAACCCGGTTGTACATGTCCATCCCTCAGGGCCACAAGAGAATCTTTCTCAAAAGGCTGGAAAGTATTGAGTAATATCCCGTTGGCTTGGACTAAGTCTCGTCCATTTCGGATGAACACATGTTTCGGGTTGTGGAGCGCTTGAGGTATTGTTGATGCTGGCACCGTTCTTAGCCCGGGAATTTGTATGTCACAGATGGAGCCGTAATTGGAATCGTAATAGGTAGGGAAGTATGCACAGAAAGAAAGCATTGCAGCTGAAGCGGAAAAAAGGATGTAGCAAGGGATGCCGAAGCTCTTCGCTAAAGGAACAATGGATGATAAGGTGATGTCTATGACTAATGCTGAGACAGGTTTGGATGTTTTGGTTAACAGATGGGTCATAAGATCATGAGCCGATTGGTTGATCCGTTCGAAACGGAGAAAGAACGGGTCGGCATTTGGGTAAGCCGAGGAGTCGAAAGGAGGTAGCTCGAACCGGAGAGGTTTGATGCGAGGATAACTCGAGAAGATGTCTGAAAAATGGCGTGACTCGGCTGATGACACGGTTGGCAGAACGGAAACCATGGTGACTTGACAAAGGTCGGAGAGCGAGGCGGCGAGGCGGGAGAAGGGGATGAGGTGGCCCATACCGGCACTCGGTATAAGCACCACATGGCGTCCACTGATCAGTTGCTCTCCTGAGATAGGCATTTTGTGTTGTTTCAAAAGTATAGACTTAATTTGCTGGTTTATTTAGAAGAGAGATATCAATCTTTATTTAAATTTAGCGCAATTATTTCCCTAAGAAAACATTTAATGCAATATATGGTTTGGTTTCTTGACTGGTAGGAGCAACGTCTCTACTAATTAGAGACTATAGCAAGTACACGTGTCATGTTTGCTCTTTTAATGTGTTGTGAGATAGAGGGTGCCAAAGATATCACATTCACACAGTAATACCAGTAAATAATAAAACAGAACAGATTTGAAAACATACAAGAAATTCAAAAGAAAAAAGAAAAATATAGAGGGTTAGGTCTAATATGATTAACAGAGAGACTATAAATTTATTATCATTTTAAATCATGTCTTAAATGTTTTTAGAGAAGTGGGGCTAATTACATAATAATTATAATAAAATATCTTAAATTTTTAATATATATAATTAATTTTCAAAATTTTTATAAAAAACTGCAACTCTCTCTATCTCCATTAAGCTATGCACCTATGCGCCTTGCCATCAACAGTCTGTTTTAATTCTCTAAGGTAACACTATAAGTGCCACAGAAGAACCTTAATGATTCACATGCGGCTTTCCTGAGGCCACACAACAGAAAACATGTTCAAATCTGTGACCAGCAGAGATGCCGATTTTTTTTTATTTAAGAAAATGAATAATAAAAATTAAAAAGTAGGAAAAGAGAAATTTTTTTTAAAAATAAGAAGGATGGATTTTTATTCTCGTCCCGATTTTTTTATTTAAGAAAATAAATAATAGAAATTAAAAAAAGTAAGAAAAGAGAATTTTTTTAAAAAAATAAAAATGACGGATTTCTATCCCCGTCCATTATCATTAAAAAATAATGGGAAATATTATTTTAACAGGGAGGGATTTCTATCCCCATGGACGGGTTTCCTATCCCCGTCCCACAGCATAAATTCCCTCCCCCCCCACCAAGGCAGCTAAATAGAATTTCGGCCCTTTGGGTCTTATTTTCAAATCCCGTCTAACTTTAATTTAATGTTTTTTTAACAGTACACGGTAAAGTATTTCTCGTCCCACCTCCGAATTTTATCAATCCCCTACTGACATTATACAACGGTAATCCGTCCCTACCCTTAATTATTTCGGTCCGAAAAGTAAATTCCGTCCCCCACCCTCAATTATGTTGGACGGATTTATTTTTAACGTCTTTTTTTTTGAAATATCATTATAAATAACCTGATAGACGTAGTATTTTATACACAAACTCATTCATCAAGAAAATAAAAGAAAAATCGCGACGTAAAATTTGGCTGAGTTGAAAGTCATCAGAGTTTTACAAATCGGTTAGTTTTTAAATTTAACTTATTATTTTAGAATAAATTATACAAATAGTCCTTAAAACATCACTCATTCATCATCTGTCTAATATTCTGTGATTGCACATGTGCATGGCGAGTAAAGTGGTGAGAGGTCGTCTAAGAGCCTCATCGGTCAATGAAATATCGACGTCTGCTTGGGTTTCCGTCTGACTGCTACAACCAACTTCTTGTACGTCCGCCATTTTTTTAATTTTCTACATCATTTAAAATTTGATGTTAGTTCTCTATTTTAGTTATAAAATTTAACAAAACATAAAAATACAACATATTCTATAAAATTCGATATTATTTGAAAAATTGGATAACATATTAAATTAAAGACGTACTATATTCGTCATAAAAATATTATTGTAAGTTATATAAATTTTTATGTTAATATCTATTAAAATAAAAAAAATTACAATGGTTCAATAAAATTAAATAAATATATATCATACATTATTTATAATACGAATTATCATATGCCATATATCATCTCTAACTAAAATAAACATGTATTGTATATCATTTAAATTATGAATAAATATATATCATACAATATAATAATTATAATTTCGTCCGTACATATTTCAAATTTATCAAAAAATAAAAATATATATTCTTAATTTCTAAACTTTAAAAATATTAATCTTTTTCTAATTTTATGAAGTTCCATTAATTTGTGCTTCATGAGTTTTTAACAAACATGCATCATTCATAAAAGTATCTCAAATATACGTAATTGTATTGTATTCAAATATTTTTTTTAGTCATGCAAATTTACAATAGGAATATTTGGTACCGATAATTAATAACTTTATCATTAAAACAAATATGCAATATTAATATGTTTCTTTTATTGCAAACTAAATAAAATAAATATTACATTAACTATGTGCGGCCCTTTTTCGCGGCCCACGCGCGAGGCATTGACGTCCTCGCTCACGGGGGAAGAAGGTGCAGGTACATCCCTGCGCGTGTTTGTGCGCTCAAGGACTTATTATTTAGGTGATTGTGGGAACTTTTATTTTCCGACGGGCGCAAGCCCCCGTCGTTAATTACCCCGGCTCTCGCCTCGGGAACCTCTGATTAATGGGCTAAACTAATTAAAATATATGGATCAGATTTATGGTTTTATTTCTTCCTTCCAACTCATTATAATACCTGCTTGAAATAACCAAGAGATATAACTTTGGATAATAAGACTAAAGACGTATGATCTAAAGTCAGAGAAACGTATAATTTCAAATCCCGAATTTGAAGCGCTATGCCAATTCGAAACCTGAGAAATTTGGAGAATCGGGAACGTATAATTCTTTATCGATTTCCAAAATGGGGTACGTTAAACCTGAAGCGCACTGCCCGTTTAACATTCTCGAAACATGATTTGATATGATTTGATATGTTGGTATGTTTTACCAAGTTTTGGACTTATCTGCTTATTTGGCATATTTGGCTAAAGATATGGACATATTTGCATATTTGACATATTTTGTCAAGAGTTTGGACATATTTGTACATTTGGCATATTTGGTCAAAGATTTAGACATATTTGCATATTTGACATGTTTGGTCAAAAGTTTGGGCATATTTGCATATTTGACATGTTTGGTCAGAAGTTTGGGCATATTTGCATATTTGACATGTTTGGTCAGATACTTGGGTATATTTGCATATTTGACATGTTTGGTCAAATATTTGAAAATACTTGGGTTTATTTGCATATTTGACATGTTTGGTCAAAGATTTGGACATATTTGCATATTTTAAATATTTCAATTTGTTTTATCAAAATATGACAAAGTTTGGTTATTTTGAATATTTTGTCTTGTTTTATCAAAACATAATATAATTTGATTATTTTGAATATTTTTTATTTGTTTTATCAAAATATAACATAATTTGGTCATTTTGGACATTTTGATTTGTTTTATCAAAATATAACATAGTTGGGTCATTTTGAATATCTTAATTTGTTTTATCAAAATATAAGAAAATTTGGTGATTTTGAATATTTTGATTTGTTTTATCAAAATATAACATAATTTGGGTATCTTGAATATTTTGATTTGTTTTATCAAAATAGAACACAATTTGATTATTTTGAATATTTTGATTTGTTTTATCAAAATACAACATAAATTGGTGATTTGAATATTTTGATTTGTTTTATCAAAATATAGCATAATTTGATGATTTTGAATATTTTGATTTGTTTTATCAAAATATAACATAATTTGATCATTTTGAATATTTTGACTTGTTTTATCAAAATATAACATAATTTGATTATTTTGATTATTTTGATTTGTTTTATCAAAATACAACATAATTTGATCATTTTGAATATTTTGATTTGTTTTATCAAAATATAACATAATTTGATCATTTTGAATATTTTGATTTGTTTTATCAAAATATAACTTAATTTGAACATCTTGAGTATTTTGATTTGTTTTATCAAAATACAACATGATTTGATCATTTTGAATATTTTGATTTGTTTTATCAAAATATAACATAATTTGATCACTTTGAATATTTTGATTTGTTTTATCAAAATATAAATAATTTGAGCATCTTGAATATTTTGATTTGTTTTATCAAAATATAAATAACTTGGGTATTTTGAATATTTTGATTTGTTTTATCAAAATATAAATAATTTGAGTATCTTGAATATTTTGATTTGTTTTATCAAAATATAAGAAAAGGGAGAGAGAAGAGGGAGAGAGAAGAGGGACTGGGTTCGGGTCCCATTTGCTAGTGAAACAAAAGGGTGTGGGTCCCTTTTGTCATGTTTAATGAGAAACAAACACCTTTCTTTCTTCACATAGTCTTGGTCCATGTGAACCAATGCACCATACCAAATTGAAGGAAGAAGGGTCCACAAGCACCAAGAGCATTTTCTCTCTGTCTTCTTCTTTTTCGCTGGAAATTGGAAGAGATTTGAAGATGGCACTTGGGCTCCCCAAGTTGCACACAGAGTTTTCCCGGCTGCTATTTTATTTGTCTTTTCTCATTTCTAAATTATTTTTCATGAAATTATTTATAATAAAATCATGAAAATTATTGTAAAATCATAGAAAGTCTTTCTATGATTTTTAAGAATATTTTTGGTATTTTTTTGAAAGAAATTAGGCATTAATTTCATTTCATCATTGTGTATCATATGAGATTAGGCATTAATCTCACATGATAATTATTTCATGAAATTATTTCTTAATTTTAAGAGATAAATTTCATATGTGATAAATCATGAAATTGAGCATAATTTCATGACTTAATATTTGGCATTATTATTTCATGGAATTGTTTCTTAATTCCAAGAAATAAATTTCAAATGTAATAAATCATGAAATTGGGCATAATTTCATAATTTTAATATTTGTCATAATTATTTCATGAAATTATATTTTTAATTCCAAGAAATAAATTTCATATGTGGAAAATTACGAAATTGGGCATAATTTCATAATTTAAGACTTGGCATGATTATTTCATGGAATTGTATCTTAATTCCAAGAAATAAATTTCATGTGTGGTGAATTACGAAATTGAGCATAATTTCGTAATTTTAAATTTCGGTATGAAAATCACATGAAATCATATTTGTTAATTTTGATGTATTTTAACTTGCGTGTATTTTTTGGTATTATTTATTTATTTATATATTTTTTTGACAGCAAACAAAGAGCCACCCACCAGAGTAGGTCATGAAGACCATAGAGGCTAATTTATTTATATATTTTAGCATGTTTTGCTTGGTTTTAGCATGTTTGGCTTGGTTTTGATTGTAGCATGATTTGTCGAGGTTTTCGCAGTTGGTCCATGCAAAATACTACAATCTATTTTGTTAAGCACAAAAATATAAAGCATGTTCATCCCTTTATGACTGGTTGGATGAACGAACCAGTGTCAATTGTTTATGGTACAAATTGGCAAAACCATTTTGAAGTGGATTCTCGCATTCTTTCCGCTCATTTTATAGGTTCGATGTGGAATCCTCACTTTCGCTCATTCTCCACTCAATTTTATTTTGTATAATCGCCTTCAAAGGTCTATCTCATCATAAAAAATGAAATAATCCTTTCGTTAGGCAGCAATTTGTTTTAAAGAGACAAATTGCAAACACTTGTCCATTTTTATATTTATTTTGTATAAAATGGACGAACCCAGTGGTAATTGCATTAAAGACACAAATACCAAAGTCATTTTATTTGAAGGAACCTTACATTCTCTCTCCTTTATTTATTTATTTGATAGAACTTTACATCGCTCCTCTTGTATTTATTTACTAATTAGTTTGGTGGAACCTTGCATCGCTCACCTCTTATTTATTCATTTATTTGGGTGGAATGTCGCCCTTGATAATTAACCAATCTTATCATAGGGATGAGACGGTTTTACTTGTCATAAGGCTTTTTATTTATGCTTTCAATACTCTGCTTTATTATTAATTAATAAGACAACATTTTATCCAGCAATGATTTGTTTATAGCGACAAATCGTAGTGCTGCCCATTTTCACATTTATTCTGTATCAAACGGACAAACACAGTGGTAATTGTATTAAGGGCACAAATACCAAGACCATTTTACCTCGCTTTAGTGACCCCAAAATACGAGCGTCGACTTCATCCGGCGATGTAGACAAAGCCTTTCTTTTTGGCTTGTCTGAGATTTTGGTAGCTTTTATATTAGTCACCACATGTGTTCCTTGATTAACGGCTCAAGGCAACAAAGCCAATTTATGCCCGGAGGCATTTTGATTTATGGTATTTCTTCAGTGGACACCATCCACGTCCCTTGATTAACGGCTCAAGACGACAAGGCCGATTTATGCCTGGCAGGACATCTTGATTTGTGGTATTTCTTTAGCGGACACCATCCACGTCCCTTGATTAACGGCTCAAAGCAACAAGGCCGATTTATGCCTAGCGGGACATCTTGATTTGTGGTATTTTCTTCAGTGGACACCATCCACGTCCCTTGATTGACGGCTCAAGACAACAAGGCCGATTTATGCCCAATGGGACGTCTTTTGTTTGTGGTATTTCTTCAGTGGACACCATCCACGTCCCTTGATTGACGGCTCAAGGCGACAAGGCCGATTTATGCCCAGCGAGACATCTTGATTTGTGGTATTTCTTCAGTGGACACCATCCACGTCCCTTGATTGACGGCTCAAGGCGACAAGGTCAATTTATGCCCAATGGGACGTCTTTTGTTTGTGGTATTTCTTCAGTGGACACCATCCACGTCCCTTGATTGACGGCTCAAGGCGACAAGGCCGATTTATGCCCAGCGGGACATCTTGATTTGTGGTATTTCTTCAGTGGACACCATCCACGTCTCTTGATTGACGGCTCAAGGCGACAAGGCCGATTTACACCCGGCGCGACATGGATAAGTACCTTTTACCCCGGGACTTAAACCACCTTTCTTTTGGGCGTATGAGTTTAGCCACCTTTTTTTCTTGGTGTTTGGGTTTAGCCACCTTTTTTTCTTGGTGTTTGGGTTTAGCTACCTTTTTTTCTTGGTGTATGGGTTTAGCCACCTTTCTTCTTGGTGTATTATGCATGGTATTTCTTAAGATACCGCCCGTTTATAGGAGGTAATGGTCTTTCGCCTTTATGATCTATGAGTTGGTATGCTCCTCCGTCAAATACCTTCTCAACCACATATGGGCCTTCCCAATTAGGTGAAAACTTTGGGCCGACATGCCGGCCAATTATGGGCCTTCGGAGAACGAGCACCAATTCTCCCTGACGAAAAGTTCTTAGGCGGGCCATTTTATCGTAGGCCCGTGCCATCTTTGCTTGATATATTTCCAAATTCTGTTGGGCTATGATTCGTCTTTCGTCCATAGAGTCAAGTTCATCGAGCCTGAGTTGTTTTCGTGCCAGTCACGCTGGTTTCCTCCCAACGTTTTCTTTATGATTTTTATCAAGGTCTTATTGAAGGCCTCCGCCAAACCATTTGCCCTGGGATTATATATGGAAGAATATTTCCAATCAATCTTGAACTTTTTCGCAAGCGCGTATATCTTGGCACTTTTGAACGCAGTCCCGTTATCGAAAATGATTCTTCGCGGGGTCCCGAATCGGTATAGGATATGGGTCTTGAAGAATTTCAAGATGTCGATTGCCTTCACTTCTTTAAGTGGGACTGCTTCGGCCCATTTGGTGAAATAATCCGTTGCAGCCAAGATGAACCTATGACCCTTGGAGGAAGGTGGGTCAATGGGCCCGACTACATCGGTACCCCACGCGTCGAACGGCCAGGACGACACGGTCGGGTGTAGCGGGTTTGGGTGTTGGTGTATGAACGTACCATGTATTTGGCACATGTGACATTTCTTGGCATGCTCGATACAATCGCGTGCCATGGTAGGCCAATAATAGCCCATGCGTTTTATCTTTAATCGCATTTTAGGTCCCGGCTGATGTGCCCCGCATAACCCGGAATGAACTTCTTTCATGATTTGAGGGACTTCTGAGTTTGATACACAGCGAAGCCACATTTGGTCATATGATCGTCTATATAGGGTGTCATTGATGTAGGCATAACAGAGCGCTCTCTTCTTGAGTTGCTCTTGTGCTGACTTCTCTTTCAGGAGACTCCCATATTTAAAGTATTCAATGAAAGGTTGGCGCCAATCGTCATCTGGCTGGGTCGTCATGACATATTCTAGGTTACTTTCCATCTCCTCGACTATCGCCACTTGAATTTTATCTTTGGTCCCCGTAAAGCACGAGGACAAGGGTCGTCGGTTTTTGACAATAATTTGCACATCTCCATCGCCGGGCTCGCCTAATTCTTTAGCCACCCTAGCAAGTGCGTCAGCTTTGCCATTTGTGGCCCTTGAGATTTTCTTGACTAGAATTTCAGGAATTTCGCCTATTAATTCCAAAGCCCTAGCATGATATTTTACCAACTCTGGTTTTAGCACTTTGTATGCTCCGGTGATTTGATTTATTATCAATTGAGAGTCTCCAAATACATGGAGCTTCCTAATCTCCATGTTCAGCGCAAGCTCTAACCCGGCTATGAGCGCTTCATACTCAACCTCGTTATTCGTGCAGGGCTTGGTCAATGCCAGGGAATGACGTATGATCCCTCCTTCTGGTGTTACAAAGACTAGGCCTATTCTGGCCCGTATTTGCGGGATGTTTGGGCCCGCGGTGGGCCGTATTGATGACGCTGTTTGCTGTTTAAAAGTTGCCAGGAAAATACACAAATTAAATTGCATGAAATTAATGATATAATTTCATGTGATTTTTATACCAAAGATTTGAAATTATGAAATTATGTTCAATTTCATAAAATTATTTCTTGAAATTAAAGAAACAATTTCATGAAATATTCATGTCAAATATTAAATCATGAAATTATGTCCAATCTCATGATTTATTAAATCCCAAAATTATTTCTTGAAATTAAAAAAAAATGATTTCATGAAATAATCATACCAAACCCCCTTCAAAAAATATATACACATGTGTGCAAAAAAAATATATGCACAAAACCCTAATTATATGAAATCAAGAAACAATTTCATATAATTAAACATGCCAAATCCAAAAATCATGAATTTCATTCATGAAAAATGCCCCAAATATTATCCCTTGGAATTAAAAATGATTCTTTGGGATAATCATGCCAAAATATTAATTGTATAAGATTAATATGCCTAATCATATACAATTAATGATTTAAGTGAAATTAATGCCTAATTTCACACCCAAAAATACCAAAAATATTACCCCAAAATAACAGAATCATAGAATATATTTTCTGTGATTTTTCAGTAATTTTTCATGGATTTTTGCATGAAGAATAAAATAAAATAAAAAAAAAGAATAAAGAAAATACCAAAAATCAGAACTGGAGATAGTTCTGGGTGCAATTTGGGGGATGTGCAACACTCTGGGTGCAATCTGGGGAGCTCAAACACGACTTCTGCCCTTGGGACCCGCCTGTCATACACACAAAGTGTTAAAGGCGCTTTGCGTGGACCCAGTACACATGCACCATACCACTGACAGTACGTTTTGGTGCACAAGGACCAAGCCCACAGCCCAACCCTCAGTTTTTCGCTGGGGCTGTGTCTCATTAAACCTGACGACTGGGCCCCTCTCCTTCAGTCTCACTGCCAAGGGGGCCCAGCGCCCAGAGTTATTTTGGCCAGCGAAAAGAAAAGAAGGGAAAGAGAGGTGAGCGCGGTGCAAGCGCTCCCTCCCTCTGACAAGCCCGAAACCAAAGCACGGTTCACGTGCACCCAACCCAAGCGAGAGAAACCTTTTGAATTTCTCTCTCTCTCCCTCCTTTCTTCCTCCTCGAGCTCCAGAGCTCAGTGGAGCTTCGAAAATGGAGTCTAGGTGTACAATGCGAGTTGGCTTAAACCATTCTAGGGACTTAATCTACATCCTAAGGGGAGTTCAATGCCACAAACAGCATTGAAAATAGTAAAGTAAACAAAGAGAAAATCGAAGGAGAAAGTACCTCGACCTTGAAGGTGACAGAGCAATTGGGAGCTCGAGAAGCCAAGCTAACACCTGGAGAAGCTTCAAGACACCTCCACGACGCTGCCTGAAGTGCCAATTTGGGGTGAAAAGCACTCAATTGGCAGGTGCACCACTTGGCACCTTGGTCTGATTTGGATGTGGTCAGTTGGCACAACTCAGCACTCAAGCAGCCAAATTGACACGTTGGGCACACTCAGTGGCACCTTGGTGACATGTCAAGCGCCAGCAAGGCCAAGGAAGGTTCTGGATATACCCTCACTTGAAAGGCATGATGCTCCAGCCCAAGAAGAAGACAAAATCAGCAGATTCCTTCTCTCTCTCCAGGCCTGTGCACATGGACACGTGTAGGCACCTCAATGGAGAGTTCTGAGCGCCAGTTAGCTGGAGGAATCTTCCAAGGACAAGCCTCAGGCCAGCACAGGCCTGGCTGGCTCAATCCTGGCCACTTGATCAAACCAAGGGCTGGGATGATGCCAGCTCAGCCCTGAGGCTTAAACCATGCCCTCTGGGCTATAAATAGACCCCCAGTGAAGAAGAAAAAGAGAGAGAGCAACATAGCTGAAACTCTGCCAAAATCAAAACTCCACCCAATTTCCACAAAAAGAAAGCTTAGCTGAGAAGAGATCAAGCTCTGAATAGCTAGGTAAGGGATAGAAGAGCCAAGCCTTGAGCTTGGCTCAGTCCCAATTGAGCTCAAGGAGCCAGTCTCACCTTGCTGGGTGAGATGGCTAGCCTCTGGCTGGGGAGGTGCACATGTGCCTCCCTCCTTCCAGAGCTCAATTGGTGGCTGAGCTTGAGTTTCAGGAGCTCACATGGTGAGTTCACCATGGATTTTGGCAGCATACTCCAACCAATTGGCACATGCCAATCTGGTTTCATGGGGATGGGCACATGCTCATCCCCCCTCTCTCTCAAGCCCTGTGCACATGTGCAGTGGCTGTGTAAAGCTCAATAATGGCTTTATACAAGCTGTTATGCTGTCAAAATTCCATGGAAAAACAAAATTCCATGTTTTATATGTGTATTGTATTTCAATTTGTTATAATATATGATATTTTGGTGCAAATTGGTTTTATTTTCCTTTTAGTTCTTTCCTTTATGTTCTCTGATGTGCTTAATAGCTCAAGTTCATAATTGAGCAATGGAAAATCAATAAACATCAATACTGGTTTGAGTCCAGTGAACTCCTGTTTCTGGCCAGCTGAGAGATCAATCCATATCTCTCAGCCTGGTTGTTAATTTCTTATGAAATTTCACAGTCATGTAGATTAGGTTTATATCAACTTACCATATAAATTTTATAATTTTTGGAATTTTCTGTGAATTGTTATGAATTTTACAATCTCATCTGTCAAAAACTCCAAAAAGGTCAACTTTGGGTCAAACTGAGAAGTTCATTCTTCTTTTGATTCAAAAATCCAAAATTTCTTGATTAATTCACCTTTATGACACCTCATGTGATGTTTTAAAGGATTTAGAATAATTAAACCAGGCTTTAATCCATAGGTTAAGCCAAATTTGATTTTTAATAAAGCTGAAAGGGCATTTCTGTCCAGTCTGCTAAAAATACAATAATCATACTTTCTTTTCACTCAATTAACTTAAAATTTCATGGGCATCTAGAACAAGTCTTAATGCACTCACTCACCAAATTTTACCATTTTTGGGATTTTCTGTGATTTTCTGTGAATTTTTGAAATTGGGTCTGTCAAAATTGAAATTGAGTTGGCTCTGGACCATTACCAGAAAAGTGCAAAAATGAAATTAACTCGTGTTCAAGTGAAATTCATGTGTGAAATTGATATAAAACCTTTCTAAAACATGTAATTGACCCAAATGAATATAATCAAACATGCAATTTGAGAAGAATGTGATGAAATCAAAAGGAAACCAAATTGAAAATAAAACCAGAAATGACCCAATGTGCATAAAGGACAATGCACATCTAAATTGATGAAATTGATCATCCAAACATGTTCAAATATACTAAACGACACTGTTTGGAAGGTTAATTGAAAGAAAATTGTAAAGGAAAGCTATGAAATACCATTTGGTACCAAAGCCCCGAAACCAGTTTGGTACCAAATGGCCAAAGTTGCAAAATTGATGGATTAAACTCAAATTAAGCCTCAAAATCTTGATAAACATGTTCTGACGATGCTATATGACAAAGGAATCGAGTCAATTTGCCAAAAATCAGCTCAAATCCCTCAAAATCTCATCTCAGCCAACTTCCCAACCGAAACCAAGTGGCTACCCCCATCTCCGGCGATCCAGGCCGCCGTCGCCGCCGAGACCACCACCGATGGACTCCCCACGCTCTGGCGATGCCAGCCATGACTTCTGATCGGAGATCCGACGCCGACAGGGCCTCGATCAGTGTCGGAGAGGATGAGCACGAATATTGATGCATCTCAAAGTGCGAATCTTGATGAAATTCAAACAGCCCATAGAAGGCTTGATGCGCGCCAGAGATCCAACGGCCCAGTTTAAAAGATGCTTTGAAAACTGAACTTAAGTTCAGATCTTGATGCATGGGCCCAAATCTGACGGCCCATATTAATCTGTTTTGAAAATAAACTTTAAACACCAAATAAAAATGATTTCTCAAGCCCATAAATTATGAAAAATATATCAAAAATCATGATTTCATTTATGAATATTTTTAAGACTATAAAATGTCAATTTTGATTTTATTTTATTTCTTTTTTTTTATATTATAAATAAAAGAAAATTCAAGACATATCATATATGTATAAAATAAATTCAAAATATCAAATAGAATATTTTAAAATAAATGGAAATTATGTCATATGAAAATGCTCAAAACAAATGAATTCTTTTTGATAAAATAAATCAAAATATTCAAAATAGTCAAATTATATTATATTTTGATAAAATAAATAAAGATATTCAAAATAATCAAATGATATTATATTTTGATAAAAATAAATAAAAATACTCAAAATAATCAAATTATGTTATATTTTGATAAAACAAATCAAAATATTCAAAATAGTTAAATTATGTCATGTTTTGGTAAAACAAATAAAAATATTCAAAATAATCACATTATGTTATATTTTGATAAAACAAATCAAAATATTCAAAAAATGGTTAAATATGTTAAAACAAATCAAAATATTCAAAAATGATTGAATTATGCTATATTTTGATAAAATAAATAAAAAAAATATTCAAAAATGATTAAAATATGTTATATGTTGATAAAACAAATCAAAATATTCAAAGATAATCAAATCATGTTATATTTTGATAAAAAAAAAATAATAAAAATATTCAAAATAATCAAATGATATTATATTTTGATAAAAATAAATAAAAATATTCAAAATAATCAAATCATGTTATCTTTTGATATAATAAATCAAAAATATTAAAGAATGATTGAATTATGTTATATTTTGATAAAATAAATTGGAATATTCAAGATAATCAAAATTATGTTATATTTTGATAAAACAAATCAAAATATTCAAAGATGATTGAATCATGTTATGAAACAAATAAAAATGTTCAAAATAATTAAACCTTGTTATATTTTGATAAAACAAATCAAAATATTTAAATATGCAAATATACCCAAATATTTGACCAAATATGTCAAAAATACAATTATGTCCAAATATTTGACCAAACATGTCAAATATGCCAATATACCCAAATATTTGACCAAATATGTCAAAAATACAAATATGTCCCAATCTTTGACCAAACATGTCAAATATGCAAATATACCCAAATATTTGACCAAATATGTCAAAAATACAAATATGTCCAAATATTTGACCAAATATGTCAAACATGCAAATAAACCCAAACATTTGACCAAACATGTCAAATATGCAAATATGACCAAACTTTTGACCAAACATGTTAAATATGCAAATAAACCCAAACATTTGACCAAACATGTCAAATATGCAAATACACCCAAATTTCTGGCCAAACATGCCAAATATACAAATATGTCCAAACTCTTGATAAAATAGGTCAAATATGCAAATATGTCCAAATCTCTGGTCAAATATGCCAAATATGCAGATAAGTCCAAAACTTGGTGAAAACATACCAACATACCAAATCATATCAAATCATGTTTCGAGAACATTAAATTGGCAGTGCGCTTCAGGTTTAATGTACCTCATTTTGGAAATCGATAAAGAATTATATGTTCCCAATCCTCCAATTTTCCCAGGTTTCGAATTGGCATAGCGCTTCAGATTCGGGATTTGGAAGGTCAATAGACTGTTTAGGATTATACGTCCTTGTCTTTGACATGAACCTTTTTAGAGATCAAACATCTCTGGTTCTTTGAGTATCGAGTTGGCAGTGCGCTTCACATTCGAACTCCGTGAGATTAATAGGATTATACATCCTCGATCTCTGATTTATGAGAAATTATACGTTTCTCTGACTTTAGATCATACGTCTTTAGTCTTATTATCCAAAGTTATACCTTTGGGTTATTTCAAGTATGCATTATAATAAATTGGAAGGAAGAAATAAAGCCACAAATATGATCCATATATTTTGATTAGTTTAGCCCATTAATCAGAGGTTCCCGAAGCGAGAGCCGGGGTAATTAACGGCGGGGGCTTGCGCCCGTCGGAAAATAAAAGTTCCCACAATCACCTAAATAATAAGTCCTTGAGCGCACAAACACGCGTAGGGATGTACCTGCACCTTCTTCCCCCGTAAGCGAGGACGCCGATGCCTCGCGCGTGGGCCGCCAAAAAGGGCCGCACAGGTTCTGGCACGCCCGGTGGGACATATCTTTCTCCTCTCATCTCTTGGGCTAAAATAATTAAATATATGGATCAAATATAAAAATATATAATAAATTTTGCATGAAATATGGCTAATTGATTTGTGGAGTTTATATTTTTCAGGAAATGATGTCTGGAGCGAATTCTCCGTTTGCGATCGCTGTCCCCGTCTCCCTTAACGAGGCGGGCCACATGGTGTTCTCGTTTGGGGACTTTCCCCAAATGATCGTTCTTCCTACTCCACCATCACCGACACCAACTCTGGTCGAAGATGATGAAGAGGTCTCCTTCAGGATTACCCAGAAGGGGGTCGATAATAAAATCATGGCGCTTCCTCCCAAACCTCAGCGCCCCAGGAGACACCGTTCTGAGAAGAAAGTCTCCCCGACCCTCTCCACACCGGTGGCCCCAAAGGTCACCAAGAAACGGGCTCTCCAAGCTTACCAGGATGAGCTGGTGGCTGAGCCAAATCTTCCTGTTTCCAACCCCTTCACATCCTTAAGGATTGTGAAAAGGAACTCTCCAACCGCTCGCATCCGGAGCGTTTGGGAGGTTCCACAACCGAAACCTCACCTAAACCAAAACTTCTCGACCGAGTCGGGGAGACCCTCAGGCCTCAAACAGGCCAACCTAGGTAAGTCTCTATACGAGACTCACCAAGCTATTAAGGCGCGTAAACAACAGCGCCGGAACAAACCTCAATCTCCTGCCTCTCAAATCCAGGGGAGACAGGTCCACTTCCCCCGGGAATCGGGGAACCGCCCATATGAACGGGCACCAGGGACCAAACAAACATGGATCCCAAAATCTCGTTTGACCCAAACAAGTCAGACACCATCCACCTATATAAAGGTGGCTAAGCCCAAAACAAGGGCTGCATTCAAAACCGCCGCTCTCTCGAAAGATATCGAGAGTGAAAGCGCGTTTAAAAGGCTGGGGCCAAAGATAAAATCCCAAGCCTCAAGCACAACTGTATTTGACAGGCTAGGGCCAAAACTAAACCCTGAGCCATTAAAGTCAAGCAAAGGACTGGTTATCACTGTTCATGATCAAGCCCGAAAGAAGAGGCGGGTCTCTCGTCTGGCACCCTGTGCTGATGACGAAGAAGAACACTTCACAGTCTATACTGTGGGGGCGTATGACGAAAGCTCCTCTGACGATCAAGAAGAACGTCACGCCACATATATGGCTGACGATGAAGAAGTGGGCCCATCCCATGACCCACCACCTGGTCGAGATGTCGAGAATGCTCATGCGGCCAGGACCAGAGCCAGGACCAAAAGAGGGCAAAAAGGGGGCCCTCCAACTGACGACGAATCAGCCCACAATGAGGCAGAAATGGAAGACACCGGTGGCTCCGCGAATGACTTCGTCGCCCAACTAAAACGACAGTTGTCTATACGAGAACGAGAAATGGAGGAGTATAGACAGAAAAATGAGCAAGAAATGGGAGAGCTCAGAAAGCAAAATCAAGAGGCTTTAAGCCTGATCAAGTCCTTAAGTGACTTTCTGACTAAAAAGGGGATCACAAATGAGAGGATGGAAGATGAAGGACCCTCCAAACATGCGGGACCTCAACCATCACAACATCCAAGCTTCAGAGACCCTGACGGTCACAAAGAAGACCTCCCATGCGGAGGAGAGAGCTCTCGAGTCAATATTGCTCGAGGCTCCAACACTCGCACATATACTAATGAGAATCAAGGATTGACTAAAAAGGAGATCCAAGAGATAATTAGTCAACAACTGCAAATGGCGGGCGCAGGATTCACCGTCTCACCCTTGAAACGAACGGGGAGGCCGTATCCAGCCGATTACGACGCTATACCTTACCCAAAGGGGTATATAGTCCCAAAGTTTAAGTCCTTCTCGGGAGAGGGTGTAAAAGACACAAACCCAGATCAACACTTGGCCCATTTCATGGCCTCGTGTGGGAATACAGGGAGCAATGATGCCTTGTTGCTGCGTCAATTCCCGCAAAGTCTAACAGGTCCCGCCTTCGAATGGTACTACTCATTAGAAAATGGGAGTATCAAAACGTGGGATGACATGACTGATGCATTCAGGGCAAAGTTCGCGATCATGACTGACAAAATCAGCATTGCGGACTTGGCCAATACCAGGCCCCAGAAGAATGAGAAAGTTCTGGAATACATTAGTCGCTGGCGAAACCTCAGCATCAGGTGTGATCGCCCGATAACCCAAAGGGAGGCGGTCGAACTAATACTCAGGAACGTTGACAACTGGATGACACCGTTCTTAGGGATAGCCAAAATTACGACATATCAGGATTTGATAAACTGTGTGTCCAGGCTGGAAAATGCACCTCCAAATTCATGGCCCAACTACTCGGGTCAGAGATTCCAAAGAGGAGGGAAAGCCGAGGCCAAGGTAGCCAGTACAAGCAAGTCCGGCGGCAAAAACGCGGCCGCTAATGTCAACACTGTAAACAATGGTGGCTCGTCAAATAAAAATGACGGCGGCAGCAGTGCAAAACCCGTATATGGAAGCGGGCAGCCTCTTAAAAGTCTGGAGGAATTAAAGAGCAAGCCTTATTCATTTAAAAGGGATAAAGTCGCAAGACTTTTTAAAGATGCCTTGAAGGATGGGCTCCAATTACCTAAATGTAAACGGCCCGCCGACATGGAGAAATCCAATGACCCGAACTACTGTCCATATCACAGAGTGCTTGGGCACCCCATAGAAGATTGTTGGGTGTTCAAAGACTGGATAGAAAGGAGGTACAAGAATGGCGAGATAACTCTGGCTGATAGTATCCTCCAAACGCCAGCCCCGCATGAGCAGGTGAACGCGGTCTCTCATATAGAGATCAATATTGAGGATTCTTCGACCGAACCTTGGAGTATCCACCTGTCCCGGAAAGCAAAGAAACTCCTCAAATCCATTCAGAAAGAACCAGGTATTTTGTGGAAGAATGATGTAACTCCCATTATCCCTGAACCACCAAGAAAATCGGTGGCCTTCTACAAGAAAGCGAACAAAAATGGCAGCCGCAAACGGGACAAGAAGCCAGTAAAGCCAAAGGAGTATCCGGAAAAGTCAGAACTCCAGAAGTACATTGATGCGCTCGAAGAATACGAACAAGGTCAACCGATACCGGCCATGCTTCGAGACTTCATTCCTAAACGAATTCTCAACAAATTAATGGGTATAGTCGATGAAGACGAAACCACAGATGAAGGAGATGAGTTCTGGGATGAAGAATGCTGTGTCATCACCCACGTAGAAACTCATGAGGTGAGTGAGTCAGAAGACTCTGATACTCTCCCTTGTCGGGAGGAGCTTTATCTCAACGAGCTTCTCGGGCAAGTTCACCATTTTATGAATGGCAGCAAAAAGACAACCAGCATAGACTCAAAGTCGACAATTCGGAAATTCAAACCCGAAGGCATAAAAGGGCTAGTGGAAGACATGCCCTGTCGAATGAGAAAAGAATGCGAGAAGGGACCTGAAATGAATGGGTTCCTTAGAGTTGGATTTACCCGAGACGAGGGAAACTCATCTTCGGGGCGCCCGAAAGAGGACATGGTGATCATAGTTTCTCATGGGCATCAATCCAGAAATGAGGCGTTTCGGCCGGGTCAAGCCCGAAGGAAACCTCCCAATGTCTTTTTAGTAAACATAGATGACAAAGAGATGTTGGAAAGCATAGCATGGCAAGATTGCGGCCACGAAGAAAGGCTGACGATTGAAACCACAAGTGAGGAAAGAGGTGGCGAGTCTCAGGCCGTTTCTACTCAAGCCAGGAATATCTCCGTTGTGAACCCAAGGAGAGGGTCAATAAATCCTGAGTCAAGGAAAGAGGGTAGGCCCGTCGACGGCCGAAAACGCTCTTTTAAAATAGAGAACAGGGAGGAAGGGCAATCAAATCCTCACAAATACACCCGTTCCGCGCCTAACCAAAAAGAATGGTGCCATGCAATACATCATAATAGCGATTCTGAAGAAGACGCACACTTTCCCGGGAGTCTATTTTATCCCGAAGAAGGTAATGAGGCCACTACCTCTGAAAAGGAAAAGACAGAATGTCAGGTCGTTCTGCGTTCGGGCACCTACATCCCTGAACGTCAACCTCCAAAGGAGTCTGACCGAAATGTCGCGAAGACCAAAAGTACAAGCAAAGAACCAGAAAATGGCCTACCCACCCGTGAAAAGTCAAAACTCACGGTAGGAGATTACAATGTGCTGGCGCATCTCCGTAAGATCCCAGCCTTGCTTAGTGTCTTTGACGCATTGATGATGTCGAAGGATATGCGCGACATATTAATATACGCGCTCCAAAATCCTGAGCAATTCCAGGCCTACTTTGCTGAAAAGCAATCACATGAGACGGCATATGTCAATAGCCGTTCAACGGGTATCCACTTTACTGATGAAGACCTGTTGACTGGCACCGCCGATCACAACCGGCCGTTGTATGTAACTGGCGACTGTGAGGGGCAAAGATTGAATCGCATTTTGGTCGACTCGGGATCATCAATAAACATTATGCCCTTGAGGATCCTGAAAACCTTAATGCTGGACACCAAACCATTGTCGAATGAGAAAGTGACCATTCATGGGTTCAATCAACATTCCCAGAAAGCCATGGGTGCGGTGACCCTAACGCTCCAATTCGGGGGCCTGATAACCTCGACCAAATTTTATGTCATTGACGCCGATACGTCATATAAGGCCTTACTCGGTCGCCCCTGGCTGCATGAAAACCGGGTAGTGCCATCAACTCTTCACCAATGCATGAAATACATGAAAGACGGAAGGCAAAAAAGGATAAATGGGGATATCAAGCCGTTCGGGGTCCATGAAATTGGCCTTAGCGACACCCGTTATTTCTTAACGCAAGAGGAGAAGGATCAGCATAAAGCGCTAATGGAATCCCTGAGTTCTGTCTTGAAAGAAAGTGACTTGGAAATGCAAACAAACCAAGCCAAACCCACGCCCAATCTGGTGTCATCTCATGATAAAAAGGCACCAACTTTGAGTAATAAACCCATTTATAGGTTGTCCTCTGATGAAGAGGAAGACAAGAAGGAACGAGTGTATGGTGTCACTCCCTTATTTGGCGCCTCTTCTGATGAAGAAGATGAGAAGATCTCGACGCGCCGGGTTATCCCGCTATACGGGGCCTCAACAGACGATGAGTCAGAAGAGGAAGCTCCTATAGATGGAGAGGTGTATGAATCGGAAAGTGGATCAGAAGAAGAAATCCTATTTCACGTCAAACCGACATACAACTTCGAAACTGACGAGAGCCATGAATCGTCTTTAAGGGTTGAAAAGGTACCCGAAAGACATTACAAGGACCTTTCTCCCAAAGAAGTGAACCAAATCCAGAAGTTGCGGACGTTTGTTGTTCCTTCTAAGGTCGAACGCTTGCCAGGGAAGACGGTCACTCATAGACCAATCAGATTCTACAAAATCGATGCAATCAATCCTGGTGATAACGCCCTGATCCACGAGTGGAGTGGCTTATTGTCAGAAGACTCCGATGACGGGGAAGTCAATATCGAGGCGTCCCGGTATTTCGGGAAGAATCAGGGCCAACTGATGGAAAAGGCCCGGTGTCCTCAAACCATATCAAAATCCAAGATGTATTACTTTGAAAGACTATGGAATGGCTCAACTAATACGGTCAGGGGCCTTGATGACAAGATCAAATACACCCGCGGTTTGGGATACAACTCTGAGTCAGAAGAAGACGGGGATCCCGACGAACGGTGTCGAAGTTTCTTCAAGAACCGCAGAGTTACCTGTTATATGGTATCTGAGGAGCCAGAAGAAGAAGACTTCATCCTGGTGGCTAAAAACGCACCAAAGGAGTTGGAGGACGGCGCGCCAAACACCATTGACGAGTTGGTGGAAGTTAACCTCGGGACAGATGAAGACCCCAGGCCAACCTTCATAAGCGCATCCCTTCCCCAAGAGAAGCGGGAACCTTTGAGGGCCTTGCTCCAAGAATATGTTGATTGTTTCGCATGGAGCTATGAAGAAATGCCAGGACTGGATCCCAAAGTTGCAGTCCACAAACTCAAAATTGACCCAAGTATAAAGCCGGTCAAACAAGCACCGCGACGAATGAGAATAGAACTTGAAGAAAAGGTCGTGGTCGAAACCAAGAAGCTTATCGATGCAGGCTTTGTGCGGGAAGAAGAAACTCCCGATTGGGTGGCTAGCATCGTTCCCGTAAAGAAGAAGAACGGGCAAATACGCATATGCGTCGACTTTCGGGACCTGAATAAAGCTTGTCCCAAAGATGACTTTCCTTTACCGGTGACGGAAATCATCATCGACCATACCTCGTCCTATGAGGTATTCTCTTTTATGGATGGGTACGCGGGGTATAACCAAATCAAAATGGATGAAGAAGACCAGAAGCGTACGACCTTCCGCACTCCGATGGGTATTTATTGTTACAAGGTTATGCCTTTTGGCCTCAAAAATGCCGGGGCCACATACCAGCGAGCCATGACGAAAATATTCGACGACCTAATTCATAAGATTGTCGAATGCTACGTGGACGATTTGGTCGTAAAGGCGACGTCCTATGACGAGCATCTCATAAATCTCAAGGTCGTGTTTGACCGTCTGAGGCAACATGCGCTGAAACTAAACCCATTAAAGTGCGCCTTTATGGTTTCGTCGGGGAAATTTCTTGGGTTTGTTATTCGACACCGGGGAATAGAAATAGACCCGGGTAAAATCAAGGCAATACAAGAATTGCCGCCACCCAGAAACCTTAAGGAGCTTCGCTCGCTTCAAGGCCGCTTGGCATACATTAGGCGATTCATAGCCAATCTATCGGGTAGGATACAACCTTTCACCCGATTGACCAAGAAGGATGTCCCGTTTAAATGGGACGAAGCCTGCCAACAAGCCCTAAATGACATCAAGGGCTACCTCCTCAAACCACCAGTGCTAGCAGCTCCAATACCAGGAAAAGAGCTGATATTGTACACGACGGCCTTGGATGGATCTCTCGGGGCCTTGTTAGCACAAGAAAATGAACAAGGGAAAGAAAACGCCCTCTATTATTTGAGCCGCATGCTGGTAGGGGCGGAATACGCCTATACACCGATTGAAAAGCATTGCCTGGCATTGGTGTTCGCTGTGAAGAAGTTGCGACACTACATGATAGCCCACAAGGTCATCCTCATCTCAAAGATTGACCCCTTAAAATATCTCATGACGAGACCCATGCTTACAGGCAGGTTGGCAAGATGGGCCATAATCCTGACCGAGTTTGATATAACTTTCGCGCCACAAAAGGCCATAAAGGGGCAAGCGATGGCTGATTTCCTAGCGGCCCATCCAATACCCGACGACTCTCCTTTGGCATGCGAATTTCCAGATGAAGAAGTCTTTCATATCAAAGATGAAACCCCAAGTTGGGAAATGTACTTTGATGGGGCATCATCAATACGGCCCACCGCGGGCCCAAACATCCCACAAATACGGGCCGGGATAGGCTTAGTCTTCGTGACACCAGAAGGGGGAATCATGCGTCATGCCTTGGCATTGACCGAGCCTTGTACAAATAATGAGGCTGAATATGAAGCGCTCATAGCCGGGTTAGAGCTTGCGCTGAATATGGGGATTAGAAAACTCCATGTGTTTGGTGACTCCCAATTGATAATAAATCAAATCACCGGAGCATATAAGGTACTAAAACCGGAGTTGATAAAGTATCACGCTAGGGTTTTGGAATTAATAGATGAAATTCCCGAAATCCTATTCAAGAAAATCTCGAGAGCCACAAACGGCAAAACTGATGCGCTCGCTCGGGTGGCTAAAGAATTAGGCGAGCCTAGCGACGAAAATGTGCAAATTGTTGTCAAAAATCGACGACCCCTGTCCTCATGCTTCACGGGGACCAAAGATAAAATCCAGGTGGCTATGGCCGAAGAAATGGAAAGTGACCTGGAAGATGTCATGGTGACTCAGCCGAATGACGATTGGCGCCAACCTTTCGTTGAATACTTCAAATACGGGGTTCTCCCGAATGAGAAATCAGCGCGAGAGCAACTCAAGAAGAGAGCGCTTCGCTACGCCTACGTTAATGACACCTTATACAGGCGATCATACGACCAAATGTGGCTTCGCTGTGTGTCAAACTCAGAAGTCCACCAAATCATGAAGGAAGTTCATTCGGGTTTATGCGGAGCACATCAGCCGGGACCCAAAATGCGACTTAAGATAAAGCGCATGGGCTATTATTGGCCCACCATGGCACGCGATTGTATCGAGCATGCCAAGAAGTGTCACATGTGCCAAATACATGGCACGTTCATACATCAACACCCAAACCCGTTACACCCGACTGTGTCATCTTGGCCGTTTGATGCATGGGGTACTGATGTAGTCGGGCCCATTGACCCGCCTTCCTCCAAGGGTCATAAGTTTATCTTGGCTGCGACCGATTACTTCACCAAGTGGGCCGAGGCAGTCCCGCTTAGGGAAGTGAAGGCAATCGATGTCGTGAATTTCTTCAAAAACCATATCCTATACCGATTTGGGACCCCGAGGAGAATCATTTCTGATAACGGGGCCGCGTTCAAAAGTGCTAAAGTATACGCACTTGCGGAAAAGTTCAAGATTGATTGGAAATATTCTTCCATATACAATCCCAGAGCAAATGGTTTAGCAGAAGCCTTTAATAAGACCTTGATAAAAATCATGAAAAGGACGTTGAAAGGAAATCAGCGCGACTGGCATGAAAGGCTACAAGAAGCGCTTTGGGCATATCGAACCACATGTTGAACCCCCACTCAAGCGACACCATATTCCCTGGTGTTTGGTGTCGAAGCTGTCCTGCCGCTTGAGGTGGAACTCCCGTCCTTAAGGGTGGCGCTCCAGAACGAAATGTCGTTAGATGAGCAGAAGCACCTCAGGCTCGACGAACTCGACGCTATGGATGAAAGGCGAATCATAGCCCAACAAAACTTGGAAATATACCAAGCGAAGATGGCACGGGCCTACGACAAAATGGCCCGCTCAAGAACTTTTCGTCAAGGGGAATTAGTACTCGTTCTCCGAAGGCCCATAATTGGCCGGCATGTCGGCCCAAAGTTTTCACCTAATTGGGAAGGCCCATATGTGGTTGAGAAGGTGTTTGACGGAGGGGCATACCAACTCATAGATCATAAAGGCGAAAGACCATTACCTCCTATAAACGGGCGGTATCTTAAGAAATACCATGCATAATACACCAAGAAGAAAGGTGGCTAAACCCATACACCAAGAAGAAAGGTGGCTAAACCCATACACCAAGAAGAAAGGTGGCCAAACTCAAACACCAAGAAGAAAGGTGGCTAAACTCATACGCCCAAAAGAAAGGTGGCTTAAAGTCCCGGGGTAAAAGGTACTTATCCATGTCCCGCCGGGTGCAAATCGGCCTTGTCGTCTTGAGCCGTTAATCAAGGGGCGTGGATGGTGTCCACTGAAGAAATACCACAAACAAAGTTGTCCCATCGGGCATAAATCGGCCTTGTCGCCTTGAGCCGTTAATCAAGGGACGTGGATGGTGTCCACTGAAGAAATACCATAAACCAAAATGTCCCCTCCGGGCATAAATCGGCCTTGTCGCCTTGAGCCGTTAATCAAGGAACACATGTGGTGGCTAATACAAAAGCTACCAAAACCTCTGACAGGCCAAAAAGAAAGGTTTTGTCCACATCGCCGGATGAAGTCGGCGCCCGAACTTTGGAGCCACTAAAGCGGGGAAATGGTTTTGGTATTTGTGCCTCCAATACAATTACCACTGTGTTTGCCCATTTGATACAGAATAAATATGAAAATGGGCAGCGTTACGATTTGTCGCTTTAAACAAATCATTGCTGAATAAAACATTGCCTTATTAATTAATAGTAAGGCAGAGTATTGGAGGCATAAATAAAAAGCCCTATAATGAATGAAACCTTCTTATCCTTATGATAAGCTTGGATAATTTATCAGGGCGAAATCCCCCTCCAAATACATAAATAAGTATGCGTGGAGAATGAGTGAAATGTGAGGATTCCACACTTAATAACGAGTGGAGAGAATAAAGAGGATCCACATTCAAAATGGTTTTGCCAATTTGTACCGTAAACAATTGACACTGGTATGTTCATCTGACCAGTCATAAAGAGATGAACAGGCTTTTTATCTTGTGCCTAACAAAATAACAAAATACCAAAATACCGATAATAATATAAATCTTCCCAAAATATATACTCAATCCATACATCATACAAAATACGATAACAAACCTAAGCTCCTCAAAATAAATAACTAAAACCATGTCCAAAACAAACAAAATGCCAAAAATACAAACAAATCCCACCCTAAAGGCTAGGATAGCGACTACGCAGCTGGGCCAAGAACCCGTCGATCCGGGTAAACAAAGAACAGGCGGCGGTAAAGTGACGCTCCTCGTCAGCCACTAGGTCGTCTACGCTAGCTCGGGCGGCCTCATAATCATATGAGTAGTCACGAAGAGTAGAGAAGGCGGTGTCTACCAAACCCTCCATGCCCTTGATCTCACTCTTGAGTGACTGGGTCTGATCAGCTAGGTGGCTAGAAGCCCTGTAATCAGCCCCAGAAGCTAGCATACCTGCACTGAAAGCCAGGTGACATGTAAGCTGATCCTGGAGACCCCTGAGGCGGTGACGAAGTGAGAATAACTCCGACTCGGCACGAGACACCGATGTCGCGAGAGTCGAGAGAGTCTTTCGTCTCTCCCCGAAAGCCCAGGCCAAACGCTCGCGGGTTATACAAGACAAATGCTCTTGACAGGGGACGATCAAGTCGTCAATCACCCCCTGGAAATCAGGAGAGTTCCCGGAAACAGGGACCAAATCCAAAACACGAAGGTCCAATGAACGGTGGGCTCGAGTAGAGTTGCTAAGGGAACATAGCTTCTCCAACAGATGCCGCATCTCCGATACAGAAGGACCTACAAACCAAACCAATGTCATCACATGCAATATAAACATGAGATCCAAAGTGAGGGGATATAAGAGCACGTACCATCGGGAGAAATGTCACCCGAGAGTCTCTCCTCCTCAGGGTCCGCCTCGAAGCCTTCTTCGGGAACGACGTTGAATCCTGCATCGAGCTCAACCTCTGGCTCTGCCTCAATCTCTTCGTCAGGCTCCTCTTCAATATTGTCGTCGTATCTGACATCAGACCTATCGCCGAACTCTGTGCCGGTCGCCTCGGCAATGACAAAATCTTCAGGGTCTGAATTAAAAACAAGAATAAGATCCCCGAAGGGAGAAATGAAGAGAGTAAGGTATTGTGAGATGGTGAAATGACAATGGAATTATACCTGAGTCACTAATCATGATAGGCTCCTGAAGGACAGCCAAATCTTCCGCTTCCCTTAACGGAGAAACTCTTGCAGGTGAAGCAAATTCTCCGCCGAGAGCTGGTGCTAATGGACTCTCAGCGTCCCCTTTTGTTTCAAAGAAGAGTGAAATAAGCAAGGGAAATTATGTGAAGGATGTTTAGTAGAATATTCTGAAAAGAAAAAAATCATACCTACGACCGCCTCGTCCCCCAAGACGGTAGGTGAGTTTTCCTGGGCCTCCGTTGTACAAAGGTCAGCGCTCTCAAAGCCTGGAAACAAATCAAGGAGAATATAAGGGAAGAATGATCATTTCCCTAAATGTAAAGGACCTTACAAATATAAGTACCTGGCAAACCCGCTCGAAAAATGAGGAGCTCCTCCAAGACGGAGTCAGGTGCCTCTCTGTCGGTCGACCCTCTTGCAATTTCTCCGACATCAGTATATCATAAAGAAGTCACATAAGAAACTTCAAGGATACAAATACAGTAAACAAAAGAGGCCGTAAATAATAATCACCTGTCTGAGAAGCGATAGGAGAATCTAATAGCACCTTGCTGTCGAAGCCCTGAAAATCAAGTAAGGCGCGAGAAGAGGAAGAGGAAGGAGATCTCCGCCGCTTCTTTTCATTTTTCTTTTTGTCCGGCAGTGGACAAGTCACACGTGCCATATCGGCAGGGAGTATCGCCTGATATGCAGAGATAGTGTGAGTATACCACCTATGATACATGGCGGTAAAAATCACCTCCGAGCGTGAAGCCCGAGGCATGGTAAACTGGGAACCCGTACCCACACGAAGTATGGAAGACCAACATCTACTCAAACCCTCCAGGTCTGCAGAAAGCGACTCGGGACGGGAAAGCAACTCGGGAATGCCCTGGTCATATCCAAACTGATGGGCACAACGGTGAGGAGAGTATGGCTCCAAGATAATATGCTCACCGATGCGTAGAGGTAAAAAGCCACACCGAATGCTAATGAGGTGCTCAGTGGCTGCCGAATCCTCTAAAATCCCCTGAACTAACCTAGACCGTGGGATGTCCACAACAAGTCTATCTGAACCTCTGGGCATCCTACGCGAAAAAGCGCGTACCTCAGATCTCTGGAGTGCCCCTCGCGAACGGAAGAAACGATAGCGAGCATCTTTGGGAGAAAGGGATGATGCCGAAGTACAAGCTATGTCGGACAAATAGGGTAGTATAACCCGTATCTCCTGAGAAAGGACAGGAGTATAAAGACCCATCCAGTGTGCATGAAGCCAACCACTGATGAAATGAAAGGGGATGACCTCCCCACTGAAAGAAGGATCGCGAGAGGAAACTAACCCGCGAAGAGATCGATAAATGTTGGCCAACGCCGGGATAGCCAAGGAAACCCTATGTCCCCGAGCCAAGATGTTAGCCACAACAATTGAAGAAGGCCTGATCCTGCCAACTGGAGAACTGGGCAAGACGAAATAGCACAGCCACCATGATAGAAAGGCAGTCAATAATGTTTCCTCGTCCACAATCCTGGTAGTAATAGACCCCAAGCCTGGTTTGGACCCCCTATGCACGATACCAGTCGATAATCCTACTCCCAAAGGATCGCAAGGATCGGCGAAAGAGGTACGAGGATGTGTCGGGGCATCGGCAAAGTAAGAAACCCACTGGCCCAAGGAGACACCCTCTCGGTCCCCTAAAATCTCATGATAAATCTTATATACCTGACGAAGAGACGCCGGGTACATCGGAGTCCCGTCTGGCCTCAGGCTGAGGAGATCCACTCCACTGAGGCAATGCTCATCATACGGAAGGCCATAGATCGGCAACCCTGATAACTGGGAGAGGTCCCATAGACTCAAAGTCATCTCACGATCCTCCGTGAATAAGGTGTTCGTGACATAGCTCCAGCGCTCAGCAAATGCCCGAAACAAGGATATGTCCTGGGTGTATCCAAAAAGCGAGAGGTACACCGCCTCATAAATCCCCGCTTGCTTGAGCATGCTTTCCTCTGTAAGCAAGGTGAACTGGACCCACTCCACTTGTCGGGGGCGCCTTTCTAAAGTCCCGCGGAGCACACGCTTGTCGTCCCAAGGACACGCCCGATATGATGTCATCTCCGTGCCCAGAAGGTGCAAAGGAGGCGGGCTAGTCGTCCCGACACTTGGGCTCAACACCCTCACTGTACACGGAGTATACTCTCTCATGACGAGGTTGTTCCCTATCATGTTGTATGTGCCAGTGTGATCAGGGCCTTGGGGTGTCCAATCTGCTGGGTCTTTCATGAGAGGTGGAAAATGACCCGGCGAATATAAAGGCATAGGACCCTGAAAGGAAGCCATAATATCCTGCGAAAAACACAAAATAAAAGATGATAAGCCTATGAAGTAATATAAATCTTTGCAAAAGGAAAAGAGAAAAATCCGGCAGCATCTCCCCTGTACCGGGGGCAATCCTGATTTTTCAAGGGAGCAACGAGGCATGTGCCCAGTGCTTTAATAAGAGAAATGACATGTGCCCAATCTCATATTTTTTTTAAAAAAGCAAAATAACAAGCCAATAAAACGAGAGACAGGGAGGCACATGTGCACCAATCCCTAACTTGAAGAACAGGGACACACCCTTGTTTCCTCAAGGCTCTTAAAAAAAAAGAGAAAGGAAAAACATTGGCACCAGAACAGGCCTCTCGGCCAGCAAAGCCTCATGACCAGTTCTGGTGGGTGGCTCTTTGTTTGCTGTTTAAAAGTTGCCAGGAAAATACACAAATTAAATTGCATGAAATTAATGATATAATTTCATGTGATTTTTATACCAAAGATTTGAAATTATGAAATTATGTTCAATTTCATAAAATTATTTCTTGAAATTAAAGAAACAATTTCATGAAATATTCATGTCAAATATTAAATCATGAAATTATGTCCAATCTCATGATTTATTAAATCCCAAAATTATTTCTTGAAATTAAAAAAAAATGATTTCATGAAATAATCATACCAAACCCCCTTCAAAAAATATATACACATGTGTGCAAAAAAAATATATGCACAAAACCCTAATTATATGAAATCAAGAAACAATTTCATATAATTAAACATGCCAAATCCAAAAATCATGAATTTCATTCATGAAAAATGCCCCAAATATTATCCCTTGGAATTAAAAATGATTCTTTGGGATAATCATGCCAAAATATTAATTGTATAAGATTAATATGCCTAATCATATACAATTAATGATTTAAGTGAAATTAATGCCTAATTTCACACCCAAAAATACCAAAAATATTACCCCAAAATAACAGAATCATAGAATATATTTTCTGTGATTTTTCAGTAATTTTTCATGGATTTTTGCATGAAGAATAAAATAAAATAAAAAAAAAGAATAAAGAAAATACCAAAAATCAGAACTGGAGATAGTTCTGGGTGCAATTTGGGGGATGTGCAACACTCTGGGTGCAATCTGGGGAGCTCAAACACGACTTCTGCCCTTGGGACCCGCCTGTCATACACACAAAGTGTTAAAGGCGCTTTGCGTGGACCCAGTACACATGCACCATACCACTGACAGTACGTTTTGGTGCACAAGGACCAAGCCCACAGCCCAACCCTCAGTTTTTCGCTGGGGCTGTGTCTCATTAAACCTGACGACTGGGCCCCTCTCCTTCAGTCTCACTGCCAAGGGGGCCCAGCGCCCAGAGTTATTTTGGCCAGCGAAAAGAAAAGAAGGGAAAGAGAGGTGAGCGCGGTGCAAGCGCTCCCTCCCTCTGACAAGCCCGAAACCAAAGCACGGTTCACGTGCACCCAACCCAAGCGAGAGAAACCTTTTGAATTTCTCTCTCTCTCCCTCCTTTCTTCCTCCTCGAGCTCCAGAGCTCAGTGGAGCTTCGAAAATGGAGTCTAGGTGTACAATGCGAGTTGGCTTAAACCATTCTAGGGACTTAATCTACATCCTAAGGGGAGTTCAATGCCACAAACAGCATTGAAAATAGTAAAGTAAACAAAGAGAAAATCGAAGGAGAAAGTACCTCGACCTTGAAGGTGACAGAGCAATTGGGAGCTCGAGAAGCCAAGCTAACACCTGGAGAAGCTTCAAGACACCTCCACGACGCTGCCTGAAGTGCCAATTTGGGGTGAAAAGCACTCAATTGGCAGGTGCACCACTTGGCACCTTGGTCTGATTTGGATGTGGTCAGTTGGCACAACTCAGCACTCAAGCAGCCAAATTGACACGTTGGGCACACTCAGTGGCACCTTGGTGACATGTCAAGCGCCAGCAAGGCCAAGGAAGGTTCTGGATATACCCTCACTTGAAAGGCATGATGCTGCAGCCCAAGAAGAAGACAAAATCAGCAGATTCCTTCTCTCTCTCCAGGCCTGTGCACATGGACACGTGTAGGCACCTCAATGGAGAGTTCTGAGCGCCAGTTAGCTGGAGGAATCTTCCAAGGACAAGCCTCAGGCCAGCACAGGCCTGGCTGGCTCAATCCTGGCCACTTGATCAAACCAAGGGCTGGGATGATGCCAGCTCAGCCCTGAGGCTTAAACCATGCCCTCTGGGCTATAAATAGACCCCCGGTGAAGAAGAAAAAGAGAGAGAGCAACATAGCTGAAACTCTGCCAAAATCAAAACTCCACCCAATTTCCACAAAAAGAAAGCTTAGCTGAGAAGAGATCAAGCTCTGAATAGCTAGGTAAGGGATAGAAGAGCCAAGCCTTGAGCTTGGCTCAGTCCCAATTGAGCTCAAGGAGCCAGTCTCACCTTGCTGGGTGAGATGGCTAGCCTCTGGCTGGGGAGGTGCACATGTGCCTCCCTCCTTCCAGAGCTCAATTGGTGGCTGAGCTTGAGTTTCAGGAGCTCACATGGTGAGTTCACCATGGATTTTGGCAGCATACTCCAACCAATTGGCACATGCCAATCTGGTTTCATGGGGATGGGCACATGCTCATCCCCTCTCTCTCTCAAGCCCTGTGCACATGTGCAGTGGCTGTGTAAAGCTCAATAATGGCTTTATACAAGCTGTTATGCTGTCAAAATTCCATGGAAAAACAAAATTCCATGTTTTATATGTGTATTGTATTTCAATTTGTTATAATATATGATATTTTGGTGCAAATTGGTTTTATTTTCCTTTTAGTTCTTTCCTTCATGTTCTCTGATGTGCTTAATAGCTCAAGTTCATAATTGAGCAATGGAAAATCAATAAACATCAATACTGGTTTGAGTCCAGTGAACTCCTGTTTCTGGCCAGCTGAGAGATCAATCCATATCTCTCAGCCTGGTTGTTAATTTCTTATGAAATTTCACAGTCATGTAGATTAGGTTTATTTCAACTTACCATATAAATTTTATAATTTTTGGAATTTTCTGTGAATTGTTATGAATTTTACAATCTCATCTGTCAAAAACTCCAAAAAGGTCAACTTTGGGTCAAACTGAGAAGTTCATTCTTCTTTTGATTCAAAAATCCAAAATTTCTTGATTAATTCACCTTTATGACACCTCATGTGATGTTTTAAAGGATTTAGAATAATTAAACCAGGCTTTAATCCATAGGTTAAGCCAAATTTGATTTTTAATAAAGCTGAAAGGGCATTTCTGTCCAGTCTGCTAAAAATACAATAATCATACTTTCTTTTCACTCAATTAACTTAAAATTTCATGGGCATCTAGAACAAGTCTTAATGCACTCACTCACCAAATTTTACCATTTTTGGGATTTTCTGTGATTTTCTGTGAATTTTTGAAATTGGGTCTGTCAAAATTGAAATTGAGTTGGCTCTGGACCATTACCAGAAAAGTGCAAAATGAAATTAACTCGTGTTCAAGTGAAATTCATGTGTGAAATTGATATAAAACCTTTCTAAAACATGTAATTGACCCAAATGAATATAATCAAACATGCAATTTGAGAAGAATGTGATGAAATCAAAAGGAAACCAAATTGAAAATAAAACCAGAAATGACCCAATGTGCATAAAGGACAATGCACATCTAAATTGATGAAATTGATCATCCAAACATGTTCAAATATACTAAACGACACTGTTTGGAAGGTTAATTGAAAGAAAATTGTAAAGGAAAGCTATGAAATACCATTTGGTACCAAAGCCCCGAAACCAGTTTGGTACCAAATGGCCAAAGTTGCAAAATTGATGGATTAAACTCAAATTAAGCCTCAAAATCTTGATAAACATGTTCTGACGATGCTATATGACAAAGGAATCGAGTCAATTTGCCAAAAATCAGCTCAAATCCCTCAAAATCTCATCTCAGCCAACTTCCCAACCGAAACCAAGTGGCTACCCCCATCTCCGGCGATCCAGGCCGCCGTCGCCGCCGAGACCACCACCGATGGACTCCCCACGCTCTGGCGATGCCAGCCATGACTTCTGATCGGAGATCCGACGCCGGCAGGGCCTCGATCAGTGTCGGAGAGGATGAGCACGAATATTGATGCATCTCAAAGTGCGAATCTTGATGAAATTCAAACAGCCCATAGAAGGCTTGATGCGCGCCAGAGATCCAACGGCCCAGTTTAAAAGATGCTTTGAAAACTGAACTTAAGTTCAGATCTTGATGCATGGGCCCAAATCTGACGGCCCATATTAATCTGTTTTGAAAATAAACTTTAAACACCAAATAAAAATGATTTCTCAAGCCCATAAATTATGAAAAATATATCAAAAATCATGATTTCATTTATGAATATTTTTAAGACTATAAAATGTCAATTTTGATTTTATTTTATTTCTTTTTTTTTATATTATAAATAAAAGAAAATTCAAGACATATCATATATGTATAAAATAAATTCAAAATATCAAATAGAATATTTTAAAATAAATGGAAATTATGTCATATGAAAATGCTCAAAACAAATGAATTCTTTTTGATAAAATAAATCAAAATATTCAAAATAGTCAAATTATATTATATTTTGATAAAATAAATAAAGATATTCAAAATAATCAAATGATATTATATTTTGATAAAAATAAATAAAAATACTCAAAATAATCAAATTATGTTATATTTTGATAAAACAAATCAAAATATTCAAAATAGTTAAATTATGTCATGTTTTGGTAAAACAAATAAAAATATTCAAAATAATCACATTATGTTATATTTTGATAAAACAAATCAAAATATTCAAAAAATGGTTAAATATGTTAAAACAAATCAAAATATTCAAAAATGATTGAATTATGCTATATTTTGATAAAATAAATAAAAAAAAATATTCAAAAATGATTAAAATATGTTATATGTTGATAAAACAAATCAAAATATTCAAAGATAATCAAATCATGTTATATTTTGATAAAAAAAAAATAATAAAAATATTCAAAATAATCAAATGATATTATATTTTGATAAAAATAAATAAAAATATTCAAAATAATCAAATCATGTTATCTTTTGATATAATAAATCAAAAATATTAAAGAATGATTGAATTATGTTATATTTTGATAAAATAAATTGGAATATTCAAGATAATCAAAATTATGTTATATTTTGATAAAACAAATCAAAATATTCAAAGATGATTGAATCATGTTATGAAACAAATAAAAATGTTCAAAATAATTAAACCTTGTTATATTTTGATAAAACAAATCAAAATATTTAAATATGCAAATATACCCAAATATTTGACCAAATATGTCAAAAATACAATTATGTCCAAATATTTGACCAAACATGTCAAATATGCAAATATACCCAAATATTTGACCAAATATGTCAAAAATACAAATATGTCCCAATCTTTGACCAAACATGTCAAATATGCAAATATACCCAAATATTTGACCAAATATGTCAAAAATACAAATATGTCCAAATATTTGACCAAATATGTCAAACATGCAAATAAACCCAAACATTTGACCAAAAATGTCAAATATGCAAATATGACCAAACTTTTGACCAAACATGTTAAATATGCAAATAAACCCAAACATTTGACCAAACATGTCAAATATGCAAATACACCCAAATTTCTGGCCAAACATGCCAAATATACAAATATGTCCAAACTCTTGATAAAATAGGTCAAATATGCAAATATGTCCAAATCTCTGGTCAAATATGCCAAATATGCAGATAAGTCCAAAACTTGGTGAAAACATACCAACATACCAAATCATATCAAATCATGTTTCGAGAACATTAAATTGGCAGTGCGCTTCAGGTTTAATGTACCTCATTTTGGAAATCGATAAAGAATTATATGTTCCCGATCCTCCAATTTTCCCAGGTTTCGAATTGGCATAGCGCTTCAGATTCGGGATTTGGAAGGTCAATAGACTGTTTAGGATTATACGTCCTTGTCTTTGACATGAACCTTTTTAGAGATCAAACATCTCTGGTTCTTTGAGTATCGAGTTGGCAGTGCGCTTCACATTCGAACTCCGTGAGATCAATAGGATTATACATCCTCGATCTCTGATTTATGAGAAATTATACGTTTCTCTGACTTTAGATCATACGTCTTTAGTCTTATTATCCAAAGTTATACCTTTGGGTTATTTCAAGTATGCATTATAATAAATTGGAAGGAAGAAATAAAGCCACAAATCTGATCCATATATTTTGATTAGTTTAGCCCATTAATCAGAGGTTCCCGAAGCGAGAGCCGGGGTAATTAACGGCGGGGGCTTGCGCCCGTCGGAAAATAAAAGTTCCCACAATCACCTAAATAATAAGTCCTTGAGCGCACAAACACGCGCAGGGATGTACCTGCACCTTCTTCCCCCGTGAGCGAGGACGCCGATGCCTCGCGCGTGGGCCGCGAAAAAGGGCCGCACAGACGCCCCATCAAAATACATTTCCCAACTCGGGGTTTCATCTTTGATGTGAAAGACTTCTTCATCTGGAAATTCGCATGCCAAAGGAGAGTTGTCGGGTATTGGATGGGCCGCGAGAAAATCGGCCATCGCTTGTCCCTTTATGGCCTTTTGTGGAGCAAAGGTTATATCAAACTCGGTCAGGATTATGGCCCATCTCACCAACCTCCCTGTAAGCATGGGCCTTGTCATGAGATATTTTAAGGGGTCAATTTTTGAGATAAGGATGATCTTGTGGGCTATCATGTAGTGCCGCAGCTTCTTTACGGCGAACACTAATGCCAGACAATGCTTCTCAATTGGCGTATAGGCGTATTCTGCCCCCACCAGCATGCGACTCAAGTAATAGAGAGCGTTTTCTTTCCCTTGCTCATTTTCTTGTGCTAGCAAGGCCCCGAGAGATCCATCCAAGGCCGTTGTATATAATATCAACTCCTTTCCTGGTATCGGAGCGGCTAACATTGGCGGTTTGAGAAGGTAGCCCTTGATGCTATCTAGGGCTTGTTGGCAGGTCTCGTCCCATTTAAATGGGATATCCTTCTTGGTCAGTCGAGTGAAAGGTTGTATCCTACCCGATAGATTTGCTATGAATCGCCTAATGTACGCCAAGCGGCCTTGAAGTGAGCGAAGCTCTTTGAGATTTTTAGGTGGTGGTAATTCTTGTATTGCTTTAATTTTATCCGGGTCTATCTCTATTCCTCGGTGCCGGATGACAAACAGTGGACACCATCCACGTCCCTTGATTGACGGCTCAAGACAACAAGGCCGATTTATGCCCAATGGGACGTCTTTTGTTTGTGGTATTTCTTCAGTGGACACCATCCACGTCTCTTGATTGACGGCTCAAGGCGACAAGGCCGATTTATGCCCAGCGAGACATCTTGATTTGTGGTATTTCTTCAGTGGACACCATCCACGTCCCTTGATTGACGGCTCAAGGCGACAAGGCCAATTTATGCCCAATGGGACGTCTTTTGTTTGTGGTATTTCTTCAGTGGACACCATCCACGTCCCTTGATTGACGGCTCAAGGCGACAAGGCCGATTTATGCCCAGCGGGACATCTTGATTTGTGGTATTTCTTCAGTGGACACCATCCACGTCTCTTGATTGACGGCTCAAGGCGACAAGGCCGATTTACACCCGGCGGGACATGGATAAGTACCTTTTACCCCGGGACTTAAACCACCTTTCTTTTGGGCGTATGAGTTTAGCCACCTTTTTTTCTTGGTGTTTGGGTTTAGCCACCTTTTTTTCTTGGTGTTTGGGTTTAGCTACCTTTTTTTCTTGGTGTATGGGTTTAGCCACCTTTCTTCTTGGTGTATTATGCATGGTATTTCTTAAGATACCGCCCGTTTATAGGAGGTAATGGTCTTTCGCCTTTATGATCTATGAGTTGGTATGCTCCTCCGTCAAATACCTTCTCAACCACATATGGGCCTTCCCAATTAGGTGAAAACTTTGGGCCGACATGCCGGCCAATTATGGGCCTTCGGAGAACGAGCACCAATTCTCCCTGACGAAAAGTTCTTAGGCGGGCCATTTTATCGTAGGCCCGTGCCATCTTTGCTTGATATATTTCCAAATTCTGTTGGGCTATGATTCGTCTTTCGTCCATAGAGTCAAGTTCATCGAGCCTGAGTTGTTTTCGTGCCAGTCACGCTGGTTTCCTCCCAACGTTTTCTTTATGATTTTTATCAAGGTCTTATTGAAGGCCTCCGCCAAACCATTTGCCCTGGGATTATATATGGAAGAATATTTCCAATCAATCATGAACTTTTTCGCAAGCGCGTATATCTTGGCACTTTTGAACGCAGTCCCGTTATCGAAAATGATTCTTCGCGGGGTCCCGAATCGGTATAGGATATGGGTCTTGAAGAATTTCAAGATGTCGATTGCCTTCACTTCTTTAAGTGGGACTGCTTCGGCCCATTTGGTGAAATAATCCGTTGCAGCCAAGATGAACCTATGACCCTTGGAGGAAGGTGGGTCAATGGGCCCGACTACATCGGTACCCCACGCGTCGAACGGCCAGGACGACACGGTCGGGTGTAGCGGGTTTGGGTGTTGGTGTATGAACGTACCATGTATTTGGCACATGTGACATTTCTTGGCATGCTCGATACAATCGCGTGCCATGGTAGGCCAATAATAGCCCATGCGTTTTATCTTTAATCGCATTTTAGGTCCCGGCTGATGTGCCCCGCATAACCCGGAATGAACTTCTTTCATGATTTGATGGACTTCTGAGTTTGATACACAGCGAAGCCACATTTGATCATATGATCGTCTATATAGGGTGTCATTGATGTAGGCATAACAGAGCGCTCTCTTCTTGAGTTGCTCTTGTGCTGACTTCTCTTTCAGGAGACTCCCATATTTAAAGTATTCAATGAAAGGTTGGCGCCAATCGTCATCTGGCTGGGTCGTCATGACATATTCTAGGTTACTTTCCATCTCCTCGACTATAGCCACTTGAATTTTATCTTTGGTCCCCGTAAAGCACGAGGACAAGGGTCGTCGGTTTTTGACAATAATTTGCACATCTCCATCGCCGGGCTCGCCTAATTCTTTAGCCACCCTAGCAAGTGCGTCAGCTTTGCCATTTGTGGCCCTTGAGATTTTCTTGAATAGAATTTCAGGAATTTCGCCTATTAATTCCAAAGCCCTAGCATGATATTTTACCAACTCTGGTTTTAGCACTTTGTATGCTCCGGTGATTTGATTTATTATCAATTGAGAGTCTCCAAATACATGGAGCTTCCTAATCTCCATGTTCAGCGCAAGCTCTAACCCGGCTATGAGCGCTTCATACTCAACCTCGTTATTCGTGCAGGGCTTGGTCAATGCCAGGGAATGACGTATGATCCCTCCTTCTGGTGTTACAAAGACTAGGCCTATTCTGGCCCGTATTTGCGGGATGTTTGGGCCCGCGGTGGGCCGTATTGATGACGCCCCATCAAAATACATTTCCCAACTCGGGGTTTCATCTTTGATGTGAAAGACTTCTTCATCTGGAAATTCGCATGCCAAAGGAGAGTTGTCGGGTATTGGATGGGCCGCGAGAAAATCGGCCATCGCTTGTCCCTTTATGGCCTTTTGTGGAGCAAAGGTTATATCAAACTCGGTCAGGATTATGGCCCATCTCACCAACCTCCCTGTAAGCATGGGCCTTGTCATGAGATATTTTAAGGGGTCAATTTTTGAGATAAGGATGATCTTGTGGGCTATCATGTAGTGCCGCAGCTTCTTTACGGCGAACACTAATGCCAGACAATGCTTCTCAATTGGCGTATAGGCGTATTCTGCCCCCACCAGCATGCGACTCAAGTAATAGAGAGCGTTTTCTTTCCCTTGCTCATTTTCTTGTGCTAGCAAGGCCCCGAGAGATCCATCCAAGGCCGTTGTATATAATATCAACTCCTTTCCTGGTATCGGAGCGGCTAACATTGGCGGTTTGAGAAGGTAGCCCTTGATGCTATCTAGGGCTTGTTGGCAGGTCTCGTCCCATTTAAATGGGATATCCTTCTTGGTCAGTCGAGTGAAAGGTTGTATCCTACCCGATAGATTTGCTATGAATCGCCTAATGTACGCCAAGCGGCCTTGAAGTGAGCGAAGCTCTTTGAGATTTTTAGGTGGTGGTAATTCTTGTATTGCTTTAATTTTATCCGGGTCTATCTCTATTCCTCGGTGCCGGATGACAAACCCAAGAAATTTCCCCGATGAAACCATAAAAGCTCATTTCAATGGGTTTAACTTGAGCGCGTGCTGCCTTAGACGATCGAACACAACTTTGAGGTTTCCAAGATGTTCATTGTAGGATGTCGCTTTTACGACCAAATCGTCCACGTAGCATTCGACAATCTTATGAATTAGATCATCGAATATCTTTGTCATGGCTCTTTGGTACGTGGCCCCAGCATTTTTGAGGCCAAAAGGCATGACCTTATAGCAATAAATGCCCATCGGGGTGCGGAAGGCTGTATGCTTCTGATCTTCTTCATCCATTTTAATTTGGTTATACCCCGCATATCCGTCCATAAAGGAGAACACTTCATAGGACGAGGTATGGTCAATAATTATTTCCGTCGCGGGTAAGGGAAAGTCGTCTTTAGGACAAGCTTTATTCAAGTCCCGAAAATCAACGCATATGCGTATTTGCCCATTCTTCTTTTTCACAGGGACAATACTGGCCACCCAGTCGGGAGTCTCTTCTTCCCGTACAAAACCTGCATCGATGAGCTTCTTAGTTTCGATCACGACTTTTTCTTCGAGTTCTATTCTCATTCGTCGTGGTGCTTGTTTGACCGGTTTTACACTTGGGTCGATCTTGAGCTTGTGAACCGCAATTTTGGGATCCAATCCTGGCATTTCTTCATAACTCCATGCGAAGCAGTCAACATATTCTTGAAGCGGGGCCCTCAAGGGCCCTCTCTTTTCCGGGGGGAGAGACGCACTTATGAAGGTTGGCCTGGGGTCTTCATCTGACCTGAGGTTAATCTCCATTAGTTCGTCAATGGTATTTGGTGCGCCGTCTTCTAACTCCTTCGGCGCATTTTTAGCCACTAGGATAAAGTCTTCTTCCTTTGGCTCCTCAGATACCATATGACAGGTAACTCTGTGGTTCTTGAAGAAACTTCGACAATGTTCGTCGGGATCTCCTTCTTCTCCTGACTTGGAGTTGTATCCCAAACCGCGAGTGTGTTTGATCTTATTGTCAAGGCCTCTGACGGTATTAGTCGAGCCATCCCATAGTTTTTCAAAGTAATACATCTTGGATTTTGATATGGTTTGAGGGCAGCGGATTTTTTTCATCAACTGACCCTGATTCTTCCCGAAGTAACGGGATGCCTCAATGTTGACTTCCTCTTCGTTAGAATCCTCTGACGGTAAGCCGGTCCATTCATGGATTAGGGCGTTATCACCAGGGTTGATTGCATCGATCTTGTAAAATCGAATCGGTCTATGCGTGATCGTCTTTCCCGGCAACCGTTCGACCTTCGGAGGAACGATGAACGTCTGCAGCTTCTGGATTTGATTTACCTCTTTAGGAGAAAGGTCCTTGTAATGTTTTTCTGGTACCTTCTCAATCCTTAGAGACGATTCATGGTTCTTGTCAGTTTTGAAACTGCATGTCGAATTAACGTGGGACATAATTTCTTCTCCGGACCCACTTTCCGATTCATAGGTCTCTTCATCTGCAGGGTCTTCCCCTTCCGACTCTTCATCGGTTGAGGCCCCATATAGAGGGATGACGCGGCGCTTTGAGACATTCCCTGTTTCTTCATCAGATGAGGCGCCAAATAAGGGAGTGGTGCCATGTACTCGTTCTTTCTCGTCTTCTTCTTCATCAGAGGACAAACCATAAATGGGTTTATTGCCCAAAGTTGGCGTCCTCTTATCTTGCGACGACGCCAGAGCAGGCATGGGTTTGGCTTGACCCATTGGCAATTCTGAGCCATTTTCCTTCAGTACGGAGCTTAGAGATTTCATCAGCGCTTTATGCCGATCTTTATCCTCTCCCGTTAGAAAATAACGAGCGTCGCTAAGGCCGATTTCATGAACCCCGAACGGTTTGATGTCTCCGTTTATTCTTTTTTGCTTTCCGTCTTTTACATATTTCATGCATTGGTGGAGGGTTGATGGCACTATTCGATTTTCGTGTAGCCAAGGTCGGCCGAGTAAGGCCTTGTATGACGTATCAGCGTCGATAACATAAAACTTGGTCGAGGTTATCAGGACCCCGAATTGAAGTGTCAAGGTTACTGCACCCATGGCCTTCTGAGAATGCTGATTGAACCCATGTATGGTCACCCTCTCATTTGACAGTAACTTGGTATCGAGCATTAGGCTTTTGAGAATTCTCAGGGGCATAATATTTATTGAGGACCCTGAATCAACCAAAATGCGATTGAGTCTCTGCCCTTCACATTCACCAGTCACGTATAGCGGCCGATTGTGGTCTGCGGTGCCAGTCAACAGGTCTTCGTCAGTGAAGTGGATACTTGTTGAACGACTGTTGACATATGCCGTCTCGTGTGGTTCCTTTTCGGCAAAATAGGCCTGGAATTGTTCGGGATTTTGGAGCGCGTAAATTAGTATATCGCGCATATCTTTTGACATCATTAATGCGTCAAAAATGCTAAGTAAGGCTGGGATCTTGCGGAGATGCGCCAGTACATTATAGTCCCCGACTGTGAGTTTTGACTTTTCACAGGCCGCTATACCATTTTCTGGTTCTTTGCCCGTGTTTCTAGCCTTCGTCATATTTCGGTCAGACTCTTTTGGAGGTTGACGTTCAGGGATATAGGTGCCCGAACGCAAAATAACTTGACACTCTGTCTTTTTCTTTTCGGAGGCACTGGCTTCGCCACCTTCTTCGGGATAGAATAGATTCCCAGGAAATCCTTCTTCTTCAGAGTCGCTGTCGTGATGGAGGGCATGGCATGACTCATCTTGATCAGATATGAAACGAGTGTATTTACGAGGGTTCGATTGCCCCTCATCCCCGTTTTCTATTTTTAAAGGGCGCTTATGGCCGTTGGCGGGCGCACCTTTTTTCCTTGATTCTGGGTTTGTTGACCCCCTGTCTGCATTTATCGCAGAGGGGTTTTCGGCTTGGGCAGAAGTAGTCTGAGATTCGCCACCCCTTTCTACACATATGGTCTCAATCATTAGCCTTTCTTCGTGGCCATGATCTTGCCATGCCACGCTTTCTAGTGTTTCTTTGTCTTCTATATTTATCAAGAAGACACTGGAAGATTCCTTTCGGGCTTGACCTGGCCGAAATGCCTCGCTTCTGGATTGATGCCCATGAGAAACAATGATCACCATATCCTCTTTCGGGCGTCCCGAGGATGAGTCCTCCCCGTCTCGGGTAAATCCAACCCCAAGGAATCCCTTCATTTCAGATCCCTTCTCATATTCTTTTCTCATTCGACGGGGCGTCTTTTCTACTAGCCATTTTCTGCTCTTAGGTTCGAATTTTCGTATCGTCGAACTTGAGTCTGGACTGGGTACCCTTTTGTGACCATCCGTGAGGCGATGAACTTGCCTGAGAAGTTCCTTGAGATAAAGCTCCTCCTGACAAGAGAAAGTATCAGAGTCTTCTGATTCACCGATTTCATAAGTTTCTGTGTGGGTGATGACACAACACTCCTCCTCCCAGAACTCATTTTCCTCATCTACGGCTTCGTCTTCGTCGACTATACCCAATAATTTGTTGAGAATCCGTTTAGGGATGAAGTCCCGGAGTACGGCCGGTATTGGTTGACCTTGCTCGTATTCTTCGAGCGCATCAATGTATTTTTGGAGTTCCGATTTTTCCGAGAACTCCTTTGGCTCTATTGGTTTCTTGTCCCGTTTACGACTACCATTTTTATTCGCCTTTTTGTAGAGAGCCACCGATTTTCCTGATGGTTCAGGAATAATGGGAGTTACGTCCTTCTTCTACAAAACACCCGGTTCCTTTTGGATGGCTTTGAGGAGTTTTTTCGTTTTTCGGGACAAATGAATACTCCATGGCTCTGCAAAGGCACCCTCAATGTTGACCTCTACGTGGGAGACCGCATTTACTTGCTCATGCGGGGCTGGCGTTTAAAGGATACCATCAGCCAGAGTTATCTCGCCATTCTTGTACCTCCTTTCTATCCAATCCTTGAACACCCAACAATCTTCTATAGGGTGCCCAAGTACTCTGTGATATGGACAGTAGTTCGGGTCATTGGATTTCTCCATATCAGCGGGCCGTTTACACTTAGGTAATTGGAGCCCGTCCTTCAAAGCGTCTTTGAAAAGTCGCGTGACCTTATCTCTTTTAAATGAATAGGGCCTGCCCTTTAATTCCTCCAGACTTTTAAGAGATTGCCCACTTCCATATACGGGTTTTGCACTGCTGCCGCCGTCATTTTTATTTGACGAGCCACCATTGTTCACAGTGTTGACATTAGCGGCCGTGTTTTTGCCGCTGAATTTGCTTGTACTGGCTACCTTGGCCTCAGCCTTCCCTCCTCTTTGGGATCTCTGACCCGAATAGTTGGGCCATGAATGTGGAGGTGCATTTTCGAGCCTGGACACACAGTTTATCAAATCCTTATATGTCGTAATTTTGGCTATCCCCAAGAACGGTGTCATCCAGTTGTCGACGTTCCTGAGTATTAGTTCGACCGCCTCCCTTTGGGTTATCGGGCGATCACACCTGATGCTGAGGTTTCACCAGCGACTGATGTATTCCAGAATTCTTTCGTTCTTCTGGGGCCTGGTATTGGCCAAGTCCGCAATACTGATTTTGTTAGTCATGACCGCGAACTTTGCCCTAAAGGCATCAGTCATGTCGTCCCATGTTTTAATATTCCCATTTTCTAATGAGTAGTACCATTCAAAGGCGGGGCCTATTAGACTTTGTGGGAATTGACGCAATAACAAGGCGTCATTGCTCCTCGTATTTCCGCACGAGGCCATGAAATGGGCCAAGTGTTGATCTGGGTTGGTGTCTTTTACTCCCTCTCCCGAAAAAGATTTAAACTTCGGGACTATGTACCCCTTCGGGTAAGGTATAGCGTCGTAATCGGCTGGATACGGTCTCCCTGTTCGTTTCAAGGGTGAGACGGTAAATCCTGCGCCCGCTATTTGGAGTTGTTGGCTAATTATCTCTTGGATTTCTTTTTTAGTCAGCCCCTGATTCTCATTAGTGTAGGTACGGACGTTGGAACCCCGAGCGATATTGACTCGAGAACTTTCCCCTCCATATGGGAGATCTTCTTTATGACCCTTGGGTTCCCTGAAGTTTGGATGCTGCGACAATTCGAGCCCTATATGTTTAGAAGGCCCTTCCTCTTCCGCCTTCTCGTTTATGACCCCTTTTTTGATCAAGAAGTCGCTTAACAACTTAATCAGGCTTAAGGCTTATTGATTTTGTCTTCTGAGCTCTCCCATTTCTTGCTCATTACTTTGCCTATACTCCTCCATTTCCCGCTCTTGTATGGACAGTTGCCGTTTTAACTGAGCGACAAAATCATTCGCAGAGCCGCCGGTATCTTCCATCTCTGCTTCATTGTGCGCTGACTCGTTGTCAGTTGGAGGGCCTCCCTTTTGCCCTCTCTTGGTCCTGGCCCTAGTTCTGGCTGCATAGGCATTTTCAACGTCTCGACCAGGCGGTGGGTCATTGGACGGGCCCGCTTCTTCATCATCAGCCATGTATGTGGCGTGACGTTCTTCTTGCTCGTCAGAGGAGCTCTCGTCATAGACCCCCACAGTATAAACTGTGAAGCGTTCTTCTTCATCATCGGCATATGGCGCTGAGCGAGAGACCCGTCTTTTCTTTTAGGCCTGGTCGGGGACGGTGATAATCAGCCCTTTGTTTGACCTTAATGGTTTAGAGTTTAGTTTTGGCCCTAACCTATCAAAAACAGTTGTATTCGGGGCCTGGAGATTTGTTTTTGATCCCAGCCTATTAAACACACTATCACTCTCGATATCTTTCGAGAGAGCGGTGGTTTTGACCGAAGCCCGTGTTTTAGGCTTAGCCACCCATATATAGGTGGATTGTGCCTGACTGGTTTGGGTCAGACGAGGTTTTGGGACCCGCATTTGATTGGTCCCTCGTGCCCGTTTATGTGGGCGGTTCACCGATTCCCCGGGGAAATGGACCTGTCTCCCTTGGACTTGAGAGGCAGAAGCTTGAGGTTTGTTTCGGCGCTGTTGTTTACGTGCCTTAATAGCTTGGTGAGTCTCGTATAGAGACTTACCTAGGTTGGCCTGTTTGAGGCCTGAGGGTCTTCCCGGCTCGGTCGAGAAATTTTGGTTTGGGCGAAGTTTTGGCTGCGGAACCTCCCAAACGCTTCGGATGCGAGCGGTTGGAGAATTCCTTTTCACAATCCTTAGGGATGTGAAGGGGTTGGAGATAGGAAGATTTGGCTCAGCCACCAACTCATCTTGGTAGGCTTGGAGAGCCCGTTTCTTGGTGACCTTTGGGGCCACCGGTGTTGGAAGGGTCGAGGAGATTTTCTTCGATGAACGGTGTCTCCTGGGGCGCTGAGGTTTTGGAGGAAGCGCCAATATTTGGTTGTCAATCCCCTTCTGGATGATCCTGAAGGAGACTTCATGGTCTTCGTCCTCGACCAGAGTTGGTGTCGGTGATGGTGGAGTAGGAGGAAGAACGATCATTTGGGGAAAGTCCCCAAACGAGAACACCATGTGGCATGCCTCATTGAGGGAGACGGGGACGGCTATCGCAAACGGAGAGTTCACACCAGAGATTTGGACATATTTGCATTTTTGACATATTTTGTCAAGAGTTTGGGCATATTTGCATATTTGGCATATTTGGTCAAGGATTTGGGTACATTTGCATATTTGACATGTTTGGTCAAAAGTTTGGGCATATTTGCATTTTTGACATATTTGGTTAAATATTTGGGTATATTTGCATATTTGACATGTTTGGTCAAATATTTGGAAATACTTGGGTTTATTTGCATATTTGACATGTTTGGTCAAAGATTTGGACATATTTGCATATTTTAAATATTTCAATTTGTTTTATCAAAATATGACAAAATTTGGTTATTTTGAATATTTTGTCTTGTTTTATCAAGACATAATATAATTTGATTATTTTGAATATTTTTGATTTGTTTTAAAACATGATTCAATCATTTTTGAATATTTTGATTTGTTTTATCAAAATATGACATAATTTGATTATTTTGAATATTTCGATTTGTTTTATCAAAATATAATATAATTTGATCATTTTGAATATTTTGATTTGTTTTATCAAAATATGACATAATTTGATTATTTTAAATATTTTGATTTGTTTTATCAAAACATAACATAATTTGATTATTTTGAATTTTTTATTTGTTTTATCAAAATAGAGCATGATTTGATTATTTTGAATATTTTGATTTGTTTTATCAAAATATAACATAATTTGGTCATTTTGAATATCTTGATTTGTTTTAGCAAAATATAACATAATTTGGTCATTTTGAATATCTTGATTTGTTTTATCAAAATATAACATAGTTGGGTTATCTTGAATATTTTGATTTGTTTTCTCAAAATATAAATAATTTGGGTATTTTGAATATTTTGATTTGTTTTATCAAAATATAAATAATTTGGGTATTTTGAATATTTTGATTTGTTTTATCAAAATATAAATAATTTGGGTATTTTGAAAATTTAGATTTGTTTTATCAAAATATAAAATAATTTGAGTATCTTGAATATTTTGATTTGTTTTATCAAAATATAAATAATTTGGGCATTTCGAATATTTTGATTTGTTTTATCAAAATTGTTTGCTGTCAAAAAAATATATAAATAAATAAATAATACCAAAAAATACACGCAAGTTAAAATACATGAAATTAACAAATATGATTTCATGTGATTTTCATACCGAAATTTAAAATTACGAAATTATGCTCAATTTCGTAATTCACCACACATGAAATTTATTTCTTGGAATTAAGATACAATTCCATGAAATAATCATGCCAAGTCTTAAATTATGAAATTATGCCCAATTTCGTAATTTTCCACATATGAAATTTATTTCTTGGAATTAAAAATATAATTTCATGAAATAATTATGACAAATATTAAAATTATGAAATTATGCCCAATTTCATGATTTATTACATTTGAAATTTATTTCTTGGAATTAAGAAACAATTCCATGAAATAATAATGCCAAATATTAAGTCATGAAATTATGCTCAATTTCATGATTTATCACATATGAAATTTATCTCTTAAAATTAAGAAATAATTTCATGAAATAATTATCATGTGAGATTAATGCCTAATCTCATATGATACACAATGATGAAATGAAATTAATGCCTAATTTCTTTCAAAAAATACCAAAAATATTCTTAAAAATCATAGAAAGACTTTCTATGATTTTACAATAATTTTCATGATTTTATTATAAATAATTTCATGAAAAATAATTTAGAAATGAGAAAAGATAAATAAAATAGCAGCCGGGAAAACTCTGTGTGCAACTTGGGGAGCCCAAGTGCCATCTTCAAATCTCTTCCAATTTCCAGCGAAAAAGAAGAAGACAGAGAGAAAATGCTCTTGGTGCTTGTGGACCCTTCTTCCTTCAATTTGGTATGGTGCATTGGTTCACATGGACCAAGACTATGTGAAGAAAGAAAGGTGTTTGTTTCTCATTAAACATGACAAAAGGGACCCACACCCTTTTGTTTCACTAGCAAATGGGACCCGAACCCAGTCCCTCTTCTCTCTCCCTTTCTCTCTCCGACAGTGGGTCCCACTGGATAGAATCTCCTCCCTCTTCTCCTTCATTTCTTTTCTGCACAGGGGAGTTCGGCCAGGGGCTGGCCGGCGGCGGGGCAGCGACTCCGAGCGTCTCGTCGCGATTCCTCTTAGCCTCGGATAGAGCTCGGCGAGGAGAGTTCGGGGAAGCCGTCAATTTCAAAAATAGATGAATTAACGAGGGAGAAATCGAGTATGAAACTTATGTTGGTGAAGAGGCCGAACGAGCAAATTGGCGACCAATAGCCCAAATTGAATGGTTGGGGAGCGTCACAAGGGTGCCACGACGGTGTTCAAAGTTTCAATTTGAAGTTTGGAGTGGTGGAATGACGGGTTCACAAAGGGAAGCCCGAATGTGGGCAAGCTCGGCCTCAATTGAGCAAATTGGGGTTAAAAAGGGTAATTCCAGGCTATGAACATGCTATAGGGATGCCAAATAAGCTCTTAATGATGTAAAACAAGTATCAAACGCATCCAAAAAATGCAAGCTGTCCCAAGCCCGAAAATTGAAAAAGACAAGGGTGTTTTGGATGCCTCTGACACAATCCAGCCTTTTGGAGACACTTGGCACACTTTGATAGGCTTCAAGAATGCAGAAGAATCAGAAGAATAGAAAAGAAACAAATTTTATGCTATGTTGGGCAATGTTTGTCTTTAGCCAATTTTCAATTTCCACCATTTGATCAAAATTGATGGTGGAGATGATATCAATGTGTTGCCCTAGCCTTGAGGCTATATAAGGACCCCCCATCTGCAAAAAAAAAGGAGGAGGAAGAAAGGAGAAGAAAAAAAGGGAAGAAAAAATATATTAGGGTTAGCCAATTTAAAAAATTTTGGTTTTTTTCAAAAAAAAAACTGAAATTTTCATTTATAAATTTTGAATTCATTTTCTTTAGTGGTGAAAGGTATGATATGTATGCAATTAATGAAATTTTATATTTTTTCTTGATGAATGAAATATATTTCCTTTTTTCGTTTTGTTGTCTTTTTAAAAAAAATAAAAAAAAAGAGATCAAAGATTAGTGTTGTAGTGAATGCTACCTCTATATCTTTGTTTTCTCAATCTAAAATTAGCTTTGTTAATCTAATTTCTTTTTTTTATAAATTTTTGACAAATATATATTTAAGAGGGTTATGGTGAATGCCATCTCTCAAAAAAAAAATTTGGAAATAAGGTGTTGTAGTGAATTCTACCCCTTGTTCCAGATTTAATATAGTGCTAAGCATCAAGCAAAGCACAATATCAAACTCGAAATCTCAAAAATCGAGTTGAAATATTGTCAAAAATCTGTAAAAATAAGAAAAACTTGTGATATTGACAAAAATTCATGCTTTTTAATAAAAAAAATTATTTAAAACTTGACCCTCCATGTTCTCTTACATTTATTTAGTGAAACGACATTGTTTGTGAGCTTGTACCAGTGCTTTAAAGCTCATTGAGCCTTATGATGCTCAACTGGTACCAAACAGGGGCATTTTTGCCAATTTTTTTTGCAATTTCATATCTTTTCATTTACTGAGCCAATTGGCCTCAAATTTGGACAGGAATTATAAAAAGCCTAAACAAACATTCCCCTAAAATTTCATAATTTTTGGACTTATGAACAGGGCGATATTGCATGTTGAATTTCGCTGGTCCAAAGTTTCTGTAAAAGTCAACTGTTGGTCAAACACCAAACTCAACACAAAAAAAAAACTGATTTAAATATAAAAAAAAATATATCCTGATAAAGGATGATTATTTATTTGATTTGGATTTTTTTTAGTTGATTAGGATGTGTGAATTCCTTGAAAAAAATAAAATAAAAAAAAAACAGAACACTAGCACAGATTTGACATGTGTCTTATCTGGCCAGTTCAAAGATCAGCTAATATATCTTGATTTACTCACCCATTTGATCTGAAATTTTGCAAGAATATAGAATATGTTTTCATAGACATGTTCCCAAAATATCATATTTTGTTGAATTTTCTGTGATTTTATATGAATTTTTAAAGTTGGGTCTGTCAAAAGGAAAAAACTGGGTTGCTTCTGTTTTTTCCTTTCTGATTTTTTTCGCTTTTTTCTCCAGAAATAAAAAATGGTGAAATTGACCACTCAAATATACTTAAACATGGTTAAATATGTTTTTAAAAGAATCAATTGAAGAAAAAACAAAGATAAATGCACAAATTTCCAATCGGTACCAAATCCGTTTGAGCCTATTCGGTACCGGTCGGTGAAACTCACATATTCGGAGATTTAAATTAAAATTAAATTTCACAACTTGTTTGTTATGTTTTAACGACGCTACAGATCGAAGAAATTGAACCAATTTGACAAAACGAGCTCAAAATCCACAAAAAACCGATTCCCCACGAGTTTCCAGCCCTAGCCGAACTGGTGGTGCTATTTCCGGCGATCGCCGGAGCTACTGGTCCCGAGACCAAGACAGTAGTGTTCTCCTCCCCGAGACGACTCCGGTGGTTCCCCCCGATCGACGATCCGACGCCGGCAGAGCTCCGATCAAGCAAAAGCACGAATATTGATGCACATGAAAGTGTGAATGTTGATGAAATTTGAACACAAGCATATGGGAGGGAAATTGCACGGATCTTGATGTCATCCGACAGCCCATAAAAATTCAAAGTTTGGATCTTGATGATCTAGCTTTAAATCAACGGCTCACATTAATCTGTTTCAAAAAACATACTTTAAATATTAAATAAAAATAATTTCTTAAAACCAAAAATCATGAAAAATATATAAAAAATCATGGCTTCATTTGAAGATATTTTTTGATCAATAAAAAGTTAGTTTTGATTTTATTTTTATCTTTAAAAAAAATCAAAACATATCATCTTGTACAAATATTTTCTTATATTTTGATAAAACAAATCAAAATATTCAAGATACTCAAATTATTTATATTTTGATAAAACAAATCAAAATATTCAAAATACCCAAGTTATTTATATTTTGATAAAACAAATCAAAATATTCAAGATGCTCAAATTATTTATATTTTGATAAAACAAATCAAAATATTCAAAGTGATCAAATTATGTTATATTTTGATAAAACAAATCAAAATATTCAAAATGATCAAATCATGTTGTATTTTGATAAAACAAATCAAAATACTCAAGATGTTCAAATTAAGTTATATTTTGATAAAACAAATCAAAATATTCAAAATGATCAAATTATGTTATATTTTGATAAAACAAATCAAAATATTCAAAATGATCAAATTATGTTGTATTTTGATAAAACAAATCAAAATAATCAAAATAATCAAATTATGTTATATTTTGATAAAACAAGTCAAAATATTCAAAATGATCAAATTATGTTATATTTTGATAAAACAAATCAAAATATTCAAAATCATCAAATTATGCTATATTTTGATAAAACAAATCAAAATATTCAAATCACCAATTTATGTTGTATTTTGATAAAACAAATCAAAATATTCAAAATAATCAAATTGTGTTCTATTTTGATAAAACAAATCAAAATATTCAAGATACCCAAATTATGTTATATTTTGATAAAACAAATCAAAATATTCAAAATCACCAAATTTTCTTATATTTTGATAAAACAAATTAAGATATTCAAAATGACCCAACTATGTTATATTTTGATAAAACAAATCAAAATGTCCTAAATGACCAAATTATGTTATATTTTGATAAAACAAATAAAAAATATTCAAAATAATCAAATTATATTATGTTTTGATAAAACAAGACAAAATATTCAAAATAACCAAACTTTGTCATATTTTGATAAAACAAATTGAAATATTTAAAATATGCAAATATGTCCAAATCTTTGACCAAACATGTCAAATATGCAAATAAACCCAACTATTTTCAAATATTTGACCAAACATGTCAAATATGCAAATATACCCAAGTATCTGACCAAACATGTCAAATATGCAAATATGCCCAAACTTCTGACCAAACATGTCAAATATGCAAATATGCCCAAACTTTTGACCAAACATGTCAAATATGCAAATATGTCTAAATCTTTGACCAAATATGCCAAATGTACAAATATGTCCAAACTCTTGACAAAATATGTCAAATATGCAAATATGTCCATATCTTTAGCCAAATATGCCAAATAAGCAGATAAGTCCAAAACTTGGTAAAACATACCAACATATCAAATCATATTAAATCATGTTTCGAGAATGTTAAACGGGCAGTGCGCTTCAGGTTTAACGTACCCCATTTTGGAAATCGATAAAGAATTATACGTTCCCGATTCTCCAAATTTCTCAGGTTTCGAATTGGCATAGCGCTTCAGATTCGGGATTTGGAAGGTCAATAGACTGTTTAGGACGATACGCCTTTGTCTTTGACATGAGCTTCTATAGAGATTAAACATCTCTGGTTCCTTGAGTATCGAGTTGGCAGTGCGCTTCATATTCGAACTCCGTGAGATCAATAGGATTATACGTTCTCGATCTCTGATTTATGAGAAATTATACGTTTCTCTGACTTTAGATCATACGTCTTTAGTCTTATTATCAAAAGTTATATCTTTTGGTTATTTTAAACATGTATTATAAAAAAAAAGAAGGAAGAAATAAAGCCACAAATCTTATCCATATATTTTAATTAGTTTAGCCCATTAATCAGAGGTTCCCGAGGCGAGAGCCGGGGTAATTAACGGCGGGGGCTTGCGCCCGTCGGAAAATAAAAGTTCCCACAATCACCTAAAGAATAAGTCCTTGAGCGCACAAACACGCGCAGGGATGTACCTGCACCTTCTTCCCCCGTGAGCGAGGACGCCGATGCCTCGCGCGTGGGCCGCGAAAAAGGGCCGCACAGGTTCTGGGACGCCCGGTGGGACACACTTTTCTCCTCTCATCTCTTGGGCTAAAATAATTAAATATATGGATTAAGTAAACAAAATAAGTAAACAAAATTTTACATGAAATATGGCTAATTGATTTGTGGAGTTTATGTTTCAGAAAATGATGTCTGGTGTGAACTCTCCGTTTGCGATAGCCGTCCCCGTCTCCCTCAATGAGGCATGCCACATGGTGTTCTCGTTTGGGGACTTTCCCCAAATGATCGTTCTTCCTCCTACTCCACCATCACCGACACCAACTCTGGTCGAGGACGAAGACCATGAAGTCTCCTTCAGGATCATCCAGAAGGGGATTGACAACCAAATATTGGCGCTTCCTCCAAAACCTCAGCGCCCCAGGAGACACCGTTCATCGAAGAAAATCTCCTCGACCCTTCCAACACTGGTGGCCCCAAAGGTCACCAAGAAACGGGCTCTCCAAGCCTACCAAGATGAGTTGGTGGCTGAGCCAAATCTTCCTATCTCCAACCCCTTCACATCCCTAAGGATTGTGAAAAGGAATTCTCCAACCGCTCGCATCCGAAGCGTTTGGGAGGTTCCGCAGCCAAAACTTCGCCCAAACCAAAATTTCTCGACCGAGCCGGGAAGACCCTCAGGCCTCAAACAGGCCAACCTAGGTAAGTCTCTATACGAGACTCACCAAGCTATTAAGGCACGTAAACAACAGCGCCGAAACAAACCTCAAGCTTCTGCCTCTCAAGTCCAAGGGAGACAGGTCCATTTCCCCGGGGAATCGGTGAACCGCCCACATAAACGGGCACGAGGGACCAATCAAATGCGGGTCCCAAAACCTCGTCTGACCCAAACCAGTCAGGCACAATCCACCTATATATGGGTGGCTAAGCCTAAAACACGGGCTTCGGTCAAAACCACCGCTCTCTCGAAAGATATCGAGAGTGATAGTGTGTTTAATAGGCTGGGATCAAAAACAAATCTCCAGGCCCCGAATACAACTGTTTTTGATAGGTTAGGGCCAAAACTAAACTCTAAACCATTAAGGTCAAACAAAGGGCTGATTATCACCGTCCCCGACCAGGCCTAAAAGAAAAGACGGGTCTCTCGCTCAGCGCCATATGCCGATGATGAAGAAGAACGCTTCACAGTTTATACTGTGGGGGTCTATGACGAGAGCTCCTCTGACGAGCAAGAAGAACGTCACGCCACATACATGGCTGATGATGAAGAAGCGGGCCCGTCCAATGACCCACCGCCTGGTCGAGACGTTGAAAATGCCTATGCAGCCAGAACTAGGGCCAGGACCAAGAGAGGGCAAAAGGGAGGCCCTCCAACTGACAACGAGTCAGCGCACAATGAAGCAGAGATGGAAGATACCGGCGGCTCTGCGAATGATTTTGTCGCTCAGTTAAAACGGCAACTGTCCATACAAGAGCGGGAAATGGAGGAGTATAGGCAAAGTAATGAGCAAGAAATGGGAGAGCTCAGAAGACAAAATCAATAAGCCTTAAGCCTGATTAAGTTGTTAAGCGACTTCTTGATCAAAAAAGGGGTCATAAACGAGAAGGCGGAAGAGGAAGGGCCTTCTAAACATATAGGGCTCGAATTGTCGCAGCATCCAAACTTCAGGGAACCCAAGGGTCATAAAGAAGATCTCCCATATGGAGGGGAAAGTTCTCGAGTCAATATCGCTCGGGGTTCCAACGTCCGTACCTACACTAACGAGAATCAGGGGCTGACTAAAAAAGAAATCCAAGAGATAATTAGCCAACAACTCCAAATAGCGGGCGCAGGATTTACCGTCTCACCCTTGAAACGAACAGGGAGACCGTATCCAGCCGATTACGACGCTATACCTTACCCGAAGGGGTACATAGTCCCGAAGTTTAAATCTTTTTCGGGAGAGGGAGTAAAAGACACCAACCCAGATCAACACTTGGCCCATTTCATGGCCTCGTGCGGAAATACGAGGAGCAATGACGCCTTGTTATTGCGTCAATTCCCACAAAGTCTAATAGGCCCCGCCTTTGAATGGTACTACTCATTAGAAAATGGGAATATTAAAACATGGGACGACATGACTGATGCCTTTAGGGCAAAGTTCGCGGTCATGACTAACAAAATCAGTATTGCGGACTTGGCCAATACCAGGCCCCAGAAGAACGAAAGAATTCTGGAATACATCAGTCGCTGGTGAAACCTCAGCATCAGGTGTGATCGCCCGATAACCCAAAGGGAGGCGGTCGAACTAATACTCAGGAACGTCGACAACTGGATGACACCGTTCTTGGGGATAGCCAAAATTACGACATATAAGGATTTGATAAACTGTGTGTCCAGGCTCGAAAATGCACCTCCACATTCATGGCCCAACTATTCGGGTCAGAGATCCCAAAGAGGAGGGAAGGCTGAGGCCAAGGTAGCCAGTACAAGCAAATTCAGCGGCAAAAACACGGCCGCTAATGTCAACACTGTGAACAATGGTGGCTCGTCAAATAAAAATGACGGCGGCAGCAGTGCAAAACCCGTATATGGAAGTGGGCAATCTCTTAAAAGTCTGGAGGAATTAAAGGGCAGGCCCTATTCATTTAAAAGAGATAAGGTCGCGCGACTTTTCAAAGACGCTTTGAAGGACGGGCTCCAATTACCTAAGTGTAAACGGCCCGCTGATATGGAGAAATCCAATGACCCGAACTACTGTCCATATCACAGAGTACTTGGGCACCCTATAGAAGATTGTTGGGTGTTCAAGGATTGGATAGAAAGGAGGTACAAGAATGGCGAGATAACTCTGGCTGATGGTATCCTTTAAACGCCAGCCCCGCATGAGCAAGTAAATGCGGTCTCCCACGTAGAGGTCAACATTGAGGGTGCCTTTGCAGAGCCATGGAGTATTCATTTGTCCCGAAAAACGAAAAAACTCCTCAAAGCCATCCAAAAGGAACCGGGTGTTTTGTAGAAGAAGGACGTAACTCCCATTATTCCTGAACCATCAGGAAAATCGGTGGCTCTCTACAAAAAGGCGAATAAAAATGGTAGTCGTAAACGGGACAAGAAACCAATAGAGCCAAAGGAGTTCTCGGAAAAATCGGAACTCCAAAAATACATTGATGCGCTCGAAGAATACGAGCAAGGTCAACCAATACCGGCCGTACTCCGGGACTTCATCCCTAAACGGATTCTCAACAAATTATTGGGTATAGTCGACGAAGACGAAGCCGTAGATGAGGAAAATGAGTTCTGGGAGGAGGAGTGTTGTGTCATCACCCACACAGAAACTTATGAAATCGGTGAATCAGAAGACTCTGATACTTTCTCTTGTCAGGAGGAGCTTTATCTCAAGGAACTTCTCAGGCAAGTTCATCGCCTCACGGATGGTCACAAAAGGGTACCCAGTCCAGACTCAAGTTCGACGATACGAAAATTCGAACCTAAGAGCAGAAAATGGCTAGTAGAAAAGACGCCCCGTCGAATGAGAAAAGAATATGAGAAGGGATCTGAAATGAAGGGATTCCTTGGGGTTGGATTTACCCGAGACGGGGAGGACTCATCCTCGGGACGCCCGAAAGAGGATATGGTGATCATTGTTTCTCATGGGCATCAATCCAGAAGCGAGGCATTTCGGCCAGGTCAAGCCCGAAAGGAATCTTCCAGTGTCTTCTTGATAAATATAGAAGACAAAGAAACACTAGAAAGCGTGGCATGGCAAGATCATGGCCACGAAGAAAGGCTAATGATTGAGACCATATGTGTAGAAAGGGGTGGCGAATCTCAGACTACTTCTGCCCAAGCCGAAAACCCCTCTGCGATAAATGCAGACAGGGGGTCAACAAACCCAGAATCAAGGAAAAAAGGTGCGCCCGCCAACGGCCATAAGCGCCCTTTAAAAATAGAAAACGGGGATGAGGGGCAATCGAACCCTCGTAAATACACTCGTTTCATATCTGATCAAGATGAGTCATGCCATGCCCTCCATCACGACAGCGACTCTGAAGAAGAAGGATTTCCTGGGAATCTATTCTATCCCGAAGAAGGTGGCGAAGCCAGTGCCTCCGAAAAGAAAAAGACAGAGTGTCAAGTTATTTTGCGTTCGGGCACCTATATCCCTGAACGTCAACCTCCAAAAGAGTCTGACCGAAATATGACGAAGGCTAGAAACACGGGCAAAGAACCAGAAAATGGTATAGCGGCCTGTGAAAAGTCAAAACTCACAGTCGGGGACTATAATGTACTGGCGCATCTCCGCAAGATCCCAGCCTTACTTAGCATTTTTGACGCATTAATGATGTCAAAAGATATGCGCGATATACTAATTTACGCGCTCCAAAATCCCGAACAATTCCAGGCCTATTTTGCCGAAAAGGAACCACACGAGACGGCATATGTCAACAGTCGTTCAACAAGTATCCACTTCACTGACGAAGACCTGTTGACTGGCACCGCAGACCACAATCGGCCGCTATACGTGACTGGTGAATGTGAAGGGCAGAGACTCAATCGCATTTTGGTTGATTCAGGGTCCTCAATAAATATTATGCCCCTGAGAATTCTCAAAAGCCTAATGCTCGATACCAAGTTACTGTCAAATGAGAGGGTGACCATACATGGGTTCAATCAGCATTCTCAGAAGGCCATGGGTGCAGTAACCTTGACACTTCAATTCGGGGTCCTGATAACCTCGACCAAGTTTTATGTTATCGACGCTGATACGTCATACAAGGCCTTACTCGGCCGACCTTGGCTACACGAAAATCGAATAGTGCCATCAACCCTCCACCAATGCATGAAATATGTAAAAGACGGAAAGCAAAAAAGAATAAACGGAGACATCAAACCGTTCGGGGTTCATGAAATCGGCCTTAGCGACGCTCGTTATTTTCTAACGGGAGAGGATAAAGATCGGCATAAAGCGCTGATGAAATCTCTAAGCTCCGTACTGAAGGAAAATGGCTCAGAATTGCCAATGGGTCAAGCCAAACCCATGCCTGCTCTGGCGTCGTCGCAAGATAAGAGGACGCCAACTTTGGGCAATAAACCCATTTATGGTTTGTCCTCTGATGAAGAAGAAGACGAGAAAGAACGAGTACATGGCACCACTCCCTTATTTGGCGCCTCATCTGATGAAGAAACAGGGAATGTCTCAAAGCGCCGCGTCATCCCTCTATATGGGGCCTCAACCGATGAAGAGTCGGAAGGGGAAGACCCTGCAGATGAAGAGACCTATGAATCGGAAAGTGGGTCCGGAGAAGAAATTATGTCCCACGTTAATTCGACATGCAGTTTCAAAACTGACAAGAACCATGAATCGTCTCTAAGGATTGAGAAGGTACCAGAAAAACATTACAAGGACCTTTCTCCTAAAGAGGTAAATCAAATCCAGAAGCTGCAGACGTTCATCGTTCCTCCGAAGGTCGAACGGTTGCCGGGAAAGACGATCACGCATAGACCGATTCGATTTTACAAGATCGATGCAATCAACCCTGGTGATAACGCCCTAATCCATGAATGGACCGGCTTACCGTCAGAGGATTCTAACGAAGAGGAAGTCAACATTGAGGCATCCCGTTACTTCGGGAAGAATCAGGGTCAGTTGATGAAAAAAATCCGCTGCCCTCAAACCATATCAAAATCCAAGATGTATTACTTTGAAAAACTATGGGATGGCTCGACTAATACCGTCAGAGGCCTTGACAATAAGATCAAACACACTCGCGGTTTGGGATACAACTCCAAGTCAGGAGAAGAAGGAGATCCCGACGAACATTGTCGAAGTTTCTTCAAGAACCACAGAGTTACCTGTCATATGGTATCTGAGGAGCCAAAGGAAGAAGACTTTATCCTAGTGGCTAAAAATGCGCCGAAGGAGTTAGAAGACGGCGCACCAAATACCATTGACGAACTAATGGAGATTAACCTCAGGTCAGATGAAGACCCCAGGCCAACCTTCATAAGTGCGTCTCTCCCCCCGGAAAAGAGAGGGCCCTTGAGGGCCCCGCTTCAAGAATATGTTGACTGCTTCGCATGGAGTTATGAAGAAATGCCAGGATTGGATCCCAAAATTGCGGTTCACAAGCTCAAGATCGACCCAAGTGTAAAACCGGTCAAACAAGCACCACGACGAATGAGAATAGAACTCGAAGAAAAAGTCGTGATCGAAACTAAGAAGCTCATCGATGCAGGTTTTGTACGGGAAGAAGAGACTCCCGACTGGGTGGCCAGTATTGTCCCTGTGAAAAAGAAGAATGGGCAAATACGCATATGCGTTGATTTTCGGGACTTGAATAAAGCTTGTCCTAAAGACGACTTTCCCTTACCCGCGACGGAAATAATTATTGACCATACCTCGTCCTATGAAGTGTTCTCCTTTATGGACGGATATGCGGGGTATAACCAAATTAAAATGGATGAAGAAGATCAGAAGCATACAGCCTTCCGCACCCCGATGGGCATTTATTGCTATAAGGTCATGCCTTTTGGCCTCAAAAATGCTGGGGCCACGTACCAAAGAGCCATGACAAAGATATTCGATGATCTAATTCATAAGATTGTCGAATGCTACGTGGACGATTTGGTCGTAAAAGCGACATCCTACAATGAACATCTTGGAAACCTCAAAGTTGTGTTCGATCGTCTAAGGCAGCACGCGCTCAAGTTAAACCCATTGAAATGAGCTTTTATGGTTTCATCGGGGAAATTTCTTGGGTTTGTCATCCGGCACCGAGGAATAGAGATAGACCCGGATAAAATTAAAGCAATACAAGAATTACCACCACCTAAAAATCTCAAAGAGCTTCGCTCACTTCAAGGCCGCTTGGCGTACATTAGGCGATTCATAGCAAATCTATCGGGTAGGATACAACCTTTCACTCGACTGACCAAGAAGGATATCCCATTTAAATGGGACGAGACCTGCCAACAAGCCCTAGATAGCATCAAGGGCTACCTTCTCAAACCGCCAATGTTAGCCGCTCCGATACCAGGAAAGGAGTTGATATTATATACAACGGCCTTGGATGGATCTCTCGGGGCCTTGCTAGCACAAGAAAATGAGCAAGGGAAAGAAAACGCTCTCTATTACTTGAGTCGCATGCTGGTGGGGGCAGAATACGCCTATACGCCAATTGAGAAGCATTGTCTGGCATTAGTGTTCGCCGTAAAGAAGCTGCGGCACTACATGATAGCCCACAAGATCATCCTTATCTCAAAAATTGACCCCTTAAAATATCTCATGACAAGGCCCATGCTTACAGGGAGGTTGGTGAGATGGGCCATAATCCTGACCGAGTTTGATATAACCTTTGCTCCACAAAAGGCCATAAAGGGACAAGCGATGGCCGATTTTCTCGCGGCCCATCCAATACCCGACAACTCTCCTTTGGCATGCGAATTTCCAGATGAAGAAGTCTTTCACATCAAAGATGAAACCCCGAGTTGGGAAATGTATTTTGATGGGGCGTCATCAATACGGCCCACCGCGGGCCCAAACATCCCGCAAATACGGGCCAGAATAGGCCTAGTCTTTGTAACACCAGAAGGAGGGATCATACGTCATTCCCTGGCATTGACCAAGCCCTGCACGAATAACGAGGTTGAGTATGAAGCGCTCATAGCCGGGTTAGAGCTTGCGCTGAACATGGAGATTAGGAAGCTCCATGTATTTGGAGACTCTCAATTGATAATAAATCAAATCACCGGAGCATACAAAGTGCTAAAACCAGAGTTGGTAAAATATCATGCTAGGGCTTTGGAATTAATAGGCGAAATTCCTGAAATTCTATTCAAGAAAATCTCAAGGGCCACAAATGGCAAAGCTGACGCACTTGCTAGGGTGGCTAAAGAATTAGGCGAGCCCGGCGATGGAGATGTGCAAATTATTGTCAAAAACCGACGACCCTTGTCCTCGTGCTTTACGGGGACCAAAGATAAAATTCAAGTGGCTATAGTCGAGGAGATGGAAAGTAACCTAGAATATGTCATGACGACCCAGCCAGATGACGATTGGCGCCAACCTTTCATTGAATACTTTAAATATGGGAGTCTCCTGAAAGAGAAGTCAGCACAAGAGCAACTCAAGAAGAGAGCGCTCTGTTATGCCTACATCAATGACACCCTATATAGACGATCATATGATCAAATGTGGCTTCGCTGTGTATCAAACTCAGAAGTCCATCAAATCATGAAAGAAGTTCATTCCGGGTTATGCGGGGCACATCAGCCGGGACCTAAAATGCGATTAAAGATAAAACGCATGGGCTATTATTGGCCTACCATGGCACGCGATTGTATCGAGCATGCCAAGAAATGTCACATGTGCCAAATACATGGTACGTTCATACACCAACACCCAAACCCGCTACACCCGACCGTGTCGTCCTGGCCGTTCGACGCGTGGGGTACCGATGTAGTCGGGCCCATTGACCCACCTTCCTCCAAGGGTCATAGGTTCATCTTGGCTGCAACGGATTATTTCACCAAATGGGCCGAAGCAGTCCCACTTAAAGAAGTGAAGGCAATCGACATCTTGAAATTCTTCAAGACCCATATCCTATACCGATTCGGGACCCCGCGAAGAATCATTTTCGATAACGGGACTGCGTTCAAAAGTGCCAAGATATACGCGCTTGCGAAAAAGTTCATGATTGATTGGAAATATTCTTCCATATATAATCCCAGGGCAAATGGTTTGGCGGAGGCCTTCAATAAGACCTTGATAAAAATCATAAAGAAAACGTTGGGAGGAAACCAGCGTGACTGGCACGAAAACAACTCAGGCTCGATGAACTTGACTCTATGGACGAAAGACGAATCATAGCCCAACAGAATTTGGAAATATATCAAGCAAAGATGGCACGGGCCTACGATAAAATGGCCCGCCTAAGAACTTTTCGTCAGGGAGAATTGGTGCTCGTTCTCCGAAGGCCCATAATTGGCCGGCATGTCGGCCCAAAGTTTTCACCTAATTGGGAAGGCCCATATGTGGTTGAGAAGGTATTTGACGGAGGAGCATACCAACTCATAGATCATAAAGGCGAAAGACCATTACCTCCTATAAACGGGCGGTATCTTAAGAAATACCATGCATAATACACCAAGAAGAAAGGTGGCTAAACCCATACACCAAGAAAAAAAGGTAGCTAAACCCAAACACCAAGAAAAAAAGGTGGCTAAACCCAAACACCAAGAAAAAAAGGTGGCTAAACTCATACGCCCAAAAGAAAGGTGGTTTAAGTCCCGGGGTAAAAGGTACTTATCCATGTCCCGCCGGGTGTAAATCGGCCTTGTCGCCTTGAGCCGTCAATCAAGAGACGTGGATGGTGTCCACTGAAGAAATACCACAAATCAAGATGTCCCGCTGGGCATAAATCGGCCTTGTCGCCTTGAGCCGTCAATCAAGGGACGTGGATGGTGTCCACTGAAGAAATACCACAAACAAAAGACGTCCCATTGGGCATAAATTGGCCTTGTCGCCTTGAGCCGTCAATCAAGGGACGTGGATGGTGTCCACTGAAGAAATACCACAAATCAAGATGTCTCGCTGGGCATAAATCGGCCTTGTCGCCTTGAGCCGTCAATCAAGAGACGTGGATGGTGTCCACTGAAGAAATACCACAAACAAAAGACGTCCCATTGGGCATAAATCGGCCTTGTTGTCTTGAGCCGTCAATCAAGGGACGTGGATGGTGTCCACTGAAGAAAATACCACAAATCAAGATGTCCCGCTAGGCATAAATCGGCCTTGTTGCTTTGAGCCGTTAATCAAGGGACGTGGATGATGTCCGCTAAAGAAATACCACAAATCAAGATGTCCTGCCAGGCATAAATCGGCCTTGTCGTCTTGAGCCGTTAATCAAGGGACGTGGATGGTGTCCACTGAAGAAATACCATAAATCAAAATGCCTCCGGGCATAAATTGGCTTTGTTGCCTTGAGCCGTTAATCAAGGAACACATGTGGTGACTAATATAAAAGCTACCAAAATCTCAGACAAGCCAAAAAGAAAGGCTTTGTCTACATCGCCGGATGAAGTCGACGCTCGTATTTTGGGGTCACTAAAGCGAGGTAAAATGGTCTTGGTATTTGTGCCCTTAATACAATTACCACTGTGTTTGTCCGTTTGATACAGAATAAATGTGAAAATGGGCAGCACTACGATTTGTCGCTATAAACAAATCATTGCTGGATAAAATGCTGTCTTATTAATTAATAATAAAGCAGAGTATTAAAAGCATAAATAAAAAGCCTTATGACAAGTAAAACCGTCTCATCCCTATGATAAGATTGGTTAATTATCAAGGGCGACATTCCACCCAAATAAATGAATAAATAAGAGGTGAGCGATGCAAGGTTCCACCAAACTAATTAGTAAATAAATACAAGAGGAGCGATGTAAAGTTCTATCAAATAAATAAATAAAGGAGAGAGAATGTAAGGTTCCTTCAAATAAAATGACTTTGGTATTTGTGTCTTTAATGCAATTACCACTGGGTTCGTCCATTTTATACAAAATAAATATAAAAATGGACAAGTGTTTGCAATTTGTCTCTTTAAAACAAATTGCTGCCTAACGAAAGGATTATTTCATTTTTTATGATGAGATAGACCTTTGAAGGCGATTATACAAAATAAAATTGAGTGGAGAATGAGGGAAAGTGAGGATTCCACATCGAACCTATAAAATGAGCGGAAAGAATGCGAGAATCCACTTCAAAATGGTTTTGCCAATTTGTACCATAAACAATTGACACTGGTTCGTTCATCCAACCAGTCATAAAGGGATGAACATGCTTTATATTTTTGTGCTTAACAAAATAGATTGTAGTATTTTGCATGGACCAACTGCGAAAACCTCGACAAATCATGCTACAATCAAAACCAAGCCAAACATGCTAAAACCAAGCAAAACATGCTAAAATATATAAATAAATTAGCCTCTATGGTCTTCATGACCTACTCTGGTGGGTGGCTCTTTGTTTGCTGTCAAAAAAATATATAAATAAATAAATAATACCAAAAAATACACGCAAGTTAAAATACATCAAAATTAACAAATATGATTTCATGTGATTTTCATACCGAAATTTAAAATTACGAAATTATGCTCAATTTCGTAATTCACCACACATGAAATTTATTTCTTGGAATTAAGATACAATTCCATGAAATAATCATGCCAAGTCTTAAATTATGAAATTATGCCCAATTTCATAATTTTCCACATATGAAATTTATTTCTTGGAATTAAAAATATAATTTCATGAAATAATTATGACAAATATTAAAATTATGAAATTATGCCCAATTTCATGATTTATTACATTTGAAATTTATTTCTTGGAATTAAGAAACAATTCCATGAAATAATAATGTCAAATATTAAGTCATGAAATTATGCTCAATTTCATGATTTATCACATATGAAATTTATCTCTTAAAATTAAGAAATAATTTCATGAAATAATTATCATGTGAGATTAATGCCTAATCTCATATGATACATAATGATGAAATGAAATTAATGCCTAATTTCTTTCAAAAAAATACCAAAAATATTCTTAAAAATCATAGAAAGACTTTCTATGATTTTACAATAATTTTCATGATTTTATTATAAATAATTTCATGAAAAATAATTTAGAAATGAGAAAAGACAAATAAAATAGCAGCCGGGAAAACTCTGTGTGCAACTTGGGGAGCCCAAGTGCCATCTTCAAATCTCTTCCAATTTCCAGCGAAAAAGAAGAAGACAGAGAGAAAATGCTCTTGGTGCTTGTGGACCCTTCTTCCTTCAATTTGGTATGGTGCATTGGTTCACATGGACCAAGACTATGTGAAGAAAGAAAGGTGTTTGTTTCTCATTAAACATGACAAAAGAGACCCACACCCTTTTGTTTCACTAGCAAATGGGACCCGAACCCAGTCCCTCTTCTCTCTCCCTTTCTCTCTCCGACAGTGGGTCCCACTGGATAGAATCTCCTCCCTCTTCTCCTTCATTTCTTTTTTGCACAGGGGAGTTCGGCCAGGGGCTGGCCGGCGGCGGGCAGCGACTCCGGGCGTCTCGTCGCGATTCCTCTTAGCCCCGGATAGATCTCGGCGAGGAGAGTTCGGGGAAGCCGTCAATTTCAAAAATAGATGAATTAACGAGGGAGAAATCGGGTATGAAACTTATGTTGGTGAAGAGGCCGAACGAGCAAATTGGCGACCAATAGCCCAAATTGAATGGTTGGGGAGCGTCACAAGGGTGCCACGACGGTGTTCAAAGTTTCAATTTGAAGTTTGGAGTGGTGGAATGACGGGTTCACAAAGGGAAGCCCGAATGTGGGCAAGCTCGGCCTCAATTGAGCAAATTGGGGTTAAAAAGGGTAATTCCAGGCTATGAACATGCTATAGGGATGCCAAATAAGCTCTTAATGATGTAAAACAAGTATCAAACGCATCCAAAAAATGCAAGCTGTCCCAAGCCCGAAAATTGAAAAAGACAAGGGTGTTTTGGATGCCTCTAACACAATCCAGCCTTTTGGAGATACTTGGCACACTTTGATAGGCTTCAAGAATGCAGAAGAATCAGAAGAATAGAAAAGAAACAAATTTTATGCTATGTTGGGCAATGTTTGTCTTTAGCCAATTTTCAATTTCCACCATTTGATCAAAATTGATGGTGGAGATGATATCAATGTGTTGCCCTAGCCTTGAGCTATATAAGGACCCCCCATCTGCAAAAAAAAAGGAGGAAGAAAGGAGAAGAAAAAAAGGGAAGAAAAAATATATTAGGGTTAGCCAATTTAAAAAATTTTGGTTTTTTTCAAAAAAAAAACTGAAATTTTCATTTATAAATTTTGAATTCATTTTCTTTAGTGGTGAAAGGTATGATATGTATGCAATTAATGAAATTTTATATTTTTTCTTGATGAATGAAATATATTTCCTTTTTTCGTTTTGTTGTCTTTTTAAAAAAAATAAAAAAAAAAGAGATCAAAGATTAGTGTTGTAGTGAATGCTACCTCTATATCTTTGTTTTCTCAATCTAAAATTAGCTTTGTTAATCTAATTTCTTTTTTTTATAAATTTTTGACAAATATATATTTAAGAGGGTTATGGTGAATGCCATCTCTCAAAAAAAAAATTTGGAAATAAGGTGTTGTAGTGAATTCTACCCCTTGTTCCAGATTTAATACAGTGCTAAGCATCAAGCAAAGCACAATATCAAACTCGAAATCTCAAAAATCGAGTCGAAATATTGTCAAAAATCTGTAAAAATAAGAAAAACTTGTGATATTGACAAAAATTCATGCTTTTTAATAAAAAAAATTATTTAAAACTTGACCCTCCATGTTCTCTTACATTTATTTAGTGAAACAAAATTATTTGTGAGCTTGTACCAGTGCTTTAAAACTCATTGAGCCTTATGATGCTCAATTGGTACCAAACAGGGACATTTTTACCAATTTTCTTTGCAATTTCATATATTTTTATTTACTGAGCGAATTGGCCTCAAATTTGGACAGGAATTATAAAAAGACTAAAAAAACATTCCCCTAAAATTTCATAATTTTTGGACTTATGAACAGGGAGATATTGCATGTTGAATTTCGCTGGTCCAAAGTTTCTGTAAAAGTCAACTGTTGGTCAAACACCAAACTCAACACAAAAAAAAACTGATTTAAATATAAAAAAAAATATATCCTGATAAAGGATGATTATTTATTTGATTTGGATTTTTTTTAGTTAATTAGGATGTGTGAATTCCTTGAAAAAAATAAAATAAAAAAAAAACAGAACACTAGCACAGATTTGACATGTGTCTTATCTGGCCAGTTCAAAGATCAGCTAATATATCTTGATTTACTCACCCATTTGATCTGAAATTTTGCAAGAATATAGAATATGTTTTCATAGACATGTTCCCAAAATATCATATTTTTTTGAATTTTCTGCGATTTTATATGAATTTTTAAAGTTGGGTCTGTCAAAAGGAAAAAACTGGGTTGCTTCTGTTTTTTCCTTTCTGATTTTTTTCGCTTTTTTCTCCAGAAATAAAAAATGGTGAAATTGACCACTCAAATATACTAAAACATGGTTAAATATGTTTTTAAAAGAATCAATTGAAGAAAAAACAAAGATAAATGCACGAATTTCCAATCGGTACCAAATCCGTTTGAGCCTATTCGGTACCGGTCGGTGAAACTCACATATTCGGAGATTTAAATTAAAATTAAATTTCACAACTTGTTTGTTATGTTTTAACGACGCTACAGATCGAAGAAATTGAACCAATTTGACAAAACGAGCTCAAAATCCACAAAAAACCGATTCCCCACGAGTTTCCAGCCCTAGCCGAACTGGTGGTGCTATTTCCGGCGATCGCAGGAGCTACTGGTCCCGAGACCAAGACAGTAGTGTTCTCCTCCCCGAGACGACTCCGGTGGTTCCCCCCGATCGACGATCCGACGCCGGCAGAGCTCCGATCAAGCAAAAGCACGAATATTGATGCACATGAAAGTGTGAATGTTGATGAAATTTGAACACAAGCATATGGGAGGGAAATTGCACGGATCTTGATGTCATCCGACAGCCAAGAAAAATTCAAAGTTTGGATCTTGATGATCTAGCTTTAAATCAACGGCTCACATTAATCTGTTTCAAAAAACATACTTTAAATATTAAATAAAAATAATTTCTTAAAACCAAAAATCATGAAAAATATATAAAAAATCATGGCTTCATTTGAAGATATTTTTTGATCAATAAAAAGTTAGTTTTGATTTTATTTTTATCTTTAAAAAAAATCAAAACATATCATCTTGTACAAATATTTTCTTATATTTTGATAAAACAAATCAAAATATTCAAGATACTCAAATTATTTATATTTTGATAAAACAAATCAAAATATTCAAAATACCCAAGTTATTTATATTTTGATAAAACAAATCAAAATATTCAAGATGCTCAAATTATTTATATTTTGATAAAACAAATCAAAATATTCAAAGTGATCAAATTATGTTATATTTTGATAAAACAAATCAAAATATTCAAAATGATCAAATCATGTTGTATTTTGATAAAACAAATCAAAATACTCAAGATGTTCAAATTAAGTTATATTTTGATAAAACAAATCAAAATATTCAAAATGATCAAATTATGTTATATTTTGATAAAACAAATCAAAATATTCAAAATGATCAAATTATGTTGTATTTTGATAAAACAAATCAAAATAATCAAAATAATCAAATTATGTTATATTTTGATAAAACAAGTCAAAATATTCAAAATGATCAAATTATGTTATATTTTGATAAAACAAATCAAAATATTCAAAATCATCAAATTATGCTATATTTTGATAAAACAAATCAAAATATTCAAATCACCAATTTATGTTGTATTTTGATAAAACAAATCAAAATATTCAAAATAATCAAATTGTGTTCTATTTTGATAAAACAAATCAAAATATTCAAGATACCCAAATTATGTTATATTTTGATAAAACAAATCAAAATATTCAAAATCACCAAATTTTCTTATATTTTGATAAAACAAATTAAGATATTCAAAATGACCCAACTATGTTATATTTTGATAAAACAAATCAAAATGTCCAAAATGACCAAATTATGTTATATTTTGATAAAACAAATAAAAAATATTCAAAATAATCAAATTATATTATGTTTTGATAAAACAAGACAAAATATTCAAAATAACCAAACTTTGTCATATTTTGATAAAACAAATTGAAATATTTAAAATATGCAAATATGTCCAAATCTTTGACCAAACATGTCAAATATGCAAATAAACCCAAGTATTTTCAAATATTTGACCAAACATGTCAAATATGCAAATATACCCAAGTATCTGACCAAACATGTCAAATATGCAAATATGCCCAAACTTCTGACCAAACATGTCAAATATGCAAATATGCCCAAACTTTTGACCAAACATGTCAAATATGCAAATATGTCTAAATCTTTGACCAAATATGCCAAATGTACAAATATGTCCAAACTCTTGACAAAATATGTCAAATATGCAAATATGTCCATATCTTTAGCCAAATATGCCAAATAAGCAGATAAGTCCAAAACTTGGTAAAACATACCAACATATCAAATCATATCAAATCATGTTTCGAGAATGTTAAACGGGCAGTGCGCTTCAGGTTTAACGTACCCCATTTTGGAAATCGATAAAGAATTATACGTTCCCGATTCTCCAAATTTCTCAGGTTTCGAATTGGCATAGCGCTTCAGATTCGGGATTTGGAAGGTCAATAGACTGTTTAGGACGATACGCCTTTGTCTTTGACATGAGCTTCTATAGAGATTAAACATCTCTGGTTCCTTGAGTATCGAGTTGGCAGTGCGCTTCATATTCGAACTCCGTGAGATCAATAGGATTATACGTCCTCGATCTCTGATTTATGAGAAATTATACGTTTCTCTGAATTTAGATCATACGTCTTTAGTCTTATTATCAAAAGTTATATCTTTTGGTTATTTTAAACATGTATTATAAAAAAAAAGGAAGAAATAAAGCCACAAATCTGATCCATATATTTTAATTAGTTTAGCCCATTAATCAGAGGTTCCCGAGGCGAGAGCCGGGGTAATTAACGGCGGGGGCTTGCGCCCGTCGGAAAATAAAAGTCCCACAATCACCTAAAGAATACGTCCTTGAGCGCACAAACACGCGCAGGGATGTACCTGCACCTTCTTCCCCCGTGAGCGAGGACGTCGATGCCTCGCGCGTGGGCCGCGAAAAAGGGCCGCACAAAAATATAAATAATCTGGGTATTTTGAATATTTCGATTTGTTTTATCAAAATATAACTTAATTTGAGTATCTTGAATATTTTGATTTGTTTTATCAAAATATAAGAAAAATATTTGTACAAGATAATATATTTTGAATTTTTTTTAAAATAAAAATAAAATCAAAATTAACTTTTTATTGGTCCAAAAATATCTTCAAATGAAACCATGATTTTTGATATATTTTTATGATTTTTGGTTTTAGGGAATTATTTTTATTTAATGTTTAAAGTCTGATTTTTGAAACATATTAATGTGAGCCTTTGATTTAAAGCTAGATCATCAAGATCCAAACTTTAAATTTTTTCTGAGCTGTCGGATAGCATCAAGATCCGTGCGATTTCCCTCTCATATGCTTGAGTTCAAATTTCATCAATATTTGCACTTTCATATGCATCAATATTCGTACTCCTTCTTGATCGGAGCCCTGCCGGCGTCGGATCGTCGATCGGGGGGCACCGCCGGAGTCGCCTCGGGGAGGAGGACACTACTGTCCCGGTCTCGGGGCCACTAGCTCCGGCGATCGCCGGATATAGCGCCACCAGTTCGGCTAGGGCTGGAAACTCGTGGGGAATCAGTTTTTTGTCGATTTTGAGCCCGTTTTGTCAAATTGGTTCAATTCCTTCGAGCTGTAGCATCGTTAGAACATAACAAACAGGTTTGTGAAGCTTGATTTTAGTTTAAATCTCCGAATATGTGAGTTTCGCCGATCGGTACCGAATGGGCTCAAACGGATTTGGTACCGATTGGAAATTCGTGCATTTATCCTTGTTTTTCTCTTCAATTGATTCTTCTAAAAAACATATTTAACCATGTTCCAGTCTATTTGAGTGGTCAATTTCACCATTTTTTATTTCCGAAAAAAAAACGAGAAAAAAACGGAAAGGAAAAAAAAACAGAAAAAGAAAAACAGAACCAACCCAGTTTTTTCCTTTTGACAGACCCAACTTCAAAAATTCATATAAAATCACAGAAAATTCAAAAAAATATAAAATTTTGGGGCCATTCCCATGAGAAAATACTCTATTTTCTTACAAAATTTCAGATCAAATGGGTGAGTAAATCGAGATATATTAGCTGATCTTTGAACTGGCCAGATAAGGCACATGCCAAATCTGTGCCAGTGTTCTGTTTTTTTTTTATTTTATTTTTTCCAAGGAATTGACACATCCCGATCAACTTAAAAAAAAAATCCAAATCAAATAAATAATCATCCTTTATCAGGCTATATTTTTTTTTATATTTAAATCAGTTTTTTTTGGTGTTGAGTTTGGTGTTTGACCAACAGTTGACTTTTGCAGAAACTTTGGACCAGCGAAATTCAACAGGCAATATCTCCCTGGTCATAAGTCCAAAAATTATGAAATTTTAGGAGAATGTTTGTTTAGTCTTGTTCTAATTCCTGTCCAAATTTGAGGCCAATTCGCTCAGTAAATAAAAATATATGAAATTGCAAAGAAAATTGGTAAAAATGTCCCTGTTTGGTACCAATTGAGCATCATAAGGCTCAATGAGTTTTAAAGCACTGGTACAAGCTCACAAATAATTTTGTTTCACTAAATAAATGTAAGAGAACATGGAGGGTCAAGTTTTAAATAATTTTTTTTATTAAAAAGCATGAATTTTTGTCAATATCACAAGTTTTTCTTATTTTTACAGATTTTTGACAATATTTCGACTCGATTTTTGAGATTTCGAGTTTGATATTGTGCTTTGCTTGATGCTTAGCACTGTATTAAATCTGGAACAAGGGGTAGAATTCACTACAACACCTTATTTCCAAATTTTTTTTTTGAGAGATGGCATTCACCATAACCCTCTTAAATATATATTTGTCAAAAATTTATAAAAAAAGAAATTAAATTAACAAAGCTAATTTTAGATTGAGAAAACAAAGATATAGAGGTAGCATTCACTACAACACTAATCTTTTATCTCCTTTTTTTTAAAAAAAAAAGACAACAAAAGCAAAAAGGGAAATATATTTCATTGATCAAGAAAAATATAAAATTTCATTAATTGCATACATATCATACCTTTCACCACTAAAGAAAATGAATTCAAAATTTATAAATGAAAATTTCAGTTTTTTTTTTTGAAAAAAACCAAAATTTTTGAAATTGGCTAACCCTAAGATATTTTTTTTTTCTTCCTTTTTTCCTTCTTTTTTTCTCCTCCTTTTTTTTTGCAGATGGGGGTCCTTATATAGCCTCAAGGCTAGGGCAATACATTGATATCATCTCCACCATCAATTTTGATCAAATGGTGAAAATTGAAAGTTGGCTAAAGACAAACATTGTCCAACATAGCATAAAATTTGTTTCTTTTCTATTCTTCTGATTCTTCTGCATTCCTGAAGCCTATCAAAGTGTGCCAAGTGTCTCCAAAAGGCTGGATTGTGTCAGAGGCATCCAAAACACCCTTGTCTTTTTCAATTTTCGGGCTTGGGACAGCTTGTACTTTTTGGATGCGTTTGATACTTGCTTTACATCATTGAGAGCTCATTTGGCATCCCTATAGCATGTTCATAGCCTGGAATTAACCTTTGTAACCCCAATTTGCTCAATTGAGGCCGAGCTTGCCCACATTTGGGCTTCCCTTTGTGGCCCCGCCATTCCACCACTCCAAACTTCAAATTGAAACTTTGAACTCCGTCGTGGCACCCTTGTGACGCTCCCCAACCATTCAATTTGGGCTATTGGTCGCCAATTTGCTCGTTCGGCCTCTTCACCAACATAAGTTTCGTACCCGATTTCTCCCTCGTTAATTCATCTATTTTTTAAATTGACGGCTTCCCCGAACTCTCCTCGCCGAGCTCTATCCGGGGCTAAGAGGAATCGCGACGAGACGCCCGGAGTCGCTGCCCCGTCGCCGGCCAGCCCCTGGCCGAACTCCCCTGTGCAGAAAAGAAGAAATGAAGGAGAAGAGGGAGGAGATTCTGTCCAGTGGGACCCACTGTCGGAGAGAGAAAGGGAGAGAGAAGAGGGACTGGGTTCGGGTCCCATTTGCTAGTGAAACAAAAGGGTGTGGGTCCCTTTTGTCATGTTTAATGAGAAACAAACACCTTTCTTTATTCACATAGTCTTGGTCCATGTGAACCAATGCACCATACCAAATTGAAGGAAGAAGGGTCCACAAGCACCAAGAGCATTTTCTCTCTGTCTTCTTCTTTTTCGCTGGAAATTGGAAGAGAGTTGAAGATGGCACTTGGGCTCCCCAAGTTGCACACAGAGTTTTCCCATCTGCTATTTTATTTGTCTTTTCTCATTTCTAAATTATTTTTCATGAAATTGTTTGTAATAAAATCATGAAAATTATTGTAAAATCATAGAATCCCTTTCTATGATTTTTAAAAATATTTTTTGTATTTTTGGAATGAAATTAGGCATTAATTTCATTTCATCATTGTATATCATATGAGATTAGGCATTAATCTCACATAATAATTATTTTATGAAATTATTTCTTGATTTTAAGAGATAAATTTCATATGTGATAAATCATGAAATTGAGTATAATTTCATGATTTAATACTTGGCATGATTATTTCATGGAATTTTTTCTTAATTCCAAAAAATAAATTTCGTATGTGGTGAATTACGAAATTGGGCATAATTTCGTAATTTTAAATTTCGGCATTAAACCACATGAAATCATATTTGTTAATTTCATGTATTTTAACTTGTGTGTATTTTTGGTATTATTTATTTATTTATTTATTTTTTGACAACAAACAAAGAGCCACCCACCAGAGCAAGTCATGAACACTATAGAGGCTGAAGGGCCTGCTCTGGTGCACCAAATTAGTTTACAGCATGGAAGCCTTCTAATTTGATTGGTTTATCTTTGACATTTGGTTTTGCTTCAACATATTTGGCCTTTGCAGGTTTGGTTGCTTCGGCATCTTTGGTTTTCAGAGGTTTGGTTCTGCTTCAGCATTTTTGGCTTTCACAGGTTTTGTTGCTTCGACACATTTGGCGTCTGTAGGTTCGGTTGCTTTGGCATGTTTGGCTTCCACAAATTTTGTTTTGCTTCAGCATGTTTGGCATTTGTATGTTTGGTTTTGGTTTGATATAAAGGGTTGGGGCTTACATGAACTTCATCAGCTTTCAGAGCTCAGGTTTAAGCATGATTTGGGGTTTGGTTTAAATGGTTGGGGCTTACATGAATTTCATCAGCTTTCAAAACCCAAGGTTTGATTTGGTTTTAGCATGTTTGGCTTGGTTTTGATTGTAGCATGATTTGTCGAGGTTTTCGCAGTTGGTCCGTGCAAAACGCTACAACCTATTTTGTTAAGCACAAAAATATAAAGCATGTTCATCCCTTTATGACTGGTCGGATGAACGAACCAGTGTCAATTGTTTATGGTACAAATTGGCAAACCATTTTGAAGTGGATTCTCGCATTCTTTCCGCTCATTTTATAGGTTCGGTGTGGAATCCTCACTTTCGCTCATTCTCCACTCAATTTTATTTGGTAGAATCGCCTTCAAAAGTCTATCTCATCATAAAAAATGAAATAATCCTTTCGTTAGGCAGCAATTTATTTTAAAGGGACAAATTGCAAACACTTGTCCATTTTTATATTTATTCTGTATCAAATGGACGAATCCAGTGGTAATTGTATTAAAAACACAAATACCAAAGTCATTTTATTTGAAGAAACCTTACATTCTCTCTCCTTTATTTATTTATTTGATAAAACTTTGCATCGCTCCTCTTGTATTTATTTACTAATTAGTTTGGTGGAACTTTACATCGCTCACATCTTATTTATTCATTTATTTGGGTGGAATGTCGCCCTTGATAATTAACCAATCTTATCATAGGGATAAGACGGTTTTACTTGTCATAAGGCTTTTTATTTATGCTTTTAATACTCTGCCTTATTATTAATTAATAAGACAACGTTTTATCCAGCAGTGATTTGTTTATAGCAACAAATCGTAGCGCTGCCCATTTTCACATTTATTCTGTATCAAACGGGCAAACACAGTGGTAATTGTATTAAGAGCACAAATACCAAGATCATTTTACCCCGCTTTAGTGACCCCAAAATACGAGCGCCGACTTTATCCGGCGATGTAGACAAAGTCTTTCTTTTTGGCTTGTCTGATATTTTGGTAGCTTTTATATTGGCCACCACATGTGTTCCTTGATTAACGGCTCAAGGCAACAAAGCCGATTTATGCCCGGCAGGACATTTTGGTTTGCGGTATTTCTTTAGTGGACACCATCCACGTCCCTTAATTAACGGCTCAAGGCGACAAGGCCGATTTATGCCCAATGGGACATCTTTGTATGTGGTATTTCTTCAGTGGACACCATCCACGTCCCTTGATTAACGGCTCAAGGCGACAAGGCCGATTTATGCCCGGCAGGACATTTTGGTTTGCGGTATTTCTTCAGTGGACACCATCCATGTCCCTTGATTAATGGCTCAAGGCAACAAAGCCGATTTATGCCTAATGAGACATCTTTGTTTGTGGTATTTCTTCAGTGGACACTATCCACGTCCCTTGATTAACGACTCAAGGCGACAAGGCCGATTTATGCCCAATGAGACATCTTTGTTTGTGGTATTTCTTCAGTGGACACCATCCACGTCCCTTGATTAACAGCTCAAGGTGACAAGCCCGATTTGTACCTGGCGAAATTATTTCTTAATTTTAAGAGATAAATTTCATATGTGATAAATCATGAAATTGAGTATAATTTCATGATTTAATACTTGGCATGATTATTTCATGGAATTTTTTCTTAATTCCAAAAAATAAATTTCGTATGTTGTGAATTACGAAATTGGGCATAATTTCGTAATTTTAAATTTCGGCATTAAATCACATGAAATCATTTTTGTTAATTTCATGTATTTTAATTTGTGTGTATTTTTGGTATTATTTATTTCTTTTTTTTTTTACAACAAACAAACTATTTTTTAAATAATGACATTGATGACGAAAATTAAATAAACATATTACTACTTGATAATGCAACCAAACAAATATTTCTAATAAATTTCAAATCGATTAAATTATAGTTAAATTATTTTTACTATAAAGCATATTAATAATCATTTCAACTACATATTTCTACTCAATTATTCAATTAAAATTGGTCATGCAATAAAAAATTTAACTACATAATTATTATAATCAGTTAATATTTTTTTAAGACACCAATCTAACAAATTGTATTATTATTTTTAGATTATCATTACCCAATTACAATAATAAGTAAATTTCGTTTTAAAAAAAAATAAATTTACCTCGCGTGAGATGGGAAGGCAAGGAGGCAACAGGTATGGACCAACGATGACTGAGACAAATCGACGGTGGTGTCGGATCCGACAACAGTGGTGAGGGGGGGAGGAGAAGGGATTTGGTGGAGAGAAGAAGAGGGGGTTTTTCGGAGGAGAAGGGAAAGAAAAAAGGGGGGAAGAAGAAGGGGCTGGGGAGGGGGTTGGGGACGGATATATATTTACTCACCCACCGTCTGGGACGGTCCACTGAGACCCTTCCAACTGGCCCCTCTGTCCACATGGCGCACGGTCTTCACAGTGGATGGGTTACTGATTCCCGTCCACACGCGTGGGTTCCGCTGTGGCGTGGCGTGGCGTGGGTTCCGCGTGGCGCACGATCTTCAAAGTGGGACGGGAATCAAAAACCCGTCCACACTGTTGCCTGGAGAGATGTGCACGTGGAGAGACGTGCGTGAAGAGACGTGTGGAAGAGGCGCAGGGGTGGGACGTGGGTTGCTTCACTGTCCATCTTGGACGTGTTTGTCTTCCCCGTCCGTCTCAGACGGGCTTCTTTTCCTCGTCATTTATAGTCGGTGTAAAACTCAAACGATGTCCTTCATAAAAAATGAATTTTTTCAAATTTTGGCCGTTGGGTGGGAAAAAATGGTTCTTGAACGGGTAAAAAAAATCGTCCCTCCTACATCTATAATTTTTCTTATTATTTTCTTACTTTTTTAATTTTTATTATTTATTTTCTTAAATAAAAAAAATCGGGCAGAGATGACATGAAATTACCCAATTAAAACCCGGCAAGTCTGACCGGTACAAACTACAAAAATGAATCCAGATTTTCTGATTTATGTTATAAAGACTCCCATTAAATTGGTATTTATTTATTTTTGAATATTTTTTACATAATTTAAATATATATTTTCTATGAAAAAACAAAATTTATTATTACTATTTTAGTATTTATTTATTTTTAAAATTTTTTTATATAATTTGAATATATATTTTTTATTAAAAAAATAAGATTTATCATTAGGTTTGCAATTTTTTTTCTGATTTCTGGTACCAAACAATAAAGTGAAACTCTGTTGACTAATAGTTGGGCGGTGAATAGTTACTAGTTAGTATAGATAAATTCATTTACTGGGAAAAAAAAAATAAAAGAACTCGCTCAATGTTATCAAGGTGACTTTAATGAAAATAATTATTTGTAAATATGCGTAATTCTTATGATGAGTTTTGCATAAATTTTAGTGTAATTTTTTTGTTTTCAACCGATAGACTCATATTAGTACGACGACGGATTAAAAAATTTAGACAAACTTGAGCACAATAATTATAACAACAACAATAATAATATTTTGTAACAAATCGAGAAAAGTTCAGAGCGGAGCTCTCACTATCTTTGACCTTCTAAGTAGATTGAACTGAGAGAAAAATTTAGGAGACAAAAATTGAAATGAAAGAACTTTTGTTAGGATTTGAGAGCTGTTTCAGTAATTAAGTCCAAACACAATAAAAATTTAGATTATTATTTTGTAAATTCAGAAGAAAAAAATTATACCTACAAAAAAAAAAAAAAACAAAGCACCGTACATCAATATCATATAAGGTCCGATGAGTGTTCTCTCGGAGATGAAGCATTTTGTCTTGTTTCAATATATAAATGTTAAATGTTGGTATCAGGATGTATATGATTTGATTTGGTATTTATTTATTAGTGAGACATCGATGTTTCTTCACATTCAACGCGATTATTTCTCTTAGGAAAATATTAATTCAATTGACTTTCATTGTACAAAAGAGAGGATTGATAGGTGCGAGATCTCTAATCAGCAGAGGAAGTGATTTTTGTGTGGTATTAAACAAGCATATTTTTGTACCTCCATTTTTAGTTTCAAATATATCCATCACTACTTAAAAAAGGAAAAAAAAAATATCATTCAACTACTACCAACTAATTGAGCAGAAATTTGACACAAACAATGGTGAAATTGTTTAAACATATCCCCCAAATTTTCTGACAAGCTCCGACAACCCATTCCCCGACATCGCCGCGCTTCGAGCCGCCTTGCTGATATTCTGTGATGCTTTCGGTAGACTTTCATCTGCCATCATATCCTTCACTCTTCGGCTGATCTCGGCTGCTTTGACGATGCCTTCTTCCCCTTCCCAGCTCCAATCCTCTGACCATACTCCAAATCCGCTTCTTACTACCACATCTGTAATTAATGCCTTAATTAGTCTTGATCTCTTGGTTAAATGACAGTTTTATTGCTCATGTGCTTAAAATTCTGATGGGCTATGCACAACTGATAGTTTTGATAGATAAAGACTGTATAGAAAGTCGTATGTTTGATATCGGATAGAGAGATTTTTTATGAATATTTAAAATTAAGTAGCTTAACTTTACTTTTGTCTAAAAAAAACTGCTTTTAGACAATCAACTGGATTAATTAGTTAAATTAATTTCTGAATTGTTTCTAATCATTTGATCTAATGAGTTATAAATATTAGGATACACAGTTCGTGTACCTGCGTTGATTCGCTGGTCACCGATTCTTGGCCAAGCTAGCACTCTAACACCATTCATAGCCGCTTCGGTCACTGAGTTCCACCCACAATGGCTAACGAATCCACCGATCCCGTGATGTCGTAACACCTCCTCTTGCTCCACCCATCCCTTTGTTATCAACCCTCTATCTTTCACTCTTTCTATGAACCCTTCTCCTAATAAATCTTTGAGCTCGGTTCGATCCTCGGTGTCGACAATGCTCGTCTTGATGACCCACAAAAATCTACACCCGCTCGCTTCTAAACCAAGACTTAGTTCTCTGATTTGTTCCTTCGACATGGCCGTGCGACTGCCAAAGCTAATATACACCACTGAGTTCTCAGGTTGCTTGTTAAGCCATGTGAACACTGTTGGTACAGTAGAAATTGGGAGCTTCACCGGCAGTAATGGGCCCACAACAATGACGGGTGGAAAACCCGATTTTGAGTGCTCGCCTCTGAGCCAAGCTAGTGAGTCAGGTTCGAGAGACTCGAATGTATTGACTATTATGCCATCAGATTGAACCAAGCTTCCGGAATTTTTAATGAGATATTGAGTAAACAAATGGCTCGGATCATGCAGTGGACGAGGAAGTGATGCAACTGGTAAAGTTCTCAGTCCAGGTATTTCCACATCACCTATACCGACAGGGTTAGAGTCGCGATATGTCGGGAAGTACTTCATGAAAGATAACATTGCAGCTGAGGAAGTAAAGAGGACATAACAAGGCATGCCAGAGCTCTTAGCTAGAGGTAGAATCGACGCGGCTAGAGTTATATCTGTGACAATAGCCGAGATAGGAAGGCGAGAGGTAGACAGTAAACGGTTAAAGATCTCAGAAGCAGATTCTCCGATTAATTTCCATCGTAGAAAAAAGGGGTCGGCATCGGGGTTATCCGACGAGTCGAAATGAGGTAGCTGGAAATGGAGAGGATGGATGTTGGGGTAACTAGAGAAGAGATCAACGTGACGGCGTGACTCGGCTGCGGAGACCGTAGGGAGGATGGAGACCATAGTGACATGGCAGAGGTCGGAGAGGGAGACAGCGAGGCGACAGATAGGGGTGAGGTGGCCTATGCCGGCGCTCGGCAGAAGTGCCACGTGTGGTCGTGGTGGATCCATCTGCCTAGAGGAATTAACATGGAAGAGTTTCTTATAGCTAAAGATGAGGTTTTTTAATGTGTCAGTTATTGAGCCAGCTACTAGCCTACTAGGCTACTGGTCTACTATTCTTAAAAGAAAAAAATAGTCACCTACTAATACTATTACAGATAGATCCAAATTCAAAAGGGGGAATGGCGTTGTCACGGCCGTTCCAGGTCGTACTTCTTCCGAATAAATTGTAATTAATGCATAACATGCTTTTTTTTTTTTTTTAAGAATAGTTGATAGTTGATACCCATCGTTTTCTCTGTGCTGTCCTTAGAAACTTGAAAGGTTACAAATCAAAGAATATGCGATTAACATCTTTGGAAGTTAACACCGACAGGAAGAGAAGTATCTTCAATTCACACCATATTATCATTTCCAGGTGCTATTTATTTCCCCCCCTTTTTTTTTCAAAGAATATGCGTTTAGTGTATTTATAAGTGTGCTGTTGCTCAACCCAAGCCACGGGCTCTAGCGTCAGTTCTGTTATTAATTAGCAATTTCATTTTATAATTAGTCAGAAGCTTTTCTAATTTTTAATTGTATTTTGTAATTTTATTTCATTGTGCACGTGTGTTCATGTGCGCATGTGTATGCATGAACGGAAAAATTGAGGGTAGCGATTTTATTTCTTTTGCGTTTTGTACTTGGTTATAAAATATTATTGAAAATAATTTTATTTTATTTTATGAAAGTTGTCAGTTGTAATAACTTTCAGAAAAAAAAATACAAATATCCAATCTAATTATATTTAAAAGAGTTTCGGTTTTATTTTTTCACAATTCTATAATCATATTTCAGTGACCAAACGTCATCCAAACTAGTACTCATATGTGTGTCATACACTAGTTATGATTTTTAATGTTTCTGATGTACATAATCACACATCTCGTAAAATATATTTAAAAAAAATAAATGTCGAGATTAAGACAAACCTTATATATAAAATCATTTCTTTATTTTTCTTTTGAATAAATTAGATTATCACATATTGACTTCATTCCAAAATCACCACATCAGCTTTGTTACTTAAAGGAATTAAGTAAAAATAAATCTGTTGAAAATCAATGCCCCACTACAAAATATATGATGACAAAACAGAAAGGTACCCCACATTTTCCAATAAAATTCTGACTATTTTACTCGTAAGAGATTTTTCTGAAAGCGGGAGCGTCAAGCTCATTCTCAGAAAAAGTGTAGATGGAAAATACGATTCCAAAAAAATAAGACGATTAAAAGAATTCAAAATAAATAAAATTCTGAGAGCGTAGATGAAAAGTTCGTTTCAAAGTTTGAAGAGTGAACTTAACAAATCCGTTTTCAGAGTTTGAAAACATAATTAACATTTATGGTTTTACCCCCCGTCGCCTCTCTCTCTCTCTCGCAAACTTCCAAAACCGCTCAACCTCTTCCCTCCTGTCTGTTTTTTTCTTTTCTTTTTGAAAGATTGGCAGTGGCTGCCAATTGGAAACTCTCTATCTCTCTCTTTCTTGTAAGAAAAGGTTTTCTGGTATGTAGGGACTGTAGGAGAAAGTTGGTAAAAACTGGATGAATATAACAAAACTCTTTGATTCATATTGTCAGGTTAAGGCAGAAGCAGGAGTTAACAAACAACGGTGCAACTCTGCCGGAGATGATACAGCGGGCATTGGCTCTGCAACAGATGCAATCCAGCAAGCTCTGCTGTAGCACGGACGATCGCGGCACTGGTTGCAACAATGAAGTCTGCTACTGAGGCTGCTGCTGCTGCTCGTGCCAAGGAGATCGGCATGAAACTCAAGGCATAGGGTTTCGCTGCCGGCACAGCTAGTGAAGAAGTTGATGGAGAAGGCAGAAGATGGTAACAAGGAGGAGAAGAGAAGAGAAGGTCAAGGTCCATTTCTCTTTTACCCAAAATTACCAAATGACACCTGAATTCAGAGCTTCGTTTGCGACGGCTCTATACTGTTACTGGTCTCGACCAATAATACAGTACCGATTGCCTTAGTACTAACTGTCAGCAGGAGTTCAGTAACAGTTAGTTTTGAAACAAGGAAAATAGAAGCAGCGGTAAGATGACAGATGGACTCTGGTCAATATATGTCACGGCATCCTGGAGACCGCATGATTGATTATGTGTTTGTCAAATTGTTAAGCATAAAAGAAGCAATCCTTTCCAATTTCAATTACACTGATCAAATACGCAAAAAATGAGATGTAAAACACAATAGAATTGCAAAGGAAACATAACAGTACAACAAAATATAACATCAACACAAACATAGGCATCTAGTCAAACTCGTCTTCATCAAATACCAGCAATTGCACTGGGCCACCGATCCTGCCACCTGACCAAAGCATGAAGAGAGCAAGAATTTTAGCAGATAGGGATCTCTGAGGTTTAGAAGAAGCATCAGGTGTGAAAGTGAGATGATTTCACTCTCCTCAAAGAACCCAACAATAAGCTCCTATCAGAGCAATAGCCACCTTATTCTCAGTCTGACATCTAGAGGTGCAGCTGTTCTGAAGTATAATTTTGAAGGCAGATTTTGTAAAATATTTTGTGAGTTTAGACATATTTTTATAATTATGTTGCAAAATCAGTGCCATCATAGGTTGGTACTGGTACACTGAATGATTCACTTGATTTCTCTTGATTGCTTTTTATTAGGTGGAGGAATTAATGCCTTGTAGAAGCGTGGGTCTTCTCTCAAGGGGCTTGATACTTGTGTTGGAGAGAGAGAAAAGGCAAAACTATAATACTTGTGTTAAGAAATTTTAGTGTTTTTTTTTATTGAACAGTTTTGCTATGGATAAAAAATTTTAATAGTTAATGAATAATAACCATTAATTTAAATCTGCTTTTTTTTGTCTATAAAACAAAACTTTTTGATTTTATTTTCAATCGATAGACGCATATTAGCAACGGACATCAATGCCACATGAGGTCCGATCAGTGTTCTCTCAGAGATGAAGCATTTTGTATTTGTTTCAATGTATAAATGTTGGTATCATGATGTATACGATTTGATTTTGCCAATTAATTTATTAGTGAGATAGCAATGTTTCTTCACATTCAATGCTATTCAATTTTTTTTTTTCCGGGGTTTGGTTTCGTTGTAAAATAAAAGAGGATTCATAGGTGCAAGATCTCTAGAAACTCATTTTGTGTGGTACTAAACAAGCATATATTTTGTACCGCCATTTTTAGTTTTAAATGAACTGTCACTATTTAAAAAGAAAAAAAGAAAAAGAAAATACTATTCAAATATCTCGTGCGAGTTCACAAACAATCAACTACTACCAATTGTGCCCAAATGTAAATAACTTATTCCGATTGTGTAGAAATTGACACAATCTATCGTGAAATTGTTTAAACAAATCCCTCTAGTTTCTTAACAAGCTCCGACAACCCATTCCCCAACATCGCGCCGCACTCCGAGCCGCATTGCCGATCTTCTGTGCTCTTTCTAGTAGGCTTTCATCTGCCATCATCTCCTTCACTCTTTGGCTGATCTCGGCTGCTTTAACGACGCCTTCTTCCCCTTCCCAGCTCCAGTCCTCTGGCCACACCCCCAATCCACTTCTTGGTACCACATCTGTAATTAATGTATTAATTAATTAGCTTTGGACTCTTGGATATATGGCAATTTTATTGCTTATATACAAATTTTGATGGTCTATGTACCACTGATAGCTTAGAAAGAGAGAAGTCTACAAGCAATTTTTTAGTGATATTTAGGATTCTTAAAAAAAAAAAAAACAAGAAGAAGAAGAAGAAAAGACCAACAAACACTATTAGAATCTTGTTTATTTACATGAAAATAATAATTATTATCCGTACCTGCAACTTATTTTCATGGGCGTACCCATGTTTCTGTTGACCTATTAAATTTGGTGCTGCACATTAATGGAAAGGTCACGTATGTACTCATGAAAATAAATTTTTCAGGCCACCATGCGCCGAACAGACAAGATATTACTCTTATAAGAAAGATTATTTTCATGACGGTATCCGTGTCTGAAGTGTATACTATTTCCATGGGCGTACTCATGAAATTATCTTCAATATATCTCATCAGCCTCTATGTCCACAATGCTCGTCTTGATGACCCATAAAAATCTACACCCGCTCGCCTCTAAACCGAGACCTAGTTCTCTGATTTGTTCCTTCGACAAAGCTAATGTACACCACTGACTTCTCAGGTTGCTTGTTAAACCATGTGAACACTGTTGGTACAGTAGAGATTGGGTGCTTCAATGGCAGCAATGGGCCCCACAACAATGACGGGTGGAAAACCTTATTTTGAGTGCTCTCCTCTGAGCCAAGCTAGTGAGTCAAGTTCGAAGCACTGGAATGTATTCACTATTATGCCATCGGATTTAACCAAACTTCGAGAATTTTGAGCGAGCGATTGAGTGAATAAATGACCGAGGTCCCGCATTGGATGAGGAAGTGATGCAACTGGTATAGTTCTCAGCCCAGGTATTTCCACATCACTTATACCGACTGGTTTGGTGTCGTGGTAATTTGGGAAGTATTTCGTGAAAGATAACATTGCAGCTGAAGAAATATAGAGGATATAACAAGGTATGCCGGAGCTCTTAGTTAAAGGTAGAATCGACGCAGCTAGAGTTATATCTGTGACAATAGCCGAGATAGGAAAGCGAGAGTTTGACAGCAAATGATTAAAGATCTCAGAAGCAGATTCCCGAGAAGTTTCCACCGGAGAAGAAAAGGGTCGACACTGGGGTTGGCCGACGAGTCGAAAGGCGGTAGTTGGAAATGTAGAGGATGGATGTTGGGGTAACTAGAGAAGAGATCAACGTGATGGCGTGACTCAGCTGCCGAGACCGCAGGGAGGATGGAGACCATAGTGACATGGCAGAGGTCGGAAAGAGAGGCAGCAAAACGAGAGAAAGGAGCCAGGTGATCCATGCCAGCGCTCGGCAAAATTGCCACGTGTGGTCATGGTGGATCCATGCGGGTTTTAGACTCCCAATCAAAAGTGGTGCACCTCAAGGAGGAGGATTGTAGAGGAATGAATTATCAAGGGAGAGTTTCTTACAGCAAAAGATGAGGCTTTTGATTGTGTTGGTCATTCACCTATTAGGAACGTGCAGGCACGTTTGACACGGTTAGAGACGGTTAGGCACAGCACGAATAGGCACGGTTAGGCAAGGCACGGATAGATACAGATAGACACGTTTTGCACGGTTAGCAGGGATATAGATAGTATGTACGGATTGTAAATTGTTGGATGTTGATCGTACGGTTGATTTTATAATTTATTGATAAAATTTTATAACAGAAATTAAAAAATAGATTAATATAAAGATTGAAACGTGTTTGTAATGGGGATTAGATCGAGATTCATTCATTTAAGAAGAAATAAAATTCTTTGGATATTTTTTTTGTAATCCGACATGACACGAGGAAAAACAAACATTGGGAGCCTAAAAAGAGCAGCGAGACAGAAAATGGGGAGCCAGTTTTAAACTATTTTTTTTTCAGATTTAACCGTGAGTTTAATTAATAATTATAACGGTGCAGTTACGATATTCATCTCCAGTAAAACTCCGCACAAAGTTTGTCTCCACCTCTGCATCTCTGATCTCTCTCCTCCAATAATGGGACCAAATGCAACAAAAAGGTATATAATATATTTACATATATTATATAGAGGAAGACACTTGACTATTTCTTTTTTTGTCAATCTTGATGTCTTAAAGAAAATAAAAAAAATAGCACGGTTAAAGCACGTGTAGTACAGCGTGTTCATTCAGCACGGCGTGTCGAATCGATACGGCATGTGTAGCACGCCGTGCCGTGCCGCCCTCCCTCCATTTTTGGCACGACACGGCATGCACACTGTTTGCTGTCAAAAAAAAATATAATACCAAAAATACACACAAGTTAAAATACATGAAATTAACAAATATGATTTCATGTGATTTAATGCCGAAATTTAAAAATTACGAAATTATGCCCAATTTTGTAATTCACCACGTACGAAATTTATTTCTTGGAATTAAGAAACAATTCCATGAAATAATCATGTCAAATATTAAATCATGAAATTATGCTCAATTTCATGATTTATCACATATGAAATTTATCTCTTAAAATTAAGAAATAATTTCATAAAATAATTATTATGTGAGATTAATGTCTAATCTCATATGATACACAATGGTGAAATGAAATTAATGTCTAATTTCATTCCCAAAATGCCAAAAATATTTTTAAAAATCATAGAAAGGCATTCTATGATTTTACAATAATTTTCATGATTTTATTATAAATAATTTCATGAAAAATAATTTAGAAATGAGAAAAGACAAATAAAATAGCAGTTGGGGAAAATTTTGTGTGCAATTTGGGAGCATAGAACATACTTGGGTACAATTTGGAGAGCCAAAGCATGGCTCCCCACTTCTCTCCAGCGAAAAACAGAGGGTGATCTCGGTTCATACACACCCACACTCAATGTAATGCTTCGGCTCATGTGAACCGAGACCACACAAAAGGAAGAAAAAATATGTGTCTCATTTAATATGACATATGAGACCCCCAACCCACTCTCCCACTTACATTGGACCCCACATGGATTTTTAAACAAAAAAAAAATAAAAAAACAGAGGAGGGGCTGTGCCACTGCCACTGGGCCCCACATGGCAGATCCTTCTCCCTCCTCTCCTCCCTCCTCTCTTTCTTCCCTGCACGAAATGGGTTCGGCCAAGGGCTGGCCAGCAGCGGGGCAGCGACTCCGGGGCGTCTCACGGCGATTCCTCTTAGCCTCGGGTAGAGATCGACGAGGAGAATCCGGGGAAACCATCAATTTCAAGAATAGATGAATGAACGAGGGAGAAATCGGGTACAAAAGTTATCTCGGTGAGGAGGCCAAATGAGCAAATTGGCGACCAAGAGCTCAAATTGAATGGTCTTAGAGCATCTCAAGGGTGTCACGATGATGTTCAAAGTGTATATTTGAGGTTTGGAACGCTCAATTAATGGGACCACCGATTCACATTCGGGTGTAAACCGAAAAAATTTTAAATTGGCAAAATTAAGATGCGAGAGTTTGGAAAATGCATAAAACATATAAATGCAACATGTTTGAGACCGGTTGACACGATAAACAAGTGTTAGAGAGGCTTCAATTTAATTGGAACACGTTAAGCCTCAAACCGTCACCGGGAGACACCAAACCATGCCTTGGATGCTCATTTCCGAGAGCCAGCGCACCAATACACATGTTAGGCTATGATAGGTGAAGCATCTCTGCGAAAGAAACAGAAGGAATCTTCCAAAAATGAGCTGTTACACCTCTTGAGCCCGGTTGGCTCAATTTCGGTCATACGATTAATTCAACGCTCTAGATCAAATCAAAGCTTCCCTGGAGTGTTGCCCTAGCTCTTGGGTTATAAATAGACCCCCAGAGAAGAGAAATCAGAAGCCAAGACCCCCCCATAAGCTCAAGCTTGGCCAAAGCCTTGCCAAAACCGAAATCAAGCCTTAAACCCTCTTCTCTCCAAATAAAGCTCTGTTAGAATAGTTGTTGTAATTGATTGAGACACAAAGGGGCCAAGCCTTGAGCTTGGCTTGGTCTCAATTGAGCTCTAGGGGCTAGTCTCACCTTGATGGGTGAGATAGTCAAGCTTTCGGGTTGGAGATGGTGCACATGTGCCTCTTCCCTTACCGAGCTCAATTGGTGACCAAGCATGAGTCTCAGGTGCTTATTTATGCGTATTTTCTATGAAATTTGATAAACACACGATAACCAATCGGCACATGTTGATTTGGTTCAATAGGGATGGGCACATGTTCATACCCTCTTCTCAAACCCTGTGCACATGTGCAGTGGTTATATAAAGGCTCAAAACAGCTTAATACAAGCTGTTATGCCGCCAAATTTCATAGAAAATAAAACCCCCCATGTTTATGTGATGTTATATGTTGATATGTTATGTTAAATGCAATATTATATGAAGTTTTGATCAAATTTGGTTTTTTATCTCTCCTTGATCTTTTATTTTGCATTTTAAACATGTTTAGATGCTCAAAATCATATTTGAGTAAAAGAAAAGCAATAAATATGCATGCTGATCTGATTCCAGCAAAGGGGCATTTCTGTCCAGTTGAGAGATCAGTCCATATCTCTCAATCTGGTTATCTATTTTTCATACAATTTCACAGACCTGTAGAGTAGGTTTATATTAACTTACATTTCGAATTTTATAATTTTTGGAATTTTCTGTGAATTGTTATGATTTTTCAAATCTCATCAGTCCAAAAAATCTCAAAAGTCAACTGATGGTCAAATACCAAACTCAACATCCAAAAAAAAAAACTGATTTAAATAAAAAAAATATAGCCTGATAAAAGGGTGATTGTTTATTTGATTTGGATTTTTTTTTAGTTAATTAGGATGTGTGAATTGCTTGGAAAAATAAAAAAAAAAAGAAAAAAAACAGAAAACAGAACTGGCACAGATCTGGCATGTGCCTTATCTGGCCAGTTCAAAGATCAGCTAATATATCTTGATTTACTCACCCATTGGATCTGAAATTTTGCAAGAATATAGAGTATGTTTTCATAGACATGTTCCCAAAATATCATATTTTTTTGAATTTTCTGTGATTTTATATGAATTTTTAAAGTTGGGTCTGTCAAAAGGAAAAAACTGGATTGGTTCTGTTTTTTCCTTTTCTGTTTTTTTCTCCTTTCTGATTTTTTTCGTTTTTTTCTCCAGAAATAAAAAATGGTGAAATTGACCACTCAAATATACTGAAACATGGTTAAATATGTTTTTAAAAGAATCAATTGAAGAAAAAACAAGGATAAATGCACGAATTTCCAATCGGTACCAAATCCGTTTGAGCCTATTCGGTACCGGTCGGTGAAACTCACATATTCGGAGATTTAAATTAAAATTAAATTTCACAACTTGTTTTTTATGTTTTAACGACGCTACAGATCGAAGGAATTGAACCAATTTGACAAAACGAGCTCAAAATCGACAAAAAACTGATTCCCCACGAGTTTCCAGTCCTAGCCGAACTGGTGGTGCTATTTCCGGCGATCGCCGGAGCTAGTGGCCCCAAGACCAAGACAGTAGTGTTCTCCTCCCCGGGATGACTCCGGTGGTTCCCCCCGATCGACGATCCGACGCCGGCAGAGCTCCGATCAAGTAAGAATACGAATATTGATGCATATGAAAGTGTGGATATTGATGAAATTTGAACTCAAGCATATGGGAGGGAAGTCGCACGGATCTTGATGCCATCTGACAGCCCAGAAAAATTCAAAGTTTGGATCTTGATGATCTAGCTTTAAATCAAAGGCTCACATTAATCTGTTTCAAAAAAATAGATTTTAAATATTAAATAAAAATAATTCCTTAAGACCAAAAATCATGAAAAATACATCAAAAATTATGGTTTCATTTGAAGATATTTTTGAAATAATAAAAAGTCAATTTTGATTTTATTTTTATTTTCAGAAAAATTCAAAACATATAAAATGCATATCATCTTGTACAAATATTTTTCTTATATTTTGATAAAACAAATCAAAATACTCAAAATAACCAAATTATGTTATATTTTGATAAAACAAATCAAAATAATCAAATTAAGTTATATTTTTATAAAACAAATCAAAAATATTCAAAATAACCAAATTATGTTATATTTTGATAAAACAAATCAAAATATTCAAAATAATCAAATTATGTTATATTTTTATAAAACAAATCAAAAATATTCAAAATAACCAAATTATGTTATACTTTGATAAAACAAATCAAAAATATTCAAAATAACCAAATTATGTTATATGTTGATAAAACAAATCAAAATATTCAAAATAATCAAATTATGTTATATTTTGATAAAACAAATCAAAATAATCAAAATAGTCAAATTATGTCATATGTTGATAAAACAAATCAAAATATTCAAAATGATCAAGTTATGTTTTGATAAAACAAAATCAAAATATTCAAAAATGATTAAATTATGTTATAAAACAAATCAAAATATTCAAAATAATCAAATTATGTTATATTTTGATAAAACAAATCAAAATATTCAAAATAATCAAATTATGTTATATCTTGATAAAACAAATCAAAATATTCAAAAATGATCAAATCATGTTACATTTTGATAAAACAAATCAAAATGTTCAAAATAATCAAACTTTGTTATATTTTGATAAAACAAATCAAAATATTTAAATATGTCAATATGTCCAAATATTTGACCAAACACGTCAAATATACAAATAAATCCGAAATCTTTGACCAAACATGTCAAATATGCAAATATACCCAAATATTTGACCAAATATGTCAAAAATACAATTATGTCCAAATATTTGACCAAACATGTCAAATATGCAAATATACCCAAATATTTGACCAAATATGTCAAAAATACAAATATGTCTCAATCTTTGACCAAATATGTCAAATATGCAAATATACCCAAATATTTGACCAAATATGTCAAAAATACAAATGTGTCCAAATATTTGACCAAATATGTCAAACATACAAATAAACCCAAACATTTGACCAAACATGTCAAATATGCAAATATGACCAAACTTTTGACCAAACATGTTAAATATGCAAATAAACCCAAACATTTGACCAAACATGTCAAATATGCAAATACACCCAAATTTCTGGCCAAACATACCAAATATACAAATATGTCCAAACTGTTGATAAAATATTTCAAATATGCAAATATGTCCAAATCTCTGGTCAAATATGCCAAATATGCAGATAAGTCCAAAACTTGGTAAAAACATACCAACATATCAAATCATATCAAATCATGTTTCGAGAACATTAAACTGGCAGTGCGCTTCAGGTTTAATGTACCTCATTTTGGAAATCGATAAAGAATTATATGTTCCCGATTCTCCAATTTTCCCAGGTTTCGAATTGGCATAGCGCTTCAGATTCGGAATTTGGAAGGTCAATAGACTGTTTAGGACTATACGTCCTTGTCTTTAACATGAACCTTTCTAGAGATTAAACATCTCTGGTTCCTTGAGTATCGAGTTGGCAGTGCGCTTCATATTCGAACTCCGTGAGATCAATAGAATTATACGTCTTCGATCTCCGATTTATGAGAAATTATACGTTTCTCTAACTTTAGATCATACATCTTTAGTCTTATTATCCAAAGTTATATCTTTGGGTTATTTCAAGCATATATTATAATAAATTGGAAGGAAGAAATAAAGTCACGAATCTGATCCATATATTTTGATTAGTTTAGCCCATTAATCAGAGGTTCCCGAGGCGAGAGCCGGGGTAATGAACGGCGGGGGCTTGCGCCCGTCGGAAAATAAAACTTCCCACAATCACCTAAAATAATAAGTCCTTGAGCGCACAAACACGCGCAGGGATGTACCTGCACCTTCTTCCCCCGTGAGCGAGGACGCTGATGCCTCGCGTGTGGGCCGCGAAAAAGGGCCGCACACACGCCAAAAAAAGAAACAACCCCCTGTGCCGTACCGTGCCGTGCTGCAATATGTTGTATTTAGACACAGCACGGCACGGCACGACACACACGTTTTTAAAACACTACCTACTAGTCTCCTAGCCAAGCTACTGCTCTTACAAAGAGTCACCTATCCCCACAAATAAATCCACATTTAAAGAAGAATTAATGGCAGTGTCAGCAGGTTCAAAGTCCTTTTCTATTCAGATTGTATGGATCTGCAACCAACTCCTCGGAATGAATACATGTTGAGACATATATTTTTACTTAGAATCTCAAAATGTTCCTATCAATCAAGTTTGCTTTATTTCTTTTATTTGTAATTATAATTAGCTTCCAATTATCGTTTTTTTTTATTTAGCTGTCAAACAAGACATTTGTCCGGTACAGTATTACCAAATCCAATTAACAACATTAAAGTGTTTTTTTTTTTCTGAAGTAGTAGACTTATGCCTACTAAATTTCATTAAATCATATAAAAAAAATCTACGAGGAGGAGAATAAAAGTTCAAGAAAAGGAAAAGAAAAGAAGTACAAACACATTTCAAGTCCATAAAACTAAATCCTAAACAATAAAACCTCTGACTGTCAGGTGCCATCTCATCCACATTAAAGTGAAGGCATCCATAATTATAAGGTTTGCTCCTGGATTTGATTTGGTTTCCAACCTAGACAACACACACCATTCCAATTCAAGTCTGGATTGGATTTCCTCCTGAATCTTGTTTTTTCTTTTTGAAAAGGTTAAAAAAAAAGAGCTGCCACATGTTTCATTCAAATATGAAGCATCCTTATTGCATATCTTTACATGGATACCGCTCCGGTACCACACTGGTATGTTCCGGAACTAGAAACAAAACAAAACAGTTATTATATATATACCATCTGGTATTTACTGGAAGAAGGAAGCATTGGGATGTCCCTTTAGAAAATAACTATTTAATTGAGGCGCAATTGTAGAATCGTAAACTTGGTACAGTAGTGATGGGTCTCGTCTCTTCATATAAAGACGTATGTTCAAGTAAGCAAAAAATATTTGAAAATGAATAAATATCAGAACTAACGGGAACCTTATTTCAACAAAAAAAAAGAAAAATTGAGGCGCAATTGCTTCTCAGGATTAAAATTGAGGCACAATTGTATAACAAATGTCCAAATTTGAGACGGTACGAATTGATTCTAGTGAGTAATAGTAGACTTACTGGTACTGGATGAGTCCAGTGAGTAATCGCTGGTAATGGTAAACCGGGTGATCTAGCAAAAAAAAATTAGTTTTATAAAAAATAAAATTGATCAACTATTACCTTCACAGCTCGCTAATATTGAGCGAGATATACTAGAAATTCATCATTTTCTACTTTGATTTCTCTCGATCTACTTCCTTCGACTCGACTGCTACACAAGGTGAGATAGTGTGAGGTCAAAATATTATTTTAAGAAATTTTCAGTAAATGTGACAAGTTTTGTTATTTCACGTAGAAAATGAGCGCTCTTCCGCTATTTAATCAAATAGTGAGAATAACGAAAGAAGAAAATCGAGGTACTATTCTATTATGCTATTCAGTGTTTAACATGAATTTTTTTTGGAGATAGCAGCTATTCTGTTATTCTTTTCAGGCCAGTTCAGTAAAGAAAGAATAGAGAAATTATGTGGAATTATGATGAAATAGTGTATGAACAAAAAAAGTAATTGAATAGAATGGTGAAAAAATGGAAAAGTGAAATGAATTTGAACTTTTATAGTCAAATCATTGTTTTTTGTATATTAGTCCTATTCCATTAGGAGTCAATTTTTTATTCTATAGAGAAGGTGAAATAGAGAATTGATTCTTTCATCCATACTTTTCTATTATTTTATTTTTTTAGCTTCAACTGAACACAATGGGAATAGTATAGAATATAGCTCTATTTTAAATTTCTCTATTTCATCACATTGCCAAACGGATCCGAATCAGAATTTCAATTGCCAAATAAACTCATATGAGGATAGATCAAATATAAAATAAGTGAATAATTAGTGCATATGTTACTAATATATATAAGAAGAGTGATAATTATACCTCTTAATTGTATTTTTTATTTGCATTCTAAATGTATTTATATTTTTTTCAAAAAATATTTATATTTAATATATAAATTCATATGTAAATAAATTATCAATTTAGTATAAATATTTTCAGTGTGCAGATAAGGAGTGTAAAATATGGGGTGCAAAAATAATCAATAATTCAATTCAATTAGCAGTGAGTTTATTTCATCCAAAGCGAGAATATCAAAGAATAAAAAAAAGGTGAATAATTAGTACCTTATATATGTTACTAACATGAAGAAGGATGTCAGCGGATAGATCAAGATGAAAAAGATCCTTTTGAGATTCAAGGGCAAACAATAGATAAATCTCCCATGTTTTTGTTGAAAAATTAGCAAAATATTAATGGAGTCAAATGAAAAAAAAAACTTATTTTTGTTGTCGAATCACTTTATAATAATATCAAACCATATAATTATTTTACATCAAGTAATCATAAAAAAAGTAAAAATAATAGATAGAGAAGTACAATAATAGATAACCAAAGGAAGACATAGAAAGAGGGAAGAGAAACAGAATAGAATGAAGAGAGATATTGATGTAAGTCTTTAGGAGACAGATAATGAAAAGAAATGAATTAGAGATCGAATATAGAAACAATAAGTTTTATTTCTTTACATTAGAGATGTAAATTTAAATTTTATAAAAAATATTTTAAAAAAAAAATAATAAATAGCCCTTACTTAAAACAAAAAGGTCCAAAAAAGAAACTCTCTTAGAGTTTCTAGAAGACATCTTTAGGAGATAGGTAATGTGCAAAATGTGATTAATCGAGGGTTACAACCACAAAAGTAGCAGTGATAACCCCTTTTTTTTTTCCCTCGCCAAACAACGGCCAACAGATAAGAAGATACCCGCCATCGCCATGCTCGACCTCTCGCTCTCTCTCCGTATCTCTTTCTCCTCACAAACCCCACCTCTACACGCCACTTCTCGCTCTCTCTCCGCCGCACCTGTTCTCTCCTTCTCCCGCCTTACCCCTCAATGCTCTCTCGCCACGCCGTCGAGAGCTGCACGCCCAGTGCCGTGGGGTTGCGAGATCGAATCGCTAGAAAGCGCGTACGATTTGCAAAAATGGCTGTCGGATTCGGGCTTGCCGCCTCAGAAAATGGGGATCGAACGGGTCGAGGTGGGGGAAAGAGGTCTCGTTGCGTTGAAGAACATACGGAAGGGAGAGAAGCTCCTTTTTGTGCCTCCTCCTCTTGTTATCACCGCTGATTCAGTGAGTTCCTTCGTTTATAAACCAATATTTACTTCTTCTGACATGGGGAGGAGTATTTTGATGTATGATAAAGGTTGTAGTGTTTAATTGGCATATATGTATGCATAAGCATTTGATTGGAAAGTACATACTTGTTCTGAGACCAGTAACAGTATCCGTTGAACTCTAATTTGATCCAACAAAGGCATCTATTAGGCCTATTTGATGCCATATTTGCCTCATTATTTAGTGTTCAATCAATCCTGAAGTTAGTACTACAGAAATTTAGACTCAATTATACCTTGGTATTCTGAATTACTAAATGGATCTCAACTCTTTTACAATTGAATTTAACGGCAGTTCTGTTAATTAGTGCTAGCAAAGATTTAGTTATGAATTCTCAATCCAGCACAGATGTTGAGATGGTTATGTTGTTTTACCAGGAATGGACGCGTCCAGAGGTCGGAAATATAATGAGACAAAATTCTGTGCCAGATTGGCCACTTCTTGCCACGTACCTCATAAGTGAAGCTAGTCTTGATACCACATCACGATGGAAGAATTATATCTCTGCATTGCCGAGACAGCCATACTCTCTCTTATATTGGTATTTATCTATTTAGTTAATTCTGGCAACAGGATGGGTTCTTTTCCATTTTTTTCCTGGAAAGTACAAGTACCTGCTGGTGACTAACCATAAAAGTATAGAGACAGGCTGAACTGAGATTGCAATTAAATTATGTTCAAATGCTGCATAAAGTTTTCAAAATACAAAGAAGCACCCCTAAAATTCCAGGGTTTGAAGGAGCACTCTCAATTTCTTCTCTACAGCATATTTTTGTGGTTTCAGGACCCGATCAGAGCTCGATGCGTTTCTGGTTGCTTCTCCTATCAAGGATAGAGCCATTCAAAGAATAACAGATGTCACTGGCACGTATGCACTATAGTCCTCTCTTTTAAAAAAGTTGTAATTCTGCCTAGTATTGGTTGCATACTGATCTCAGTTGTGCAATATAAATTAAACCTAATTCTATGTCAATTATATGCTTAAGAGAATTTTATTATCATAATATTTTCATACTTCCAGATACAATGATATGCGGGCTAGAATATTTTCAAAGCACCCCGGTTTGTTCCCTGAGGAGGTATATGTCCCTGAAGACCATTCATTTTCATATTTAAAAGATTTTTATTTATTTGTTTTTTCAGTTTCGAACTGGTTTTGTCCTCAAAATTTGCATTTCTGTTCTTTTAGATATACAATATGGAGACATTCTTGTGGTCTTTTGGCATTCTATTCTCACGCTTGGTATGTGCTCTTATTGATAGATTAGTTAGTATGTAATGCTACTTTTACTTTAATATGTTTATCGTCAAGTATTTTTGTTGGAAAATACTTCACTTGGGGTAATTTGCATACCCCTGCAAAATATCATGTTTGCTGAGAAATATAATATTCACCCTGATGAATCATTGACCATGTTTTCCTGAAGATGCCCAAATAATCCTTATTCCTTTGAATGAGCATAGAATGACGTATGTTTTGGCTTGTTTCTGAAGAAACAGACAGAAGAGCACTAGATATAATATTTATTATTTTCTCACATTAGATGTTGTAAATGATACATCCCATTGTACGGAGGCATATATGATAATTTGAGGTTTTGTAGGGTTTGATTTTCTGTTTTTATTTGGCTATGCTTTTTAGTTTGTCTCATTTGTGGTACTATAGGTTCGCTTACCGTCGATGGATGAGAAGGTTGCATTAGTTCCTTGGGCTGACATGCTTAACCATAGCTCAGAGGTTTACTTTTTTTTTGTGACATGATTTTCTTATATTGTATCAAGTAATGTAAATTCTCGTGACCAAAGTTTTGTGAACTTGAATGAAAAATCCAGGTTGAAACATTCTTGGATTATGACAGGTCGTCACAGGGAATTGTTTTCACAACAGACCGTTCGTATCTACCAGGTGAGCAGGTAAAATTGCACCTTTTTTGTGCCACACATTCTTTTGTTGTTTGACATTTGATTCTTTTAATAAAACAAAAAGTAATTGGTAGAAGTACCTGATGTAGGTGTTTATATCATATGGAAAGAAGTCAAATGGGGAACTATTGCTTTCATATGGTTTTGTGCCAAAGGAGGGTTCAAACCCTAACGACTCAGTTGAGTTGGCATTATCTCTTAACAAATCTGACCAGTGCTACAAGGAGAAGCTAGAGGCCTTGAGAAAATACAATTTGTCAGAGTAAGTTCTAACCATCCTCCATTTCTTAAAGCCAAGAAGTGACTTTTTGGTTCTTTTATATAATGATATTGGTGTTTATTCCTTGGTTCCCTATTGTTACAATTAAGTTTAATTTAATGCTTTTCAATTAAGTACCAGTATGAAACATCTGGAACATTCAATATACCATAGTTTAATTTGCATAAATCCATTGTGTTATTGTAGATGCATTGCTTTAAACCCTAATGAACGATTATTGAAAGGTTGAAACATGAGCAGGTCTGAACGGTTTCCTTTGCAAATAAAGGGGTGGCCTGTTGAGATGATGGCTTATGCTTACCTAGTGGTGAGCCCACAAAGCATGAGTCAGCGCTTTGAAGAGGTACATCGCAAGGGCTTTTGGAACATTTACATTTTGGTAAAGGAAAACTCTTTCATTGTTTTAAACCATTTCCTATTGGATTTCAGATGGCTGCAGCAGCATCAAAGAATTCTAGCAAGACTGGCATAAGTTATCCTGAAATAGAGGAGGAAGCTCTTCAGTTTATACTTGATTCGTTTGAATCTAGTATCTCCAAATATACGAAGTACATAGAGGTCTCTCTCCGTTCAGATTTGATTGCATTGTTATTAGACATTCACATGATATTGTGATAAATTCATAAGTTTCCTTATATTTGGAAAAAAAAAATTGCAGGGTCAAGGTGATGATTTAGTCTCAGTAAATACAAAGCAAGCCAATAGGAGATTACTACTAAAGCAACTAGCAAAAGATCTGTGCATTAGTGAGCGAAGGATCCTCTACCGCACACAATATGTAAAAATCTCAATTTATTTTTGTTTATGTGCAAGTTCCTCTTGGTTCATAGTACTTCCATCAGCAATAGTAACCCGAATATCTTAATAATAATTTGGCTTATTATGCAGATACTGAGAAGAAGATTGAGGGACATGAGGAAAGGTGAGCTTAGAGCTCTGAAACTGTTTAAAGGTTTAAGAAAGCTCTTCAAGTAGATACATGTAACTGTTTTTCCTTTTGTGAGATTTGTGTTTTTAATTATTGATAGTTGAATTTGAGGGAACTTGTGATTTTGTTGTGTGATAGCCAGAGATTTCATCCACAGACCCACGCTAAGAAAACGTATATATAATTTGACGTATTTTGACCACTCAATTTATTATGAAATTAATTTTCAAAAATAAAAAATTTAGGTGAATAAAAAAATATATTTTTAATATGAAAATGAACAAGATAAATGGTCTAGATTATATATTTGATCTTCAAATTTTGATGTATAAATGATAAAGATCACATTTTGCTGAAGAAAGGTTCTTTTTTTCTGAGGGTGCTCCCAGAACAGATCCAGACGGGGTGGGGCCTGTAGCTCAGGAGGAGTCGGGGCTATGGACCACGGTGTCGGGGGTTTGAGTCCCTCCTTGCCTAAAACCTTAAATGCAAGGCTCTTAGGCTGGTTGATATTTATGTTGGAAAAAGAACATTTCAACGAATTACAAAATTGAAAATGAAATTTGAAAATTTACAAATCAAGAAAAATCGGAACTTGAAAATCCGGCCGGCCAAGGAGTAGATCGGATCCTGATTATACGGTTATGAGATGGAGATGGACTGAATGCTCAGAAATTGGTTAGAAGGTATTAATCGTATTTTTAAAAAAACAGTGCAAAATGCTAACCGTATTTTTAAAGTCCGACTAGCTTTTGCTTTCTTATATAAATTCCTTCAACCCAATAACAAAACTGTTCCTTTCAAACTCTCTCTCTCTTCCCCTGCAATCTCTCCCTTCTTGTCTATATTTATCAAAATTAAAAATTAGAAAAAAAATTGAAAACTTCCGAATTTCTTGATATTTCAAAGTCCGATTTTTCTTAATTTGTAAATTCGTGAATTTCATTTTTGATTTTGTAATTCGTTAAATATTTTTTTTCTGACATAAAAATCAGCCCCTTAATCCCTTTCCCTCTCTAGCAGTAGGAAAATCATCATCGGAATAACAAACGCAAAGTTCTTTAACTTGAGTATAGTCTTATGTTGAACTAGGCTAGTATTACTATCGGTGTAAGTATTAAGTATTAATTTTTAATAGCATTTCAATTCACTAACTTAAGTATTCTATATTTATAACATCAAAAAATTCTTTTGTATCCCATAATTTTTTTTTTATAACTTGGGTATAGTCTTTGTATAAATAAAGGTACTACTTTTTATCAGATACAGCCAATTGAAAAATATTGGGTTGCTGCTTGTTTGCTACCTGTAGAATTCCTTTGGACATCAGTTCTTTAAAGAAACTGAATTTCTCTAACTTAAAAGGGTAAAATTAACTCTCGTAATTTCTTCAGAACCGAAAGAAATGTGGTAAAACTCACTTAAATTAAATAATGAAAATACTATACAAAATAAATTGCATACTCCAATAAAATTATTTACATAAATAATATTTCATTTAATATGAATAACAAAATTGATATATATCCATAACGGTATCATAACAATATTTATATATCAACTCTCTATATATAATTATTAAAAATAAGAAGTGATCTTTACCCACTTCACTTACACAGAAATCTGCGCCTTCACCTATAAAAAAACCTGAACAATTAAGCTATTTGTGATTCCAAGCACTTGTTGTGCTGTCAATATATACCATCTCTCTTTTCTTCTCGTGTGTGAGCGCCTCTCAGAGACTGAAAGAGATCAGAAAGAGTTCTTTTCTTCGTGTGTGAGCGCCTCTCAGAGACTGAAAGAGATCAGAAAGAGTTCTTTTCTTCTTGTGTGTGAGCGCCTCTCAGAGACTGAAAGAGATCAGAAAGAGTTCTTTTCTTCTTGTGTGTGAGCGCCTCTCAGAGACTGAAAGAGATCAGAAAGAGTTCTTTTCTTCTTGTGTGTGAGCGCCTCTCAGAGACTGAAAGAGATCAGAAAGAGATCACAGAGAGAAAGATGACAGATGATCGCTCACGCTTATTTGCCACAGACAAGGGGAAGAGACTGTTAATTGCATACAGAATCTATGCATCTTCAATATTAGTTGCGACATGCCTCATATGGTGGTACAGAGCAACTCACATACCAAGCAAAGGAGAAAAGGGGAGGTGGCCATGGATTGGCATCACTTTGGCTGAGATTTATTATGGTGTGTATTGGATGGTAATTCAGTTCCTTCGCCTGAATCCTATTTACCGCCGTGCATTCCCGGAGAAGCTATCTCAGAGGTTGGTACTTGGTACATCTATCTGCAACCTTTCTTATTCTTCTTTTTCTCTCTTTCTTTTTTTAGATAAAGGTAATGATCAAATTACTCAAATTTAAATGTTTATAAAAGATTTTTCATTCAGATTTTGAACCTGCGATTTTCCATAAAGAGAACATTATTTGGGTCAATGAATCAAGTTTTCTTATTTTTTTCAATTTTTGCTTTGAAGGCCTCTTGACATGCACATAGAGTTTTTAGTTCATTATTACTGTCGCTTTATGTACTAAATATCCCCAGGTTTATAAAAAATAATAGATGAAAAAAATTAATAACAACCTTTGCATAACACAGAAGAGAAAAAAGGAAATGATGAAATTATATATACATAATATTGAAGAATTTATCATGTATATCTTGAGAAAAAAATAGTAGCCATTCGGAGTTGGCACAATTATTTGGGTCATAGAAAAACTGTCATATTCTCAAAAAGAGCAAAATTTCAATAGATAGTGGAACTATCAAACAAAGTAACTTAATTGGATTTTTGAAATTGAAAGGATGAAAAATTTTCAAACATTTTGAACTGATTAAGTATATATCAAGAGCAACGACAAGGGATCCTTTGTGAACTCATGGTTTCAACCCCTTTGAATTGTCATCTATATGACCTAGACGAGTTTGTATCTGCTGCCATTAAAATTTATGACACTCTCGTTATTATAGTTTTTAAATAGTCTGATTTGATTTGATTTGATTTGATTTAAACAGTTTAAATTTAGTTATAAGGGAGTGTTTTTTATTTATAGTTAACTAGACTCCACTTAATAATGATTCAAAAAAGTTATAATATAATTTTGCTATAGAAAAATATATGATGAATTTCTAGCTGGACACTAAATAAAATGCTCATAGATCTTCTATTACATAGACTCTGTTTATCTCCATCTGGTGGGTCAAAATGTACCACGAGGTCCCAGACACTTTGTGTGTGACGGATAATATATGTAATTACAAGAAAGACAACACTAGTAGGTTTCTTCAATAAGTGCACTAATAATTTAACCCTCAAAATGAAAAAGGTGCACTAATAATTTTGATTATGACACATTGCTGATGAAAAACTTATAAAGTGATATCTGCTCTCCACAAAACAGTCATTGTATAATATTTTTCTTTAATATAAAAAAGCACATTTGTTTGACTTATGTAGTACAGTCTGATAATTGATGTCGTATATAAATTAAATGGTAGGTTGAATGGATAATGACTGTCTGTCTATATTCTGGTTGTCTTGTATGCTCAATAAAATTAATTAGCGTACACATTGTATAAGAACCCACCTTTTTTTTGAGATAAAAAATGAGAATCAAATTACTTAAATTTAAATATTTATAAAAAAAATTTTATTTGAATTTCGAATCTAAGACTTCACATATAGAGAACATTGTCTTATTTTTCTTAGAGCCCACATTATATTCAAGACGAAGCAAATACTCAATAAAAGTGCAATAAATTTTATGACTTTTCTGGCCCAAAATTGGTTTTGAATGGATAATGACTGCCTATATTCATGCAGTTTGGGATGAAGCTTAACCTGTTACACTATCAAATAAAAGAACAGAACCAATACAGTACTAAAAGTCTGAAAACCAAGATGAGCTTGTTTGTTGAGAACAAACAAAATCAATACAGTTACTAAAACCCAAGAGACGCTTCTTAATTTCTGGTATCTATCTGCTTTATAACAGGTACACAAGCAAGCAACTACCAGGTATAGACATATTTGTATGCACAGCCGACCCCACCTCTGAGCCACCAAGCATGGTTATCTCGACTGTCTTATCAGTAATGGCTTATGATTATCCGTCAGAGAAACTGAGTATATATTTGTCAGATGATGCCGGTTCAGTTCTTACCTTCTATGCTCTTCATGAAGCATCAGAGTTTGCAAAAGTTTGGCTTCCTTTCTGTAGGAGGTACAAAATAGAGCCGAGGTCTCCAGCTGCCTATTTCTCGCACGTTGATGCAGTGTCAGATATATGCACGACAAAAGAGTGGTATTATGTGAAGGTAGTTTCAGTTTATATAACTAAATATATGTGCATTCTAAATTGTTTTCATTTTTATATATCAGGAAAAGAAAATAATACAAGTTTTTATTCTTTTAGGAGCTGTATGAAAACATGGTGAATCGAATCAATGCGGTTACTAAATCAGGAAAGATACCAGAAGAAGTAAGAGCGAATGATAAACGCTTTTCGAAATGGGATGCTGAAATGGCTCCTGGTAATCACCATAGCATTGTCCAGGCAAGTTATATTTTCACTTATTATTATTACTATTTGTAAGTAGAATAGTAGATTTGATTTAGGCATTTAACACACGTGCAGACTCAATAAATTCAACATATGTGTAGCTATTGGATATTATAAATGTGATAAAGCAAATTGCCTTATAGGTCTTAATTGATAGCAAGGACTGTGATGCAGTAGACAAAGAGGGGACTGCACTACCGGCACTTGTGTATGTGGCACGCGAGAAGAGACCAGAGCATCACCACAACTTCAAAGCCGGTGCTATGAATGCATTAGTGAGCAAATTTTTCATCAGTAAGAAAGTTTGTTTCGCTTACACTATAAGGAGTGCTTGTCAGAATGAGTGAAAAGGAAAGGTTCAGAAAATTTTGATTTAACATATTTTGCCAGATCTTAGCTTAAGATGTATAGCAAATCTTACACGTGAGAGCTTAAGTTAAGACATCTGTTTTTTCCTGTTGTGGGCAAGGATTCCGAGGCATGACATTGAACTTAAAACTACACATTAAAGAGAATGAGAAAAAAAATAAAAACTAAAATTAAATCAGCAAAAAGAATTGTAGTACCAGTAATGTATGTAATGAAATACAAACATATTAATTGTTTGTTTGGCACTGCATTATGGTCTCTCTGCTAATTTATCTACTTCAACTGTTACTATATAAATGCAGATAAGGGTGTCGTCAGTAATAAGTAACAGCCCGATAATCCTCAATATTGATTGTGACATGTACTCCAACAATTCAGAGTGCATCAGAGAAGCTTTATGCTTCCTTCTAGATGAAGAACAAGGTCAACATATTGCTTTTGTTCAATACCCACAAGACTTTGAAAATATCAACTCCTACGATATTTACGGCAATTCTCTCACTGTTAATAATGCTGTGAGTCTATCTCTCTCTCTCTCTCTTTCTCTTTCTCTCTCTCTCTCTCTCTCACCAACACTCTCCATCCCTCCCTCTAGTAGCATAGAGAAACGTAATATATAATTTTGCCTTTCCTTCTTTTCCTAATATCATTTGTTGAATAAATTTTCCCTTTTCTTGTTTCTACATATACCCCAATCAACTGTAGTGGGTGATGCGATGTTAGGTGATCCTGGTATATTAGTACATATCAGTACCAGCTGACAATGTAAAATAGCAAAGTTCCGGTGGTACATAGAAATTATGATGCAAGTATGCAGCAGAGACTAATAATATACTTTTTGTTTAATTTTAATTTAAGTTGGATTTTCCTGGTGTGGATGGATGGGGTGGGGCCCCCTACATTGGCACGGGGTGTTTTCACCGGAGAGAAGCCCTTTGTGGGAGGCCTTACACAAAGGATTACAGGGAAGACTGGTCTAAAGGGGTTGTCAGAAGAACTGGAGAGACCATTTCTGACTTGGAGAAGAGAGCTAAATCTCTTGCTACCTGCACCTATGAGATCAACACTCAGTGGGGAAATGGGGTCCTCTCTCTCTCCTTCATTTTTTCTTGAGACAGTACAATTTATCCAAACAAGATTAAAAAAAACAACTACATATTAAATAAAAAAAAATGATAAGAAATTGGGACAAACCTGTAATGAAAACTGTAATGGCCGATGCATGTCAGCTGAGACCATCCCTAAACCTGATCAAAACCTCTCTGGCTGAATTCACATGTTTTGATGTTCGAAATTTCAGATTGGAATCAAATATGGCTGTCCTGTAGAGGATGTCATAACTGGGCTCATGATCATATGCCAGGGATGGAAATCAGCCTACTGTTACCCTAAACGTACCAGTTTTCTCGGCTTGGCTCCAACCACACTGGAACAAACCCTGGTACAATATAAGAGATGGGCTGGTGGAAACCTCCAGATTTTCCTTTCCAAATACAATGTGCTTTTACTCGGACACAGTAAGCTCAGCTTTGGCCTTATCATGTGCTATTGCATGTACGGATTGTGGGCTCCAACATGTTTCCCCACCTGGTTTTATGTTATGATTCCTTCCCTTTGCTTTCTCCAAGGCACCTCGCTCTTTCCAAAGGTCAGTTGTATAAATTGTTTCTAGAGGCACCTCTCTCCACAAAAGATTGTATGATTAAAGAACGCAATTAAAATAAAGATCATTGCTACCAGTCTGTGGTGGTTAGTCACCATTTGTCCTATTTAAATTATGACCATTGTAACATAAATTTGTTTAATCATGTAATTACAAAATACTGTCAGGTTACCAGCATATGGGTGCTACCATTCATATATGTCACAAGTGCTTCATATATACTAAGTCTAGCTGAGACGATACGATTTGGTGGTACAATCATTGGATGGTGGAACTTGCAGAGAATGTGGGTGATAAAAAGGATCACCTCATGTTCCTCGGCAACAATTGACACGGTGCTCAAGTTCTTTGGTTTGTCAAAGATGTCCTTCTCCATTACACAAAAGGTAACCAGTGGTGATGCCAAGAAGAGGTATCAGTGGGGAATTATTGAGTTCGGCTCAGCGTCATCCTACTTTGTCATTATCACCTCAGTTGCATTGTTGAATCTTTTGTGTCTGGTGGGTGGATTCGGGGTTCTGTTTGTCGGTAAGGGGATGGAGAGAATGGATGAGTTCTTCATCCAAGGTTTCCTTTGTGTGATTTTGGTCATCATTAATCTGCCAGTTTACAAAGCACTTTTTGTTCGGAAGGACAATGGAAGCTTGCCATTTCCAGTCTTGGTAACATCTCTTGGTCTTGCAATGCTTGTTGTGCTCTTTATCTTCTCTGAGGTGAAGAGTGAATTTAGCCAATCAAATTAGTAATACTTCTTTCCTTTCGTGTCATGTTGAAGATTACCAATATCAAGATAATGACATGTCATGTTGATTCTTATGTTTTGATTGTGTTAAGAAAAACATAAGTTTTTTTTTTTATGTTGTAAAATTTGTAGATAGAGAATGCTATTGAGTAAATTATTGACTAAAATCTCAGCAAGGAGTCTAAAGAGACGGTGAAAAAACGCCCTTAGAAAAAGAGATTACTTTTCTTTTGTAAAACCTGAAATATAATTGATAGAAACCCAACACAACCAAGGGCATGTTAAAAAGATAATAGCATCAACAAAGCCTTACAGCCAGAGGAGAATAGCCATCATTATATTAAAAAGAGAATGAATACAATACCAAATGCACCGTGCCGACAAGAGAGTATCATATGAAATTACACAAGTACGGCCTAAATACACGTACTCACAAGCAACCAATCTTTAAAAAAAAATATATTTGTCTTGACAACTTTATAGAGTTCCATTTTGGCATTCAATCTCACAGAATTACAATATGAGGCCACCAAAATAGCATACAGAGCCAAAAATTATATATAGCAATCTTTCAGAATATATTCCAAAATTAAACCAATTTGGAAATTTACTTTTAAACCATAAAGCGCTTTCTCCCATCAAGTAAGCGTCGGGCTGGATGTCACACAGCAAAACCACTTTTTCTGCTGGAACACAAAAAGAAAAAAAAAAGAAAAGAAAAGGCAAAGATGCTCAAGTTTAGTACCACAAAGAGAAAGCACAGAGAAGGAACTCTTTGAGGATGATTTTCAAGAGTATTTAGTTCATGCTTTACAACACAAATCTGCAGTTTAAAAATGGCTGCTGCTGCCTTAAAGAAAACTAAAACCAATTATTATAGCTCATAAATCCTGTATGACTGTCTGGTTTGACCATATCTTACCAGGATCCAATGGCAGAAAATTGAAAAATTAACCACCCCAAGAAATTGACTCAAAGCATGAATCAAACCACCTGTCTATTTGCAATCAGGTCTGACCAAAAAAAACCCTATCTGAACCTGAGTAACTATAAATTGGAATAAACTCAAAGAGTAACATTACATGAAACTCTTACTGGGTCTAATCCCAAACATACCGAACCAAAACAAAAAATCAAATTTATCAGGAAATTAACCCAAATGGCCTTGAACCCATGAACCTGAGACATGTAAACAAAACCTGACAGTACCTGGCATGAAAGAACGGTAACAAAAACTAGCCAGAAAAGGAGATTACCCAAATAACCAACCTGGATTTAACCAGAATCAAACCCAAACCACCCCTGGTTTGCCTCATTCCAGTTGTACTACAAAATTATGCTAAAGTTTCCATTAGGATGGATTCTGCAATGCAACTGTACTGGTTTGATTATTTCTCACAATGGCTTTGTATTTCATTACATAAGAAAAAATAAACTAAAAGCCAATTTGAGCAAAATTAGGCCCAAATGAACCCCAAATTGAGGCAGTATGAAAGAATTAAGGGAATATTTGAGCTCTAACTGACACTTAACTGAGGTTAATCCGGGAACCACTACAAAAAGGAAGAAACTCACAGAATTAGACCGAGTAGTATGGCCCACTGTAGCTTTTGAACTCCGGTCTTCTTTCATAGGTGAGTCGGTGTCTTGCGTATTTCCCCCTTTTTTCTCATCCCTGGCCTTGTTGAAAATCACGGTGAAGCCATCGGCTGAAGCCGGATCGTTCACATCCCAGTCTCCAAACTTTGGCAAGGGGCGTCCATTTTCTTCCTACAAACGCCAAAATTGGAACAATCTGAAACCTTATGGACCGAAATTGAAATGTAAAGTAGACAGTACTCTCTTGATTTAGGTACATACACAAATCATCTGGTCAATCTATACATGAAATAAGCTCTCAACAAGTTCCAAAATAAAAGGATGTTCACTTTCTCCCCAATTTCATTCCCATTTTTGTTTATAATCGCGGATGAACTTGAAAGTTAAACAATACTGTAGTATTAAGCTCAATTAAATGAGTTGAGCTCCGAAATTCCAGCAGATTCTCTAATAGAGTAACTCAAAACATGGATATAATCCAATAATAGCAATCAGCGAAACTATCACACAAACGGTAATCACGAATCAGTTCAAGTGTCAAGCTAAAACCAGTACTGAAGAAGGAAAAAGAGAAAACAAGGAAGAACAGAAGAGAGAAGATCTGGTGCTCACCGCCATGGATTGATCTCTTCGAAGCACACACACAAGATTGCGAGAGAAGAAGAAACGACGAAAGGAGCAAAACAGGCAAGAAAGCAAAAAGTGAAGGTCTCCGAAAGAGGATTATAGAGAATCAATCAATCTAATAAACGATGGAATGAAATTTATTTCTAACGCTCTATAAATAAATAAATAAAAAGGAAGGTTAACAATAATAATAAGAGAGCTCTTACACAAATGTAATTATTAATATAATGATTAATATAAATTTTATTATATAAGTTTATTTTATATAATATTATTATAATAATATTTAAGTTAAATAATGAAAATATTATAGGAAAAATAATAAAACGAATTCGGACCAGACATTTCCTTTTTCTTTTACTTTTTTAATTTGTTTTATTCTTTTGAGAAATAAAATATTTAGAGGTCTGGAAGACTAGACTACACAGTAGGAGACCATGTGAGCTGTGCGGCTGGTGGGTCCCGTTAAAGTTCCGTTAGAAATTAAACGTCTGACTTGTGGGACCGACATGTCAGTGGAAATAGAGAGGTAACGGCGCTCGACGGAGAAGGGTTTGACCGGATTTTCAACTGACAGGTTGGCGGTAAAGCAAGGTTGGCACGTTGGTTTGCTTAGCTGTCAGTTCATTTAAATAATGAATTATTTTTTGATTTTGGGTTTCAATATTTTATTTATTTTGTTAAATATACTTTGGAATTGATGATCTCTTTGTTGTTATCCAGCAAAATTTATTTTTTTAATTGGAAAAAAATAAAAAAAAATAAAAATCTTTTTTTTTGTTTAATTTCATGATGGTTGGTTATGGGACAACTTGAAATGTTACAATTTTCAATTCCACCTTTTTGCTTTCAAAACAAGTTGAAAATAATAATATGCAACAAGTCTCATGACATGCGGTTGGTGTTACTAAAGTAGTCTAAACGTTTGAAGTCTGATCTCATTTATAGAGTCATGTTTGATTTGAATTTAGGAATATTTTTGTACTTTTTTTAGTGCATATATATGAACAATTTGTATCTCAGAGATGACTGGAGCAATTTGTAATTTTTTTGTAAAGCATGGTTGTACATAATAGGTATTGGTAACAAATTATTAATATTTAAGAGAAGGGATCAAATAACAGTGGTCGATGTCTATTTTATTATATGTGCTTTAATTAATATGTAAATCGTTCGATATCTAATACATCTCAATAACATACATATAAAAAAATATTGAATTTTAATTTTGTTTCGATGGTCATTAAGAGAATGAATTAAATCATATAATTTGGTCTGTTGATTTTTATTAGTGCTTGATGTATACTAAAATAAAATTAAAATAATGTAATTTTTTGTGTACCTATATAATATGATATATACAAAATATCTAATTAATTAGTTTTGTTATTTAAGAGTTTAATAAATAGTTATTTAAAATTTAATTTTATGGTTATTGATGTGACACTAATGATCATAATCATTGAATCTCTCCTCAATATTTAATGCTCATTCTTTCCGAGTAATATAAATATAAAAGTCAAACTACATGTCTAGCACAGTGATAATAGATCTCGTCTCTCTACTTAGGGACATAAATTCAAATTAAAAAAAATATTTAAAAAAAATAAATATTCTTATTTGAAGAAAAAAAATATATAAACATAAAAGCCAAGTTTGTTTTTCATAATTTAATAAAGGTATCTATCACTTGACGACATATTTTTGCAAGCATTCATCAAAACAAAGTGACTAAAAGTTAAAATTTGACCTACTATGTTTAGTGTTTAATTTATTTAATTACATTAAAAGAGAGCATTAAATGTGATGGGACATTTATACCTTGCTGAGCTGTTTATTGCAGCCACTTATCCTTATCCCTCAACTTATAACTTAAAAATAATATTAATTACTGATAATTATTGATGCCAATTCATATTATTGGTATTTATTATAGATGCCAATTCATATATACAGTACTCAAATTCCATTATGATTGTTATATAATAATTGGCATTGGCCCCTGGTAATTATCTTATTCTCATCATCTTTGAATTTTAGAAGTTGATAATCACAACAAATGGTTTAGAAATTAACAATAAATTGAGTCCATGATTTATAGATTTATATATATTCTCTTTATGCTGAAGAAGTTTCAATGAAGATTGAATAAAAAAAATATGTTATCAATATTTGTATTTCATTGAGAATTAGTTTTTAATTTAACAGTAAAAAAATAATGCTTCTCTTTATTAGAAGTCGTAAGTTTAAGATCAGAATAAAAAATTCTTTATAGATATTTGAAATTTAATAACTTTAATTCTATCTTTTATCTCAAAAAAAAAGTATATATTTGTATTTCGTCAAGATTCCTATTATAAAAAGAAATGACACTCCCCCTCTCACCGGGAAATCTACGAGTGACCATGGACGCATTGACTACCGTCGAGGATACAAACTGGTCAACATCCGCATACATGTATGATGTATCTCTATCTCATTCAATATCCATAAAACAACAACAACAACAACAACAACAAATCTCTAATAATTTGCACAAGTCACTTATTGCCAAAAAAAAAAAAAGACAACCCTCTTTATTATTTTTTTCCATGATAATTTGGTGACAGATTAGGCTAATCCGACATGGATTCAACTAACACCATGTTATTGCTGCCTTGCTGGTGTAACCAACGCCATGCTGCTCTAACACAAGATGCTGATTGATAATGAAATCAGTAATAATTTGGTGCTTTAACACTGCTACCTTAAATTGATGCATTCATGACAAAAAAAAATTATATGAGCAGGCCTTAAAAAGGCCTGTTAACAATTAACCCAAAACAAAACAAAACCAAAGCTAAAGTAACTTTGACATGGACTCATGTAGGCTTCTATTCTTCATAAAAATGAGCAAAAAAAAAAAAATGTGTTGACTGTTGAGTTGGTCTTCTAAAATATGCTGGTGGTTATATAAGAAACATTAACATATTTGAGCCACACAGTGCAGGTTATATAACAAGTACTATGCAGAAACAAAATGTTGGTACCTTAAGCTTAAGGATGTGTTCGTTTTCATTTCATATCATGGAAAATGATGAGATTTTGAGTTCAATTAGAATTTTTTTTTTCTCAAATCCGTTTGGTTGCATTTATTGCATCAAGTGGGGATGAGGTAAATAAATTCATTCAATAGCAATCTTTTCATGAATTGGTGGGAAAAAATTCTTTGATCCAACTTCATTTCTTTTTTTCCAATGATGATTGGTGGCTTTTAATGATGACTATTAAGAATAAGATATTTGCATTTTGAACTTATTTACATTATTTTTTTTATGAAATTTTTATATCTTTTTTCATTGTCTCTTTAATATTTATTATATTTTTTTTCAAATATATTGATTATAATTTCGTAATTAATTTTTTAATATAAAAAATAATTTTTATTTTTATTCTAGCAGTAATCATTTCTTTTTATATTGTTTCTTTAATTTTAGAATTTCACAATTCTTTTTCAAATTTTAGTTGAAGAAAAATAATTTTCATTTAAATTATATTACTAATTATTAATAGAAATAATTGCATTGACATCAAGCCTTTAAAAAATAGAATTTACCACAATGATTCTCATGATATAACTGAATAGTCATTTTACACATTCCCATATCATTCCCATGAGTTTGGATTCCCTATAATCGATTTGTGGGTTTCCGTGCTCATAAAATTCGCATCCTGCATAATTGCATGACAAACGAATACACCCTTAAACGTCATACATATTTTGAGCCATACAGCTTAAGAAACATTAAAATATTTTTGTTTTATTTGTTAAGCATAAATATGTTTATTTCATCTTAAAAACTAAGTTCGCTAATTTATTGAACTTACTAATTTCGTCTGCAAAGAAAAAAACATACCTTGTTCAAACAAAATTGGCATATCACATAATAAATTAACTAAGAAAGAAGAAAAAGTTGCCCAAAAGTAAAAGAGCACAAGATCTGTACCACTGTAAACCCATTTCTAATATGGAAAATTTTCTCTTTGGCTCAATTGAAATTAACCAAATTTTCTATACATGACTGCATATGTAGAGATCAAATTGACAAAAATCCTGTTCAAATAATGCACTTCTTTTTTTCTTTCTTTTTTTTTGAGAAATAAATTAACTTTTTATCAACTAAAACTATCAACTATATGTTTTGTGGAGCAGAGGAAACTGCATTGAATATATCATCACTTGGTACCATCAACCCTCTTTCTTCTTCCATTACCAGAGCCATGGAAAATACCATTCACATATTTTGCTGCAATTCTGATATCATTGAACTTGCTCTGCGCATCGAAAAACAACAACAGGTTCAAGAGCTCCACGTCAGATGAATCACCCCTGAACGGTTGCACGGCAATGGCGTTCTCCTGAGGCCGTATAAATTTCGGACTATCATCTATGATCACCGACCACTCGAGCCTCCTGCCAGTGGTCATCAGATCCTTCTCATAAAACCCTTCGTTGATTGGAGTGCATGCATCCCGGTACAACCTATGGGTGATGTACTTGTTATCTGGGTCGAGCCAATCGAGAATAGGAGATGCGTATCCTGCACTTGCAGCTGTGAAAATCACGATCTCGAATGACGCCCAACAAGCGGCGCACAACAATTCTTCCACCCCGGGTCTCTTGACAATAAAATAAGGCTGATTGACAAAGTAATTGCTGTCACTTGGTTGCGTGGTGCTTGTGTATATTAAAGTGTGGTCGAGGTCGAGAAATAGTGTCTTCTTGTCGGTACTAGGAAGAGGAAGAATCGATATGGTGGGACTAAACGACGTGATGTTGATGAGTTGTCGGAGATCGGTAAAATTCCTCGCCACCTCAAAAAACTCGAGTAAATTTATAAGCTCAGTGTCGGTATGATCTCCCAGAAATGGTCTTACTGCAATCGCATTTACCCACTGCTTGACATGCTTCCTCGGGTTGTTGTCAATAATCACAGACCTGTCTAGTTTCCTCCCGGTCGTAACCAGATCTTTCACAAAAAATCCTTTTCCGTGCTTGTCGGTGCATGCATTTTGGTACAAACGGTGTGTGATCAACTCCCCTGTTGGATCGAGCATGTCAATGATTGGACCGGCGTACTCACTAATCCATCTCGTGTAAATGACAACTTCGAACAAGGAACTCTTTGCAGCACGGAGTAATTCATCAAGGCCCGGTCGCTTAAGCACATAGCATGCTCTTCTTTTTCCTCTTATTAGCGGATAAACCACAAAGTCAAACTGGTCGCGTGGCGGGTTGAAAGTAAATCTGATGAGTGTTCGGCGCAAGCTGAGAAAAAGTGTCTTCTTGGAAGATTCAGGGAGAAGTGTGTTTTGAGGTGCAGGAGAGGTAGGATCAACAACCGGTTCGGGCGGTGCTGGAGATGACAAGATCTTTTGTTCATGTTGAGATGAGTACCAAGTTAAAATGCTCGGGGAAGGGGAAACCGTGGCGGGTTTGGAAAGAGGGGATGGAGTCGATTTGCGGCAAGAGAAAAGATTGATCAAGAATTTAAGCAACGAGAGGACGACCGCGGGGCCGATGACAGCATAGCAGATGGCAAATGCGATGACTAAGGAGGCGGCAAAGGCGACGGAGGCGCGGATGGTGTCGGTTATGTGTTTTGTCAGGGAGGATGTTTTGCTTCTATGTGGAATTTTGTTGGATATGTCATGGCTGGGGAAAAAGCTTTCAGGGATCTGCACCATTTTCTTTTTCATTCTTTTGCCTTTTTTTTTCAGATTAGCAAAGATTAATTTGTTCTTTAATTTTCATGAACAAAGCGATTAATAAGGGGAGATTTGTGATTTTTTGTTTCTTAATTTAGGATAAGGATAGGCTGTCATATATATTACATTGGTAAAAAGTGAAAATTTGTAACAAGGAACAAAATCACTTAACAATTATATAATCGTAATAAGATCTTTTAAAATCTAACAAAATTGTAATCAAATTGTAGACATATATTTTTTTTGTTAGACTATTATTTTGAAATAAATACATATATTTCAAATCTTACTTTTTTACGGCTAGCAGTTAATATAAGCCGCTAAATGTGATATATATTTTTTAACATTTTCTAAAAATCAAGTTTTGCTAGTTTTATAATTTTATTTTTACTAATTATTATTTTTTTTGAAAAATGACCATGCAAACATGTGTGTTTATTTAATATAATAGTGTCAATTTATAAAATCTGAAAAAATTGTTAAAGAAATTTACAAAAAGTAAATTTGGACATCTCATAATATTTTGATATGTAGATAACACATAAAAGCTTATATATACATGAAAAGGTAAATATTGGACTATTGGTACTTTTGTTCATATGTGCCTGTATTAGCTTAACTTGGATGGAATACCAAATTATTGATTTTTAAATTGTATGAAAATTGAAAGGCAATAGTTGTCAAGTTAAAAAAAATATGTTTATAAGTTTTTTCTATTTTTAAGAACTTTTTGAAAATTATTTGAAATTATTAAAAATGTGTTATCAAGGTTGTAAGTCAATACTTGTCGAGAAATCTCAACCCATAAAAATAAACGGATCATTTTTTGCTCTTACAATAAAGATATATAAGTGGGTACTTATTTGTCAATTAACCTTAACAAAAAACACTATTAATAATGTAAATACTTAAATTGAGTAAATTTACTAATATTGACAATTGAAGAAAAGTACATAAACAGAATATTAAATGACAAAATTATTAAAGACGTGCAATAATTAATGTCTACTAACTTTTACATACGAACCAATTCATATAGTTACAATTTACATGCATAAATGGGAAAAAGAAATAAAAAGAACAGCCCTTTGACTGTGATCCAAAGAACAAATAATTATAAAAAAAAACACTTAATTTCTTCGCCTTCTTCATTGGAAGCGCAAGCTAAAAAAAAAAATATACATATACATGCATACATACATACAATGTAACAAAACAAGGAAATATGTACATATAATTTACATATACATACTTTGCCTTCTTTGTTGCAAGGTAGCAAAGATCAATTACTTAATTATGAGTTATAAAGTACTAATTAATCTACCTACTGTTGTACCATATCTCGCGCCGCATCGTCCTCCTCTTCGCCACAGCAAACTTTAATCTTCTTTAGTTTAAGAAGGTTTCCAATTCCTGTCACGACAAAGTCAAAGTTCGACGACGTAACACTTAGTTCTTTGAGTTCCGGCATGCACTGTTCTTCAAAAGTCACAGAACTCAGATCATCCTGATCCTCAAGATATAGTATCTCTAGCTTTAGAAATGTTTTTGTATGAAATTTCAAATCTTTTCCATTGTAAGAATCATGTATGAGAAGAGAAAGAGCACTCAGGTTGGGTAGTATCTGGAGAACTTTAATTGTGTTTTCTGGTAATTTACTGTTGTCCTTCAAATTCAAAGTTATCTTCACCAGATAATAACCGAGATGATTGATCAGAAAAAGTTTCTTGACAGGGGCAATCAACTTGAGATTTTGCTCAAGGAGAGGAGGTGAAGATTTGAAATCCAAGCAGAGTTGAGCATAAGCAAAATATGTGACATTTGGGTTCAAATTTAAAGACTGTAATAAAGAAAGCTTATATGCTTCCATGCCAAACTCTTCACTATCCTTTGCACTGAGAGAGATTGTACCCAATCTTTTCAATTGAATTAGGTGCCAAAGATCATTGAAGTTCCTCTCCACCTCAAAAAATTTGACCAAATTCATGAGATCGGTGTCGGCGTGATCTCCGAGAAATGGTCTCACCGTAATTGCATTAGCCCACTGTTTGACATGCACCTTTGGGTCGTCATCAATGATCACACACCGGTCTAATTGCCTTCCTGTCGAAACTAAGTCCTTCATGAATAACCCCTTCCGGCGCTTGGTGCATGCATTTTGGTACAACCGGTGTGTTATCAACTTTCTTGTCAGGTCAAGTGCATCAATGATTGGGTTGGCGTATTCACTACATGCACTTGTGTAAATGACAACTTCAACAGAGGCATTTTTGGCAGCTCGGAGAAATTCGTCAAGGCCGGGCCGCTTGACCACGTAACATGCCCTTCTTTTCCCTTTTATTACCAGATGCACCACAAAGTCGAACCGATCATGTGGCTGGTCAATCGTAAAACTGATGAGGACCCGACAAAGGCCGAGAAAAAGTGTCCGTTTGGAAGATTGAGGGAGGAGTGTGTTTTTGTACATAGATTTCGGTATAAAGCGAGATAATGAGATATTGCTTTCGCGTCGAGCATGGTAATGACTCGGAATGGGTTTGTTCGGGGAAGAGAAAAATGTGCCAGTGCCAATTCCAGGAGGAGGAGGGGATGGAATGGATTTGCAACAAGTAAAAATATTGATCAGGGATTTGAGGAAGGAGAGAAGAAATGTGGTGGTAATGGTGATGGAGTAGATGGCAAATGTGGTGGCTAAGGAGGCAGCGAAGGCGAACAACGCGAAGAAGATATTGCCGATATCTTTCGCCATGTAGGATGTATTTTGTTGATGTCGTTTATCATCATCAGAAATCTGATCATGTTGTTTGAGCATTATGTTTCCAAGCTTTTCAATCATTGCTTTTTTTTTTTTCTTCTGTGTTAATTTTTTTTTGTTGCCATTATAAATTTTTCTGTGATGAAGGAAAGGAAAGGAATTCTCTCATCCAAGAGAAATGGGAGGTTAATATTTTATTTCCCTATTTTAGAATGGCAAGGTGGTGTAGTTGTGAAATTATAGCAGTGGGAAGAGTATCTTTCCCTTTTTTTTTTTATTTCCTTCTTCAATTTTTTGTTTTCTCTATATCACTTTGACTTGTAAACTCCTTTTTTTTTTGGTTTAATGAAATTTAGTATGTAAACCTACAACTTAAAAAAAATCAGCCAGAATTAATTAACATAACTTTTATATTAATATATAACTATCCCTTCTATTCTTTTTATTTGAGTGAATATTTGTGGAAATGAAAACAAGGCTTTTAGACGGTTGACTACTAAAAAAAAATTAATTATTAAACAGCTAAATTTGTTGAAAATTTTAATTTAATTTGCACCAAGATGGGCCCTAAACAAGACCATTAATTGAGCTGAAGAAGTCATTAAGCCTGAATTTGCTTAATTAATGATTATCTGTTTTTTTTTCTATTTTTAACACGTAATTATTCTTGAGAGGCTGTTTAACGGTCATTAAAATTTAAAACCCTTTTCTTTATGAAACCCAAAAACCTCTGTTTCTTTGTTCTCTCCTTGATCCGAAAAAGAATATTTCAAGGTTGGTAAAAAGAAATTGCAAACATGATTAGA